>CM055118.1:522973892-524195748 GCA_029206835.1 Rana muscosa | reverse complement strand
CATTTATTGGTCAGCCGAGTGACATTTACTGTATATGTGAATGTGAAGTTATCTGTCAAATCTCCAATCTATGTTGAGGTTGTAACCCGGTCTCTCAGCCCTCTCAGCAGCAGTCTGTGTGCTTTTCTTTATCATCTAAATATAGAGACTTTTTAAAGCCTGCGCTGACCTTCCTGTGCCTTCTCACCTGTATCTGTCAAATCAAGTGTCCTTGTGTAGTCTATACAAAGAGTCATCAGTTCTGGGACTGAACCTGTTCTGTCTGCCTATGAAGAGCTCCTTATGAGGGAGCTCACTGGCTGTATTCAGCTTGAAGGCAGTGAAACTCTTAACCCATAGGCAATGCTTGTGTATATACAGCCCTGGGGTAAACGGATGGGTTAAACAAGCGCTACAGGATTTTCCCCTCCATCTATGAGTGGTTTATGATTGTGTGCAGTAAGCATAATGTGCGTGAGCTGTAACGGATTGTCCTGTTCAGATCTTTCTATGAATCATCCAGAATCATGTGTAATGCAGTTAATCAGAGTTAAATCAAAGTCATTTATTGAACCTTTCCCATATAAAAACGCAAGCTGTTCAGTTTTGCAATGTCAGTCATTACATAAAACACACACACAAAAAAAATGCTCTTGCCTGTCCAGGTTTGTAGACTCCCAAACGATCTATACAGGTCCTTCTCAAAAAATTAGCATATTGTGATAAAGTTCATTATTTTTCTGTAATGTACTGATAAACATTAGACTTTCATATATTTTAGATTCAATTACACACAACTGAAGTAGTTCAAGCCTTTTCTTGTTTTAATATTGATGATTTTGGCATACAGCTCATGAAAACCAAAAATCCTATCTCAAAAAATTAGCATATCATGAAAAGGTTCTCTAAACGAGCTATTAACCTAATCATCTGAATCAACTAATTAACTCTAAACACCTGCAAAAGATTCCTGAGGCTTTTAAAACTCCCAGCCTGGTTCATTACTCAAAACCGCAATCATGGTAAGACTGCCGACCTGACTGCTGTCTAGAAGGCCATCATTGACACCCTCAAGCAAGAGGGTAAGACACAGAAAGAAATTTCTGAACGAATAGGCTGTTCCCAGAGTGCTGTATCAAGGCACCTCAGTGGGAAGTCTGTGGGAAGGAAAAGTGTGGCAGAAAACGCTGCACAACGAGAAGAGGTGACCGGACCCTGAAGAAGATTGTGGAGAAGGACCGATTCCAGACCTTGGAGGACCTGCGGAAGCAGTGGACTGAGTCTGGAGTAGAAACATCCAGAGCCACCGTGAACAGGCGTGTGCAGGAAATGGGCTACAGGTGCCGCATTCCCCAGGTCAAGCACTTTTGAACCAGAAAACAGCGGCAGAAGCGCCTGACCTGGACTACAGAGAAGCAGCACTGGACTGTTGCTCAGTGGTCCAAGTACATTCGGAAATCAAGGTGCCAGAGTCTGGAGGAAGACTGGGGAGAGGGAAATGCCAAAATGCCTGAAGTCCAGTGTCAAGTACCCACAGTCAGTGATGGTCTGGGGTTGCCATGTCAGCTGCTGGTGTTGGTCCACTGTGTTTTATCAAGGGCAGGGTCAATGCAGCTAGCTATCAGGAGATTTTGAGCACTTCATGCTTCCATCTGCTGAAAAGCTTTATGGAGATGAAGATTTCATTTTTCAGCACGACCTGGCACCTGCTCACAGTGCCAAAACCACTGGTAAATGGTTTACTGACCATGGTATTACTGTGCTCAATTGGCCTGCCAACTCTCCTGACCTGAACCCATAGAGAATCTGTGGCATATTGGAAGAGAAAGTTGAGAGACGCAAGACCCAACACTCTGGATGAGCTTAAGGCCGCTATCGAAGCATCCTGGGCCTCCATAAACACCTCAGCAGTGCACAGGCTGGTTGCCTCCATGCCACGCCGCATTGAAGCAGTCATTTCTGCAAAAGGATTCCCGACCAAGTATTGAGTGCATAACTGAACATAATTATTTGAAGGTTGACTTTTTTTGTATTAAAAACACTTTTCTTTTATTGGTCGGATGAAATATGCTAATTTTTTGAGATAGGATTTTGGGGTTTTCATGAGCTGTATGCCAAAATCATCAATATTAAAACAAGAAAAGGCTTGAACTACTTCAGTTGTGTGTAATGAATCTAAAATATATGAAAGTCTAATGTTTATCAGTACATTACAGAAAATAATGAACTTTATCACAATATGCTAATTTTTTGAGCAAGGACCTGTATTCACATCCAACACATGCCAGAGTGTGTCTGATGCTTGCATTCCCCAACACGCCATGTCCCAAACCACAGATTTATAACAAACCAAAATATACTATGGTAGTAAAAGGATGGTCCAGCCGCCGCACACCATTCCCAACCATGTAGTTGGCAGGTAAAAGCAGCCTCGGCTTGCTCATCCAAGCCATGTACCCAACGTGTTTCGCCCAACTGGGCCTTAATCATGGCAGGGTGAAATGCGATGGGGTTGTGGCTTAGATGAAGCAAGCCGAGGCTGCTTTTAGCTGTTAACTACACGGCTGGGATAAGTGTGCGGCCGGAACGTCCCTTTACTAACGTAGCGTGTTTTGAGTTGGGTTAGACTCACTCCCAGCTCGCAACCTTTTCGCAGAATCGAGCTACTGTAGCCTGAGCGTGGACCCCTAAGCTACATTCAAGCCAACATACAGTATATATCAAGGGTCTTCAAACTACGGCCCTCCAGGTGTTCAGGAACTACAATTCCCATCATGCCTAGTCATGTCTGTGAATGTCAGAGTTTTGCAATGCCTCATGGGATCAATGGCGTCCCTAGGGGGGGGGGGCAGAGGGGGCCCTGCCCCCCCCAACATTATGCTGTGCCCCCCAAAAAAAATTTTTTTTTTTTTAGTATTTCGCTCGGGCTGCTCCTGGGGTAACAGTCTCTCCTGAGAGGGAGAGCGTCCCCAGTCAGCTGCTGTGGGGGATTCATCCCCCCTCCCTCTGCTCGCTGACACTGCATAATGAGAGCGCTCACACAACCACAGCCACCCGATCTGCTCCTTCCCCTGCATCCTCATTGGCACTGAGAAGAGCGAGTTGCAGGAAGGACTCCACGAGCACTGTGGGGGGGGGGGGGGGGGCACAAGCCTTCATCTCAGTTACTGAAAAAACAGACTGATTTCTCCCATCCTTAGGACAGGAGAACCAGCCTGTAAATTCCGAGAGTGGTGACTGCAAGTTGAGCCGATTGTCAGTCTATGACACTCTTTCACAGCCCATTGAGTCCAGCCACCCCCCCCCCTCACTCTCCTCACATACGAGCAGGGAGGAATACAGCTCCTCCTTCCAGTCCCGCCCACTATCCCGGCGTGCTGTATCTGAAGAGAGGGGATGTGTGAGCGGGAAATATGAAAATCAGCAGCATTCCTGGCTGTGTGTGACTGATGCCTGAGATTCTAGCCTGGACCGTGGGTAAGTGTGTGCACTGCAGTACACTGTAATCACTGAACTGCATTATCTCCATCCCTACTCTCCCCCATCTGCCTCCCTCCCCCTCTTCTGTTCTTTTAAGACCTTCACAATTGACTTTCACTTTCAGTTAGGCAGGTAATATACGGTGCAAATTTCTTTCCTGCATCCACAGATTGCAGGAAAGAAACTTGCAAAATTCCCCCATCAACACAGACAGTGGTGACAGGGGAATATCCCTCCTGCCCAGCAATTGTATTCTCCCGACAAACAGTGATTATCACTAGTGGCTATAGCAACCACTAGTGATAATCATAAGAGAATCTGCTCATTAATGGTTCAAATCTCAGCCAGTTCCTGCTGAACCAGCTGAGATTTAAACTGTCTATGTCTGGTCTTAGCTCTTAGGCCGGGTTCACACTTGTCCGACAAACGCTCCGACATGAGCTCATGTCGCATGACGTGTGAAAATCAATGTTTCCCTATGAGAGCCGTCTTAACTGGTCCGACACAAGTCGATCCGACTTTGAAAATGCTCCATGCACTACTTTGGTCCACCATTGATCCTACTTCAGCCCATTGAATATCATTGAAGTCGGATCAAAGTAGGATACTTGTCCTAACCATCCGACTTTTGACATCCGACATGGTGATTACAGCAGCAGTAAAAGGAATTTATCTCACACTGGGATTGTTTTGATTGGTCAAAGGACAAGTCAGACTAGCACAAAGTCGGATCAAAGTAGTATCCTGTTCATGAAAGTCGGATGGATGTCGGACCAATGTAGGACTGATGTCGCAGAGCAAAGTAGGATGAAAGTTGTATGACTGTCGTGTCATACCAGTGTGAACCCAGCCTTAGGCAGCCCATACATTGATCACTTTTTTCATTCAATTATTAGGTTGAATGAAAAAAAAAAAGAAATTATCCAATTCCCCCATCTACACATTATAGGTGGATGGGGGAATGTTCCCAGTGTGGACCAGTGCTGGAACAACCAGAGTTGCTGTCCTGTCCCGGCTATTCACAGCGCTGGTCTCTGTCTCCATGGTAGCGGCGGCAGCACATTGGAACCCAGTGCTGGTTACTTTATGGGGCTGATGTACAGTAAGGTGACCAGATTTTAAAAATGAAATCCGGGGACATATTTTATTTTTATTGGCTAATGGTAAACTATTTTATAAGCATATTTTCCTCAAATGATATATGCAGTGTATGTGGTGTTTATGGAATGATTGTATGATATATACGTTCTTTCCCACATTTCGTCCATGAGATGAAAAAAAAAATACTTCATAACATTTGGTAGTCATATCCCAAAAAATTCTAAGAAGAGAAGATAGAGAAAAACTTGGGAGGGATGGGGTTCCAAAATTTAAATCCAATCCAGGCAGGGGTGGCTCCAGACAATGTTTTTTTGGGGTGCTATGGTGGTGCTTGAAGTAAAACTGAGGGTGCTAATGCGGTGCGCTACCACACACCTGTGGGAGTGGCCAGCAAGTGACGGTTTCATCATGGCGTCCAATAATGATCAGTAGGTCCTGGCCTCTGTATACCAATAAAAAGCCAAAAAATGCAGCACAACCCTACACTTCATTTATACATTTCTACAAATGGACTTATAAGTGAAATGGTAAAACCTATAAATGAATATCCAATGCAAATCAACCAATGTATTGCAATTTAGTAGTGATGATGTCACCTCCTCTGCAAAAATATTTTGAGAATTTGCAGAGCAAATAATGGTGAAACCCCCTACATACAAAAATAATAACAGAGACGCAAATCAACCCATGTATTAGAATATAGTAGTGATGGTGTCACCCTCTCTGCAAAAGGTAAGAAATATTGCAGAGCTGCAATGTGCAAATAGTGGTAAAGCCACCTATATATATAATCATAATAATGATAATAATAAAATGTACGCCTGATGTATATATTTTAAATTTTATTATTATGATTATATATAGGTGGTTTCACCACTAATTGCACATTGCAGCTCTGAAAAATGTATTACCTCTTGCAGAGAGGGTGACAACATCACTACTATGTTCTAATACATGGGTTGATTTGTGTCTTTGTTATTATTATTATTGTATGTAGGGGGTGTCACCGCTATTTGCACATTTTGAAGCTCTGCAATTTCTCAAAATATTTTTGCAGAGGGGGTGACACCATCACTACTATATTGCAATACATTGGATGATTTTCACTGGATATTCATTTATAGGTTTTACTATTGCACTTATAAGTCCATTTGTACAATTTTATAGATGAAGTATAGGGCAGCGCTAAATTTTTTGCTTTTTATTGATTTGCGTTAGATGAGGGAACCAGCTAAAAAGATTCTCTTATTGCTTTTGAGATATTTTTAGTTGCATGGTAATTGATTTACCTGATTTGTTATGTCCTCTGTATACTGGTAACCACTGGCCATGCATATTGGTGGTCAGTGTGCCCCCTGTATGCTGGTGCTACATGCAGAGTGCAGGTGGGTGCTGGATGCAGGGCTCAAGAGGATGCTATGTAGAGAGTGCAAGGTTCAGGAGTGCGTTTTGGAAAGAGTGATGGTCAGAGACTGCAGACATACTACAGGAGATGTTCAGAGACTGCGGATATTATACAGGAAACGGTCAGAGACTGCGGATATAATACAGGAGACGGTCAGAGACTGCGGATATTATACAGGAGAGAGACTGCGGATATTATACAGGAGAGAGACTGTGGATATAATACAGGAGACGGTCGGAGACTGCGGATATTATACAGGAGAGAGACTGCGGATATAATACAGGAGACGGTCAGAGACTGCGGATATTATACAGGAGAGAGACTGCGGATATAATACAGGAGACAGTCAGAGACAGCGGATATTATACAGGAGAGAGACTGCGGATATTATACAGGAGAGAGACTGCGGATATAATACAGGAGACGGTCAGAGACTGCGGATATTATACAGGAGAGATACTGCGGATATTATACAGGAGAGATACTGCGGATATTATACAGGAGAGAGACTGCGGATATAATACAGGAGACGGTCAGAGACTGCGGATATTATACAGGAGAGAGACTGCGGATATTATACAGGAGAGAGACTGCGGATATTATACAGGAGAGAGACTGCGGATATTATACAGGAGACGATCAGACTGCGGATATTATACAGGAGGGCCAGCACAATTTGTTGTTAGAGATGGGCTGGGCATGTTCAAAATTCCACATGCCAGAGCCTGCCAGGAAGCCCACACTGCACAGCGCTAATCAAAGGCAGTGAGACATTTCCCGGCCCGCAGCTGCACAGATCAGGAAATGTCTCACTGGCTGTGATTAGCACTGTGGAGTGTCGGCTTCCTAGAGGGGTCGGGCATGTGGGATTTCAAACATACCCGAGCCCATCTATTGGTTGTAGACATTTGAGCTCCCTGCAGGTTGCTTAGCAGCAGTGGAGCCTTCTCTGACATGCTGATCGGGATGCAATCCAGGTGATGCTCCTAGTCAAATCCTAGTGTTAAATATCAGTGATTTTATTGATCAAAGCCCACACTTTACAGGCATAGAGCCCACATGGCTGCTGAACATACGGTTGATTATATATATGTGGTTGTACTCTTGATGCTAATAAATGCTGTGTTTATTAGATCTGACTGGGAGCATCAACAGGATCACATCCCGATCAGCATGTCAACAGAGAAGGTTATACAGCATTACTGCTGCTAGGTGACCAGCTGGGGGCTCAGCTCTCTATAACCAATAGTGCCAGCCTTCCCCTGCATGCACCCATAATGTCACCAGCACTAGGTCCTAATAGACTGCCACCGCTGCCAAGGAGACAGATGCTAGACCAGTGCTGTCAATAGCAGGGACAGGACAGCTGGGGAACCCCACAGTGGCAGAACACCAGGGCCCGGTGGCAAGACAAACCTTTACAACGGACATTTTTACAGCCGCGTTTTTGAGCGTTTTTTACAGCTTAAAAACACCTGTCCATGTTAGTCTATAGCTTCATGCCCACCTAGGCGTTTTTGAGCTGCAAATAGCATAGGCGTTTTTAAGCTGTAAAAAAAAAACAGGACCAGTGCGTTCCGCAGCGTCGGCGTTAGGCATAAAAAAACGCGAAGCGTTAAACACGCAAAAACGCCGCAATTGCGTTTTTAAGCTCCGGCGTTTTATTTATTTATTTTTTTTCAAAAAAAATACGGTCGAAAAATTTATACAATAACATGGACAGGCGTTTTTAAGCTGTAAAAAAACGCTCAAAAACGCGGCTGTAAAAACGTCCGTGGGCATGAGGCCTGATAGTTCTCCCACTGCTTTGGACCCTTATATTTTCTTGGTGTGCTGGTGACATATATCTCTTGTTTTCTGCCACCCTGGGTGGCCCCAGTATAGTAGGAAGGGAGCTCACTGCAGATGTGAAAGGGCCCGTTGTGGGATCGTAGTAAAGGGCCCAGGATATATATATATAATAATTAGGGCTGTGGAAATTAACTATTAATTCCTCGATTAATCGATTAATTCTTTTGATTGGTACTCACCTCTCCCCCGGCTTCCGGGTCTTCAGGGAAATCCGGTGACGTCACGGACACCGGCGGGACTTGCCGTGTCCATCTGAAGGGCTCCTTTGCTGTGCCTTCATATCTGCATGCCGGCGGGACCTTACTATCTGCCACACGCAAGGGCTGTTACACTTCCCTCTATCACTTCCCTCTATCAACCTGGGATTCTACAGCCATCCACTGGGAGTTGTGATAGTTCCCTTCATGGGACATCTACATGCCGACGGACTGATGTTAACCCCCTCCTCATCTGGATTCAGCAGTGGTATCGTTGTACACATTTTTATACCAGTATCATACTTGGCTACATGTTTTTATGACTGCTTTTGCTACCATTTGGTATTACTCGCACCATTTTTACAGTTTATGTAGCTACATTGATTTTATCTCCAGTGCAATATTTATTTTGTTACCTACTTGAAGACTATAAAAGTTTTAATGCTATTCCCATCGAGCGCTGCCTTTGTGTGTTTTTTGTATCCTGCTATCCATTTTTCCAGTGGTTGGTAGCTGCACTGGGAATCGGCCTGCAAGGAGATCAGCTAAAAGTAGTTGGATCTATGTGCGTTTATAATTAATCGAAATTAGTCGATTAATCGATTAAAATTTTCGTGTTCGATTAATCGATTTTTTTTTTTTAATCAGTAACAGCCCTAATATATATATATATATATATATATATATTTGCATTTTATAGTTGGCCCCCCTACTTTTGTCCCTGTCCCCCCATGTGCCCCCCCTAAATATGAAAGCTGGAGACGCCACTGCATGGGATTTGTAGTTCCGCAACAGCTGGAGGGCCGTAGTTTGAGGATCCCTGGTATATATGGATGGATGTATTTATTCTTACCAACTAAGCCACAGTGCCACGCTTTATTCATAGTTGCCAACATTGCAAAAAAAACATCTGGGACACTTTTTTTGTATTGAGGCGGAGCCTTGCTATAATTAGGGGGTGGGGCATTCGTTTGTAGGCGTGCCATGCTGGAATGAAAAATGCGGCGCACTTCGCGCGCCGCGGTAAAAAATGGGCGTGGTTTGCGTATGATAGTGGGTGTGGCTTAAATGGGCGTGGTTCAAAGAGGTGTGGCTAGAGTCCGAGGTGAGAGAAAGAAATAGAAAGAAAGAAGCCAGATCCTACACCACAATAGAAATGTGTAACAAAATTGGCAGATAAGGATACTCCAAAACACCTGTTGGCGCTTCAATCATCCCGGCACCATGGTTGTTACGGTGTCAGGATGATTGAAGTGCATTATTTCTATTATTACATTGTAATATAAAATGAAATCATTCAACTCACCATAATGCCGAATCAGTGGAAGTGTGTCACCTGCCACCAGATGCCTCCCCAGCAGTCCGTCCTTGCATCAGGTGCTCCCAGAAGCATAGCCCCTCTTTACAGAACTGTGTCCCTGGCAGCGGAGCCCTCCTTTACATCTGGTGTTCCCGGCAGTGGAGCCCTCCTTACAGATCTGTGTCCCCCAGCAACAGAGCCCTCCTTACTTCAGTGTCCCCAGCAGCTGGCAGCAGCGGAGCCCTCCTTTACATCTGGTGTCCCCGGCAGCGGAGCCCTCCTTTACATCTGGTGTCCTCCAGCAGCAGAGCCCTCCTTTACATCTGGTGTCCTCCAGCAGCGGAGCCCTCCTTTACATCTGGTGTCCTCCAGCAGCGGAGCCCTCCTTTACATCTGGTGTCCTCCAGCAGCGGAGCCCTCCTTTACATCTGGTGTCCCTGGCAGCAGAGCTCTCCTTTACATCTGGTGTCCCCCAACAGCGGAGCCCTCCTTTACATCTGGTGTCCTCCAGCAGCAGAGCCCTCCTTTACATCTGGTGTCCTCCAGCAGCAGAGCCCTCCTTTACATCTGGTGTCCTCCAGCAGCAGAGCCCTCCTTTACATCTGGTGTCCTCCAGCAGCAGAGCCCTCCTTTACATCTGGTGTCCTCCAGCAGCAGAGCCCTCCTTTACATCTGGTGTCCTCCAGCAGCAGAGCCCTCCTTTACATCTGGTGTCCTCCTTTACATCTGGTGGTGTCCCCCAGCAGCGGAGCCCTCCTTACAGGTCTGTGTCCCCTAGCAGCGGCAGCCAGCCCCGGGGAACAGATGCTCTCACCTCCCGGCGTCTCCGTGTATGTGCTGGAGGCAGAGGCAGCTCCGCGGTCCATGATCATTTCCCAGCGGTGTCGTGCCGAGAATGGTTCCCCCGCCGGATTCTGTTTCCCCTGGCTCTCCCGACTCCTATCCAGGCCCGGATTTACTCCCTTTGCCGCCCCAAGGCCGGGTCCTTCAATATCCCCCCCCCCCCCCCCCAGCAAGCAAGCGGTTGCTTTTCTCAAAGGGGCGGATATGGGCGGATATGGTTAGAAATAGCATGATGGCCAGTGATTTATGATGGGCGGATGCTTTTCTCAATACAGCAAGGGGCTCTTCTAACCATATCCGCCCCTATCAAATGCAGCCACTGTGCCCATCAAACGCAGCCACTGTGCCATCAATTGCCACAACTGTGCCCATCAAATGCAGCCACTGTGCATATCAAACGCAGCCACTGTGCCATCAATTGCCACCACTGTGCCCATCAAACGCAGCCACTGTGCCCATCAAGCGTAGCCACTGTGCCCATCAAGCGTAGCCACCTTGCCCATCAAACGCAGCCACTGTGCCCATCAAACGCAGCCACTGTGCCCATCAAACGCAGCCACTGTGCCCATCAAACGCAGCCACTGTGCAATCAATTGCTACCACTGTGCCCATCAAACACAGCCACTGTGCCAATCAAACGCAGCCACTGTGCCCATCAAACGCAGCTAATGTACCCATCAATAGCCCCTGCTCATTAAACAGTCCACATTCAGTGAAAGTTAATGCACTGCAAAGTTTGTAGTAGATGAACTTTCACTGAATGTGGACTGTTTAATGAACTTGTTGCACAAATCACTTTATTACACTTTATTAATGATATCTATGGCTATGCATATTTATAATTTATTTAATCCATATTGAGCACTATATTTGATGCCTGGCACACATGCACAATCGCACATGATGATGACTTAAAAAACTTTTAAGCCATCATCATGTGCGATTGTGCGTGTGTGCCAGGCATCAAATATAGTGCTCAATATGGATTAAATAAATTATAAATAGGCATAGCCATAGATATCATTAATAAAGTGTAATACAGTGATTTGTGCAACAGCTGTTCACAAATCACTTTATTACAGTTTATTTATGCTATGGCTATGAATATTTATTGAATCCACTGAGCATTATCAAGAAGTAGTACCTGGCTGGTGCTTTTCTTGGTGCTGCTGCTGGGGGTTCCCCATCGGGCTGCCATATGTTCTTTCTCCCGTCCTCTCTTCTCCTCTTCACCTCACTTCATATTCCCCGCTCAGGGGGGGAGGAGGTGATGGCGCGCAGAGGAAAGGTAGGCGGAGCATTAGGCTCTGTTTCCGCCACTCTGGCCAGTCATCGGCCGTCATGGGGGTGCCTGTCACTCCCCTCCCCAGGCCAAGTAGGATCAGTAGCATTTGCTGTGCCAGCGCCACGCTCCAGCAGGCCGGCCGCGGCGCCGGGAGCTACATTAGTGCGGGAGGCGGCCGCGGGAGGACGGGCGGCGCCGCCCCTTCACTCAGTGCCGCCCCGAGGCCTGGCCTCGGTGGCCTTGTGAGAAATCCGGCCCTGCTCCTATCGGAACTCCGCCTCCCCAGCCCTGTACATTGCCGCTCCCTCACGAATGATAATACCGCCCCGCCTCCACATGTGTGAACACAGAGAGGGGAGAAGCCGATTGGCTGCTCCTCCCCTCACCACTGAACACAAGAGGAAATAATCCTTGTGTCTGCAGCGGCGGCCATCTTTGTGTAGCCCGCCGTTTTTTTACCTCAAGCATTCCCGATTTTCCCGGCGGCCGGGACAAAGGCAAAATACCGGGAAAATAGACGGGACGAGGGTCCCAAATCCGTGATTGTCCCGGGAAAAACGGGACTGTTGGCAACTATGTTTATTATATTCTTACCAGTAGCACTTGCTATTGCAACCAGCTATAGGTAACTGTGGGCCTTATAGCCCACCAGAGTGTTCAGTGCTTTCTGGTATTACAGGGCTGCCAGGCACAGTGATACAGACATTCAGTGGTAGTGATGCTTTGTAAAATGACCAGGCATTTTGCATGTCTACAATGGGATTAATGTCGCCTTTAAGCAAGCTTCCAGCCCTTGTAAAGTTGACATAAAACTGTGTCACAGCTTAATTTGCTTGACGTTATCAAGGTCTCATCTTTTATTAGCTGTCTTCTCCACGAAGGAAAATATTATTTGGATGCATAATACTGCTGTGACGTCTATAATCTAATATCATTTTCTGAGATCAATGAGGTCCTTTTTAACAGGCTCTTGTAATTACAGGGATGACATGCTTTTAAGTCCTGATAATGGCTTTGGTCACTGCAATTACCTTTCTCAACACCCACCAGATTCTTGCTGAACTAAGGAAGAAGGATATTGTATATTGTGCAGGAACAGTAACTGATCTAAGCTCTGCTTCCTGAAGGTACTTCTATGTGACCTTGACACATTGCCAAGCAGTGCAAGTACCTGAATGTGGCTTGATGTCAGTTCCTTGCAGTACAGCAGAGCTCAGAGTAGGAGAGGGGAAAATGGCACACAGTTCATGTGCTGATAGGGGGCATGCCAGTAGGAGGACTAATTTGAGTGAACAATGCTTCTCCTTTCACTGGCCCATCACAGGCTGGTGGCGAGTCAATAACCGCTTGGGCTTGAATGAAATGGGTTGAAGGATGCTGGCCATCAGTCAACACAGAAGACTGCAGACATCTAGTGGTGGCGTAGAAGTACTGTAGCTCTGAATTAAAGTGTTACTGTTTTACTAAACCCAGGAGCCTGCATTCACTATATCTGGTCTCCCATAGTACACAGAACATGGAAATGCAATTTTTAGTAAATATAAACTGCTAAATACCTTTTCTCATCGGCAGTATATAGCAGTCTTGTGACTTCTATAAGTGTCCAGCCGAGCACTGGTTAAAGCTTGTAGGAGGAGTTTATATTCTCTTCTGACTGTCCAATGAGGCTGCAGAACCCCTGACCTTCTGTCTGGACAGGGCCGATTGGCCCTGTGCTGATCACATGCACCCTCCCACAAAAAAAATAAAAACGCTCTAGCAGTACACATCAAATTGAGCATGTGCAGACTGCCTCCAATGCTCTGTACTATCAGGACATAGATTGGGGACAGAGAAGACAGGATCAAATAGCCTTTTTACACAATGCACAGGATTAACCCCTTAGGTTCCACAGGGAGTATAACAAGCATGCTTTACTGCATATACACACTGGTTTTACTGTTGTGGGTTTAGTAACATTTTAAAAGTTATTACTGCAAAAGCTGCTTTTATTTTATTAATAGAACATTCAGGTGCACTTCGTATGGCCCTTGACCCTTAATTTAGGTCCTGGAATGACATGCCTATGGATGGTCCAAATGACACTTGCAGTGCCGCTCTAAGCTGAGACCAAGATCTCCCCGCCTGTTGTAGTGAAGGGAGCTGGTGTCAGTGCATCGTTCAGAGGTGTAAGAGCATTATCCAAGAGAAGAAAAAAACACATTCATCTTCATCAGGGGTAGGCAACCTCGGCCCTCCAGATGTAGTGAAACTACAAATCCCATCATGGCTTTGCCTCCAGGAGTCATGTCTGTGATTGTCAGGGTCTTGCAATGTCTCATGGGACTTGTAGTTTCACCACAGCTGGAGGTCCGAGGTTGCCTACCCCTGATCATCTACATACTAATGCACAGGGTGGCGCATTTTCTTCTCTTTTGATAATACTTATGGATGGTGCTGCTGTATAGCAGACTGTTATCATTAGCACATTTCTTATGTTGTCACAAAGGAGCTGTAGTTTTTCATAATATAGCGATGTTTTGGAGCCAACAAAGGATTCCTAGTGGTCACTGTTTCTGATTAGGGAGTCTTTTGGTGGATCCAAACAACGCTGTTATGTTGTGACAAATAAGCCATTTGTTTGTATAAGCCTGGTTCACACTGCTGCAACTTTGCTTGCGACACAAAGTCACTTGACAATTCAAAACACATTAATTTCAATGGGTGCCATCTTAAAGGGATATTAGGCCCCTTTAACACTAGCGGACCGTATGTCCGCTTTTTCATCCGCTGACACCCGATCTCCTCCGTGTCCGCAATCCCCCGATTCTGCAGACGGTCCTTGTTCATCCGATCCCCCCATAGGGGAGAGCGGAGCTCTGACGGGGCAGTCCCTGCACAGTGTGCAGGGACCGCCCTGTCATCCGCTGGCTCAGTGGGGATCAGCGGAGCGATCCCCGCTGAGCAAGCGGAGGTTCACGGGGCAGATCCTCACGGATCCGTCCCGTGTGAAAGGGGCCTTCTTTTTTTGTTTAAAAATAACAAACGTGGTTTTGCACAGGGCAGCCCAGATCCTCCTCTTCTCGGGTCACTATCTTGTGCTCCTGGCCCCTCCCTCTTTCCCCCCCATAGCAAGCACCTTGTGTGTCCATTCAGACACAGAGCCACGACTCGGCCCCGCCCCCTCTCTCTCCTCATTGGCTCACTGACTTTGACAGCAGCGGGAGCCAATGTCACCTGGTATGTGTTTCAGCCAATCAGGAGGGAGAGTCCCGCACAGCCAAGTCTCTCGTGCAACATCGCTGGATTGAGATGGGGCTCAGGTAAGTATTAGGGTGGCTGCCGCACATACGTTTTTTTTGTTTTTTTTCTTAATCCTAATGCATAGAATGCATTAAGAGATATATATATATATATATATATATATATATATATATTTAAAAAAAAAAACCCTTCTGCCTTTTTAGAACCACTTTAATTGCTGCAATGCAGTTTGGCCAAAATTAACAGGTCTCAAAAATGACAAGATACAATAATGAAAAATAAAGGTGTGGACCACGTTGCCGCCTTGCATATTGACACTGGTGAGACTGTACAGACGGCTGCCCAGGAGGTTGAGACGCTTCTTGTGAAGTGCGCTGTTATTTCTTCCAGTAGGGCCAACCCCCTGTGCTTATGATGGGGAGATTGATTTCACAAGCCAGAAGCAATCACTCTCAGTGGTAGAAAAAAAGAGAAAAGCAGCGCTGGTCTCGAATCCCTAAATACACCCCCCAAAATGATGTCTAATATTGTGAATATTATTATTGACTGTCATAAACACAAAACCTAAATGTGAATATAAATACAGTCCAAAAAAATATATGAATAAAGTTCATCAATCTCAAAACTGTGCCAGAAATGTAACACTCCCATTAGTTGTGCTCTCAACCAAACTGTCAAACCATCCAATGGCTGGTGTCATAACTGATCACATGTGCAGAATCATGGCAGTTGTAGATTAAACGTAGGCCACGATGGCCGCTTTCTTGGCTGAAAACGATAGCAGGGTTTATTTACACTTTAAGCAATCGTATGCTTTGTTCCACAACGCTATTTCACTGCAAGCTGTCCTCTCCTGACCTCGCAACCATGACCCACATGGATATAGAATGGAAGTATGAGGAGCCAATAGTGTAATACCGTTTTAAAAGACTTTTGTAAAATGTGAGTGGATCATTTTATTATTTTAATAGTGTCCAACCTGACACTAGGGATAAAAGCATTTGTATGTATCGGTTGTCTCCGGCCGCTAACTCGATACCGCAAGCCGCGAGTACAATCCTGGTCGGCGTGATGACGTCAGCCACTCTCAGTGGTAGGCTGACATGGAGCTCGTTCGGATGGGAAAATTGCGATTTAAGTATTTAACATTAAATTTTCCATTTTCCTGACAGCTGCATGTCAGCCTACTACTTTGCAGCAATAAAAAAAAATAGTTTCTGCACTACTTTTCTGTGTCTTCCTTACGACATGAGTACCATATATCACAAAAGTCTCAAGGAAGTCATTTTCTTTGTCTTCTCTTTCAGACTTTGGCTGCAACTTCAGAGGGTTTTGTAAGTTCAATAATGTGTCACACTCTGTATTGTTATGAAAGTCGCACTGGAAGTTGCAGCAGTGTGAACCAAGCCTTAGGGATGTGTTGATGACCCCAACTTTCTCTATTGGACTGTTTTTTAATAAATGTTCTCTCGTTATCATACCTTTGTCAGACTCCATCCATAAATTTGATTTACATTTGTTTCACAAATTTTGGTCGATTTACAAGCAATTTGGCCAAGGAACTGTTAAGTGGCAGAATGTGTGCTTGAGCACTTGGAACAAAAGCCGCATGGTATATTCTCCAGCTGTAGGAAGAAGTACCTCTGTGTAATCTGGGAGCAAGCATGCCAGCTGCTTCATCTACGGATGGCTGTCTGTTAGTTCTTTGTTACTGTACAAGCTCCAGTCTAAACTAGTACAAAGACACCTCTGTAGTTTTGTGAATTCTTCTGTCTTCTAAAGGAAGGAGCCATTTTTACACCAGCCTTTCCAGCACACAAATATTTTACTCATTTTGAAGAAAAATGTTTTTGCCAGATCATCAAGGTTGTTTATGTAACAAATGCAGACTGTAGCAGCAAGTTAAATTCTACAGATTCGATTTTCCAGTTCATGCATTATTTATAACCCTGTTTATTGTGTCATATGCCTAACAAATATATTTAAAGAGGAAGTTCACTACCCTCCATTTTTTATTTTCCTTAACTTCATTTTTCCCTTGTCTTGTACATAATTAAAACACTTGCCTGCCTGGCAAATCCAGCTTTGTCCTGCCATGATCCACTGCGTTGCTGGTACACTGGATCCCAGGTTGCCATCTTCCTTGCTGATGTCATCTGGAGCCAAATGCCTGAAGCCTTGTACACACGACCGAGAATCTCGTCAGAAAAAACTTGTCGTTTTTCCTGACGAGATTCTTGGACAAGAATCTTGTCCCGGCCGCGTGTACACACGTACCTTGCAAAAGAACCGCCGTTCTTTTGAATAGCACGAACGCGGTGACATCATCGACTACGACGAGCGTGCGCTTGTCACATTCGATGCTGTTGCTGCCATCTTGCTACACCTTACCTATGCCTAGGAAGCTACCGCGCATGCGTCAAAGTCATTTCGAGCATGCGCAGGTTTCCACGGTGACAGGTAAGTGTACACACACTCGGGTTTCTCGTCGAGAAACAGGCCGACGAGAATCCCGACGAGAAAATAGAGAGCAGGTTCTCTATTTTTCTCGTCGAGATTCTTGCCTGTTTTCTTGACGAGAAACCTGAAAGCCGCGTACACACGACCGATTTACTCGGCAAGAAAGCTCTGCCAGCAAGTTTCTTGCTGGTTCTTGCCGAGAAAATCGGTCGTGTGTACGAGGCTTAAGACTGGCCATACACAGTGTGAATTTCTTTACACGATTCCCCCATCAACACAGTGTTGACAGGGGAATCCCTCCTGCCGCGTAATTGTCTTCTCCTGGTAGGGGATGCTGTAATAGATTGCCTCTGGCCCAAAACCAGAATATATGTCCTGTTCTGCCGATGGTCCAAATCTATGAAGATGTGAATGCATGCATGCTTAAAGGATTACACACTGAGACATACTTGTCAGTATGGGTTCGCCCTCATCTCTGAGGTTTATTCAAGGTCTCAGTTCCTTATATAAACTAAGTGACATAAGCAATCGTCACCACAAATTATAACCATATAACAATATTTGATTGGTTAAACAGAGAGATAACATAGACATAAAATAATAATTTATCAACTCCATCACAAAGCCATCCCTGTTGGGAGAAGACGGTGACTGCTATAGCCGCTAGCGATAATTGCAAGAGAATCCGGAAGGCTGGTTGTACATTCAGCCTGCCCATTAATGGTTTGAATCTCGGGCAGTTCCTGCTGAACCAACCGAGATTCGAACTGTGTATGGCCAGCCTAACGAAGCGGCAGACAGAAATGATACTTGAGACAAGTAAAACACTATAGAGGGATATGCTTTGTTCATATTTCATATCGGAGGTTTACAACCACTTTAAAGCAGATATCCACTTATTAAATGAGCTAGGCATAATTTCACTCCTCCCGCTCACGGCAATGTAAAATTTGTTTACTTTCTTTTATTCTTTTAGTTTGCCCTGCCTCCAGCCTGCCATTCTCGCCTAAGCTAGAATGATGTCTCCTGCATTCTGACGCCTCGTAGAACAGCAGTCGCCAACCAGTGGTCCGTGGACCACTCCTGATCCACTAGAAAAATTTGGTGGTCCCCAGGGGATGTATATTTCCAGTGTTGTTCTCAATCAGCATAGATACCCGATGCCTCCTCTGTAGTTCTGGCCCTTGTGAACTCAGAGGGAGGCTAGGAGTAGTGCAGAGAGCAGGAGGTGAAGGAGGGGAATTCCAATGGCAGCGCTGATCACAGATTGCAGAAGGGAGCACGGAGCTCAAGCACATGGCTGGACAAGAAGGTGAGATCCAATGATGAGTGTAAGGCGTAGCAGTGTGATGCAGAGTGCAGGGGGAGTGGGGGGTTAGGCAGAGAGCCAGAGAAGTGTGTGTGTTCAAGGCATGTAAACTTCAGGTTAGTGGTCAGTGAGGTCCGAAAGGTTAGTGACCACTGTCCTAGGATACATGTTACATATCCAAGGATGGACCAGGCAAAAGTCCGCTGTTTGCTTAAACTAAGCTTGCTCCTGTGATCCACAGGAAAAGTAGGGTCAAAAAGAGCTTTGGCCATACTTCTCCTTTAATTATTACAGAACTGCATTTATTTGTGCTGGGTTTTTTTTTGTTTTTTTTAGTACTTAAATTAAAAAAATATTTTTTATAAAGGTCTATACTTCTGACAAAAATAAAGGATGGCTAAGGATGAAAGAAGGAGAGAGAGATTTTTTTCCATATTAGGGACAGTTGGAAGCTATGATATTGTGTAACGTTTGTCAGTATGGTTAAAAGATGACCAGACTGGCTAACATAATCTGTTTATATATAATCAGTTTAATATGTCTGATCCACAAAGGTCTGGATCTCACAAATTCCACTTTATTAGACATCACTTTGCTTCATACATAGAGATGGGGCCTTGGGGGCTGCTCCTATACCATATAGTACTTCAAACATCTTGTACAATTACTGTAGCTCCTGGCTGTATATGTAAAAAAAGGCCTCCGACACTCTCAGTAATTTATAAGGAGTGTCTGACCGCCTGCTATGGGCTTTATAATCAGAGGCGTTGCTAGGGGGGTGCGGGGGGTGCGGTCCGCCCCCGGGTGACACCCGCTAGAGGGGTGACACCCTCCCTTTTTTTTATTTTTATTTATTTTTTTTATTTTTTTTTTACAGCTGACCCATTCATTGATTAATTTCACCCCGCTGGGCTGGAAGCCTGGAACAACACCTCCAGCGCCGCGGCCGCGCCTGGTGTGTGTCCTCCGGCTCCTTATTCTTCCTATTCCTAAATTCCAATCCTCCTCCCTACCCTACAGAGCCAGCGAGCGACTCAGCCTGTCACATCATCACACTGCACTGTGATGATGTGACGACACGCACTAGCGTTGCTAGCCAGGTGCAGGGGGGGGCGGGCCGCACCCGGGTGACACCCACCAGAGGGGTGACACCCGTGGGTAGCGCAGCGGCACCACACTGACATTGCCCGCTGCCCTGTGCCTTAGGCTCACGCTGCGGCTGTGTCCCTCAGCGGAGCGGAAGGAAGCCGCCGCCCCCTCTGCCTCCTCTCTGTTTACATCCACAGAGGAGGAGGAGGAGCCCGCGCTAGAGAGACACACCGCTGTGTGTATCTGCCGCTCTGTTCTGAGGTCTGTAAGGTAAGGGGGGCATCTTTACTGATGGGGGGAGGGGGTGTCTGTACTGCTGGGGTCTGCACTAGGGGGAGTTTGCACCAGGGGGGCTGTAACTGAGGGGGTGTCTGTACTGAGGGGGGTCTGGTACCAAGGGGGTGTCTGTACTGAGGGGGGTGGTGTCTGTACTGAGGGGGGTGTCTGTAACTGAGGGGGTGTCTGTACGAGGGGTGTCTGGTACTGTGGGGGGTGTCTGTAACTGAGCAGGGTGTCTGTAACTGAGGAGGTCTGCACTGAGGTGGGGGTGTCTGTACTGATGGAGCGGTCTGTACTGAGGTGGGGGTGTCTGTACTGAGGGGGTGTCTGTACTGAGGGGGGTGTATGTACTGAGGGGGGTGTATGTAACTGAGGGGGGTGTCTGTAACTGAGGGGGGGTCTTTAACTGAGGGTGTGTCTGTAACTGAGGGTGTGGTCTGTAACTGAGGGGGTGGTCTGTACTGAGGGGTGTCTGTAACTGAGGGGGTGTCTGTAACTGAGGGGTGTCTGTAACTGAGGGGGTGTCTGTAACTGAGGGGGTGTCTGTAACTGAGGGGGTGTCTGTAACTGAGGGGGTGTCTGTACGAGGGGGTGTCTGTTACTGAGGGGGGTGTCTGTACTGAGGGGGGGTGTCTGTAACTGAGGGGGGGTGTCTGTAACTGAGGGGGTCTGCACTGAGGTGGGGGTGTCTGTACTGATGGAGCGGTCTGCACTGAGGTGGGGGTTCATACTGAGGGAGGCGGGTCTATATTGATGGCGGAGAGTCTGTACTTAGTGGAGCGGGTTTGTACTGAGGGAAGGGATCTATACTGTGGGAGTGGGGTCTGTAGTTAGTGGAGGGGGGTCTGTACTGAGGGGGGACTATAGTTGTTGGGGGGTGACACCATTTTTTTCGCACCGGGTGACACCAACCCTAGTGACGCCACTGTTTATAATTCATGTACTGCCTGCTGTCTATAACAATGAGAGAGTGGACCTCATGAGGAACTAGTTAGTGTCTCTGCTTCCCCATCAGGCTCCACCCACTGTCAGTGTCTCTAATTGTTAGGAGCCTGTCAGCTGTGAAGCTAGCGGCATCTTTAACAACCAGTGACAGGTGGGAACGAGAGTGGGTAGCGGCGACAAACATGCTGAATGCTACACAGCATACAGAGACAGGCACTCTGCCTGTCTCTGTACCCCCACTTAGAGTTGATCCTAACTACCTTCAGTTTGGTTATCTATGAACTGAAGGTAATTAAGTTTAAATTTGGGGCAGAAATGCGACCACTTTGTAAAAATGTCACTGTTAAAGCCCAACTCTGGGCGAAAAAAAAGTTTTTGCATGCAGTGGGGCTATGCCCGCACTGTACAGGTCAACTGTTTTTTTGTTTAGGGATCTAGCGGTCTTGTGCTTGTGGACTGTTCCTGATGTCCTCACTCCCATGGACCTGCTCTGGATGTGAGGACATCAGGAACAGCCCACATCTGGATTGTGGGGGAGCGCCGTTTGCAGGTGAAGTGGAGAATTGGGTGAGTATACACATACCTCCCAACTGTCCCTGCTTTCGAGGGACTGTCCCTGATTTGGAGAAATGTCCCTCATTTCTCCTCACTTGTCCCTCATTTGGGTCTGATCTATATAGTTGTATATAAAATGCACTTTTTGTCTTTCAAAAAAGTGTTTCCCAGTGCTAAACCTTTCATCTGATTTCTAAGTTTCTGCATTTGTAAATTTTAAAAGCCAATATAAAGGAATAATAGAGGTAAAAAAAAAGCACTTTTGGATTTAAGTAAATTTTTATTTTTTTTGGAGGTTAATTCTCCTTTTAAGGGTGTGTGTCAGGGGCGTGTCCTATGCCTACATACATTTGCTAGTAGGTGTCCCTCATTCCCATCTCAAAATGTTGGGAGGTATGGTATACCGCTTTCTCATCTCCCCTGGACAAAATGAGCAGTTGACCTAGGCAGAGCAGGCACAGCCCCATTGCATGGGAAAACTTTTTTTTTTTTTTTTTTTTTTTTTGCTGAGTTGGGCTTTAGGAACTACCTGAATCTGCTGCATGTGTTGGTGAAGCTATTGAAACAGTCGGCACAGATTTTTGAATCTGGCACAGGCCATTTTTATACTGCCAGAAAAGTGACGCTTTCGCAGCAAAAACTCTCGACGCCTGTTAACCTGTTTAGATGTTTTAACACTCAGTGTGCATGAGGCCTTACAGTTGGTATTCATTTTGGCATGTTGTTACTTTCCTTAAAGGAGATATAAAGTCACAGGATACACTGTTGTGTTATAATATCAGTAATGTCATAAAAATACAAACAATAGTTATTTTTGACAATCCAATATAAGCTTACTTGTAAAATCTTTTATGTTGTGAGAGTTGCCTGTCTGCTGGTCATCTTTCCACAAATTCCTGGATGGATTCCCAGCATGTTTTGTGACATCTCCTCTGCTGTTTACTTTCAATGTCTAAGGACTACATGTCCCATGGTACCTTGCTGCCTGCAAGAAGTGATTCCTGTTCTGATTCCTCCTGAACCTTCTCTTCCCAGCAGCTCTGTAGTTCAGAAGGCAGGCTCTGTGAAATGTGTGACACAGCAGTGCCTACTCACAGGGCATAGTAACTATGTGTCTGAATTCAAGGAAGTTCTTCACAAAGTACTTTTTCAAGATTGTTCAGAATGATAGGAGTAGGCTAGAAATAACTGAAATTCAATGTGGGAATGAATATAGAATTTTACATTTTGACCATAGAGCTTTAATCCTATTTTACTATACCTGGGGTTGAATAGCTACATATTACACCCTCCAGGCCGTTCTTCAGCTTTTGCTTGCAGAAAGTCTTGTATACAGGCTTATAATGGTAACTTTCACTCCTTACATTTGTGAACTTGTATCCCTAATAATAATAATAATAATAATAATAAAGTAATTTGACATGATGCTTTGTTGGAATTTTGTTACCTATTCAATAATAATGATGTGGTGTCCGGGTCTGCCTGGCAACTATTGCAGACTCCGTAGTTCCTTCTTCTCTGCCCTGGGCAGAGCTCTCTCCCACATGTTTCCTAGATCAGTGTGCAGGAGTGACCCTGATTCACCCTTTATCATACCCACGTTTCTGGCCCATTCTCATGCCCATGAAATAAGGAATGTGATTCCTGTGCTGGTTGTTATTGGTTCTCTAGTTTATTTTATTACAATACTAAACCTGTATTAAAGAGTAACATTCTGGCCTTTTATTTCTTGTTTGTGTAGATAAAATAAAACCAGATGTTCCAACCGTTTTAACACATCACTGATGCCAGGAACATATTGCAGACTTTCTGGCAGTAGAAAGGTTTTTGTGTGTCATGGTGATTTTTCAATTGGGATAGTTCAGCTTGGTGACTTTAGCATTGAGGTTCCTGTGAATTAGAAATGCTCTCATGACTGATATGTATGCCAACTTCTTTTTTTTTTTTTTTAATAGATTCCCTGGATGAATTCTTTGAGTATGAGGCGGAGGACTTCCTGGTGTACCTGGCTCTACTGATTACAGAAGGGCGAACACCTGAACATTCAGTAAAAGGCAGAACAGAAGGTCTCCACTGCCCTCCAGCACAATCTAGTCAGCCTGAACCCAACAAGCATGAATGCAGTGATAAATTGGCCCAGGTGAGTCAGTTTACCCCAATGCCAGCACTTACAATTGAACATGTGAATTTTCTAAAAGGGCCTAATAACTAGGTCTTATTAGAAGGGGTCTAATTATAAATAAGGCCTAGTTGCAATGGATTTCTAAGTGATGGAGGAAAAAAAAGTCGATGTGTTGCCCACAATCGCACTACTACTGCCATTTCATCGAGCAGATTGTCCTAGACCCCAACCGGGCAAAATACGTTCCTCTTTCGTTCGTGGACGGACACAGCTTTAATCTTGATAAAGTGGGTATTAGCCTTCATTCAGGAGTGACTAGGCAGAAAGTGTTAACAACTTCAGAGCTGAACAGCCCCGCCCAGGGGGCAGTCCTATTGGCTATATCCCCTCAGCCTGCACTAAGCAGATCAGTTATTTTCTGCCTAGCATAGGAGAAGGACATGGCTCCCTTCGGGCCCATAGGTCCGAGGGTTTTTATCCTTTTTCTATGTTTTTTTGTTCCTGCGATCCTCGATCAAACTGCCGACTGGGTGACAGGCTGGATCCCAGATCCTTGTAGTCTCCCCAGTTTCGGCCATTAAACGCGTGCCGCCCCTAGCTACGCGCTGGGTTTTCCACAACATGCCCATCGCTCCACGGGTGGCCAGTGAGCTTCGCGCTCCAGGGCATGCATATGACCGGTCTCTATGGCTGAATCTCAGCATGCCGGGCCGACAGTCACCTCTGTAACCGCGCAGAAGATGGTCTGTCTGGGATGTTTCCAGCTTAATCTACACAGGAAGGGTAAGTAGCAATCCCCTGCTTCGGCAGGAGGACATAGCTGGACATTCCTGGAGAGATCAAGTAAGTGGTTTTACCTGTTCTTTCATCTCTCCCTCCCTTCCCTCCTCCCTGGGCTCTGGGAGCTAGGCTGGGGGCCGAGGGTTCACCTGGGGGGCTCCATCTGGAGCGGGAACTGCGCTGTATGTCTGCTTCTGGGGTGCTAGTGGGCTGTCATTAGAAATGTCCGTTTTTGCTTACCTGTGTCTTCCTCCCTCCATGCTGTCGGCGGCCATTTTCTTGTGGTCCACACCCGGTTTGGCCTCCATCTACTGCTCGGCGCCATTTTCTTGTGGTCCGCGCCTGCTTGGCTTTATTGCCGCTCGGCGGCCATTTTCTTGTGGTCTGCGCCTGCTTGGCTCTATTGCCGCTTGGTGGCCATTTTCTTGTGGTCCGCGCCCGTTTTGGCCTCTATCTACCGCTCGGCGGCCATTTTTTTGTGGTCCACGCTGTTCTTCAGCACGGCCGCGCGGAGGCCATTTTGTTGAAGTCTCTGGCCTCTAGGGTGCATTTTACCGGGAAATATACAGACACGCTGACGGAGGGTCAGACTGACACAGGCAGCTGTGGAAGAGCATCCCAGGCAGGAGCAGACGGCAACAGTAACAGTGACCGTTCTAAGAGTGGTGAGTCCTCTGGGGGACCCCGCATCTCTGTAGAAGCTAGGAGGGTGGGCTGTTGATCCCTTGCCTGGAGTCCCTGTGGGTATCAGGCGCGTGGGTCAGCGTGACGTTTTTTCTCCTGAAACACCTGAGTTGGCAACCGGTATATCAGTGGCCGCTATGTCGGTGATCCTGGAGGCTTTTGTTGCCAAGGTGGAAGCGGCGTGTGGGAACACGGGGGGGTAGGAAGCGCCCCCTCCCCCCGCCATCTTCTGGGGATAATTCTGATGCAGAGCCAGGCCCAGCTGTGGCTCATGGCCCTGATTCTGATTCGTCAGAGGCCGCGGACCAGTCGGACAGTGAGGATAACTACAGGTCTGGGTCAGCACGCGAAAAGGCTTGGTATCTGATCTTATCACCGCAGTGTGGGATACGCTGAAGTTGGAGAATTCTGCAGAAGCAACAGAGACGGCAGTTCCCTTTTGGGTTCTGTAAGCCGGCCCGCACTGCCAAGGTGTTTCCTTGTATGTCTTATCTTGATAAACTTTTATACAAGGAGTTTCCTGAAAGAATGGACCTCTCCCCCGATAGTGGACCCCCCTGTGTCCAGACTTAACAAAGTAACCACGATTCCAGTGGAAGGGGCTCCTGTCTTCAGGGACCCTGCGGACAATCGCTCGCTACC
Organism: Rana muscosa; assembly: GCA_029206835.1. Classification (NCBI taxonomy): domain Eukaryota; kingdom Metazoa; phylum Chordata; class Amphibia; order Anura; family Ranidae; genus Rana; species Rana muscosa. Next base: position 524,170,199 of record CM055118.1, on the reverse strand, counting down.
TATACACAGTAGTGGGCTCAGTGGTGCGTCCAGCAATGGCTGGGGCTTTGGTGTCTCAGACACTTACTGAGGGGGAAAAGATGCTACTCCAGGGGTTAAAAACATGGGGGGCTCCTCCGGGCAAGGTAGCTTTGGGTGACCAGTTGGTACAGGGTCCTAAGTTTGTCTGCCAGTCAGACATGGATACTATCCCCTTGCTGTTCAGAGCCTCGGTTTATGCAGTGATGTTACGCCACCTGGTCTGGCTGAAGTGCTGGTCTGCGGACCAATCTTCCAAGAAGGCCTTGTTGGATCTGCCCTTTAAGGGCGACAGACTTTTTGGAGCCTCTCTGGATGACATCATTAAGGATGCCACAGGAGATAAGAGCATACTGCTCCCGCAATCCAAAAAGGGTAGGGAGCCACGCCATAGGCAAAGCACCCTCCTTCAAAGCGCACAAGCAGTTCTTTCGTCTGCCTAGTGCGGCAAGTAAAAGATCCCAGGCCGATAAAGCGCCTGCTGAGGGACCGAAGCGTCCCTGGTTTCGCAAGCCCAACTTCGCTTGCCTACCAAACAGATTATTTTTTCCCTCTAAACCGACTCGTCGGGAAGCCCTATATGGGGCGGTTCTAGACCTGCTGATACGCAAGGTGGTCATTCCTGTTTCAGTACAGGAACGGGTTCAGGGGTTCTACTCAAATCTGTTCATAGTACTAAAAAAGGGGGTTCGTCCATTCTTGGATCTCAGGGCCCTCAATTGCTTTGTGAATGTACAAAGATTCCGGAGGGAGTTGGTTCGCTCTGTTGTCGCTGGCTTCCATCCAGGGGATTTTCCGGCATCCTTGAACATCAAGGACGCATACTGGCATGTCCCCATATGCACCAGGCATCAGATGTCTGCGCTTTGCGGCCGAGGAAGACCACTACCAATTGGTGGCTCTCCCCTTTGGCCTGGCATCGGCACCGAGGGTGTTCACCAAGGTGCTCGCCCCGATTCTGGCCCTACTAAGATAGCATGGCATCGCTATCGTGGGCTGCTTGGACGATCTTCTGAGGGCCACTTCAAGCTCAAAATGAGGTGAGCATGTCTATAACCTGTCAGACTCTCTGATACTGTGGTTGGGTGCTGAACACTCAGAAGTCCGTATTGGTACCGACTCAACTCCTAGTGTATCTGGGGTTGATTCTGGACTCCTCAGAGGCGAAAGTTTTTTTTTATCCCTATGGGAAAGTTTCAGACCCTTCGGGAGTCTGGGGGGCTCAGTCGACCTGGGTCACTGGACTCTGGAGGAATCCCACTTGCCGCTCATTGTCCTGGAACTCCGAGCGATCTGGCTTTGCCTCTCCACATGGTCTCAGAGGCTACAGGGGCGTCCAGTCAGAATCCAGTCGGACAAACGCCACAGTGGTGGCGTATGTCAATCAACAAGGAGGAACAAGCAGCTCAGCTGCAGCATCGGAGGTCGCTCACCTCCTAAGGTGGGCAGAAAGGAGCGTACCGGCCCTGTCGGCCGTATACATTCCGGGTGTGGAAAACTGGCAGGCGGACTACCTGAGTCACCAGATGCTGGACCAAAGAGAATGGTCTCTACACCCAGAGGCGTTTCAGCTCCTTTGCCAAAGGGGGGGCACGCCAGACGTAGATCTCCTGGCTTCTCGACTCAATCAGAAGGTATTGAGGTTTGTGGCCAGGTCAGAGACCCATGGGCAGACGCGACAGATGCGTTGGTGGCACCGTGGAGTCAGTACCGGCTAATCTTTGTCTTTCCTCCTCTGAAGCTCCTTCCTCATCTGCTTCACAGACTGGAGGCAGAGAGGATTCCAATGGTCCCATTTGCTCTGGATTGGCCTCGGCGTCCTTGGTACGCCGATCTAGTGCGTCTGGTAGCAGACGCCTCTTGGCGTCTACCGCTAAGAAGGACCTGCTGTCGAAAGGTCCCATACGCCATCCTGTTTTTACAGTCACTGGCTTAACGACATGGCTATTGAGAGCCAGGTGCTAAGAGACCGGGGCCTGTCAGACTTAGTGATCTCTACCATGAGGAGTGCTCGGAAATCATCCTCCTAGGAAGATTTACCATTGCACTTGGAAGACCTACATATCCATTTGTGAGGAAATGAAGTGGCATCCGCGTACTTATTTGGTTCCAAAGTCCTGCTGTTGTTACAGCGTGGGGCAGGCCAAAAATTTTGCTTTAAGTACAATTAAGGGGCAGATATCTGCCTGGCTGTCTTTTTTCAACGACCCCTGGTGGCTCACTCTCTAGTGAGAATGTTTGTACAGGGGGTTCGGCAGGTGGCCCCTCCGGTCCACCCTCCACTACCTCCGTGGGGCTTGTGTTGCAGACGTCCTTTTGGCATCTACTGATACGAGAGGACCTGCTGTCGCAGGGTCCCATGTGCCATCCTGCTTGCAGTCAATGGCTTTAACGGCATGGCCTCTAGGTGCCTCAGAAACCACCGTTTGAGAACATCAGGGACAGTTGACACTTTATCAGAAAGTGGTCCTTTTTGGTAGCTGTTATGTCAGTTAAGACAGGTTTCTGAGCGGGCAGCCTTGTCATGCAAGGCTCCCTATCTGATCTTCCACAAGGATAAGGTGGTGCTGTGTCCGCAGCCTTCTTTTCTTCCTAAGGTCGTTTTTCGACTTTTTATCTCAAGGAAGACATTGTGCTACCATCCTTGTGTCCTCATCCGTCGAATCCTAAGGAGACATTGTTGAATTCCTTGGACGTTGTCCGAGCTCTGAGAGTGTACTTGTCTGGTACTGCTCTGTTCCGGAGTTCAGACTCACTGTTCGTTTCGGTGGCTGGTCCCAAGAAGGGCCCAGTGGTCTCGTCGGCCACCATCTCTAGGTGGATCCGTCAGATCGTGATCAGGCTTACGCCATGAAGGGTCAGGCGCCTCCCTTTCCCGGCGCATTCGACCAGGGCAAGAGGTGCCTCTTGGGCTTTCTGACGTCAAGCGTCTGTTTCCCAGGTGTGTAAGGCGGCGACTTGGTCGTCCGTTCACACTTTTACTAAACTTTACAAGTTGATGTGTGTGTGCATCTTCGGATGCTTCTTTCGGCCGCAAGATATTGCAGGCGGCTGTTTAGAGTTGCAACTCCTCCGTTGAGGAGCTCTGTTTTTTGTTTTGGGGTGAAGTTGTTTTAATGCTGTTCCCACCCCTCATTTTTTGATACTGCTTTGGGAAGTCCCACTTTGTCAAGATTAAAGCTGTGTCCGTCCATGAACGAAAGAGAAAACAGGATTTTTGTACTCACCGTAAAATCCTTTTCTCTGAGTTCATGGACGGACACCGCACCCACCCCTCGTTTTTAAGTTTGTACTGCTTTTTGACGAACTGATCTGCTTAGTGCAGGCTGAGGGGATATAGCCAGTAGGACCGCCCCCTGGGCGGGGCTGTTCAGCTCTGAAGAAGTTAACACTTTCTGCCTAGTCACTCCTGAATGAAGGCTAATACCCACTTTGTCAAGATTAAAGCTGTGTCCGTCCATGAACTCAGAGAAAAGGATTTTACGGTGAGTACAAAAATCCTATTTTTCCCATGCAGTGGGGCTGTGTCCGCAATGCACGGGGTCAACTGCTTGTTTTGTCTAGGGGTGAGGAGAAAGCTGATTACTCACCTGATCTTTCGTTCCATTGGAAAAAGGCGCTCCCCCGTGGTCCAGCACTGGAGCCTGCTCTGGACTTTATGACATGTCGGGAACAGTCCACAACTCAAGACTGCTGGAGCGTGGGGGTGCTGGGAGGATCAGAGGATTTAGGTAAGTATTTCTCCTTTCTAGACAAAAACCAAACCCACTGCATGGGAAAACCTTTTTGTTTTTTTCCCCTGGAGAGGGGCTTTAAAGGCGAAGTATAGCCAAAGGTTTTTTGGCCATACTTTACCTGTTGATCACAGAAGTGCATACTTCTCCTATGGATCAGCCGGTCCAAGCTCGGAAAAATATCCCAACCATAGGGACGGGATTCACCCAGATGCCTGGACCGGCACCTGGCTCAGCCTCTCAGTGATGGCCCGAGCCAGCCCCTCCCTCCACAGCCCAGTATTCCAGTGCGCGCTGGAGGGGAGAGCAGAGAGCGACTGACTGACAGTCGCCTCTCTCTGCTCAGAGAGGGGAGAACTGAGTGATCAGTGGTGCTTGATCACTCAGTTCTTACTACAGAGCCCATGGGGGACAGATGCTGCATCCACCTAGGCGAGTACAAATGTTTGTTTTGTTTATTAAATCCTGAACTTCTCTTTTAAATTACTTGGGCAAAATGAAGAAATATGCCTGTTCCATGTTTAAATCTGACATTTTAGAAAAGATTTGTTTGGAATACAGTACCAAACACAATATTTACCTGTAATAGTGGATATCCCATGTCCTGCAAGCTGCTGCTTCATGTAAACAATGTTTCTTTGATGCCCCACACGTCGATCTTCTGGTGCTGCAGGGGTAGCGGCAGTGACTGCAAATGTCAGTCATTTACTTGCCCACATGCCCCTTTCTGCCTCTCCACCATTTACAGAACTTGAGAGAAACAAAATGTTACCCCAGCTCCACTGCCAATATAGAAGTCCACGAACTTTGATCCGGTGCTCTAGCCAGGACGTTCAGGCCCCATAAATACAATACTTGAATCAAAAAGGGCTGGCAACTTGGATGCTCTTGAATAAAAGTACTTTATTAGTTACATGGGTACACGGGTACAGGCTATACGCTAACGCGTTTCGGCTAATCCGGTCGTGTGTACAGGGCATTAAGCATCAGAGGAGCCCCATGCAAGGCAGTTATCCTACAGAATTGGGGAAAGATTTATATGAAGCAGCAGCTGGTAGGACATGGGATACACACCATTACAGGTAAATATTGTGTATGGTGCTGCATCATATCACCCCACCCCCAAAAAAAATATACTAACGTTCAGCTTTCTTTTGAGGTGCGTTTTTTACAGGCAGTTCCAGATCTTTAGTAAGTAAGTGCTGGTCACAGCATGCAAGTGTTCAGAAAGAATGTAATCGTTGCATAGTTAGCCAGGTTGAAAAAAAGACACAAGTGCGTCCAATAGAATGTGCAAATGCATTGTATCGCTACATATAAGTATCACAAGATATTATATAGAAGCGCGCTATATAAATCCTGTATAATATAATAATAATAATAATTAATAATAATAATAATTATATATATATATATATATATGTATGTATGTGTGTGTGTGTATATGTATATGTATGTGTATATGTATGTGTATATGTATGTGTGTGTGTATATATATATATATATATATATATATATATATATATATATATATATATATATAAAATCTGTGTCATAACTGGGTTTATGCTACAATGTACATATTCAGTATATTTAGAAATGAGCATTTTCATTTTGCAGTCTGACTTATGAAATTGTATTTTTGCTCCTTTTTAGTTTTACTTGCTTTGTTTGAACCTTACACTTTGGCTGGAGTGTAAAGGGTGAAAGTTTATCTGAGGTTTGACAGCTGCTGCCTCAAACACCGCATATGGGGCACTGTGTGTGAGGTCAGGAAGCTGAGACGCAGCCATCAGACTGTGGGAGCCTTTGATCCTTTGCCGCTACATCAACTGGTCCTTTTTTATTGAGTTTAATTTGTTTCAGAAATTATCATTATACTGCAGGTTGCCATTAGCACTGAAATTCTTGTAACTGAATGATAAGTATTTAAAGCTGAAATCTGGGGAAAGAAGAACTTCAACTTTGAAGTGGGCTGCCTTTGCACTGCAAAGGTTAAATGCTTGGGTCTAAGGCAGTGGTCTTCAAACTGTGGCTCCAGATTTCCCTTTGCTTGCCTTTATGCTGCCTTTGGGGCATTATTCCCCTCATTAATTCAAGGCATTATTTCCTCAAACTGACACCAACGATGGGCCAGATTTCCTTCCACTGATTTAAACATTGGAACACTGTTCCTCTCGCTGGCGCCAGCGATGGGGCACTGTTCCTCTCGCTGGCACCAGCGATGGGGCACCATCCTTCCTTCTACAGACACAGACGCCTACGTAATTTTTTATTTTTTTTACTCCCACGAATAACCAAGCTCGGGGCATTTTTTGCTACAACTGACCATAGTGGACCGCTGACCCTCCTAAAGTCTGAAGGACAGTAAACTGGTTCTTTTGTTTAAAAAGTTTGGAGATCTCTGGTCTAGGGGACCAGAAAAAGCGTTTTTTTTTTGTTTTGTTTTTACACACTGATTCTCCATGCTACAAGACCGGTCCCCAGCAGCCCCTTATGCTTTTAGACTGCTTTTACACTGAAAGCACTTGCCGTTAGCGCTAAAGCGCCGCTCACGCTAGCGGGGCGCTTTTAACCCCAAAAATACTCCCGTTTTGTAGCACTTTGAAAGCGCTGCCCATTACTTCCAATGGGCAGGGCGTTTTGGGAGCACTAAATATAGCACTCCCAATTAAAGATGCTGCTTGTAGGACTTTTTCGGAACGTCCCGCAAGCGCACCACCCAAGTGTAAAAAGTCACACTGGAATGAATGAGAGGTGGTTTTCAGGCGCTTGGCACAGGCTATTTCCAGCGCTAAAGCGCCTGAAAACCTCCCCAGTGTGAAAGGGTCTAAGTGCTTGGATGCCCTCTGATGTCATCAAGACTGATATACTGAGGAACAATTCACTGCTGGAGTGTAGGGGAGCACCATCTTCCGGGGGAGAGGAGGATCAGGCAAGTAAAAATACTTTTCCCATCTCCTAGACATAAATGCGCATTTAATGCTTGCAGTGGTGCTGCCTCCACACTGCCAGGAAGTATTTTTACTTTTCCAAGAGTTTGGCTGTAAAACAATTTTATTGTCTGCGCTAATAATTTTTTTTTCCCCTCCTGTAGTGTCGTCAAGCTAGAAAAACTAGGTCTGAGGTTACCCTGCTGTGGAGAAATGAAATTCCCATCATGGTGGAGGTGATGCTGCTACCAGACTGTTGCTATAGCGATGAAGGCTCTGGCACGGAAGGGAATGTTTTAAATGATCCTGCAATGAAACAAGATGCCCTCTTGCTGGAGAGGTGGACCCTGGAGCCAGTTCCCAGACAGTGCGTTTCCTTTTCCTTTACAGTCTTTGCTAACGTAAACTGTTTACAAGCTTGCCCTGGCCTCTTTGTTTCTGTGTATTGGATTGTTCTTGTGTTGTGGCGCCAAATACTGCCACGGGTCTTTAAATGATTGCAAATGCAGAAAGTAGGAATTTTTTTGTCCTAAATACCCATTTTAGTCATGGCAATTTGATTTATTTTTCTCAAAGCCATGAGAGCATCATTTTTGTATAAATAAACTTCTGTTTTTGGTTTCCAGACTCTTCTAAGGCCCCTTTCACACTGAGGCGTTGAAAAAAACGCAAAAAAAAATCTGAGTTTTTTTACTGCGTTCGCGGTAAAATAGTGCTAACGCCTATGTGTTTTACTGCGTTACTCATTAATTTCAATGGAGATAGGCGTTTTTACAGCGCTATTTTTAGCGCCTAAAGATGCTCCAAAAAAAGCTGTTTGCAGGATTTTTTCCAACGCACGGCCAGCAAAACGCCTCAGTGTGAAAGCCCTCAGGGCTTTCACATTGAGAATGATGGGGCAGGATTATTTCAGGCATTTTTACAGCAAAAACACGATAAAAACACCTCAGTGTGAAAGGGACTAATTACAAGATTCAGTCCCATAGTAAATCCAGTGACTAGGGAGTGATTACATGAACACGGAAATTAAGTGGATCATGTTTGTAGGGTTTTATGTTGCTCTTTTTTACTTGCTCTTAGTACATTTAAAGCCCATTTAAACACAAAATAAAAAATTTAATCTATCGCAGCGTAAAACAAGGATGTAGAATAGAAATTAAAAAAAAAGAGCAAAACATTATATACCTAAATGAAATCACTTCAAAACTAGTTGCAATGTTAAATGTGTACATAAATCCCCAAAAAAGTAATACAAAGTGATACAGGAGTTTATTTGGTTTCTATGCGGAAGTTAGACTGATTTTGCACTCTCCAGATTTAGCAAATAAACCCCAGTGTCAAAAGGAAAAAAAATTGTAGCAAAGCTTCTTTCTTTACTCTTGAGTGGTGATGACCAAACATCCACCCGCAGAGCCAGTTCACACAGGGGCGACTCGTCAGGCGACCTAGCCGCCTGACAAGTCGCGCTCCGCTCTGTACAATGGAACTGTTCTAATAGGAAGTACAATGGAACTGTTCTAATAGGAGCGACTCAAGTCGCTCCGACTTAGAAAAAGGTTCCTGTACTACTTTTGGGACGACTTCAGGGCGACTTGCATTGACTTCAAAACAGAAGTCATTTTGCAAGTCACCTCTGAAGTCATGTGGAGATCGCCCGGCAGAGTCGCGGGACAAGTCGTGCCGCCCCAGTGTGAACCGGGTCTTAGGCTTCATGTACACTAGCCTACGCTGGCAGCTCCTAAGCTTGCGTTTAGGAGTTTTTGTCATTTTTTTTGCCAAAGCTCCTAAACTCCACTCCATAAAAGCCTATGGCGGTTATTTACGAAAGGCAAATCCACTTTGCACTACAAGTGCAACATGCACTTGAAATTGCACTGAAAGTGCACTTGGAAGTGCAGTCGCTGTAAATCTAAGGGGTAGATCTGAAATGAGGGGAAGCTCTGCTGATTTTATCATCCAATCATGTGGAAGCTAAAATGCTGTTTTTTTTATTTTCCTTGCCTGTCCCCCTCGGATCTACAGCCACTGCACTTCCAAGTGCACTTTGCACTTGTAGTGGAAAGTGGATTTGCCTTTCATAAATAACCCCCCTATGTGTCAATGTACACAGGCTTTTAGCAGAGTTTAGGAGCGGCCACTTTTAGGTGGGCTTCAACCTCCCTCTCTTGTGTTGACCACCGGGCGCGGAAAAACGCAAAAACGCGCCACATTTTTGCTGCGGTAAATGTAGGCTAGTGTATACGAAGCCTTAGAACTCCAAGCTGCCTCTTCAATCACTGAGCTATTGATGTTTAATCTCTCCACCAGCGAGCATACAAAGGAAAAGGCTATACATAGCGCGATACCATAGGATTAAAAGCCTTTTATTAACACAAAACCATTATACTCGCATTTAAATTATACAACAAAGCATATTTAAACCCCAGAATAAAAAAGGAAACTATTGCAGTTCATAACTCATTAGATGTAAAATATAAATAAACCAGAACGAATGATCTAGTTCAACACAGCGCTAAGTGCATATATGTCCACTTATTAATGTGTCACAAAAAAAAGGATAGATATATATATATATATATATATTTCAGCTAAATGAAATCACTTCAAAACTAGTTGCAATAATAAATGTGTACATAAATCACATGTAGCTCCCAGGGTGGGTTTTTGCACTTCCCTCTTTACTCTTCCCCTGCGACTACACACTTGGTTAAGTATGAAATCCACTGTTTAATTACCTTTTTGGGTCTGCAGCGAGTTGCCTCCCAAGAGTGGATCCTTCAGCTCCGTTGTCTAGGTGTATTCAGGAATAAGGCCAATGTCCACACACGAGTAAAACCTAATCAGCAAGGCTTTATTCTTTTTGTTACTTTTGAGTCAACTTGAAGAAAGCGAAGGCAGGAAAGTTGAAGATGTAGGGGAAGGTTCAGGCACGCAACACTTAGATCCCAAATATATACACTCTTCGCCACTCAAGCCTGAGTGGGTATTGCTCACCCGGATAGTCCCTAGTAAGAGCAGTCCTAGCAGCCGGGATGGAGCACGGATGTCAGAGATGATGGATCCCCCTTTAGGTAGGCCTCCAGGCCTCTCCCCGAGACAGCAGTACCGTCGCCATCTCTGCCGGGACTGATCTTCCCCTGGAACTCCTTTCCTAAAGATGGGCCCCCTTACAACTGGGCAGCCTGGAATCCTTCTCGAAAGCGTAGGCACTTGTTAAGAGAGCTGGGCCTACGATGCAGCAGCAGAGCCGCGAGCTAAAGGTGCTCCGGGCCAAAACACACCCGCGTACCTCGTGCCACGTGGGCCACGAGGCACGCTCACTGGACCAGAGGTCCCCCTTTTCTCCTTGGGGTCCCCCTGGAATCGCCTCATGCCAAAAGGCGTCTGCCCCTTTTGTAACCATTATACTCACGTTTAAATTGTACAACAAAGCATCCAAAATGTCCCCCAGCGGACCACAGCAGTGAGTAGCGAGCGCTCCTGTCTGTCTCACACAGCCGGCTGCCTTGCGAGAGGAGACCCAGCCTGATGCACAGCTGAATGCTGTCGATCAACGCACATAGAGGGAGGATTTACTAAAACGGAAGAGTGCAAAATATGGTAAATTTCTGCATAAAAACCAATCGGCTTCTAGGTTTTACTGTCAAAGTTTTAATTGTATGTAGCGGCCTCACTCTCCCTCTCTGCTTACCACTGGTTGGCTTGTGTCTAGGGGTACCTGGGAGAGGAGAGTGCAGGAACACTACGCCAAGCTCTCACCTCGTATGTGTATGAGGGTTGAGCTAAGTCATTTGAATTACCTTCGGGTCTGTTCTCTGCATACGAAGCCTCTGCTTTTCCATGGAGATGTGTCTGCCAATAATGGAGCCCCACACCAATAAAAGTTCAACACTCTTTTATTTCTCCATTGCCAGGGTGAACATAATCAGTTGAACTTTAGTAACGGACAGACAGGGGTGTGGATACGAGTAGGTCCAGGCACAAATGAACTCTCCTATTCGTTGCTAGCGAATAGGCTTGGCGCACGGTCTCTGCCACCGACCGTGAGATTGGTCTCTGCCACTGACCTGAGTTGACTAGTTGGACCGCTGCCACCGGTCATAGAACATGAACCACCTTCCTCCTATGAATTGGCCCCTGTTCGGGAAGATATCCATCCGGGCGGTCTCCAGAGGTTCACCCGGCACCGACCCAGTACCCAGCGGAAGGTACTGGGTCCCAGGCCTCCGGCTGAGTACCTCACCCCAGACTGAAGGTGTCTGGGATGGAACACGAACTCCAAGTGGTCCAGGCCTAGGACCGCCTGGACACCGACCGCGGACGGCAGCCCTCAGGCTGAAGGTGCCTGGGACTCAGCCCTCGTGGCGAAGATGTCTGCCCCTTTATACCCTCTCCCAGCAAGCCCAGCAGGTTCCCCGCCCCGCCGTACAACTGCTGCGAGAGGTCACCAAAAATACGGCACTGCAGTGATGGTTCAACCCCAGCCTAAAGTGACAGCGCCACCTGCTGAGCCGCAGGGAACTAAGCATCACTGATGTCTCCACCAGAATTAAACACTCACAAAAGTACATACCCGCTACATGTACAAGGTGAAGTTGGAAGCTGATTGGCTACCATTCACAGATGCGCCACATTCGGAGTGCCCCAGTTTTAGTAACTTTTCCCCCAAAGCCTGACTCTGCCCTAATGCATTTCGTCGGTCTGACGATTTTCAGTATGCGTGTATCGGGCTTAACTTTGGCAGTTTAGACTTGTGTCCGAACATGCCTAAGCGCATCCCTACTTATTACCAGTAAATGTACCTAACTATCTTTTTGGATCCACACTTTTATCATACCTCACAACTTTCTGAGATGGGAATGAGGAACACCGATTAGCAAAAGTATGTAGCCTTAGGACAATTAAAGGAGAATTTTACAAAAAAATGATTGGCTAAACCCATAAGTGCTTTTTTACCACTGATTTTCCATTTTATATTGGCTTTTGGAATTTACAAATGCAGCAATTTAGAAATTGGATGAAAGATCTAGTACTGTAAAACACTTTTTGATAGATAATTAATTAGTGCATTGTATATACAACTATATACAGTAGATCAGACCAAAATGAGGGACAAATGAGGCCGACAGAGGGACTTTGTTCCGAATGAGGAGGAAAGGGGAACAGTGGGACTTTTTTCTGAATGAGGGACAGTCTCTCAAAATCAGTTGGGAGATATGCTTTTATAGATCCACTTATATAGAGCTGTGCTATTTACCCCACAAGAAGAAAAAAAATTCTGGTCATGCTCAAGGATTCTTTTGCAGAAACGGACTGCTGCATCCAGACTAGAAAAGACCAATTTGATTTACTGTAGATTGGGCAGAGCTGATACTTCAGGCTAATTACAGCAGCTACTTTACTTGTACAGCGCTTGCTCATTCTCTACTTCTAAGAGCCTGCAGATTTTCCCAGCATGCGGTAAGCTTCTGGTTAAAGTCACATGCAGTGTTATTATCTGTCATGGTATTGGATACACAGGGAAAGGGGACAAAATGTTCCCTGTGGTATTTTTTTCTTGCAATGTTTGTGTTTTGTAATGGTACACCGTAATGAATGTTTTACTCAAATTGCAAAGCAGAATCCATTTTTACATTGTATTACAGGAACACAAAGTATATTTATCAGTTTTTTGGGGTTTTTTCACCAAGTGTAATGTTTTTATATGTTAGGAGTGGAGATCGTTTCATTGAAGAGAAGACCCTACTGCTGGCAGTCCGTTCCTATGTTTTCTTTTCCCAGCTGAGCGCCTGGTTGAGTGTCTCCCATGGGGCTGTACCACGCAACATCCTTTACAGGTGAGTTGATCTTCTTTTCTTTTTTTTTTTTTTCTTTTCTAAGAATTGTTGTATAATGCCACTTTAAGATTATTGGCTATTTCATTTGTATACTTATGCATTAATAGGAAGCTTTGGAATTATTTTACGTGTTGGGGCTCTTGCAAACAGGTGGCTGAGCCCCGTTCAACATAATTGCCGGTGCATTTCCTCCTTCTAGGCAGCCCAGGTAACCGTGTACAACCTAAGATTGAAGTGAATGGCTGTGCGCTGCTGTACTCGGGTATAAGGCAGTGTTAACATAAACACAAGTACAGCATATTTGCATACACCCATACTCTGTACTCAGGATTAGGGATGAGCTCCGGCGTGTTCGCATACTCCACGTGCGGAGCCCGCCAGGAAGTCGGCACGGCGCTGCGCTAATCACAGGGAGGGAGACCTGTCCCGATCTCTGCAGCCGCGCATCGGGACATGTCTCCCTCCCTGTGATTAGCGCAGCGCCGTGCTGACTTCCTGGCGGGCTCCGCACGTGGAGTATGCGAACACGCCAGAGCTCATCCCTACTCAGGATCTGCACTCAAATTCTTTCACAAGTGACATTTTATTTGCTACTATAAGTACATGCTTTTTTTTTCACCATTGTTTTTTTTTTTATAAAATAGGCCTACAAAAAAAATAATTATTCCATCGTTTAATTGTCTCTTAACAAAAAAAAAAAAAGGAACATGGCTGCTTTCAATTCAACATGAATATGCACATCCACAATAAGATCATGAACAAAAGCTTGTAGCACTTGCTTATCAGTGCACTTTCCCCCCATGTGTACAAGCTGTGTCCTCCACCTCCTAAATAGGCCGGCTGCTGCTAGTTTGCCCTGATTAAGTGGCCTACTTGGTGGTCCACCATACCTAAGAAGTTACAAACCCATCCTATTACTTTCTTCATAAAGTTGCCTCTCATCCCCCAGATGGCAAGCTGTGTTGGCAGGAAATGGACATTTTTTTCTTTCATGTTGCCTAACAGCTGATGTAAGGTTTTCTTATATTTGATATGCACACCAGCTAACCTTGAATACCTTTTACAATATGTGCATGATTCTTCTCATTTCCTGTTTTTTGTTTTTTTGCTTACTGCAACCTAAAATACAAAGTATCACTTTAAATCATATTTATATTTAAAAATAAAAAAAATGAAATCACAAATTAAGAACAGACGTTCTACTCAAGCTCAGTCAGGAAGCACACAATTGCTTCACATTTTTTGTACTTTTCTTCTTCCTTCTGGAGGCATAGGAGGATCTTTATAAACCTTTCCACCAAGACAGAAATATTAAATTACAAGAACTACTTCCAGTAAAACAAAAAAAGGAGAAACGATTTGACTTTTAACCAGCACTTTTGACACTTTTTGTTATCTTTAATTGTCAAAGTGAACCTGATTTGTCCGGTAATGTTGCAAGGTAACAGTGTTGGCACCTTTCTGATCCCCAGGCAGCACAGCTGAAAGATACACAGTGCCCTACCCTAGCCAGGACATCGGTAAGATTGCAACCATCCCCAGCGCTTGCCACAATGAATTTGGCTTCACCCACTCTCTCCTCACTCTGCACCATCAGGTGGCTCATCAGAGGCAGCACAGCGGGGGTTTCCTCCACACCACATCTTTGCAACATAGGAAACACCCCGTCACTGCTTTCCTCCCCCCCCCTCAAACCAGACCTCCAGCACATCTCTGTCCCCCTCAGCAGGTCACAATCACTACAATGCAATTATCATTATCAGAGACTCCTTTTAGCAACCCCCCCCATCCCCACACAACTCTCCCCCCACACATCACTCCCCCTCAGCAAGTCCCTCCCCCAACTGCCACAAGCTGAGCTTTGTCCCCACTGAAAATTCCCAATCCTACGGCCCCCTCTCATCCACTCATAGTGCACACATTTCTCTCCACCTCGCAGCAGACCCCACCCCACCTGTGTTCAACACGTCCCTCCCCAGCCAGCACAGCTCTGCCTGCACCCCCCTCCACATGTTTACACTGCACCCTCACCCCAAGTTACAGCGAATGCATCTTTCTCTGGGAAACTCACTGTGCATATGTCTCCCAAGATACCACGCTACTGTTTACAGCATGGCCACTTGCTACTTACAATCCACCCTCTTACGGTGCACACATTTCTCCCTGGCAACCTCAGTGATCCCCTTCCTTGTGTGCACATCCCTTCTCAGTCAGAATGCATCTCTGCTGCTCACAGTGCAACCCCTCTCGCAACACTCTCAGCACATTTGCATCACCCCTCAGCACACACCACCTCACCCCTTGCTGACAGACCTACCTCTGTGCACCACCCAGCTTACAGCACATTACTTCCCAGCCTAATTCTCCCCCCCCCCCTTTCAACAACAAACTCCCTACTTAACAGCACATCAGACCCTGCCGTACACATTATTTGCACTGCATCACCATACCAACTTCTCCTGAGCTGCTTCAAGCCCCCCCCCCCATCTTTTATAACAGACATTCTTCTCTATCTGCCTCATTCCCCCCCCCTTTCCTTACGCACATCCCTCCATGGCCACCTCCTCCCTTCACTGACACTTCGTTCACCTCCCACCTTACCCCCTTCAGAGCATGTGTCAAACCTCTTGCATACTGTGATAGCCTCCATGCTCCTCTTACCATGTTGCCTGCCATCATACACTTTTTACTCCTGTCCTGCACATATTTACTTCCATACTATCTGCATTACTCTACATAATTTTTGCTGCCATACTCCTCACCATCACATACAACCTGCCGCCATATACTTCCCACTCCTCTATTGCTCACACTACCCGCCATAATTACTTAGTACTCCAGATCATACTGCCCACCCTTATACACTCCGCACTACCTTCCTGCACATACTGGTCATCTTCATGTCCTCTGTACTCCCCTGCACACACTACCCCAAGTCATAACCTCCGTGCTCCTCTCCTGCACACCTTACCCACTAAAACCATTGTTTAATATTTTGTAATACTCCCAAACTGGCTTGTTCTGGAATGGGCACACTTTTGCTGGTCTGAGATTAAAGTGGATGTAAACCCTCACATATTCCCAGTGAAGTGCCTCAGATGATACACAGAGATGAAACAAATCTCCCTAATTAAGTTTTACATGTATATCTGCTGTCTTCAGCTTTATATACTGTTTAGAAAGTGCAGATCGTGTTAGAACTTTCACTTCCTCATTCTGCACTGAGAGAGAGGTCTTGGATTACACTGGGAGACAGCTGATTGGAGGAAAGGCACACACCCCCCTCCAGATAGGCAGACATTTTTATAGCTGTCCTGTGAGTAAAGCAGCTTTCTGCTAATCTGTTTATAGAACCCTCCCTGACACAAATTTCAGGCTGGTTTTATCACGTGTCAGAACTTGTCAGAAGTTATGCTGGTAACAGAAGAACAAAGCTGTGCCCAGCTCAAATTTCATGAATTGGGTTTACATCCACTTTAAGCCTCATCCCTTGTCATTTAGCTTTCAAATGCAAGAGCCTAAGTTGACAGAGTCTCTAGCATTTGATAGCTAAATGGCAAGGTATGTGACTAAGGCTGGTCATAGACTGAGTGAATTTCTTTAGTTGCAGGAAACACCCCGAAAGCTCGTCCATGAAAAAATATATGTTGGTGCAAATAAAAAAAGTATTACGGACAGTCCTCAATTTTCTCTGTTGCAGGAAAGAAATTCACTTGATTCCCCCATCAACAAAGTGTTGATGGAGGAATCCCTCTCGTGGAGCCACTGTGTTCTCCCGACGGGGTAAGCCGCCCCCACTGGGAGAACACAGTGATTATTGTTAGAGCCTATAGCAGCCACTAGCGATTAATCACATGTAAAATCCGGCAGGCTGTTTGTACCCAAGTTCATCTATTGATCAGCTTGGATACATTCAGCCTGCCCATACATGGTTCCAATCTCGGCCGGTGCCTGCTGAATCAGCCAAGATTCGAACAGTCTATGGCCGGCTTTAGTACTGGAAGAGAAGGGGCTCAGTCACAAAATCTAGGTTTGGTGTACAGCCTAGGCTTAGAATTCAAGCAGGATCAAAAGTGAAACAGGGATTCACTGGAAAACCGGTACAGGTACTTAAAGTGTCTAGCACTGTTACCTTAGAAAGCTTTTAATACTGATCAGTTCATATACAGTATTTGCCCCGAAATTGCAGTGTTGGAGAATATGTTGGTGCTATAAAAAGAAACCATTGCCATAAGTGGAAATCGGCAATGCAACACCTGGCTGTATGTGATGCATCCCAGACATCTTGAGGTAGAACTATAACCTCCTGATATAAAGTTTACTGTATGTGTGGCAGAGCTTTATTATCAGTGCAGCTGCATTTATAGTCTTTACTTCGCCCCCCAAATACCTGTTGAGCCAGTCAGTGAAATCCACCTAATGCAGCTTCCTATGATGATGCTGCATTTCTTTGGAGCAGAGTTGCCACTCTCATATAGGCTGTGCTGCCTGCACTACAGTGGAATGAAATTAATGTTGCAGGGTGTGTTGCTATCAGCATTTCCAATGCCAATTAACAAGTCTGTGGGTTGTGAATCATTCCTTAGCCACACCTAGTCCCGCCCAATGCTTTCTTGATTGACCACACTGCCTCTGCTGCTGAATCCCTCCCATTGTGAGCTGTGATGCCTGCAAGAGGGAGCATGTGGGACATAAATAGGGGGTTTATCTTAGTCAGGGTAGTTTAAAGGAATTGGGTGATTGCATATACTGTCCAACAAGAGCCATACTTTAGTTAAGTATGTAAAAGGGACTAATTGTCTGTCCTCCTTATATATTTACAGAGTGAGTCCTGCTGATGGAGAACTGCAATGGAATTTTACACATACCCCAACTGAGCATGTGTTTCCTGTTCCCAATGTCTCTCACAATGTGGCCTTGAAAGTCAGTGTCCAGTCTTTGCCTAGACAATCCAACTATCCAGTGCTGAATTGTAGCATCCATAGTGATCTTGGCTTCTATGAAAAGAGGTTCTCCACGCATGAGCAGAGTGTTCTTTCACCTCGAAACCTGAAGGAGAGCAGGCAATATGGTGTCCTCAATTCTCAGCATTCTTGTAGCAAGCAGGCATGGAATGTTGGACCTGAAGGTTTAATGCAAGCTAGGACAAGTCTAAGCATGAATCTGACTATTCCTGCCAGAAGTATCAAGTTAATATCTGGGGGTGGCAGTGATTTTGACATTGGGACGTCTCCATCAAAGGTTCAAGGTTTAAGTATGGTCAGCGATTTAAAGGGAGCTCCACCAGACTCTACTGTTAGAAGTTTTAAATCCCTATCTTTGGTTGATACACCTAATAATCTGCACGCAAACCAGCCAGTTGAGGCCAACCCCCTGATAGGCACCTTAATTCAAGAACGTCAAGAAGTCATAGCAAGAATTGCACAACATTTGCTACAGTGTGATCCAGCAAATACGCACATAACTAATCGTTCCTTTAAATTGCACGACTCCAGCACTATATGTTCTAAAATATTCCGAAACCAATCTGAAGATGAAAACTTTAACAAGATAGAGCAAGAAACACCTGTTATAAATACTCTCAGTTCAGACTTGAATCTAACCCCTGACAACCTGGATAGAAAACTGAAACCATCTTTAGATACACCCATCACTTCCTCCCGCAACAGTCTGGAGGGTAGAACCTCACCAAAACCACAAGCTAGAAGGAAACTTATTTTAATTCAACCTAGTGAGCAAGTTTTCAACTCCTTTCAGAGTTTTGCAAGTAAACAAGCACCACCTGCAATATCCGTATCCACGAGAGAAAATTCAGTCATTTTGCCTGAAATATGCGACTTCAAACAGGATGACCAGACAGAAAAAAATACCAATAGAGTAACCCACATCTCACACCATAGCTTGACTAATGTCCACATATGCAGCAGCAGCAGCAACAACAACAAGCAGACTGAAAACAGAAGCAGAGACTGTTCTCAAAGTGATTTATGTAAAAACTGTTCACGAAATGTAGTGGCACTGAAAACCTGTGGGGTTAGCCAGGCATTAGAGACTAAATGTATAGAGAATAACACATTGAAAGCACAAGGGTCTGATCATACTAATCAACTTCATAGTATAGAAAATTATATCAGTTCGGACCGTGATGGTTCAAAACTCAGAGAGAGCCAGGACAAACCGAAAACAAACCATGATGAGAACAAGGATCCAACCAAGTGTGATTGTGCCGAGCAAGGAAAGGTTGCAAGGAGTTGTTCCAGATGTGAACGTCTGAAAAATAAAGAACAAAAGGTACGTATATACATACAAGTGTGGTTTTAATAACGTCAAAGATTAAGTCGTGTGGCAGCGTAGACCTAGTTCTGTAATGGTGTGTGCCACTTCATTATCTTAGGTTACTAGAGTCAGGTATAGTCATTTATTGTCTTTGGAAATCCTAGACTGGAATTTAAATTATAACCAAGGCTGGCCATACATGGTCGAATTTGGAAAGAATTTTCTTTTGAAAATCAGAAATTCTGTGCGTTTTTTGTGATCCGATGGTGCCACCATTGACCAAGCTTTCAATTTCACCTCCTGTTGCTACAGAAAATAATTTTCATGGCTGTGAATCTCCTTTTCTTTCCGAGAATTTTCTTTTCTTGCACATGCGCATTTATTTTTCGATTTGCATTTCTCGCACGATTCTCCCAACATTAATTAGAAAATTGTTTGTTTTTCCAAAAATTTCCAACATGCCTCATTACTCAAATTCGATAGCCGCATGAAAATTGGCTGTTGCTGCAGCCCACTAATGGTGCGAAATTCTTAGATAAGATTTTCGAAATTCGACCTAAAAGTAAAACGTTTATTTTTTTGCCTAATGGGGAGATGGATTGGAACACCTGTCATTTTTTTATTGGTGTCTTTGTCCCCGTTAGGAAAATTCACCCTCTCTATTTGCCATGTTTACCATTATCATTGAAAGTGAAAGTAAAAGAAAATCCCAAATTTTGGGTTGACCCCATAAAAGTAAAAGAGGGGAGGGAACCTTCCAATAGGGACACTAGTTCTTGTGACATGAGGGTCTCCAAGAAATGTCCGTAATCTGCACGGTTTTCCTCTTGCTTCCTATTTTTGGTTATGGAACAGGAACTAAAGGTAAATCTCCCCAATGGGACAAAGAAGGCTAAAATAAAAAATAAACTTTACAGGGGTTATAACCCTCCCTTACTCTATGCAAAATGAAAAACAAAGTTCTGCCTATAGTTCTACTCTAATATCCACTATTGAATTTGTGAATTAATTCTTATAAAGCACAATATCTTGAAGCATGGATATGCAAAACCAATTTAAAATGTTGGACAGGTATTGAAAATGTGCATGCTGATTTCAGCCTACTAGTTTGAAGATGGTGCTGCTATGGGTCCTTAACAGAAGCCCTACCCAAGAGCAGACACTATAAGGAAGGCCCATAAAAACCCCTTTTTTAATTTTATTTTATTTTATTTCATTCCTGGGGTCAGGAATCTGTGACCACTATTTTGTGGTGTCTGCTCTTAGGCAGGATTCTGTATTTTTAAAGTAAAAAAAAAAAAGTACATGTCCAATTTTATGTCTGGACTTTTTTTGAAGAACACCTTTTGTACACAAGCACTCTTTGTAGGGCAGCTATACCTACATGATAAAAGACCTATGTCACACAGGCCAAATTCATGGTTTTTAACAATGTGCAACAATGTAGATTTGTAGGTGATGCCATGTCGGTACATTTCATTACCATAATTTTTTTTTTTTGTTTTCATACAAAAATACACAAGAATATTATAATAGGACATAGGGAAAATTAACAGCTTAGAACATAAGCAAATGTACACTGAAAGGTAGGGATGAGCTCAGGCGTGTTCGCATTGAACACATGCAGAGCCCGCCAAGGAAGTCGGCACCGTCGGAACCGCGCTGCACTAATCACAGGCAGGGAGACATTGTCCCGATGCTCAGCTGCAGAGATCGGGAAATGTCTCCCTGCCTGTGATTAGCGCAGCGCGGTTCCGACGGTGCCGACTTCCTTGGCGGGCTCTGCATGTATTCAATGCGAACACGCCTGAGCTCATCCCTACTGAAAGGTATGGCTATCATCTCACCCCTGAATTCAAAACCGTGGTGGGTAGCAATTTTGGTGAGTGGAACTCGGGTAACCACTGAGACCAAATTCCCCCACCAGTTTCTTGATAGACCAATTTAAACCACCCTATGACCATATAACCAAAATCAAGGAAAAGAAAGTGAGAAATGACAAAGCGCAAGAAGAAGAGGAAGAAAAAAGGAGGATAGTGCACCCTATCCAGCTAATCCAGAGTAACCATCATTCCAAACAAGGCTTGACAGATATTTGATCCAAGGATCCCAGGTTTCTTTGAAGGCCAACTTATTCAACAGCGCTAAGAGCCTTTCGTTGACCATAATCCAAGATAACTTGGCCTTCAAATACTCAAATGGGATCGTGGGAGACTTCCATGATCTACCAATTCTGGCAGCCAAAAAAAAAGGGATTTTTATAACAGCTTACCTGTAAAATCCTTTTCTTGGAGTACATCACGGGACACAGAGCGACTTAGTCATTACTAATGGGTTATATAGATACCTTCAGGTGCTGGCACTGGCAACTTCCAAAACCGGAAGTACCCTCCCCTATATAAGCCCCTCCCATCCGGGAGCACCTCAGTTTTGTAGCAAAGCAATAAGTGTCCCAAAAAGAGGGGTGGGAGCTCTGTGTCCCGTGATGTACTCCAAGAAAAGGATTTTACAGGTAAGCTGTTATAAAAATCCCTTTTTCTTTTTCGTACATCACGGGAAACAGAGCGACTTAGTCATTACTAATGGGACGTCCCAAAGCAATGCCAAATGAGGGGAGGGATACACTATACATAAGCTGGGCGCCATCAGGCATGAGGCTCTTTTGCGGCCTGCAACACACTGCGCCCAAAGGCGACATCCTCCTGACTTCTAACGTCTACCTGGTAGAATCTAGTAAACGTGTGTACTAAGGACCATGTTGTGGCCTTACAGACTTGAGCCAGGGAGGCTTGGTGATGCACTGCCCATGAAGTTCCAACTGCTCTTGTGGAGTGCGCCCTAACTTTGAACGGAGGCGGTCTCCTTTTCAAGCCATAGGCTTGTATTATGACCTGTCGAATCCACTTGGCTAATGTAGATTTTTGATGCTGCCTGACCCTTTCTGGGGCCTTCCGGCAGAACAAACAAAGTATCCGTTCTACGAATCTGAGCAGTGGCTTTAAGATAAGCTTTAACTGCTCTTACTACATCCAAAGAATGCAATAACTTTTCCTCTACCGAGCTAGGTTTGGGGAAAAAGGAAGGAAGAACCACATCTTGGTTCAAATGGAACCTCGATACCACCTTAAGAAGAAAGGCTGGGTGAGGACGTAATACTACTCTGTCCTTATGGACAACCAGATATGGCTCCTTACAGGACAAGGCGGCTAATTCCGATACTCTTTTAGCCGAACAAATGGCTACTAAGAAAATCAATTTCCTGGTGAGAAGAACCAAGGAAATGTGCCGCAATGGTTCAAATGGTTGTTTCTGTAGAACCGACAGAACCAGGTTTAAGTCCCATGGACATATGGGAATACTAACCGGAGGGCTAATACGCATCACTCCTTGTATGAAAGCTTTGACTAATGAATGCAAAACCAAGGGCCTTTGAAAAAATATTGACAAGGCCGTCTGACCCTTGATAGTACTCAAGGCAAGCTTCCTATGTACAGCCCACTGTAGGAAGTCCAGAATCCTACCTATTACGTACTTACGTGGATGCCATTTCTTGGCCTCACACCACGTGATGTACGCCTTCTAGATCCTATAATAGATCTGCCTGGATACCGGCTTCCTGGCATTGATCATGGTAGATACCACAGGATTAGAGAGCCCTCTCTTTTTTAGAATGTGGGCTTCAATAGCCAGGCCGTCAAACCTAGGGCTGGTAAGGAAGGGTAGTATATCGGTCCTTGCGAAAGCAGGTCCGGACGATGTGGGAGGGTCCAAGGACTTCCCACTGACATTTTTACAATCTCCGCATACCATGCCCTTTGGGGCCACGCTGGAGCCACCAGAATCACTGGTTTCTTTTCTACCCTGATTCTGCGGATTAATCGCGGTGGGAATGCATATATCAGCTTGAACTGATCCCAAGGGAACACTAGGGCATCCGAGCTGCAAGCTAGGGGATCCCTTGTGCGAGACACAAATCTGTCCACCTTTGCGTTGAATCTGGATGCTAGCAGATCTACATCCGGTGTTCCCCACCGCTGGCATATTGCCTGGAAAAACTCGGGGTGAAGAGACCATTCCCCCGGGCATAATTGCTGGCGACTTAAAAAGTCCGCTCTCCAATTTTCCACTCCTGGGATGAAAACCGCGGATAAAACCGCGGATATGGCTTTCTGCCCATTCCAGGATGCAATTCGCTTCCCTCTGGGCTGCACGACTCCTGGTGCCACCCTGGTGATTGATATATGCCACTGCTGTGGCATTGTCTGATTGAATTCTGACAGGGGACCCTTGGAGTTTGGATGTCCATGCTACTAGGGCATACTGGGCTGCTCGTATCTCTAAGAGATTGATGGGCAGGGCCTTCTCTGCTTCTGACCACTTGCCCTGGAGAGACCATTGCTCCAGTACTGCCCCCCAGCCTATGAGGCTGGCATCTGTAGTGACCACCTTCCAAGAAACCGGACTGAAGGGTTTCCCTTTTTCCAGATTCTGGGGCACCAACCACAAATGGAGGCTCTTGCGAACGGAAGGGGACAGGGACATTGGTAAGTCTAAAGCCTGAACTTTTTTGTTCCAGGCTGACAGTATGGCCCTCTGCAAGTTCCTTGAATGGAATTGACCGTAGGGTACTGCTTCGAATGAAGCCACCATTTTTCCCAGCAGTCTCATACACAGGCGTATGGATGGTTTTCTTTTTTGTACCCACTAAGTGGGTCAAATCTTTCAAAGACGACACCTTCTCTGGAGGTAAGAAAATCTTTCTCTGATTTGAATCCAGTCTTAGCCCCCAAGCATTCCAGACTTTTGACTGGTTTTAGGGCTGACTTGTCTCGGTTGATAATGCAACCGTGAGATTCCAGATACTTGATTGTCTTGTGAACGACCACTTCTAGTTTTTTTCACTGAGTGGTCTATCAGCAACAAGTCGTCTAGATATGCCATTATCGTTACACCTTGTGTTCCTAGTTTGGCCAATCGTAGGGCCAGAATTTTTGTGAACACTCGTGGTGCTGTGGCCAGACCGAAAGGTAAGGCTCTGAACTGAAAATGGCGCCCTTCTACTGCAAAACGTAGAAATTTCTGGTGGGCCAGACAGATGGGAATATGCAAATAAGCATCCCCTATGTCGATCGAGGCTAACCATTCCTGCCCTTGTAGGGCGGTGGCCACCGATCGGATCGACTCCATCCGAAAAAAGTCCTGATATGTAGGAACTTGTTTAGCCCTTTTATATTTAATATGGGCCTCACGTCCCCATTTGGTTTGGGGACTGTGACAAGGTTCGAGTAAAACCCGAACCCGCTTTCTTCCAAGGGAACCTTCATGATTACCCTTGGAGCAATAGTTGTTCTAGTGCCAGAAGGAGTCCCAGACTTACTGCGGAGATCACCCATCTGTCTCTGATGGTGTCCCGCCAGGTCTCTGTGAACAACTGAAGTCTTCCCCTCACCCGATTGAGTGGGGGCAACCCTTCATGACTTGGGGGGAGGTTTTGTACCTCTCTTGACCCAGGGTTTCTTGTTACCCTGTGATTGTCCCTGATTTCTGCCCCCTGGATTTGACCGCGGAGGCCGTCGGAACTGTTTCACAGCCGATGTGCCAGGGACTGGAGAAGTAGGCCTCTTAAAAGAAGGACTTCTACCTTTGTTCTTAACCGGCAAGAGTGTACTTTTACCGGCAGAAGTTTTCTGGATATATTTGTCCAGATCTTCTCCAAATAAGCGTTCTCCATGAAATGGGAAGCTAATCAGCAATTTCTTACAGGGAGCTTCAGCAGACCAGTTTTTGAGCCATAGAAGCCTACGCATATGTCTACAGACAGCGTAAAGCGGGAGGCCTGTTGGATTGTATCCTTTATGGCGTCCACCGCAACACAAGGCTCTAGGTAGGTCAGCTAGGGCAAGAGCCTGCTGATCTGGTAAGTCCCTTAAGACTTGTTTCAACTGATCTTTCACCGCTTGGCAGACTCCAATCGCTGCTATTGCAGGTTGTGTCACCATGCTTGCTGTAGAGAAAGCAGATTTTAGTAAAGACTCCAATTTTTTATCTATTGGGTCTTTGAACATTGGAACATTATCTACTGGACATGTCAGTGATTTATTTACACAAGAGATGGCTGCGTCCACTGTAGGGACCCTCCATTTTTTTATGAACTTATCCTCCATGGGATAGATCACTGGAAATCTCTTGGGGGGAGTAAATATTTTAACAGGATGCTCCCAATCCTGGTAAATAAGCCCTTCCAATAAAGGGTGGATTGGGAAGGAACAGACAGTCTGGGGAGCTTTCAGCGACCCCAGCGAGGAAACAGTAGTGGTTGATGGTTCCGCCAGAGGCATATTAAATGCTGCTCGGACCATGTTAGTCAGAGACTGAACCCATAATCTTTCAGCCTGAGATGCTGAGAAAGGTTCTTCCACTGTTGATTCCTCTATAACTGAATCAACCTCATCCTGATCCCCTTCACGTAGGTCGATCTCTGTGTGGGACTGTTCCTCCACTAACAGGCACTCTGCAGGAGGAGACGGAGATCGGACCCGCTTTCCCTGTGACAGGGAAGCAGCGATCAATGCTGTTAATCTCTCTTCCAATCCTCCCAGAGTTGAGGATAAAACCTCCTCTGTTATATATACAGGAGCAGGTGGACTGGGGACAGCCGCAGTACCAGGTACTCCTGCGGGGTTCCTACGGCTACTGACCTCTGAAATTTCAGGGGAGATTGGCGCAGTACAAGCATGCCCAAAATCCTCAGAGCCCAATGGAGACCCCTTTCGCTTCTTGGAAGACTTATTTCCAGAGCGTCTGGACGACATATCCTATAAGCACAAATCTGAGGTATTCCCGTCGTCATACACCAATTTTGCTGGTAATAGTCTAACACAGTTGCTGCTATATACCAGCTGGTGTCCACTAAAGTGCCTTTCTATGGGGTTGCCTGCATCAACCGCCTCTGTGTGCCACCGTTTTGTTGCTAGCTCTGTTTGCATCCAGCTGACACTTGTACTGTGTCTTTTATACATGCTGGGACGCCTGCACATGCGCAGAAGCGCCGCGGCGCGCATCGAGCGTCATCCACCCGCCCCTTTTTTTTTCATAGGAGGCGCGTGCACGCGCCCGCGGCGCCCTTTTCGAAACCAAGCAGGGACTAGGAGCCAGGGCCCTTTTTGCCGGAGGGCCTGTGCGGTGGATGAGCGCAGCAACAGGGCAGAGGAAGTGGATTCCCACAGAGAACTTACCAACTGCCTGGATCTTTTGACTTGAGAAAACCAAAGATCCACATGACAAGAAAAAATGGACCACAGCGGCCTCTAGTGGTTTAACACAGGTACCGCGGTCCTCCTTTTTTTTTTTTTTTCTTGACTACTATTAAAATTTTACATTTTCCAGTAGTTACAGGCATACACAGATATTAGCGGGAATACCGTTAGGTAACAGACAGAAAGTCAAATTAGGCTTGGGGGTCCCCCAATAGAACCAAGTTCCTGGGGGCCCCCACTTACCTGTTCCCCGCCGCAGGACTCTGTTTGGTCCACAGAAGCCCAAACTTGCACCTATCACGGCAGGCATTGTAATTAAACCTTCAGGGACCGGGTTCCCAAGGATTCCACTCCCCTGGACCTGTATAGCACCCTGCACAGAAAACATCTTGGTCGTGGGTATGACCAGAGCTCTGGATCCCAGGGTCCAGCCCTCCTAAGAGAGGCATTACAGGCAAAACCTTGCTCTTCTGTTGCAAGGCCCGGGTACCGACCGTTTAGCTATGAAGCTTTTTTGGTGGGATCCGGAACAGCTTACTAAGGCCCGTAAAAGAACCTGTACGCAAGCCCAGTGAAAACACATGTTACTCTTTGGCCAACACCTTAGACACTGGCAAAAAAACTGAGGTGCTCCCGGATGGGAGGGGCTTATATAGGGGAGGGTACTTCCGGTTTTGGAAGTTGCCAGTGCCAGCACCTGAAGGTATCTATATAACCCATTAGTAATGACTAAGTCGCTCTGTGTCCCGTGATGTACGAAAAAGAAATGAATGTGATTAGTCTCCTAGTGTGTCTCGGTAATCCCTCTGGTGAGCGTCCCTACAGAGCCGGCTGGGAAGATTTGAACAGATTCACTAGTGTGAGAAGATAAAATTATACACCTGAGTCCAAAACATCCGCACTTTCCAACATGACCACCAGGTATGAAAGACGGTTCCTTCTTTTCCGCACCCCTTGAAGCACAGAGGAGGCTCCCGGGACACACTTTGCTATTTATACTGGTGACCTATACCAACTATTAGAGAGTTATTGATCTAGGATTCAGAAGCCCATTGAGCAAGCTTACACCACTCCTCCACCTCCAACTGTTCACTTGATGTCAGTACAATTTAAAAAAATAAACCCCTTCCTTAGGGCTGTTAAGAAGCAATCCTGCAAATATACAGTGCATTGGGAAAGTATTCACAGTGCTTTACTTTTTCCACATTGTGTTGTGTTTACAGCCTTATTCCAAAATAGATTAAATTCATTATTTTTCTCAAAGTTCTACAAACCATACCCCATAATGACAACGTGAAAGAAGTTTGTTTGAATTTTTTTTTTAAATCTTTAAAAAAAAAAAAAAAAATCACAGCCTTTGCCAAACTTGAGCTCAGGTGCATCCTGTTTCCACTGTTAAGCCTTGAGATGTTTCTACAACTTGGAGTCCACCTGTGGTAAATTCAGTTGATTGGACATGATTTGGAAAGGCACACACATGACTATATAAGGTCCCACAGTTAAAGTGCATGTCAGAGCACAAACCAAGCCATGAAGTCCAATGAATTGTCTGTAGACCTCCGAGACAGGATTGTATCGAGGCACAGATCTGGGGAAGGGTACAGAAAAATGTCTGCAGCATTGAAGGTCCCATTGAGCCTAGTGGTCTCCATCATCCGTAAATGGAAGACGTTTGGAACCACAAGGACTCTTCCTAGAGTGGGCCGAATTGAGCGGGGAGAAGGGCGTTAACGGAGGTGACCAAGAACCTGATGGTCACTCTAACAGAGCTCCAGCGTTCCCCTGTGGAGAGAGGAGAGTCTTCCAGTAGAAAACCATCTCTGCAGCACTCCACCAATCAGGCCTGTATGGTAGAGCCAGACGAAAGCCACTCCCTCAGTAAAAGGCACATGACAGCCTGTCTGGAGTTTGCCAAAAGGCACCTGAAGGTCTCTCAGACCATGAGAAACAAAATTCTCAGGTCCGATGAAGCAAAGATTGAACTCTTTGGCCTGAATGGCAAGCGTCATATCTGGAGGAAACCAGGCACTGCTCATCACACTGCCAATACCATCCCTACAGTGAAGCATGGTGTTGGCAGCATCATGCTGTGGGGATGGTTTTCAGCTTCAGGAACTGGGAGACTAGTCGGGATGGAGGGAAACCTTAATGCAGCAATGTACCGAGACCTCCTTGATGAAAACCTGCTCCAGAGCGCTCTGGACCTCAGACTGGGGCGAAGGTTCATCTTGCAGCAGGGCAATGACCCTAAGCACACAGCCATGATAACAAAGGAGTGGCTACAGGACAACTCTGTGAATGTCCTTGAGTGGCCCAGCCAGAGCTCATACTTGACCCCAATTGAACATCTCTGGAGAGATCTGAAAATGGCTGTGCACCGAAGCGTCCCATCCAACCTGATGGAGCTTGAGAGATCCTGCAAAAAAGAATGGGAGAAACTGCCCAAAAATAGGTGTGCCAAGCTTGTAGCATCATACTAAAAAAAAGACTTGAGGCTGTAATTGCCAAATGTGCTTCAACAAAGTATTGAGGAAAGGCTTTAAATACCGTATATACTTGAGTATAAGCCGAGTTTTTCAGCACATTTTTTTGTGCTGAAAATGCCCCCCTCGGCTTATACCTTTTTGCGCCTGATCTCCCGGATTTTGGGGACCCGGTACCGACCGGTCGTAGGTCCCCTGGACCCCAAACTTTGCACACATGTAGTCCCACCCTTCCTCTTACAAGTATGCAAAGTTTGTTGTCCAGGGGGACCTACGGCCAGGGAGCACCGATTTTTTTTTTTTTTTTTTTTTTTTTTTTAATTTTTTTTTTTCTTCTTTCCAAAGCCGGGCACCCCTTCCATAGACTCCCATGTTCAACGGTCATTTCTCTGGTGATTTTGGGGATCCGGTACCGGCCGGTCGTAGGTCCCCTGGACCAGAAACTTGGCACACATGTAGCCCCATTTCTCCTTTTTATAAGTGTGTTTTTTGTCTGGGGGACCTATGGCCAGGGAGCAACGATTTTTCAAAGCCAGGCACCCCTTCCATAGACTCTCATGTTAAACGTCAGTCTAGTCATGGGCACAGTGAGGCATGGACATGGACACAGTGAGGCATGCAGATGGACACCCTAGGCTTATACTCGACAATACGTTTTCCCAGTTTTTTGTGGTAAAATTAGGTGCCTCGGCTTATATTCGGGTCGGCTTATACTCGAGTATATACGGTACTTATGTACATGTAATTATTTTTTTTATTTTTAATAAATTTGCAAAGATTTTAAAACAAACTTCAAGTTGTCATTATGGGGTATTGTTTGTAGAATTTTTAAGAAAATAATGCATTTAATCCATTTGGGAATAAGGCTGTAACATAACAAAATGTGGAAAAAGTGAAGCACCTTAAATACTTTCCGGATGCACTGTAGGTAGTCCTAAGCATTGTGGCTTCACAGTCGGGCGCACACTGCGCGTTGTGAATGGCCGGGCAATCTTCTGGGACCTTTGACGTGTCCCAGAAGATTGCAGGGAGGAAGGGGGAGAGGTGATCTGCCTTCCGGCACCAGGGAAGGAAGTGGGAGCTGGGGGCCTGTCAAAACTGGGTACCTGGGGCCCCCCCTCCAAAAAAAATGACATGCTAAATGTGGCATGTCAGGGGGTCAGCAGTACTTGAAGTGGAAGTTCCATTTTTTGGGTGGAACTCCGCTTTGAGCCTTATTATAGGCTTGCCTATAGGTACAAAATAACAAAGGGAGTTTACTCCAACTTTAATCCCTCTTTCGCCATAACTTGTATAGTTAGGCCCCCTTCACACTGGGGTGGCGTCTGCGACTGTCAATTTTGCGGCGCTATTCGGTCGCTAGCGGGGCACTTTTACCTCCCGCTAGCGTCCGAGAAAGGGTTAAAACCACCACAAAGCGCCTCAGCAGAAGCGCTTTGCCGGCGGTATAGCCACGGTGCCCATTGATTTCAATGGGCAGGAGCGGTATACACACCGCTCCTTCACCACTCCAAAGATGCGGCTAGCAGGGCTTTTTTTACCGTCCAGCCAGCGCACCGCTCCAGTGTGAAAGCCCTCGGGGGTTTCACACTGGAAAGACGGCAGCGGCGGTTTCAGGTCGCTTTGCAGGCGCTATTTTCTTTCTCGTACATCACGGGACACAGAGCGACATAGTCATTACTAATGGGTTATATAGATACCGTCAGGTGCTGGCACTGGCAACTTCCAAAACCGGAAGTACCCTCCCCTATATAAGCCCCTCCCATCCGGGAGCACCTCAGTTTTTTGCCAGTGTCTAAGGTGTTGGCCAAGAAGAAACATGTGTTTTTCACTGAGCTTGCGTACAGGTTCTTTTGGGCCTCAGTAAGCTATTCCGGATCCGACCAAAAAAGCTTCATAGCTAAACGGTCGGTACCCGGGCCTTGCAGAGAAGAGCAAGGTTTTGCCTGTAATGCTTCTCTTAGGAGAGCTGGACCCTGGGATCCAGAGCTCTGGTCATACCCACGACCAAGATGTTTTCTGTGCAGGGTGCTATACAGGTCCAGGGGAGTGGAATCCTTGGGAACCCGGTCCCTGAAGGTTTGATTACAATGCCTGCCGTGATAGGTGAAGTTTGGGCTTTTGTGGACCAAACAAAGTCCTGCGGCGGGGAACAGGTAAGTGGGGGCCCCCAGGAACTTGGTTCTATTGGGGGACCCCCAAGCCTAATTTGTCTTTCTGTCTGTTACCTAATGGTATTCCCGCAAAATTCTGTGCATGCCTGTAACTACTAAAAAAATGTAATAATTTTTAATGGTGGTCAAGAAAAAAAAAAAAAAAAAATTTTTTTTATATATATTTAATATATTAGACTGCGGTACCTGTGTTTGTCCACTAGAGGCCGCTGTGGAATGTTTTCTTGTCATGTGGACTAGCTTCTTCTCAGCAGAGCAAAGTCCAGGCAGATGGTGAGTTCTCTTATAGGAAACTGCTTCCTCTGCCATGTTGCAGTGCTCGTCCATCCCCCGGCCTGCGGCAAAGAGGGGCCCTGGCTCCTGTCCCTTGTTACCATATTTTGAAATTAGCGCCGAAGGCGCACGTGGCCGCGCCTCTATATATAGAGGTGAGCCGGGAAAGGGGGCGGAGCCTGGGGGATGACGCTCTGTGCGCGCCGCAGTGCTTCTGCGCATGTGCGGGCGTCCCAGCAGTTTAAAAAAACCACAATATTGTAGTGAGCTGGCTATGAAGTACAGAGACAGAGCTGGCAACATTTAAAGGCATACAGCAAGCGGTTGATACAGGCATCCCCTAGAAAGGCACATTAGTAGACACCAACTGTGATATAGCAGCAATTGTGCTAGACTATTCTCAGTAAAAGTGGTGTATTACGGCTGGCATACCTCAGCTTTAGGCTTAGGAATATGCCGTCCAGAAGCTCCGGAACTGAATCTTCCAGGAAGCAAAGGGGGTCTCATCGGGCTCGGAGGATCTTGGGCATACTTCTGCTGCACCAGTCTCCCCTGAAGTTCAGAGGTAAGTGACCGTAGAGACCCCGCAGGGGTACTTGGTACTGTGGCTGTCCTCAGTTCACCTGCTCCTGTGTATGTAACAGAGGAGGTTTTTTCCTCAGCTCTGGGAGGATTAGAGAGGCTGCCTCCCTGTCAGGGAAAGCACGCCCGATCTCCGTCTCCTCCTTCAGAGTGCCTGTTAGCAGAGCAACAGTCCCATACAGGGATCGACCTGCCTGAAGGGGATCAGGATGAGGTTGATTCTGTTATAGAGGAATCAACAGTGGGGGAACCTTTTCTCAGCATCTCAAGCTGAAAGATTATGGGTTCAGTCTCTGACTAACATGGTCCGATCAGCATTTAAAAATGCACCTTGCGGAACCATCAACCACTACTGTATCCTCGTTGGGGTCGCTGGAAGCCCCCAGACTGTTTGTTCTTTTCCACTTCACCCTTTACTGAAAGGGCTCATTTACCAGGATTGGGAACGTCCTGAGAAAATATTTATTCCCCCAAGAGATTTCCGGTGGTCTATCCCATGGAGGATAAGTTCATCAAAAAAAAAAAAAAATGGAAGGTCCCTACAGTGGACGCAGCCATCTCTTGTATGTATAAATCACTGACATGTCCAGTGGATAATGTCCAAATGTTCAAGAACCCAATAGATAAAAGATTGGAGTTCTTATGAAAATCTGCTTGGTGATACAACCAGCAGTAGCAGCTATTGGGGTCTGCTAAGCAGTGAAGGATCAGTTGAAACAGGTCTTGAGGGACTTGACAGATCAGCAGGCTTTGCCCTAGCTGATCTACCTAGAGCCTTAGGCTTTGCGGTTGACGCCATAGAGGATTCAGTCCATCAGGCCTCCCGCCTTACGCTGTCTATAGTACATATGCGTAGGCTCCTATGGCTCAAAAACTGGTCTGCTGAAGCTCCCTGTAAAAAATGGCTGGTTAGCGTCCCGTTTCATGGTGAACGCTTATTCAGGGAAAACCTGGACAAATATATCCAGAAAATTTCCAGCGGTAAAAATACGCTCTTGCCGTTTAAAAACAGAGTTAGAGGTCCCTCTTTGAGAGGCCTGCTTCTCCAGTCCCTGGGCCA
Source organism: Rana muscosa (assembly GCA_029206835.1). Lineage (NCBI taxonomy): Eukaryota > Metazoa > Chordata > Amphibia > Anura > Ranidae > Rana > Rana muscosa. The sequence continues at coordinate 524,137,573 of CM055118.1, read as the reverse complement.
TCGGCTGTGTAACAGTTCCGACGGCCTCCTCGGTCAAATCCCGGGGGTAAAAAACAGGGACAGTAGCAGGGTAATGAGAAACCCTGGGTCAGGGGAGGTACAAAACCTCCCCCAAAGTTAAATTCATTGAAGCCCCCACTCAGTCGGGTGGGGGGAGGACTCCAGTTGTTCGCAAGAGACCTGGCGGGACACGATCAAGACAGATAGGTGCTCTCCGCAGTAGGTTTGGGATACAGTTTGGAGTTAAAAGACTCTCCTCCTTCCCATTTTTGAGGTCAAACGTGCCAAGGGATCCCCGGAAGAGAGAGTCCCTCCTGTTGGCACTAGAACAACTATTGCTCCAAGGAGTAATTATGGAGGTTCCCCTGGAAGAATGAGGGTTCGGGTTTTACTCAAACCTCTTTACAGTCCCGAAGCAAACGCGGACGGGAGGCCCATATTAATTCTAAAAGGGCTATACAAATTCCTGTATATCAGGACTTTCAGATGGAGTCGATCCGATCGGTGGCCACTGCCCTACAAGGGGAGGATTGGTTAGCCGCGATCGACATCAAAGATGCTTATTTGCACATTCCCATCTTTCCAGTACACCAAAAATTTCTACGCTTTGCAGTAGAAGGGCGCCATTTTCAGTTCAGAGCCTTACCCTTCGGTTTGGCCACAGCACCACGAGTGTTTACAAAAATTCTGGCCCTTTATTGGCCAATCTAAGAACACAAGGTGTAATGATAATGGCATATCTGGATGACTTATTGCTGATAGACCACTCAGTGAAAAAACTAGACGTGGTCGTTCACAAGACAATCAAGTATCTGGAATCTCACGGTTGGATTATCAACCGAGACAAGTCAGCCCTAAAAACCAGTCAAAAGTCTGGAATACTTGGGGCTAAGGTTGGATTCAGGCCAGAGAAAAATATTCTTGCCTCGAGGAAAGGTGTTGTCTTTGAAAGATTTGATCCACTTAGTGGGTACAAAAAAGCCAGCCGTCCATACGCCTGTATATGAGGCTGCTGGGAAAAATGGTGGCATCATTCGAAGCAGTACCCTACGGTCAATTCCATTCAAGGAATTTGCAAGGGGCCATACTGTCAGCCTGGAACAAAAAAGTTCAGGCCCTAGACTTACAATGTCCTTGTCCCCTTCCGTTCGCAAGAGCCTCCGTTGGTGGTTGGTTCCCCAGAATCTGGAAAAAAGGAAATCCTTCAGTCCGATTTCTTGGAAGGTGGTCACTACAGATGCCAGCCTTATAGGCTGGGGAGCAGTACTGGAGCAATAGTCTCTCCAGGGCAGATGGTCGGATGCAGAAAAGGCCCTGCCCATCAATCTCTTAGAGATACGAGCAGCCCGGTATGCCCTAGTAGCATGGACATCCAAACTCCAAGGGTCCCCTGTCAGAATTCAATCAGACAATGCCACAGCAGTGGCATATATCAATCATCAGGGGGGCACCAGGAGTCGTGCAGCCCAAAGGGAAGTAAATTACATCCTGAGATGGGCAGAAAAATATGTCCCAGCCATATCTGCGGTATTCATTCCAGGAGTGGAGAATTGGAAGGCGGACTTTCTAAGTCGCCAACAATTATGCCCAGGGGAATGGTCCCTTCATCCCGAGGTTTTCCGGACAATATGTCAGCAGTGGGGAACACCGGATGTAGATCTGCTAGCATCCAGATTCAACACAAAAGTGGACAGGTTTGTCTCTTGGACAAGGGATCCCCTAGCTTGCGGCTCGGATGCCCTAGTGTTCCCTTGGGATCAGTTCAAGCTGATATATGCATTCCCACCGCCACAATTGTTACCTCGATTACTCCGCAGAATCGGGGTAGAAAAGAAACCAGTGATTCTGGTGGCTCCAGCGTGGCCCCGAAGAGCATGGTACGCGGAGATTGTAAAAATGTCTGTGGGGAGTCCTTGGACCCTCCCACATCGTCCGGACCTGCTTTCGCAGGGACCGATATACCACCCTTCCTTACCAGCCCTAGGTTTGACGGCCTGGCTATTGAAGCCCACATTCTAAAAAAGAGAGGGCTCTCTAATGCTGTGGTGTCTACCATGATCAATGCCAGGAAACCGGTATCCAGGCAGATCTACTATAGAATCTGGAAGGCGTACATCGCCTGGTGTGAGGCCAGAAAATGGCATCCACGTAAATACGTAATAGGTAGGATTCTGGACTTCCTACAATGGGCTGTAGATAGGAAGCTTGCCTTGAGTACTATCAAGGGTCAGATTTTGGCCTTGTCAATATTTTTTCAAAGGCCCTTGGCTTCGCATTCACTAGTCAAAGCCTTTATACAAGGAGTGATGCGTATTAGTCCTCCGGTTAATATTCCCATATGTCCATGGGATCTAAACTTGGTTCTGTCAGTTCTACAGAAACAACCATTTGAACCATTACAGCATATTTCCTTGGTGCTTCTCACCAGGAAATAGATTTTTCTAGTAGCCATTTGTTCGGCTAAAAGAGTGTCGGAATTAGCAGCTATGTCCTGTAAGGAGCCATATCTGGTTATCCATAAGGACAGAGTAGTGTTACGTCCTCATCCAGCCTTTCTTCCTAAGGTGGTATCGAGGTTTCATTTGAACCAAGATGTGGTTCTTCCTTCTTTTTTCCCCAAACCTACTTCGGTAGAGGAAAAGTTATTTCATTCTTTGGATGTAGTAAGAGCAGTTAAAGCTTATCTAAAAGCCACTGCTCAGATTCGCAGAACGGATACTTTGTTTATACTGCCGGAAGGCCCCAGAAAGGGTCAGGCAGCGTCAAAATCTACTTTAGCCAAGTGGATTCGACAGGTCATTATGCAAGCTTATGGCTTGAGAAGGAGACCGCCTCCGTTCAAAGTTAGAGCGCACTCCACGAGAGCAGTTGGAACTTCATGGGCAGTGCATCACCAGGCCTCCCTGGCTCAAATCTGTAAGGCCGCAACATGGTCTTCAGTACACACGTTTACTAGGTTCTACCAGGTGGACGTTAGAAGTCAGGAGGATGTCGCCTTTGGGCGCAGTGTGTTGCAGGCCGCAAAAGATCCTCATGTCTGATAGCGCTCAGCTTATATATGGTGTATCCCCCCCCTCATTTGGCATTGCTTTAGGACATCCCATTAGTAATGACTATGTCGCTCTGTGTCCCGTGATGTACGAGAAAGAAAATAGGATTTTTATAACAGCTTACCTGTAAAATCCTTTTCTTGGAGTACATCACGGGACACAGAGCTCCCGCCCCTCTTTGGGGACACTTATTGCTTTGCTACAAAACTGAGGTGCTCCCGGATGGGAGGGGCTTATATAGGGGAGGGTACTTCCGGTTTTGGAAGTTGCCAGTGCCAGCACCTGACGGTATCTATATAACCCATTAGTAATGACTATGTCGCTCTGTGTCCTGTGATGTACTCCAAGAAAAGGATTTTACAGGTAAGCTGTTATAAAAATCCTATTTTTAGTGTTCTAGCGCCTGCAAAGCGACCCAGTGTGAAAGGGGTCTAATACTGTCCTGAAGGTTCAGATACAAAGAGATGGGTGCTTATGTAAAAAAGTGTTTCTTTTTCAAACTTCCAGAAAAACGTCCTTTCTAAGCCTGTTTTTTGTGATGGAGAACATCCTGTGTTCTTATTTAACTTTTTTTCAGTCATAACGTTTTGAGCTCTCTAGTCATATCTACCATATATCCTTTATTGGAATTGCAGTCAAATGGCCTGTTGCTGCCATTTTCATCGTAGATTTTACAGCCTTATGAGAAAATATTGGGCAACTGATGGTCATTCTGAAGTCCGCCACTGCTGGCTTATCCTGCTATAAAATCTATTTCTCTGACTGTCATAATTATTCAATGGCTTCAGTACTTCCTAAATCACTGCTCTGGAATACAAGCTCCCATTTGGATTTCTGACTTTGCTCTTTGCTGATCTGCATGCTTGTTCTAGGTCATTGTGTCAAAGTAATGAAGCTAGGGATGGTCAAGCACAGCCAGACAACTAGCATTTCCAGGAAGAAGTCCTCAATGGCATCTTCTGTGTTTATGCCAGTATAGGATTCCTTTTTAAATGACTTAATTTATATGTCAAGAAAATATGAGGATGTTAGTTGTAACAAATTGTCTTGAAAAGCATATTGTAAGGGTAGGTACATTTAGGCCTTTCGAGGTGGCATTAGGTGCAAGTCCAAAAGGCAATCCTGAACGGGTGCATTGAGCTGAATGGACTCCATACACAAGCACTTGGCAAATACATTGTGGCTTTTTTTCAGATGTCTCCATTCATTACTATTGCTCATCCCAACAGAACCCCTGCTGGGCTACGCATCTGAACATCTGCCAACCACAGCAAAGTTACTGAATGTGCATTTTATCCAGTATTCATGTAAATAGGCTAATACATGTATTAATGTGTTTTGTTTGGATTCAAGAGGAAAACGTTCTTTCCACATATTTGGTTTGGAATTTTTATTAATATTTATTCAGAGAATTTTTTTGAAGGCAGGCTGGTTCAGGAGTGTAGTAGACTTCTCTGTTGAAATGAGATGAGGTGATCATCATGCCGACAACTTCATAATAATAATAATAAGGGCAGCTGTCTTGTGAGTGGAGCCTTGCCATTGAAGAGCTGGTTGTCATTGCCAGAGAAGTATTTAAAACCTGGTTTAGATGCATTTCTTTGTCTCAGCTCTTTATATCATTATCGAGACATCTGATGCAGCACAGGGTTGGCCTTTTGTACACTATATAATAAGTGGGTTAGTTACAAAATACTTCTACAAAACTGAGTCAATATTCTAGATGCTTAGTGCCAATGTGCCATCATCTGCAACAACCTTTTGCTAAAAATGCTGCAAGTACGATATAACAGCTATTGATCCTGCCAGATACCCAGTGAGCCTGCAACGTCCCGTTGTGTACGAACATTTTCTGCTTCTTCTGCACTGAACTCCTTAGCAGTGTTATTAGCCCTGCTCCGTTCTCTGTGGACTACTGAATACCACCCCTATGTTATGGAGATGAGGAGAGGCTTTCTGTAGTCCACCAGAGTAGAACTGGACAAGGCCAATAGAAAGAAGCTTAGGACATTTCTGATAGAAGAGCAAATACATTTTTTGTACTTGCAGCATTTTTAAAGAGACAAAACATTTAGGAAATGTGCATGTATTACAGAGATGTATTGCATATTTTTTATTTTGCCCACACATACAGGTTAACCATATAGCTAAAGCATGAGTATTGATTCAAAGCATGGCCTGTTCACCATGACATCCTCTCATGTGTTAATGCAGTGGTGGACCTATTATGGATGTAAAGCCTGGCTGAATCGGGGAGCAGAGGAAAAGCCTTTTATTGGGTCCATTTCAACTGGGAATAGCGTATGTAGCACCATACTTTCACAGATAACAATTTACCTCTATCAGATCCTATTTTGCATGGTGTGTGCCTCCCTTTTTTTTAATAAAAAATCAGACATGCGAGGAATAAAGGAAAAGATGGCCATGGAAACCTATTGTGATAACTAAGTAACCTATAGATATACTGCTGCCTACAGCAGAAATGGACACCAGGTACATAGAAATCTGAAGACCAGCCCCCTAGAGGCTATAACCCCCCACACCCGCAAGCAGTCAAAAAGAGAACCCTTGCAAATAAAGGAAGTGAGTTTTATTTTTTTCCAAAGGTGAATGGTTTTTCTCTAGTCCAATTAGGGACACAGCTTGATGATTATTTGGCAACCTAGGGACATCAAAAGCAGCCCAGACTGTGGGGCAGTTATACACAAACACATGCGAACCAGCCCCACAAAAAAATTGCAAACCAAGGGCTGCTTGCAGAACCTGTAGACCAAAACTAGCATCTGTGGAAACCTGCATATCTACCTTGTAAAGCTGAGAGAAAGAATGTGCAGAAGACCAGGGGGAAGCCTTACAAGAACCTCTTTTTTAGAACCTTCTAAAAGGACAATCAGGAAATCGGTCTGCCTAATAGAAGTAGTGGCAGAAAGGTTAACTTTAATGGCCCTTGCCACATTCAGGCAATGGGGAGAGAGCTCCTTGGGGTGAACCGGTATCAGGAGCTCCATGTCTAACTTCCTATAGAACTGTATTAATCGTCAAAAGTACATTGAAAAACGAAGGACAGTGCAGACACCGGACCTATAATGGTGCTAATTACCAAGTGTTCTAGTCTCAAGTGCAGCAAAGAGAACATGGCCCATCAAAAAAAAAGTGATTAAACCCCCAGAGACTCACACCAGTTAAAATACGTATTCCATGTTTGAAGATATACTGTATCTTGTGATTAGAAGATTTGTGAGCTTTTATCAAGGTTGGAAATAAAGAATCTGAAATGCCCCGTCTCTCAGAACCTGGGTTTGAACAACCAGGCTGGCAAAGCCAGTGAAGCATGATGGAAGATCTGTCCTTAAGATAACATATCTGGTGGATGCTACAGACCATAGGCCGGCGAGTTTCTTTCCTGCAACCACAGACCGTGTTAATAGGGGAATCCCTCCCGCCGAGCCATTGTGTTCTCCCAGAGGGGGAAGCCGCCCCCACTGGGAGAAGACCATGATTATTGCTAGCGACATTAACAGCCGATTGCAATAATTGCATGCAAAATCTGGCACGCTGTTTGTGCCCAGGTTGATTGATCGATCAACTTTGGTACATTCAGCCTGCCCATACATGGTTTAAATCTTGGTTGCTTCCTGCTGAAGCAGCTGAGATTCAAACCATCTATGGCCGGCTTTACAGATAAGAGGTTAGTGTACCACACTCTCTGAGGGCAGCCTGGAGCTACAAAAAATAACTGACGGCAATGTTTTTAGCCTCATTCCTTCAACATAGAGGATTTAAAGGTTTCAGCAGAGAGAATTATTTGTCATGGTGTACTGATCCCATGGCACTACCAGGGTAATTGCTGCATCAAGTATGTACTAGGGGTTACATAACAGCCAAGTTGGTGTGATCACTTGTCACTGCAAGCAGTATTGTACAAACCCCAGACAATTCTTAGATGCCAAAATGCCACTTCACAGCTGGTTAGACTGTAGGAGGTATACATGGAACAGCGAACACTAGCTCAGGTGACTATTCAGAATAAGCTGCGTGAGGGAAGTGACCAACCTGCATGTTCTAGCGCGGGGGTAGGAAATTTGGGGCCCTACAGCTGTTGCAGAACTACAAGTCCCATCATGCCTCTGGGAGTAATTGTAACTGCCATCCTTGCAATGCCTCATGGAAAATGTAGTTCCACAGCAGCTGGAGGGCCGCAGGTTGCCCACCCCTGTTTTAGCGCATTTGTGTATCCACACTTTTACAATCATAAAAAATCATAAAAGAAACAATGGTTTGAGCCCAACACCAGAAAATGTAACTGCATTAAAAAAAATGCCTGCAGCGCAGATTTTAATGGTGGAAGATTGAATCACGACGGCTGAGCCTAGATGGTGCTAAAAAGGAGATTCAATGCACTAGAACAGTGTTTCTCAACTCCAGTCCTCAAGACACCCCAACAGGTCATGTTTTCAGGATTTCCCTCAGATCAAATCACCTATGCAAAATAATGGAAAGCCTGAAAACATGACCTGTTGGGGCACCTTGAGGACTGGAGTTGAGAAACACTATACTAGAAAATAGTAAAGTATGTTGGCATAAACTCTTTATTATAATGAATAGGAAAGTTCTGTAAAGAGAAGATGTAAACCTCCCATCATACTGCCTTCAAGATATAGCAGCATCTGTAGGAATGTGACACAGAAGCTGACAGCCTGCTAGCCAATCACAACAGTGAGTCTTCAGAGATGCAGACAGTTAAACTGCCACAGCTCTGGTCTTAATGCTTGGTGAGTCTCTCTAGATACTGACCTGATGGGAATAGCGAAGCCCTCTGCTAACTGGAACCTAGACTGGTTAATACTGACAACTGCAGGACCATTGCAGAGACGAGACCAGTATACTGAATGAACTTGTAGAGCATGCACCTGGCCAACTGGAGAGACTGCCGAGATTTTCAATTTTCGGCCTGAAATTGGTACCTGTGGATGGTAGAAAAATCTTCCAATTGAACGGAGAAATATTGCAGAAAGGATGGAGGGATCTGTTCTCCTGGAGACACTAAGCGTAACTTGGCAGGTGTGAGATGGGAAGGGTTATAACCTCTAGGGGGCTGGCCTTTAGTTTTTCTCTGTCTCTAGTGTCCATTTCTCTTGTAGGCAACAGTATAACCCTAGGTTGTTGAATTATCAAGCTGTGTCCCTCAATGGGCAATAGAGAAAATAACTGGGCAATTCTGAAGCTTTTATCAACCACAACATTGTGCCACCTTTTAACCATGCACAAATTTCCATAAGACCAGCCTACAGGTGGATTAAATACCTTTTGGCTGACTGCAGTGTTCATACATTTTGTGCCTCCAATATCCATTGTTTGCTCTCTTGTAACTGAGAAACGAATGAAGCTAGGTAGGAAAGCTCCAGCATTGCCAAGTGTATGGCTAGCTGTAGGGTATCTAGCAAGTTATGATATGAGCCAAACTTTGCCAGTGTAGCTTTAAACTATCACAGACTTTATGCCAGTCCAAACAAGTAACAGGCCCATTTTAATATGTGATGCACAAGCCTCATGACGGCGTCCTTTACCTCCCTAGTGAGCCAAATCCTCCATTTATGGAATTGCACCCCCCCCCCCCCAGGCAACAAGCAGTGCTGTCATGGCACAGTGGGCACGAGAAGGTGTGGTCAGGTACTGATTAAAAATCTAGAGACTTGTGAACCAGCAGTGACCATGCTAATAGCACAGCCTATATGGGAGTGTCGGCTCCGCTCTGAATTCAGGAGCGGTGCAACACCTCCACCACCACCACCACACCGTCACTGGAAGCTGCATTACGTGGCCTTCAACTCGCAGGCTCAGTGGGTATTTGTGGGACTCTGCGGGCAGGCAAGAGAAAAAAATGTGAGTGCACATGTAATTAAAGCTAAACACCCCGGCGTGAAAATTTTTATTTAAATATCCTCATAGCCACAAAGGATATAAATCAATTTTGTCTGTACCAAATGCCTCTGCAAACCCAGTTGTTACATTGAAGAAGTAGTAATGGGCTGCACAATGTTCTACGCAGAGTACAGGGCCCTGGGAGTGACTCGGCAGGCTATATGCAGTAAACCAGCAGAGGAGGGCGATAACAGACAAATTTTACTTTACAAAAAAAAAGAGATAGTAGCAGAGATCGGTCTTTACTACAGGAAGCGCCAGCACAAAATCAAAGTTTTACACTTTTGCACAGATGTGGAAGAAACCACGTGAACATTCAAGTATGAATACATACCTCTCGATGGAGCTAATGAGCATACCCATTTTCTGCTTGCGTATATATGATCCAACAAGTGCATAATTTATATAATTTTATATGTTATTTTTTAACGTACCTAGAAATCTGTCACGCTACGGACATCCAATAATTGGAGGAAGAGGGGTTTCCACTCACTAGATGGGACTTCGCCCAAAGCCTTCCACCCTTGCACAGGTTTACCTTTACTCTCAAGTCCTGTAAGTTTCTGCTTATGTTTAATATGAATAATTGTTTCCTCGTATGCTGTAGTGCTGTATTTACATGCAATCATTCCAGAAAACGGCTTGGTGTGCCTCAACCATTGCAAATATAAGCTGTACATTTAGTTCAAAAGTTTACCAGTTCTAGGGACAGCTGCTACATCCACATCCTGTTACTGAGGACACTTTCATACTGGGGTGGTGAGAGCATCGGCGGTAAAGCGCAGCTAGTTTTAGCGGCGCTTCACTGTCGTTTTAGCGTCACTTTTCTGCCGCTAGCGGGGCACTTTTAACCCTCGCTAGCGGCCAAAGAACGGCTTAATAGTGCCCGCAAAGCGCCGATGCCGAAGCGCTTTGCTGACGCTTCGGCAGCGCTGCCCATTGATTTTAATGGGCAGGGCGTTTTTAGGAGCAGTGTGTACAAAATGTCCCGCATGCGCACCGCTCCAGTGTGAAAACACTCGGGCTTTTACACTGGAGTGACATGAGAGGCACTTTGCAGGCGCCATTTAAAAAAAAAAATTTTTTGGGCCAGCTTTGTTCACATGAATGCTTACTGTTAGGCCCCTTTCACACTGGGACGGGGGGTGCGTCGGCGGTAAAGCGCCGCTATTTTTAGCGGCGCTTTACTGTCAATTTCGCAGCGCTTTTCGGCCGCTAGCGAGGTGCTTTTACCCCCGCTGGCGGCCAAGAAAGGGTTAAAACCACCCTCGGGGCTTTCACACTGGAGAGACAGCAGCGGCTCTTTCAGGGTGCTTTGCAGGTGCTATTTTTAGCGTTATGGCGCCTGCAAAGAACCTCAGTGTGAAAGGGGTCTTGCAGAAGACTCTGGCCACTGTGGGGGCTGTACACAGTGCAGCAGCTTCTGCTACATACAGTATGTTGTGCTGTCTTCCTGTGATCTCAGCCTTTCAACAAGCCTTGTATTTTTATCAACGAATACAAGAAGTTTTTTTTCTACCAAGATCTGATTGGCCAAGGTGGAGCTTGTGATGTCAACTGCCCACCTCTTCCCCTTGGTTAATTAGCGATGCCTTGTATTCATTGATTAAAAGATTATTTCTTATTCGCTGAGATGTCACTGGCCAACTCTGTCTCTTAACAGCCACAGAAGGGAAGTGTGTAGGACTCTGCCAGGAAGACAGCACAGCTTACTGTATGCAGCTGAAACTGCTGCACTGTATTACATCTTCAAACGGCCAGACTGGTCTGCCACAGTATAGATCCATTTGACCCAAGCTGGCCCAAACAAAACATTTTAAGAGCGCAATAAACATGGAATTCTGGCACAGACTGCAATAAGAACTGATAGGTGTTCTAATCCCTCTCCAGTCTATTCAAAATGTAAAAAGTTTTTCCTTAAGATAACACTATAAAGTGGTTCTAAAGGCAGAGGGTTTTTTTTATCTTAAGGCATTCTATTCTATTCTAAAAAACCTGTGTGCAGCAGGTCCAGCGATCGATCTAGTGAGAGCCACAAAGTCTGGGGACTCTCCCTCCTGATTGGCTGAGACACAGCAGCGTCAACGCAAATTGGATGCGTCAGGTTGTTAAACATCACTATTAAATTATGACTTAAAATAAGAAACAACATACAGAGTATGCCAAGAAGGCCCTGGTATATAAGCCATGTCCTGGCTGAGAGAATAAGATGCACAGAAGCCATCTACTACATTAAACAGATCACAAGATATTCCTAGATGCTGACACAGCAGTCCTGGTGTTCTTTTTAAGACTCATTTAATGATTGTGTAAATTTTACAGCATCCTCAGGATGGTCTTGTAATTTAATATGAGAACAATACATACACACAGCTCTTTAGCATAACAGACATTAATGTGTGCTTGTAGCTCTCTCATTGCTTCCCTTCCTTGTATTTTAGATTGGATTTTTACTGTGTAAATACCGCTTCAGATATTTTTTTAGATTGAGTTTTCTTCTTCTATATGTGCTACAGACTTCAGCCCCGTACACACGATCCGAAAATCGTACGAAAAATACCACATTCGAATGGATCGTACAATTATCGGATCGTTAGTACAGAGCTTCCGAGAGCCAATCAGGACAGTTCATACGATATTATTCTATCGACATGCACGGAATTTTTTTTCGTATGATGCCAGATTTCGTTTAAGCAGTACAGCCGTCGTTTGAAAATGCAATACAAATGCATTACAACACATGACATCACTTCCGAATTTTTATTCTGTCGTACGAGAATTTTCATGACTTTAGTAAACTCATCAGATTCGACGTGAGATTAGCATGCAAAAAAAAACGGACGATCATTCGTCCGATAATCGGATCGTGTGTACGGGGCATTACTGTTACATCCTTGCTACACACTTAGCAGCAGAATTACTACATTGAAGCTCAAATCAGAACATTCTCTTTGGTCATCTGTCAAAATATCTAAAGTTTAGCTGAGAGTCTATGGAAATCCAGGTTATTTGCAGATTGGGAGATTGATGTTCATCGAAAGCCAGGGTTTACCAGATGAAAGAATCTTTTTATTTCACCTAGGTTCCACAAAGAAAAACACAGTCAGGGTATTTTGATCTGGACACTTCCTTACTACAATTTAAAGGTTTATCCACAAGGAGGTATTTATATTTTTGTATATATTTTTTTTTCTTCTGTTTTTCCTAAACCTTTCTTTTTCCAGTGCATTGTTGGGATAACTCTTAAATAAGGACGTTCAGCGTTACACCAAAAAAATTCCAGCAATGTATAAATGTAAGGTTGTGCAGATCTTCTATGAGCTTACTATATTTAGGGAGTTAGAGAAAATCCATTGCAAAAAAAGAAATACTGAATTCTGAGAACAGCATGTGCAATTTTTTCTTGTACAATTTCCTTATTCAATTTTTATACAATATACAATTTTACATTAATATATAATTACTTGGAAATTATACAATATAACATTTTCTTAATCAATTTCCTTTAGATTTACCTTCAACCATGTAGTGCAAGGGCCTGCCTGATTTCATACAAATTGAAAGGGTTTATGATCTTGGTAAATCTCAAGGAAAATTGTACAAGAAAGTTATGTAATGTATGGTCAGCCTTAAAATGGTAATGGAATTTAGTTAATGAAATTACTGTTTTTTAAGGTTCTCACACCTTTAATATTTACCTGCTGACCTGTCTAACAATAACAGGGGTTGGGATAAATCATAACTGCCATGTGTGCTTACAATATTCACCTGTTATGTGCAGGCTTTAAATCATTTGTGAGGTTGTTTTTGGCTGCTCAGTCATCCTTGTAGTCATGACATGCAGTAACTGATGCAGCATCTCTGCATGTGCTAGATTCTGTTCATCTAATGATTCGGGATATAGAGACACTGCAGAGCTATCATAGGTGCAGAATGCAGTGTATTGTTAAGAACCAGTGTATAAATATATATATATATATATATATATATATTACACACACACACACACACACACAGTGGGGCAAAAAAGTATTTAGTCAGCCACCAATTGTGCAAGTTCTCCCACTTAAAAAGATGAGGGAGGCCTGTAATTGTCATCATAGGTATACCTCCACTATGAGAGACAAAATGTGGAAACAAATCCAGACAATCACATTGTCTGATTTGGAAAGAATTTATTTTCAAATTATGGTGGAAAATAAGTATTTGGTCACCTACAAACAAGCAAGATTTCTGGCTCTCACAGACCTGTATCTTCTTCTTTAAGAGGCTCCTCTGTCCTCCACTCATTACCTGTATTAATGGCACCTGTTTGAACTTGTTATCAGTATAAAAGACACCTGTCCACAACCTCAAACAGTCACACTCCAAACTCCACTATGGTGAAGACCAGAAAGCTGTCGAAAGACACCAGAAACAAAAAAGGGATTTTTATAACAGCTTACCTGTAAAATCTTTTTCTTGGAGTACATCACGGGACACAGAGCGACTTAGTCATTACTAATGGGTTATATAGTTTACCTTCAGGTGTTGGCACTGGCCAATTCCAAACCGGAAGTACCCTCCCCTATATAAGCCCCTCCCACCCGGGAGCACCTCAGTTTTGTAGCCAAGCAATAAGTGTCCCAAAAAGAGGGGTGGGAGCTCTGTGTCCCGTGATGTACTCCAAGAAAAGGATTTTACAGGTAAGCTGTTATAAAAATCCCTTTTTCTTTTTCGTACATCACGGGACACAGAGCGACTTAGTCATTACTAATGGGACGTCCCAAAGCAATGCCAAATGAGGGGGGGGGTACATAAGCTGGGCGCCATCAGGCATGAGGATCTTTTGCGGCCTGCAACACACTGCGCCCAAAGGCGACATCCTCCTGACTTCTAACGTCTACCTGATAGAATCTAGTAAACGTGTGTACCGAAGACCATGTTGCGGCCTTACATACTTGAGCCAGGGAGGCCTGGTGATGCACTGCCCATGAAGTTCCAACCGCTCTTGTGGAGTGCGCCCTAACTTTGAACGGAGGCGGTCTCTTTCTCAAGCCATAGGCTTGTATTATGACCTGTCGAATCCACTTGGCTAAAGTAGATTTTGATGCTGCCTGACCCCTTCTGGGGCCTTCCGGCAGAACAAACAAAGAATCCGTTCTGCGAATCTGAGCAGTGGCTTTTAGATAAGCTTTAACTGCTCTTACCACATCCAAAGAATGTAATAACTTTTCCTCTACTGAGATAGGTTTGGGGAAAAAAGAAGGAAGAACCACATCTTGGTTCAAATGAAACCTCGATACCACCTTAGGAAGAAAGGCTGGATGAGGACGTAATACTACTCTGTCCTTATGGACAACCAGATATGGCTCCTTACAGGACATAGCTGCTAATTCCGACACTCTTTTAGCCGAACAAATGGCTACTAAGAAAACCAATTTCCTGGTGAGAAGAACCAAGGAAATGTGTTGTAATGGTTCAAACGGTTGTTTCTGTAGAACCGACAGAACCAGGTTTAAGTCCCAAGGACATATGGGAATACTAACCGGAGGGCTAATACGCATCACTCCTTGTATAAAGGCTTTGACTAGTGAATGCGAAGCCAAGGGCCTTTGAAAAAATATTGACAAGGCCGAAATCTGACCCTTGATAGTACTCAAGGCCAGCTTCCTATCTACAGCCCACTGTAGGAAGTCCAGAATCCTCCCTATCATGTACTTACGTGGATGCCATTTCTTGGTCTCACACCACGTAATGTACGCTTTCCAGATCCTATAATAGATCTGCCTGGATACCGGTTTCCTGGCATTGATCATGGTAGATACCACAGAATTAGAGAGCCCTCTCTTTTTCAGAATGTGGGCTTCAATAGCCAGGCCGTCAAACCTAGGGCTGGTAAGGAAGGGTGGTATATCGGTCCTTGCGACAGCAGGTCCGGACGAAGTGGGAGGGTCCAAGGACTCCTCACTGACATTTTTACCATCTCCGCGTACCATGCCCTTCGGGGCCACGCTGGAGCCACCAGAATCACTGGTTTCTTTTCTACCCTGATTCTGCGGAGTAATCGCGGTAACAATTGTGGCGGTGGGAATGCATATATCAGCTTGAACCGATCCCAAGGGAACACTAGGGCATCCGAGCCGCAAGCTAGGGGATCCCTTGTGCGAGACACAAACCTGTCCACCTTTGCGTTGAATCTGGATGCTAGCAGATCTACATCCGGTGTTCCCCACCGCTGGCATATTGCCTGGAAAACCTCGGGGTGAAGAGACCATTCCCCCGGGCATAATTGTTGGCGACTTAGAAAGTCCGCTCTCCAATTTTCCACTCCTGGGATGAAAACCGCGGATATGGCTGGGACATATCTTTCTGCCCACTCCAGGATGCAATTTGCTTCCTTCTGGGCTGCACGACTTTTGGTGCCACCCTGATGATTGATATATGCCACTGCCGTGGCATTGTCTGATTGAATTCTGACAGGGGACCCCTGGAGTTTGGATGTCCATGCTACTAGGGCATACCGGGCTGCTCGTATCTCTAAGAGATTGATGGGCAGGGCCTTTTCTGCTTCTGACCACCTGCCCTGGAGAGACCATTGCTCCAGCACTGCCCCCCAGCCGATGAGGCTGGCATCTGTAGTGACCACCTTCCAAGAAACCGGACTGAAGGGTTTCCCTCTTTCCAGATTCTGGGGCACCAACCACCAATGGAGGCTCTTGCGAACGGAAGGGGACAGGGACATTGGTAAGTCTAAAGCCTGAACTTTTTTGTTCCAGGCTGACAGTATGGCCCTTTGCAAATTCCTTGAATGGAATTGACCGTAGGGTACCGCTTCGAATGAAGCCACCATCTTTCCCAGCAGCCTCATGCAGAGACGTATGGATGGTTTTCTTTTTGTACCCACTAAGTGGGTCAAATTTCTTAAAGACGACACCTTCTCTGGAGGTAAGAAAATCTTTCTCTGATTTGAATCCAGCCTTAGCCCTAAGTATTCCAGACTTTTGACTGGTCTTAGAGCTGACTTGTCCCGGTTGATAATCCAACCGTGATATTCCAGATACTCGATTGTCTTGTGAATAGCTACTTCCAGCTTTTCCACTGAGTGGTCTATTAGTAGCAGGTCGTCTAGATATGCCATTATCGTTACACCCTGTGTTCTTAGATTGGCCAATAATGGGGCCAGAATTTTTGTGAACACTCGTGGTGCTGTGGCCAGACCGAAAGGTAAGGCTCTGAACTGAAAATGGCGCCCTTCTACTGCAAAGCGTAGAAATTTCTGATGGGCCGGAAAGATGGGAATATGCAGATAAGCATCCCTTATGTCGATCGAGGCTAGCCATTCCTGCCCTTGTAGGGCGGTGGCCACTGATCGGATCGACTCCATCCGAAAGGTCCTGATATTTAGGAACTTGTTTAGCCCTTTTAGATTTAATATGGGCCTCACGTCCCCATTTGGTTTGGGGACTGTGAAAAGGTTCGAGTAAAACCCGAATCCGCTTTCTTCCAGGGGAACCTTCATGATTACCCCTTGGAGCAATAGTTGTTCTAGTGCCAGAAGGAGGGATCCTCTCTTTTGGGGATCTCTTGGCACGTTTGACCTCATAAATTGGGCAGGAGGAGTGCCTTTTAACTCCAGCTTGTATCCCAGACTTACTGCGGAGAGCACCCATCTGTCTCTGATGGTGTCCCGCCAGGTCTCTGTGAACAACTGAAGTCTTCCCCCCACCCGATTGAGCGGGGGCAATACTTCATGCCTTAGGGGGAGGTTTTGTACCTCTCTTGATCCAGGGCTTCTTGTTACCCTGTGATTGTCCCTGATTTCTGCCCCCTGAATTTGACCGCGGAGGCCGTCGGAACTGCTTCACAGCCGATGTGCCCGGGACTGGAGAGGTAGGCCTCTTAAAAGAAGGACTTCTACCCTTGTTCTTAACCGGTAAGAGTGAACTTTTACCGGCAGAAATTTTCTGGATATATTTGTCCAGATCTTCTCCAAATAAGCGTTCTCCATGAAATGGGAAGCTAACCAGCAGTTTTTTACAGGGAGCTTCAGCAGACCAGTTTTTGAGCCACAGAAGCCTACGCATATGTACTATAGACAGCGTAAAGCGGGAGGCCTGTTGGATTGTATCCTTTATGGCGTCCACCGCAAAACACAAGGCTCTAGGCAGGTCAGCTAGGGCATGAGCCTGCTGATCTGGTAAGTCCCTTAAGACTTGTTTCAACTGATCTTTCACTGCTTGGCAGACTCCAATCGCTGCTACCGCAGGTTGTGTCACCATACTTGCTGTAGAGAAAGCAGATTTTAGTAAAGACTCCAATTTTTTATCTATTGGGTCTTTGAACATTGGAACATTATCTACTGGACATGTCAGTGATTTGTTAACAGAAGAGATGGCTGCGTCCACTATAGGGACCCTCCATTTTCTTATGAACTTATCCTCCATGGGATAGATCACCGGAAATCTCTTGGGGGGAGCAAATATTTTATCAGGATGCTCCCAATCCTGGTAAATAAGCCCTTCTAATAAAGGGTGGATTGGGAAGGAACAGACCGCCTGGGGAGCTTTTAGCGACCCCAGCGAGGAAACCGTAGTGGATGGTGGTTCCGCCAGAGGCATTTTAAATGCTGATCGGACCATGTTAGTCAGAGACTGAACCCATAATCTTTCAGCCTGAGAAGCTGAGAAAGGTTCTTCCACTGTTGATTCCTCTATAAGTGAATCAACCTCATCCTGATCCCCTTCAGGTAGGTCGATCTCTGTGTGGGGCTGTTCCTCCACTAACAGGCACTCTGAAGGAGGAGACGGAGATCGGACGCGCTTTTCCTGTGACAGGGAAGCAGCGATCAATGCTGTTAATCTCTCTTCCAATCCTCCCAGAGTTGAGGATAAAACCTCCTCTGTTATATATACAGGAGCAGGTGGACTGGGGACAGCCGCAGCACCAGGCATTCCTGCGGGGTTTCTACGGCTACTGACCTCTGCATTCTCAGGGGAGATTGGTGCAGTGCAAGCATGCCCAATATCCTCAGAGCCCGATGGAGACCCCTTTGGCTTCCTGGAAGATCTATTTCCGGAGCGTCTGGACGACATATCCTTTAAGCACAAAGCTGAGGTATTCCCGTCGTCATACACCAATTTTTGCTGGTAATAGTCTAACACAGGTGCTGCTATATACCAGCTGGTGTCCACTAAAGTGCCTTTCTATGGGGATGCCTGCATCAACCGCCTCTGTGTGCCACTGTTTGTTGCTAGCTCTGTTTGCATGCAGCTGACACTTGTACTGTGTCTTTTAACCATGCTGGGACGCCCGCACATGCGCAGAAGCGCCGCGGCGCGCATCGAGCGTCATCCACCCGCCCCGCCCCTTTTTTTTCATAGGAGGCGCGTGCACCCGCCCGCGCGCGCGCCCGTGCGCCAATGGCGCCCTTTTCGAAAACCAACAGAGGACTAGGAGCCAGGGCCCTTTTTGCCGGAGGGCCTGTGCGGTGGATGAACGCAGCAACAGGGCAGAGGAAGTGGATTCCCTCAGAGAAACTTACCAGCTGCCTGGATCTTTTGAGTTGAGAAAACCAAAGATCCACATTTACAAGAAAAATGGACTACAGCGGCCTCTAGTGGTTTAACACAGGTACTGCGGTCCCTGTTTTTTTTTTTTTTTTTTCTTGACTACTATTAAAATTTTACATTTTCAGTAGTTATAGGCAAACACAGATATTTAGCGGGAATACCGTTAGGTAACAGACAGAAAGACAAATTAGGCTTGGGGGTCCCCCAATAGAACCAAGTTCCTGAGGGCCCCCACTTACCTGATCCCCGCCGCAGGACTTTGTTTGGTCCACAAAAGTCCAAACTTCACCTATCACGGCAGGCATTGTAATTAAACCTTCAGGGACCGGGTTCCCAAGGATTCCACTCCCCTGGACCTGTATAGCACCCTGCACAGACAGCGTCTTGGTCGTGGGTATGACCAGAGCTCTGGATCCCAGGGTCCAGCCCTCCTAAGAGAAGCATTACAGGCAAAACCTTGCTCTTCTGCTGCAAGGCCCGGGTACCGACCGTTTAGCTATGAAGCTTTTTTGGTGGGATCCGGAACAGCTTACTAAGGCCCAAAAGAACCTGTACGCAAGCCCAGTGAAAACACATGTTACTCTTTGGCCAACACCTTAGACACTGGCAAAAAACTGAGGTGCTCCCGGGTGGGAGGGGCTTATATAGGGGAGGGTACTTCCGGTTTGGAATTGGCCAGTGCCAACACCTGAAGGTAAACTATATAACCCATTAGTAATGACTAAGTCGCTCTGTGTCCCGTGATGTACGAAAAAGAAATTGTAGACCTGCACCAGGCTGGGAAGACTGAATCTACAATAGGCAAGCAGCTTGGTGTGAAGAAATCAACTGTGGGATTAATTAGAAAATGGAAGACATACAAGACCACTGATAATCTCCCTCGATCTGGGGCTCCACGCAAGATCTCACCCCGTGGGGTCAAAATGATCACAAGAACAGTGAGCAAAAATCCCAGAACCACACGGGGGGACCTAGTGAATGACCTGCAGAGAGCTGGGACCAACGTAACAAAGGCTACCATCAGTAACACACTACGCCACCAGGGACTCAGATCCTGCAGTGCCAGACGTGTCCCCCTGCTTAAGCCAGAACATGTCCAGGCCCGTCTGAGGTTTGCTAGAGAGC
This sequence comes from Rana muscosa, assembly GCA_029206835.1. Lineage (NCBI taxonomy): Eukaryota > Metazoa > Chordata > Amphibia > Anura > Ranidae > Rana > Rana muscosa. The sequence goes on along the minus strand of CM055118.1, from coordinate 524,117,925 downwards.
ATTTGGATGATCCAGAAGAGGATTGGGAGAATGTCATATGGTCAGATGAAGCCAAAGTAGAACGGTTTGGTAGAAACACAACTCGTCATGTTTGGAGGAGAGAGAATGCTGAGTTGCAACCAAAGAACACCATACCTACTGTGAAGCATGGGGGTGGCAACATCATGCTTTGGGGCTGTTTCTCTGCAAAGGTAACAGGACGACTGATCCGTGTACATGAAAGAATGAATGGGGCCATGTATCGTGAGATTTTGAGTGCAAACCTCCTCCCATCAGCAAGGGCATTGAATATGAAACGTGGCTGGGTCTTTCAGCATGACAATGATCCCAAACACACCGCCCCGGGCAAAGAAGGCGTGGCTTTGTAAGAAGCATTTCAAGGTCCTGGAGTGGCCTAGCCAGTCTCCAGATCTCAACCCCATAAAAAACCTTTGGAGGGAGTTGAAAGTCCGTGTTTCCCAGCGACAGCCCCAAAACATCACTGCTCTAGAGGAGATCTGCATGGAGGAATGGGCCAACATACCAGCAACAGTGTGTGACAACCTTGTGAAGACTTGCAGAAAACGTTTGACCTCTGTCATTGCCAACAAAGGATATATAACAAAGTATTGAGATGAACTTTTGATATTGACCAAATACTTATTTTCCACCATAATTTGCAAATAAATTCTTTCCAAATCAGACAATGTGATTGTCTGGATTTGTTTCCACATTTTGTCTCTCATAGTTGCGGTATACCTATGATGACAATTACAGGCCTCTCATCTTTTTAAGTGGAAGAACTTGCACAATTGGTGGCTGACTAAATACTTTTTTGCCCCACTGTATGTGTATAATTTCGCTGTAGTTTAATTATCATATTTGCAAACATTTACTTGGTTGTTTCACTTTCATGTAATAGCATAGATTAGCCTTTCCCATCATTTTTATCCCAGAGGAACCCTTAAAAAAAAATTCAGGTCTCAGGGAACCCCTGTTAAAATTAATGAAACTGGAATTATTTAGAAGACTGCTCCTTCTATTGGTGGTTAGTAGAAAGAATGCCTCTTATAGTAGTGGTTAGAATGCCACGCTTCCAGACTGCTTAAAGCGGAAGTAAACCCATCCATAAAAAAAAGTTTTCATTTACGGCATGTGCTTGAAATGTAACGCTCCCATTGGTTGTGCTCTCAACCAAACTATCAAACCATTCAATGGCTGGTGTCATAACTGATCACATGTGCAGCATCATGGCAGTTGTAGATTAAACAGAGATGGCAGGTTCCTTGGCTGAAAACTATAGGAGGGTTTACTTACACTTGATGCTATGCTGTGCTATTGGGCATGGAATTATGCAGACATCAGATGTGGTGTTAATCAGCCACAACTTAAATGCCAAGTTCACCTTTGTAAAAAAAAATAATAATAATAAATGCATATCTTTTTTACAGGTAACATTTTTTTTTGCATTGATTATCTCTTTTTTTTTTTTTTTACACTGCAGCCAGTAAGGCATTGCACCTGCGATCTGCTGAGGATCCTGCAGACTCTCTGTACATTGTCTGCCCATACCTCTGATATCAATGTACTATGAGAGCACTCACCAGCACCCTTGCGGTTCATTGAGTACTACAAAATGTTGGCCAGGGCAGCCAACGGTACTTGTACTACATTCATTTACAAAACTCTGTAAATGAGTGATGCAGCCATGTGAGCAGAGCCCTGTGTGGCTGCGTGGTTTCTAAATTGTGACAGCGGGTGCAGGAAGAAGATCCCGGGCCCGCTGTCGCAGGAAGGGGGGAGTGGGAGGAGAGGAGGCAGGAGATGGAACATGTTCCATATTCCATCCTAAATACGGGTAGAACATGAAACTTGTTCCAAAGGTGAACTTATCCTTTAAGGAACACCTGGCAACTGCTAAAGGAACCCTAGTTGAAAATGCCCAACATATACTGTAGGTTAATGGGATCATGCCTCACCTCACTTTCCCCACTTGAATATATAGACCTACTTCAAGCACACAGGGGAAGCCTTTCTAGATATGTTTTGTGAATCCTTTAGGAGGCATTGACAGGATAATATTGTGGTTAGTGCAGGAAGCTGTGTCTGTATTGGTCTAAGTTAATATATGTGCGGCCCATAAAAGTCTAAGCATCTCACAGGAACAGTATTGTGTTCACCCAAAGGAGATGTAAATACAGACAGCACATTATGCTATAGAGAGTGCTGAAGTGACGGGTCTGATCAGAGGTCTGTGGTTTTTCTTTATTGCAAGTGTTGGGTAGAGCAAGGGGGCATTAGAACACTTTGTTTTATTAGAAATTAAACCGTTTGTTTGGATAACGTGGAAGTCATTTTGGATAGAGTAATGAAGGGTTATAACCCCTTTCAGTTTTTGCCATCTGCATCCCAGCGGGGAGATTTCCATTCACTTCCTGTTCAATGACCAAAACGGTCAGAGAATCCCTGGTTGTCACCAGATCTAGTGTCCCCACTGGAAGATTTCCCATCTCTTACTGTTCTGGGGACATCCCAAAATGTGTGATTTTTCTTTTTACTTTCAATGATGACAGTAAACGTGACAGTAAAGAGGGTGACTCTACCTAACGGGGGCACGGACAGCAATAAATCCTGACAGGTGTTCTAATCGCTCTCCACTCTATCCAAAACTGAAAAATAAAATTTATCCTTTCCTTATACTTTAAGACCCCTTTCGCACTGGAGGCGTTTTTTAGCGCTTTATCGCTAAAAATACCGCCTGTAAAGCGCCTTAAAAAAACCTCCGCTGCAATCCCAGTGTAAAAGCCTGAGTGGTTTCACACTGGGGCGCTGCGATGGCAGAGCGTCAAAAAAAAGTCCTGCAAGCAGCTTCTTTGCAGCGCTGCAAAAACGATAAAGCGCCGCTAAAAATAGCGGTGTTTTACCGCTGACGCCCGGCGCTTTCAGTGTGAAAGCACTCTAAAGCCCTCGTTCACGCTGGTGCGATTTTTCATGCAATTGGACGGTTACAAATCGCATGGCAAGTCGCACTCCTTTGTCAGCAATGGAACCGTTAAAATTGCCGTGACTCATGACATAGCGACTTTGAAAAATGTTCCTGCACTAATTTTTTTTTACGATTTCATTGCGACTTGCATAGACTTCTGTTACACTAAGTCACAAGCCGCAATGAAATCGGAGGTGCATTGTGATTTTAAAGCCGCACTGGTGTGAACCAGGGCTAAAGGTAAAAAAAGTGCAGTACAATATTTGTCCACTAGATGGGGTTCTTTTGTGAAAGATGCTCTAAGCCAGCAGAATTATCACCTACTGCTCCTATTCTGCGCTGGATTTCTCACACCAGGCTTTGTAAATCTGTGCCATTTATTAGTATGGTGTCTGTGTACAATAAGGCGTCTTAGTAATGTATGCAAAACACATCTTTCTTTGAAAGTGCTTGTATGTCAAGATCAACATATTGACAAGTATGCTGTCTACATTATAAGTACATCATCCTTTAGGGGTCTGGGAGCTAATTACACGTAAACTGTTTTTCATTATAAAAGTGCTTAAGTGTTTTCCATTATGAATGTAATAGCCTTGGACTCCCCTCCTATAGTAACAAAATAATCTGCCTTCCCTACACGCCCCCACATGGGCAGCACCGGGCCTACCCTGCTGCTGTTTATATTTGTGGGGAAGGTCTGCCGCTGGAAATATAATCGCACTCTGTGTCATTTAAATGGTTAGTTTACAGTACTAAGTTTGGTTGTATCTCCTACTGCAGATCAGAGACCTAAATCTTTGGTTGCAAATTAGCTGTCAGGTTGAAATCCTTTATATTAGGTTTAGGCTTGTTACAGCTATTTTGGGTTTGTGAACATGAAGGCAAAATACAATTAGATTTTTATTTTTAATCCATAACAGACAACATTCCTGTGAGAAAAAAGAAGAGGGTTCAGAATGCAGCATTGACCGACAACTCAGTTGCAGCGCTCCACCTGCTCCTTGTCTTAGTCTTCTGGGAAATTTTGAGGTAGGTCTTCTGCAGCCTTATTACGTAATGTGCGTACTTGCAGTACATTTCTCTAAAACACAATAATATCGCCCTTTTTTTAAATTCCGCTGCTTGTGCTGGGTTTTGCTCAGGCAGTAGATTACAAATGGGGACATGTGCTCTATAACGTCCCCCCACCCCATAAACACAGGTCGAATGTCGAGCGATATCGGCCGGTTCAATAAAAACCGGCCGACATTTGGCCCGTGTGTATGTTGGTTTGACAGAAGCCGGCTGAGCATGCTGGCAAATCGGCAGCCAACCATCTCCCAATCAACGCTCTCAGCCAATGGCAGAGAATGCTGATTGGAGTGTTCTGGTGGGGGGACTGTCCCCCTGTCAGAACACAACAGCTCAGCGGGGGAAACTGCTGTACTAGTGTTTCTTCAACCAGAAAAAAAAACTTGTGGTGTGTACCAGGCAATAGTTCTGGCATTTGAACCAACATGGTCACTGGGTGACTGTGGACAAATGCAATCTTTGCACCACCAGATTTTTCCTTTTTCTCAGCTTCATAATCTGAACAAGTCTAGACTGATCACAGGAATGGTTTTGTGAATGATAAATAGATGGATAGATAGATGAATATATTATTGGCAGAATTTACTCACTTTAGCTCCGAAAGGTTTTACCCCCTTCATAACCAGGCCATGTTTTGCTATTTGCGCACTGTGCTACTTTAACTGGTAATTGCACGGTCATGCAATTAAGGGTTAAATGCGCCTGTGTAGTGCCGTTGCCGAAGCGCTCTGCAGGCGCTTCGGCAGCCGCGCCTGTTCATTTCAATGTGCAGAAGCAGTGTATACACCACTCCTTCACCGCTCCAAAGATGCTGCTCGCACGACTTTTTTTAACGTCCTGCCAGAGCAGCATCCCAGTGGCAGGGGAGGCATTTTTCAGGTTCTTTACAGGCGCCATTTTCAGCCCAAACGCGCCTGAAAAAGTGAAAAAGGGGTCTAAGTGTATATTAATTGGTTTACTTGAAAGTTTAAAGCATCTACCAACTTTGAGATTATATATGCTGGAATTGTTTGTTTATTTTATTTTTTTATAATATACTATTAATGGTGGTAATCAGTGACTTGTAATGGGACTGCGATAGTGCAGTTGACAATCTGACACTAACTTGACACTTTGTGGGAACTGACTTACTGCCACTGACACTAATACAGTGATCAATGCCAATACTATACCCTATCACTGAACTAACACTGGCTGTAAAGGGGTTAACATCTAGCGGCAATTAAAGGGTTAACTGTGTGCCTAATAATGTGTAATCTGTGCTGCTTTTAGTAAGTGACGTGCCTGTCTTTCTGCCTGCTTTGCAGGGAGAAAAAAAATGCTACCGTCTGTACAGAGCTCTGTGGTGTTTAACACAGAGCTCTGTTCTGCCATTCGCTCATCAGGTCCCAGCCATAAATCTTTTGTCCGGGACCCTCTGATTGGCTTGTGCTGTAGCACGCCCCCTACCCGGAAATGCTGGATCACGTGCTGCAGTGCAGAGGGGCCGCACTGTAGCAATAAATCTACAGGAGGTAGTCTGTAATCGAATCTGCCTATTTATAGGGTACTGTGTGAATAAGTCCTAATAAATATGCAGTTTCTTTTTTTCCTTAGCACAGGGGATGTAGACTTTCTGTTATGATGCTTGTAGAGTTCATGGATTGGTAGCAGTATAGCTTGACTGACAAATGCACTGCCTGTGGATTGGTCCATGTTTGGTAACTACCAATAGGTTATATTCCTTACTGGCAATCTGCTGCAGCTGCCAGAAGTAGTCAGGACTTCGGTACTCTCATTTACCTTTTAAGTGGGGTTTCCACATTCAACAACGAGATCAGCACATCCAGTGAGTATTCAGTGCCAAGTGGCAGACGATGGGAACATTTCTCTGTGAAGTTTGTCAGAGAAGATCATTTTATAATTATGTTCACTGAGAGGGTATGGTGAATCCCCCAGTAATGGGATTTATTTTTCTTTTAATATTCTTATGATATATTCTTATCTTTTTCAGGAGTCTGTCCTAAATTATAGATTTGAACCTTTGGGCACAGTCGGGGGTTTTACAGCAGCTGTTGGGGCAAGTGGAGTTTTCTGCCCAACCCATATGACATTGCCCGTCAAAGTGTCTTTCTACAGTGTTTCGGATGACAATGCTCCCTCTCCATACATGGTAAGACTCATTAGTGCTTTCTAGATTTGGAAGTAATAATGCAATGACCATAAATGTATCACAGCTAGTGGATTAAAGCCGAATTTGAATTGTCTTTGTATTCTCTACCCTCTCATCAACATGCTGATTACATCTTTTAATAAAAAACTTATGGTTTTTATTACTTATCTTTTAGACCCAGTGATGTTATCATTGGGTCTCTATGCTTCTTTGTACTATTCGTGCCGAGGATGGCTGGTGGCAGGATCCATCAGGATGTCATACATAGCGTCTTGAAAACATCACAGCACCCCTGGGCTGGCACTACCATAAGGCGGCTTAAACAGCCACTTTAGGGTGCCAGGATAAAGGGGCTGTAAAATGTGTAAAAAACACGTCTGCCGCACTGTAAAAATCCGAAACCCCAGGAAGTGTGTTGTGTTTTTTTTTATTTTACACACTCCCGGCCACTGTAGACGCCCTGCCCTGCCCCTTTCCCTGCCATGTTCACCGGACTCCGCTTTCCCACCTGCGGGCCCAGTGCTGTCATGGCGGGTGTCTCCATAAAGAGAACCTATCATCTATATGCTTTCACGTAGGGGGCTATTGGTCCCCTATGTGATGGCAATAAAAGTTATGTAAAAACACACCAACACCTACAAAAATTCATGCGTTACCTACCTATGAAAATGGTGATTGTCTTACCAACATTTTATTCTCTAGGGTGTTTTGGGGGGTTTTAGGTAATCTTCAGGCCTAAAATGATTTTTAAAATGTAAAATTTTTTATTTTTTTTAAATGGCTCCAGGACTGCCTTTGGCGAAGGGGTGGCGGCAAAATGCACCTTCACCTAAGTAGACAAAAATCCTTGCATCGGCCCTGCAGCACCCTGCCTTAGTAATTTTTTCAAGAGCCCCCCACACTGATGCAAGCTGTGGACTGGCTTCTGGGACTAGTTATGTAAATCTCAAAATGCCTAGATGATTGGATGTCAGTCTGGAGGAGTTTTAGACAGGCTGAAGTTAAATGCCCACATGTGATGCTGAGCCTCTATGACTTTCCTCCTGGTTGGCTGAGACACAGCAGCGGCGCCAATGCTGCTGTCAATCAAAGTCAGTTAGCCAATGGGGGGAGAGAGAGGGGGGCTCCATGTCTGAATAGACACAGGGAGCTGTGACTCAACTCGGGTGCCCCATAACAAGCTGCTTGCTGTTAGGGCACTTGACAGGAGAGAGGGGCCAGGAGCTCCGATGAGGGACCCGAGAAGAGGATCAGGACTGCTCTGTGCAAAACCACTGCACAGAGTAGATTAGTATAACATGTTTGTTATTTTTAGAGGAAATGAATGGGAAGGAAGAAGGAGCTGTACAGAGAGGTGTCTGGCTCATCTTGGGACTAAACCCTGACTACTATGCCAAGTTTCTTTTAGCTCTCAGAGACAAAGTCAACTTAATAATTCTCATATCTTCTGAATTTCTAAACGTACCATTAATTTGTATAAAAATATTACATTTCTGTAAAGATCTTGCTTATGAGTGCAAAAGAATTTGGTATGGTGACGGGTGAAGTGAGATATTTTATTAAATATTCTTTTTATAATAATTTAGAGGGGTTTTATACCATTAAACGTCAACCCTTCTGGTGGTGTGATGTCCACTATCTGGGTCCAATGGATTCTGTTATGGGTATTATTGTGTCCTCTCTCTGCTCAGAAGGAATGTGCCATGAGTTCTGTTTTTTTCTGGAAATGGTTTAGCTGGTGCATTGAAAGAGAACCTTGTTGCTTCACAGCTCTTTGAATAACATGGGCTTTCTATACAATACTATAGATTTTGCAGTTTATTTTTAATTGTCTCTTCAGTTGATTGTGGAATCATTATGTTGGTGCTATCCTATTTTTTATTTTTCATCCAGGGTTACATTACACTGGATTCTCTTGGCAAGAGGGGTTATCGCATACCTCCTTCTGGAACCATACAAGTGGTTAGTACTGTGTATTCCTATTTGTTAAAGTAGTAAGTGACCTTGTCCAGTTAGGAGACCCTTTCACAATGGAGCAAAAGTATTCAGACATTCAACTCTCTTATCTTGCATAGTAACATGTTATACATTTTAAACAGCAACAATAGGAGAAGGAGAAGATCTTCTCCTGCACTCTTCTATTCAAATTTCCAGGTTTTATTAAAAATTCCTCTGTTAATGGCTGGGGGAAACTATTTGTGTACCACAATCGTTTCAACCTGCTACTCATGGGGCACACCCTCCTACTGGGTTTATGGATTTGTGTGTGTTTTGTTAAGTTTGAGACACATCTTTGTGAACGCAGAGTAGGCTTCAGAGAGGAAGATTTTTACATTTTTGTTCCTTGGAAAAACCCCTAAAGTGGAAGTAAACCCAACGACTTAAGTTTCAAAAAACGGTTACATTCCCGGCATGCCGGAAATGCTAACTGTCACATTGGTGTGACAGTTTGGTTGAGAGCACAGCCATTCAATGGCTGGTGTCATAACTGATCACATGTGCAGCATCATGGCAGTTGAAGATTAAACAGAGGCCAAGATGGCAGCTTCCTTGGCTGAAAATGATAGGAGCAGTGGCGGAATTTTCAGGGTCGCAGCAGTCGCAGTTGCGACTGGGCCCTGTAGTTCTATGAAGTCCCTGGGGCCCGCCCGCCGCCCGTGTGAGAGGCCCGCCCACCGCTGGATGCAGGGGCGGCACCGCGGCAACCCCCCCAAGACTCCCAAGACATCTCCCTCTGCACCTCTGGCTGCCCGTTTAGAGTGCAGTGGGGAGATGTCATAGGAGGTGGAAGGCTGCGATCGGCAGCTCTATGGTGCCTGTGTGGGCAGGGATCTCCCTGCCCTGGGGCTTGTAGTACTCTCTCGCTCTCTCTCTCGTGTCAGTGTGTATACAGAGGAGAGGGGAGGGAAGGGGAGGAGCCTCTGACTCGGGCAGGTATTAGTTTCACTTTCACACTGCTTGTACAATGTTGCTGATGCCCGGGTCAGAGGCCCCTCCCCCTCTGCTGTATAGATCGAACTACTAGCCCCAGCAAGACCCCCCTGCCTGTGGACACCATAGAGCTGCCGATCGCCACCTCCCACCTCCACCAGCCAGGTACAGGGGAACCCCTGCAAGGGGGGAGTCAGCTGTTTGGGGACCCTGATGTAAGAGGGGGGGGTCTTTCTGGGGACACTAATGTAAGGAAAGGGGCCTCTGGGGACACTAATGTTAGGGGGGGCCTCTCTGGTGATCCTGGTGTAAGTGGGGGAGCTCTATGTGGACCCTGGTGTAAGGGGGAGGCTCTCTGGGGACCCTGGTGTAAGGGGAGGCTCTCTGGGGACCCTGATGTAAGGGGAGGCTCTCTGGGGACCCTGATGTAAGGGGAGGCTCTCTGGGGACCCTGATGTAAGGGGAGGCTCTCTGGGGACCCTGATGTAAGGGGAGGCTCTCTGGGGACCCTGATGTAAGGGGAGGCTCTCTGGGGACCCTGATGTAAGGGGAGGCTCTCTGGGGACCCTGATGTAAGGGGAGGCTCTCTGGGGACCCTGATGTAAGGGGAGGCTCTCTGGGGACCCTGATGTAAGGGGAGGCTCTCTGGGGACCCTGATGTAAGGGGAGGCTCTCTGGGGACCCTGATGTAAGGGGAGGCTCTCTGGGGACCCTGATGTAAGGGGAGGCTCTCTGGGGACCCGGATGTAAGGGGAGGCTCTCTGGGGACCCGGATGTAAGGGGAGGCTCTCTGGGGACCCGGATGTAAGGAGGGGCTCTCTGGCGACCCTGATGTAAGGAGGGAGGCTCTCTGGCGACCCTGATGTAAGGAGGGAGGCTCTCTGGGGACCCTGATGTAAGGAGGGAGGCTCTCTGGGGACCCTGATGTAAGGGGAGGCTCTCTGGGGACCCTGATGTAAGGGGAGGCTCTCTGGGGACCCTGATGTAAGGGGAGGCTCTCTGGGGACCCTGATGTAAGGGGAGGCTCTCTGGGGACCCTGATGTAAGGGGAGGCTCTCTGGGGACCCTGATGTAAGGGGAGGCTCTCTGGGGACCCTGATGTAAGGGGAGGCTCTCTGGGGACCCTGATGTAAGGGGAGGCTCTCTGGGGACCCTGATGTAAGGGGAGGCTCTCTGGGGACCCTGATGTAAGGGGAGGCTCTCTGGGGACCCTGATGTAAGGGGAGGCTCTCTGGGGACCCTGATGTAAGGGGAGGCTCTCTGGGGACCCTGATGTAAGGGGAGGCTCTCTGGGGACCCTGATGTAAGGGGAGGCTCTCTGGGGACCCGGATGTAAGGGGAGGCTCTCTGGGGACCCGGATGTAAGGGGAGGCTCTCTGGGGACCCGGATGTAAGGGGAGGCTCTCTGGGGACCCGGATGTAGGGGGAGGCTCTCTGGGGACCCGGATGTAGGGGGAGGCTCTCTAGGGACCCTGATGTAAGTAGGGAGGCTCTCTGGGGAGTCCCCCTATGTGATGGTGTGTGTGGGGGGGGCGGTATTGAAGGACCTGGCCTTCGGGCGACAAAGGGAGTAAATCTGGGCCTGGGCAGAGGCAGCGCTGAGTCTGGGGGCAGACACTGAAAAATTAAGTCAGCAGACATGCTGACACTAATGAGAGAAGGCGAGGGAGAAGCTTTCCTCTCTGCGTGGAATACCTTTACCGTCTACCCATGAGGCAAGAAGGCATCCTGGCGGGAGATTAGAAGGCACTGTGACCGATCGAACGGAATTCCCGGGGAATCGATTGATTGACGGTAAGTGACATTTTGCAGAGCTGAGCAATCGATGCCAACCTCCACCACCTGTGCCTCTTACTGATCCCATCCCCCCACCACTGATCTCATCCCTATCCCCCCATTACTTCTATAACAGAGGTGATGGGGGGGATAGGGATGAAATCAGTGGTGGGAGGATGGGATCAGTAAGAGGCACAGGTGGTGGTGGGAGAGGATGGCACCACCACTGCCACCGCAGCCACCCCCCCCTCTCAAGTACCACTGCAGCCACCCCCCTCAACTACCGCCGTTGCCACCCCCCTCAAAAAAAAGGTATCAAAATCATGCTTTTTCGGGGGGGGGGGGCCCTTCGTGATTTCTTGCACCGGGGCCCAGAGGTTTCTAGTTACGCCTCTGGATAGGAGGGGTTACTTCCACTTTAAATGCAGCCAGGACAATTGGATAACTGTTCTTTTAAAGTTCAGAGATATACCTACTTAACCAAGTTCCAGCACATTCACGGCTAGACTCTAAGTATAGTCACATATAGACTGGTCATACATTATACAATTTTCTTTCTTGTACAATTTTCCTTTTAGATTTACCAAAACCATACAATGAGGTCAAACATAAACACTTTCAATTTGTATGTAATCAGGCAGGCCTTTGCACTACATGGTTGAAGGTAAACTTAATAAGAAAATTATATAATGTATGGCCAGCCTTAATTTGAGGCGTTTCCTACACTTTAGAAATACACCATACCAGGAGTAAAATATGATGGTTGCAGAATTCTGCTTTGGGACTGCTATTGGTTAACATGAGTTTACTATTTTGTTAAAGAAAACCTGGGCTGAAAGAACTACATTAGGCTGCAAATCGCTGACCTTCCCAGTACTTTGAGCCCTCTGACCTGGACCTCTAATAATGAACGCACACTTAGACCATGACTGAACTGATATAATTGGATCAGCATAAAAGCTAAGCATCTCGAATTTTCAGAACAGTAATTCCAGGCTACATTTTTAGAAAATGTAAATTAAAAAAAATGTAATCTTCAAAGAACATAAGGAAGGCTTAATAGAGTGTCTGAAGATCAATAGATGCACTGCAAGGACCCAATCAAAGCCCTAAACTCACTATTAGGCATGTAAAGGCTCGTACACACTAAAGGAATTCAGGCAAACGTTTTTGTCCAAAGAAGTTTTGTACGATTTTCATATAGTGTGTACACATCTTTCGACAGCCGATTCCGAATTTTGTTACGAAAATTTTCGAAGGGACAAACTACAAAATGTTTCTCGTACGGGAACAGAACGAATGATTTTAATTTAAAGTGTACCGTTTTAGTACACTAAAAATCAGAAAAGACTGCGCATGATCGGAAACAATAAACAAAAAAAAGCTTTTGTCGTACGAGAATATTTGTAAGAAATTTCATACAATTTTTCTTTCATCTGTTCCGATTTGTTGTGAAACATCGAGAAAAATCGGATGTACGTTCGCCCGGTTTTCTTATAGTTTGTACCCCACTTAAAAGTATAATTTGACCAACCGGAACTGCATGTAAAAAATTTAGAACAATGAACTAAAACAACACGTAAAAGCTGTAAAAATGTTTCTGATTTTCAAAAAAAAAAATGTTTCCATGATTTAAAATACATTTTTAACAGAATAAATATTGAGCATATACTTTTTTATTTAATTTTTTATGAATAAGTGAGAATTGATCAAGAGTCTGAATACTTGTGCAAGTAAAATAATATAGTGTAATAACAAGTTTGTGTGTGTATGTTTTGTGCTTGGTTGCATTAAAGCTGAAGTTTAGTGATTTTCTTTCCCCCCCCCCCCCCCTTTAAACAACACCAGAGACGGTGCTTACAATCAATGAAAAGTGTCCCCATGTACTGGTTGCTGCTGTTGGGTTGAGATCTTATGTCCTCTGCTCCCAGATGCTCCTGCAGATCACAGCTACAGGGGTATCCAGAGGCAGAGCGGACTGAAGATTTCAACCTAAAGCCGTGTACACACGATTGGAATTTCTGATTGGCTAAAATGTGATGGAATTTTCCGTCAGAATTCAGTTCAAGCTGTCTTGCATACACACTGTCAGACCAGTGACGTACAACACTACGACGAGCCGAGAAAAACGAAGTTCAATGCTTCTGACCATGCGTGTTTTTTTCTCTGTCGGAGTTGCACACAGACGATCGGAATTTCCATCAAAAATAAATAAAACATGTTCTATTTCTAAACTCCGACGGAAAAAAGTCCGATGGGGCCCACACACGGTCGGAATATCCGATGAAAAAATTCTGTTGTACACGTAATCGGAATTTCCGATGAAAAATGTCTAAGGCATAACACAGCAGCTACCAGCACATGGTATGCTTTTTGTTCATTAAAAAGTACCATTTCTGGTGTTTAGTGACTTGTTTGTTTTTTTTATATACTTCAGCTTTAAACAATACAATATTTATTTACTGTAAGTAATTTTTGTAAAATAAATCCTTGAAGTTTTAATGTGTGTTTTTTTTAATTTTTTATATTTTATTGCATTTTAGACCTTATTTAATCCAAACAAGACCGTGGTGAAGATGTTTGTGGTGAAATATGACTTGCAAGACATGCCAGCCAATCACCAGACATTCCTCCGACAAAGAACATTTTCTGTTCCTGTAAATCGTGATAAGGGGACAAACCTTGAGAACAACATAAAGACACAAGAGCGGACATTACGTTACCTCATCCACCTGAGGTATTTTCCATTATTTACATTGTACATTTTTGTGAAAGTTTATTACGTATTACCGATTTACTACCAATTGCTGTTATAAAAAAGGTGAGACCAGCTTCACATATGTGCGGGGCTGGTTTCAGTGCAATTTTTTAAAGAGTCCTGTGTCGTTTCGTTCACGGGTTCAGGGGTAAATTTTTAAAGTGTATGAAACTGAAAACTGCAATTTTGGTCATATGACCTGTTCAAGTCATTATGCAGAAAACACACTGCAGGACATTGGAAGCGCAATACTGTGCTCTGCTTTTTATAAATAGAAAATGCAGGTGCAGTGTTGAGTATTTCCAGCGATGTGCACAGTCAGGACAATGCAGCTCATTTAAACAGGTCTCCTAACTTCCATGGTGGGTGTCATATCCTCTTTTTGATGACTATGGCTGTTTATCCTCTTATTGATGACTATGGCTGTGGCCTTGTTGAGAGGATGGTCAAGACACGGGTCAGGAATCCTGGAAGTCACAAGCACCTCCTCTGATTTCTAGTTTACAACATTTGTTCTTTTCTTCCTAAACCAGTTTTTCCATGGTACATTAGGATTCTTTCAGACATTTTTGGGTGTTCCTTGAGCAGTTACTGTCTCCCAAGAAGGTAACCACTGACACCAATAATCTGTTTAGTTTACAGTGGGGAAAATAATTATTTGATCCCTGCAGATTTTGTACATTTGCCCACTTACAAAGAAATGAAGGGTCTATCATTTTTATCATAGGTGTATTTTAAATGATCGAGACAGAATATCAACCAAAAAGCCAGAAAAAAAACACAGGATACAAAATGTTATATCAATTTATAGTTCAGTGAGTAAAATATGTATTTGATCCCCAAGCAAAACATAACTTAGTACATGGTGGAAAAACCCTCGTTGGCAAGCTTAGAGGTAAGACGTTTCTTAGGTTCGGTACCAGGTTTGCACACATCTCAGGAGGGATTTTGGTCCACTCTTCTTTACAGATCTTCTCTAAATCCTTAAGGTTTCTTGGCTGTTGATGGCAACTTGAAGTTTCAGCTCCCTCCATACATTTTCTATAGGATTAAGGTCTGGAGATGTGCTTCTTCTTGAGCCACTCTTTTGTTGTCTTGGCGGTATGTTTTGGGTCATTGTCCTGCTGGAAGACCCATCATCTGTGTTCTGGCTGAGGGAAAAAGGTTCTCATCCCAGATTTTACAATACATGGCCCTGTCAAATGGCCCCTCAATGTGGCAGAGTCGGCCTGTATCTTTAGCAGAGAAACAGCCCCAAAGCATAATGTTTCCATCTCCATGCTTGACTGTAAGGATGGTGTTCTTGGGGTCATAATCAGCATTTTCCTTCCTCCAAACACGGCGAGTCAAGTTAATGCCAAAGAGCTCAATTTTGGTCTCATCCGACCACAGCACTTTCTTTCTCCCAATCCTTCTCTAAATCATTTAGATGTTCATTGGAAAACTTCAGACGGGCCTGTACATGTGCCTTCTTAAGGAGGGGGACCTTGTGGGTGCTGCAGGATTTCAATCCATGACAGTGTATTGTGTTACCAATGGTTTGTTTGGTGACTGTGGTCCCAACTGCGTTGAGATCATTTACAAGGTCCTCCCATGTAGTTCTGGGCTGATCCCTCACTTTTCTTATGATCATCCTCACCCCATGAGGCAAAATCATGCATGGAGCTCCAGACCGAGGGCGATTGATGGTTATTTTGTATTTCTTCCATTTGCGAATAATCGTTCCAACAGTTGTCTCCTTCTCACCAAGCTTCTTGCTGATGGTCTTGTAGCCCATCCCAGCCTTATTCTGGTCTACAATCGTGTCCCTGATGTCCTTTGACAGCTCTTTGTTCTTGCCCATAAAGGTGAGGTTTGAATGGTAGAAAAAGATTCTGTGGACAGGTGTCTTTTATACACATAATAAGTTGTCATTTGGCGCACCAGAAGATTAATCTGTGTACCACATGAGCACATACTGTAGCCAGTCTGTGGGAGCCAGAATTATTGTTGGTTGGTAGGGGATCAAATACTTATTTTACTCACTGAACTGCAACTCAGTTTATAGCATTTGTATCATGTACTTTTTTGGGGAATTTTTGGTTGATATTCTGTCTCTATCATTTAAAATACACCTATGATAACCATTATAGACCCTTCATTTCTTTGTAAGTGGACAAACGTACAAAACTTGCAGGGGATCAAATAATTTTTTCCCATTGTATCTGTAAGGAGGGATTGTTCCCAATGACTGCAAATGTAAGGAGCATTCTTCCCAGTTTCCATCACACTAATGTATTGTGAGCTGTAGATATAGTAATTATTAGTATGGAATGGAACTCGTTTTTTCCGGGTCATGTGTTGCGATTCCCAATGATGGGCAGCACAAGATCCTTTAACAACAATGTCCAATTATTAACATTTAATCAATTTGGGGTTCATGAATACACGTAGTACCCAGTATAACAACATAGATTGTGTCATGTAATAATGCATGACACACAGCTTCAACAAGAAACATTGACATATTTAATAAACATAGTTGATACAGAGAAGAGCAATTAATATATAAAATGAAATGCATATACAAATCCAATAATGTATAATCGTCATAGAAAAATGATATCATACAATAAAGTGCATTATTTAGAAAGAAGGCTAGATTTGGCATCCTTGAATCAGAAGACTCATGTGTCTCGACGCGTTTCGTGGCAGTTTTTAGACACTCATCAGGAGAAGGATGCATGTACTTTGGCTACAGGACAAGATGTAGCCAAAGTACATGCATTTTTATTGTATTATTATGTTTCTTTTTGAAACTGTGTGTCATGCATTATTACATGACACAATCTATGTTGTTATACTGGGTACTACCTGTATTCATGAACCCCAAATTGATTAAATGTTAATAATTGGACATTGTTGTTAAAGGATCTTGTGCTGCCCGTTATGGGGAATCGCAACACATGACCTGGAAAAAACGAGTTCCATTCATCATGTTACATACACATGCTTCATTCAAAGTCCCAAAACCTTTCTTTTTCCCTTTACCATTTATATACATGGGGATGGAAGCATGTGCATGATACAATTGGTTTGGGCGCATTGAGGTCACTCTCTCCCTTTTTTGTTTTTCATATAGTAATTATTAGTAGGGGTTCCCTGAGACCAGAAAGGTATTTCAAGGGTTCCTCAGTGTTAAAAAAAAAAAAAAAAAAGGTTGAGAAAGGCTGGACTATACAATTGCCTGATGATTCTATTTGTTCCATTTGCCATTCAGGTTCCAGAGTTCCAAGTCAGGAAAGATCTACCTCCATAGAGATGTGCGGCTTCTCTTCTCTCGGAAGTCCATGGAAGTTGACAGTGGGGCAGCATATGAACTGAAATCTTACATAGAAACTCCAACAAACCCTCAGTTTTCACCTAGATGCTGAGCTATCGGCCAAGAAGATCTTTGGCTAGATTCAAAGAAAGAAAAGGCTTGAGTAAACATTGAACAGAGACTTTGGTTTGAATGAACATGACGAAAGACATGGACAAGCTCCAGAGATTTTCCTTCAGTATGTTCTGTGTATTTCATGTAGACTGGAAACAAATAGAAAGTCCTAATCCATTTTTTTTCTACTATAATACATCTTGATTAGGTGTGTGCTGCATTAGCAATCCTTGTTAGTTTAGTGTTTACACATTTTATTTTATTTTGTTTATTTAATATTTAATGTTTCAGTTACTACACAGTGATTGTTTAGTCTTTGTGTTCTATTGTAGCACAAGGCCTATGTAAAATCATATAATGTATTTTTGACAGTAATATTGAAATCTAAAAATATATACAAATCTTTAATTCAGTGTGAGATTTTTATTTATTTTTTTAAGCATCATTAGACTTTATAAAATGCACCTACTCTGTAGTTTTGGAGAATATTGATTGACACCCTGGCTTGAGTCATACATGTCGTTTAAAGCGGGTAGTACATTTGTGAATGGGGGAAAAAAAAAAGAAAAAAAAAAAACTTTTCCCATGCAAGTTAATGTCCTAACGTGCTGCTGTGCCGCATCCTGGCACATTATGAAAGGCTTGCCTTAAAATAAATCCCTCCATCCTCACTGCTGGAGCTTCCGTCCTCACCTAGTCTTCCTTCTGGCTTCGAGGGCTCCTGCCCCTTGAATGGCCGAGCTGCGATGATGTCACTCCTGTGCACGATGGTAGAACTGCACACTGAATGGATGGTGCCGTCCATTCAGAGTGCAGTTCTACTATCGTGTCAGCCAGTTGACTAAAAAAAAAATCCTTAGGATTGCTCAGAGGATGGCTACTTCATTTAGATCTTTTGCAAACTTTAGCATAAAAATGCAGCTGACATTGGCCATTAGGGTAACAGACAAAAGTTGTGGAGCCACCAAATGGTTTCTTCTGGATCTTCCTGACACTGTACCCCTGCCCTGTACCTGTACCTGTAAATGTTATATTCTAGCCAGAGTTTTTTTAGATCTCCTCAGGCCTGCTGTCTTTGCTGGGTTTTCTAAAGCAGGCAATAGATGAATCGATTTTATTTCCGTGGTGAAAGAAAATTACTCGATTCCCCCATAAACACAGTCAGTGTTGATGGGGGAATGCCTCCTGCAGCGCTATTGTATTCTGCCAGCAGGGGGCGCAGGGAGCCTTCCTGGCCAGCAGAATACAATGGATTACTGCTAGCAGCTATAGCCACTGGCAGTAACAAATGTAGAAAAATCTGACAGACTGGTTGTACCCAAGTCGATCATTGGATTGGCTTTGATACAATCAGCCTTGCCTATACATGGATCTAAATTCGGCCAGTCCCTGCTGAACTGGCCAAATTCATGTATGGCCAGCTTTAGTCTTCTCAGGGCTTTTTTTCTTAAACAATAGGTGCTGGAACTCAACCACGACCCCCAAACCCCTCCATCCACACACACCCTCAAAATCAAATCAAATAGTGGGTGTGGTCAGTCAAATTTCACAAACAGTAGGAGGGTCTTAAAGGGGCATTAAATACCAGTATTGCATTACATACAGAGTGCAGAGTTACACAGAGAGTGCAAAGCTGTCACTTGTAAACACAGAAACCGGACTTCTGCGTTTACAAGTGATTGTGGTGAGCAAGCACCCCCCAGAGGTGGTAGAACTGAGTTCCACCAAAGTCCCCCTGAAAAAAAGCCCCGAGTCTTCTGATGGCCATCTTTTCAAAACATATGCATGGAAGCCCATCGCCTTCCATTACTTTTATTTGACTACAGCAAAATTAAGTTCAATTAATAATTCTTAATTAATAGTGTACTACAAAATGTCATAAATTAGATTTTTTTTTTTTAAGTTCTGTTCAGAGCTAAATAATATCATCACAATGAGACTACACAAAGCATCCTTATGTACATGTAATATACCAGCCAGGTCTCTGTAATAACTTTAAGTAAACACAGTAGTATCTTACAAGATTATAGGTACTTTCTTTGCTGTAATTAAGGTGGAACCACATATAAAGGAAAACCCCTGTTTTTTACAGCTAGGAATTTACAGGGCAGATACTAAATAGATGAACTCCATTAGTAAATACACAAACACGGGTCCTCTGAATGCAGTTCTCCCTTTTCTGTGTATGCTGTGAGTAAATTGCAGTGCTCTAATATGGGTGACTGCAGCTAGCCAAAATACTCTTCCATGGCTTTTAATGGTAAAGTTGCTTAGATTTCTAAATATAGTCTATGAACAATATTAAATCAGTTTCTGAAGCTAGGAGGGTTAGTAACGAGATCTAAATTGGACACAGAATAATTTAGTGTGTGCCCGGCTAAAAGGCCCGTATTTATGGATGTTTAAGTTTTGCTTATGATGTGTTTGTGAATCAATTGGGTATCTGGAACTCCATGTTAAAGTTTGTATTGGATCTTATGGAGCTGTAATTCAGGGTTAATGCTGTTTTTTTGCAATATATACTTTTTATTCTTAGGGATAAGGTTCCGATTCCCTTCACGGACGGTGAAATTCGCCAGAAAGAGTTTTACAGGATCCATAATGCCCCACCTAACCTTTCAGCTGTGGCCATCAGAGTTATGATGGGCAGTAATAGGGGGCTTTGTTATGTGCAGCCACCTCACTATGAAAGGTTTGAGTTTCCACAAACTATTTGTCAATGTGTGTTGGAGAACTTTAGGGAGAGTGAATTGCTATACTATGCTAAGTATAAACTGTAGATTGCAGTGTGGTGGGCTACATATTCTTGTATACCCCCCCCCCCCTCTTTCCTTGTTTATAGTTCAGAGACCAACAATTAATTATAAGACAGATTTTTTGTCTAGCAACTGTAGTTCTTGTTTAGCAAATGCCTCTCTGCAGTCTTTCTTGTTTATCCATTCTTTATTTTTATTTTTTTTAAAACTGGTTGGGTCCAGTGCTTTAGGATTTATTTTTTGGTATGTGTGTGTGTGTATATGTGTATATATGTGTGTGTGTGTGTGTGTGTATATGTATGTATGTATATATGTGTGTGTGTGTGTGTGTGTGTGTGTATGTGTATATATATATATATATATATATATATATATGTGTGTGTGTGTGTGTGTGTGTGTGTGTGTGTGTGTGTGTGTGTATATATAGCGGAGCCTCACTCTCCCTCTCGGTTTTCTCGTTTGAATGACTTGTGTCTAGGGGTACCTGGGAGAGAAGAGTGCAGGAAAACTACGCCAATCTCTCCCCTCGTATGTGTATGAGGATTGAGCAAAGTCACTTGAATTGCCTCCGGGTCTGTTCACTGCATACAAAGCCTCTCCTTGTACCGTGGAGATGTGTCTGCCAATAATAGAGCCCCACACCAATCAAAAGTCCAACACTCCTTTTATTTCTCTGCTTTCAGGGTGAACACAATTAGTTGAACTTCCAGTAACAGACAGACAGTGGTGTGGGTACGAGTAGGCCCAGGCACAAATTAACTCTCCTATTCCTTTGCTAGCGAATAGGCCTGGTGCACGGTCTCTGCCACCGACCGTGAGTTTTGGTCGCTGCCACCGACCGGATGAACTGTTGAGGCCCCTGCCACAGGCCTAATAGCAGGTCTCTGCCACTGACCTGAGTTGATTAGTTGGACCGCTGCCACCGGTCATAGAACATGAACCACCTTCCTCTATAAACTTGGCCCCTGTTCGGGAAAGATATCCATCCGGGCGGTCTCCAGAGGTTCACCCGGCACTGGCAATATGCTGCACCAGATCTTCGGATGAATCCCTCCTCCGGTCCCTTACGCCTCTGGATTCGGGTGCCCAACTCCCGGGGCCCCCTAGGACAATCCCTCTCTCGCGGGACCCAGCGGAAGGTACTGGGCCCCAGGCCTCCGGCTGAGTACCTCACCCCACACTGAAGGTGTCTGGGATGGATCACGAACTCCAAGTGTCCAGGCCTAGGCCGCCTGGACACCGACCACGAACAGCAGCCCTCAGGCTGAAGGTGCCTGGGACTCGAACCTCGTGGAGAAGATGTCCGCCCCCTTTATACCTTCCCCCAGCAAGCACAGCGGGTTCCCTGCCCCGCCGTACAACTGCTGCGAGAGGTCACAAAGGGTACGGCACTGCAGCGATGGTTCAACCCCGGCCCAAAGTGACAGCGCCACCTGCTGGGCCGCAGGGAACTGGACATCACTGATGTCTTCACCAGATTTAAAAGTACATACCCGCTACATATATATTGTGTGTGTGTATGTATGTATGTATGTATGTATGTGTGTGTGTATATATATATATATATATATATATATATATATATATATATATATATATATATATATACACACACACAATGTTATTTTGCCATTTTTAGTTTTTATTTTTAATGTTTTTATTTCTGTAGCGCCCTCACCCGCTCTCTCTATTCTTCTTCACGGCTGGTAACTCGTCTAGGGGGACCAGGGAGAGGGGTGAGGTGCTGCCACCAGCTCGCACCTCATGTGTGTAGAGGTTTGAGCTAAGATCTTTACCTTTGGGTCTGTGTCCATGTCCGGAGCTTCCACTTCAAATGTGACAGGTAGATAGGTGAATGTAGAACACTTTGCTCCCAGAAAAGTAAGCCCACACAGTACAACATCTATATTTATTTCCACAGAAATAAATATGCCTCTTTGCAAGCAGACAGGTTGATACAAACACAAACTTGGTGGGGAGAGGGTTCAGGCATAATCCTTTCGGATCAGAGAAGCTGTTAGGAGTTCACAACAACTTTTGGCGTGCGGTCGCTGCCACCGACCGTGAGGTTGGTCCCTGCCATAGACCTTTGGATAGGCCTCTGCCACCGACCTGATTGTAGTTGGGTCTCTGCAAAGACCATAGAACGTGAACCTCCTTCTAATGACTGCCCCTGTTAGGGAGATGATCCATCCGGACAGTCCCCAGAGGCCTGCACTGTCGCCAGCCAATGCTGCCCTGGATCTTCAGGCCAGGTCACCTCCCTGGTTCTCCTCGCCCAAGACTCGGGTCCCCTTACTTGGTGGGCCCCTAGGTATCCTCTCCCATGCGGGACCCAGTCGAAGGTACTGGGCCCCAGGCCTCGGCTAGTACCTCACCCCAGGCTTAAGGTGCCTGGGATGGAACTCAAACTCCCTCGCACCCAGGCCGAGGGCACCTGGGTGCTGAAGAACAGAACAGCAGCCCCCAGGCTGAAGGTGCCTGGGGCTCGGACCTCGTGCGCAAGATGTCTGCCCCTTTATACCCTCTCCCAGAAGGCACAGCGGGTTCCCCGCCCCACTGTACTACTGCCGCGAGAGGACACAAAGGGCACGACCCTACAATGATGGTTCAACTCCAAGGCGACAGCGCCACCCAGGGGCCGCAGGGAACGAAACACCATTATATCCTCCACGAACCAAAATGGCCATAAATCCCTAATAATTAGTGCATCTGGGCCATGCTACCGCCCAGACACTCCCCCTAAATGTTGACACCCGCTACATTTCATAATCTAATCATATACTTATTGCTGACACTTCCAAAGTTGCTCTTTGCAGCCCATCGCTACATACTAGTACAATTAAGTAGTGCTCATTAAAGCACTATACTATATATTTATCCTCATATTGCTATGGCTGTAAAATATATGCAAATTTTTTAAATAAAAATTTCAGACAGGCCTAAAGTGAGATGCAGAGGAATAAGGGACAAGCAGGTTCTGTAGGATAAAGGGGGGGCGGTTCGCACCAACTCAAGGTGGAGTACATCTGTCTTTTCTATCTCTGAGTGAACGTTCTATACCAGGGATATGCAGTTAGCGGACCTCCAGCTGTTGCAGAACTACAAGTCCCATGACGCATAGCAAGACTCTGACAACCACAAGCATGACACCCAGTGGCAGAGGCATGATGGGACTTGTAGTTTTGCAACAGCTGGAGGTCCGCTAATTGCATATCCCTGTTCTATACAGTTACAACATGTGCAAGAAGAAACTCGGTGGCAGAAAAAGCCTTCCTCTTCTTCCTCTTCTTCCTCTTCTTCCTCTTCTTCCTCTTCTTCCTCTTCTTCCTCTTCTTCCTCTTCTTCCTCTTCTTCCTCTTCTTCCTCTTCTTCCTCTTCTTCCTCTTCTTCCTCTTCTTCCTCTTCTTCCTCTTCTTCCTCTTCTTCCTCCTCTCAGGCACAGAAGTCAGTTGTCAGAAACTGCTGCTAATATGTCCTCCTAATCCTGCCAGTGATATTCCCCTAGCTTGAGTTTACTGTGAAGTGGACTCCAGTGCTGGGGGGAGTGGATGATGAGGTGGCAGACCATCGTGGGTGCCACCATTTTGACAGGAGGAAAATTCTGAAGGTGAGACAGAACAGCAGCGAGGGAGAATATAGTGCCAAGGTGAAGGGCAGCTTAACCACCTCCCGTCTAGCCTATAGTAAAAAAAAAAAAGGCAGAGCAGGAGCACTATTACTTTGGGTGGATGTCATTTGAGTCTTGCGCCTTCTGCACGTTCAGGGCTGGCCCAAGACATTGTGCTGCCTGGGTCCAAGAATGAAATGCTGTCGTCCGTCCCACCCTACCAAAATAAAAATCCCGCCCACCAGAAAGCCCCCACAGCCATTATTTTATATCATGATAATTAAAACTAAAATAAAATTTATCAGGAAGTCTGATTTACATGCAACAGCACCTTGTCTATATGCAAAATTATATGACATACCCTTATGTTCAATTCCAAGGGGCAGGCCAGGGTAGTATAATGGCAAGCTAGGGCTGTATAGTGATTTTTGAGCATGACCGGTTATGCATAATTTGGCCATCCACCAGATCAGCAGGCACTACTAAAAAAAAAAAAAAAAAAATGATGGCCACCCTTTGTGTCCTGTCACACAGAACTAACTTGTATTACTTCTCTGTTGCTCTCTCCCAGTGCTCCCACAGTTTTCAGTGCCTAGTCTCACGCATGCGCCACAGCAGAAGAAGGCGGGCTGTGCCTGAGGCCGGCCGCACCCCCTCCTTCAGTTCCACCCAATAGAAATGCAAGCCTCGCAAGCTGCACCTGAGCATCAGCTGCTGGAGGAGCCGGTGGGGAAGGGATATTTCATTGCACTCTGTCTCCTGTGGGTACTCCGCCCCTGGCAGAACACACACACACACACACACACACACACACACACACACACACACACACACACACACACACACACACACACACACACACCCCCCCCCCCCCCCACCTGAGCGCTTCATGTGTGTTCAGGTGTTTAACAGCTGGTGTTAGACTGGGTGCGAGCACCCTTGTGCCCGGTAACTATATGTATGCATGTTGAAGGCAGCAGGGTGGCCTTTTTATAGGGCAGTGGAGCAGCCCGGGGTCAGTTGTCACCCTGCCCCTGGCCTAGTCCACCCCGGGTGACACAAAACTGCTGGAACAAAAAGTTGGGCGTCTATTTGCTGCCCCTCTCAAATAAGGATGAGCTCCAGGGTGTTCGCATAGTGCACGTGCAGAGCCCGCCAGGAAGTCGGCACTGCACTAATGACAGGCAGGGAGACATTTCCCGATGCTCGGCTGCAGAGATCGGGAAATGTCTCCCTGGCTGTGATTAGCGCAGCACAATGCCGACTTCCTGGCGGGCTCTGCATGTGTACTATGCGAACATGCCGGAGCTCATCCCTACTCTTAAAGTTCTGCCTGAGTCCAATGGACCCAGCAGAACCCATGGTAGGGCCGGCCCTGTGCACGCTGCACCAGAGCTCACATTTAACTCTAAACAGGTAACCTGTGAAGCCTTTTAAAGCTTTGCCTATAGATAATTATATAATATATTCCCAAAAGTATTCCGATGCCTGCCTTTACACACACACACACACACACACACACACACACTTTAATGGCATCCCAGTCTTAGTCCGTAGGATTCAATATTGTGTTGGCCCAGCCTTTGCAGCTATGACAGCTTCAACTCTTCTGGGAAGGCTGTCCAAAAGGTTTAGGAGTGTGTCTATGGGAGTGTTTGACCATTCTTCTAGAAACACATTTGTGAGGTCAGGCACTGCTGTTGGACAAGAAGGTCTGGCTCGCAGTCTCCGCTCCAATTCATCCCAAAGGTGTTCTATCGGGTTGAGGTCAGGCCAGTCAAGTTCCTCCACCCCAAACTCGCTCATCCTTGTCTTTATGGACCAGAAAAGCAGCCAAGAGGCCCATGGTAACTGTGGAGGAGCTGCAGAGATCCACAACGCAGGTGGGAGACTCTGTTCACAGGACAACTATTAGTCGTGCACTTCACAAATCTGGCCTTTATGGAAGAGTGGCAAGAAGAAAGCCATTGTTGAAAGAAAGCCATAAGAAGTTCCGTTTGCAGTTTGCGAGAAGCCATGTGGGGGACACAGCAAACATGTGGAAGAAGGTGCTCTGGTCAAATGGGAACAAAATTGAACCTGAAAGAAAAATTGTATGTGTGGCGGAAAACTAACACTGCACATCACCCTGAACACACCATCCCCACCGTGAAACATGGTGGTTGTGGGGATCAGTGGCGACTGGTGAAATTTTAAGATGGTGGGTTACTAGGGATATACTGAGAGACCACCTATTATGGATATACTTACTGAGAGAGACCCCCCCCCCTATTTGGAATATATACTGAGAGACCCCTATAATAAAATGGGGGCCGCTCAGTATATCCATAATAAGGGGTCTCCATATATATCCCATAATAGGGGGGTCTCTCACTCTCAGTATATTGCATATTAAGGTGTCTCTCAGTATATATCCCATAATAGGCGGTCAAGGGCCCTATTATGGGATATACTGAGAGACACCCTAAAGGGAAAGAAAAATAAAATAATTTCTGTGCCCCCATTGGGTAGTGTGTGCCCCCTGGCAGGGATCTCTGCCCCCATTGGGTAGTTTGTGCCCCCTGGCAGAGAACTCTGTGCCCCCATTGGGTAGTGTGTGCCCCCTTAATGTTTTGCAGGTTAGGACTCCAGTCTGGATTGGGCATTTCTTAATTTTCTTTGCTGGAGGAAACACAGCAGGACATGGTGTTCCCTAGGCCGGTCCCCAGCCTTCCCAGACCCATTAGAGCGGTGATGGCGGGACTGGGAGCCCCCACTGTGTACAGATCCCGGTCTGAACGCCGCTTGCAGGATATCGGCTCAGATCCCAAAATCATGACAGAGTCCCCACACAGTACATCTGACACCCGGCCATCTCAACCACACTGCTGAGCAGCATCTCCACAATCACTGTCCCTGGAACACAGCATCTACCCCCCATCCTCTGCACACCCCCTCGAGCTTTCGCTGCTAAAAGGATCCGGTTAACGGTAAACACTGGTTGACGGGGCCGCCGACTCCATAGAAATCCATCAGGATGCCCGATCCGAGCCATATGCAAATACAGGTGCTGTCAGGTGGGAGGTGTCTTACCTGCAATGCAGCCTGGAGCTGGTAAGTAAGCAGAGAAATGTGCTGCTGAATGGTGGTGTGTTTTCTCTCTCCCTCCGCTCCTTCACTGGCTGCTGTACAGCGAGCTCCTCCCAGCCTCACACATTATTCACTCCCACTTGGAAGATCTCCACCCTCCTGGTGAAGGGAGCAAATTATGGAGCTCAATAGGCGGGCGAGGTGGGTATTTAGGCCCACCCGAATGAGCTCCTATTAACACAATAGGGATACTGGCAAGCAGCCAGCAAGCATGGAGACACTATATCCTCAGTGTCTCTAAATACAGTTGACTTTTTTTTTCTAATCTACCTAGCAGTAACAGCAGAGCGATAAATAATCAGGGAAGGGAAAGCAACATCATATTTTATATTTTACCCCCCAAAAATTGGTATTATATTGTGTTTTTGTGCACTAGAATTCATTTAAGGCCGGGTTCACACTGGTTCGACACGGCAGCCGTCCTACTTTGGATCCGACTTTGCCCTGAAGCCGACATACGTCCGACTTTCAATGAACGGGGATCCGACTTGGATCCCTGCCAATAACAGGCACTGTGTTTGATATGAATCTTGAGGGGGAACTCCACGCCAAATTTCAAATAAAAAACCGGCATGAGTTCCCCCTCCAAGAGCATACCAGGCCCTTGGGTCTGGTATGGATTTAAAGGGGAACCCCTACGCTGAAAAAACGGCGTGGGGGTTCCCCCAAAATCCACACCAGACCCTTATCCAAGCACGCAGCCCAGCTAGTAAGGAAAGGGGGTGGGGACGAGCGAGCCATATCCGGGGGGTCTTCTTCTGACTTCGGGGGTCTCTTCCGGCTCTCCGGTTCTTCTCCCGCTCTCTGGTGCTTTCTGCCTTGGGCACCTCCGCTATCTTCTGCCAGCTCTTTTGCTAGTGGTGGCCCGGTTTTCCCCATTGCCTTCTTCCCTCTTCTCTTCTTGAGATGTTGACACAACGAGGTCTCCCGCTGTAATGCCGTGTGCGCGGTGCGCAATGATTTATATAGGCATGGGGCGTGGTCACCGGGTGATGTCACCCGGTGACACCGCCCCCTATGGCATCACAGCCCCTAATAAATTACTTTAAAAAGCTGTCTAGTGTGTTTTTTTTATTGACACTTTCCCCCCAGGTGAATGGGTAGGGGTACGATGTACCCCATACTCATTCACATAGGGTGGGGGACCGGGATCTGGGGGCCCCCTTATTAAAGGGGGCTCCCGGATTCCGATAAACCCCCCGCCCGCAGCCCCCCACAACCAACGGCCAAGGTTGTCGGGAAGAGGCCCTTGTCCTCATCAACATGGGGACAGGGTGCTTTGGGGTGGGGGGGGGGGCCGCAGGGCGCCCCCCTGTCCCAAAGCACCCACCCCCATGTTGAGGGCATGCGGCCTGGTACGGTTCAGGAGGGGGGGACGCTCGCTCGTCCCCACCCCCTTTCCTGACCTGCGGGTCTGGTATGGATTTTAAGGGAACACTCACGCCGTTTTTTCGGCCTAGGGGTTCCCCTTAAAATCCATACCAGACCAAAGGGCCTGGTATGCTCTTGGAGGGGGAACCCATGCTGTTTTTTAAAAAAAAAATTGGCGTGGAGTTCCCCCTCAAGATCAGCAGAGCACAAGTCGCATGCTAAAGTCAGATCATGCAAGACGGGCGGTAGGACTTTGATCCGACTTCAATGATAATCAATGGGCTGAAGTCGGATCAAAGTCAGACCAAAGTAGTACAGGGAGCATTTTCAAAGTCGGTCCGACATGTGTCGGACCAGTTAAGACGATTTTCACACGTCACGCGACATGAGCTCTCAATGTCGGAGCGTTTGTCAGACCAGTGTGAACCCGGCCTAAGTGTATTTTTCCTGAAAATGTGTTATTTGATAAACAGCTGCACAATTATTGAACTGCAACAGCCACCAGGGCTTATTCCCAGAGCATCTGCTATCATAATATATATAATGTTTGGGGGTTCTAAATCATTTTCTAGCAAAAAATGCAGATTTTAAAATGTATGTGAAAAATAAAAAAATTGCACTGGTAGGGAAGCAGTTAATGCAAACCCTGTGTTGGCTGCTAAACCAGAGGTTTAATTTTGCTTTAAAGCGGTATTAAACCCAAAACCAAAATAGTAATATATTGCAGCTCAATCATTAGATGTGGTGGCTGCATTAGTTTTAATTTTTAGGCTATTTTTCCTCTTTTTCACCTGGTGATTTGGCCAGTAACACACCTCCAGGGCAGTGTTTCTCAACTTTTTTTTAGTCGAGGCACCCTCCAAAATTATGAACAGTCTTGAGGCACCCCATTCTAAAATGTAGAAACTATTCTAATAGTTTTACATAATACAGCAACATCAATACACGTAGAAAACCCAATGTTAGAGGTGATATATTCTTCCAAAGCAAATACACTTTTGCAAACTGGTACTGACTAGTATTCCAATGTTTCTCTTCTCCTTCAGTTGTTCTCCATCACTCAGCTAACGAGACCCCAAAGCTGATGGAAAGGGGCAGGGGAGGGTCAAACAAGGATGATATACAGTGGAACCTTGGATTACGAGCATAATCCGCTTCAGGAGAATGCTTGTAATCCAAAGCACTCGCATATCAAAGCGAGTTTCCCCCTAGAAGTCAATGGAAAACGAAGATAATTCGTTCCACATTGACTTCTATTGTATGCAGTACCACATTTGGCCAGAGGTGGGGGGGGCGCCGGAGAGACTGAAACCCTCGGAGAGGTTCGGAAACACTCGGGAACTGAGTATTTCCGAGTGTTTACGAGTATTTCCGAGTGCATCTGAACGGCTCCGAGTGTCACCGCGCCCCCGCACCTCTGGCCAAATGCGGTACTGCACACCGCAGAGGCTTGAATCCTGCTCGTTTTGTGAGACAACACTCGCAAACAGAGTCAGGATTTTTTAAAAGTAACAGCTCGTATTGCAAAACACTCGTTAACCACGTTACTCGCAATCCAAGGTATTACTGTATACGCAAATGGAATCCTCCTCATCAACTGATGATGTCATTGGTCATTAGGAGGTTGGCAGCTAAAAGGTTGTGATGGTGTATAATGAAAACCTGTGGCTTTGTGTAACTTAAAGGAAGGTTTCATCCACCCACCGGCTTGTATACAATTTTGAGGCAATTTTTAGGCATTTTGCCAAGGCGTCCCTGAAGAAACCTCAAGGCACCATGGTTGAAAAAGGCTGGTCTAGGGGGAGGGGAGTGTTAGATGGACTAGCAGATATAGATACACTAACAATCTGATGCTGAACTGTATCTCTTTGTAAGCAGTTGTGGCAAACAGTTTTTTCCTTTTATGATAAAGGCTTTACAAAAATAAATAAAAGCTGACCATTGTACGCACCCCTGTCAGTAGTAGGGCCCCAATCACATCTCGTGTAATAAGAATGCATGTTCCCGCTTGTGGCTTTCTTAGTGTGATTTGCACCTTTTGGGCGACAAGCTTTGCATGATTTTGTCAATCATGGCAAAATTGCGCCGCATTTGGGGAGCTATTAACCACTTAAGGACTGCCTCACGCTGATATACGTCGGCAGAATGGCACGGCTGGGCACATCAATGTACAGGTATGTTGCCCTTTAAGAGCCCAGCCGTGGGTCGCGCGCGCGACCCGGTCCTGAGCTCCGTGACCACGCCCGCGGGACCCGATCGCCGCCGGTGTCCCTGATCGGGTCACAGAGCTGAAGAACGGGGAGAGATGAGTGTAAACAAACCTTTCCCCGTTCTTCTCCGTGGCATGTCAGTGATCGTCTGTTCCCTGTCATCGGAACAGACGATCAGTAACGTGTAACGTGTAGCCACGCCCCCTACAGTAATAATCACTTCTGATGCCGCGTACACACGATCGTGATTCACGGCGGTGAAAACACCGCCGTGAATCACGGCATGAAAAAAAATGAAAAACGAGGGAACGGCATGTTCCCCCACACACAACCGTTTTTCCCGTCATTTTTTTCTTTGACGAGAAAAACGACCGTCTGTGGGCTCCGCGGCAGTGTCTCCCTATGGGAAAACTGCCGCGGAAAAAAATGATGGAAAAAACGATGAGAAAATTTAGAACATGTTCTAATTTTTCTCGTCGTTTTTCCTGCCATTTTTCTCAACGAGAAAAACGGCATAAAGCCCACAGACGATCGTTTTTCTCGGCGAAAAAAAAAAATGTCATTTTTCCCGACGGGAAAAATGATCGTGTGTACGCGGCAACTTAACCCCTACAGTGCCACCTAGTGGTTAAACCCTTCACTGCCAGTGTCATTTTTACAGTAATCAGTGCATTTTTATAGCACTGATCGCTGTGAAAATGACAATGGTCCCACAAATGTGTCAAAAGTGTCCGATGTGTCCGCCATAATGTCGCAGTCACCATAAGAATCACTGATCACCGCCATTACTAGTAATACATTTTTTTTTTTTATAAAAATGCCATAAAACGACCCCCTATTTTGTAAACGTTATAACTTTTGCGCAAACCAATCAATAAACGCTGATTGCGATTTTTTTTACCAAAAATATGTAGAAGAATACGTATCGGCCTAAACTGAGGAAAAACTGGGGGATATTTATTATAGCAAAAAGTAAAAAAAAAAATATTGCATTTTTTTCAAAATTGTCCCTCTATTTTTGTTTATAGCGCCAAAAATAAAAACCGCAGAGGTGATCAAATACCACCAAAGGAAACCTCTATTTATGGAAAAATAAGGACGCCAATTTTGTTTGGGAGCCACGTCGCACGACCGCGCAATTGTCATTTAAAGCGACGCAGTGCCGAATCACAAAAAGGGGCCTGGTCCTTTAGCTGCATATTGGTCCGGGGCTTAAGTGGTTAATGAATGGATGGCACTCAGACGCACGTTGACCGCTTTGCCGCCATTTCAGCATGATTTGAATTTGGGGCCTAAATGGTTTGTCTTAAATCCGTAACTGCTACATCTGCAGGACAGCTTGTTCTTTTGAAAAACAGATTTACTGGCCACATCACCCGGTGACAATAAAGGAAAGAAAGTCTAAAAAAAGAAAACAAATGCAGACATCACATCGAAGAATTGGTAAGCTGCAATATAATAAATGTTTGCTTTTGTGTTTTAATACAGTTTGAAGATCACTACTGGTGCCTGTCTGTTCTCCCTCAACAAGTCAGGCAGGGTTGTGTCATCAGACATACCCAATAAGAAAGCATTGCTGGAGCACAGGGGTTGTCATTTCTGTGTCTACTGACAGCGCCGTGATGACTAATTCGCTTTCATTCAGTGCCAAAATCATTGTTATTCATTTTAGTCCTAGACAATGCATTTTTTAATTACCAGTGTTTAGTACTATTACCAGTTTATTTATCTCTCTGTGCTATCATTTCACAAAGAAGACACAGCAAGGTGATTATTGCAGGACTTTATATACATAGACAGGCCTTCCGGAGGTAGGTACATTCAGTTCAAGGGCTTATTATTGGCTTAGCTTAGTGGTGTGGCTACTACAGACCTATAGGCTCCAGTTTTGATTCTGGACCTCCCCAATGTCTTTTTGTATTCTTACACAACAGTCATGGTAAAATGTTGCAACATTTGTATTACACACACCCATAAAACATTACCCAAGGCTCGGTTCAAACTGCCGCGACTTGTCATGCGACTTGAGAGTTCAAAGTTGTATGACAAGTCACACCCCATTAAAGGCAATGGAATCGTTCTAATTGGTGCGACTCAGAAAAAGGTTCCTGCACTACTTTGGGGCGACTTCATCCCGACATGCATTGACTTCTGGTAATGAAGTAACGCAGGATGTCGGCTGTCAAAGTCCCGCGACTTTGAAGCTGAATAGATGTGAACTGGCACTAATAGTATTAAACCCTCTGCATTTTTTAGTTTAACATATTGAATACAATACAAAAACATTCCACAGCAAACTATTTGTTAAAACTATTACCCCCCTGCACTTGCAATTTACAACTTTTAGGCTGGGTTTACACTGTTGCGAATTGGATGTGGATTCCCTGCATCCAATTCGCAATAGCAGCAGATTTTGACTGGCTCTGGAGCCGGTTCACATATCCCTTGTGCGGCTCCTGTATGTCTTTTGGTCCATTTCAGGTCCTAATTCAGCCAAAATTCGGGCTGAAATCGGACCTGAAACGGTAAACGAGGACGCACCGGACCCCTGCTGGGAGCCGCATGCGGCAATGGTGTGAACCCAGCCTTAATATTGCTGTTTCTTGCTCTCTCAGTGCTACTTCCTTGTACTTCCGGTCTTTACAGAAATTAGTTAACAGATGACAGTGCAGTCTTGAGTCAGTCTTAGCTTGGAGAAGGGACAGGGAAGGATCAGAGAGGGGCAGGGAAGTTCCTTGTCATCCTAGGTTATGGGGATGTGTGTTTCTGTTGATGCACACAGTGTAGAGAGACTCAGCTCTAGTCACTACATGCAAAGATGGCTGCATAGGACTCTGCAAGAGAATAAAGCCACCCTAAAACAGAAAACCTAGGGCAGCAGTCATGGTACCAGCTTGAACTAGAACATAGGCCTTGACCTGCTACAATTATGTGTAGCACACAGACCCCTCTTCCTTACCTTTGGCTCACTTATAGGAAAAGGGGCACACCATGCCACATGCCCGTACCCTCCTGTGTGAAGAGGTTGAGCGGTGTAATGTACCCGAGTCTTTATGGTCAGGTTCTCCAGAGTATGGCTCCCGTCTTCACTGTACTAAAGACAAGTCTCTATTCCCCAATAACTCCAAGGTCCACACCAACTACAACTCCAACAAAGAGTTTATTTTCTCTTATGTATAATAGGAAAGGTTGGAGGAAGATCAGGACAGCAAGAGGTGTAGGTCCAGGCACAAATGAATACTTATTCACTACCCATATCTTCAGGTAGTCTCAGCTCATCTGTATAGTCTCCCATTAGAGTGGATCCTAGCAGCCAGAGTGATGCTCGAATTAGGTTACACACACAGTCTCTGCACAAACTCTGCCACAGATCTGGTGAACGTTAGGTCCCTGCCACAGACCTGATGAACGATGGTCTCTGCCACAGACCTGATGGATGTTAGGTCTCTGCCACAGACCTGATGGACGTTGGTTCTGGTATTAGGCCTCTAACAGAAAGATGACATCCCTCCAAAGAGTTACCGAGCCCCTTCCTTCACTGTGATCTCTCACCAGTCCCTCGGAACGGTCCTCCACCGGCCTCCTCATCTAGATACGGGTCTCCTCGCAAGACAGCACCCTGGGATTCCTCCTCCCTCTGTGGGGTCCAGCCGAAGGTGCTGGACCCAAGGCCTTCAGTTGCAGCCCCAGGGCTAAAGGTGCCTGGGACTGATCCGCCAGTGTAACGGGCCAGGAACTCCACCCCAGGGCTAAAGGTGCCTGGGGTGGCCACAAACAGAATCACACGCTCCCAGGGTCGGACCCCCGGGAACTCACCCCTACAGAGAGGGTCTGCCCTTTCTATATCTTCTCCCGGGATGCACAGCAAGCCGACATGCCCACCACACCACCGCCAAGGGGGGACATCCAAGGCACAGCACTGTACCAGCGATTCAACCCCAGCCTCCGATGGCAGCGCCACCAACAGGCCACAGGGAATTACACGCCAGCATCCCACCTGTAGTACAAAATTGGGTTTTACAGAACCCTATTAAATAGAGTGTTTGAGTACAACTACCACTCAAACATTCCCCTAGATTTAAAAGCCCCACTACATATGCATTACATCTGCTACCAGCCACCAGTCCTGACTTTTTTAGTGTCTTTCCTCTTGTTTTTCCCATTGCTGTACATCTACTTTCCTCTACCTTGGGTTGGTTAGCGATGTTCTACGGCCAGAGTATATCGTTTTGTGTATTAAGTCCTGGGGGCAGCTTAGAAGCAGTAGGCCTGCTTGCCCTAAAGAGGAACTAAAGTTTGCACTACTTACCTCTCCTTCAATGGTCCATGTTCAGTTATCCCAGCACACAGGATCTCTTTGTGGCACCCTCCTAGTTCAGAATAGGCTGCTGGGTAAATTTAGTTTAGTTCCTCTGTAAAAAGTGGGGCAGGGGTTGATTGCTTAGGGCTGTACTGTGTTTCACAGGCTGCTCTAATTCTCCCCCCTCTCTTCTATAGACTTCTAGAAATATAGTGGGAGGGAGGACAGGACAGGAAGGCTGAATATTTATGGAACTCCTGCCAATCCCTGGGGAGGTGTGCCCAGAAGGTAGAGGGGAATCTCATAAGTAGTCTGAGGCCTGACTGGCAGCAGAAGAGCAGAGTTCCTGGGTCAAGTCCTGCAGGAGGAAACCCCTGTGCAAGGGCTCTGCCCCTGGGGCAGAGAGAGAACTAGAGGAGCCAAGATGAGGACATTGAGCTCCCAGCTAGGCTCTGTTTGGGGGCCTACCGAAGAAAATGTCCAAAAAGTGAGCAAAGGAAGTTGGTGGAAGGAGGTCTAACCATTGCTAGATCTAGGGGGTTGCTGGGGTGGACTGGGCCAGATTTTACAGTTGTGCTCATAAGTTTGCATACCCTGGCAGAATTTATGATTTCTTGGCCATTTTTCAGAGTGTTTGGCTGAAGCCATTTATTATCAATCAACTGTGTTTACTCTTTTTAAATCATAATGGCCACAGAAACTACCCAAATGATCAAAAGTTTACATACCCCAGTTCTTAATACCGTGTATTGCCCTTTTAACATCAATGAAGCCTCGTACACACGACCGGTTTTCTCGGCAAGAAAACTGCTGGGAGAGCTTTTTGCCGTGAAAAACCTGTGTGTATATGCTTTCCCAACAGGAAAACTGCCGGGAATCCCGGCGGGAAAAATAGGATTCTCGGCAGAGTGTTTCCTGCCGAGAAAACCGGTCGTCTGTATGCTTACCTGTCAGAGGTAATACCGCGCATGCTCGATAAGACTTTGACGCATGCGCGGTAGCATACAAGGTTAGTGTGGGGTGTAGCAAGATGGCGGCGACGGCATCGAATGTGACGAGCGCCAGCTCGTCGTAGTCGATGATGTCACTGCGTTCTTGCCATTCAAAAGAACTGCGGTTCTTTCGAGTGGCCGTCTGTACATGGCTTGGCAAGGCAAGCTTGCCAGGAATCCCGTCAGGAAAACCAGCGGTTTTCAAATAGACGGGATTCCCACCCGTGTGTATAGGGCTTGACTGCTTGAAGTCTTTTGTGGTATTTGTGGATGAGGCTCTTAATCTTCTCAGATAGTAAAGCTGCCCATTCCTCTTGGCAAAAAGTCTCCAGTTCCTGTAAATTCTTGGGCTGTCTTGCATGAACTGCACGTTTAAGATCTCCCCAGAGTGGCTCATTGATATTGAGGTCAGGAGACTGAGATGGCCACTCCAGAACCTTCACTTTATTCTGCTGTAGCCATCGACAGGATCGACTTGGCCTTGTGTTTTGGATAATTGTCATGTTGGAATGTCCAAGTACGTCCCATGCGCAGCTTCCTGGCTGATGAATGCAAATATTCCTCCAGTATTTTTTGATAACGTACTGCATTCATCTTGCCATCAATTTTGACCAAATTTCCTGTGCCTTTTTAGCTCACATCAGCGATCCACCTCCATGTTTCACAGTAGGAATGGTGTACCTTTCATCAAAGGCCTTGTTGACTCCTCTCTAAATGAAGTGTTTATGGTTGTGGCTAAAAAGCTAAATTTTGGTCTCATCACTCCAAATGACTTTGTGCCAGAAGGTTCGAGGCTTGTCTCTGTGCTGTTTGGCGTATTGTAATCGGGATACTTTGTGGCATTTGCGTAGTAATGGCTTTCTTCTGGCGACTAGACAATGCAGCCCATCTTTCTTCAAGTGCCTCCTTTTTGTGCATCTTAAAACAGCCACACCACATGTTTATAGAGAGACCTGTATTTCACCTGAAGTTATTTGTGGGTTTTTCTTTGCATCCCGAACAATGTTTCTGGCAGAAATTTTAGTTGGTCTACCTGACCGTGGTTTGGTTTCAACAGAACCCCTAATTTTCCACTTCTTGATTAGAGTTTGAACACTGCTGATTGACTTTCTAAATTCCTTGGATATCTTTTTATATCCCTTTCCTGTTTTATACAGTTCAACTACCTTTTCCCGCAGATCCTTTGACAATTCTTTTGCTTTCTCCATGACTCAGAATCCAGAAACGTCAGTGCAGCACTGGATGAAAGATGCAAGGGTCTGTCAGGAGGCCAGAAACTCATTGACCTTTTATACACACACACTAATTATTACAAGCAAACAGATCACAGGTGAGGATGGTTACCTTTAATAGCCATTAAATCCCCTTTGTATCAACTTGTGTGCACGTTATCAGGACAAAATCACCAGGTTATGTAAACTTTTGATCGGGGTCATTTGGGTAGTTTCTGTTGTCATTATGATTTAAAAAGAGTAAACACAATTGATTGATAATAAATGGCTTCAGCCAAACCATGAGTGAAAGAAAAGTTTTTGTGTTATCGTTCATATTCTCTGAAAAATGGCCAAGAAATCATAAATTCTGCTAGGGTATGTAAACTTATGCCATCCGGGGGCCCCTTACAAAAAAAGGGGGGGTTGCCATCCGGGCCCCTTACAGGTGTACTTCCTGTACCCCCCTGATGGCGGCCCTGGAGCTGATATCTGAATACAAGGTCCCCAATCTCCAAAGCTTTTACAAATCCTAGTAGATCTGTAAAGCTTTGGAAATGAATACATCTAGTAATCTATCCAAGAGAAGTACAACCACATAGACATGCTGCAGCACGTATTGTAATACACATAGCCTCCGATGGAAAATGAAGGGGGTGGTTGCCATATTGCAGTTTGCTACAGATTGCCTAAAATTATTCTTTTCATGATAAGATCAGATCATACCTTTCTGGTTCTGCAAATTCAGCCAAGCCAACCAACACAATAGTAACACCCTATGAAAGTGCGCCAATAAACTTTATTACTCAGCAGTACGGGAACATGCACACACGTCTAAACACAACTGGTTATTTAAAGAAAAAATTTTTTAACAAGAGCCCGCAGATCAGTGTTAATTTACAAAAGACAATCAAAACACATTAGTTTGCTATCATTTACACTGCAAGTGGATCAAGGGTGCTTTGCAGCGGTACATATTATAGGTGTAGCACTACTAAGAGAGCTGCTGGTATTGTTTTGGGCCTGTACCGTACTGCTGTCAATCCCCCAGAAACTGACTCTAACCCTCCACTGGCACAGCTGTCAAACAAATGGGATTGTGGAACCCACTAGCAATAGGAACCACAATACTGCAATAGGATATACAGTCACAGTTAAAAATTGGTTTACCTGTGTTGGCCGTCTTCCTGTAACAGTTAATACTCCACACAACGTGTTTGCTCAACCACAAAAGTACTTTACTGAAAAAGAAATGACAGGTTAAACAAATATGCGGTTTACTTATGCAGAGCCCTGCAAAAGCCAAAGTTAGGCTACTTTCACACTGAAGCGCTGGATGCGCTGGCGGTATAGCGGCGCTATTTCTAGCGCCGCTATAATGTTGTTTTTGCCGCGATTTGCGGGCGCTAGCGGGGGGATTTTAACCCCCGCTAGCGGCCCGAAAAAGAGTTAAAAACGCCCGCAATAATGCCTCTTTGCGGCGTTTTGCGGCGGCTACCCCATTGATTTCAATGGGCAGGGGCGCTATAGGAGCTCCTATCGCGCCTCAAAGATGTGGCTTCCAGGAGTTTTTTTACCCTCCTGCAAGCGCAATGCTCCAGTGTGAAAGCCCCTGGGCTTTCGCACTGGATACAATGGAGCGGCTTTTTCGGGGCGCATTGCAGGCGCTATTTTTAGCGCAATAGCGCCTGCAAAGCGCCTCAGTGTGAAAGGGGCCTTATAAACATATAAATGTACAAGGATATAATAGAATCTTATTACACAC
Organism: Rana muscosa; assembly: GCA_029206835.1. Classification (NCBI taxonomy): domain Eukaryota; kingdom Metazoa; phylum Chordata; class Amphibia; order Anura; family Ranidae; genus Rana; species Rana muscosa. Next base: position 524,079,513 of record CM055118.1, on the reverse strand, counting down.
TAAATGTCTTTGAGTAAACTATGCTCGCGAGCTCCCCCCAGTGGGCAATATGGCGCCAAAGTACTGTCACTGAGAGTTCCAGTCAGGCCTGACTAATGCCAATGTACAGTTACTCTAATAGAAGGGATCTTCGCTAGCAAACGTTGGTGCACGCAATATTTGTAATCCAAGGGATATCAAAAAGTTAGCTGAACTCCCGCAATGCTTTTGGGCGTGAAGTCACAGGTAATAAAATGCCAAACTTTAACTACGCAGTTACTGCGCAACACACTGTCCCCTGGTGCGTAGCGCACTGCTCTGGTGGCGGTGGTCCCTAAACAAAGGATCACGGGCCTATTAAACAGTTAAGAGTCCTGGGCAAGTACCCTCTCACCCGACCAGGCCCGGTCCGTTCGGCTGGTTCCGTTGCTGGTGCTCCGGCACACGATCTCTCCACAACATGTAGTCTCCGGTCCCTCAGACAACCGTATGGAAGTTGATAGATGGGTCGGCTCTTGGATGCTCCGAGATGTCAGCAGGCTCTCCAGATGGGATTCCTCTCCTTCAGACAAGCAGGCTTTCCGGGTTCTGCTGGCCCAGGCTGTTCGGCCTATACGGACACAACAGGCCTCAACACATATGCCGCATACACACGATTTCCGACAACAAATGTTCGAAGTGAGCTTTTGGTCGGATATTCCGACCGTGTGTAGGCTCCATCGGACATTTGCTGTCGGAATTTCCGACAACAAATGTTTAAGAGCTGGTTCTCAATTTTTCCGACAACAAAAGTTCTTGTCGGAAATTCCGATCGTGTGTATCCAATTCCGACGCACAAAATTTTTACGCATGCTCGGAATCAATTCAACGCATGCTCTGAATCATTGTACTTCATTTTTTCTCGGCTCGTCGTAGTATTGTACGTCTCCGCGTTCTTCACATTCGGAATTTCCAAGCAACATTTGTGCGACCGTGTGTATGCAAGACAAGTTTGAGCCAACATCTGTCGGAAAAAAAATCCACGGTTTTGTTGTTGGAAATTCCGATCGTGTGTACGCGGCATAAGTGTGATACATATTTTTTGCACAATAGCACCACAGCACTTTATTTGGTGGACTGAAGACACTTTATATAAACCTTTAAATAAACAGTAAAGTACTAATGCGCTACCACACATCTGACCCACAAGCTGCAGTTTGGACAACACTGTTCTATGTGGTACGTTCAGAGGTCTGTATGCCTTACAAAGCACTGTAGAATGTATAAATGAATACATAAGAGCTAGCATACACTGGATCAGGGGTAGGCAACCTGGGGCCCTCCAGCTGTTGGGAAATACATTTCCCATGAGGAATTGCAAGGCTGGCAGTTACAATTACTCCCAGTTGCATGATGGGACTTGTAGTTATGCAACACCTGGAGGGCCCCAGGTTGCCTATCCCTGCATTAGATAAACCATTTAAAGCCAAACATTTGTTAGTTTTGGCTATAGAAGAAAAGGGTTAGAACCCCTGTCCTAATTTGTTTATGCTACCTGTAAACCCACTGCGGAGATTCACTTTTTCTGTTTGTTCTGGGACATAGTCACCAAAATAAATAAAAATGGCAAATCTGAAATTACAGTTGTCACCAAAACAGAAACAGAGGGGAATCCTGGGGGCAACTGTTTTACTAACAACTAGCTAAGGACTCGTTCACACGAGCGGCTAGGGAGTGGTATGATTAGACAGTTGAGCTGTGGTTTTACTACCTCCAACCACCCACCTGAAGAAGGGCATGCAGCCTCTCAGGGCTATACACATGTTGTGCATGCAGTGCCTTGCTTTGTGGCCAAGACAGAATATAGACAGCGTGCTGCTTTTGGCTGGTGGTACCACCGCCAATTGTGACCCTCTCACTTGAACAGGGCCCTGCTGCAACCGCATGCAATGCATTTTAAGGGTTAAAACAGGTGATGAAGAGGCGACATATCACCCACTCACCACCTGTCCAATGCCCTCTGAAAGCAATTCACCACAGATTGCTTTTCACAGGAGCAGCTTTGTTAGATGCACGCATGAAGGAACCCTAAAGCCCTGTACACACAATCGGATTTCCTATGGTTTTGAAAGCAATGGATTTTTCCATCGGAAATCCGATGAAGCTGACTTCCATCAGTCTTGCCTACACACCATCAGACAAAAAAACGACCGTCCCAAACGCGGTGACGTAAAACACTCCGATGAGCCGAGAAAAATGAAGTTCAATGCTTTTGAGCATGCGTTGACTTGATTCTGAGCATGCGTGGGTTTTTTAACCGATGGACTTGCCCACAGATGATCGGAATTTTCTATCGGTTTTTTATCCATCAGAAAAATTTAAAACATGTTCTATTTTTTGACACCGATGGAAAAAAGACTGATGGGGCCCATACACGATCGGTTTGTCCGATGAAAAAAATCCATCGGACTGTTTTCATCGGTAAAACCGATCATGTGTACGCGGCTTAAGAGGCAATTTTCTCTTAGGTTAGAGAAAATTTACCCCATTTTTTTGTTGTGTCTCCTGAACAGTTTAAACCACTCCAAACTCTATTAAAAAAAAAAAAAAAAAAAAGTTTTAACTTTAGATATACAGTACTTTAAGGGCCAATTTATATATCTGTCACACTTAACGCTGCACATTCCTCTTGAAATACAATGTTATCAATAAGTTTTTTAAATTAGCTTTGGATAGTAAGGGTATTAGTTAAATTGTTTGGCTTTTATTACTGTCTAAGTTCCCATTGCTGGAGGTGTCCCCTCACTTAGGACTTGCTTACACTTTCGTTGGTCCTCTGAAGAATGATCTGCCATGATTCACTTTTCAGAAAGCATTTGACTGGCAGTGAAGAGTCATTATGTCGCCTCCCCACTGCCTGTTTTATCCCCTAAAAGCCCACACCACTGCGCCACAATGCACGTGTTTCAGGCACAGCCCCCGTTACTTGACTCACTCCCGCTGCGCTATTACATTTTGGTAGACTTCCCAGCTGTCAGAACACACTGATCAGTACTGCTGGCTATAGCTGGCAGCACTGATCGAGCATGTAAAACTCTACAGGGTGGTTGTAAGGAAGCAAGGAAGCTGATTAGTAGATCGACTTCTGTACAACCAGCCTGCCCATATATGGATCGAAATTCAACCGGTTCCTGCTGAACCTGCTAAATTTCGATCCATGAGGTCCACAAAAGAGGAAATTAGCAGAATCTCTCCAGTGGGGTCACATACAATTACAAAACAGATTTTGAAAGCTGTGCAAACATGAACTTTTCAGAGCAATGTCTCTGTCTCGCCATCAGGATAACGTGGCTATATAGCATAGACCAGGGGTCTCAAACTGGCGGCCCTCCAGCTGTTGCGAAACTACATGCCCCATGAGGCATTGCAAGGCTGACAGTTACAAACATGACTCCTTCAGGCAGAGGCATGATGGGACTTGTTATTCCGCAACAGCTGGAGGGCCACAGGTTTGAGACCCCTGGCATAGACTCTATAAGACTTTATAACAAGAGAGAGTCTAGTTGAGAAAAACAGTTCAGAATCAGAACACAAAGAGCTTTTTGCAACTATCCTCTTGAACCGCATCCCTCAAAGTGAAATCCATGGTAGCTCTGGTAACACAGATATACTGCTGGAGGGACCTGAGGACATAGGGACACCACACTGGAACTTGAGTACTGTAGAAGCAATGAGGGAAGGGCTCCCCACAGTAGCTTGGTCTTCTGGAGAAGCTGTGTGCTATTTGGCTGCAGCCTGGCTGCCCGCATTACAGTCCTGACAATGGAGTGCCTCTCACATGACTGCAGATTACTTGGCCAGCTACCTCACGTATGGCCTTTGTGAATTCCTGAGGGGAGGGGGGGGAGCAGAGAAACATATCTTCTCTGGGCATGTCCAGGAACCAGAGAGGTGTGAGAAAAGGAGGTTAAGGGGTCTGCTCCTTCATCTGAGCATGGTGAGTAAATGGGCACTCCACTACATTGTCACTGCAACAGAAAGGATCATCACCAGGTGCTTTGGTCTATTGCTGGCGTTATTGGTGACCTCCCCTCCACAGCTTCATCTTGTTGTTATCACACAGTGTTTGGCTTGAGAGAGGATAGTCTGCTGATCTTCTGCTGATCTTCTGGACCTCCCAGAGGGGCAGATCAAGCGGATCCTTCAGGACGAGCCTCTCAGATTCATGCAGAGCTTCCAGTTGCTTCTGGCCCAGAGCCCTCTGAGGATCTGCACCCAAAAGCTGCATCCAGGAGGGGAGGATGAGGAATACCCCAAACTGTACCTTTGCCGCCAGGTGTAAGAGGAGGGTGGCATGAAATACTAGAGGAAATATCGGTGTCCATTTAGACAAGAACAGAGTAAGTCTTAGTGCTGTTGGGGTAAGAGAGTATGGGTCTAGAGGTATTTGTGTAAGAGAAGACAGATCTAGAGATATTGGTGTAAGAGACGATGGGTCTAGAGGTTTTGGTGTAGGAGAAGATGGGTCTATAGGTATTGGTGTAAGAGAGGATGGATCTAGAGGTATTGGTGTAAAAGATGATGGGTCTGAAGGTATTGGTGTAAAAGAGGATGGGTCTAGAGGTATTGATGTAAGAGATGACGGGTCTGGAGGTATTGGTGTAAGAGATTATGAGTCTAGCGGTATTCTGTAAGAGAGAATAGGTCTAAATGTATTGGTGTAAGAGAGGAAGGGTCTGAAGGCATTAGTGTATGAGAAGAAGGGTCTTGAAATATTTGTGTAAGAGAAGATGGGTCTAGAGGTATCAGTGTAAGAGATGATTGGTCTGGACATATTCGAGTAAGTTAGAGTTAGGATGGGCAAAGAGGTGTTGGGGTAAGAGAGGATGGGTCTAGAGGTATTGGGTTTGGAAAGGACAGGTCTAGAGGTTTTGGTATAAGGGAAGATGGGTCTAGAGGTATTGGTGGAATAGATGATAGGTCTAGATCAGTGGTTCTCAACCTGAGGGTCGGGACCCCCTCGGGGGTCGAATGACAATTTGCCAGGGGTCACCAAATCCTGGGCTGTTCCTGAAGCCTGCATCACCTCTCACAGCCTTTTTGCGGCGGCCCAGCAGGGCTGTCCCTGGAGCCCACGGCCACCCAGCAAGGCTGTCCCTGGAGCCCACGGCCACCCAGCAGGGCTGTCCCTGGAGCCCGCGGCCGCCCAGCAGGGCTGTCCTTTGAGCCCACGGCCACCCAGCAGGGCTGCCCCTGTAGCCCACGGCCCTGCTCAGCAGGGCTGTCCCTGGAGCCCACGGCCGCCCACTCAGCCTCTTCGCAGCCACCCATTCAGTTCACTGCATGGCTGGGGGGCAGAGACTAGAGGTCAGCTAACTGGTGAGGAATGTGGGAGGGGCTGGAGGGGACGCTATCTCCTGATTACAGCATAGGTGTCACTGCTACAAGACACCACAAAGTCAGAGACACAGTGAATCCGGAGACACAATGAGTAACACTATCTGTGATTAGAGTTGCCATTAAAAGTCCCTACTACAGTTCTCAGGTCAGCAGATGACCTTGATCAAGAGCACCTAAGTTGCCTGATCAGAATTCCCCCCAGCACTGCCACTGATCCCACCCCCCCCCCCCCATCAGCACTGCCACTCATCCCAAATCCCCGCCAGCACTGCCACTCACCTCACCAAGGAGTAAGAGAAGGAATAAAAATAGAGAATACATGGAAGGGAAAGGAAAAGAGGGGGAGGAACAAAGAATAAGAGAAAGAACAAGAAAGTCGGCTAGAGAGAGGGTTGGGGAAAAAAAGAAAAAAAAAGAAAGGAGAACAAAGAGAAAGAGTAGTACATCCTAAAATGTACCATAAGGGGTTTTAATACTGTACGAGCGGAAGGGACTCCGAAAGGAGCGCTAAATGTTCCGTGGGTTAGGGTCAAAAATTACTTGTCTTGCCTTGGGTGTTGACAACCCACGCTATGAAAATAATTTTACTGTTAGGGGTCCCCACAACTTGGGAAATTTTATCAAGGGGTCACAACTTGTGGCAGGTGATGTGGCAAATGACAATCCAAAACTTGTGGCAGGTGACGTGGCAAGTGGACAATCCACAACGTGTGACAGGTGACGTGGCAAATGACAATCCGCAACTTGTGGCAGGTGACGTGGCAAGTGGACAATCCACAGCTTGTGGCAGGTGACGTGGCAAGTGGACAATCCACAACGTGTGACAGGTGACGTGGCAAATGACAATCCGCAACTTGTGGCAAGTGGACAATCCACAACTTGTGGCAGGTGACGTGGCAAGTGGACAATCCACAACGTGTGACAGGTGACGTGGCAAATGACAATCCGCAACTTGTGGCAGGTGACGTGGCAAGTGGACAATCCACAGCTTGTGGCAGGTGACGTGGCAAGTGGACAATCCACAACGTGTGACAGGTGACGTGGCAAATGACAATCCGCAACTTGTGGCAGGTGACGTGGCAAGTGGACAATCCACAGCTTGTGGCAGGTGACGTGGCAAGTGGACAATCCACAACGTGTGACAGGTGACGTGGCAAATGACAATCCGCAACTTGTGGCAAGTGGACAATCCACAACTTGTGGCAGGTGACGTGGCAAGTGGACAATCCACAACGTATGACAGGTGACGTGGCAAGTGGACAATCCACAACTTGTGGCCAGGTGATGTGACAATCCGCAACTTGTGGCGTGTGACGTGGCAAGTGGACAATCTGTAATATGTGGCAAGTACAGGCATACCCCACTTTTAAGTACACAACGGGACCAGAGCATGTATGTAAAACGAAAATGTACTTAAAGTGAAGCAATACATTTTTTCACTTCTAGGCTGTAGTGAGGGAGTCAGGGGCTGTAATGGGGGTGCCAGGGGCTGTTATGGGGCGTCAGGGGCTGTAGTGGGGGTGTCAGGGAAACACTCACATGTAATTAGGCTCATCTGATGCAAGAGGGGGCCCACTCCAATCCATCCCCCAGACATCGCGCTGTGCACAGGAGGTGGGGCGGCGGCGGCCAGGAAACAGGAAGAGCACACTGGAATAGGGTAGGCTACATGCTCAGAGCTTAAGTTCCTTCTACTGCGGCTGATGGTGCAGGAATGTTTGTCTTGTGAGGCACTTTATGTACACTCGCGGGTATGTCCGTACTCGCGAGTGTACGTAAAGTGAGTGTCCGTAAAGCGGGGTATGCCTGTACAAGTACACTGCTGCTACTCACTCTGGTCTCACAAAATGGCTGAAATAGTTAAATAATACTGTTTTTTGAGCTTAGGGAGGGTCTTATGATGTTATCTTAACTAAACGCTTCTAGACGCAAACACAGTAAAACGGCACAAAATGCGGCATGCAAACGCGGCTAAACGGGCGTTTTAAACGCTGGTTTCAAGGTGTCAAAAAAAATCGCTGAGGACTTTTCCTCAGCGTCCCGTGTACATGGGGGAAAGTGGAGTTAAAGTCCACGATGCGTAACTCTCCTTCAATGGCCCAACATTTCTCAGCGGCATTCTTCCAGGTGCCGGGCCGTGGCAGTCTTCATTGGCCAAGCTGTGATTGTGCAGCTCAATGAGTTGTTAATTTCCAAAGAAAACAGGCATAAGCGGAATAATGCCCTTGCTATATGTGTAAGCCAGTCTTTTTTTCCCCCACAATACATCCAGAATGCACCCTACACCTCCCCTCCTGTCAGCTCTGTATGTAATGGTACACTATACTCAGCCTGTAATCACATCTCCAACCATCCCTGCTATAGGAGACGGGCAGGTAGAAGAAGACTACAACTCCCATGAAGCTTTGCGGCGGGTGACGTCCCCCGGTATCGCACGCTTGAAGAGGATTCCCCGCCGTCCTGACGTAAAGGTCCGGGTGACGTAGCCGGTGTGGCGGCCATCTTGGTGTAGGAGGAGTCTGGAGGTAGATTGGGGGCAGACAGTGTTCTGAGGCAGCCGTATACTCTCCACCATGTCCGCCGAGAACCTGGAGAGCAAAACGCCGGAGCAGGCCACCACTGACGAGCAGAAGGTGAGGTGATGGCGGGCGGAGTGCAGGCCTAGGGTAGGAGGGCGGCTGTGTGATGAGAGGATGAGTCAGAGCGTGCTGTGTGCCGGCGACTGCCCATGTGGGGCCCCAGTACTGTGTTCTCGGCTCCCAGCCCGCCCTACTACTACCAGGAGGAGAGATACCCCTCACTACCAGAGGGGCCCATCCACGCCGCTCTGATCCCAGGGGCCCTTCTACACCTCCTGTACAGGGGTCCCACGCCGCTCTGATCCCAGGGGCCCTTCTACACCTCCTGTACAGGGGTCCCACGCCGCTCTGATCCCAGGGGCCCTTCTACACCTCCTGTACAGGGGCCCTTCTACACCTCCTGTACAGGGGTCCCACGCCGCTCTGATCCCAGGGGCCCTTCTACACCTCCTGTACAGGGGTCCCACGCCGCTCTGATCCCAGGGGCCCTTCTACACCTCCTGTACAGGGGTCCCACGCCGCTCTGATCCCAGGGGCCCTTCTACACCTCCTGTACAGGGGTCCCACGCCGCTCTGATCCCAGGGGCCCACCTGCACCCTCCTGTACAGGGGTCCCACGCCGCTCTGATCCCAGGGGCCCTTCTACACCTCCTGTACAGGGGCCCTTCTACACCTCCTGTACAGGGGTCCCACGCCGCTCTGATCCCAGGGGCCCTTCTACACCTCCTGTACAGGGGTCCCACGCCGCTCTGATCCCAGGGGCCCTTCTACACCTCCTGTACAGGGGTCCCACGCCGCTCTGATCCCAGGGGCCCTCCTGTACAGGGGTCCCATGCCGCTCTGATCCCAGGGGCCCTTCTACACCTCCTGTACAGGGGTCCCACGCCGCTCTGATCCCAGGGGCCCTTCTACACCTCCTGTACAGGGGCCCTTCTACACCTCCTGTACAGGGGTCCCACGCCGCTCTGATCCCAGGGGCCCTTCTACACCTCCTGTACAGGGGTCCCACGCCGCTCTGATCCCAGGGGCCCTTCTACACCTCCTGTACAGGGGCCCTTCTACACCTCCTGTACAGGGGCCCTTCTACACCTCCTGTACAGGGGTCCCACGCCGCTCTGATCCCAGGGGCCCTTCTACACCTCCTGTACAGGGGTCCCACGCCGCTCTGATCCCAGGGGCCCTTCTACACCTCCTGTACAGGGGTCCCACGCCGCTCTGATCCCAGGGGCCCACCTGCACCCTCCTGTACAGGGGTCCCACGCCGCTCTGATCCCAGGGGCCCTTCTACACCTCCTGTACAGGGGTCCCACGCCGCTCTGATCCCAGGGGCCCTTCTACACCTCCTGTACAGGGGCCCTTCTACACCTCCTGTACAGGGGTCCCACGCCGCTCTGATCCCAGGGGCCCACCTGCACCCTCCTGTACAGGGGTCCCACGCCGCTCTGATCCCAGGGGCCCACCTGCACCCTCCTGTACAGGGGTCCCACGCCGCTCTGATCCCAGGGGCCCACCTGCACCCTCCTGTACAGGGGTCCCACGCCGCTCTGATCCCAGGGGCCCTTCTACACCTCCTGTACAGGGGTCCCACGCCGCTCTGATCCCAGGGGCCCTTCTACACCTCCTGTACAGGGGTCCCACGCCGCTCTGATCCCAGGGGCCCACCTGCACCCTCCTGTACAGGGGTCCCACGCCGCTCTGATCCCAGGGGCCCACCTGCACCCTCCTGTACAGGGGTCCCACGCCGCTCTGATCCCAGGGGCCCACCTGCACCCTCCTGTACAGGGGTCCCACGCCGCTCTGATCCCAGGGGCCCTTCTACACCTCCTGTACAGGGGTCCCACGCCGCTCTGATCCCAGGGGCCCTTCTACACCTCCTGTACAGGGGTCCCACGCCGCTCTGATCCCAGGGGCCCACCTGCACCCTCCTGTACAGGGGTCCCACGCCGCTCTGATCCCAGGGGCCCACCTGCACCCTCCTGTACAGGGGTCCCACGCCGCTCTGATCCCAGGGGCCCACCTGCACCCTCCTGTACAGGGGTCCCACGCTGCTCTGAACCCCCCTGTAGAGGGGCCGCACGCCACTCTGAACCCAGGGGCCCACCTGCACCCCCCTGATCTCGGGCCCATCTGCTCCCCTGTACCTCAGTCCCCATGGATCATGGTCTTTTTACAGGGAGGATCCTCTGTACTCCTATGATGGGGCCCCAGCTCCCTCTACTCTCAGTGGTCCACCTTCCTCTCTTGTAATGCCCATTGGTCAATATGGGCTCCCTTGCACCTCTTTAAGGCCCCAGGAGGAATATGGCATCAGATTGTATGTTAATAATCTAGTCTCGGGGGCCCCTAGAGGTACACCAGACACATGTATAAGTAATATGAATGGGGTGAGCACATGGCTGGCGTGGGACTCTCATTACATGTTCTCATCCTGATGTATTCTCTATGCCGGGGACATGAATGGTGTAGAGTAGCTGATGATGTATGACATTGGGGGGGGGGGGGGGGTGTCAGCAGTGGTTTAGTGATGAGATCCTCCTCTTCCTCCCGCTCTGTTCATATGACTGCTCTGAAGGGAGATGTGACCAGCCTGTGACTCTCCGGCTTCTGGAACTGGCTGGGTTATCCCATTTGCTGTGTATTAGCCCCACCTAATCTGCAGTAATGAAGAGGTTACATGGAGTCCCTGCAGCAGGTTTATTACAGCCTCACCCTCTTTATTATAATATCTTCTCCCTACAATCTTCCTGCATATAGAACAATAGTGGTTTTATTTTTTTCATGCAGACTTCATTCATTTCTTAGAACTAATGTACTGGCTGTAATGTATACAATCAGATTCAATAGTTGTTTGCACTCCAGCAAGCCTTCAGGATGTGCTCATATTTTCTCATTGTTTTTATATTATAAGTGATGGGTAAACACTGGGCACTCTGCCTTCCGGCTCCTGGGTCATCTAATTGGTTCATACTACCTGTAATAAAGGATAACTAAACCCAGCAACAAAAATAGAATTGCCACCTCCTAAGGTCCCTTTGCTTGTGTTTTTAGTTTGGATTTGTGTGAGTTTAGTAGGCACAGAAAATCCGTGTTCTTATCAGAAATCCTGTTTTCTTGTCACTTCCTTTTGATCTGCAACCAAAAAATATCTTCTTCCTAGCTGTCTTCTGTAAACTAGATGGGGATGAAGAGGAAAGGACATGTTTGTAGTTCTTATCAGAGCAGCCTAGGGTGACAACCATGGCTCATCCCTCCATATGTACAATGGAGGAGTGATATAGCCACCCAGGGACAGGAAGTGTTTATTTTGTAGGATTACCAGGTGGAAAAGCAAAAGAAGCTTGGAAAAGAGAAAATGAATGCAGCCACCACACCAAGAACTAATAGTCTGCAATATATTACATGTTTGGTTTAGGTACACTTAGGGCTGGGAAAAAAAATCTATTTTTAATCTTGAATCGAGTTTTGAGTTCAAATCGATTCAGATTTGAAGAAAACCGATTTTTTTTTTTTTTTTTTTTTTTTTTTTTTTTCCTTCAATCTAAAAAAAAAAAAAAAAAAAAAAAGTTTCCGTAGTAGGGCTGCAGGGGGCATATCCGGAATGGCACTGGGCGGCGTTACCCCAATTACATCTACTCGCTGCAGCCGCCACGAGTAGATGTAATGTAACACTAACTAACCGCAAGCCGCCGTCTGCCTACCTGATCAGCGTGTCATGCAGACAGACGGCGGCCATTGCAGTGTTCAAAAGCTGCGCCTCCCGAGTCCATCGTCTGTGATAGGCGGAACACTCAATTTCACAGCAGGCAGTGTTCAGCCTATCATGGACATCCTCTCATCCTCGTCTGTGTTATGAGGATGAGCGGATGTCCATGATAGGCGGAACACTGAATGCTGGGAAATTGAGTGTTCCGCCTATCACAGACGAGGAGGAGGCGCGGCTTTTGAATACTGGAATGGCCGCCGGTGTAGCAGTAAAATCCGTATCCCATGAAAATCTGCATCAGGCACGGGCACAGTGAGGCACGGGCACAGTTCAATTCAACTAAGAGTTACCTCAGGATTTTTTTGTTGCTTTATTAGCTAAATCCAAATACAGTATTAATAATTTGGATGTTTAACAATCTTTGTTGCACACTGACTTTGCAGTTAGAGAGGGTTTGCCTTTGCAATTTTGTTAATTGATGCACTTTAACCAGCAGCCGACTGACACATGATCAGCGCTCTTAGCCAATGGTGGAGAGCGCTGATCGGAGTGTTCTGGCCGGGGGCCGTCCCTCTGTCAGAACACAACAGCTCAGCAGGGGGGGGGGGGGTCAATGTACTAACTTTGCATAGTTACTACAGCGGCTCCGACCAGAGCTGACCAGTTTCTAAGGGTTAGCGTGATCTGATATCAGCTGAAGGGCACTTGACAGACAGTGATGTAGAACAATGGTCAGTTTGCTTAGTGTAGGGCCCCTGAATACAACCTCTGACACATTCAGTACAGTGGATTAGTGGTTGGCATTTCTGCTCAGGGGTCGTTGGTTCTGCACCTGGTCAGGACCCTAGCAAAATGATGTTCTCATGTTCTCCCTGTGCTTGTGTGTGTTTTCTTTGGATCTGTGGTTTCCTCCCACACTCCAGACATGCAGGTAGGTTATTAGCAAATTAGCCCTTGTATAATCTATTGAGTGTGACCAAGATGGCTGCTTCACCATCTTCCCCAACAGCAGATAAAGCTCTTAATATTCACATGGAGATATAAAAAAAAAAAAAAAAAACTCACCCAAAAGCTGCAAATTATAATACCGCATAGGGCTCTCTAAACTGTTCTGTGCAAATACCACCCTGTGGATTTTACAAATATTGGCAGGCTGAAAAATTTTTTATAAGGAGTCCCCCCTTACCATCCAGGCGTGCCCCTTTCAGGGTGTCCCCCCCCCCTTGCCATCCAGGTGTGCCCCTTCAGAAAGGCCGAGGGAGGGTCATGGCTGGCAATGGATGCGCCAGCCTCCCAGATTATGATCTACAGACCACGGCGCATCAACTGCCAGCCAGCCTGGGTATTTTCACAAGCACTGATAAAATCTTCTAGCGTGCCAATGTGAGCTGTAATTTAGAGACCTCGGCTGTAGCAAACAGGCCGATGACTTGCTGCGGCAGACTGCTGGAAATCGCGTTCATCACATATCACCTGCAGATTGTTTTCCCCAAAACTCCATACATTGCATATAGAGATGCAGAATAAGTGCTTGATTAACAGGAAAAGATGTTTTACATTTGTGGAAAACCGCTGTCTATTACTATAAGAATATTTCCTTCGTTTTTGAATAAGGAAGGGTTAATATTCATCAGATTTTGATCACTGACTGTCTTGTATTTCCCTCATTTCTTGTCCTAGTATTACAAAGACAAAGGGGAGGGGAAGTCTCACTTGGCTGGAGTTGGGCCTTTAGTAATTCTGTTTTGATAGTCGCCTTCCCTCTAATTCCCGTATGAGAATACATCCGAGTCATATCTCCTGAGTGACAATTCCATTTACAGTGCCTTGCGAAAGTATTCGGCCCCCTTGAACTTTTCATCCTTTTGCCACATTTCAGGCTTCAAACATAAAGATATAAAATTTTAATTTTTTGTGAAGAATCACCAACAAGTGGGACACAATTTTGAAGTGGAACGAAATCTATTGTTTTTTTTAAACTTCTTTAACTAAGAAAAAAATAAAAAGTGGGGCGTGCAAAATTATTCGGCCCCCTTGCGTTAATACTTTGTAGAGCCACCTTTTGCTGCGATTACAGCTGCAAGTCGCTTGGGGTATGTCTCTATCAGTTTTGCACATCGAGAGACTGAAATTCTTGCCCATTCTTCCTTGCAAAACAGCTCGAGCTCAGTGAGGTTGGATGGAGAGCGTTTGTGAACAGCAGTTTTCAGCTCTTTCCACAGATTCTCGATTGGATTCAGGTCTGGACTTTGACTTGGCCATTCTAACACCTGGATACGTTTATTTGTGAACCATTCATTTGTAGATGTTGCTGTATGTTTGGGTTCATTGTCTTGTTGGAGGTTAAATCTCCGTCCCAGTCTCAGGTCTTTTGCAGACTCCAACAGGTTTTCATCCAGAATGGTCCTGTATTTGGCTGCATCCATCTTCCCCTCAATTTTAACCATCTTCCCTGTCCCTGCTGAAGAAAAGCAGGCCCAAACCATGATGCTGCCACCACCATGTTTGACAGTGGGGATGGTGTGTTGAGGATGATGAGCTGTGTTGCTTTTACGCCAAACATATCGTTTTGCATTGTGGCCAAAAAGTTTGATTTTGGTTTCATCGGACCAGAGCACCTTCTTCCACATGTTTGGTGTGTCTCCCAGGTGGCTTGTGGCAAACTTTAGACGAGACTTTTTATGGATATCTTTGAGAAATGGCTTTCTTCTTGCCACTCTTCCATAAAGGCCAGATTTGTGCAGTGTACGACTGATTGTTGTCCTGTGGACAGACTCTCCCACCTCAGCTGTAGTTCTCTGCAGTTCATCCAGAGTGATCATGGGCCTCTTGGCTGCATCTCTGATCAGTCTTCTCCTTGTCTGAGCTGAAAGTTTAGAGGGACAGCCAGGTCTTGGCAGATTTGCAGTGGTCTGATACTCCTTGCATTTCAAAATGATCACTTGCACAGTGCTCCTTGGGATGTTTAAAGCTTGGGAAATCTTTTTGTATCCAAATCCGGCTTTAAACTTCTCCACAACAGTATTACGGACCTGCCTGGTGTGTTCCTTGGTCTTCATGATGCTCTCTGCGCTTTCAACAGAACCCTGAGACTATCACAGAGCAGGTGCATTTATACAGAGACTTGATTACACACAGGTGGATTCTATTTATCACCATCAGTAATTTAGGACAACATTGGATCATTAAGAGATCCTCGCTGAACTTCTGGAGTGAGTTTGCTGCACTGAAAGTAAAGGGGCCGAATAATTTTGCACGCACCACTTTTCAGTTTTTTATTTGCTAAAAAAGTTTAAAATATCCAATAGATTTCGTTCCACTTCACAATTGTGTCCCACTTGTTGGTGATTCTTCTCAAAAAATTTAAATTTTATATCTTTATGTTTGAAGCCTGAAATGTGGCAAAAGGATGAAAAGTTCAAGGGGGCCGAATACTTTCGCAAGGCACTGTACTTCTATGATCTACAAGCTCAGCTGTGCTATCAATCTGTATAGGGGGGGAACAGATTTTTACACTTTTCATTTTTTAATTGGATATCTTCAGATTGATGTAGGATGTTCTTGTTTCACATACTATGTACGTCAAACCCCTCCCCCTCCCTTTCTATTTATTTTTGAAAGCGTGTAAGTGCCCCCATCTTCCTGTATATACACTCCCATTATCAGTTCACATACTTGATGGCACTGAAAAGATCTCTGCTACTTTTTAGCCATCCTCTGTATATTAAAATAAACTTACAAATGCTGCTTGGTTCACAATTGATGCCTAGATTCTTAAGCCCTGGTTCACATTGGTGCGATTTTTACCTGCATGTCAAATCGGCGGCAATGGCACCGTTCTAATCGTTGCAACGCCGCACCGATTTCCAAAAGTAGTTTGTACTACTTAAGGTGATTTTGGGGTGCGATTTCCATTGACATCTGTGCAGAAACCCGCACAGATGTTTCCAAAATCACAGCTGAAATCGGTACTGACATGCAGGAGTGAACCTAGGCTAAGGGCCTGAACACTGGCCTTGCATTTGGATGCAGATAGTTCTGTTGCATTTGAACTGCAGACAGAGCAGGTTAAACATAGCCCCCCCTCCCCCTTTTTTTTATTTGTTTCCATTTGTGCATGTTTGACAGGAAAATGCAGCATTTGGAAACCCTTAGGCTGGATTCACACCTATGCATTTTTTTTGCATTTTGCAGATTTGTCCTACAGCCCATTTAACATGGTTTCCCATAGAACACATTCTGTAGTGCAAATCTGAAAAAAGCACAAAAAATGCCTAGGTGTGAATCCAGTCCTAATGGACAGGAACCCTTAGGCCCCATTTGCGTCTAAGTGTTTTGGGTCTCAAAGTCCTAAATTGCATGCATTTTATTGGTGGTTCACATATGAGCACTCGGGCAGCTGATGCTACAAGAGCTACTTTTGTGGCAGATTTGGGCATTTTTGGACCCATAGACTTTAACCACTTGACCACTGGGCACTTCGGTGCTCTCACATTTTGAATGACAATTACTCGGTCATACAACACTGTACCCATATGAATTTTTTGTCAATTTTTCACACAAATAGAGCTTTCTTTTGGTGGTATTTAATCACTGTTTGGGTTTTTTATTTTTTGCGCTATAAGAGAAAAAAGACTGAAAATTCTGTAAAAAAAAAATGGTGTTTTTTTTCGTTTCCGTTATAAAATTTTGCAAATTACTATTTTTTCTTCATAAATTTTGGCCAAAATTTATACTGCTACATATCTTTGGTAAAAATAAGTACAAATTGGTGGATATTATTTGGTCTTTGTGAAAGTTATAGAGTCCACAAGCTATGGTGCCAATATCTGAAAATTGATCACACCTGAAGTACTAATGGCCTATCTCATTTCTTGAGACCCTAACATGCCAGAAAAGTACAAATACCCCCCAAATGACCCCTTTTTGGAAAGAAGACATTCCAAGGTATTCAGAAAGGGGCATTGTGAGTTTTTTGAAGTTGTCATTTTTTCCCACAATTCTTTGCAAAATCAAGATATTTTTTTTTTTTTTTCTTTTTTTTTTTTTTTCATAAAAATTGTCATATTAGCAGGTTATTTCTCACACACAGCAAATATGCATACCACAAATTACACCCCCAAAACACATTCTGCTATTCCTCCCGAGTATGGCGATACCACATGTGTGAGACTTTTACACAGCGTGGCCACATAGAGAGGCCCAACATGCAGGGAGCACCTTCAGGCGTTCTGGAGCACCGAGGCCAATTCTGACATTTCTCTCCTACATGTAAAAATCATCATTTATTTGCTATAAAATTACATAGAACCCCAAAACATTATATATGTTTTTTTAGCAAAGACCTTAGAGAATATAATGGTGGTTGTTGCAACTTTTTATCTCGCACGATATTTGCGCAGCAATTTTTTTAACGCGTTTTTTACGGAAAAAAATGTTTTGTGCTTAAAAAAAAAAACAGTAAAGTTAGCCCAATGTTTTTGCATAATGTAAAAGATGAAGTTACGCCGAGTAAATAGAAACCTAACATGTCACCCTTAAAAAATGCACACGCTTGTGGAATGGCGCCAAACTTCGCTACTTGAAAATCCCCATAGGCGACGCTTTAAATATTTTTAATGGTTTCATGTTTTGAGTTAGAGGTCTAGGGCCAAAATGATTGCTCTCTCTATAACGTTCGCGGCGATACCTCACATGTGTGGTTTGAAAACCGTTTTCATATGTGGGCGGGACTTACGTATGCGTTCGCTTCTGTATGCGAGCTCACGGGGACAGGGGTGCTTTAAAAAAAAAAATACATTTTTTTTATTGTTCATTTTAGTTTGACATGTTTTTCCGCCCCAAAATTTTTTTTGATCACTTTTATACCTATTACAAGGAACGTAAACATCCCTTGTAATAGGAATATGGCATGACAGGTCCTCTTTACAGTGAGATATGGGGTCAATAGGACCCCACATCTCACCTCTAGGCTGGGAAGCCTGAAAAAAAACAAAAAAAAAACAACAATCCTGGCTTTGATCGTAGCGGTGAGTCGGTAAAAGCACCGGAGGGCGGCGGGGGGGGCATCCCCTCTCGCCTCCCGTAAGAATGATCAAGCGGCGGAACAGCCACTATGATTGTTCTTATGGTGTAGGGAATCGCCGGCTGAAAAAGCTAATATCTGAATGATGCCTGTAGCTGCTCCCATCATTCAGATATCTCCGCACAAAGTCAAGGACGTCATATGACGGCCGGCGGGCGGGAAGTGGTTATTGCAGGGTATGGCAGGGCATTGCGCGGGGTATGGCAGGGCATTGCGCGGGGTATGGCAGGGATGGATGGATGGCTGGATCTGTGACTGCAATTGTCACAGATCCAGCCCACAGTGCTGCTGCTGCCATCCGCTCCCTCCCCCTCCCACACTGTACCGATCGGTACAGAGAGGGGAGGGAGGAACCGGCGTCATCACATGACGCCGGTCTGTTTACAAGTGATAGCTCCGTCATTTGACGGAGCGATCACGTGGTAAACGGCCGCTATCAGCGGCGATTTACCGCGATTCGTGATCCGCCAGGTTCTCTGGACCCGGCGGTCATGGAGTTTCCCGTGTGCGCGCCCCAGGGGGCGCGCGGGAGCGCGATTCTGGGAGGACGTTATATAACGTCCTCCCAGAGTTAAGCAACCACCTTGTCGACGTTATTTGTCGGCAGGTGGTTGCTAAGTGGTTAAAAGAGAAGTTCAGGATTGTAAAATAAAAAAAATAAAAATTATACTCCCCTTAGTGGAAGCAGCATCAATCTGATACTGCATCTGTCTCCCTCCGGCTCTGTGCTGAGAATTAAGTGATCAAACACCAGTGATCGCTCAGTTCTACCCCCTCCGCTCTGAGCCGAGAGAGGGGACTGTTGGTCAGCGGTAATCCAGTGGAGCTGGCTTGTAATGAGGTATGAATTTTACTAATAAGCAGCACTGCACACAGCATACCTTATTGCCTCTTCCTACATAGCTGGTATACAATTTACAGAACATGCTGTTGATCACCAATATTTTTCTTGCAGAGCAGAAATTTGAGTTCTGTGCCCCTCTGTGAGCATCCCATGGAGGCCAACTTGTCTTCTGCCTGAGCTCAGTGCTGATAACCCAACATCTCTCCAGCTGCGTGAGGAACATAACTGTCAAAGCCTTTAGTCTTCCTGTTAGCATCTTTCTCATTGTACAGAGCTCCGGAAGAAGAGAAGATGGTCTTTTTCTTTTGGATAGAGTAAGGCCTGATTCACACTTATGCATTTTTAGTGCTTTTTGCATTTTGCAGATTTGTACTACAGAACGTGTTCCATAGGAAACAATGTTAAATGGATTGTAGTGCAAATCTGCAAAATGCAATGAATGAGGAGTTTGGTTTCATTTGTTAAGGGGCGAATTTTAGAGATGTTACAGAGGTGAATTCTACAAACTTTTGACAATGATTGGACTTGAGGCTGAAATGACAAGTCAGAGTCTAGGATTACACCTAGTACCCTGGCGTGAGGGGACGGACTGATGATTGCATTGTTGATTTTGATGGAAAAGTCATGAGGGGGGGGGGGCACGGGGGGGGAATATTAGTAACTCAGTTTTAGAGAATTTGTTTAAAGTGAAAGTAAACCCATCCAGAAAACAGTTTCAATTCCGGCACGTGCCGGAAATGTAACACTCCCATTGGTTGTGCTCTTAACCAAACTGTCAAACCATCCAATGGCTTCTGTCATAACTAATCACATGTGCAGCATCATGGCAGTTGTAGACTAAACAGAGGCAAAGATGGCGCAGCTTCCTTGACTGAAAACAATAGGAGGGTTTATGTCCACTTTAAGTGGTGCGACATCCATGCTGAGATGTAAGTTAGTAATGCGAGAGGAGACTGAAGGAGTGAGGTGAGGAGTAGACCGATTTGGGTGTCATCGCCGTATAGGTGGTATTGAAAGCCGTGGGTGGTTATCAAGTGACCAAGGGAGGAGGTGTAGATAGAGAAGTGGTCCAAGAACAGAGCCTTGGGGGACCCCCACAGAAAGGGGCAATGGAGAGGAGACAGAGTTGTAGGTAACACTGAAGGAGCGCTGTGATAGATGGGCAGAGAACCAGGATAGAGCAGAATCTTGGAGGCCAAGGGAATGGAGTTTATTGAGAAGGCGCGGGTGGTCAATGGTATCAAAGGCTGCAGAGAGGTCGAGTAGGAGTATGGAGTACTGGCTGTTGCTTTTTAGCAGTTAGTAAATCGTTAGTGATTTTTAGTAAGGCAGTTTCCGTGGAGTGCTGCAAGCAAAAGCCAGACTGTAAGGGGTCCAGAAGGTTATTTTCACTGAGGTAGGAGCCAAGACGGTTGTAGACTAGGCGTTCTAGAAGTTTAGAGGTGAATGGGAGCAATGAGATGGGCCTTAAGTTGTTCAGGTTGGTGGGATCCAGTGAGGGCTTTTTAAATATGGGAGTGATCTGTGCATGTTTTAGAGGGGAGGGGAAGGTGCCACTAGAGAGGGAGAGATTGAGGATGTGAGTGAGGGAGCATAGGATAGAAGACGAGGGTGACTATAGTAGTTGTGAGGGAACAGGGTCCAAGGGACAATTGGTTAGGTGGTCATCTGAGAAGTTTTGTAACCTCTTCAATAGTAGCCAATTCAAAAGAGGAGAGTGTTGAAAGTGCCGTTAGGCAAGTTATGTTGGGTGGGAAGGATGTACGCACAGTGGAGGTGTCCTAACGAATTGCATCAATCTTGTCTTTGAAGTGATTGGCAATCTCTTGGGCAGTGAGTGAGTTTGTGGGTAGAGGGGGTGGGGGACGAAGCAGAGAGTTAAAGGTTGAGAAGAGCCGACGGGGACTGGATGACAAGGTATTAATAATAGACAAAGTAGGCTTGTTTTGGCAGCATGGAGGCAGGAATTGTATTTTAGAAGGGCAGATTTATACAGGGTGAAGTCCTGCAGGCATTTTGGTTTTACGCCACAGTCGTTCAAGAGCACGGCAATGTCTCTTCAGATTTCTAGTGAAACATCAAGGATAAACAGTGAAAATAGTAAACAACATATGTGAAAAAACACCGTGAATAGTGTAGTCCAAAAAATGAATATACACTTCCAGTGACTGTAATATGAAACAAAGTCCAAACAAAATGGAATAAAGTGGATAAAACTTCTTCCTGTTGGAGTGACACCAAATAATGAAAGTGAGGAGAAGTTGCCTGTAGTCACTGTTGTAACTCTTCTAAAGTAAGTGAATGGGGTACTCTTACTGGCTGTGGTGGACACACATGTGTTTCAACAGTGGGTCATATGGGCTTGAGATCCTAGAAGGTCTGGATCCTCTGTGAAGCGGAGAAGACGGTCCGGATGGAAAAGAGTATAGGATCCTCAGGTCCCAACTGCCAGGTCCACAGATGCAGCGAAAGTCCTTTCAAGATCGAATCAAACTGGACGAACATCGGGGTAGTTCCTCACAAACTCAAACGGAAAAACATAGGAGAAAAAAAGGCTCAAATGAAGTTAAAAACCTTTGTCATAAGTTAAAAAAAGATAAAAGCAATGTGAGGTGCAGTAAATGCTCGCCCAACATTTGTAGATAGGAGTTGAAGCTAGCAGCTCCTCGATTTAACTTGTGCCAAAAATTTGAAACTTTCTTTTTTTTTTTTTTTTTTTTACCTGATCTAACATGTTAAAGGAAATCTATGGACATGGTATAAACTCTCATTTTATAACCTCAGCACTGTAGTAACCTTACAAACAAGTTATTTCTGACAATCCAATATAAGCTTATTTGGATAATCTCCTTTCATGTTGGGAGTGCTACCTGTCTGCTTGTCTCTTTCCACAAATTCCTGTGTTCCCAGCATGCTTTGCAGCTTCTCTGCTGCTGCTTGCAAGCAGTGATTCCAGTACTGACTCTGCCTCCGGAAACTCCTCCCCTCAGCACCTCTGGGCAGGCTCTGAAATGTGTGACACAGCAATGCCTACTCACAGGGCATAGTGACTGTCACAGAATGTGTGGGGGGTAGGGTGCCCACGTATCCCGGATTGCCCGGGACATTCTCGCAATTAGCAGATCTGTCCCGGGTCCCGGACAACCTCATTGCGGGACAATATAGTATCCCGGAATGACTGATGCATGATGTCATCCGGCCGGGCCAGCCCAGTAGTGCAGCGTGGGGGTGGCCAGTCAAGCCAGTGCACTCTCCCCTGCGTGTAGGCGGCCTTATTCCAATCCTGTGCTGCCTTTGCTGTCCCAAGAGTGACTTCCTCCAGGCTTCAGCAGCCCCTGTTATCTTCAATGAGGCAGACTCCTCAGCACCCGGGCTGCGCTCCCCCCCCCCCCCCCCCCCCCCCCCCCGCCCACCGGGACTCCATTGGTCCAGCCTGTCCTCCTGTGCCCCATGATGCCTTGCCACGGGCGGTCCGTGTGGGAGGGGCGGTGCTCGGTGCAGACGAGCGTGCGGCGGCTGCTGGCAGAGTTCTCGGCCTGAGGGGGATACCAAGGAGCGACTGGGGGATAGCAGTTATCTATGGATGATCTTCATTGATGGAGTCCTGGCCTGGAGTGGTGAGTGAAATCCACCGATCTACCTTGTGTTTGTGTGGGGGAGTAGTCAGTAGTGTGAGTACTGCAAGAAGGAGTGTAGTGGTCAGGGGGTTCAGGTAGGTCAGTGTAGAGGGCAGGTAGGTAATAGTGGTCAGTGAAGGGTTCAGTGTAGTAAACAGGTCATTTTAGGGGCCAGGTAGGTCAGTGCAGGGGTCATTGTAGTGGTCAGGTAGGTAATTTTAGGGGTCAGGTAGGTCAGTGTAGTGGGCAGGTAGGTTATAGTGGTCAGTGTAGTAGACAGGTCATTTTAGGGGTCAGGTAGGTCAGTGTAGTTGGCAGGTAGGTGGTATTTCACTCCTCTTCCTCCTCTCTCCACTAACTACCCCCCACCATACACTCCGCACTCCTCTCATATACATACTACTCACCGCCATACACTGCACCCCTCTCCTGTACATATTACCCCCCCCCCGCCATACATTCCGCACTCCTCTCCTGTACATATTACCCCCCGCCATACACTCCGCACTCCTCTCCTGTACATATTACCCCCCCGCCATACACTCCGCACTCCTCTCCTGTACATATTACCCCCCCCCCCGCCATACACTCCGCACTCCTCTCCTGTACATATTACCCCCCCCCCCCCGCCATACACTCCTCTCCTGTACATATTACCCCCCGCCATACACTCCTCTCCTGTACATATTACCCCCCGCCATACACTCCTCTCCTCCTGTACATATTACCCCCCGCCATACACTCCTCTCCTGTACATATTACTACCCCCCCCCCCGCCATACACTCCTCTCCTGTACATATTACCTACCCCCCGCCATGCACTCCGCACTCCTCTCCTGTACATATTACCCCCCCCCCCCCGCCATACACTTCTCTCCTGTACATATTACCCCCCCGCCATACATTCCGCACTCCTCTCCTGTACATATTACCCCCCCGCCATACATTCTGCACTCCTCTCCTGTACATATTACCCCCCCGCCATACATTCCGCACTCCTCTCCTGTACATATTACCCCCCCCCCGCCATACATTCCGCACTCCTCTCCTGTACATATTACCCCCGCCATACACTTTGCATTCCCTATTTAACATTATCACATTCTGCACTATAGAAGTCATCTCAGACTTTTTTTTTTTTAAGACACGCCCAATATTTAGCGCAATTTAAGACATGTCCACCGTTCACCACGACGCGCTTTGCGCACCATATTGTTCTTCTTGATGCCTAGGACCCACTTTTGATCTCGCACACGGGCCCGCTGATTTCATGATACACCCCTGCCCCAAAAATCTGCATATTTTTTTGGGGGGGTGTCCCTGAATGGCAGTTTGGAAATGTGGTCACCCTAGTGGGGGGTCTTTGCAAAGGAAGTCTACAAGCTTCAAGATTGTTCTGATTAAGGCCCTCTTGCACATGATACTCCTGTTTAAGCATCTACTTTTTCAGTTTTTTTTTTTTTTTTTTATGTGTGCTTATGTGCATTCGCACAATTTCACGCACAACTATGTGCAAATGCGCAACAACGTGTTCTCGTTCTGCACAATATGTAAGTGAGTATTTGCGCGCATGAGACTTAAATTACTGACCAAAAAAAGCTGCTTTTTTTTCTGAAGAAAACCCTTTTTTTTTTTTTTTTTTTTTTTTTTTTATGTGCCTGTGTGCATAGGCACATTATAATTAATGGGATGTTTTTTAGCTCTGTAAAACCCGCCTCCTATTCATTTCAGTTTGACATTTTACACTGGGGTGGTGCACTTGCGCTACGTTAGGAAAAGCCCTGCAAGCAGCATCTTTGGCAGTGCTGTATATAGCGCTCCCAAAGCGCCCTGCCCATTGAAATGAATGGGCAACGCTTCGGAAGTGCCGCAAAACGTGCGTTTTTAACCATAAGCGCTGCTTAAACAGGGATAAAGCGCCAATAAAAGAAGCAGTGCTTTACCACTAACGTTCGGCGCTTTCAGTGTGAAAGCAGCCTAAATCGTGTCGCTATAAATCTCTTTTCTCTGGATGTTTGTCCCAAGAGGTCTAAAAATCATAGATGTGTTGAATACCGTGACACGTGCAGATTGATGAACACAGATGGCACATTCAGAGATTTGAATATCAGCCCTGTTCACCACACGTCAATGGATGGGCTGTGATAATGGCATATTTAAAAATCGGAGGGAGGAGAACATTATGTAGAATATAGAGCGCTGTCAGTGGTATCCATGGTGATCTGTAGAAAACATCTAATCTCTACTCCAGAAGCAGGCTTTAAAGTAGCTGACACGGGGGACGTAACATGCCTTGTTTACAAAGTTCCAGCAATGCTGTCGCTATGTTAAGGCCTGGTTCACACTGGGGCGACAAACGCTCCGACATTAGGAGCTCATGTCGCATGACGTGTGAAAATCAATGTTTCCCTATGAGAGCTGTCTTAACTGGTCCGACACATGTCGGTCCGACATTAAAAATGCTCCCTGTACTACTTCTGTCCGACTTTGATCCGACTTCAGCCCATTGAATATCATTAATGTCGGATCAAAGTAGGATCCTTGTCCTAACCATCCGACATTTGACATCCGACATGTGATTACAGCAGCAGTAAAAGGAATTTATCTCACCCTGGGATTGTTTTGATTGGTCAAAGGACAAGTCAGACTAGCACAATGTCGGATCAAAGTAGTATCCTGTTCATGGATGTCGGACCAATGTCGGACCAATGTAGGACAGATGTCGCAGAGCAAAGTAGGATGAAAGTCGTGTCGTATAGTGTGAACCCAGTCTAAAAT
Source organism: Rana muscosa (assembly GCA_029206835.1). Lineage (NCBI taxonomy): Eukaryota > Metazoa > Chordata > Amphibia > Anura > Ranidae > Rana > Rana muscosa. The sequence goes on along the minus strand of CM055118.1, from coordinate 524,054,549 downwards.
ATATTTCAATGTTTTGCTTTAACTCTTGCATTTTTGTAAGTAAAGCACGTAGGTATTCGGCAGCTTTCTTTTCACCCATAGCATAGACTGAAATATTACTAAAACTGGCCGTACAGATTTTTTTTTTTTTTTTTTTTTTCATTCAACCTGGCTGAAGAAATCCAATAGGTTTCTCCATCCACACCACCAGTACAGATGGAGAAATTTATGGTGTTTTGTATTCCCACACAGTGCCTGCATTGTATTTGATGGCCATCCATTTTCCACCCAGATCTTTCGACAAAGATTAATTGGAAAAATTGACTTTAGAAGATCCTTAATTCAGTGTGTATGGCCAGCTTAAGAGCAATGAATACTAAATGCAACCGAATTCTGTGGAAGTTAGAAAACAGGAATTCCTGACTTCATGTAACCTCAGTTTTATTCCTTTTCTTCCAGGAGGTGGACGATAAGGTAGTAAGTCCAGAAAAGGCAGAAGAGGCCAAATTAAAAGCAAGGTATCCTCATCTGGGTCCTAAGCCAGGAGGCTCAGATTTCCTGCGGAAACGGCTTACGAAAGGGGTAAGCAACTTTAAAACCTATTTTACTCCTGGAGGTTTCATTCAAAAGCTTTGGGGAGTTATTAACGTACCTCTGTGGCATCCACAAAATGCTGTTTTAAAAACTATACTCCTGCATGCATTCTTCTGGATTTTGAACTTTTCTTTCGTTTGAAATGGACGTAATCATCTCCCCAGTAAACTGATGCATGCTGTATAAAACTGTGGATCACAGTCATCTAGCGCCCAGTTGAAGTTTCAGTTAAAGTGGAGTACCACCCAAAAGTGGAACTTCTGCTTTAAGCACTCCTCATCCCCTTACATGCCACATTTGGCATGTCATTTTTTTCGGGGGGACTTCCTGTCCCACTTCCTCCTTCCGCCCAGGGCCCGCCTCGACGGCGGCGACTTGTCTCGCCTTAGGCGGCCCCTCCCTCTAGGCGATCTCCTGGGACATGTGACGTGTCCCAGGAGATCGCCTGTCCACTCAGGGAGCTCAGCGCTGCTCGTGTGTGCCCAGCCGTGAAGCCGAAAGCTGTCACGGCCGGGTGCCCACAATGTGAATGGAGGCGCCGGCAGAGAGGGGTACAGGTAAGAGCTGGACCGTGGAGCAGGTAAGTGTCTGTTTATTAAAAGTCACTAGCTACACTTTTTGTAGCTGCTGACTTTTTTAATAAACCTAAAAAGGCTGGAACTCCCCTTCTTTTTTTTTTAAAAGCCTCCAGGGAACTAAATTTTCCTTTTAAGCGGAGCTCCACCCAAAAAAGGAAGTTCTACTTTAAGGCCACATCCTCTTCTCCATATGGCACTTTTTTGGGAGGGATTGGGGCGTAGATACCTGGTTTTGACAGGTACCCGCTCCCACTTCACCTAGATGATGTGAGCGGAAGTTCTCCTCCCTCCATGCAGTCATCTGGGACATGTCACAGGTCCCAGAAGACTGCAGGGCCATTTTACAAGTCAGCATCTGCAGTTTTTGTAACTGACTTATAATAAACACCAAAAATGCCTGCACCTCCTCTTTAAATTTAGTATTTTTGAAGCCCAGAATAGGGTTCTCTCTGAGCCTGCATATCATTACATCACCTCCTCGGTTTTAGGAAGCAGAAAAAGAGCGACGGACAAGAGGTGGCTTGGGAGTTGTGAGTTAACTTCACCTGACCTCAGGAGGAGGAAGAGATCTTCTGGACTCTGCCAAGGATCAGCCCATCCTGCATTTTGTACAAGGCGCCTGACTAGATTCTATGAAGTTTTTACCATGAGATGACTTGTGGGCCTGGTCCAGCACCCAGCTAGGAAAGAGTAAATTTAATTATTGTAAATGGATTGAGAGGGGGGAGGAGGAGGGGAAAAAGAGGAACCAAGTTCTTTAACCACTTACGGACCGCCGCAAGATATCTCTGTTATGGCAGCAGCTAGCTGCCATAACCCAGGTGTCCATCTCTTCAGCCGGCGGTCCGGTTTCTGATAATGGTGGTCTCTGCGGTGGATTGCCACGAGATTACCGTTGGCGGGAGAGTGGCCCCTCCACTGCTCTCCCGTGCCCTCCACTGCTTACCGGAGCCATCGGCGGAGGCGATCGGGTCTTCTCTGTTGTTGGGTGAGGGGAAGATAGCTTCCACCCATAGCTCTTAACCCCTTCCTTACCGAGTTGTCGTAAAATGACGTCGGCAGGAACCCTTCCTCCGGGTGGACATCATGATGACCTGGGCTTCCCGGCGGCTAAGGGGTGCGTGCCTGGCTGCCGCGATGTCCGCCGGGCACCCGCGATCACAGCAGGACCGTGGATCTGTGTGTAAACACACAGATCCACGTCCTGTCAGAGGAGACCCATGTGTGTTCCCAGTACAGAAGAACACGCATCGGTCTCCTCCCCTTGTGAGTCGTCGTCCGCCCCCCCCCCCCCCGTCCCCCCGTCCCCCCCTACAGTTAGAACCACTGCCCTAGTGAGTGATTCTCAACTCCAGTCCCCAAGGCGCCCCAACAGGTCATGTTTTCAGGCTTTCCATTATTTTGCACAGGTGATTTGATCAGTTTCACTGCCTTCGTAATTACCAAAGCTGTTTCATCTGAGGGAAATCCTGAAAACATGACCTGTTGGGGCGCCTTGAGGACTAGAGTTGAGAAACACTGCACTAGGGAACATATTTAACCCCTTCAGTGCCCCCTAGTGTTAACCCCTTTCCTGCCAGTCACATTTACACAGTAATCAGTGAAGTTTTATAGCACTAATCGCTGTATAAATGTGAATAGACCCAAAAACGTGTCAAGTGTCCGATATGTCTGTCGCAATGTCACGGTCACAATAAAAATCGCAGATCGCTGCCATTACTAGTAAAAATTTAATTCCATAAATCTATCCCCTATTTTTTAGATGCTATAACTTTTGCGCGAACCAATCACTATAAGCTTATTACGATTTTTTTTTTTTTTTTTTACCAAAAATATGTAGAATACATATCGGCCTAAACTGAGGGAAAAAATTGTTTTGAAAAAAAAAATTTGATATTTTAAATCAAAAAGTTAAAAATATATATATATATTTTTTTTTTTTTTCAAAATTGTCGCTCTTTTGTTTATAGCACAAAAATAAAAACCGCTGAGGTGATCAAATACCACCAAACGAAAGCTCTATTTGTGGGGGGGGGAAATAAAGATTTAATTTTGGGTCTCAGTGTTGCATGACTGCAATTGTCATTCAAAGTGCGACAGCGATAAACTAAAAATTGGTCTCGGCAGGAAGGGGGTGAAAATGCCCTGTCTTGAAGCGGTTAAAGGGCCTTTTTGGGGATTTTTTTTTTTTTGCATTTTAATGTAAATATGAGATCTAAGGTATTTTTGACCCCTGATCTCATATTTAAGAGGACCTGTCATGCTTTTTTCTATTACAAGGGATGTTTACATTGTAATAGGAATAAAAGTGACTTTTTTTTTTTTTTAAAGGTGTAAAAAATAAAAGCATTTTTAAACACGCCTCGTCCCGACGAGCTTGCGTGCAGACGTGAACGCATACGTGAGCAGTACCCGCATATATAAACTGTGTACAAATCACATGTGAGTTATCGCCGCGATCGTTGGAGCGAGAGCAATAATTCTAGACCACCTCTGTAACTCAAAACTTGCAACCTGTAGAATTTTTTTTTTTTTTTTTTTTTTAAACTTCGCCTATGGAGAGTTTTTTTAAGGTGAAAAGTTTGTTGCCATTCCACGAGCGGGCGCAATTTTGAAGCGTGACATGTTGGTGTCAGTTTACTCGGCATAACATAATCTTTCACAATATAAAAAAAAAATTGGGCTAACTTTACTGTTTTTTTTTTTTTTTTTTTTTTTTTTTTTTTGTTTTTTAAAGTGCGTTTGTAAGACCCCTGCAGAAATATGGTGTGACAAAGTATTGCAATAACTGCCATTTTATTCTCTAGGGTGTTAGAACCCCCAAGCATTATTTATTTTTTCTAAGTAATTTTCTAGCAAAAAACTGTTTAAATTGTAAACGCCAAATCTCAGAAAGAGGCTCGGTCCTTAAGTGGTTAAAGGCGGGGGGAAAAACTGCCAGTGCGTCCAGGACCAGTGGTGTTTAGGCAGAAAAATGCATTTAGGATCGTCAAGTTCTTGAGCGTTTATTCATTTCAGTGGCCAGAATAAATTATTCCAGCCAATGAAATGCATGAACACCCAAGTGCTTGACGTGCCTCAAGCATTTTTTCTGACAAAACATCACTGCCAGGAGGGAAGGCAACTAGAAGAGATGGCAAAACATCTATTGTGAGGCCTTATACCCTTAAAAAAAAAAAAAAAAAAACGGTCCTCTACGTGTTTTCTTTTGTGAAAAGAAAATGCCTAAAAATAAAAAAATATATATATTTTTTTGTTTTTGTTAAAGCAAGTCCAGGCACAAACTTTCACTTAAAAGTAAAGCTTACTCTTTCGTCCATGGACCGACACAGCTTCTCTATTGACAAAGTGGGTATTATCCGTTAATTAGGAGTGACTAGGCAGAAAAACTTGTAAAAAGCGTTGCATCACACCTTCCACAGTCCCGCCCAGGGGGCGGACCCTCCGGGTATACCCTCTCAGTCTGCATCTTCGCAGATCAGTTTTTTCTGTCTAGCAAGGAGTAGGACATGGCTCCCTTCGGGCCCATTGGTCCGGGGAAAAAAGATAGAGAGATATATATATATATATATATATATATATATATATATATATATATATATATGTGTATATATATGTAGTAAAATAAATTTTATATATATTTGTTGTTTCCTGCGATCTTCGATCAACTGCCGACTGGGTGACAGGCTGGATCCTCGATCCTTGTAGTCTCCCCAGTTTCGGCCATCGAGCGTGTGCCGACCCTAGCTACGCGCTGGGTTTTCCACGGGTGGCCGGTGAGCTTACGCTCCAGGGCCTGCATCGGACCGCTCAGCTTCAGCTGACCTTACGGCCGAGTCGCAGCAGCCTGGCCGGTGAGCTTACGCTCCAAGGCTTGCATCGGACCGCTCAGCTTCGGCTGACCTTACGGCCGAGTCGCAGCAGCCTGTCCGGTGAGCGTCATGCTCCAGGGCATACATATGATCGTCCCTTCTGGGTCCAATCACAGCATGCCTGGCCAACAGTCACCTTCCGTGCGTGGACGATGATCTGTTTGGAATGTCTTCCAGCAGAATACATGCAGGATAGGTAAGTAAAACTCCCCTGCCTCGGCTGGGTGATTTAGCTGGACATCCCTGGAGAGATCAAGTAAGTGGTTGTGGCCCCTTTCTTCCCTCTCTCCCTGCCTTTTCCTCCTCCCTGGGCTTCTAGCTAAAGGTTGCTGGGGGTCCCACTGGAGCGGGGCTGGCTGTAACTAACATTTAAAAGAAATGTAATTTTTTTCTTACCTGTGTTTGTGTCCTTCCTCCTCCATGCTGTCGGCGGCCATTTTGAGGTGGTCCATGCCAAGTTTGGCCTCTTGTGACTGCCCGGCGGCCATCTTCCTGTGGTTCGGCCACACCCACTGGCCCCTATCAGCTGATCGGCGGCCATGTTTGTCCACCCTGTATGCAGATATTGCTGTTCGGCGGCCATCTTTTTGTGGGCTATGGCTGCTTGACCTCTATCTTCTGTCGGCGGCCATTTTCTTAGAGCCCACATTATCTTCCATACAGACGTTTTTGGCAACCATTTTGCGAGAGCCTCAGGCCTCTAGGGTGCATTACACTGGCGCGAAAATTCACACAGGAAGTGCTGATAAAAGAAGCAGACTGACACAGCAGCAGGGGGACAGCATCACAGGCGCAGCATAGCAGTACCTATCCAGGGTGGTGAGTCCTCTGGGTGACCCAGCCTCTCTGCAGCACAGGAGGGTGGCCTATTGATATCTTGCCTGGAGCCCTGTGGGTGTCAGCGTGTGGTCAGCATGGCATCTGAGCCAGATGTCTTCTCCCCTGAAACACCAGATTTAGCAGCTGGTGTCCCTGAGGTGTCTATGGACGCTATGTCGGCAATCCTAGAGGCGTTTGCTGCCAGGGTGGAAGTAGCACACGGGAATACAGGGGGTAATAAACGCCCCTGTCCCCTGCAATCTTCTGGGGATATTTCTGATGCAGAACCAGGTCCAGCTACGGCTCATGGCCCAGATTCTGATGCATCAGAGACTGCAGACCGCGACCGATCGGACAGTGAGGATGACTCCAGGTCAGTACGCGAGACGGCTTTGGTATCTGACCTTATTACTGCAGTGCGGGATACGCTAAAGTTGGAAAAGACTGCAGAAGTAGCAGATACTCCAGTCCCCTTTGGGTTTCGTAAACCTGCCCGCACTGCTAAGGTGTTCCCTTGTGTGTCTTATTTTGACAAACTCTTATACAAGGAATGGGAGAACCCACTGAGGGTCTTTACAGCCCCAAAGAGGTTTGCAGTACGGTACCCCTTTGAGGAGAGTTTTCTGAAGATATGGACCTCTCCCCCTATAGTGGACCCTTCGGTGTCCAGACTTAATAGAGCCACCACTATTCCAGTAGAAGGGGCTCCTGTTTTCAAGGACTCTGTGGATAAGAAGGCTGAAGCACTCGCTCGCTACCTATACTCAGTGGTAGGCTCGGCAGTACGCCCGGCATTGGCGGGGGCCCTAGTGTCTCCGACACTTAATGGGCAAAATTGCTACTCCAGGGGTTAAAGGAGCGAGATGCTCCTCCTAATGAGATAACTTTGGCTGACCAGTTGGTCCAGGGCCTTAAGTTTGTCTGGGAGTCAGACATGGATACTATTCCCCCTGCTGTCAAGAGCTTCAGTTTATGCAGTAGCAATACGCCGCCTGATCTGGCTAAAGGGCTGGTCTGCGGACCAGACTTCCAAGAAAGCCCTGTTGGATCTGCCTTTTAAGGGCGACAGACTTTTTGGGGCTTCTCTGGATGACATCAAGGATGCCACAGGAGGTAAAATCACTTTGCTTCCCCAAACTAGCAAGGGTAAGGGACCACGCCAAGGGCAAGGGCCCTCCTTTACTGCACGGAAGCGTTTTTTTGCCCCCTTAAGGCGACAGGGAAAAGACCCCAGGCCGATAAAGCGCCTGCCCAAGGACAGAAGCGTCCTTGGTCCCGCAGACCCAACAAGCCTGCGGACAAATCTGCGTCCACATGAAGGTCCGCCCCCACCCAGCTCTCGGGTGGGGGGACGTCTTCGCAAATTCGCGACTCAGTGGACTGCTCTAGTCTCCGACAGGTGGGTTTGCGAAGTAATCTCCTCAGGCTACAAGATAGAATTTCTCTCTTGTCCACCAGACAGATTCATCACCTCCAATCACTACCGACCCGTCGGGAGGCCCTGTATGGGGCGGTCCAGGGTCTACTGGAACGCGGGGTAGTTATTCCAGTTCCAGAACGGGGTCAGGGTTTTTACTCAAATCTGTTCATTGTGCTGAAGAAGGAGGGGGTTCGTCCAATCTTGGATCTCAGAGCCCTCAATTGCTTTGTGAAGGTACAAAGATTTCGGATGGAGTCGGTTCGATCTGTAGTCACGGCTCTCCATCCGGGGGACTTTCTGGCCTCCTTGGACATCAAGGACGCATACCTGCATGTCCCCATATACTCCAGACACCAGAGGTTTCTGCGATTTGCTATCGGGAAGAACCACTACCAGTTTGTGGCCCTCCCGTTTGGCCTTGCCTCAGCACCCAGGACGTTCACCAAGGTGCTCGCTCAGATTCTGGCACTTCTAAGACAGTGGGGTATCGCTATCACAGGTTACTTGGACGACCTTCTGCTGAAGGCCCCTTCAAGCTCAGACTTAGAGGTAAGCGTGTCCATTACCTGTCAGACTCTTCGAGACTGTGGATACTAAACACACAAGTCAGTATTGGTGCCCACTCAACGCCTAGTGTACCTGGGGTTGATTCTGGATTCCTCAGAGGCAAAGGTATTCCTCCCTGTGGAGAAGTTGCAGACCCTCCGGGCTGCAGTACGGCAGCTGACTTCCAGGAATTGGTCGTCACTCCGTTTTTGCATGCGAGTGTTGGGCCTCATGGTAGCCTCCTTCGAGGCGGTCCCATATGCTCAATACCACACTCGAGTGTTACAGAAGGATGTTCTGTCCAGATGGAACAGATGCCCTTCATCTCTGGATTATCAAATCCGAGTGAGCCACCTAGTCAGGAGATCCCTGGTATGGTGGCTGACAGCACCGGCTCCAGTGGCCGGGAAGTAATTTCTTCCGGTTTACTGGATAGTAAACACGACGGACGCCAGCCTTACAGGTTGGGGGGGAGTCTGTGGTGTCCAGTCGGCGCAGGGTCGCTGGACCCCAGAGGAAGCCCTCCTGCCGATCAATGGTCTGGAGATCCGGGCTATCAAGCTGTGCCTCTTCAAATGGTCTCAGAGACTGCAAGGGCGTTCAGTCAGGATCCAGTCAGACAACGCCACAGCAGTGGCATATGTCAATCATCAAGGAGGAACAAGAAGCTCAGCTGCAGCATCGGAGATCGCTCGCATCCTGAAGTGGGCAGAGAGGAGCGTACCGGCACTGTCGGCCGTGTACATTCCGGGTGTGGAAAACTGGCAGGCGGACTACCTGAGCCACCAGATGCTGGACCAGGGAGAATGGTCCTTACACCCGGAGGTGTTCCAACTCCTCTGCCAAAGATGGGGCACACCAGACGTAGATCTTCTGGCTTCCCGACTCAATCGGAAGGTATTGAGGTTTGTGGCCCGGTCAAGAGTCCCATGGGCAGACGCAACGGACGCGTTGGTAGCATCGTGGGGTCAGTATCGGCTAATCTATGCCTTCCCTTCCTTAAGGCTTCTTCCTCTTCTGCTCCGCAGAGTGGAGGCAGAGGGAATTCCAATGATCCTAATCGCTCCAGATTGGCCTCAGCGTCCTTGGTACGCCGATCTAGTACGTCTGGTTCAGACGTCCCCTGGCGCCTACCACTACGGAAGGACCTGCTATCGCAAGGTCCCATATTCCATCCTGCTTTACAGTCATTGGCTTTAACGGCATGGCTGTTGAGAACCAGGTACTGAGAGATCGGGGCCTGTCAGACTCAGTAATCTCTACTATGAGAAGTGCTCGGAAACCGTCCTCTAGGAAGGTCTATCACCGCACTTGGAGGGCCTACATCTCCATGTGTGAGGAAATGAAATGGCATCCGCGTACCTATTTGGTTTCCAGAATCCTGCTGTTTTTACAGCATGGGGTAGACCAAAGGCTTGCCCTAAGTACGATTTAAGGGACAGATATCTGCCCTGGCTGTCTTTTTTCAGCAACCCCTGGCGACTCACTCTCTCGTGAGAACATTTGGGCAGGGGGTCCGACATGTGGCCCCTCCGGTCCGTCCCCCGTTACCTCCGTGGGACTTGAACCTGGTCCTCTCGGTGCTTCAGAAGGCACCGTTTGAGAATATTAGAGATATTCCCCTGTTGACACTTTCTCAAAGTGGTCTTTTTGGTGGCTGTTACGTCAGTTAGTCGAGTCTCTGAGCTGGCAGCCTTGTCCTGCAAGGCTCCCTATTTGATTTTCCACAAGGATAAGGTAGTGCTGCGGCCGCAGCCTTCCTTTCTTCCGAAAGTCGTTTCGGCTTTTCATCTCAACGAAGACATTGTACTTCCATCCTTGTGTCCTCAGCCGTCGAATCCTAAGGAGTCGGCGTTGCATTCCTTGGACGTTGTCCGAGCTTTGAGAGTATACCTATCTGCTACTTCCCTGTTCCGGAAGTCAGACTCACTGTTTGTTTCGGTGGCTGGTCCCAAGAAGGGCCAAGCAGTCTCATCGGCCACCATCTCTAGGTGGATCCGACAGATAGTAATCCAGGCTTACGCCTTAAAGGGTCAGGCGCCCCCCTTTCCTGTCACGGCGCATTCGACCAGGGCAATAGGTGCCTCTTGGGCTTTCCGACATCAAGCGTCTGTTTCCCAACTATGTAAAGCGGCGACTTGGTCGTCCGCTCACACTTTCACAAAATTCTACAAGGTTGATGTAGGTGCATCTTCGGATGCCTCTGTCGGCCGCAAGGTTTTGCAAGCGGCTGTTTAGAGTTGCAACTCCTCCGTTGGAGTGCTGTTTTTGTGTTTTGGGGGTGAAGTTTGTTTTTATGCTGTTACCACCGCTCGTTTTTTTTCTCTGACACTGCTTTGGGACATCCCACTTTGTCAATAGAGAAGCTGTGTCGGTCCATGGACGAAAGAGTAAATAGGATTTTTTACTCACCGTAAAATCCTTTTCTCTGAGTCCATGGACCGACACAGCACCCACCCCTCCTTTTTTAAGTTTGTACTGCTTTTTGACGAACTGATCTGCGAAGATGCAGACTGAGAGGGTATACCCGGAGGGTCCGCCCCCTGGAAGGTGTGATGCAACACTTTTTACAAGTTTTTCTGCCTAGTCACTCCTAATTAACGGATAATACCCACTTTGTCAATAGAGAAGCTGTGTCGGTCCATGGACTCAGAGAAAAGGATTTTACGGTGAGTAAAAAATCCTATTTTCCATGTTCTGTGGGAGACGAGATCTAGTGAATGCAGGGTCCTGGGTTTAGGACTACTGTCTCTACCACATAGGATATAAATAATTTTGTGTGCAGCAGATGTCTCTACCAATCCAGACATTAGCCTTGTAAAGTACCGGTGACATCACTGTGCTGCACATTTACAGAGAACAGAACTGTGGGAGACCCAGCAGGCCCACTTACTACAGGTTACCTGCAGAATTCTGGTAGAGGGTGGAGACGAGACCAGTCACCATACACAAGGCTACAGATCAGCAGTGAACGGCCTTTAATACAGGAAGCTCCCCCGGAGTTTAGCTTTACAGAAAATGCTGCTTCCTGCATTTTATTTTTATTTTTTTAACCACTTCCTTACCGGGCCATAGTAATGACGCCGGCAGGAACCTTCTCTCCCTCCGGGTGGACGTCACATGACGTCCGTGCTTCCCGGCCGTCTAGGGGGCGCGCACGCGCTGCTCGGGACCCGGTGTGCAACGGCCGCGATGTCCGCCGGGCACCCGCGATCACAGCTTGACCGTGGCTCTGTATGTGTAAACACATCCACGTCCTGTTAGAGTAATGGAAACCGATGTGTGTTCCCAGTACAGAGGAACACAGTTCGGTCCCCTCTCCCTACAGTTAGATTTACTCACTAGGGAACATATTAACCCCTTGATCGCCCCCTAGTGTTAACACCTTCCCTGACAGTCACATTTACACAGTAATCGGTGCAGTTTTATAGCACTAATCGCTGTATAAATGTGAGTGGTCCCAAAAAAAAAAAAATGCCATAAATCTATCCCCTATTTCTCTTTTCGTCCATGGACGGACACCGCCTTCTCAATTCTTGACATATGGGTTATGTTCCTGTTCATAGGAGAGGACTAGGCAGAACACGTTAAATGTTTAAACACATGTTACATTAATCAGAGTTTAACAGCTCCACCCAGGGGGCGGTCCCTCCAGACATAACCCTCCGCCCTGCAGTCAGCAGCTCCAGTTTTTTTTCTGCCTAGCAGAGGACGTGGCTCCCTTTTGGGCCCAGAGTCCAGAAGAAATTTTTTATTTTATTTAAATTTTTTTGTGATATCTTCTATCAACTGTCGGCTGGGCGACAGGCTGGATATTATAGATCCTTGTAGTCTTCCCAGTTCCGGCCATCGAGCGTACCAGTCCTTAGCTTCGCGCTGGTTCTGCCACGACGTGCCCCATGGGTGGCCGGTGAGCACATGCTCCGGGGTCCACATATGACTGGGCTGATTGTTTCACTCGCAGTGGACCGGGCCGACAGCTACTCCAACACGGTTGTAGGCCTGTCAGGGACGCACCAGCGAGTCCTCGCGCGACTGGTAAGTACTATTCCTCGGCAGGTGGGAACAGCTGGGCGTTTCAGGGGATTAGGGGTTCTCCTGTCCTCCCTTTCCCTGCTCTGTCACATTTCTCCTGCTCTAGCAGGGTGCGCTGCGACCAGGGCGTACCTGTGGGGGGGCTTTGGATCCCGGTGGGGACTGTTGGGTGCCTAGGCTCATTTGTCTGTGAGTGGTGCTCTGTTCTGGGGAAGTCGCTGTGCTCGGCCTTCTCGTCCACATCGTTTAAGTGACATTTTTGCGGCGCAGCCGCCATTTCTCTTATCATCCATGGACTGACACGGCGTCTCTTTACACTTTACACGTGGGTTATGTCCCTGCTTGCAGGAGAAGACCTAGGCAGAATGTGAGATGTTATACATACATTCTAAAAGCCAGAGCTGAACAGCCCCACCCAGGGGGCGGTCCCTCCGGGCATAACCCTCCCACTACAGTCAGCAGACTTCAGTTTTTTTCTGCCTAGCAGAAGGAGAAGACGTGGCTCCCTCAGGAGCCAGTCTCCTGACCTATTTTATTCCTTTTTGGAATTCTTTTTTATTTTTGAGAATCTTCTATCAACTGTCGGCTGGGCAACAGGTTGGGTACAAGATATCCTCGTAGTCTTCCCTGTCCAACCATCGAGCGTGCTGATCCTCGCCTTGTGTGCGTGAGACTCAGTTCACGACATGCCCCATGACTCCAGGGGTGGCCGGGTTTGCTTTCATGCTCCCACGGTCCTCTCAAGACTGAACAGCTCCTGACTGACTGTATCTTTCGCGGTGGACCGGGCCGACAGCTACTCAGTACTGCACTGTGATAGTCCTGTCAGAAACACCAGTGTGTCCCTCAGGGGACAGGTAAGTAGTCTCTCCTGCCTGCAGGTGAGTACAAAGGGCTGTGTGTTTCTCTGTGGGGGATTTTCCCTGTCTCCCCCTGTATTTTATTGTCGTTCTCTGTCACCATTACTGGCGCTGGCTGTGTGGGGTGCGTGGGGGTCACACTGTTCTTGGGGGGCTCATGCTGGTCTGCAATGTATGCCTTGGGGCTTTTTTGTGTGGTAGTTTTTTTTTTTTTTGGGGCCTGAGCGGCGCTGTGCGTGTGTGCTGTTTCATTTTAACTGCGTCATGGCGGCCATCTTGCCGCGGATCGCCTCAGTGAAGCGCGGCGCCCATTTTCTTGTAGCCCGCGCGCTTTTCAGCACTAGTTTGGCCTCTAGCGCTGCTGTAGCAGCGCAAATCTCCTCACAGCTCACCAGCGCTGACACAGCGCGGTACAGACAGCGGAACTAAGCGGTCCCCTGGGCGCCCCCTCCTCAGTCAGCACAGCCTGTGGGTGGACTTTTTATCTGAGAGAGTCTCAGAGAGGGACAATATGGAGTCTGTGTCACCAGCTTCCCCTAAAAATGTCAGTGGCAACAGGCAGTGCTTCAGCACTGCGGTCCCTATGGACCTGTTGTGGGCAGCCCTGGAATCAATTTCTGACCAGGATGGGAGCTGTGTGCAAGCGCAAGGTGCAAAAAAGGCGCCCTCTCCCCACTTTATCTACTCGAGGGCAGTGCGCTGATTCAGATATGGGCCTAGCCACTATCGCTCAGGACCCTAGTTCTGAATGTATGGATGGTTTTGAACAGGACATTCCTTATGAGGGAAACTCCAGTTCTGAGTCAGTAAATGACAGGGCGCTTGTTAGTGTGCTCATGACTGCGGTGAGGGACACTCTCAAGCTCAAATGCTGCGGATGCAGAACCTCAGGCGGATACTGTCTCCTTTGGTTCTTTTAAGGCCAGGCCTTCTAAAGGGGTTTTTTCCATTGTACTTTCTTTGACCAGCTCATTGATAAGGTCTGGGAAAAGCTGCAGAAGAATTTTTTTATGGCCCCGCGGCGTTTGTCTATCAGATACCCCTTGAAGATGCCCTACTTAAAGTGGGCTTCTCCCCCAGTGGTCGACCCTCCAGTCGCCCGGTTGAACAAGGCCATCACTCTCCCGATGGAGGGGACTCCTGCATTTGAGGACCCCACTGACAGGAGGTCAGAAGTGCTGAGCAGAACCATGTTTGCCTTGTTGGGATCCGCCCTACGACCTGTGGTAGCGGCGACCCTTGTGTCTAAAACACTTACAGGTTGGGCAAAAATGTTGCACCTAGCTGTACAGGAGCATATTCTTCCTCCAGACACAGTTGCTCTGGCCCACCAACTGGTTCAGGGCCTGGTTTCTGTGCGCCACGCTGAACGCGGCCCCTTTAATATCCAGGGCCTCTGTCTCGGCGGTGGTATTGCGTCTTATCTGGTTGAAATGCTGGTCTGCTGACCTAGCCTTAGGAAGCTCCTGACGGATCTACTATTTAAAGGCGGTAGACCTTTCGGTGCTGCTCTGGATGACATCGTCATGGATGTCACGGGAGGTAAACGCACTCTTCTTCCTTAGACTAGCAAGGGTGAGGAGGCCCGCCGCAAACAGGGGCCTTCCTTTCCAGCAAAACGGTTTTTTTTTTCGTCAGTCAGAGTCCACAAGTAGGCCCTCTCAGACTGACGGCAGTGCGGCTGGTGGGCACAAGTGCCCCTGGGTGCGTAAGCCAAACAAGCGGCTCCCAAGCCCGCCTCCGCGTGTAGTCTTGCCTCCGCCCGACTCTGGGGTGGGGGGACGACTTCGCAGGTTCACGGATCGGTGGACCTCCCGAATCTCCGACTGGTGGGTGTGCGAGGTGGTCACCTCAGGATATAGGATAGTATTCCGATCCTGGCCCCCACACAGATTCTTTCCCTTGAATCTTCCTCTCCTTCCTACCTGTCGGGCAGCCCTCTTGCGGGCTGTACAGGATTTGATCAGGTCCGGAGTGATTGTGCCGGTTCCGTCACAGGAGAGTTTTCAGGGATTCTGCTCGAATCTGTTTGTCGTCCCAAAAATAGGACGTGGTTCGACCTATCCTGGACCTCAAGGCCCTGAATGCCTTCGAGAAGGTGCAGAAATTCCGCATGGGATCCATTCGCACGGTGATCGCTACACTCCACCAAAGGGCTTTTCTTCTGGCGTCCTTGGACTTCAAGGACGCCTACTTGCATGTTCCGATCTGCGCAAGTCACCAGAAGTTTCTGCGCCTTGCGATCAGCGAAGTCCACTATCGATTGTGGCTCTTCCTTTCGGCCTTGCCTCGGCACCAAGGGTGTTCACCAAGGTGCTTGCTCCGGTTCTAGCCTTCTGTTACAGCGAGGTATTGCTGTCGTGGGCTATCTGGACGGTCTTCTGCTATGAGCAGAAAGTGGCTCAGACTTAGAGGAAAGGTGACTATCGTCAATTAGACCCTCAGGAACTTCGGGTGGTTCCTGAACATTCAGGAGTCAGTCCTGGTCCCGACTCAGTGTCTGGAGTATCTAGTTCTGGTTCTGGACTCCTTGGAGGCGAAGGTATCCTACCTCTGGAGAAGTTGCTGACACTTCAGTCTGCGGTGCGGGTGCTGACATCCCGAACATGGTTGTCAATCCGTTGTTTGCATGAGAGTCCCGGGACTCCTGGTGGCCTCCTTCGCGGCCATTCCGTATGCCCAATCACACACCAGGGCATTGCAGAAGGAGATCTTGTCCACCCGGGACAAATCCCCGTTGTCCTTGGATCTTCGGATCCAGGTGATTCACCTGGTCAGGGCGTCCCTGACATGGTGGTTGGGACCCTCGGCTCTTCGGTCCGGAAAGTCGTTCCCCTCCCATCCAATGGACGGTACTCACGACGGACCCCAGCCTGACGGGCTGGGGTGGAGTCTGGGGAGTCCTGTCGGCTCAAGGCCTTGGACTCTGGACGAGCCCGTTTACCAATCACTGTTCTGGAAATACGGGCCATCAGATTGTGTCTCTCCTCAGGTCGGAGAGAGTACGGGGTCGCTCCATCAGGAGCCAGTCGGACAACGCCACGGCGGTGGCGTATGTAAACCTTCACGGGGGGACTCGGAGCTCAGCTGCGGCTTCCGAGGTAATCCGTATCCTGAAGTGGGCCGGAAGAAACATGCCGGCTCTGTAGGGGCGGACTATCTGAGTCGCCAGACGCCGGACCAGGAAGAGTGGTCCTTGCATATTTCAACTCCTTTGCCGACGGTGGGGCACGTCGGATGTGGACCTGATGGCCTCTCGACTCAGTCGCAAGGGTCGAGGTTGTGGCCAGATCCAGGGATCCTTGGGCGATGACTCGGATGCGTTGGTGGCCCCATAGGGTCCTTATCGCCTGATATAAACTCCGGTGATCCTAATTGTTCCGGATTGGCCTCAGTGTCACTGGTACGCTGATCTGGTACGTCTCGTTGCGGACGTTCCCTGGCGGTTGCCGATGAGGGAGGACCTTCAGTCTCAAGGTCCTATGTTTCATCCGGCTTACAGTCTCTGGCTTTAATGGCAGAGCTGTTAGAAGCCTCTGGCTTTAACGGCAGAGCTGTTAGAAGCCAGGTGTTGAGGGACCGAGGTCTCTCGGACTCGGTCATTTTGACCATGTTAAGGACACGGAAGTCTTCCTCCAGGCAGATCTATCACCGTGCCTGGAAAGCTTATATCGCCATATGCAAAGCGCTGGACTGGCGTCCTCGGACGTATTCCGTCCCCAGAATCCTGCGTCCTCTACAGTGTGGAGTGACCCAAAAGCTTGCTTTGAGTACCATCAAGGATCAGATTTCGGCCTTGGCCGTCTTCTTTCAGCGACCTCTAGCGGGTCATTTCTTGGTTAGCACCTTGTGTTGGGGGTTCGCCATGTGCTCCCTCCTGTCAAGCCTTCTCTCCCACCGTGGGATCTGAATTTGGTGCTCTCGGTCCTCCAGGAACCTCCTTTTTGGGAATATCCGGGATATTCCTCTCTTGTCTTGTCTCAGGAGGTGGCCTTTTAGTGGCAATCACTTCTGTTTGACGAGTGTCTGAGTTGGCGGCTTTGTCTTGCAAGTCGCCATATTTAGTCATCCATAAGGATAAGGCGGTGTTGCATCCGCGACCTTCCCTTTTGCCAAAGGTGGTGTCGACCTTTCACCTACATGAGGACATTGTCCTCCCGTCCTTGTGTCCTCACCCATCGCATCCCAGAGAGTTTGCGCTGCACATATTGGATGTGGTACGAGCCTTACGGGTGTACCTGTCTGCTACTGCTTCTATTCGGAAGTCCGACTCACTGTTTGTGACTGCCCCTGGTCCATAACAGGGCCAAGCGGTTTCGTCTGCCATCATTTTTAGGGGAATCAGACAAACCGTCATTCAAGCCTATGCTCTCAAAGGGCGGGCGCCTCCCTTTCCGGTTACGGCGCATTCCACCAGGGCAATTGGTGCTTCCTGGGTTTTCCGACATCAAGCGTCGGTTGCACAAGTGTGCAAGGCGGCGACCTGGTCGTCTGTTCATACCTTTTTAAGTTTTTTATAAGGTTGATGTGGCTGCATCTTCGGATGCTTCCTTCGGCTGCAAGGTGCTGCAGGCCGCTGTTTAAAGTTGCGACTCCTCCGTTGAGGAGATCTGTCTTCTTGGAGTGAAAGTTTGGTTTTTCCATTTATACTGCTCCCATCCCTCTTGGCACTGCTTTGGGACATCCCACGTGTAAAGAGACACCGTGTCAGTCCATGGATGATAAGAGAAAATAGGATTTTTTGTACTCACCGTAAAATCCTTTTCTCTGACATCCATGGACTGACACGGCACCCACCCTTCCTTTTAAGTTTGTACTGCTTTGTTACGAACTGAAGTCTGCTGACTGTAGTGGGAGGGTTATGCTCGGAGGGACCGCCCCCTGGGTGGGGCTGTTCAGCTCTGGCTTTTAGAATGTATGTATAACATCTCACATTCTGCCTAGGTCTTCTCCTGCAAGCAGGGACATAACCCACGTGTAAAGTGTAAAGAGACGCCGTGTCAGTCCATGGATGTCAGAGAAAAGGATTTTACGGTGAGTACAAAAAATCCTATTTTTCTTGTATGCCTGCTGTTATATGTAATTTCCCCATTGGCGGCCATCTTGCCGTGGCCGTGCTGTGGCGCAGGTTGTTATTGCGAGTGGCCATTTTTCATGTGGTCGCGCCCTTTTCTTTCTGGCTGCCATTTTGGATGGGGCTTTGGCCTCTAATGCTGGCTTCCTGTAAGGCGCGCAGCACAATTCTCCATTTTTTTTTTTATTTTTTTTTTTCCTCACACACGCTGTTTACAGACGGAAGACGGGCAGCGGCGCTGAGCGGTTTCTTGCTGGGTGGTGAGTCCCCTGGGTAACCCCCCCCCCGGTCAGTGCAGCAAGGAGGGTGGACTTTTCAGTTTTTTGTCTGGGTCCCTGGGAGCTGTCAGTAATAGTCAGTGTCTGGCACTTCTTCCCCAAACATGTCAGAGGCGGCAGCCGGTGCCCCTGCACCTGCGGTTCCCATGGACACTTTGTCGGCAGTCCTGGAATCTTTTGTTGCCAGGGTGGAAGCGGCGTGCGACCGTAAGGGGGGTAAAAAGCGCCCCCGCCATCCCTAGAGGAATGCTCTAACTCAGACCCGGGCCTAGCTGCGGCACAAGACCCGGGTTCTGCGTTATCAGAGGATGCGGACCAGGACCTTCCTTGTGAGGAAGACCCTTCATCCGGGTCAGCACTTGTTGGTGCGCTTATCAATACTGTGAGGGACTCCCTTTAAGCTGGAAGGTGCAGCTGAGGCGTCCACGGAGGGGTCAGTCTCTTTTGGGTCGCACAAATCGACCCGCTCTGTAAAGGTGTTTCCCTATGTGTCCTTCCTTGATAAGTTCATAGATAAGGAATGGGAAAAGCCGCAGAAGTCCTTTGTGGTCCCTCAGCACCTGCCGGTCAGGTATCCCTTTGAGGAGAGCCCTTTGAAAAAATAGGCTTCTCCTCCGGTTGTTGACCAAACCCCCCCCCCCCGATCGCTCGGTTAAATAAAGTAACCACTCTCCCTGTAGGGGGGACCCCTGCATGTAAGCACCATACTGAGGCGCTGAGCAGGTCTATGTTCACCTTGCTGGGGTCTGCGTTTCGGCCTATTTTGGCTGCTACCTTGGTGTCTCAGATACTCACTGACTGGGCAAAGATTTTGCACCAGACTGTGGAGGAACATCAGCTCCCTTTGGAGTGTATAAGGCTGGCCGACCAGTTGGTGCAGGGCCTTGTGCATGTCTGTGATGCCACTCTGGATGCAGCCCCCTTAATCTCCAGGGCCTCTGTATCTGTGGTGGTAATGCGCCGCCTAATTTGGCTAAAATGCTGGCCTGCTGACAAGGCTTCTTAG
The DNA here is from genome assembly GCA_029206835.1 of Rana muscosa. NCBI lineage: Eukaryota > Metazoa > Chordata > Amphibia > Anura > Ranidae > Rana > Rana muscosa. Next base: position 524,035,488 of record CM055118.1, on the reverse strand, counting down.
AAAGCCTTGGCAGACTTGCCCTTCAAGGGTGGAAGGCTTTTTGGTACCTCGCTGGATGACATTATTAAGGATGTCGCTGGAGGTAAGAGCACTCTTCTCCCTCATATAAAAGAAAAAAACTGCGCTAGTTGTAAGTGAAATAGATTTGAACTCCCCTAAGCAGCAATAATAGTGGGATAAACACCAAAGAGATGAAAGGAAAAAAAATTGCGCTAATGAGTCCAAGATATTAAAGGAAAAGAAATTCAAAGTCCAATTGAAAGGTGCTGGAATAGACAAATGCCAAAAAACGCACACAAGTCCTATATGAACTTGTGTGAATATATGCTTACCAGATAGTAAGCCAAACATGCAGGTGGCTATAACCCAGCCCAAGCCTTTGATTAGCACACCAGTGCTAAATTCCTCAGAGATGGTGAGCTGCAGCAATGGAAGAAATACCTACCCATATTGTGGAGTCAATGCATCTAAAGTGTTTTAACATGGAGAAGAAAAAAAACATAATCCTGCCACATAAAGTAATCCTAAAAGGGATAGTTGCTTTTGCCTGCATACTTTTGCTGATGGGTGTCCCTCATTCCCATCTCAAAAAGTTGTGAGTCCCTATTCTCTTTTGGGTACTTTATCCTGTGGGCCCCATGGAGTTACATCGTTTAAAGTTTGGAGCCATATCCATCCACCATAGCAGCCATATCCACAGGGAGACATCTACATCTGTTAATCAGCCACCTGTCAGCATTCGATTTGTTTCGCTCATAACCCAGTACAATCTGGTAAGGAGATTACCTGTAAGGTGGCAGTTCACTCTGTGGTGGATTTTTACAGTTTTTTTTACTGTTTTAATCAAATTGGTTAAGGCTTGAACTTCATATCTGTTTGGTAAGGAGATTACCTATAAGGTGGTGGCTCACTTTTACCAAATATCATACACTGGGTGTTACGCTTTCCACACTCCATAGCAACTATCCCTTTTAGGATTACTTTAAGTGGCAGGATTACGCTATGTCTTTTTCTTCTCCATGTTAAAACACTTTGGATGCATTGACTCCACAATATGGGTAGGTATTTCTTCCATTGCTGCAGCTCACCATCTCTGAGGAATTTAGCACTGGTGTGCTAATCAAAGGCTTGGGCTGGGTTATAGCCACCTGCATGTTTGGCTTACTATCTGGTAAGCATATATTCACACAAGTTCATATAGAATTTGTGTGTTTTTGGCATGTCTATTCCAGCACCTTTCAATTGGACTTTTTTGAACTTTGAATTTCTTTTCCTTTAATATCTTGGACTCATTAGCACTCTTCTCCCTCAGTCCACCAAGGGGAAGGAGCCGTAAGCCAGGTCCTTCCTTTCCCGCGCAGAAGCGGTATTTTCGCCAGTCAGGGTCCGCGGGTAGACCTTCCCAAGCTGAAAAGGGTCCAGCTGGAGGACAGAAGCGTCCCTGGGTGCACAAGCCAGCAAGCAAGCCTGCCACTGTATGAAGTTTTGCCCCTGCCCGACTCGTGGGTGGTGAGACAGCTTTGCAGGTTCACGGCACGGCGGACCTCCCTGCTCTCCGACCAGTGGGTCTGTGAGGTGGTCACTTCGGGGTACAAGATCGAGTTTTTCCTGTCCGCCAAACAGATTCTTTCCCTCTTCTTCCGGCTCGTCGGTCTGCCTTATTGGGGGCAGTGCAAGATTTGCTAGGGGCCGTAGTGATATTACCTGTACCACTGGAAGAGAGGTTTCAGGGTTTTTATTTGAATCTGTTTGTGGTCCCAAAGAAGGACTGAGTCCGTCTGATCCTGGACTTCAAAGCCTTAAATGTCTTTGTGAAGGTTCGGAAGTTCCGCATTGGAATCAATTCGTTCAGTGGTTGCTGCGCTCCATTCGGGGGACTTTCTGGCATCCCTGGACATCAAGGACGTGTACTTGCATGTCCCAATCTGCACAAGACACCAGAGGTTTCTGCGCTTTGCAATCGGCAAAGACCACTATCAGTTTATGGCTCTTCCCTTTGGCCTTGCGTCAGCACCGAGGGTTTTCATCAAGGTGCTCGCCCCGATTCTAGCTTTGCTGAGAGAGCGAGGCATTGCTATCGTGGGCTACTTAGACTATCTTCTTCTGAGAGCAGCTTCTGGCTCAGAATTAGAGGAAGATGTGGCGATAGCCAGTCACTCTCAGATTTCGGTTGGGTGTTAAACATTCAGAAGTCGTCCTGTCACCGACTCAGCGTTTGGAGTACCTGGGGTTGATTCTGGACTCCAAGGAGGCGAGAGTCTTCCTTTGGAAAAACTGAGGACTCTCCAGTCTGCAGTGAGGTTGTTGACATCCTGAAAATGGTCGTCTCTCTGCTTTTGCATGCGAGTTCTGGGTCTCATGGTAGCCTCTTTCGAGGCAGTACCGTATGCCCAATTCCACACTCAAGTCTTGCAGAGGGAGATCCTGTCCAAATGGAACAAATCTCCATTGTCTCTGGATCATCAGATTCAGGTCAGTCGCCTGGTCAGTGCTTCTCTGAGTTGGTGGCTGAGATCCCCGGCTCTTCAGTCAGGGAAGTCGTTCCTTCCCTTCCATTGGACTGTGATTACGACGGACGCCAGCCTCACAGGTTGGGGGGGAGTCTGGGGAGTCCAGTCTGCCCAGGGTCGCTTGACTCCGGACAAATCCCGTCTGTCGATCAATGTCCTGGAACTTGGGGCGATCAGACTGTCTCCTCATGGTCGAGGAGACTACAGGGACGCCCGATCAGGATTCAGTCAGACAACGCCACGGTGGTGGCTTATGTCAACCATCAGAGGGGAACAAGGAGCTCGGCTGCAGCGTCCGAGGTCGCTCGCATCCTGCAGTGGGACGGAAAGAAGTGTGCTGGGCGTCTACATTCCGGGCGTAGAAATCTGGCAGGGGGACTGGGTCGCCAGATGCTAGACCAGGGGGAATGGTCCTTGCACCCGCAGGTGTTTCAACTCCTTTGCCGGAGGTGGTGCATGCCGGACGTTGGACCTCCTGGCCTCTCGACTCAATCGCAAGGTGTCGAGATTCGTGGCCAGGTCCAGAGATCCCTGGGCAGACGCGTTGGTGGCCCCGTGGGGCCAGTATCGGCTAATTTATGCCCATCCCCCACTGAAGTTGCTTCCTCGTCTGCTCTGCAGAGTGGAGACCGAGGGGATCCCCGTAATTCTAATTGCTCCAGATTGGCCCGGCGTCCTTGGTACGCCGACCTCGTGCGCCTGGTGGCGGACGTACCCTGGCGGGTTGCCAATGCAGGAGGACCTTCTGTCTCCAGGTCCCATACTTCATCCTGCTTTACAGTCGCTGGCTTTAACGGCATGGCTATTGAAAGCCAGGTACTAAGGGACCGAGGTTTTTCGGATTCAGTCATTTCAACCATGTTGAGGGCACAAAAATCTCCTTCCAGGAAGATCTACCATCGTACTTAGAAGGCCTACATCTCTGTGTGAAGAGATGGAGTGGCGTCCGCGGACGTATTCGTTTTCCAGGATCCTGCTGTTTTTACAGCGTGGAGTGGATCAGAAACTTGCCTTAAGCACTATTTAAAGGTCAGATTTCGGCCTTGGCTGTTTTCTTTCAATGGCCTTTGGCGTCCCATTCCCTGGTGGGTACTTTTGTGCAGGAGGTTCGACATGTGGCTCCCCCAATTAGACCACCTCTTCCTCCATGGGATTTAAATCTGGTGCTCTCGGTTCCTCAGGAACCTCCTTTTGAGAACATCGGAGAGATTCCTCTCTTGACACTATCTCAGAAGGTGGCCTTTCTAGTGGCCATTACATCTGTCAGAAGGGTTTCTGAATTGGCGGCCTTGTCTTGCAAGTCACCTTACTTGGTCCTCGATAAGGATAAAGCGGTGCTATGCCTTCCAAAGGTAGTTTCGGCCTTTTACCTACATAAGGACATTGTGCTACCGTCCTTGTGTCCTCGGCCGTCGCATCCCAGAGAGACTGCGCTCCATACTTTAGACGTGGTACGTGCCTTGCAGGTGTACTTGTCTGTCACGGCTCAGTTTTGGAGGTCTGACACGCTGTTTGTTTGTGTCATGTCTGGTCCACAAAAGGGCCTGGCGATCGCATCGGCCACCATTTCCCGGTGGATCAGACAGACAGCCATTCAGGCCTATGCTCTTAAGGGGCCGGCGCCCCTCTTTTTCGGTCGCGGCACATTTAACCAGGGCAATTGGTGCTTCCTGGACTTTCTGACATCAAGGGTCTGTGTCACAGGTGTGCAAGGCTGCGACTTGGTCGTCGGTGCACACTTTCTCAAAATTTTACAAGGTTGCTGCGAGTGCATCTTCAGATGCTTCCTTCAGCCGCAAGGTTTTGCAGGCGGCTGTTTAGGGTTGCAACTCCTCCGTTGAGGAGCTCTGCCTGTTTGGGGTGAAGTTCTTTTTTGATACTGTTTGCCACCCCCCTGTTTTTTTTTTGTTTTGTTTTTTGACACTGCTTGGGGACGTCCCATATGTCAAGAATTGAGAAGGCTGTGTCAGTCCATGGACGAAAAGAGAAAATAGGATTTTTTGTACTCGCCGTAAAATCCTTTTCTCTGTACGGACACAGCACCCACCCCTCCTTTTTTAGATTTGTACTGCTTGTTACGAACTGAGTTGCTGACTGCAGGGCGGAGGTTTATGTCTGGAGGGACCGCCCCCTGGGCGGGGCTGTTCAACTCTGATTATTGCAACGTGTGTTCTGCCTAATCCTCTCCTATGAACAGGAACATAACCCATATGTCAAGAATTGAGAAGGCTGTGTCCGTCCATGGATGACAGAGAAAAGGTTTTTACGGTGAGTACAAAAATTTCTTATTTTTGGTTAAAAAAAAAAAAAAAAAAAAAAAAAAAAATGTAGAATACATATCGGTCTAAACTGAGGGGGGAAACGTGTTTTTTTTTTTTTTTTTTTTTTTTTTTTTTTTTTTATGTGATATTTGTTAAAGTAAAAAATTGTGTTTTTTGAAAAAAATAAATTGTCGCTTTTTTGTTTTTATAGCGCAAAAAATAAAAACTGCAGAGGTGATCCAATACCACCAAACGAAAGCTCTATTTGTGGGGGGGAAAAAACAGATTTCATTTGGGTACAGTGTTGCATGACCGCGCAATTGTCATTCAAATTGCGACAGCGCTGAAAAATTTAAATTGGTCTGGGCAGGAAGGGGGTGAAAATGCCCTGTGGTAAAATTCTGTCTTTTTTAATTAACAAAAAATAAAACCCGCAGAGGTGATAAAATACCACCAAAAGAAAGCTCTATTTGTGGGGAAAAATTCATTTGTGTTGTATGACTGCACAATTGTCATTCAAAGTGCATCAGCGCTGAAAATTGGTCTGGACAGGAGGGGGGTTTAAGTGCCCAGTAGGCAAGTGGTTAAATAATCAAGCTGGATCTTGTCCCTGTCCCCCCAGTCTGTTTGGACTCTGCCAAAAAGAAGACGTGGATAGGATAAGCATTGCAGCATATCTGATTGGCTCCATTTGCTTTTTCTGCTACCTTCAGTCTAAGCTCCGATGTACAGGGAATTGCAAGAGGCTGATACAAAGCCAAATAAAAATACTGTGTATTTTTAAAAACTGGTGTTGGTGTGATGTTTGTTTTTTACTTTTTTTTTTTTTTTTTCTTTTCAGTATTATAGCTGTAGTGAAACCATTGCATTCTATTTTATAAGTGCACCCCTTAGTGGGAGGGTTTAAGAACCTGTTCTTAAAGCATAACTTCAGTTTAAGACAGGCTTTTCTATAGCTGCTAATGAAAGCTGGTCCTCAGCCTCCACACTGCTTGAATGTTATGAGAGACTCAAAATGCAGGCTCAGTGTGGAGTGAGGCTCAATTTACGATTTGGAATAGCAGGCAGAATTGCTGCAATTTTAAATCGCATGGCATTATGTGCTGTGCAATGTGCTTTTGGATGCCATTATCCCTTAATGGCACCCCAAACGTGATGCATGTTGCAACCTGCATAGGTGTGAATCAGGCCTAAGTGCATGTGATGTGTGTGTGTGTGTTTTTATGTGTGTATGAGAGAGAGAGAGAGATCTCTATATAAAAAAAAATTGTGTATCTCTAATCTCCTTTTGCGCATCTTTGTTATAATTGCAAAGACAATATTTAAAGAGTAGGCCAAGTAACCTGTCGTCTTCTCTTTTTCAGCAAAAATACTTTGACTCTGGTGACTATAACATGGCTAAAGCAAAGATGAAGAACAAGCAACTTCCTACTGCTACTGCTGCAGACAAGGCAGAGGTTACAGGGGATCATATTCCTACTCCACAGGATCTTCCTCAGAGGAAACCTTCCCTTGTGGCCAGCAAGCTGGCTGGTTGAGCTGGCCTGACTGCATGAAAACCACCTCATTCCCATCTCTCTTCCTTTTTAACCTTCTGTTATTCTCTGATCCTCCTCCCTGTACACTAATAGTCAGTCTGACAGCTTAGCAGGCAAGAGTAGTGCAAGCTGCTGTCTTGAGTGTAGGGTAAAATTCTCTAGTATCAGATTAGTTGTTTAAACGGATGCACTGATAAACAGGCCTGTTTCTGGTATAGCAATGTAAAGAAATTTACTTGAAAACAGAAATTTACAAATGTACATAATACCTATTTCCTACTGGTAGGACACTTTGGGTTTTACCATTTTAACGTCTGCTTTCCTTTATTCACTTAATGTTTTCCTCATACTGTACTAAGTTTTTCTATTTAAAAAAATTTTTGTTCCATTTTTGTTCTGAAGTTAAATAATTTTGTTTAAGAAGCAAAGCAAAATGTCAAATCAACCTGGGTTCTAAATTTTTTTTTTTTTTTTTTTTTTTTCTCTGCCCTTTTTAACTTGAATGGCCTTAAACCTTTCTCAGCTTTAACGACAGGATTGGACTTGAGCAATATTTGCTCACACTGCTGTAACCTTTCGTACACAATGAAAGTGGCCCCGTTGAAGCTGGCATCTTTCCTGGTGAATAGCGTAGAACCTTATGTTGATGAGTTGGATGATGTGCGCATGTGCATAGACTGTTGAATTCACTTTTGTGCCATTTTGTAAATACAATAGTTTTGCACAACCTTTTTGCAAATGTGTACTAATTTTTACAGTTTACAAGATCTATATGTAAATCTGTAGCACACTTTAGCTCCTTAAGTCCTGGCAGCATTTTATTTCCCAGAGTTATTGCCACCATTCAGAATTCACGTCTTGTGCGTGAACTTAAAGCCGCAAAAGTTTGTGTGTTGGTTTCTTTTTTTTTTTAAGTTTGGTAAAGATGCAAACCTTGAACAAAAATACTTGTTAGATATGTTGGAACTGCACGAAGGCCTGTTCATGCTGCTGTAGGATCACCCTAATGGAGGTGAAGCGGGTATCCTTTATATTAGATCTGGCTTGTGTTTGTAGTAACATCACTGATTGTTGATTTGCCTGTCAACATAGCGCAAACTGCATGCATTTGCACCCGACTCCATTTACGGTGGTCCTGCATGCCACTGTTGTAATCCGCATGCACCCATCTGTGGCAAAAAGGGTTATTTGCCAGACTGCAGCACTTGCTAGGCCATGAAGGTTGATCTTCATCACTGCAGATATTGCTAAGTAACATCTTCCCTGATGTACAGTTTTCTTGGAAATGGTGTTCAGCAACAGTGGAGTTGCCCAGAGTTGTGTGCAGAGGATGTACACATTTCTTGTAAACAGAGTTTGGAACAAGGTTGTGACCAGCATTGGTATGGATGATCATTTGGGACACAGATAATATTTAAGCAAAACAAATATCCGTAATTTATTGGTAAAGAAATCTTATTGTTTTGTTTCTCTGCTAAACCCTTGAGGTGTATATTATTACAGTGCTTATTGGTGTCCTGCAGTTGTTGTTAACTGGTATCAACACTTAAAATAGTTTGTTGTTGCATAAGACCTCCAATCATGCTGGATATACTGAACATTTATGAATATTGTTAATAAAGATTGCAACTGTACTCTGCCTTGTTTCTCTTTTTTTTTACGTGTTTTAAGAATTTGAAAGTGCTAGTTGTCTGGCTGACTAAATGCTTTGCCATCAATACATGGGTTGCTTTACTAAAGGCAAATGACTGCAGTTGCACTCATTTTTTCCCTAGAGCTTAGTGGATGATGAAAATCTGCAGAGCTTCGCTATATTCGTTAAGATGTGGGGAAAATGTGTGCAACTGCACTTGCAAAGTCTGTTTGCCTTTTTAATCGACTCCATTGAATCTGACATTAAGCCCTGGTTCACATTGCAGCGATTTAACATGCGATTTGACATGCCAAATCAGCGACTATTGCCGGCAATGGCACCATCCAAATTGGTGCGACGCCACATTTTGTGGCGCTGCACCGATTCCCAAAAGTAGTTTCTGTACTTGCTACTTTTGCCGATTTTCAAGAGAGATCTGTGCAGAAACCCTCCACAGATGTCTCTAAAATCACCCCCCTTCCGAAGTCAGGACTGACATGCGGGAATGAAATTGTGAGTTCAGCTGAACTCGTACGATTTCATTCCCGCATGCCAGTGTGAACCTAGGCTGAACAAGTAGAGATGTAAGGATTTCTAACACTTGCTGCATTGCCTGGTTTCTAAATTGGAACTTCTGAAGCCAGAACAATACTATAGGTAGAGTACAGATGATTGATTACATATTCCTTCAGTTAAAAGGGGAAGTATGGTCTATGGGGAAAAACCCCTATACTCGCCAAGTGACTGAAGCATCTGTCCCCTGCCAGCTATATAGTGAGAACTAAGTGATCAAATGCACAAATGCAACGATCACTCCGTTTTCTCTCCCCCTCTGTTCTGAGCAAAAGGCTGTGGCTGTCGGAACCTGGACGGGCTCTGTGACTTTAGCCTACTGTTGGCTGAAAACGGGTCACATGAGTGCGAAACTAACTGCAGTGTTGTGACCAATAGAAGTATGGCCTAAATGGCTTTGGCTATACTTCTTCTTTTTTTTTTTTTTTTTTTTATTATCCTTTCTGCACAATTGTTACTCAGTAATCACACCAAAGTGTGTTTTAAAAAATGTTTTTATTTTTTTCATATTTTAGATGAGTATAGCTTACAATTTGCCACATCCCATATTCTATACAAAAAGCAAAGAAAAAAAATGTAAGATCCTTGCACAGTCTAGAGGGACTTTAATGGCAAAGCATGAGACAGAAATGTATATTAAAAGTGTATAAATGTTTTATTAAAATAGTTTATAAAACAAATATAAAAAAAAAAACCTGCTTAATACAGCAGTTAGAAATACTCATCACCCTCTTGAAGACATAAGATATGAGTATTTAAAGTGAACTAGACATAAATAGCATTGATGTAATCTTGGTATCATCACTGTACAAACATTTTGTCTTTTTCAGCAGCTCTACTATACTGTTTTTCCTAAAGCAAACCTTCCCCATCTGAAGAAAGAAAATGGTAATGCAAAGCAAATACATCCTGGGATATTGTAAACACACGAGGCACTGTGATCTCAATATACAGACTTTTCAAAGGTCTGGCGTTTTGAAAGTGTTATGATTAGGCCAGCCTTCAACCTTGGGTAGCAAAGGGTGCCATGGTTAAATGAGGCTACTAATTTCCCAAGTCCTCATCCAGAATGGTCACAAGAGAGGCTGCGCCTACAAGAAGCAAGCACAGAGAACTTAAAAGCCCCCACCACACAGCCCTTCAGTTCTTATGTCTTCTGCAGGCACATGAACAGCAACTCCCATTTATTCTTTAGGAGGTGCCTGGAAATGCCTCTCTGGGAGGATTTTTGCAGGTCACTGTCTGATATATCTGCTCTTCCTGATTTGCAACCTTCGGTTATCTTTACCTTTTACCATTGAGACTGAGGGCTTATGTGGGGGTGAGTAGATTGTCCGCCAGCCATCTACTCTGGGAAGCAAAAGGGTTCAATGTTTAAAAGCCTATTGCTGTTAAAAAATTTCATTTGTTCACTCTACAGTGCATCTGGAAAGTATTCACATCACTTTTTCCATATTTTGTTATGTTACAGCCTTTTCCTCAAAATTCTACAAACCATACCCCATAATGACAACGTGAAAGAAGTGTGTTTTAAAATTTTTGCAAATTTCTTAAAACAAAAGCACCTTTTGGCACCAATTACAGCCTCAAGTCTTTTGGAGTATGATGTTTCTCCCATTCTTCTTTGCAGGACCTCTCAAGCTCCATTAGGTTGGGTGGGGAGCGTCAGTGCACAGCCATGATCAGATCTCTCCAGAAATGTTAAATCGGGTTCAAGTCTGGGCCACTCAAGGACATTCAGAGTTGTCCCATAGCCACTCTGTTATTTTGACTGTGTGCTTAGGGTTGTTGTCTTGTTGGGAGATGAACCTTTTCCCCAGTCTGAGGTCTAGAGCGCTCTGGAGCAGGTTTTCATCAAGGATGTCTCTGTACATTGCTGCATTCACCTTTCCCTTGATACTGACTAGTCTCCCAGTTCCTGCTGCTGGAAAACATCCCCACAGCATGATGCTACCACCATGCTTCAGGGATGGTATTGGCCAGGTGATGAGCGGTACCTGGTTTCCTCCAGACATGAAACATGCCATTGAGGCCAAAGTGTTCAATCTTTGTTTTATCAGACCAGAGAATTTTGTTTCTCATGGTCAGAGTCCTTCAGGTGCCTTTTGGCAAACTCCAGGTGAGCTGTCATGTGCATTTTACTGAGAAGTGGCTTCGGTCTGGCCACTCTACCATACAGGCCTGATTGGTGGAGTGTTGCAGAGATGGTGGTTCTTCTGGAAGGTTCTCCTCTCTCCACTGAGAAATGCTGGCACTCTGTCAGAGTGACCATCGGGTTCTTGATTGCCTCCCTAAGGCTCTTCTCCCAGATCGCTCAGTTTGGCCGCGGTGTCCCGCTCTAGGAAGAGTACTGGTGGTTCCAAACTTCTTCCATTTACAGATGATGGAGGCCACGGTGTTCATTGGGACCTTCAATGCTGCAAAAAAAATTCTGTACCCTTCCCCAGATCTGTACCTCGATACAATCCTGTCTTGGAGGTCTACAGAAAATTCCTTTGTATAGACAGGTGTGTGTGCCCTTCTAAATCATTTCTAATCAACTGAATTTACCACAGATGGGTTCCAATCATGATGTAGAAGCCTCTCAAGGATGATCAGTGGAAACATGATGCACTTGAGCTCAATTTTCAGTGTCATGGCAAAGGCTGTGAACACTTTATGCTTTTCATTTTAATAAATTTGCAAAAATTTCAAACTTCTTTTCATGTTGTCATTATGGCTATTGTTTGTAATATTTGGAGGAAATTTTTTTATTTGATCTGTTCTGGGGAAAAAAAGCCTGTAACATAATGTGGAAAAAGTGAAGCGCTGTGAATACTTTCCGGATGCACTGTATAGTTTGAAATTTCTCAAGAAAACATTTGGAAATGTGTGTAGCAGACTTCCAAAAATCAATTACAAGTGTGTGGCACCCATAGACCTTGCAGTAAAAATACTAAAAGGACCCCTTCCCCATAGGGCTGGGAAAAAAAACTATTTTAATCTTGAATCGAGTTTTGAGTTCAAATCGATTCAGATTTGAAGAAAATCGTTTTTTTTTTTTTTTTTATTTATTCCCCCCCCCCCCCTCTCCAGTTTCCGTAGCAGGGCTGCAAAGGGCATATCCTGAATGGCACTGGGCGGCGTTACCCCAATTACATCTACTTGCCGCCGCGAGCAGATGTAACACTAACCGCAAGCTGCCGTCTGCCTACCTGATCAGCGTGTCATGCAGACAGACGGCGGCCATTGCAGTGTTCAAAAGCTGCGCCTCCCGAGTCCTTGTCATCTGTGATAGGCTAAACACTGCCTGCTGTGAAATTGAGTGTTCCGCCTATCACGGACATCCTCTCATCCTCGTCTGTGTTATGAGGATGAGCGGATGTCCGTGATAGGCGGAACACTAGGAAATTGAGTGTTCCGCCTATCGCAGACGAGGAGGAGGCGCGGCTTTTGAATACTGGAATGGCCGCCGGTGTAGCAGTAAAATCCGTAACCCACGAAAATCTGCATCAGGTACGGGCACAGTGATTGAAGCATGGGCACAGTGAGGCATGGGCACAGTTCAATTCAACTAAGATTTTTTTTTTTTTAGCTAAATCCAAATACAGTATTTAATCATTTGAATGTTTAACCATCTTTGTTGCACACTGACTTTGCAGTTAGAGAAAGGGTTTGCCTTTGCAATTTTGTTTGTTGATGCACTTTAGTATACAAAAAAAAAAAAATCGAATCGTAAATCGGTTTTTTTTTTATAAAAAAAATCGCAGATTTTTTTGGGGGGGAAAATTGCCCAGCCCTACTTCCCCATCATACGTTTTTAAAGTATGTCTAAAGACAAACCTTTTGAGTAGAGAATGGTTAAATCCTTTTCCTGGCCCTAACTCACATCAGCACACAATGTCCTGTGCTGATGTGAGGATAGGCCAGGAAAGGAAAATTACAGTAAGTATTTGGTAACCATTATCTGTTACCGTCCCCCCCCCCTTCAAGTAAGTGGTTGTGGCCCTTTCTTTCCTCTCTCCCTGCCTTCCCTCCTCCCTGGGCTCTGAGCTAAGGCTGGGTGCTGGGGGTCACCTAGGGGGTTCTATCTGGAGCGGGACTGCGCTGTAGGCTGTCATTAGAAATGTCATTTTGCTGCTTACCTGTGTGTGCTTTCTCCCTCCATGCTGTCGGCGGCCATTTTCTTGTGGTCCACGCCTGTTTGGCCTCTGTTGACTGGCGGCCATTATCTTGTGGTTCGCGCCTGTATGGATATACTGCCGCTCGGTGGACATTTTCTTGTGGTTTGCGCCCGCTTTGGCCTCTATGGACAGTTCGGCGGCCGTTTTCTTAAGGCCCACACTGGTTACAGTACGGCTGCTTGGCGGCCATTTTGCGGAAGTCTTGGCCTCTAGGGTGCATTTCACTGGCGGAAAATCATACAGAGACATGCTGATAAGGATCAGACTGACACAGGCAGCTGTGGGAGAGCATCTCAGGCGGGAGCAGACGGTGGCAATAGCGGTACCGTTCTAAGGGTGGTGAGTCCTCTGGGAGACCCTGCATCTCTGTGGCAGCTAGGAGGGTGGCCTATTAATACCTTGCCTGGAGTCCCTGTGGGTCAGGTGCGTGGGTCAGCATGACGTCAGAAGAGACGTCTTCGTCCTGGAAACACCTGAGTTGGCAGCTGGTGCCCCTGGAGGCTTTTGTTGCCAAGGTGGAAGCGGCGCATGGGAACACGGGGGGTGGTAAATGCCCCCGTCCCCAGCCATCTTCTGGGGATAATTCTGATGCAGAACCAGGCCCGGCTGTGGCTCAGGGTCCAGATTCTGATGCATCAGAGACTGTAGACCGTGACCGGTCGGACAGTGAGAATGAGTCCAGGTCAGCACGCGAAAAGGCTTTGGTATCTGACCTTATCACTGCAAAATTGGAGAATGCTGCAGAAGCAGCAGAGACACCGGTCCCCTTTGGGTTCCATAAACCAGCCCGCACTGCTAAGGTGTTTCCTTGTGTGTCTTATCTTGATAAGCTTTTGTACAAGGAGTGGGTAAACCCACTGAGGGTTTTTGCACCCCAAAAATTTTGCGGGTCGGTACCCCTTGAGAGTTTTCTGGAAAAATGGACCTCTCCCCCGATAGTGCACCCCCCCATCCTGTGGCCAGACTTAACAAGTTACCACGATTTCAGTGGAAGGGGCTCCTGTCTTCAGGGACACTCGCTACCTATACACAGTGGGGGGCTCAGTGGTGCGTCTAGCATTGGCTGGGGTTTTCTGATGTCTCAGACACTTACTGAGTAGGCAAAGATGCTACTCCAGGGGTTAAAAGCACGGGAGACTCCTCTGAACGAAGTAGCTCTGGCCGACCAGTTGGTACAGTGCCTTGAGTCTGTCTGCGAGTCAGACATGGATACTATCACCTTGCTGTCTTGGGCCTCGGTTTATGTGCTGGTCTTCCAAGAAGGCCCTGTTGGATCTGCCCTTTTAAGGCGACAGACCTTTTGGGGCCTCTCTGGATGACATCATTAAAGATGCCACAGGAGGTAAGAGCACGTTGCTTCCGCAATCCAAAAAGGTAAGGAGCCACGCCATAGGCAAGGGCCTCCTTCACCGCGCACAAGCGGTTCTTTCTTCCCCCTAGTGCGGCAGGTAAACGAACCCAGGCTGATAAAGCGCCTGCTGAGGGACAGAAGCGTCCCTGGGTTCGCAAGCCCAACCTTGCTTGCCTACCGAACAGATTTTTTTCCCTCTAAACCGCCAGCTTCAGCCGACTTGTCGGGAAGCCCTATATGGGGCGGTCCAAGACCTGCTGATACGCAGGGTGGGCCTTCCTGTCTTGGTACAGGAACGGGTTCAGAGGTTCTACTCAAATCTGTTCGTAGTGCTGAAGGAGGGGGTTCGTCCAATCTTGGATCTCGGGACCCTTAACTGCTTTGTGAGGGTACAAAGATTCCGGAAAGGAGTTGGCTCGCTCTGTTGTCGCTGCCCTCCATCCGGGGGATTTTCCGGCATCCTTGATCATCAAGGATGCATGCTTGCATGTCTCCATATGCACCAGGCATCAGAGATGTCTGGGTTGGCGGCCGGGGAAGACCACTACCATTGGTGGCTCTCCCCTTGGCCTGGCATCGGCACCAAGGTGCTTGCCCCGATTCTGGCCCTACTAAGACAGCGTGGCATCGCTATCATGGGCAACTTGGACCATCTTCTTCTGAGGGCCACTTCAAACTCAAAATTAGAAGTGAGCGTGTCTATAACCCAGTGTTTCTCAACTCCAGTCCTCAAGGCGCCCCAACAGGTCATGTTTTTAGGTTTTCCATTATTTTGCACAGGTGATTTGATCAGTTTCACTGCCTTAGTAGTTACCACAGCCCTTTCATCTGAGGGAAATTCTGAAAACATGACCTGTTGGGGCGCCTTGAGGACTGGAGTTGAGAAACACTGCTATAACCTGTCAGACCTGCCGATACTTGGTTGGGTGCTGATCACTCAGAAGTCAGTATTGGTACCGTACCAACTCCTAGTGTATCTAGGGTTGATTCTGGACTCCTCCAGAGGCGAAAGTTTTTTTTATCCCTATGGGAAAGTTGCAGACCCTTCGGGCTGCGGTGCGGCAGTTGACATCCCAAAGATAGTTGTCATGCCACTTTTGCAGGCGAGTCCTGGGCCTCATGGGTAGCCCCCTTCGAGGCGATACCATAGGCACTATTTCACACGCGAGTGTTAAGAAGGTAACTCTGTCCTGAAGGGTCAAGTGCCCTTCATCCCTGGATTATCAAAATCCGGGTGAGCCACCTAATCAGGACCTCCCTAGTTGGTGGCCGACATCACCAGCATTTCTGTCTGGGAAGTCGTTCCTTCCTTTTTACTGGATGGGGGTCACGGCGGATGCCGGTCTTCCCGGTTGCAGAGGAGTCTGAGGAGCTCAGTCTACCTGGGTTGCTGGACTCCAGGGGAATCCCACTTGCAGATCATTGGCCTGAAATCCAGGCGATCTGGCTTTGCCTCTCCACATGGTCTCAGAGGCTACAAGGGCGTCCAGTCAGAATCCAGTCGGGCAAACACCACAGTGGTGGCATATGTCAATCTTCTAGGAGGAACAAGCAGCTCTGCTGCAGCATCGGAGGTCGCTTACCTCCTAAGGGGGGCAGAAAGGAGCATACCAGGCCTGTTGGCCGTATACATTCCGGGTGTGGGAAACTGGCAGGCGAACTACCTGAGTTGCCAGATGCTGGACCAAGGAGAAAGGTATTTGCACCCAGAGGCGTTTCAGCTCCTTCACCAGAGGGGAAGCACACCAGTCGTATATCTTCTAGCTTCTCGACTCATTTGGAAGGTATCGAAGTTTGTGGCCAGGTCAAGAGAGACCCATGGGCAAACATGACAGATGCGTTGTTGGCACTGTGGAGTGAGTACCGGCTAATCTATGCCTTTCCTCGGAAGCTCCTTCTTCATCTGCTTCGCAGTTTGCAGGCAGAGAGGATTACAATGGTCACAATTGCTCTGAATTGGCCTCGGCGTCCTTGGTACGCCGATCTAGTGCGTCTGGTAGCAGACACCTTTTGACATCTACCGCTAAGAAGGACCTGCTGTCGCAAGGTCCCATACACCATCTGTTTTTTTTTTTTTTTTTTTAACGGCATGGCTTGAGAGCCAGGTGCTAAGAGACCGGGGCCTGTCAGACTCGGTGATCTCTACCATGAGGAGTGCTCGGAAATCATCCCCAGGGAAGATTTCCATCGCACTTGGAAGACCTGCATATCCATTTGTGAGGAAATGAGGTGGCATTCACGTACTTATTTGGTTCCAGAGTCCTGCTGTTCTCAGCAGGGAACGGGCCAAAATTTTTACTTTAAGCACAATTAGGGGGCAGGTATCTGCCCTGGCTGTCTTTTTCAATGACCCCCTGGTGGCTTGCTCTCTAGTGAGAACGTTTGTACAGTGGGTTCGGCAAGCGGCCCCTCCGGTTCACCCTCCACTACCTCCGTGGGGCTTGTGTAGCAGACGTCCTTTTGGTGTCTACCACTAAGAGAGGACCTGCTTCCGCAGGGTCCCATATGCCATCCTGCTTGCAGTCAATAGCTTCAACGGCATGGCCTCTAGGTGCCTCAAAAACCACCGTTTGAGAACATCAGGGAGATTCCCTTGTTGATACTTTCTCAAAATGTGGTCCTTTTGGTGGCTGTTACGTCAGTTAGGATGGGTTTCTGAGCTGGCAGCCTTGTCATGCAAGCCTCACGATCTGATCTTCCACAAGGATAAGGTGGCGCTGCGTCTGCAGCCTTCTTTTCTTCCTAAGGGCATGTTTCGACCTTCCATCTCAAGGAAGACATTGTACTGCCATCCTTGTGTCCTCATCCGTCGGATCCTAAGGAGACGACGTTGCATTCCTTGGACGTTGTCCAAACTCTGAGAGAATGCTTGTCTGGTACTGCTACGTTCCAGTGTCCAGACTCACTGTTTGTTTCGATGGCTGGTCCCAAGTAGGGCCCAGCGGTCTCGTCGGCCACCATCCCTAGGTGGCTCCGACAGATCGTGATCAGGCTTACGCCATGAAGGGTCAGGCGTCTCCCCTTTCCCGGCGCGGCCGACCAGGGCAAGAGGTGAGCCGGCAGCCTTGTCTTGCGAGGCTCCTTATCTGATCTTCCACAAGGATAGGTAGTGCTGCGTTCGCAGCCTTCTTTTCTTTTTAGGGTCGTTCGACCTTCCATCTAAAGGAAGACATTATACTGCCATCCTTGTGTCCTCATCCGTCGAATCCTCGGAGAAGACGTTGTATTTTTGAACGCTGTCTGAGCTCTGAGAGCATCAAGCATCTGTTTCACCAGATGTGTAAGGCGGCGACCTGCTCGTCTGTTCACACTTTCACTAAACTTTACAAGTTGATGTGTGTGCATCTTCGGATGCTTCTTTCAGCCGCAAGGTATTGCAGGCGGCTGTTTAGAGTTGCAACTCCTCCGTTGAGCTTTGTTTTGGGGTGAAGTTGTTTTAATGCTGTTCCCACCCCTCATTTTTGATTACTACTTTGGGACGTCCCACTTTTCAATAGAAAGCTGTGTCTGTCCATGAACGAAAGAGTAAATAGGATTTTTTACTCGCCGTAAAAAAAATCCTATTTTTGCGATTCGGCACTGCGCCGCTTTAACTGACAATTGCGCGGTCATGCGACGTAGTTCCCAAACAAAATTGATGTCCTTTTTTTTTTTTTCCACAAATAGAGCTTTATTTTGGTGGTATTTGATCACCTCTGCGGTTTTTTTTTGCGCTATAAACAAAAATAGTGCGACAATTTTGAAAAAAATGCAATATTTTTTACTTTTTGCTATAATAAATATCCCCAAAAATATATACTTTTTTTTTTCTTCCCCTCAGTTTAGGCCGATACGTATTCTACATATTTTTGGTAAAAAAAAAAATTGCAATAAGCGTTTGATTAGTTTGCGCAAAAGTTATAGCATCTATAAAATAGGGGGTAGTTATATGGCATTTTTATTCATTTTTTTTTATTAAAAGAACAGACTTGGCAGACACCTGACCCTTGATGGAGTTAAAGCATTTGTTGACCCAAAAAAAAATACTAATAATCATGATCCTTTAAAGCATGTTATATGACACAGTGCTTGCCCTGTGTCATTTGTCCCCCTGTAACGCCTAAATAACCTGGCTTATCCTGCCAGTTTCTCCCCACCCCTCTGTAAACTGACCATGGTCTATCATGGCTGCTGAGAGCAGACACTGTCTTCAGTTTACGTGCCTCTGTCATCAGCAGCCTGCTATCTGCTCTTCTCTCTGCTCCTGTGTCCTCCCCCTCTGTCTGTGTGTGAGCCACCCCCACCCCTCCCCCTCCTCTCATAACACTAACCTGTATACACCATCAGCACTGCCTCCTATTGCAGTGTCCCCCTCTGTGAATGATTTAGAAATATAAATGCTGTAAATACCTTATTTAAGAGCCAAGATTGCGATCACTTGACTAGCCAGCTCTCTCCTCCTTCCCTCCAGACTGACATCAGCAGAGGAATCAGCCAAGCCCGCTGCATCTGTCAGAAGTGAAAAGGAGAAAGCTGGCCAGTCATGTGATCATAATCTCAGCAGTGAAATTAGGTATTTGCAGCTAGGGCTGGGAAAAAATCGATTTTAATCTTGAATCGAGTTTTGAGTTCAAATCGATTCAGATTTGAAGAAAATCGAATAACATTTTTTTTTTACTTTTTTTAATTTTTTTTCCCTTCAAAGTTTCCGTAGCAGGGCTGAATTCTGTATACAGAATGGCACTGGGCGGAGTTACCCAAATTACATCTACTCTACTTACAGCCGCCGCGAGTAGATATAATGTAACACTAACTAACCGAAAGCCGCCGTCTGCCTACCTGATCAGCGTGTCATGCAGACAGACAGCGGCCATTGCAGTGTTCAAAAGCCGCGCCTCCCGAGTCCTCGTCGTCTGTGATGGGCTGAACATTGCCTGCTGTGAAATTGAGTGTTCCGCCTATCACGGACATCCTCGTCTGTGTTATGAGGATGAGTGGATGGCGGAATACTGAATGCTGGGAAATTGAGTGTTCCGCCTATCACAGACGAGGAGGAGGCGTGGCTTTTGAATACTGGAATGGCTGCCGGTTTAGCAGTAAAATCCGTATCCCATGAAAATCTGCATCAGGTATGGGCACAGTGATTGAAGCGTGAGGCACGGGCACAGTTCAATTCAACTAAGAGTAACCTCAAGATTTTTTGTTGTTTTATTAGCTAAATCCAAATACAGTATTAATAATTTGGATGTTTAACAATCTTTGTTGCACACTGACTTTGCAGTTAGAGAAAGGGTTTGCCTTTGCAATTTTGTTTGATGCACTTCAATTAATATAATAAAAAAAAAAAATCGAATCGTAAATCGAGTTTTTTTTATAAAAAAATCGCAGATTTTTTTGGGGGGGAAAATCGCCCAGCCCTATTTGCAGCATTTATTTTTATAAATCACACACAGAGGGGGATAATACAATAGGAGGCTGTGCTGATGGTGTATACAAGTTAGAGTGGCTTAACAACCACTTTAAGGGCTAAGCATTGTTCTACCTCCAACTGAAGGAACAGGTTCCACTATGATTGCCATCGCAACCCTCCTGGGGTCGCCCTGAACAATGGTGTAAACCACAGCTGTGGCATTGTCCAAATGAACCTGGACTGGATGACCTGTCTGAAAGCAAAATGAAGCAAAAACAGACAAATTGCCCACAACAACAGGCTGCTGACTGGAAGTTTAGATTCCTCTGCAGGACAATAAACCTGAACAGAACCCCCCCCCCCCCCCAACATTGCCCCCCTCCAACAATGCAGGGGACAGAAGCTATTACAACCGAGACATTTTAGTTTGAGGATGTAACTTGATCAACTTGTCCCATGCCATGTTAATGTTTCATTGTAAAGTTCCAGAGTGCAGTTTAGCAAATAGATAAGCTTAAGCCCAGGTTCACAGTGGGCTGCGGGAATGAAGTTGTGCGAGTTCAGCTGAACTCGTACGATTTTACTCCCGCCTGTCAGTCCCGATTTCGGACGCGATTACAGAGAAAAAAGTAGTACAGAAACTACTTTTTGAAATCAGTGCAGCGCCGCAGATGCGGTGTCGCACCGACTAGGACGGTGCCAATGCTGGCAAATGCTGCTGATTTGACATGTTAAATCGCACCAGTGTAAACCAGGGCTTAAGGGTGAATACCAATAACTGCAGCACTCACATGCAACTTTATAGGGAAGAGAGTTGTGTTTGAAGTTGCTGAACTTGGCCCTGCAGTGTTGTTAACAGGGGTAGAAAGACATTGGCCTAGATGTTATCCAGGACAAGGCCCATGCTTTTTAAGTGATGCAATGGAATCTGAGTTGACTTTATGTTCAAGATACGTCCAATGTCTTCCAGGTCTGTAGCAAATGAAAAAATCAAACAAACACTAAAATCACAGCCCCTCCCCCTTTATTTTCCCTGGCAGCAGAAACTTGCTAGTCTAACAGGCTTATGATGTAAACAAACAGCCCCCCAGATCACTTTAGCACTGAGCTTCAGGCTTGTGGTCGCTATTGCAGTCATGAACTTGTTTTATTACCCTTTGAATGCCATGGCATGTGAGACACATCCTTGACAGTCAAAGGGTCAAAGATCTTGCTAAGAACATGCAAATAAATGAACATGGGTAATCTGCCCATTTCCTAATAAACTGACAAAGCACACATTGGCCCAGGCAATAAAACTCGCAGCCTGGGGAACGACCACAATAGTTTAAATAGAGACTAGCACAACATGTCTGTATAACTCAAACCATACAAAGCAAGTTAGTGTAGTAACATACCATCTGTTTTTTGGTTTACAGCAAGTATATTTTAAGCACTCTGAGTCAAAAGAAAACTGGTAATCTGTTTTTCATTTACTGCTTTCCACAGACAAGATAATTATTCAGTTTGTGCCTCAGGAAATAAAAAGCAAACACACATCACATTATTCTATAATTTTGTAAGAAAAATGAATACTGTGTACTTAGCAAGAGCCAGACTAACAAAAGCCTTTGGTAACATCCAATTTCTCTTGTCAGTATAAGTTGAAAAGAGTGTCATAGCATTTTCTCTCCACTACCTCTTGCAAGCATTGGGTACACTATCACTATCCACACTCCTCTCAGACACACACTGTTGCCTGTTTTACCTTTTGCACCTCTGGCCCATACATACTGTCTGCTTTCATAACCACTGCACATCTCTTCTGCTCATACTGACCTCCATCACAACCTCCACACTCTTCTCCAGCATTTTCTGCCCTGTCATACCCTCTGCACTCTTCACCTGCACATACACCACTCTTCACCTGCACATACATCTTACCCTTTGCACTCCTATCTCGCACATACTGTAATTAGAGCTGGGTGAACGATTCGACCCGAGCATGAGTTTGGGCCGAATATTGGCTGTTCGCCCGTTAGACGAATACCTAAATTATCTGGGCATTCGACTGTTTGTTGGGCCCGCCGAATGACCACAATGTACTGCACCACTGCACAATGCATTGGAAGGGCACTTGTACCTACAGGCAAGCCTATAGTAAGGCTTACCTGTAGGTACTGTGAATATCTCCTAAACGTGCAATGTTTAGGTGATATTCAGAGTGCATGCAGCTGGTGACGTTACCGTCACATGCGCTCTGACAGTCTGGCATACAGTGCCTCAACTGTGGTTTACTACCGCTTTAATCTTGACGTACAACCAAATTCATTCGAGGCCCTTCATACTCTTATGCTTAGTCCTTATTGTCGTGAAAATTCCACTTTACGCTACGCGTAATCCATCTCACTTTCAGCCTTTTGGTATAATGCATCTTAATAAACCCGTTTCCTGCATTTCCCCAAGTAAACAGACAAACAGCTTGACTGCCCCTCCTGAACATCGGCACTTCGTTTTTATTCATGGGCAATAAAAGGAATGACATGGCCTTAACAGCCAGTCGCTTCCTCTATGCGAAATGACAACACAGGAAATTGCAACAGTAAAGGGGAGGACATCCACAGGAGTGGGGGGGAGAGGTGCACATGTCTCATCCACTTGAGGCATGTACACTGCCCTCTAACCAAGCCACATGCATGAACAGCCACCATCTTGGTCAGCATGGAGCCCATTCAATACTGCTCAGAGTAACCAGTATCTAGTAAGATCATTATACTTGTTCTTACAGGCTTGAGAATATCTGCGGGGACATTGCTACTGCTGTTGTCAATATACAGTACGAGTATACCAACAGGGCAGATATCACTGTCCTCTTATAAAAGCAGATATGTATCCAAAAGGCATAGCGTAGCCACAAGAGAGATTTAATATGTTTCTCTCGTTATCCGGACTTTGCTTCTCTAATGTGCATAGCCATTTGAAGACAAGAAGTCCAGTGCATTGCGCTTGATACTTTCAAACCGGCAAACGCCCACACACACAGAGAACACATCTCCAAGCCCATGAGAAGGTTTTCATACTGACGGTTTTACTGCTGGTCCCGATTCAACCCAAGTGCGCTCTGCTAGAGAGCTCCTCGATTAAATAAGACACAGGGAGACAGATGACAATCTATAAAACACACATCCTAGAATAAAATGTCCACATGAGTTCATATAATAACATTTCCACAAAAGTCCCTCCTCTTTTGTCATATGCTCCCATGTGTCCCTCGATGAATCTTGATCTTCTTCTTACACCTGGAAATTAATCAGTCCTTACAGTCCATATGAGTCCATAAAAAGGAAAACTGACTTGTAGACTCTATTCTTCAGCAGGGATGCCTTAGAGAAGGACATGAAAGCCGGTCGGTCTGGGATCCTCTGTGTCTTGTACATGGGTTGGGCTTCGGTGCGTCTCATCTCAGCGAGGAAGGTGTGGTCATCTGCTTGGGCTCTTTTAACTTGTCCAATCAGGCAACAGTAGCACCTCATCACGGCATATAGAAGGAATAGAAATTAGGGTTGTCCCGATACCACTTTTTTAAGACCGAGTACAAGTACCGATACTTTTTTTCAAGTACTCGCCGATACCGATACTTTTTTTTTATGTCATGTGACGCACTGATGGATAGCACTGGCTGATGGGCACTAAAAGGTGGCACTGACTGATGGCTGGCAGTGGCACTGATGGATGGGAACTTATTATGCAGCACTGATGAGTGGCTCGCACTGATGGCTGGCACTGAAAAATGGCACTGATAGGTGGCATGCACAGAAAGATGGCACTGATAGGTGGCATGCACTGATGGCTGGCACTGATAGGTGGCACGCACGAAAAGATGGCACTGATAGGTGGCACGCACTGAAAGATGGCACTGATAGGTGTCACGCACTGAAAGATGGCACGCACTGAAAGATGGCACTGAAAGATAGCACTGATGGGTATCACACACTGAAAGATGGCACTGATGGCTGGCACTGATAGATGGCATGCACTGATGGATGGGCACTGATGAATAGCTGGTACTGATGGATGGACACTGACAGATGGATGGCACTTATGGGCAGGCACTGAAATAAATGACATGAAAGGAACCTAAACTATTTTTCTATGCTGCCTGCAACGTCCATCTTGCTACACCCTGCACTTGGCCACATAAAAGCAGCAGCAGACATTTTGTTACACCCAGCCTGAACTATCTGAAATTTTTAGATTATAACACTCCAAGATATATTAAGGCATTGATATTAGGATTCACTTTTTTATGTCAGTTTCATGTATTTAACACTATGTAGATAATTAGTATTTGACACATCAGGGGGGGGGGATCTAATCACACACTGACCTGCTGCAGTGATGCTTGCCGTGTGTCTGTGCCTCTGCTTGCTGGAGAGGGGGGGGCTCCACCAGGCTCAGTACGGACACTCAGGGCACTGGGAGAAGCCTCGCTGTGTGCATAGCCTTGCAGCTGCCAGGGAAAAGTCAGATCTGCGCGGAGATCACACAGGACTTCCTGCTCACCAGACTGTGACAGAATTAGCGGAGCCGCGATGAGCAGAGCTGAATGTGAGAGCTGCACCCGGCAGGAGGGGTAGGACAGTGGAATGGGGGGAGCTGGGCTTGCTCACCTCTAATGCAGGAAGTTTCCACAGATATGCAGTCCCAAGCCTGGTGACAGCTGGCGAGAGGGGAGGAGGAGGCGGGGAGGGAAATCACAAGGACACGTGATTGGTTGTTAAGGACGCCGCGGCCCTGTTCCTTAACAACTAATAATTGCCAGCATTTTTTTCTTAACTTTTCAGCTGTTAGCGGGGAATTCCTGCTGACAACTGAAAGTACAGAGCCCGAAGGTATCGGTTTTGAGTATCGGGGCATTTGCAAGAGTACCGATACTCTTGCAAATGCTTAGTATCGGCACAGATACCGATACCAGTATCGGTATCGGTGCAACCCTAATAGAAATAAAAACATCATGAGTATATATATACCCCTGCTTCCTTCAACCATGATCCGCTGAAAAAAATAATAATCCCCAAAGACTCCCAGTCCCTTAAAAGGATTCCAACCTTAACTAGCTATAGCTTTGGCTTTGCAGGGATCTAACCTTATCCATATGGGCCTGAACTTTTCCACTAGTATCCCCAATCCAGCTACAACAATCTTTACCTATGAATTCACAAAAACCCCTTTGGATGCCAACAGATAATCATGGGCCATCTTTTAATAGAAGAGTCTTGATCTGCCGTTGTTCCTGTGGGATCTTCCTTGTAGCTTCAACAGTTACATTGAACATCCCATCCACACTGGATGAGAAATTGTTCAATAGTTTCATAAGCTCAAGCCCCCACCCTGTACAAGCAGGAAACCATGCCCAGACCTGGTCGGGGTTGGTGAACAATTCCCTTCTAGCTGTTCCTGTTATTCTTAACTTCTCTCGCGCCATCAGATCCTCACGATCGCCCGCGGCATAAGATGCTGGGACGAGTTTCACCCGGACGCATGAACCTCTTGCATTAGGGAGAATTACCTTATAAGCTGTAGACCCGCATAAGTACCAAACTAAAGTTGAAGCACACTTGTGGGCTACCTAGTTGTCCCGATAACCAAACTGGCAAGAACCAGAGCTTTTGTTAAAACTATAACTAATTTTACCCTCTAGAAATGTATCATTAAGTTCTATTGACAAGTGTCTGTTTGGAGTTTTTGCTAGTTTGTCAAAAACTCCTCATACCAATATGAACATCATATATAGCATGTACCGCTGTCATCGCTGGGGTACTAAAGCTCAGTTGAAATTCAGAGTAGACCCAGCAGTTGGTCCTGTTCGCTTTCTTAGCTAGTTGGAGGATACACCAAGCTAAAAATATAAACAAACAAAGATACTTCTCATCCTTTGGTGTAGTTGAGCAGCTTCTTGCAGTGGCTAACATGAATCCAGTTGTCTCGTCCCTCAAGCTTCTTTACAATGACCCAGTCACCTGGTTGGAAAGAATGTAAACCGGTTATTGTGTCAGGGTCCAGGAGGGACTCATGAACCCTGTTGTGGACCTTATGAAGTTCATGTTACAATGACTGCACCTACCCCATCAGCTGAGAATGTAGACCACAGCTGCTGAGGAAAGTACAAGCCTGTTTTTGGTTGACCTCCAAACAAACCTCATATGGCGATAACCCAGACATGTGGGAACTCAATGACTGTGGTCACTGCATAACCTGTGCGTGGCTTACCATCTGGGGTGTAATACCTGGAACCATTGACAAAAAGGTACTTAGCATCTGGGATGGGAGCCTCCTTCACCGGACTGCTGCTTGCTGATTCAAATTCCATCAAAGAAAGACAGTCGTGGAACATGTGTCATCCTACTAGGTCACAAACTTGGCTAGAATAAGAGTGGTTAGTATTATTGATTTGAAAACTTTCATTCTTACCTTTATCCCCCCCCATTTTCTTCCTCATTACAAACCGGAGGAAGAGACGCAGAGTTTAGAATGGTGCAGAAAAAATAAACAGCTTATGATACTTTTACCTTCTTTTAGGCGTGTGTATTCATGTACAGCTATCTACATACAACTGCTTTCTATGTACATACACTTTCAGAAACTCATTGGACCTGAAAAAGATGCTTATAAACAAAAGTTATTACTCTATCCTTCATCTTTAACCTGCAAAGAATGGCAAACAATACAACATGTGTGTACATTGGTAAATTGTCACTGACATTCCTCAAAACCGACAACAACGAAACCCTCTGTAACTCTTACTTTCACAGCCGCGAGGTGTAGGAGGGCCGCTGTGGTGGGTTCTAACTAGTGATGAGCCGAACACCCCCGGGTTCGGTTCGCACCAGAACCCGCGAACGGACCGAAAGTTTGCACGAACTTTAGAACCCTATTAAATACAATGGATGCGAACGTTCGAAATCTAAAGTGCTAATTATAACGACTATTATGCATGTTATTGTCCTAAAAAGGGTTTGGGAACCCGGGTTCTGCACCAGGGAACATGTATCAATCCAAAAAAAAGTTTTAAAAACGGCCGTTTTTCGGGAGCAGTCATTTTAATGATGCATAAAGTGAAAAAAAAAAGTCAAATATTCCTTTAAATATCGTACCTGGGGGGTGTCTGAAGTATGCCTGTGAAGTGCCACGTGTTTCCTGTGTTTAGAACTGTCCCTGCACAAAATTACATTTCTGAAGGAAAAAAGCCATTTAAAACTGCTTGCGGCTTTAATGTAATGTCTGGTCCCGGTAATATGGATGAAAATCTTTAAGAAAAATGGCATAGCTACCCTATCACCCCGCCCCCCCTACCCCAGCCCATTACCAGCCCCTTTGGGTCTTGTATGGATATTAAGGGGAACCCCGCACACAAAATAAAAAAGGCCCTATATACTCTGAACAGCCGTATACAGGCGGTGCATACAAGACAGGGACTGTAGGTTTGTTCTTATGTAGAATCTGTTTGTAATTTTGAACAGGTACATTGTTTAAGTGTAGCTCCAGCCAAGAAATCTATTTTTAAGCTTTTTGGAAAAAATAGGGAAGGGTTATCACCCCTGTAACATTAGTTTTGCTGTCTGTGCAGTGTGCACCTGTTCAGAACAGTTCACCTCACTTTCCGTCCTAATGACAAATGTTTTTTGAAAATTTGGGGTTTTTATTGAAACAAGAATTGGTGATAAAGCATCAGTGGAGAGGAGACACTTTTTTTCCTATCCTTCCGTTTGCAAGGAGGAGTCATTTGTAAGTTGGATGTTTGAAAGTAGGGGCCTGCCGTATATACTCAGCTGAAATTTGCCCCTTACATGTTGGTGTTGCCACAACACTGTGAGCCCTCACAGTTACTCTTGGTGGGTGCATGAATGGGCCCTGCTGTGAATTATTAGATCAAGAATTGTAATTGCATGCCCCTGTTGAACAGGGGCTGAAAAATTGGGCCTTTGGTGGTGGTGGTGGTGGTGTTGACACAACACTGTAAGGCCTCACAGTTACTCTTGGTGGGCGCAGGAATGGGCCCTGCTGTGAATTATTAGATCAAGAATTGTAATTGCATGCCCCTGTTGAACAGGGACTGAAAAATTGGGCCTTTGGTGGTGGTGGTGGTGGTGTTGACACAACACTGTAAGGCCTCACAGTTACTCTTGGTGGGCGCAGGAATGGGCCCTGCTGTGAATTATTAGATCAAGAATTGTAATTGCATGCCCCTGTTGAACAGGGGCTGAAAAATTGGGCCTTTGGTGGTGGTGGTGGTGGTGTTAACACAACACTGTAAGGCCTCACAGTTACTCTTGGTGGGCGCAGGAATGGGCCCTGCTGTGAATTATTAGATCAAGAATTGTAATTGCATGCCCCTGTTGAACAGGGGCTGAAAAATTGGGCCTTTGTTGGTGGTGGTGGTGGTGTTGACACAACACTGTAAGGTCTCACAGTTACTCTTGGTGGGCGCAGGAATGGGCCCTGCTGTGAATTATTAGATCAAGAATTGTAATTGCATGCCCCTGTTGAACAGGGGCTGGAAAATTGGGCCTTTGGTGGTGGTGGTGGTGGTGTTGACACAACACTGCAACCCCTCACAGATACTGTACTTGGAGCACAGCAATGAGCCCTGTTGCAAAGTATTGCATCAAAAATTAAACAGGGGCTTAAAAATTGGGCCTTAGCCACTGGTGGCGGCACCCAGAAACAAAAATGATCTTCCAAGCTATCATCATCAATCGGATCATTGAGGAGGAGGAGGATAGTCAGTCAACATAACAGGACAGTCTCTCAGCATCAGTCTTGAAGGGATGTGACATTTGAAAATAAATTAGTCTGTTATATCAGCTTCAGGTGTTTGGTAGCTGGTGGTGATCCAAGACTGGTTCATCTTTATGAAGGTCAGTCGATCAACAGAGTCGGTGGACAGGCGCACCCTGTGATCCGCGACAAATCCTCCAGCAGCACTGAATGTGCGTTCTGAAAGAACGCTGGATGCAGGACAGGCCAGTAGCTCAATTGCATACTGTGCAAGCTCTGGCCAGTGATCCATCCTCAAGACCCAGTAAGCCAGAGGATTTTCAGTGGGGAAGGTGTCCAAGTCTGACCTTGCCCCTAGGTATTCCTGCACCGTGTATATCGGACGCTGGCGATGGTTGCTGGAACCGATCATACCTTGGGGCTGCGGACTAAAAAATTGTCTGAACGCATCGGTCAGACGGCCACCTTCCCCACCGCTCCTTCTTTGACTGACCGAAGCCTCAGCAACTCGTTGTCCAGGACCAGGAGTTTGTAACCTCCCAGTCTCTGGGAACGCGTTGCACAGACCTTTCTGCAAGGCCTCCCGGAGTTGTCTCATCCTCTGCTCCCTCTGCGACGGTAAGATAAGGTCCGCAACCTTACCCTTGTACCGTGGATCAAGGAGAGTGGCCAGCCAGTAATGGTCCCTCTCCTTGATCCGAAGAATACGAGGATCCTTCCGCAGACTTTGCAGGATCAGGGAGGCCATGCAGCGTAGGTTAGCTGAGGCATTCAGTCCGGAGTCCTCTGGGTCACTAAGGACGACATGATCCGCAGCCACCTCCTCCCAGCCACGTACAAGTCCACTGGTTTCTTGGGACTATAAATCATCCCTAAAAGACTGCTGCTGATGATGCTGAGTGCCAGGCTCCACCTCCATGCTGACACAATCCTCCTCCTCCTCCTCTTCTTCCTGTGCGATGGGTGGGACAGAAGGAACACTGTCTGGGTAAAGGGGGCCTTGAGAGGCAAGGAAGTCCTCCTCTTCCTGCCTCTGTTCTGCCTCAAGTGCCCTGTCCATTATTCCACGCAGCGTATGTTCCAACAGGTGGACAAGAGGTACAGTGTCACTGATGCATGCACTGTCACTGCTCACCATCCTCGTGGCCTCCTCAAATGGTGCCAGGACAGTGCATGCATCCCTGATCATGCCCCACTGGCGTGGTGAAAAAAACCAGAGCTCCCCTGACCCTGTCCTGGTGCCGTAGTCGCACAGGTACTCATTGATGGCCCTCTGCTGCGTGTGCAGCCGCTGCAGCATGGCCAACGTTGAGTTCCACCTGGTGGGCATGTCACATATAAGGCGGTTCTTGGGCAGGTTCAACTCCTTTTGCAGCTCAGCCAGGCGAGCACTGGCATTATAAGATCTGCGGAAATGCACACAGACTTTCCTTGCCTGCCTCAGGACATCCTGTAAGCCCGGGTACCTGCCCAAGAACCGCTGCACCACCAGGTTAAGGACGTGAGCCACACAGGGCACATGGGTCAGTTGTCCCTGTCGGAGAGCGGAGAGGAGGTTGGTGCCATTGTCGCAAACTACCATTCCTGGCTTAAGCTGGCGTGGCGTCAACCACCTCTCGGCCTGCCCCTGCAGAGCAGACAGAACCTCTGCCCCAAGCACGGCATGGCATCTTTTTGCCTGCGTAATTGCGTAGCCCCTTGAACGCCTACGGAGCACCGCTGGTTCCGAGGACAAAGCACAGGAAGAGGCCATGGAGGAAGAAGAGGAGGGGGTGGAGGACAGAGGTGTGTCACAACCAGTAGTAGCATTTTGGAGGCGTGGCGGTGGAACAACCTCCAACACTACTGCACCTTGTCCTGCATCCTTCCCAGCTGCCAAAAGAGTGACCCAATGGGCCGTGAAAGAAAGGTAACGTCCCTGTTCATGCCTGCTGGACCATGAGTCAGCGGTAATATGTACCCTACCGCTGACTGCCCTGTCCAGCGAGGCCAAGACATTGCCTTCCACATGCCGGTAGAGAGCCGGAATCGCCTTCCGTGAGAAAAAGTGGCGTTTGGGAACCTGCCACTGAGGAACCGCACATTGCACAAACTCACGGAAGGGGGCCGAGTCTACCAACTGAAAAGGCAGCAGTTGAAGCGCTAGCAATTTAGCCAAGCTAGCATTCAACCGCTGGGCATGTGGATGGCTGGGAGTGAACTTCTTTCGACTCTTTCGACGGTCCAGCAGCTGGGGCAGGGAAATTTGCCCGCAAGTACTTGGCTAAGACACACCTAATTCTACACCTTCATTCCTCTCAGTGCAGGTTTCAGAGAGGACTGAAGGTATAGTGGGGTTGGAGATCCCAGCTGATGCGGTGCAAGAAGAGGTCTGCTTTGTTCTTTGGTGTGGGTCTTTAAGGTAGGCTTGCCAACGAGCTGCATGGCAGGTCAACATATGTCTGGGCAAGCATGTGGTGCCCAAGTGGGTGATGTTTTGGCCACGCGATATACGCTTGAGACATATGTTGCAAACAGCAGCTGTGCGATCTGATGCACTCGACTCAAAAAAGGCCCACACCAAAGAACTTTTTGAATAACGGGCAGAGGCAGCGCCCTGCACAGGCGGAGCTCTGCGGTGTGATTCCGTCGGTGTGCTGCCCTTACGCTGGCCCCCCGAGGGCATCCTGCCTCGTTGGAGATGTGCCTCCTCCTCATCCTCCTCCTCCTCTCTCCTATTAGGCACCCACGTGGAGTCAGTGACCTCATCATCCCCTCCCTCCTCATCACTGGAGCCAATCTGGCAGTATGCTGCAGCTGCTGGAGCATGACTGCCAGATTGGTGTCCTTCTTGAGCATCCCCTCTCTCTGCTCTCACGCTACTGCCTTCCTCTAGCTGGGTATCATCATCAGATCCTTCGAAACGCTGGGCATCCTCCTGGAGCATGTACCCAACACTGTGCTCAAACAGTTTGGGGGACTCCTCAGGAGGAGGACATTGTGGGTCTAGGGAAGGAGTGACTGATGATGACATTGATACCAGGGAAGAGGACGCTTTGGCAGCTGCTTTGCCAGTACCCTGAGCCTGGGTGAGAGAGGATGAGGAGGATGAGGAGGGCTTGGTCATCCACTCTACCAAGTCTTCGGCATGATGTGGCTCAACATGTCCAGCTGCCGAAAAGAAGGACAAGCGTGTCCCATGGCCATGTGCTGATGGCGATGCACCGCGTCCACGACCAGCACTGTTGCCCCCAGACACAGAGCCTGCTTGCCCTCTTTTATTGGCTCCTGACTGTCTGCCTCTCCTTGTTTGCCTTCCAGACATTCTAATGGATGGCCTGCAGGGAGATGGGAAAAACAGCAATAAGGGCTAGCTTCAGGTGTATACTGTGCAGGAGGCTTAGCAACAATGACACTGACACTGTCCCCTGCCTATCCTTCTGTGTCCCTAAACACAAGGATTTGCAATATGCTTCAGCAAGATTGGTTTAGCACAGAATGGTACACTGACACTTTCCCTCACTGAGTGTCCTTCTCTGTCCCTAAACACAAGGATTTGCAATATGCTTCAGCAAGATTGGTTTAGCACAGAATGGTACACTGACACTTTCCCTCACTGAGTGTCCCTCTCTGTCCCTAAACACAAGGATTTGCAATATGCTTCAGCAAGATTGGTTTAGCACAGAATAGTACACTGACACTTTCCCTCACTGAGTGTCCTTCTCTGTCCCTAAACACAAGGATTTGCAATATGCTTCAGCAAGATTGGTTTAGCACAGAATGGTACACTGACACTTTCCCTCACTGAGTGTCCTTCTCTGTCCCTAAACACAAGGATTTGCAATATGCTTCAGCAAGATTGGTTTAGCACAGAATGGTACACTGACACTTTCCCTCACTGAGTGTCCCTCTCTGTCCCTAAACACAAAGATTTGCAATATGCTTTGGTTTAGCACAGAATGGTACACTGACACTTTCCCTCACTGAGTGTCCTTCTCTGTCCCTAAACACAAGGATTTGCAATATGCTTCAGCAAGATTGGTTTAGCACAGAATGGTACACTGACACTTTCCCTCACTGAGTGTCCCTCTCTGTCCCTAAACACAAGGATTTGCAATATGCTTCAGCAAAATTGGTTTAGCACAGAATAGTACACTGACACTTTCCCTCACTGAGTGTCCTTCTCTGTCCCTAAACACAAGGATTTGCAATATGCTTCAGCAAGATTGGTTTAGCACAGAATGGTACACTGACACTTTCCCTCACTGAGTGTCCTTCTCTGTCCCTAAACACAAGGATTTGCAATATGCTTCAGCAAGATTGGTTTAGCACAGAATGGTACACTGACACTTTCCCTCACTGAGTGTCCTTCTCTGTCCCTAAACACAAGGATTTGCAATATGCTTCAGCAAGATTGGTTTAGCACAGAATGGTACACTGACACTTTCCCTCACTGAGTGTCCTTCTCTGTCCCTAAACACAAGGATTTGCAATATGCTTCAGCAAGATTGGTTTAGCACAGAATGGTACACTGACACTTTCCCTCACTGAGTGTCCCTCTCTGTCCCTAAACACAAGGATTTGAATATGCTTCAGCAAGATTGGTTTAGCACAGAACAGTACACTGACACTTTCCCTCACTGTCCTTCTCTGTCCCTACAAACAAGGTTTAGCACAGAATAACACACTGACACTCTCCCTACCTATCCTTCTCTGTCCCTAAACACAAGGAATCCAGGATTAGTAAAGAAAAAAAATGACACTGTCCCTGCCTATGCTTCTCTTTCCCTGCTCCGGAACACACTACACAAGGCCGCCGCGCTGGCGGCCTTTTATAGTGTGGGGCGTGTACTAAATCCCCTCATCAATAATTGGCCACAGGCATCCTGCCTGTGGCCAATCATTGCTCTCCTCGCTGCCGGCGCTGTGATTGGCCAAGCATGCGGGGTCACAGTGCATGCTTGGCCAATCACAGCGCCTGGATGACACTGCGATGGCGTAGTGCATTGTGGGCCGTTCGCGTCACTCGAATTTGGCGCGAACGGCCCAAATCGTTCGTTGTTCGCCGAACGATCGAACAGCCGATGTTCGAGTCGAACGTACGTTCGACTCGAACACCGAGCTCATCCCTAACCCCTATATATTACCTAATAAAGGTTTACCCCTTGATCGCCCCCCAGGTAACCCTTTCACCCCCTAGCACCACTGTGACTAAGCAATCGTTTTTCTGATCGATGTTTTAGTGTCAGTGGTGCCGCTAGGTAGTCAGTTTTTTTTAGGTTCGCCGCCAGGTTTTTATAGTGTTGGGTACCCCCATATATTACCTAAAAAGTTTTAACCCCTTGATCGCCCCCCAGGTAACCCTTTCACCCCCTAGCAC
The DNA here is from genome assembly GCA_029206835.1 of Rana muscosa. Lineage (NCBI taxonomy): Eukaryota > Metazoa > Chordata > Amphibia > Anura > Ranidae > Rana > Rana muscosa. The sequence continues at coordinate 524,001,954 of CM055118.1, read as the reverse complement.
CACTGTCACTAAGCGATCGTTTTTCTGATCGCTGTTTTAGTGTCGGTGGTGCCGCTAGGTAGTCAGTTATTTTTTTAGGTTCGCCGCCAGGTTTTTATAGCGTCAGGTACCCCCATATATTACCTAATAAAGGTTTAACCCCTTGATCGCACCCCAGGTAACCCTTTCACCCCCTTTTGCCAGTGTCACTAAGCGATCGGTTTTCTGATCGCTGTATTAGTTATGCTGGTGCCGCTAGGTAGTCCGTTTTTTTTTAGGTTCGCCGCCAGGTTTTTATAGCATCAGGTACCCCCAAATATTTCCTAATAAAGGTTTAACCCCTTGATCGCCCCCCAGGTAACCCTTTTGCCAGTGTCACTAAGCGATCGTTTTTCTAATCGCTGTATTAGTTATGCTGGTGCCGCTAGGTAGTCAGTTATTTTTTTAGGGTCGCCGCCAGGTTTTTATAGCGTCAGGTACCCCCATATATTATCTAATAGAGGTTTTAACCCCCTGATTGCCCCTAGAGTTAACCCTTTCACCAGTGATCACTGTATAAGTGTCACTGGTGACACTGGTTAGCCAGTTAGTTATTTCTTTATTTAGGTTCTACCTAACCGCTAGGTAGTCAGTTATTTTTTTAGGTTCGCCGCCAGGTTTTTATAGCGTCAGGTACCCCCATATATTATCTAATAGAGGTTTTAACCCCCTGATTGCCCCTAGAGTTAACCCGTTCACCAGTGATCACTGTATAAGTGTCACTGGTTAGCCAGTTAGTTATTTCTTTATTTAGGTTTGGGTTATTTCTTTATTTAGGTTTTTATATAGCGTCAGATACCCCCATATATTACCTAATAAAGGTTTTAACCCCCTGATTGCCCCTAGTTAACCCTTTCACCAGTGATCACCGTATAAGTGTTACGGGTGACGCTGGTTAGTTAGTTTGCTTTTTATAGTGTCAGGGCACCCGCCGTATATAATATATCAATGATATCAATTAGGTTTTAGCGTCAGAGAGGGTCTGCGTCGCCCCAGGCAGCGTCAGGTTAGTGCCAGTAGCGCTAACACCCACACGTGAAGCATACACCTCCCTTAGTGGTATAGTATCTGAACAGATCAATATCTGATCTGATCAGATCTATACTAGCGTCGACAGCAGTTTAGGGTTCCCAAAAACGCAGTGTTAGCGGGATCAGCCCAGATACCTGCTAGCACCTGCGTTTTGCCCCTCCGTCCAGCCCAGGCCACCCAAGTGCAGTATCGATCGATCACTGTCACTTACAAAACACAACACACATAACTGCAGTGTTCGCAGAGACAGGCCTGATCCCTGCGACTCCAGTGCTGTAGGAGATGATTTCACCACCACAGTTAAAAAAAGAGCATATATGCCGAAGTATGGGGGCAGCAGGGGCGGAGGAGCGATTTTGCTCCTAATGCCGCGTACATACGGTCGAAATTCCGACGGAGGCTTGCCCGTGGAAAAGTCCGACCATGTGTGTGCGGCATAACTTTTTTGCGGGAGGATGCCCCCATGCTTCGGCATATATAAATGGTGCATGTATGCCCATCATTAGAAGTGGGTGGATGAAAGGAGGTATTCTAATGGTGGGCATACCCACCGATCAATCTCTTTTTTTCGTTCAGCCAACAGGCTGCATGAAAAAAAAGATTACAATACATGTCCAACAAGGACCAGCAACGTACTGGTATGTTGCTGGACTTTGAATGGTTATACCAGAATGATGCCTGCGGGTTTAGGTATCATCTTGGTATCATTCTTTTCAGCCAGCGGCCGGTTTTCATGTAAAAGCAATCCTAGTGGCTAATTAGCCTTCGAACTGCTTTTACAAGCAGTGGGAGGGAATGTCCCCCCCCCCCCGGATATAAAAAGCGCCATTGGGAAATTGGGAAAGCATTTTATCACACCGATCTTGGTGTGGTCAGATGCTTTGAGGGCAGAGGAAAGATCTAGGGTCTAATAGACCCCATTTTTTTCAAAAAAAGAGTACCTGTCACTACCTATTGCTATCATAGGGGATATTTACATTCCCTGAGATAACAATAAAAATGATTAAAAAAAAATATAGAAGGAACAGTTTAAAAATAAAATAAAAAAGCAAAATTAATAATAATAATAATAAAAAAGCACCCCTGTCCCACCCTGCTCTTGTGCAAAGGCGAACGCAAGCGTCAGTCTGGCGTTATATGTTAACAGCAATTGCATCATGCATGTGAGGTATCAGCGCAAAGGTCAGATCGAGGGCAGTCATTTTAGCACTAGACCTCCTCTGTAAATCTAATGTGGTAACCTGTAAAGGCTTTTAAAGGCTTTTAAAAATGTATGTAGTTTGTCGCCACTGCGCGTTTGTGCGAAATTTTAAAGCATGTCGTGTTTGGTATCTATGTACTCAGCCTAAGATCATCTTTTTTATTTCCTCAAACATTTGGGCAATATAGTGTGTTTTAGTGCATTAAAATTAAAAAAAGTGTATTTTTTCCCCAAAAAATGTGTTTTTTCCCCAAAAAAATGCAACACCCACCATTTTAATCTGTAGGGCCTTTGCTTTAAAAAAATATATAATGTTTGGGGGTTCAACGTAATTTTCTTGCAAAACAAAAATATGTTTTCATGTAAACAAAAAGTGTCAGAAAAGGCTTTGTCTTCAAGTGGTTAGAAGAGTGGATGATGTGTGACATAAGCTTCCTAATGTTGTGTATAAAATGCCAGGACAGTTCAAAACCCCCCCAAATGACCCCATTTTGGAAAGTAGACACCCCAAGCTATTTGCTGAGAGGCATGTCGAGTCCATGGAATATTTTATATGTTGACGCAAGTTGCGGAAAAAATAATTTTTTATTTTTTTTTGCACAAAGTTGTCACTAAATTATATATTGCTCAAACATGTCATAGTTATATGTGGAATTACACCCCAAAATACATTCTGTTGCTTCTCCTGAGTACGGGGATACCACATGTGTGAGACTTTTTCACTCCTCACTGCCTATCACAGTTTCGGAGGCCATGGAATGCCCAGATGGCATAAAACCCCCCCAAATGACCCCATTTTGGAAAGTAGACACCCCAAGCTATTTGCTGAGAGGTATGGTGAGTATTTTGCAGATCTCGCTTTTTGTCACAAAGTTTTGAAAATTGAAAAAAAAAAAAATCTTCTTTCTTAATTTTCAAAAACAAATGAGAGCTGTAAAATACTCACCATGCCTCTCAGCAAATAGCTTGGGGTGTCTACTTTCCAAAATGGGGTCTTTTGGGGGGGTTTTGTGCTATTTTGGCATTTTATGGCCTTCGAAACTGTGATAGGTAGTGAGGAGTGAAATCAAAAATTTGCGCCCTTAGAAATCCTGAAGGCGGTGCTTGGTTTTCGGGGTCCCGTACGCGGCTAGGCTCCTAAAAAGTCCCACACATGTGGTATCCTCGTACTCAGGAGAAGCAGAAAAATGTATTTTGGGGTGCAATTCCACATATAACCATGGCATGTGTGAGCAATATATCATTTAGTGACAACTTTTTGTAATTTTTTTTTTTTTTTGTCATTATTCAATTACTTGGGACAAAAAAAATAATATTCAATGGGCTCAACATGCCTCTCAGCAATTTCCTTGGGGTGTCTACTTTCCAAAATGGGGTCATTTAGGGGGGTTTTGTACTGCCTTGCCATTTTAGCACCTCAAGAAATGAGATAGGCAGTCATAAATTAAAAGCTGTGTAAATTCCAGAAAATGTACCCTAGTTTGTAAACGCTATAACTTTTGCACAAACCAATAAATATACGCTTATTGACATTTTTTTACTAAAGCCATGTGGCTGAATACATTTTGGCCTGAATGCATGACTAAAATTTAGTTTATTTGATTTTTCTTATAACAAAAAGTAGAAAATATCATTTTTTTTCAAAATTTTCGGTATTTTCCGTTTATATCGCAAATAAATAAAATCGCAGAGGCAATCAAATACCATTAAAAGAAAGCTCTATTTGTGGGAAGAAAAGGACGTAAATTTTGTTTGGGTACAACATTGCATGTTCGCACAATTTCCAGGTAAAACAGCGCAGTGCCAAATTGTAAAATCACCTCTGGTCTTTATGCTGTGTATTGGTCCGGGGCTTAAGTGGTTAAAGTTGAAATTTTTACCAGGAAAAAAGTTAAGGGAACTAATAGTGAAGTTCTGTATGATAGGTGTTTATTGCTCAAACAAAAAGTTCCTACTTACAAAACTCCAAATTGCAATAGGCATGTAATCAGATAAGGGCTACAATCCAGGAACGCCGCATCCAACATGCGTTTCACTGAAACCGGAAGTGACATTGTCTGGACTCGGCCCGGGAATTTACGTCAACGCATTTCACCCTCCCACAAGGCGTTGTCAAGGGCGAAACACGCTGACGTAATTTCCGGTGCTGAGTCCAGACAACGTCACTTCTGTTTTTGGTGGAACGCACCCTGGATCCTGGTCCCTGGATTGTATACCTTATCTGATTACGTGCCTATTGTAATTTGGAGTTTTGTAAGGCGTTTATTGCGCAAACAAAAAGTTCCTACCATCATACAGAACTTCACTATTAGTTCCCTTTCCCTTTTTCCTGGTAAATATTTAAACTTTAATCACGCCGGGAGAGATTTCTTGTAGGCCTGTTCAAATCATCATTCTCAGCCAGATTTCAGCCTTACTTGACCTTAGACTGAAAAGCTAGGGGTCCATTTTATCTGGTGAGTGGGGACACCGAAGGGGAGTGTGTCACATCACAGAGTGGAAGTTTGAAGCACTTTTGCACTTTTCAATGGATTGGAGCACAAGAGCACTTATATTGGGACTTTATTGCAATATAATTTAATCTCATATTTTCTGTCCATTGATCAATTTTGCACTGTTTGAAGCTTTGTATTTTTGCAATCATATACAAAATTTGAAGTTTTTTGGAGCACCAGAGCACTTTAATAGTACAATTTTGGATTATACATCAACACATTTCATTATAAGATTTTTGAGGGATATTTGCTTTATTTTGATTTGTTGCGAGCGCTGTAAATTATTTATTGCATGATTCAAGTGATTAGCACTTTGTGTACTGCAGGTACGGGTGCAGGTTCTATTCATATTAACAAATCTTGTGTAGCAGGGTCCCCTTTAAGACTCCCAGGACTACCTTACCCAGAACCCCTTTCGGCAATGTTTCCACCCCAGAGACTCATGGGAGGGGTTATATAAGGAAGAGGCGAGGCGGAGCTCGGCCTCTTTGGGACACGAGACTTCAGTGGAGAGATCTTCCTGTGCGGATCCGAAGTGGTGCAAGGCCTGAAGCCTGGGGCCTTGCGCTGCTACCCAAAAGAGCCTTCCACCCCATCGCGAACCTGGGTGGCATCTGACTCGGTTTCTTCAACCACTGCTGAGCCGGAGACCCGACCACTGCAGACGCTGTGTGTGGAGACACAGCAGGTGGAAGTTCCCGGACTGGGATCGCGTCCGGAGGGGTGAGCGAGCATATGCTCAATCCACAAACTGTATACCATTGTAAGGCCTATAGACTGCCGTGGCCCACCAGTTCCTATTTCAGTTCTTCCCAACCCCCCCCCCCCCCCACTGGAGATCCATAGCAGAACTGAGTCGAACGGATCTCTAGTGGAGTGTTCTGTGTTGGTACTTTTAACCCTTTGGATTACAAATTGTGTTCCTGAAATGTGCACCACCGTTTAAAGACTTGCATGCGAAGAATTTTACCCCCCTAGAGACTGAGTTATATGGTCAGGCCTGGCCATCTAGATAGATTATTTAGTTGCTGCGCCATAGGGCGCATAGTGAAGTACTGTTACACGTGGCGCGTGTGCACCATATCTTACTAATTGTAGTGTGCCTATTGCTGCAGGGCTCTGCAGAGATATTCCTGTGATTTGTTATAACTGTTGATTTTATTGCCAGTAGAAAGTAAACTCGTTATTTTTCTATCACTGCATTGGTGTCTGAATTTAACCATAGAGCATAAGATATATATATATTACCCTAGACTAACTGTGCCAGAAGGGGGTCGAGTAAATTGCCGGGGGTTGGCGGAGCTGTCTTCAGGGCCCAAACTAAATCTGCGGCCCTAATAGCTGAGGGTATCGCTACACGTGGGGGTTCTTGTCCGGGATCCTGATACAGCAGGTGAACGCCAGAAGTGCCGGCATGGACCCCATGGACCCGCAAGCAGTAGAAGCGTGGTGCAAAGCCTCTAGGGCAGAGCCAAACCGCTCAGTAGTCATCAGCCTCCCTGGGGAGAAATGGTCGACTGAAACGGTAGAGGAGTTAATGAAGTCAGTGTCCCCCGATCACACACCGTGGGTGACGGAGATAAAGTCAGACCCAGACACCTCATATCAGTATGCACTAGTGGAGTACTGGGACGGGATGCCAGAGGCTTGCAAGCGCAAGTGTGTGCGGACGCCAGACAACAGAACCTATAGGTTGGCGCACGCAGTAACTGATAAGAAGGAACCATCACCAACGGGATCACCGCAGGCTGCGGCCCGTACCTCACCAGAAAGAGGAGACAGGGTGACGCCCCCGGTGGCACCTGCACCTGCCACTGCTATATCACCAGAATTGATAAACGCAATAGGGGATCTGCTAACCAAATGTCAGAAGACAAGCACGGTGCATGTAGAGACTAGCTACCGGAGACTAAAGACATTCTCAGGGAGGCTCCCTGTCCCTGCAGGGGAGGAAGATTTCGATACTTGGGTGGAGCAGGCATTACAGGCAGTGGAGGCATGGGAGGTGCCTGAAGCGCAGAAGAGGCAACGAGTGATAGAAAGCCTTAAAGGCGCAGCAGCAGAAGCGGTGAAAAGTTTCCGGTTTGGAAATACAGACTGTACGGCTCAAGACTGTCTAGCTATGCTACAGGAAGAGTTTGGTCAGCTAGAAAAGGTGACAGAGATGGTCTACCAATTCGAACATACTTTCCAACAGCCGAATGAAAAGCTTTCAGAGTATGTCAGAAGACTAAACAGGTTGCTGTGTAAGATTGTATTGAAGAAGGGTATGATGCCCCAAGATACAGATGCGGCAAGAATGAAGCAAGTCCAAAGGGAGTTGGACGAGAGAGAGTCCGAAGGGAAAGGACCAGAAGAAGGCGACCCCTGCCAGGCCATATCCGGAGAAGCTGGTAGGCCCATCTCCTATAGTGCCCATTCAAGTGGAGGGAGTCTACACCAGAGCCATCTTGGATACTGGGGCACAAGTGACCCTATTATACCGGGATTTCTACGATAAGCACTTGAGTCACCTGCCCATCCAGAAGATAGAGGAACTGGAAATATGGGGAATTGGAACCCAGAGCTTCCCCTACGATGGCTATCTGCCCATCAAGATGACCTTTGACCCATCTGTGACTGGGAAGGCCGAAGTGTTTGACACCCTGGCGGTTGTGTGCCCTCGACCGTCAAGAGCCAACAAGAGTTCCCTTAAAGTAGGAACAAACACGGACCTGGCCCGAAGACTCCTGACCCCTCTAGTGAAAGAGAAGGGGCCAGCGGCCACCAAGATCCACCCCATGCTGAAGACGGCCTACTAACGGCTGGTCCTAGAGCAGAAGACCCCTGGAGAGGGGATAGGGAAGGTGTGAAAACTTGGAAGAGAAGGGGTAGTGTTGCAGCTTGGCGAAGTAACCTGTCTCAGAGCCACTGTGAAGCTTACTTGGGAGCAGCCTGGACCCTTTGTCATGCTAGAGTCCGACCCAAGGGAAGAGTCCTCCGGTCTGGAAGTGATACCAGAAGTGATTCCGCTGAAGGCCCTGAAGAAGGCCCATTGTAGAGTTCCGGTGAGTGTTAGGAACACTACAGGTGGCCCCATGGAAATCCCAGCCAGGATGCTGCTGGGCCAGGTGAGCCCTGCTGCCCCGGTTACCCTGTCAAAAGTCAAGGGGACGGGTGAAGGAGGAGATGTTTGGGAGAAGCTGTCCATGGAAAACCCGAATCTGCCCAGGGCTTGGAAAGAGAGAGCCAAGGCCCAGTTGACCAGATGGGAGAAGATCTTCTCCAAAGATGAGTTCGATGTTGGGTGTGCAAGGAGTGCCACCCATCGAATCCGCCTCCAAGAAGACAAGCCCTTCAGAGAGAGGGTCAGGCGGGTCCCACTAGCAGATCTGGAGGATCTAAGGGAACAACTCGCAGAACTCAAGAGGACTGGTGTGATCCGGGAGTCTAGAAAGAGAGGGTCAGGCGGGTCCCACTAGCAGATCTGGAGGATCTAAGGGAACAACTCGCAGAACTCAAGAGGACTGGTGTGATCCGGGAGTCTAGAAGCCCCTATGTCTCCCCGATAGTGGTGGTCAGGAAGAAGAATGGGTCGTTGAGGCTCTGTATAGATTACAGGACTCTCAACAGGAGAACCATACCTGACCAGTACACCACTCCGAGGATAGAGGACGCTTTACAGAGTTTGTCTGGAGTCCAGTGGTTCAGCGTTATGGATCTCAAGAGTGGATGCTACCAGATCCCTATGCATCCAGAAGACAAGGAGAAGACAGCCTTCATAACCCCAGTGGGGTTCTTTGAGTTTGATCAAATGCCTCAGGGACTGTCTGGAGCTCTTGCTACCTTCCAACGTCTCATGGAGAAGACTGTAGGAGACATGAACCTTATTGAAGTCCTTGTATACCTGGACGATGTCATTGTCTTTGGGAGAACCCTGGAAGAACACGAAGAGAGGCTGGAAAAAGTGTTGAGAAGACTCAGTGAGGAGGGACTCAAGCTTTCGCCTGAGAAGTGTCGGTTCTACCAGTCTTCTGTGAACTATCTGGGGCACATTGTGTCTGAAGAAGGGGTGGCCACAGACCCTGAGAAATTGGAGGCAGTTACCTCCTGGCCACGTCCCACCACAGTAACAGAACTCAGATCCTTCTTGGGGTTCTGCTTCTATTACAGGAGGTTTGTGGAAGGATTCGCCCGAATTGCCAGACCATTGAATGAACTATTTAAGACCGAGGGGGAAGAGGACGACTCAGGGCCCAGGAAGCCGGGAGAGTCAGTCAGAAACCAGTGGAACCAGAAGTGTGAAGAGGCCTTCCAGGCGTTGAAGAAGAGCCTAACCACTGCCCCAGTCTTCGCCTACGCAGACCCAACCAAACCCTATGAACTACATGTAGATGCTAGTCATGACGGTCTGGGAGGAGTACTTTACCAAGAACACGTGAGCAGGAGCCTGACCCCCTCCGAGAAGAACTACCCCACTCACAAGCTGGAGTTCCTGGCCCTTAAGTGGGCGGTAGTAGACAAGCTTAAAGACTACCTGTATGGGGTGGAGTTCACTGTGAAGACCGACAACAACCCCCTTACCTACCTTTTCACCACAGCAAAGCTGGACACCACTGGACACAGGTGGTTGGCCGCACTGTCCAGGTTCAATTTAAGCCTAAAGTACAGGCCAGGGGCTGGAAATCGAGATGCAGACGCTCTGTCCAGGAGATCTCATGCCCTCACCAGTGACACAGAAGACTGGACTCAAGTGGCACCTGACGGGATGCGGGCCCTTTGTCAAGGGGCTGAATTACAAGCCAGAGGAGGCTCAAGGGGGAAGAGATAGGAGTTACCATGGTATGAGTCCCCAAACAATACTGTGGAGTAACCCAACTGGAGGAAGACCATCTGCCAAAACTGTCCAAAAAGGAACTGAGATGCGACCAATTAGAAGACCCCATGGGAAAATTGGTTCTGGAAGCCCTGGAGAATCAGGATCCAAATAGACTCCTGCGCCACTCCTCAAAGGAAGCTCGCCTGTTGAGGAAAGAGTGGGACAGGTTGCAGGTGCATCAGGGAGTGGTCTACCGAAGGGGCCCCTCTGATGACCTGGAAGATAAATGGCAATTGTTCCTTCCGGAAAAACATTGACTGTTCTGATTGCCCTACATGACAATCATGGCCACCTAGGGGCGGAAAGGACCTTTAAACTCGTCAGAAGTCGGTTCTATTGGCCCTGCATGAGGGCAGAAGTAGAAGAGTACTGCCATTCATGTGCACGCTGCATCCAGAGGAAGACTTTACCCCATCAAGCTGCCCCAATGGGCCATCTACAAAGTCAAGGCCCAATGGATCTGGTATGCATTGATTTTCTCTGCCTCGAACCCGACCTGAGTGGACTAGGAAATGTTCTGGTGATAACCGATCATTTCACCCGGTATGCCCAAGCTTTCCCAAACAAAGACCAGAAGGCTTCCACAGTAGCCAAGGTACTTATGGAGAAGTATTTTGTCCATTATGGGCTGCCACAGCGACTCCATTCCGATCAAGGAAGGGACTTTGAGAGTCGGCTGATCCGGAAACTCCTGGATTCGTTAGGAATCAAGAAAACTCGAACCACACCTTACCACCCACAGGGAGATGCTCAGCCGGAGAGGTTTAACCGAACCCTGCTCAACATGTTGGGAACTCTGGATAGTGAGAAGAAACAACATTGGAGCAAACACATAGCAGCCATAGTACACGCTTACAACTGCACCACCAGTGATGCTACAGGCTACTCCCCATATCGACTTATGTTTGGGAGAGAAGCAAGGTTACCTGTGGACCTGGCCTTTGGCACCTCTTTAGACCATTCCTCAGCCACATCCCACAAAGGATATGTGGACAGGCTCAGACACAGCCTGAAAGTAGCCTATGAACAAGCTCAAGCGGCCTCAGATCAAAGGGGAGCTCGAAACAAAAGAAACTTCGACTTGAAGGTCCGGGTGCAAGACCTTCAGGCCGGGGACCGAGTACTGTTACGCAATCTGGGGGTCCCTGGAAAACACAAACTTGCAGACAGATGGAGATCCGAACCCTATGTCATCTGTAGGAAACTGCCAGGCCTACCTGTCTACAAGTTGAAGCCAGAAGGGAAGGTAGGACCACTGAAGACGTGGCATCGAAACCACCTGCTCCCACTTGCTGAAGCTGTCAGGATACCTCCAGTGAGGGACTCCCCTGAACCAGTCTCTATCCTGGATACTCCCAGGCCAAACACTCGGTCCCAGACCTCTCGGGCTGAAGATGGAGAGGCCTCTGAACTTAGTGGAGATGAAGGAAGAGAACTTGACTGGCTGTGGCCTTCCCCAACTCCAGGAACTTCTGCTATAGATCTTCCAACCACTGAAGACATTATAGATGGACAACTGAATGCAGAAGCCACTGAGTTCATCCCATCTAGTCCTTTATCAGATTATTGGGAAGACGCCTGTGATACTTACTCTGAAAAGGACCCTAGAGACTCTATGTATCCCTCGGCTCCTGAAGCAGATGTTCCAGAGCCCGCCGTGTTGCCCGAATCTGCTACAGAAGAAGAGCTTGTGGCGCCAGAGCCAGAAACCCCAAGAGAGCAAAGGACTCGAAGAGTCATAAGGCCTCCCAAAAAGTTGACTTACCCACAAATGGGGAAGAGCTCAGAAGATTCTGTGGTCACTGCCAGGAGGAGTGCAGAAAATCCTGGATCCCTCCACTGTTCATTTGGTGGAGGGCAACCCCCACTCACTCTCTGGCACAGTTAGGCAGGCCACTCATGATAGTGTGACCTGTGGGCAAGGGAATTCAACCCCTCGGTTTTGGTGGGAATTCCCTATGCCAACATCTTACGCAATGTTGTCTAGGGTTGTACGCAATGTATGCTAGAATTATCTTTGGGGACCAAAGAGTTTAAGTGGGGGAGTGTGTAGCGGGGTCCCCTTTAAGACTCCCAGGACTACCTTACCCAGAACCCCTTTCCGCAATGTTTCCACCCCAAAGACTCATGGGAGGGGTTATATAAGGAAGAGGCGAGGCGGAGCTCGGCCTCTTTGGGACACGAGACTTCAGTGGATAGATCTTCCAGTGTGGATCCGCTGTGGTGCAAGGCCTGAAGCCTGGGGCCTTGCGCTGCTACCCAAAAGAGCCTTCCACCCCATCGCGAGCCTGGGTGGCATCTGACTCGGTTTCTTCAACCGCTGCTGAGCCGGAGACCCGACCGCTGCAGACGCTGTGTGTGGAGACACAGCAGGTGGAAGTTCCCGGACTGGGATCGCGTCCGGAGGGGTGAGCGAGCATATGCTCAATCCACAAACTGTATACCATTGTTAGGCCTATAGACTGCCATGGCCCACCAGTTCCTATTTCAGTTCTTCCCAACCCCCCCCCCCCACTGGAGATCCATAGCAGAACTGAGTCGAACGAATCTCTAGTGGAGTGTTCTGTGTTGGTACTTTTAACCCTTTGGATTACAAATTGTGTTCCTGAAATGTGCACCACCGTTTAAAGACTTGCATGCAAAGAATTTTACCCCCCTAGAGACTGAGTTATATGGTCAGGCCTGGCCATCTAGATAGATTATTTAGTTGCTGCGCCATAGGGCGCATAGTGAAGTACTGTTACACGTGGCGCGTGTGCACCATATCTTACTAATTGTAGTGTGCCTATTGCTGCAGGGCTCTGCAGAGATATTCCTGTGATTTGTTATAACTGTTGATTTTATTGCCAGTAGAAAGTAAACTCGTTATTCTTCTATCACTGCATTGGTGTCTGAATTTAACCATAGAGCATAAGATATATATATATTACCCTAGACTAACTGTGCCAGAAGGGGGTCGAGTAAATTGCCGGGGGTTGGCGGAGCTGTCTTCAGGGCCCAAACTAAATCTGCGGCCCTCTTAGCTGAGGGTATCGCTACACTTGCTTTTCACCTTAGCGCGAGTATAGATTGTTTTCCACTGGCCATAGATAATAGTTTCAGGACAGAAAATACACCTATTTATTACTCCTAATACTGTAATGATAGAGAATAATCTCTTTATCCATTATGTGTACTTCTGCGTGGACAGCTGATGCCTTAGCTAGTCACAGATACTAATTTAAAGGAGTCAGCAACAGTCAAAGTGATATCCAACTTTGAATATGCTTCCAAATGTATTGTTAGTACAGGTGATGCGGTCAAAACTGGTGACTTGCTTCTTGTAACACTATAAAACCAGCAACAATGGTTCTTTATTATTATATTTTACAAGATTCATATAGTGGCAACAGTTTTTACAGTGCTATACAATATAAAAGAGAGTACAGTTACAATACAATTCAGGAGGACCCTGCTTGTGAGAGCTTACAATCTAAAAGAGAAAGACAAGTAATTCAACATGAAATAACTGTGAAGGCATGCCTTGGTGGAGAAAGTACTACAGAGGTTGCCTGAAGAATATCAGAAGAAGAAAATCTGAGATATGTAGGTGGAATCTTCTACTTGACTGCCATTATACCCTTCCCGCTTCTTTCCTGCACACACTCCATCATACCCTCACGGCCGTCTTTAGTATTGATTGGACCCTGGGCAAACATTTTCTTAGGCCCCCCCCCCCCCCCATGCAATTTCGCTCTCCACCTGCTCTGAGTCTACAATAAATAGCAGCTAGACTCAAAATCAGTTTACTGAATCAGATCAGGCAACAATTGCGATTGGTTGCCAGAGGTTACAGTGTATCATTACCACTCACTGACTGGCTGCTAGAGGTTACAGCACACATTAAGGCTCACTTATTATTTGCTAGAGGTTACAACACATGACTTCTGCTTGTTGATTGGTTGCTAGAGATTACTGTACATCCATACTGCTCACTGATTGGTTGCTAGAGGATACTGGACATCCTTACCACTCACCAATTGGTTGCTAGAGGTTACTGCACATTATTACTGCTTGGTTGCTAGAGGTTACTGCATATCCTTACCACGCAATGATTGGTTGCAATAGGTTAGTGCACATAATTACTGCTCACTGATTGGTTGCTAAAGGTTACAGCACATCATCTCCTCACTGCCTGCACACCGTGGGCTGGGGAGGTGAGGGGAGCTATCAATAGACAGAAAACTTCTAGGGATTCCAGGACTACCGGGATCAGTGGCAATGCTTGGGGGTTGATGGGATCAGTGGCAGTGGTGGGGGGATGAAATTATTTAGGAGGCAGTACACTGTGGAAAATTCTGAATCATGTAGAGCATGGGTGCTCAACCTTTGACCCACCAGCTGTTGCAGAACTACAAATCCCATGAGGCAATGCAAAGCTGCTAGTTACAAGCATGACTCCCAAAGGCAGAGGCATGATGAGACTTGTAGTTCAGCAACAGCTGAAGGGCCACAGGTTGAGCACCCATGATGTAGAACAAAGCTGGAAATCTTTGGCAAGTATATAGTGGTGAATTCTACACTGATCTCCAATGTAATGGGGAATTTACATTAATTACCAATGTGAGGGGGGATTTACACTGACAACTAATGTGAGGAGGAATTTGCACTGACCACCATACCATGTAACGGGGGATTTTACATCACCCACCAATATTAAGAGGGATTTCTACACTGACACCAATATAATAGGAGCATTTACACCAACCACCAGTGTAAGGGGGAATATACAATGACCTCCATGTAAAGGGGAATTTACACTGACAACCATGGTCGAGGAGATTTGTACTGACCATCAATTCTACGCTTACCACCAAAGTAAAGGGAAATGTACACAATATAATGAAAAATTTACACTGACAACCAATGTAATGGGGGATTTTTCATCAACAACCAATAAAGGGGGATTTCTACACTGCCCACCACTATAAGGGGGGATTTACACTCACCACCAATGTAAAGAGGGCTTCTACATGGACTAACAACGTAAGGGAGGATTCGAAACTGACCAAAAATGAAAGTTTGGATATTTTTTGCCTATTACCAGTATAAAGAGGCATTTCTACACTAGCCACCAGGCCTGGACTGGCCATAGGGCAGATCGGGCATTTGCCCGGTGGGTTGGGCCCCCCGTTCCGTGACATGTTTCTGATCAGGCCGCACAGCGGGAGGTAAGCGACGACCGCGGCCTGGACAGGGTTAACACAGGCCACGGCTGCCGCTCGCCTACCGCCATGCGGCCATACCTGTCATCTCTGGCGGAACTAGCGGCTGCATGGGCTGAGCTATGTGTCTCTCTCACACACAGCTCAGCCTCAGAGCCGCGCTGACAGTTCCACTCTCCACACCTCCTCCTCCAGCCATAAGCGTTGGCACAGGTGGGGAGAAGTACAGGCTGCAGTCCAGATGTTTCCCCCACTCACCCCCCCCCCACTCCTTCTCATATTGGCAGCAGGGGAAGAGAAGTTTTTCCTGCCCGTACTTCTTCCCTCCCTATTGGCCACAGTGGAGGGCCAATCAGAAAAAACAAGAGGGCATCATGGGAAATGTAGTCCCAGAGATAGGTGGCCCAGTTCTCAGCAGGGAGCAGACTACAGTCCCCAGCATGCACTCTGCTGGGGGAAAAGAGAAAACACGGAAACAGGCTGAGCAGCTACTACAGGAGACATAGAAAAAGAAAGAGGACTGTTCTGGGGGAACTAATAGCCCCAGAATCACCAGAGAGAGCCACGCTGTACCTGCACCACCCAAGAGAGCCACGCTGTATCCACATCACCAGTGAGAGCCACGCTGTACCCACACCACCAGAGAGAGCCACACTGTACCCGCACCACCAGAGGGAGCCACGCTGTACCCGCACCACCAGAGAGAGCCACGCTGTACCCGCACCACCAGAGAGCGCCACGCTGTACCCGCACCACCAGAGAGAGCCACGCTGTACCCGCACCACCAGAGAGAGCCACGCTGTACCCGCACCACCAGAGAGAGCGCCACGCTGTACCCGCACCACCAGAGAGAACACCATGCTGTCCAGCACCACCAGAGAGAGAACCATGCTGTCCAGCACCACCAGAGAGAGCGCCACGCTGTACCCGCACCACCAGAGAGAGCACCATGCTGTCCAGCACCACCAGAGAGAGAGCAGGTCAGTGTCACTGGGCAGTGTGGGCACAATAGGAGACAGAGAGTACTAGCATTGTATGGCCAAAATAGGACTGGGACACTGTGATAAAAAGGGGACTGCACTGTAAAGGGGCACTGTAATCATTGCAGTGCCCCCTTTGCAGTGCAGTCCCCTTTATATCACAGTGTCCCTGCACATTACAGTGTGGAGGACCGACACCAGCTACCCCCGCGAATGACGACAACCCCCCCCCAAACCCAGGGACCGGGCTGCTCAGTCTAAAAATGCCCGGGCCTATTTTTTGTTCCAGTCCGGGCCTGCTGGCCACTAATGAAATGGGGATTCACATTGACCACTAATGTAATGGGGATTTACACTGACCACTAATGTAATGGGGATTTACATTGACCACTAGTGATGAGCCGAACACCCCCGGGTTCGGTTCGCACCAGAACCCGCGAACGGACCGAAAGTTCGTACGAACATTAGAACCCTATTAAATACAATGGATGCGAACGTTCGAATTCTAAAGTGCTAATTATAACAACTATTATGCATGTTATTGTCCTAAAAAGGGTTTGGGAACCCGGGTTCTGCACCAGGGGACATGTATCAATGCAAAAAGAAGTTTTAAAAACGGTCGTTTTTCGGGAGCAGTCATTTTAATGATGCATAAAGTGAAAAAAAAAAAAGTCAAATATTCCTTTAAATATCGTACCTGGGGGGTGTCTAAAGTATGCCTGTGAAGTGCCACGTGTTTCCCGTGTTTAGAACTGTCCCTGCACAAAATGACACTTCTAAAGGAAAAAAAAGCCATTTAAAACTGCTTGCGGCTTTAATGTAATGTCTGGTCCCGGTAATATGGATGAAAATCTTTAAGAAAAATGGCATAGCTACCCCATGACCCCCCCCCCCCCCTACCCCAGCCCATTACCAGCCCCTTTGGGTCTTGTATGGATATTAAGGGGAACCCCGCACATAAAATAAAAAAGGCCCTATATACTCTGAACAGCCGTATACAGGCGGTGCATACAAGACAGGGACTGTATGTTTGTTCTTATGTAGAATGTGTTTGTAATTTTGAACAGGTACATTGTTTAAGTGTAGCTCCAGCCCAAAAATCTATTTTTAAACTTTTTGGAAAACATAGGTAAGGGTTATCACCCCTGTAACATTTGATTTGCTGTCTGTGCCCCTGTTCAGAACATTTCACCTCACTTTCCGTCCCAATGACAACTGTTTTTGAAATGTGGTGTTTTTCTTGAAACAAGGATTGCTGATAAAGCATCAGTACAGAGGAGACACCTTTCTCCCATATTAATTCTTACAGGAGAGAATTTTCCTTCCTAGGGGTAGATTTCCTCTCACTTCCTGTTGTCTTCTTGCGTTTGCAAGTAGGAGTCGTTTGTAAGTTGGATGTTTGAAAGTAGGGACCTGCCGTATATAATCTGCAGAAATAGGCCCCTTAGTTGGTGTTGGCACAACACTGTAAGCACTCACAGTTACTCTTGGTTGGTGCTGGAACGCCCTGCTGTCAACTATTATATCAGGAATTGTAATTACATATAATTGTTGAACAGTGGTAGTAAAAATTGGGCCTTTGATGGTGGTGCTGGTGCCACAACACTGTAAGCCCTGACAGTTACTCTTGGTGGGTGCAGCAATGGGCCCTGCTGTGAATTATTAGATCAAGAATTGTAATTGCATGCCCCTGTTGAACAGGGGCTGAAAAATTGGGCCTTTCGTGGTGGTGGTGGTGGTGGTGGTGTTGCCACAACACTGTAAGCCCTCAGAGTTACTCTTGCTTGGTGGGTGCAGGAATGGGCCCTGCTGTGAATTATTAGATCAATAATTGTAATTACATGCCCCTGTTGAACAGGGGCTGAAAAATTGGGCCTTAGGCACTGGTGGCACAACACTGCAACCCCTCACAGATACTGTACTTGGAGCACAGCAATGAGCCCTGTTGCAAAGTATTGCTTCAAAAATTGTAATGACACGCCCCTGTTAAACAGGGGCTGAAAAATTGGGCCTTAGGCACTGGTGGCACAACACTCCAACCCCTCACACATACTGTACTTGGAGCACAGCAATGAGCCCTGTTGCAAAGTATTGCTTCAAAAATTGTAATTACACGCCCCTGTTAAACAGGGGCTGAAAAATTGGGCCTTAGCCACTGGTGGCGGCACCCATAAACAAAAATGATCTTCCAAGCTATCATCATCAATCGTATCATTGAGGACTCGGAGGAGGAGGATAGCCAGTCAACATAACAGCACAGGCACTCAGCATCAGCATCAGTCTTGAAGGGATGTGACATGTTAAAATCAATTAGTCTGTTATATCAGCATCAGGTGTGTGGTAGCTGGTGGTGATCCAAGACTGGTTCATCTTGATGAAAGTCAGTCGATCAACCGAGTCGGTGGACAGGCGCACCCTGTGATCCGTGACAAATCCTCCAGCAGCACTGAATGTGCGTTCCGAAAGAACGCTGGATGCAGGACAGGCCAGTAGCTCAATTGCATACTGTGCAAGCTCTGGCCAGTGATCCATCCTCAAGACCCAGTAAGCCAGAGGATTTTCGGTGGGGAAGGTGTCCAAGTCTGACCTTGCCCCTAGATATTCCTGCACCATGTTTATCAGACGCTGGCGATGGTTGCTGGAACCAATCATACTTTGGGGCTGCGGACTAAAGAATTGTCTGAACGCATCGGTCAGACGGCCACCTTCCCCACCGCTCCTTCTTTGACTGGCCGAAGCCTCAGCAACTCGTTGTCCAGGACCAGGAGTTTGTAACCTCCCAGTCTCTGGGAACGCGTTGCACAGACCTTTCTGCAAGGCCTCCCGGAGTTGTCTCATCCTCTGCTCCCTCTGCGACGGTAACATAAGGTCCGCAACCTTACCCTTGTACCGTGGATCAAGGAGAGTGGCCAGCCAGTAATGGTCCCTCTCCTTGATCCGAAGAATACGAGGATCCTTCCGCAGACTTTGCAGGATCAGGGAGGCCATGCAGCGTAGGTTTGCTGAGGCATTCGCTCCGGAGTCCTCTGGGTCACTAAGGACGACATGATCCGCAGTCACCTCCTCCCAGCCACGTACAAGTCCACTGGTTTCTTGGGACTGTAAATCATCCCTAAAAGACTGCTGCTGATGATGCTGAGTGCCAGCCTCCACCTCCATGCTGACACAATCCTCCTCCTCCTCCTCCTCCTCCTCCTCTTCCTGTGCGATGGGTGGGACAGAAGGAACACTGTCTGGGTAAAGGGGGCCTTGAGAGGCAAGGAAGTCCTCCTCTTCCTGCCTCTGTTCTGCCTCAAGTGCCCTGTCCATTATTCCACGCAGCGTGTGCTCCAACAGGTGGACAAGAGGTACAGTGTCACTGATGCATGCACTGTCACTGCTCACCATCCTCGTGGCCTCCTCAAATGGTGCCAGGACAGTGCATGCATCCCTGATCATGCCCCACTGGCGTGGAGAAAAAAAACCAAGCTCCCCTGACCCTGTCCTGGTGCCGTAGTCGCACAGGTACTCATTGATGGCCCTCTGCTGCGTGTGCAGCCGCTGCAGCATGGCCAACGTTGAGTTCCACCTGGTGGGCATGTCACATATAAGGCGGTTCTTGGGCAGGTTCAACTCCTTTTGCAGCTCAGCCAGGCGAGCACTGGCATTATAAGATCTGCGGAAATGCACACAGACTTTCCTGGCCTGCCTCAGGACATCCTGTAAGCCCGGGTACCTGCCCAAGAAACGCTGCACCACCAGGTTAAGGACGTGAGCCACACAGGGCACATGGGTCAGTTGTCCCTGTCGAAGGGCGGAGAGGAGGTTGGTGCCATTGTCGCAAACCACCATTCCTGGCTTAAGCTGGCGTGGCGTCAACCACCTCTCGGCCTGGCCCTGCAGAGCAGACAGGACCTCTGCCCCAGTGTGGCTTCTGTCCCCCAAACACACCAGCGCAAGCACGGCATGGCATCTTTTTGCCTGCGTACTTGCGTAGCCCCGTGAACGGCTACGGAGCACCGCTGGTTCATAGGACAAACCACAGGAAGAGGCCATGGAGGAAGAAGAAGAGGAGGGGGTGGAGGAGAGAGGTGTGTCACAACCAGTAGTAGCATTTTGGAGGCGTGGCGGTGGGACAACCTCCAACACTACTGCACCTTGTCCTGCATCCTTCCCAGCTGCCAAAAGAGTGACCCAATGGGCCGTGAAAGAAAGGTAACGTCCCTGTCCATGCCTGCTGGACCATGAGTCAGCGGTAATATGCACCTTACCGCTGACCGCCCTGTCCAGCGAGGCCAAGACATTGCCTTCCACATGCCGGTAGAGAGCCGGAATAGCCTTCCGTGAGAAAAAGTGGCGTTTG
Organism: Rana muscosa; assembly: GCA_029206835.1. NCBI lineage: Eukaryota > Metazoa > Chordata > Amphibia > Anura > Ranidae > Rana > Rana muscosa. Next base: position 523,981,824 of record CM055118.1, on the reverse strand, counting down.
GGAACCTGCCACTGAGGAACCGCACATTGCACAAACTCACGGAAGGGGGCCGAGTCTACCAACTGAAAAGGCAGCAGTTGAAGCGCTAGCAATTTAGCCAAGCTAGCATTCAACCGCTGGGCATGTGGATGGCTGGGAGTGAACTTCTTTCGACGGTCCAGCAGCTGGGGCAGGGAAATTTGCCTGCTAGAATCGGACGTCGGTGTACTGCTAGCAGAGTGGCCGCAAGTACTTGGCTGTGACACACCTAATTCTACACCTTCATTCCTCTCAGTGCATATTTCAGAGAGGACTGAAGTTATAGTGGGGTTGGAGATCCCAGCTGATGCGGTGCAAGGAGAGGTCCGCTTTGTTCTTTGGTGTGGGTCTTTGAGGTAGGCTTGCCAACGAGCTGCATGGCAGGTCAACATATGTCTGGTCAGGCATGTGGTACCCAAGCGGCTGATGTTTTGGCCACGCGATATACGCTTGAGACATATGTTGCAAACAGCAGCTGTGCGATCTGATGCACTAGCCTCAAAAAAGGCCCACACCAAGGAACTTTTTGAATGACGGGCAGAGGCAGCGCCCTGCACAGGCGGAGCTCTGCGGTGTGATTCCGTCGGTGTACTGCCCTTACGCTGGCCACCAAAGGGCATCCTGCCTCATTGGAGATGTGCCTCCTCCTCATCCTCCTCCTCCTCCTCTCTCCTATTAGGCACCCATGTGGAGTCAGTGACCTCATCATCCCCTCCCTCCTCATCACTGGAGCCAATCTGGCAGTATGCTGCAGCTGCTGGAACATGACTGCCAGATTGGTGTCCTTCTTGAGCATCCCCTCTGTCTGCTCTCACGCTACTGCCTTCCTCTAGCTGGGTATCATCATCAGATCCTTCGAAACGCTGGGCATCCTCCTGGAGCATGTGCCCAACACTGTGCTCAAACAGTTCGGGGGACTCCTCAGGAGGAGGACATGGTGGGTCTAGGGAAGGAGTGACTGATGATGAGTCTGACATTGATACCAGGGAAGAGGACGCTTTGGCAGCTGCTTTGCCAGTACCCTGAGCCTGGGTGAGAGAGGATGAGGAGGAGGAGGAGGGCTTGGTCATCCACTCTACCAAGTCTTCGGCATGATGTGGCTCAACATGTCCAGCTGCCGAAAAGAAGGACAAGCGTGTCCCATGGCCATGTGCTGATGACAATGCACCGCGTCCACGACCAGCACTGTTGCCCCCAGACACAGAGCCTGCTTGCCCTCTTTTATTGCCTCCTGACTGTCTGCCTCTCCTTGTTTGCCTTCCAGACATTCTAATAGATGGCCTGCAGGGAGATGGGAAAAAAGCAATAAGGGCTACCTTCAGGTGTCCTTCTCTGTCCCTTTACTTAAGGATTTCTAAATATGGTTCAGGATGATTGCTTTTGCACAGAATAGCACAACGACAATTTCCCTGACTGTCCAAAAAACAAGGATTTCAAAGATGGTTGATGAGGAATGCTTTAGCACACTATAGCACAAGGAGAATTCACTCACTGTCCTTCCCAGTCCCTAGAAACAAGGACTTGCACAGTGAAAGAAACTGACACTCTCCCTACCTACAGTTTTCTGTCCCTAGAAAAAATGTTTTTTTTAAGCACACTGTAGCACAAGGAGAATTCACTCACTGTCCTTCCCAGTCCCTAGAAACAAGGACTTGCACAGTGAAAGAAACTGACACTCTCCCTACCTACAGTTTTCTGTCCCTAGAAAAAATGTTTTTTTTAAGCACACTATAGCACAAGGAGAATTCACTCACTGTCCTTCCCAGTCCCTAGAAACAAGGACTTGCACAGTGAAAGAAACTGACACTCTCCCTACCTACAGTTTTCTGTCCCTAGAAAAAATGTTTTTTTTAAGCACACTATAGCACAAGGAGAATTCACTCACTGTCCTTCCCAGTCCCTAGAAACAAGGACTTGCACAGTGAAAGAAACTGACACTCTCCCTACCTACAGTTTTCTGTCCCTAGAAAAAATGTTTTTTTTAAGCACACTATAGCACAAGGAGAATTCACTCACTGTCCTTCCCAGTCCCTAGAAACAAGGACTTGCACAGTGAAAGAAACTGACACTCTCCCTACCTACAGTTTTCTGTCCCTAGAAAAAATGTTTTTTTTAAGCACACTATAGCACAAGGAGAATTCACTCACTGTCCTTCCCAGTCCCTAGAAACAAGGACTTGCACAGTGAAAGAAACTGACACTCTCCCTACCTACAGTTTTCTGTCCCTAGAAAAAATGTTTTTTTTAAGCACACTATAGCACAAGGAGAATTCACTCACTGTCCTTCCCAGTCCCTAGAAACAAGGACTTGCACAGTGAAAGAAACTGACACTCTCCCTACCTACAGTTTTCTGTCCCTAGAAAAAATGTTTTTTTTAAGCACACTATAGCACAAGGAGAATTCACTCACTGTCCTTCCCAGTCCCTAGAAACAAGGACTTGCACAGTGAAAGAAACTGACACTCTCCCTACCTACAGTTTTCTGTCCCTAGAAAAAATGTTTTTTTTAAGCACACTATAGCACAAGGAGAATTCACTCACTGTCCTTCCCAGTCCCTAGAAACAAGGACTTGCACAGTGAAAGAAACTGACACTCTCCCTACCTACAGTTTTCTGTCCCTAGAAAAAATGTTTTTTTTAAGCACACTATAGCACAAGGAGAATTCACTCACTGTCCTTCCCAGTCCCTAGAAACAAGGACTTGCACAGTGAAAGAAACTGACACTCTCCCTACCTACAGTTTTCTGTCCCTAGAAAAAATGTTTTTTTTAAGCACACTATAGCACAAGGAGAATTCACTCACTGTCCTTCCCAGTCCCTAGAAACAAGGACTTGCACAGTGAAAGAAACTGACACTCTCCCTACCTACAGTTTTCTGTCCCTAGAAAAAATGTTTTTTTTAAGCACACTATAGCACAAGGAGAATTCACTCACTGTCCTTCCCAGTCCCTAGAAACAAGGACTTGCACAGTGAAAGAAACTGACACTCTCCCTACCTACAGTTTTCTGTCCCTAGAAAAAATGTTTTTTTTAAGCACACTATAGCACAAGGAGAATTCACTCACTGTCCTTCCCAGTCCCTAGAAACAAGGACTTGCACAGTGAAAGAAACTGACACTCTCCCTACCTACAGTTTTCTGTCCCTAGAAAAAATGTTTTTTTTAAGCACACTATAGCACAAGGAGAATTCACTCACTGTCCTTCCCAGTCCCTAGAAACAAGGACTTGCACAGTGAAAGAAACTGACACTCTCCCTACCTACAGTTTTCTGTCCCTAGAAAAAATGTTTTTTTTAAGCACACTATAGCACAAGGAGAATTCACTCACTGTCCTTCCCAGTCCCTAGAAACAAGGACTTGCACAGTGAAAGAAACTGACACTCTCCCTACCTACAGTTTTCTGTCCCTAGAAAAAATGTTTTTTTTAAGCACACTATAGCACAAGGAGAATTCACTCACTGTCCTTCCCAGTCCCTAGAAACAAGGACTTGCACAGTGAAAGAAACTGACACTCTCCCTACCTACAGTTTTCTGTCCCTAGAAAAAATGTTTTTTTTAAGCACACTATAGCACAAGGAGAATTCACTCACTGTCCTTCCCAGTCCCTAGAAACAAGGACTTGCACAGTGAAAGAAACTGACACTCTCCCTACCTACAGTTTTCTGTCCCTAGAAAAAATGTTTTTTTTAAGCACACTATAGCACAAGGAGAATTCACTCACTGTCCTTCCCAGTCCCTAGAAACAAGGACTTGCACAGTGAAAGAAACTGACACTCTCCCTACCTACAGTTTTCTGTCCCTAGAAAAAATGTTTTTTTTAAGCACACTATAGCACAAGGAGAATTCACTCACTGTCCTTCCCAGTCCCTAGAAACAAGGACTTGCACAGTGAAAGAAACTGACACTCTCCCTACCTACAGTTTTCTGTCCCTAGAAAAAATGTTTTTTTTAAGCACACTATAGCACAAGGAGAATTCACTCACTGTCCTTCCCAGTCCCTAGAAACAAGGACTTGCACAGTGAAAGAAACTGACACTCTCCCTACCTACAGTTTTCTGTCCCTAGAAAAAATGTTTTTTTTAAGCACACTATAGCACAAGGAGAATTCACTCACTGTCCTTCCCAGTCCCTAGAAACAAGGACTTGCACAGTGAAAGAAACTGACACTCTCCCTACCTACAGTTTTCTGTCCCTAGAAAAAATGTTTTTTTTAAGCACACTATAGCACAAGGAGAATTCACTCACTGTCCTTCCCAGTCCCTAGAAACAAGGACTTGCACAGTGAAAGAAACTGACACTCTCCCTACCTACAGTTTTCTGTCCCTAGAAAAAATGTTTTTTTTAAGCACACTATAGCACAAGGAGAATTCACTCACTGTCCTTCCCAGTCCCTAGAAACAAGGACTTGCACAGTGAAAGAAACTGACACTCTCCCTACCTACAGTTTTCTGTCCCTAGAAAAAATGTTTTTTTTAAGCACACTATAGCACAAGGAGAATTCACTCACTGTCCTTCCCAGTCCCTAGAAACAAGGACTTGCACAGTGAAAGAAACTGACACTCTCCCTACCTACAGTTTTCTGTCCCTAGAAAAAATGTTTTTTTTAAGCACACTATAGCACAAGGAGAATTCACTCACTGTCCTTCCCAGTCCCTAGAAACAAGGACTTGCACAGTGAAAGAAACTGACACTCTCCCTACCTACAGTTTTCTGTCCCTAGAAAAAATGTTTTTTTTAAGCACACTATAGCACAAGGAGAATTCACTCACTGTCCTTCCCAGTCCCTAGAAACAAGGACTTGCACAGTGAAAGAAACTGACACTCTCCCTACCTACAGTTTTCTGTCCCTAGAAAAAATGTTTTTTTTAAGCACACTATAGCACAAGGAGAATTCACTCACTGTCCTTCCCAGTCCCTAGAAACAAGGACTTGCACAGTGAAAGAAACTGACACTCTCCCTACCTACAGTTTTCTGTCCCTAGAAAAAATGTTTTTTTTAAGCACACTATAGCACAAGGAGAATTCACTCACTGTCCTTCCCAGTCCCTAGAAACAAGGACTTGCACAGTGAAAGAAACTGACACTCTCCCTACCTACAGTTTTCTGTCCCTAGAAAAAATGTTTTTTTTAAGCACACTATAGCACAAGGAGAATTCACTCACTGTCCTTCCCAGTCCCTAGAAACAAGGACTTGCACAGTGAAAGAAACTGACACTCTCCCTACCTACAGTTTTCTGTCCCTAGAAAAAATGTTTTTTTTAAGCACACTATAGCACAAGGAGAATTCACTCACTGTCCTTCCCAGTCCCTAGAAACAAGGACTTGCACAGTGAAAGAAACTGACACTCTCCCTACCTACAGTTTTCTGTCCCTAGAAAAAATGTTTTTTTTAAGCACACTATAGCACAAGGAGAATTCACTCACTGTCCTTCCCAGTCCCTAGAAACAAGGACTTGCACAGTGAAAGAAACTGACACTCTCCCTACCTACAGTTTTCTGTCCCTAGAAAAAATGTTTTTTTTAAGCACACTATAGCACAAGGAGAATTCACTCACTGTCCTTCCCAGTCCCTAGAAACAAGGACTTGCACAGTGAAAGAAACTGACACTCTCCCTACCTACAGTTTTCTGTCCCTAGAAAAAATGTTTTTTTTAAGCACACTATAGCACAAGCACAAAACACACTGACACTCTCCCTACCTATCCTTCTCTTTCCCTAAACTAAAGGAATCCAGGTTAAGCAAGAAATAAATAAAAGTCACTGTCCCTGCCTATGCTTCTCTTTCCCTGCTCCGGAACACACTACACTAGGCCGCCGTGCTGGCGGCCTTTTATAGTGTGGGGCGTGTACTAAACACCCTCAGCAATAATTGGCCACAGGCATCCTGCCTGTGGCCAATCATTGCTCTCCTCGCTGCCGGCGCTGTGATTGGCCAAGCATGCGGGGTCACAGTGCATGCTTGGCCAATCACAGCGCCTGGATGACACTGCGATGGCGTAGTGCATTGTGGGCCGTTCGCGTCACTCGAATTTGGCACGAACGGCCCAAATCGTTCGATCTTCGTCGAACGATCGAACAGCCGATGTTCGAGTCGAACGTATGTTCGACTCGAACACGAAGCTCATCCCTATTGACCACTAATGTAATAGGAGCATTCACAGGAACCACTAATGTAAGGAGGGTTTTACCCCTACCACCAATGTAAGGGGGACCTTCACAATGGCCACTAGTGTGAATGAAAGCATTGTACACCAAGCCCCAATGTAATGAGAAGATTTACATTGACCACCAATGTAGCTGAGACATTTAGCCTGCTTTCACATTTGTGTGTGTCGGGAATGCAATGAAAATCGCTTTTCTGACACCACAGAAACGTGCTGCCCTTTAGCAGATACACTGCAGTGCCATTAATTGTTAATGACACCCTCACGCATTGGCTGAGATGTGCGTATTCAAATGCACCACAAGTCACGGTGCTTTGGCACCATGTTATTTAAAAAAAAGGGTTCCACCTCCAATTTGCTTACCTTTGCAGAACAGGCTTAATGACCACAGTTGTAGGCAGGACATTCAAGCATGCCGCTTTACCTCCCCGGTGGGCGGCATTCAGCAGATGTAATGGTGGATATGACCTCAGGGGGGCATGATATACATATGAATGCCACCTCTATTTACATATCAATGCTGGGATAGTTGGCAAGTATGAGGCAGCTGCTTTGGGACCCACAACAATAATGGGGCCCAGGGCAGATGCCCCTTTTGCCCTGCCTTAAAGACGGCCCTGTATACCCTGACAGTAGATTCTGCTCCTACTTGACTATGAGTGGCTCTTATGTGTTTAGGTCCGATGTAGTCAGAATGCAGTGCCTTATTATCCTTTGTGACCTGTTGTTAAAGGGTACTACTAAACGCCAAATACCCCTATATTTAAGATGGCACACAATACTTATGGTTTTAATTGTTTCTCAACCGGTTATACGCTAATTAAATAGGCTTTACTTTATTATTTTGCATTTATTTCTGCAAACAGTCTGTGATTAGGTCTCTCATTTCATTTGTCATCAACAATTTGATAATTTACCAGTTATTTATGAAATAGAGAGTAGGAATGATTTGCTAGTGTGGACCATATTTTGCTTGTCCAGAGGTTTGGGAAATGGCTGAAATTAATTGATTTTCAATCAAGTCTTTTTTAATTTAGACTTTATTTTATTTAGGACATATTTCAGCATACGTTACAAAATACATATACATTTTAAAATCTTACATACCTCCTGTCTTTAATTAAACATGGCCCTTGCATTCTGTGTGATATGCACTTCTGAGCCCTGCACTCTGTGCTTTACTGCATTTCTGAGCACTGCAGTCAATGCATTACACACTCCTGACCCCTGCACCCTGTGCATTACACACTACTCTGTGCATTATGCAATCCTGAGCCCTGCACTCTGTATATTACGCACTCTTGTAAACTTCAGAATATGTTACACACTCCTGACCCCTGCACCTTGTGTGTTACCCACTACTTATATGAGAAAGCGTCCTGTTCTCTTTGTATTGCTTCCTTTATGTGAGATCCCTGGTGTTCCTGCCAGTCCCCTCATTTCCCTATTAAAAACTGACCACACTAAGCAGGAGAACACACCATGGTCAGTTCTCTAGCTATGCTGGGAACTCATTGTACTCTCCTCTAATGATCAAACTTGTCCTGACACGCCCCCGCTGCACAGCCATTCACTGGCAAGCTCAGTGTGCTGCTGCTTCTCCTCCCCAGCTCTTATGCAGCTAAGAACGGAGGAAATGTGATAATTTATAAAAAAGGGAAAAAGGGTATTTATACGTTTTTTTTTTTTATATCTATACAAAATTTTAAGCAGTCACCATAACAGGAATAGAGAGGAAATCTTCACTATATAAGGGATTTTCTCTCACTTCCGGTTTTGGCTATGGGACAGGAAGTAAAGGAAAAAGGTTTTGCCTTTAGTTTTACTTTAATCTAAGTTTACACTAGCGTCAAAACAGGCGTTTTATCAGTGTTTTGAGAAGAATGAATGCCTGTCATAATTATGTGCATTGCAGCCACCAGTATTGTTCACATGGTTGCGTTTGCGTTGCTTTGAATTGTGTCGCACCAAAGTTGATTATTTGGCTGGCTTTACTGTTCCCCAAACTCTTTCATTGATGTCAATATAAACGTGCTGCACAAACACCTCATAAATGCCTCACAACTGCCCCACAAATACTTTACAAAGGCCTCTATGGTGTTTATAGTGTGTTTGAGATGCGTTTAGAAACAGTTACTAACTGAGGTGATAGTACAAGCATCTAGAAGAAGCAGCTCAACTCCTTCCATTCAAAGTCTATGGTAATGCACCATAAATGTGCGGGCATGAAAACACTGAATCGCCTCTCCGCCAATCAGGAAGCGTCGGTCTGATACCCATTTCCCTATTGGCTGAAAGGACAGGTGATCCAATTGGATGCGTAGGAGGAGGAGGAGGGAGATGCAAGGCGGAAGCTGCCGTGATTGGATGCACTTTTTTGAATGAAAAGCGGTGTTTGGTGCTTTAAATTGAGGACTGCGATTAGACTGGACACAGCTGATCACATGGTTAAAGTGCCGCGGCTCTTTACAGAGATCGGGGTTGTGTCCTAGCAACACGGTGCGGGCACGCATGCGAGCGGTCGTTCTGGGAGGCCATCATATGATGTCCACCGAGAACGAAAGCCACACCGCCCAGCCGTCATTTGACGGTGGGTGGGCGGCAAGTGGTTAAACAGGTATCCAGGTTTGCAAGATCTTCTAAAGGAGGCCAGAAGAGTCTGTAGCCAATGTCAGGCGGTCATACACAGCCTGTCAGGAAAGCGTTCACCCACTGGTGGCGCTGTTGGTCCTATGGATTGCAGTACTAGTGTCCACCAGCAGCTGTCTTCTTGCAGCCAGTATCTATAGTGGGGGATCTCACCTGCTGGTGGTGCTGTCTGATCCATGGGCCGTAGTACCGGCATCCACCAGTGGGTGTATTCCGGCAGTGTGGGGAAGGCAGCACTTCCTCCGCTCAGCTGTCACATAAGGACAATCACTGCAGTCCTATAAATACCCGGCGAGCCCTCACATGCTCACCTTGGTATCTCTCTCTCCTGACCCTGCATCTGACCCGACCTGATCCTATCCTGAGCCTGCATCTGACCCGACCTGATCCTATCCTGAGCCTATCCTGAGCCTGCATCTGACCCGACCTGATCCTATCCTGAGCCCATCCTGGACCTGCCCCTTCTGTCACCTATTGACCTTGGATTCCTACCCCGCAGCCTGTCTATCCATCCTCTCCCTCCCCTGTTGTGTTCCCGTCCTCACCCATCTGCTGATATCCCCTGGTGTATGATCTTGGCCTGGCTTTGTTTACGATTACGGTATCTCCCCTTGATTTGTATATACTATTGGTTGTTGGTTGTGCACTGGTTGTTTTCACTTGTTTGTCACCTTGTAAATAAACACTTTTTATTTCACTTACATGCGTTTTTGGCCTCCTCTGTGTAGTCACACAGTCTGGTCTACTAGATTCCCTGACACAGCCAGTGTTCCGTTGGCTGAAATTCAGCGGGAATTCCACCTGCCCGTAAACCACCTGATTTGTGACATGCCCATCAGCTGGAACTCAACTTTGGCAAATCTGCAGAGGCTGCACATCAACGAGTACCTGTGTGAGTATGGCACAAGGACAGGCTCAGGTCACCTCTGCTTTTTTTTCCCCACGCCAGTGGCTGCTGATAAAGGATTCATGCACTGTACTGTCACCATTTGAGAAGGCGAGAAGGATGGTGAGCTGTGACAATGCATGCATCAGTGACACCATCCCTGTTGTGTTCCTGCTGGAGCAGCTCTATGTGTCATTATGGACAGGGCACTCGAGGCAGAGCAGCGGGAGGAAGAGGACTTCCTTTCCTCTCAAGGTCCGCTTTATGCAGACACCATTCTTGCGACGCCACAGAACACACAAGAGGCAGGAGGAAGAGGAGGAGGATCCTGGCAGATTTGGAGGCATAGAAGCAGAGGAAGACATACGTCAATCCTTAAGAGATGGTTTTGTAGTTCCCAAAAACCTTGGGAGTAGTATGTGGCTGGGAGGAGGCAGTTCCAGGTACTGTAATCCTCAGTGACCCCAAGGACTCTGCATCTCATGCCTCCGCAAACTTTTTCTGCAAAGCCAGTGAAATGACCCAAGAATTTGTGGCATCAAGGATAAAGATCATTATGGAAAGTCTCGAAACTCATCCTGCCCTCGCGGATGGAGCACAAGATGAAATATCTTAAGGAGTCGGACACCTTAAAGAGGAGTTTATGTAACACCTTTCCAGACTCTATTAGGTTACAGTCTCATGGAAAAGCTAGTTTAAGGCTTCTGTTAGTCAAAAGAGGAGCGGTGGAGAAAGGGGGATGCCTCAGTAATGCATTTACATTTTTTTTTAGTCCTTGGTGCCCAGGGCTGCCAGCTTCAAGATCCCAACGGCAGCGTCTGCATCATATGGTGGAAGATTATCTAGGGGTGAAAACAGACATGGAGAGTTTTCCAGTAGACAATCAACTGGGTTTCTGGGTCATCAGAATAGACCACTGGCCAGAACTTGCCCAGTATACAATTTAGCTGCTGGGCTGCCCTGCATCCAGTGTGCTTTCCGATTGGGTATTCAGTACTGCAGGAGAATTTGTGACAGATAAAAGACTCAGTTAACCGGCTGACATCCTGGATTAGCAGCAGATATCAAGCCCCTGATACAGATGTCACTGATTAAATGTTATTAGGGTCTCGAATCTCTGCAAGACTGTCTAGGCTGCCTAGCTTTGTAGGTGTTGATTTTATCTTGATGTAATTTTTTGGTATAGGTTTCAAGGGCACAATTAACACCCAAGGACCAATTTTTCCCACAACTGTTTGACCAGGGCATCAAATTTAAAATTTTTACAGCAAGGTCAATTCTTGCTTTCATCAAGAGTACCTCTATAGGGTTACGGTGTAAAGGCACCATCAACACCCAAAACCTAATTTTCCTGCAACTGTTGGACAGGGGCATCAAATTGTAACTTTTTACAGCAAGGCCAATTCTTGCTTTCATCAAGAGTACCTCTATAGGGTTACGGTGTTAATGCATCACCAACACCTAAAGACCAAATTTTTCGCATGTGTTTGACCAGGACAACAAAAATAAAATTTTTACAGCAAGGCTAATTTTTGCTTTCATCAGGAGTACCTCTAGATCAGTGATTCTCAACCTGGGGGTCGGGACCCCCTCGTGGTCGAATGACGATTTGTCAGAGTTCACCGAATCCTGGGCTGTTCCTGAAGCTCTCCCAGCCTTTTTTCAGCCGCCCAGCTGGGCTGTTGCTTGAGCCCGCAGTTGCCCACTCAGCTTCTTTGCCGCCGCCCATTCAGTTCACGGCATGGCTGGGGGGTTCAGAGACTAGAGGTCAGCTGACTGGTGAGGAAAGTGAAGTGGGAGAGGCTGAAGGAGACCCTATCTCCTGATTTTGGCATAGGTGTCACTGCTATGAGACACCACAAAGTTGAAGACACAGTGAGTAACTCTACCTGTGATTATAGTTGCCATTAAAAGTCCCCACTACAGTTCTCAGATCAGCAGATGACCTTGATCAAGAGCACCTAAGTTGGCTGATCAAAACTCCCCCCAGCACTGCCACTCATCCGAACTCCCCACCAGCACTGCCCCTCATCCCAACTCCCCGCCAGCACTGCCACTCTTCCCATTCCCCACACCCCCCACCAAGGAGTAATAGAAGGAATAAAAATAGAGAATACATGGAAGGGAGAGGAAAAGAGGGGGAGGAACAAAGAAAAAGGGAGAAAACGAATAAGAGAAAGAACAAGAAACACGGCTAGACAGAGGGATGGGGAAAAAAAACAAGAAATTAGGATAGAGAGAGATAAAAGGGAAAGAAAGGAGAACAAAGAGAGAAGTACATCCTAAAATGTACCATTAGGGGTTTTAATATTCTGGAAGGGACTCAGGGAACGCTAAATGTCCGCGGGTTAGGGGAGCAAATTATTTGTCTTGCCTTGGGTGCTAACAACCCAAGCTACAAAAATAATTTTACTGTTAGGGGTCCCCACAACTTGGGAAATTTTATCAAGGGGTCACAAGACTAGAAAGGTTGAGAACCACTGCTCTAGATGGTTACGGTGTAAAGGCCCCACCAACACCCAAAGACCAAAAGAAAGAGACAACAGACTTTATCTAAAAAAATTGTTTACAAAAATTGTTAATCTTGGCCTGTGTGTACTATAATTTGGCTTCTTCATATAAGGCTTGCTCACTTTGTTATTTCCATTCAAAGTCTGCCTAAGAGACACCAGAATTTATCCCAAAAATCTCCAATACTGTTCCGAGTGTAATAAATTGTGGCCTCATCATACAGACTGGCTCCCCAAGCCGTTGTTTACAAAATAAAGAAAGCTTCCAGGGAAAATCAATTTAAATGTAATTTTTTTTTCTTTATAAATATCTGTTTTGCAGCAGCAGGTTCTATACACAGGACCGATGCCCCACTTTATAGGCAGACTAAGGGGACCCCCCGATCTTTTTTAAACATTTTTTGGCATTGGTTTATGTCCCCCAGGGCAGTACCCAGGCCCCCATACCCTTTTTATGGCCAATAACTTGCATATAAGCCTTCAAAATGGGGACTTTTGATTTTTCAAGTTCGGAACAAGTTCAATGGGCTTCGCAGTTCGGGACCAAACTTTTGCGATGTTCGAGAGTTCTGATGTGAACCAAACCGGGGGGTTGTTCGGTCAATCTCTAGTAAGAACCCAGTGTCATCCTTTCAGGTCCTATTCCCACTTGTGTGTATTAGTGTTTTTGTGTGCATTATTCATGCAGCAGTGTAGTTCAGGCAATTCATTTGGCTGGGTTACCCTACATGCAGCAAAGTAGCTCCAGTACCTTTTTTCGGGAGCAGACCTTGGTGCTGCTTGTTTACTGTTGTGACAAAACATAGGTATCCTTGCTGTATTTGGGGTACCGTTAGGAAATAATGACACTGCAAGTGCGAACCACGTTTGTTGCGTGTTTTGTTGCATGTTCTTGGAACGTGTGCAGAAACGTGTATTTCTTTAAAAGAGCTGTATGGGTATTTATTTTTATTTGATTTCAGATTCATACTTACCTAGATGCATCTGTCCCCCGGCGCCTCTAACACTGAGAACTGAGCGATCGAACATCGCCGATCGCTCAGTTCTTACAGCTCCGTGAGCAGAGAGCTGGTGACTGGGCTGTGGAGGGGGTGGGAGTGGCCGGCTCAGCCTCTCACTGAGAGGCTGAGCCGGGGGCCAGTCCAGGGATCCGGGTGGATCCTGACTCCTTGGTCATGATGACGCCCAAGCCTGGACCGACTCTGTGACGTCAGCAGGGAGTGGACTTCAGCTCGCTCTCTGCTGAAAACGGGTCGTAAGAGTGCAGAACAAACTGCACTACTGTGACATCTTCATACACCCAGCTACGTCCTGAATTTCACATTCTCTCTAGCAATAAAGTAAGCGTATATATATAAAAAAAAAATATATATATATATCTATATATATATAGATATATATATATGTAGCGCACACACCCCTCCCTTTACCTGCATTAAATTAGGCTCCTTGCAGGAAGAGAGAGGCACACTGCACCACAAGCGCGTACCCTCCTGTGTAAAGAGGTTGAGCGGTGTTAGTTTTGTGTCTTGTCTGCGGCCAGAGTCAAAGTCCTGCCGAGAATGATCTCACCTCTACCTTGGATAGATGCAAGTCCTTGTTTTCCCCAGGAATGTGAATGTCCACACTAGCTGAAAGTCCAACTCAATATTTATTTCTCACAGGATAATAAACAGCCTCTTTGAGAGCAGACAGGTTGGAGCGAAGATACAGGACAGCTTAGATGTAGAGGAGGTCCAGGCACAAACGTAGCTTAACTCTTTAGACTGTTTAGGTTTCTCAAACAGCTTTGGCGCATGATCTCTGCCACAGACCGTGAGGTTGGTCTCTGCCACAGACCGGGTGAATAAAGTCACTGCCACTGACTTGGAGAACAGGGTCACTGCCATTGACCGGGTGAATAGGGCATTGCCCTATGAGGCCACTGCCACTGACCTTGAACGTGAACTTCCTTCTTAGAGTATCTGGCCCATGTCAAGGAGAAAACAACCCTCCGGAGAGTTACCAGAGGCCCCCACCGTCACCACGACTCTGCGTTGGGTCTTTGGAAGGGGTTACCTCCCTGGCCTCCTCGTCCCAAATACGGGTCCCCTCGCAAGGCGGCACCCTGGGAGTCCTTGATCCCTAGCGGACCCCAGCCGAAGGTGCTGGGCCCCGGGCCTTCAAAATAGTACCTCACCCCAGACTGAAGGTGTCTGGGATGGAACAGGAACTCCACCTCTGGGCCTAGAGCACCCGGAGACGACCCTCAGTCATCCCCAGGCCGAAGGTGCCTGGGCGTGGACCTCGAACGGAAGATGTCCGCTCCTTTTATACCCTCTCCCGACAGGTACAGCAGGTTCCCCGCCCCGCCATACTACTGCCGAGAGGGGACACAAAAGGCACAGCCCTCTATCGGTGGTTCAACCCTGGCCCATGGCGACAGCGCCACCTGTAGGCCACAGGGAACTGTACACCAATACTATCCCCTGTGAATAGAAATGGTCCATAAACCCTAACAATCAGTGTGTCTGAGCCTAACTACCACTCAGACACTCCCCTTAAATTGAACACCCCGCTACATATATATGTAGCGGCCTCACCCCATCTCCTTTGTCTAGGGGTATGTCATACGACAGGGTGAGATGCGCTACGGCCCATGTCCTCCCCATAGCTGTGGGTGAGGTGAAGGCCAGTACCAGATATTTCCTCGGGCCTATGTGCTTTTGTCCAGAATCAAGTCCCGCTGTGCCAACACTTCCCTCTGCTCCCATTAACCAGAGTTCCACACACCGATCACAGTCCAACTCTTGTTTTATTGTATATCTCACAATAAACAGTGCTTCAGTAGCCAACTGGTTGCGACTTGATAACATTTTGATACGGGGAATGAGCAGGTCGAGGCACTGTCCTGGTTGTCAGCTAAACCACTGCAATCTCGCCAGCGGTTACTATAGCTTTAGCTAGAAAGGACTTAGAACTTGAGAGTCTCCACCAGCGACCCAAGAGAACATAGATAGGAGTACCTTCACTGCGTTGCGGCCCCTTTAACCTCCCTAGCGGTAATCCCGAGCGTGACTCGGGGTTGTTTTTTTATGCTAGGATCGGTAACCCCGAGTCACGCTCGGGGTAGACATTGCAGAGCCCGCAGCGGAGTTTCCTTACCTTCTCCTGGCGATCCAGCGATGATGTCCTCTGCTGTGATCGCCAGCGAGATCTCCGGCGAGTGTCGGCACTTTCGACCCCATCTGACTTCCTAGTTCCGTTCCCTGCGAGCCGCAGCGGCGCATGGGCGGCAAATTCAAAAAGGAAAACACATCTTACAGATTACAGTACTGTATGTAATAATTACACATCCCCTTTGTCCCTAGTGGTCTGCCCAGTGCCCTGCATGCAGTTTTATATAATAAAAACTATTCTTTCTGCCTGGAAACTGGAGATTGTCCATAGCAACCAAAAAGTATCCCTTTATGTCAAAAGTGGTTTTAGACCAGCTAGAAAACAGCGATAATAAATTAGAATCACTCGCAGAATTGAGCGATAGCGATTTGTGGGGAAATTCGTCATCAAACACTAAATCTAATGACAGCGACAATTCTGCAACTGAGCAAATTTCAGTGTTTTTGATTTGATTACATTATTGAATAATTTTTATTATAATGAGATTACTATTTTTTATAATTATTTATAGTTATTTATTATATTATAATTTATAATTTTGTGTTTCAAACTTTATCATACCCGGGATGTCTACTAGACTCTGGTTTGCTCAGGTTTAAGTAAGTAATTACTAAGAATTGCAGGCCTATAATACATAACACCAAATTTCCATGCAAAATAATTGTACCGCTTTTGGTACATAATTCCAGAAAGAATCATACCGCCAGGGAGGTTAAGGGGAAGATGTCCCTCCAAGGGAGTTACCAGAGGCCCATCCGTCACTGGGTTGATGCTGCTCCAGACTCTCCGAATGGGTAACCTCCCCGGCCTCCTCACCTCAGACAAGGGCCCCATCCACTTCAGGGACCCTCGGACTTCTCCACCCTCGCGGGACCCAGTCGAAGTCACTGGGCCCCAGGCCTCCTGGTTTAGTACCTCACCCCAGGCTGAAGGTGCCTGGGATGGACTCCAACTCCATTCCGGTCAGGCCTAGGGCGCCTGGGCCAGAAACTGGAACCGCCCGCACCCAGGCCTAAGGTGCCTGGGCACTTGAAGGAGATCCTCCTGAAGACCTCGTGGTTAGGGCGTCTCCCCCTTTTATATCCTCCCATCGACACCATGGCAGGTTCCCCGCCCTCGCCGTACCATCTCCGGAAAGGGACAAAAAGGGTAGCACTGTGACGGCCAATCTACCTTGAGCCTACAGGTACCCCACCACCCAGAGGCCAAGGAGATTATTACACCGTCCAATTCTCCACGAACACAAATGGTCCATTATTCCCATACTTACACACCTGAGTGTCCTACCTAAATTTAGAGACCCCGCTACATACTCCCCCTGTGATTTGACGCTGGTCCCCAGCGTCTGGTGCAAACCCATGTCTCCCATGGAGTGATGACATAAGTCTGGCCCCAGAGGCTATCCCTAAAATTTTGAACCTCAACCATACCAAGACCTGCTCAGAGGGGAAGGGAACATAAAACAATAAAACTTTTCCCAAAAACCATCTATCATGTACACATATACAATCCCTCCCTTCACTGTCTAAGAACCACCCCATACTCAGTAGTCTTGACAGACGAATCTCCTGCAGAAGGGGAAAAAAAACAACACACAAGAAAAGCCACATCCTGACATTTTTGTGTTAATTTGGAATGAATGGGTCCATCAGCCAATAGACCCATTCGCTCCAATGAGTAAAGTGATGCGCGTGTAATAAAAAAAAAAAAAACAGCCGTTGCACAACACTGCCACCTGGTGACAGTGCCGCAGTAATGACACTTGGTGCAATCTTCATACTTCCTGCGTCCCTACACTGATTCTACCCCCAAAGTCTGTCTTTGAACTGTGAGGAAGAGAGAACAAACAAAAACTGCTCTCATTCCTCCAAAGAGTAGAAAGCAAAAGCCCAAATAAAAAACTAGGGCACAGTTCGGATGCTCCGGCAGGAACACTTCTAGAAGGTTGTAGGAAAGAAAAGCAAACAAGTGAGTCTCTTCTCACAAATAGAACTTCAGGTCAGGCAAGAACAAGGGTTTCAGATGTTTATCGAAAACCTCAATCAAATAGTCTGCGTCCTCTCCATCTTTCCTGCAGATGCGCACCTTGTCTGCGTGGATATGGCGGCCCCACATCCAGTCTGCTCTGCAGTCCCTGAACTTTTTCGACACGGGTGGCGAACAGGACAAATATCTTCGTGCATGGGGTACTTTGAGTTTTTCCCAAACAAATTCGTCATACCATCTCTGGCGTATGACCTCAACTTCAAAAAGTAAGTCCCGAGGCAAGTAGGAATATTCCCACCCATACTCACGGGCGACTCTCTGTGAGAAAAGTTGTTGCAATCTGGCCAAAGGAGGCATGGCATCCCGCTCACCTTCTCCGGGTTGAACGATGGCCTCCGGGTGCCGAGGTACTTTCACTACCTCTGATGGCTTTTCTCTCGGTGCTCGTAGTGATGCGCGTTGCATCCCCGCCACCAAGACAGGCGATGTTGTAGATTGTGGGAAGGTAAGTTGAGGACTAGACTTCCTCGTGGACTCCGGGGCTTGTACCCGGGGCGTGCTGTCTCCTATTGACATAGGGGAATCCTGCGGTGCACGTAACATAGATAACGGGCGTTTGTCCCAGCCCTTCTGGTGAAACAGTTCATCGATCTCACTGTCATCTCCACAATCCGACAGTGACTCTAGGTCGGAAGTGTCATACATCTCGGCGGGAAGGTAGTCTCTGGTAGACGTGGTACTACCCTCCCTTGCGGGCTCCACCGACTGTGAACCCCCGAACCTCCAACCACCACCACAGTCCCAGCCCCTGGCTCACCTTGACCTTTTGTAGAACTGGGATGTCCAGGACTCTTCCAACCGGATCCATCCAGGCCAGGCAAGCGACGGGGTGAAGCTCTTCCACGACCACAGGAGGCCTGCACCAAGCCGACTTTCCTCTTCGGAGGTGGGAGCAGAGAATCTGTGGTGACCAAAGCAGCATCCTCGGATTTTTCTCTCTCAGTCTCTGATTGGGCAGTCACATCGCCCTGGTCAGTGCGTACGGGAACCTCCGCAAAGGCCTGGATCTCCCCTTCCGGAGTAGCGGTACCTGTGAGGCTGTTGAGGCGAAGGGCCCGGGGCCTTACTGTGGATGGCTCCACCTCGAACAAGAACTCTTTGCATGCTTCGCAACGCCCGAATGGCTTCAGGTGAACCACCAGTCCCGAGCATCCGGGACAGATCACGCCGAGGGCCTCCGTGTCTCTGCATGAGTACAAAGCCAACTGTCTTCGGGGCCTGAGTCTTATCCCCGTGTCTGTAAGGGGAGCAGCAAAGGTAGTCATCTTCGTGGGGTAGGGAACCGGAATCCACGGGGAGCTTGAGGCCATCCCGACTGTCTGCTGCTCCATCACGCACTGACCACGCGCCAAAGTCTCCACGTGAGTTCCTCCACATGGCCAGACTCCTCCCACGACTTGCACGCTTTTGCGGGCTTCCATCAAGCTCTGCCCACGAACTGTGTAGTGGTGCCTCATGGCGCAGTGCAGTAAAAGCCCCCACATGTAGTACTTCACACGGCTGGACTCTTCCCTCTTCTCGCTCCTCCACATGGGCCTTTCCCGTCTTAGGGTCATTTCCACGACTTTGAGCAGGGATGCACTTTGGCCAATCACATGGCCGACCTGCTCGGAACGCCTCCGGGCAGCAAAGTCCAGACACAGCCATTCTTTCTTCCATAGTCAAAACACATATCATCCTGGACTCACGAGCCCCCACGTGTAGCGGCCTCACCCCATCTCCTTTGTCTAGGGGTATGTCATACGACAGGCTGAGATGCGCTACGGCCCATGTCCTCCCCATAGCTGTGGGTGAGGTGAAGGCCAGTACCAGATATTTCCTCGGGCCTATGTGCTTTTGTCCAGAATCAAGTCCCGCTGTGCCAACACTTCACTCTGCTCCCATTAACCAGAGTTCCACACACCGATCACAGTCCAACTCTTGTTTTATTGTATATCTCACAATAAACAGTGCTTCAGTAGCCAACTGGTTGCGACTTGATAACATTTTGATACGGGGAATGAGCAGGTCGAGGCACTGTCCTGGTTGTCAGCTAAACCACTGCGATCTCGCCAGCGGTTACTATAGCCTTAGCTAGAAAGGACTTAGAACTTGAGAGTCTCCACCAGCGACCCAAGAGAACATAGATAGGAGGACCTTCGCTGCGTTGCGGCCCCTGTCAGGGGAAGATGTCCCTCCAAGGGAGTTACCAGAGGCCCATCCGTCACTGGGTTGATGCTGCTCCAGACTCTCCGAATGGGTAACCTCCCCGGCCTCCTCACCTCAGACATGGGCCCCATCCACTTCAGGGACCCTCGGACTTCTCCACCCTCGCGGGACCCAGTCGAAGTCACTGGGCCCCAGGCCTCCTGGTTTAGTACCTCACCCCAGGCTGAAGGTGCCTGGGATGGACTCCAACTCCATTCCGGTCAGGCCTAGGGCGCCTGGGCCAGAAACTGGAACCGCCCGCACCCAGGCCTAAGGTGCCTGGGCACTTGAAGGAGATCCTCCTGAAGACCTCGTGGTTAGGGCGTCTCCCCCTTTTATATCCTCCCATCGACACCATGGCAGGTTCCCCACCCTCGCCGTACCATCTCCGGAAAGGGACAAAAAGGGTAGCACTGTGACGGCCAATCTACCTTGAGCCTACAGGTACCCCGCCACCCAGAGGCCAAGGAGATTATTACACAGTCCAATCCTCCACGAACACAAATGGTCCATTATTCCCATACTTACACACCTGAGTGTCCTACCTAAATTTAGAGACCCCGCTACATACTCCCCCCTGTGATTTGACACTGGTCCCCAGCGTCTGGTGCAAACCCATGTCTCCCATGGAGTGATGACATAAGTCTGGCCCCAGAGGCTATCCCTAAAATTTTGAACCTCAACCATACCAAGACCTGCTCAGAGGGGAAGGGAACATAAAACAATAAAACTTTTCCCAAAAACCATCTATCATGTACACATATACAATCCCTCCCTTCACTGTCTAAGAACCACCCCATACTCAGTAGTCTTGACAGACGAATCTCCTGCAGAAGGGAAAAAAAACAACACACAAGAAAAGCCACATCCTGACATTTTTGTGTTAATTTGGAATGAATGGGTCCATCAGCCAATAGACCCATTCGCTCCAATGAGTAAAGTGATGCGCGTGTAATAAAAAATAAATAAAAAAAAACAGCCGTTGCACAACACTGCCACCTGGTGACAGTGCCGCGGTAATGACACTTGGTGCAATCTTCATACTTCCTGCGTCCCTACACTGATTCTACCCCCAAAGTCTGTCTTTGAACTGTGAGGAAGAGAGAACAAACAAAAACTGCTCTCATTCCTCCAAAGAGTAGAAAACAAAAGCCCAAATAAAAAACTAGGGCACAGTTCGGATGCTCCGGCAGGAACACTTCTAGAAGGTTGTAGGAAAGAAAAGCAAACAAGTGAGTCTCTTCTCACAAATAGAACTTCGGGTCAGGCAAGAACAAGGGTTTCAGATGTTTATCGAAAACCTCAATCAAATAGTCTGCGTCCTCTCCATCTTTCCTGCAGATGCGCACCTTGTCTGCGTGGATATGGCGGCCCCACATCCAGTCTGCTCTGCAGTCCCTGAACTTTTTCGACACGGGTGGCGAACAGGACAAATATCTTCGTGCATGGGGTACTTTGAGTTTTTCCCAAACAAATTCGTCATACCATCTCTGGCGTATGACCTCAACTTCAAAAAGTAAGTCCCGAGGCAAGTAGGAATATTCCCACCCATACTCACGGGCGACTCTCTGTGAGAAAAGTCGTTGCAATCTGGCCAAAGGAGGCATGGCATCCCGCTCACCTTCTCCGGGTTGAACGATGGCCTCCGGGTGCCGAGGTACTTTCACTACCTCTGATGGCTTTTCTCTCGGTGCTCGTAGTGATGCGCGTTGCATCCCCGCCACCAAGACAGGCGATGTTGTAGATTGTGGGAAGGTAAGTTGAGGACTAGACTTCCTCGTGGACTCCGGGGCTTGTACTCGGGGCGTGCTGTCTCCTATTGACATAGGGGAATCCTGCGGTGCACGTAACATAGATAACGGGCGTTTGTCCCAGCCCTTCTGGTGAAACAGTTCATCGATCTCACTGTCATCTCCACAATCCGACAGTGACTCTAGGTCGGAAGTGTCATACATCTCGGCGGGAAGGTAGTCTCTGGTAGACGTGGTACTACCCTCCCTTGCGGGCTCCACCGACTGTGAACCCCCGAACCTCCAACCACCACCACAGTCCCAGCCCCTGGCTCACCTTGACCTTTTGTAGAACTGGGATGTCCAGGACTCTTCCAATCGGATCCATCCAGGCCAGGCAAGCGACGGGGTGAAGCTCTTCCACGACCACAGGAGGCCTGCACCAAGCCGACTTTCCTCTTCGGAGGTGGGAGCAGAGAATCTGTGGTGACCAAAGCAGCATCCTCGGATTTTTCTCTCTCAGTCTCTGATTGGGCAGTCACATCGCCCTGGTCAGTGCGTACGGGAACCTCTGCAAAGGCCTGGATCTCCCCTTCCGGAGTAGCGGTACCTGTGAGGCTGTTGAGGCGAAGGGCCCGGGGCCTTACTGTGGATGGCTCCACCTCGAACAAGAACTCTTTGCATGCTTCGCAACGCCCGAATGGCTTCAGGTGAACCACCAGTCCCGAGCATCCGGGACAGATCACGCCGAGGGCCTCCGTGTCTCTGCATGAGTACAAAGCCAACTGTCCTCGGGGCCTGAGTCTTATCCCCGTGTCTGTAAGGGGAGCAGCAAAGGTAGTCATCTTCGTGGGGTAGGGAACCGGAATCCACGGGGAGCTTGAGGCCATCCCGACTGTCTGCTGCTCCATCACGCACTGACCACGCGCCAAAGTCTCCACGTGAGTTCCTCCACATGGCCAGACTCCTCCCACGACTTGCACGCTTTCGCGGGCTTCCATCAAGCTCTGCCCACGAACTGTGTAGTGGTGCCTCATGGCGCAGTGCAGAAAAAGCCCCCACATGTAGTACTTCACACGGCTGGACTCTTCCCTCTTCTCGCTCCTCCGCATGGGCCTTTCCCGTCTTAGGGTCATTTCCACGACTTTGAGCAGGGATGCACTTTGGCCAATCACATGGCTGACCTGCTCGGAACGCCTCCGGGCAGCAAAGTCCAGACACAGCCATTCTTTCTTCCATAGTCAAAACACATATCATCCCGGACTCACGAGCCCCCACGTGTAGCGGCCTCACCCCATCTCCTTTGTCTAGGGGTATGTCATACGACAGGGTGAGATGCGCTATGGCCCATGTCCTCCCCATAGCTGTGGGTGAGGTGAAGGCCAGTACCAGATATTTCCTCGGGCCTATGTGCTTTTGTCCAGAATCAAGTCCCGCTGTGCCAACACTTCCCTCTGCTCCCATTAACCAGAGTTCCACACACCGATCACAGTCCAACTCTTGTTTTATTGTATATCTCACAATAAACAGTGCTTCAGTAGCCAACTGGTTGCGACTTAATAACATTTTGATACGGGGAATGAGCAGGTCGAGGCACTGTCCTGGTTGTCAGCTAAACCACTGCGATCTCGCCAGCGGTTACTATAGCCTTAGCTAGAAAGGACTTAGAACTTGAGAGTCTCCACCAGCGACCCAAGAGAACATAGATAGGAGTACCTTCGCTGCGTTGCGGCCCCTGTCAGGGGAAGATGTCCCTCCAAGGGAGTTACCAGAGGCCCATCCGTCACTGGGTTGATGCTGCTCCAGACTCTCCGAATGGTTAACCTCCCCGGCCTCCTCACCTCAGACATGGGCCCCATCCACTTCAGGGACCCTCGGACTTCTCCACCCTCGCGGGACCCAGTCGAAGTCACTGGGCCCCAGGCCTCCTGGTTTAGTACCTCACCCCAGGCTGAAGGTGCCTGGGATGGACACCAACTCCATTCCGGTCAGGCCTAGGGCGCCTGGGCCGGAATCCGGAACCGCCCGCACCCAGGCCTAAGGTGCCTGGGCGTGTGAAGGAGATCCTCCTGAAGACCTCGTGGTTAGGGCGTCTCCCCCTTTTATATCCTCCCATCGACACCACGGCAGGTTCCCCGCCCTCACCGTACCATCTCCGGAAAGGGACAAAAAGGGTAGCACTGTGACGGCCAATCTACCTTGAGCCTACAGGTACCCCGCCACCAAGAGGCCAAGGAGATTATTACACAGTCCAATCCTCCATGAACACAAATGGTCCATTATTCCCATACTTACACACCTGAGTGTCCTACCTAAATTTAGAGACCCCGCTACATATATATATTTATATATACATATATATGAGAAGAAGCTGCAACGGACATCTTAGTACACCCAGCTACATCTTGAATGTCACAATAATTTTAGAAATAAAGTGAGCATATATAAATAAATATAGTATATTGACATCTGTGATGCTGTTTGTATGTTTAGCTTTAAAAGCCTAAAGGTTTAGCACAGAGTAGTGCGGGGTGTACCAACATGGCCTCCGCCACCTTCCTACTGCTGACGTCCAGGTTCTTTGAAAATGTAACATCCAAACACCATCACAGATGTCAATATACTATATTTATTCATATACTAAGGTGACCAGATTTTTAAAATGAAATCCGGGGACATTTTTTTTTTTTCTACTAGTAATGGCGGTAATCATTGACTCTCTGCCCGTCGCCGCCCGCCTCACAGCCTGACAAGTCTTACTCTCCGGGCCCCGGGTACTATTGGGTGGGGAGCAGAGGAAGATCACTCTGCCATGGAAGGCAAGGAGATAAGCAGGCAGGCGGCTGGCCGAGACTTGAGACAAGGCAGAAGAACATGCGAGCGGAGCTGAATGGGCACCCGAAACTGAAAAAATATTCCCTCCGCGCCGACCAGCACATGATCATCAGAAAGGGGCACAGATAATGGAAAAATACACCCCCCTAAGCTAGTAGGAGCAGGGGTGTGTATGTCAGAATTATTATTTTTTAATTCTGCACTGACCTTTGAAATTGTCCCAGCCCCTGTTCAACTCCAATCTGGGGACAAAACTGGGGACAGATTTGGTCCGGGGACAGTGTCCTCAATCCGGGGACTGTCCCCTGAAACCGGGGATGTCTGGTCACCCTATCATATACGCTCACTTTATTTCTAAAATTACTGTGAAATTCAAGCTTTAGCTGGGTGTAGTAAGATGTCCGCTGCCTTCGTCTGACTGCAGGTGTTCTGTCAGATAAGCAAAACTGGTAGCGGTGGAACGCATGCGCAGCCTGACGGAACGTCACTTCCGTTACCTAATCTGACGGGTCAACGGAAAAACAACGACGAAATGCTACAGTAAGTGGGTTGCCTTATGATGTTTTCCAAAAACGCGCCCAAAAAGCTAAAAAAAAAAAAAAATCGTTAACGCGTCGCATAGGTGTGAATGGGGTTCTGCCAGCCCATTCCAAATAAAAATCCTATCCAGCCTGTCTACATCAGAAAACATGGACAACCTGAGCCAGACATGAGTGTGACTAGAAAGGTTATGGAAAGGGTTAACAGTGCTCTCCGGCTCCCCCTGGCGGAGAAGAGCCGCATGTCCTCCGGTTAGGAGGAGATGGTGTATAGGAGGAGATGGTGAAGAGTGGTGTCAGCCGATGGGAGGCAGACTGAGCCCAGCAATCCTCCGGAGAAGTGAACAATCACAGCTTCCCCTCCACACATCTCATTCCCACAATGCACAGAGACCCGCACCAAAATAGACCTCTGCTCAGGTAACATGGCGATCTGACCGGGACTGAGCACATCACCGGACCGGGAGACTGAGCGGAGACCCGACACCGGGGAGGGAGGAGGACACGGCACCGGGGAGGAGGGTGTATGTACACCGAGCAGCATGGCAGCATCCGAGCTTTACACAAAGGTAAGGAGGTGCACAGCATGGATGGATGGGGCATCATGATCATTGTGATCAGCACAGAGGACTGTCCTCCAATGGGCAGGACACAGCAATGCCAGGCAAAGACTAGGAATGGGAGCCTGGCATTGTGCTGTCATCACCTGCCCAGGCCATAGATCATGCCTGTACCCCATAGGATGCCAGGCTGAGGATCCAGGGCTGTCATCTTCTGTCCAGGCCACCGCAATAGGATGCAAGGACTAAGACATCACTATGAATGGAAGCCGGGCATTGCCATTGTGCTGTCTTCCTCTGCCCAGGCCATAGATCATGCCTGCACCCCATAGGATGCCAGGCTGGGAGATCTCTACCAATGAAAGCCTTCCCATTGTTATTGTGCTTAGCACCCAGGGATGTCCTCCATTGTCCAGACCATAGGATGCAGGATAAGGGCATCACTAGGAATGGGAGCCGGGCATTGCCATTGTGCTGTCATCATCTGCCCAGGCCATAGATCAGTGCTGCACCCCATAGGATGCCAGTCTGGGAGATCTCTACTAATGGCAGCCTTCCCATTGGGATCTGGGCTGAGAATCCAGGGCTGTCATCTTCTGTCCAGGCCACAGCAATAGGATGCAAGGACTAAGACATCACTATGAATGGAAGCCGGGCATTGCCATTGTGCTGTCTTCCTCTGCCCAGGCCATAGATCATAGCAGCGCCCCATATGAGGCAGGGCTGAGATTGCACTATGACGTGCAGAGAATCCAGGGCTGTCATCTTCTGTCCAGGCCATTGCAATAGAATGCTGGGGCTGGGACATCACTATCAATGAAAGTTTTGCACTGCTATTATGATCCAGGGCTGTCATTCTCTGTCCAGGACATATAGATCATTGTACCCCCCCCCCCCCCCCATATGATGCCAGGGCTGGGACATCACTATCATTAAAAGCCTGATCTGTGCTGATGATCCAGTGCCGTCATCATCATCTCTTGGAGTCACAGATCGTAGAAGCCCCCCATATGATGCCTGGGATGGGATTTTCTATCCAGACCACAACTATGTGATGCTAGGGTTTGGACATCACTATGAATGGAAGCTGATGATCCAGGGTTGTCACCCTCTGTCAGGGCCACAGATCAGTGTCACCCTCTGTCAGGGCCACAGATCAGTGTCACCCTCTGTCGGGGCCACAGATCAGTGTCACCCTCTGTCGGGGCCACAGATCAGTGTCACCCTCTGTCGGGGCCACAGATCAGTGTCACCCTCTGTCGGGGCCACAGATCAGTGTCACCCTCTGTCGGGGCCACAGATCAGTGTCACCCTCTGTCGGGGCCACAGATCAGTGTCACCCTCTGTCGGGGCCACAGATCAGTGTCACCCTCTGTCGGGGCCACAGATCAGTGTCACCATCTGTCGGGGCCACAGATCAGTGTCACCCTCTGTCGGGGCCACAGATCAGTGTCACCCTCTGTCGGGGCCACAGATCAGTGTAGGAGCCCATATGATGCTAATGCTGGGATACCTCTATCAATGAAGGCCTTACTGTTGTGATACGTGTTGATGATCCGGGGCTGTTCTCCTCTTTCCAGGCCATAGAACATTGTAGGAGCCTATATGATGCTATGCATGGGACATCTCAATCAGTGAAAGCCTTGTATTACTGTTGTGATGTCATCCTCTGTCCGTAGCACCCAATGCTTGGGGCATCAATATGAAAGAAGCCTTGCATCCCTGTTCTGATCTTTACTCAACATCAACGACTGTCATCCTCTATCTAGGCCACAGAGATATATGCTGATTATCAAGGACTGTCCTCGGTCCAGGCCATAGATCAATGTTGCTTAAAATATAATGCTAAGATTGGGACATTGCTGTTAATGGAACGCTAGCCTTCTCATTGTGATATTTGCTGTTTACCCCTATCTAGGCCAGATCATTACAGCACCCCATGTGATACCACTATCAATGAAAAGCATTGCTATTGTGATGTGTACTGGTCATCCTCTCTATAGGTCATAGATCCCATATGATCCCAGGGATGGGACATGATTATGGATGACATTTTGTTAAGTGCTGATCATCCAAAGCTGCCATCCTTTAGGCCATAGATCGTTATATCCCCCCATATGATGCCAGGGCTGGGATATGACTGTATGAAGCCCTGTGCTGATTATCCAAAGCTGCCATCCTCTGTACAGGCCAAAGATCATTGTGCCCCCCCCCCATATAATGCCAGGGCTGGGGTATGACTATGGATGAAGACCTATGTTGTACCCTGTTCTGATCATCTATGCCTCTCATCCTCTGTACAGTCCATAGATCATTGTGGTCCCCCCCATATAATGGCAGGGTATGACTATGTATGAAGCCCTGTGCTGATTATCCAAGGCTGCCATCCTCTGTACAGGCCAAAGATCATTGTGCCCCCCCCCCCCCATATAATGCCAGGGCTGGGGTATGATTATGGATGAAGACCTATGTTGTACCCTGTTCTGATCATCCATGCCTCTCATCCTCTGTACAGTCCATAGATCATTGTATGTAGCCCCCTGTATGATGCCAGGGTATGACTATGAATGAAGGTTTGTGTTGTGTCCTGTTCTGATCATCCATGCCTCTCATCCTCTGTATAGACCACACTGCATCCAGCTCTGTCGTTCCCTCTGGATTTAGCTGCTAAACATCTGCCGCTCCTCTCGGCTCGCCTTAGTGCTTTGTTCTTATGGCTCGGGTCACTATTTTGCCCACCATTAAGGATCGGATGGGCTATTATGAACTCTTGTTAGAAGTCACCCCCCCCGGGGGTATAGATCTATTTGTGCTTGTTAATGTGACATTGGATAGCCAGTTTTCCCATTTTGTCCTTGACATGTGCTTATGTTCAGCAAATCCTTCTGTATGCCCTTTGGATCGGAGGAGGATGCGGGTAGAGGCACGCTCTGCAATTATCCGGATGGGAATAGCGGATTATATTTGTCTTATATAGGACTGAGATGAATTATTTCTTGTGCTTGTAGACAGATTGTAAAAGCCGGATGTGTTATCCGAGGCGGAAAATGTGTTTTCTATAGCAGAGTGGCCTGATGAAATGAAATGAAATGATGTAAGTGGAGGGAGTTCAGATGTTACTGCACACTCCCTACTAGATGACGATGATGGGAGATGGAGTAACATAAAGGAACATTTATTCGGATATATGAATAGGACATATGATACTTAGTTGCCTAAATACAGATGGGTAAGCCGTTTTGTGGGCAGGTCTAAAGCTGGTTCATGTATTACATAGTTGAGAATATATCTGTACAATCAGACTGTATAGTGTATGGTCAAATGAAAATTCAATTAGTTCCCAGAAGCTGTAACATAAATCAACGATGGAGCGTATACAGCGTCTGCCTCATCAGTGATGACTTTTCTTCCTAGTGGATCCAAAGGCTTAGTTGTTAGGAATGGGGGTTCATTTCAGTTGCAGTTAACGGGTACACTTTAAAATGAATGCACTGCTCCAGTGGCACAAAAAAAAAGAGATCTGAAACTCTGATATTCTTTTGTTCATTGTATACAAAGGAGATGCAGGCAGAAGCTTCATGTCCATATTTTGTTATGACATTGTGGGGTTGATTTACTAAAACTGGAGAGTGCAAAATCTGGTGCAGCTGTGCATGGTAGCCAATCAGCTTCTAACTTCAGCTTGTTCAATAAAGTGGGATTCCACCCACGATTTTGTTTTAAAAAAAAAAGTCAGCAGCTACTAACACTGTAGCTGCTAACTTTTAATAAGGACACTTACCTGTCCTACTCGCCCGCGGTGTCGGGCCCCCGACGGCGATCGCTCGGTCCTGGCAGGTCCCGGCTCCTCCATCATGACTAAGGGAACAGGCAGTGAAGCCTTACGGCTTCACTGCCCGTTTCCTACTGCGCATGCGCAACTCACGCGGCGCTTTGTGAATGGGCGGCTGCCTCCTGGGATTACACACAGTTCCCAGAAGGCAGCGTGCCCCCTTTACAAGAAGAGGAAGCGGAAGGAGAACCACAGAGGCAAAGGAAGAGGCAGAATAGGGGACTTCCGCATAGCAATGGGCATTTCGGGTGAGTATAAAACATTTTTTTTTTTTTTTTCTATTAATTTTTTTCTCTTTTTTTTTTTTTATTTTTTTTTTTTTTTAGGAATTTTAGTGGTTAAAAAATTTCTGGGTGGACCTCCGCTTTAAGATTTGACAAAAAAAAAAAAACTTGATTGGTTTCTATGCAGAGCTGCACCAGATAGTTTTAGGAAATCAACCCCGATATGTTTTCATATACTCCTAAATTCATAAGCAGAGAAGGACGGTGGTATATAGTCTATGATCACATTTCTTAATGTCCCTTTCACATGGTCATCCTCCGCTCTCTGTCAGTGGAACTGGTAAACAGATCCTCTGCTGCGTTGTATAAGAAAGGGACACATGTCACATTGGAGTAGATTAAGGCCCCTTTCACACGGACAGTCCGTTCAGGTCTGCCTGTCAGTTTTTTAGGCGGACCTGAACGGATGCTCCATGTAGCCCTATGGAGCCACGGATGTCAGCGGCGACATGTCTGCTGACATCCGACCCGCTCCGCCAAAGTGTGACGGAGGAAAACCCTATTTTTCCTTCCGTCGGCGGAGCGGATCGGATGACAACGGACTCTACGGTCCGTCGTCATCCGATCCCCCCATAGGGGAGAGCGGCGCTCTGACAGGGCGGTCCCTGCACAGTGTGCGGGGACCGCCCAGTCATCCGTCGGCTCAGCGGGGATCAACGGAGCGATCCCCGCTGAGCAAGCGGAGCTTCACGGGGCGGATCATGACTGATCCGTCCCGTGTGAAAGAGCCCTTACTGGTGCGCCAAGAATCTGCTGCAGCTGTGCATAGTAACCAATCAGCTTCTAGGTTTCGGGCTCCGTTCCCACTAGTGCAACTTGTCCTGCGACTTTGGACACATAAAGTCACATCCCATTGATTTCAATGGCACCCGTTCAAGTCAATACAACTTTGATAAGATTCCTGCACTTCTTTGATGCAACTTTCTTGCAACTTGATTGCCAGAGAGTGTAAAGCCGCACTCTAAATCGTGTGACTTTGGAGTCCCACTACTGGGAACAGAGCCTAAGCCCTGGTTCACACCAATGCAATTTGTCATGCGATTTGACAGTTCCAAATCGAATGACAAGTTGTACCCCATTGCCGGCAAAGGAACCCTTCAAATCGCTGCGACTCATGAAAAAGGTTCCTGCACTACTTTACGATTTTGTTGCGATTTGCATAAAGTTCTGTTAAGTGACGTCACAAGCCACAATGAAATCGAAGGTGTAATCGCACTGCTATGCAGCTTTGAAATCACGCTGAAGTAGAACGATTTCAAAGCTGCACTGGTGTGAACCAGGGCTTAGGCTGGGTTCACACTGGTGCGACACGACACCTGTCCTACTTTGGATCCGACTTTGCCCTGCGACTTGAAGCCGACATATGTCCGACTTTCAATGAGCGGGGATCCGACTTGGATCCCCGCCAATTCCGGACTCTGTGTTTGGTATGAATCTTGTGGGGGAACTCCATGCCAAATTTTAAATAAAAAACGGCATGGGTTCCCCCTCCCTACGCCGGTTTTTCCCCAAAATCCATACCAGACCCCTACCTGAGCACGCAGCCCGGCCGGTCAGGAAAGGAGTAGGGAACGAGCGAGGTGGGTTTTTTAGGCAGGGGGCGCCCTGCGGCCCTCCCACCCCAAAGCACCTTGTCCCCATGTTGATGAGGACAAGGGCCTCTTCCCGACAACCCCAGCCGTTGGTTGTCGGGGTCTGCAGGCGGGGGGCTTATCAAAATCCGGGAGCCCCCTTTAATAAGGGGCCCCCCAGATCCCGGCCCCCCCACCCTATGTGAATGAGTATGGGGTACATTGTACCCCTACCTATTCACCTGGAGGAAAAGTGTCAAAGTAATTTATTAGGCAGCTTCGGGGGTCTTCTTCCGACTTCGGGGGTCTTCTTCTGACTTCTCCGCTCTCTTCTTGCGCTCTCCGGTGCCTTCTGCCGGGCTCCTCTGCTATCTTCTTCCAGCTCTTTTACTAGTGTTGGCCCTGGTCTTCTCAGTCGTCTTCTTCTCTCTTCTCTTGTTCCGATGTTAGCGCAACGACTTATATAGGCATGGTGCGTGGTCACCGGGTGATGTCGCCTGGTAAACCGCCCCCTTATGACGTCACATTCCCATCATGCCCGGGACTGTGACGTCATAAGCGGGTGGGGTCACCGGGTGACATCACCCGGTGACCACCCAAAAGTGGAACTTCCGCTCATTGGATTCCTCCCCTCCTCCGGTGCCACAATTGGGGGGGGGGGGGGACAGTATACCTGTCTTTGACAGGTATCCTTTCCCACTTCTGGGAGTCCGGCCGCAGCCCGTGACGTCGGCGCGGGGGGCTCCCTCCTCCTTCCTCCCCGGCCACCGGGCCAGTAGGAGAGAGGAACGGGCATCGTGCATGCGCAGTAGGGTTCCCAGCGTGAAGATAAAAGGCTCCACTGCCGGGTACCCTTACCCGCAATGGCGACGGCAGCACCTGACAGCTGATGGAAACCTCAGCTGCGAGTGCCGACATCGCTGGACTCCAGGACAGGTAAGTGTTTTTTAATTATTTTATTTTTGGGGCGGAACCCCACTTTAACGGTCTATTTTTACTGAGCCCCACAACCACAAGTGGAAACTGAAACTGGCCATACATGGTTAGTTTTAGGGGTTCCTTTCATTCAGTCATCAGGCAACACAAATGAG
Source organism: Rana muscosa (assembly GCA_029206835.1). Taxonomy (NCBI): domain Eukaryota; kingdom Metazoa; phylum Chordata; class Amphibia; order Anura; family Ranidae; genus Rana; species Rana muscosa. Next base: position 523,949,765 of record CM055118.1, on the reverse strand, counting down.
GTGAATGGAGGGCATTGTATTTTTACAGCACCCTCCTGTCATAATACACTGATCAGCAGATTGTGGAAAACTTTCCAGTGTGCCCCTTTCAACAGAAGTCGATCAAACAATTAACATTGAGCGAAATACCATACACTGATCGAAATTCATACGGTCTCTGCTGAACCAGCTTAAAGGGTAACTTCACTTTCGTGGGGAAAAAAAATGAGCAAATAAAGAAAAAATAATATAGCGTATACAATTGTGACACAAATCATATTGTAATTGAATGTTATTAAAAATGTACCTTTCCTTTCCAATCTGCAGCTGCTGTAATTTTCTGAAAATGCAATGCAATATGACAGAATGTGTACTGACCACTCCCCAGAAACATAATTTCCTTCTTGTGTGATTGGCTCACCAAATTTTCACTAAGATACAAGTCAGATTTCAGGCATCCCCACAACAAAAATTTCACGAGATACTTTCAATAGGAAATCACATCTAAAAGGATGCAGGCCCAGCAGCTTTCCTCAGAGCCCTGCGGGTGCACAGCTGATGGATAATTATGAAACCACTCCCATTAGATTCACTTTCCCACATGGACACAGATAAATGCACAGGGATTTCTTCAAAATAACAAAAGGTAGGAATCTGCAACAAAGTTTGTTAAAATCCTTGCAATGTACATACCATATATACTCGAGTATAAGCCGAGTTTTTAAGCACAATTTTTTGTGCTGAAAATGCCCCCCTCGGCTTATACTCGAGTCACCTTTTTGCGCCTGATCTCCCGGACTTTGGGGAGCCGGTACCGGCCGGCCGTGGGTCCCCTGAACCCCAAACTTGGCATACATATAGCCACACTCTTCCTCTACAAGTGTGCAAAGTTTCTTGTCCGGGGGACCTACGGCCGGGGAGCACCGACTTTTCAAAACCGGGCACCCCTTCCATAGACTCCTATGTTAAACATTCATTTCTCAGGTGACTTTGGGGACCCGGTACCAGCCGGTCGTAGGTCCTCTGGACCCCAAACTTGGCACACATGTAGCCCAACTCTTCCTCTACAAGTTTGCAAAGTTTCTTGTCCAGGGGACTAACGGCCGGGGAGCACCGCTTTTTCAAAGCCGGGCATCCCTTCCATAGACTCCCATGTTAAACGTCAGTCTAGTCATGGGCTCAGTGAGACATGGGCACAGTGAGGCATGGACACAGTGAGTCAAAGTGAGGCACACCCTAGGCTTATACTCGAGTCAATACGTTTTTCCAGTTTTTGTGGTAAAATTAGGTGCCTCGGCTTATATTCGGGTCGGCTTATACTCGAGTATATACAGTATATCATCCAGGGGAGAATGTTTATTTCTCAACAAAAGTGGAGTTACTCTTTAAGCCCAACTTGATTGGAAGTATTTTTTTTTTTTTTCACGTCTATAGCATGTCTTAGTTGTAAATATAGTTGCTGCATTCTTGAGGTGATGTAACCTTTCTATTTCATTGGTGTTATTACAGCCGGTTGACATTGTTAATGACTCAAGCAGAAAGTTATGCGGGTGCCGGCTCTTATCTCTCATTGTATTTACATATCTTTCAGCTGAATCAGTCAGGTCAGCGAGGCGTTGACGTTTTTTATTTTTTGTATGTAGTGTATTGGCCAACCAATACTTCGTATTCTCTGTCGTCAGCCTTCATATGATCTTCCCAATGGCTGTTGTTACTCCTATAAAAACAAAACCTAGCAACCAATGAAATACTTGCTTTCACTTTCTGCCTTTCATGAGAGGAAAGACAGCTAGAATGCGCATTTCCTGCACCGCGAATGTGCAACCTGCTGCAGGTGTCAATATAATCCGACACCCCAAACGCAGTGCGTTTTCCCACACCAGATCACATGATACTGTAGTACCATGTGATCCAGTGCAGTACGTTTTTGAAAGTAGTCCATGTACCACTTTTTGTGGGATTTCAGCCCATTCAAATGAATAAGCTGAAAATCTCACTGCACTAAGGCGCACAGGAACGTGGTTTGCATTCCTGTGCGATTCAGGTGTGAACCAGCCCTCAAGCTGGAAATGAGGGAATTTTTTTTGTTTTTACATTGTTTACCTGCATGGGGATGCACTTGTGTTCCATTTATCCCTGTCTATTGGAATACAGAGGTTGCACAGACACAGCCGATGGCTCCCAATCTGACATCCATGTGGGTTCTGGTGTACGGCCCTGGACGTATACTGTCTCCATTGGGGGAAGAAAGACGTTTTGAGTGTGGCATGGTTGTTGGTGCCAGACGGACTGGTCTGAGTATTTCAAAATCTGCAGATCTACTGGGATTTTCATGCACGACCATCTCTAGGGTTTACAGAGAATGGCCTAAAAAAGAGAAAATTTCCAGTGAGTGGCAGTTGTGTGGACGAAAACGCCTTGTTGATGTCAGAGGAGAATGGGCAGACTGGTTGGAGATGATAGAAAGTCAACAGTAACTCAAATAACCACTCGTTACAGCCAAGATATGCAGAATACCATCTCTAAAGCGCACAACACATCAAACCTTGAAGCAGATGGGCTACAGCAGCAGAAGACTACCCCGGTGCCACTCCTGTCATTGCCTGGTCTGATGAGTCTCGATTTCAGCTGCTACATTCAGGTGGTAGGATCAGAATTTGACGTAAACAACATGAAAGCATGGATCCGTCCTGCCTTGTATCAATGTTCCAGGCTGGTGGTGGTGTACTGGTGTGGGGGATATTTTCTTGGCACACTTTGGGCCCCTTAGTACCAATTGAGTATCGTTCAAATGCCACGGCCTACCTGAGTATTGTTGCTGACTATGTCCAAACCCTTTTTCAATTTGCAGGGCAAAGTCGGATCCAAAGTAGGACGAGTGTCGTGTCGCACTAGTGTGAACCCGGCCTCAAACGCTGAGCTACTGCATCAGGGGGGAGAGAGCGAATGTGAGGGGAAATGCTTCCAAACCCTACCTATCTAGTTTAGCCCCTAGCTCTGAATCTCTGGAGCACCCAGGTATTTATGTTTTCTAGTATCTGCTACAGCATTGATTCTCAATCTCAGTCCTCAAGTACCCCCAACAGGCCATGTTTGCAGGTTTTCCTTTATTTTGCACAGGTGCTTTAAATCGGAGTCAATGGCTTGGTATTTTGGAAATCTATTTTATCTAAAAAAATGCAGCACACAGACCCCCTTTTACCTCTCTGCTTCGGCTCCTCTCAGGAAAAAGGGGCACACCGCACCACAAGTCAGTACCCTCCCGTGTTAAGAGGTTAGGTGGTGTTGATTTTGGGCCTTGTCTGCAGCCAGAGTATAAAGCCCTCCTGAGTATGATTCTCACCTCTACAGTGTGTAGATGCAAGTCCTTGACTTCCCCAGGAATGTCCACACCAACTGAAAGTCCAACTCAATATTTATTTTCACTTGCACAACACATAGTCTCTTGGATAGAAAAAAGGTTGGAGCAAAGACACAGGACAGCTTTAAGGTGTGGAGGAGGTCCAGGCACAAACGTAGCTCAAACTCTTCTGACTGTTCAGGTTTCTCAAACAGTTTTGGCGCATGGTCTCTGCCACAGACCATGAGGTTGGTCTCTGCCACAGACCTTGTGAATAGGGTCACTGCCACTGACCTGCCGAACAGGGCCACTGCCACTGACCTAATGAACCTTGGTTCCTTCCTAGGACATAGCCCCTTTCAGGGAGAAGACGTCCCCCCAAAGAGTCAACAGACCCCTTCCTTCACCGTGTCCACAGCACCGGTCCCTCGGAACAGATTCTCCCTTCTCTTAGGGTGCAGGTCCCCTCGCAAGGCGGCACCCTGGACTCCTCGATCCCTTGCGGACCCCAGCTGAAGGCTGCTGGGCTCCGGGCCTTTACTGCAACTCCTGGGCCTCCGTGCCCAGGCGGACAGGAATGGTGAGGTAGTACCTCACCCCAGGCTAAAGGTGCCTGAGGTGGAACCGGAACAAGGCCTCCGGGCCTAGGGCACCCGGAGATGGAACCACACACACACACACACACACACACACACACACACACACCCAGGCCAAAGGTGCCTGGGTGTGGACGACCCACACACACACCCCCAGGCCGAAGGTGCCTGGGTGTGGACGAACCCCTCTCAGAAGATGTCTGCCCCTTTTATACCCTCTCCCGGCATGCACAGCAGGTTCCCCGCCCCACTGTACGGCGGCCAAGAGGGGACACAAAAGGCACAGCACTGCGCTCGCGGTTCAACCCTGGCCCAGAGTGGCAGCGCCACCCACCGGCCACAGGGAACACATCAACAGCATTAACCCCTGAGAACAAAAATGGTCCATGAATCCTATCAATTTAATGTGTCTGAGCCTGGTTACCACTCAGACACTTCCCTAAATTGAACACCCTGCTACAAAAAATTCCCAAAACATGGCCTGTTGGGGGTACTTGAGGACTGAGGTTGGGAACCATTGTGCTACAGCATATTTGTATCTCAAGGTAGATCATTTTTAAATGTCCATTGAATGAATGGGTGGGGGTCCATTTCATTTGTGCTCCAAACGAAATTAAAGTACGCAAATACTTGCCTCCACTACAGCAATGCACATCCACAAACTCCCTCGATGGTGTGCCTTCGGCCATCTTGTTTGGCAGTTGTGGAGAATTCGGCCTCCAGGATGCGTTCTGTGTCAGTGCAGTGGCTGCATCCCAGTAGACATGAATGGGACTGCCTGCATGGGGACGCATGGAACACCTGTACAGTCCTGTGCTGGTAAACACAGCTCTCTGTGGCTGTACGGTTATGTAGGCTTCATGTAAATAAGGCCTTAGAATTAGTAACGGGGAAGGTAAGAAAGCCGTTAGTGCAGAAGTGACCCATTGTATCCAGTTCACAACTTTTGGTTGCACGGTCACCATTTTTTTATTTTTTTATTTTTTTTTCAGTTAGTGAAGTTAGTTTGCCGGAATGCGGAATTTCTCATCTGTAAATTTTTAGACAAATACCTTCAGTAAGCCTAGGAGATCTTTGAACATTTTACAGTGTAAAGTGGTGCAAAGAGCAGTTTTACCAGTTTGCATAAAAATAGTTTCTGGCTCTTTGCTAAACTTAATTTCCTTGGGCTTTATATAACTGTCCCTTGTAATTGTGTTTACATTGACAGTGTATGCTATATGTAGGCTGGACTGGCATGTATGGGTCTTCTGACAATCTGTGATTTGTGTGATTTTTGAAATGAATGGGCACCGCTGCCAAAGCGCCTGCAAAGCACTTCGGCAGCAGTGCTTTTCAGGCGCATTTAACCCTTTCTTCGGCTCCTAGTGGGGACTAAAAGTGCCCAGCTAGCGGCCAAAAAGCACCACTAAAATGACGGTAAAGCGGCTGCGCTGTGCATGTGAAAGGGGTCTTAGTGCAGAAAAAAAGCACACGGAATTGCAACTGGTGTGGACTAACACTAAAAGTTGTTGCTATTTTTTTTTTAGAAATCAGCAACTGTTGTTCCTACAGTCCATGCAAAATCTAATGACTTTTGTTAAAATAACTGAAAAGGATGGATACAGTGATAAATATTTGAGCATATACTCTAATGCTTAGCACTTCTGCCTTGCAGTACTGGTGGGGGGGGGTCTTCAGTTTGAATCCCAACCACAATACTACCTACATGGAGTTTGCATGTTCTTGTGCTTGTGTGGGTTTTCTTTGGGTACTTTGGTTTCCTCCCACACTCCAAAGACATGCTGGAAAATTGGCTCCTGTCAAAAAAAATGTAATAAAAATTAAATAAATATATGTGTGTATGTATAGTGAATTACAATATCTGGGCCTGGATTATGGTATAGTTTTTTGGGTTCAATATTGAGTTGGCCCAGCCTTTGCAGCTTCAATTCTTCTGGGAAGGCTGTCCACAAGGTTTAGGAGTGTCTATAGGAATGTTTGACCATTCTTCCAGAAGTGCAATTGTGAGGTCAGGCACTGATGTGGACAAGAAGGCCTGGCTCGCAGTCTTCACTCTAATTCATCCCAAAGATGTTCTATCGGGTTGAAGTCAGGACTCTGTGAAGGCCAGTCAATTTCTCAGTCAAGTTGCACAGTCCTGTTGGAACAGGAAGGGGCCATCCCCAAACTGTTCCCACAAAGTTGGGAGCATGAAATTGTCCAAAATGTCTTGGTATGCTGACACCTTAAGAGTTCCCTTCACTGGAACTTCACTTGGGCCAAGCCCAACCCCTGAAAAACAACCCCATACCATAATCCCCATCCCCCCACCACTAAATGATTTGGGCCAGTGCACAAAGCAAGGTCCATAAAGACACGGACGAGCGAGTTTGGAGTGAAAGAACTTGACTGGCCTGCACAGAGTCCTGACCTCAACCCGACAGAACACCTTTGGGATGAATTAGAGCAGAGAATGTGAGCCAGGCCTTCTCATCCAACTGATCAGTGCCTGACCTCACAAATGCACTTCTGGAAGAATGGTCAAACACTCCCATAGACACACCCCTAAACATTGTGCACAGCTTTCCCACAAGAGTATAAGCTACTATAGCTGCAAAAGGTGGGCCAAGTCAATTCTGAACCCTACGGACGAAGACTGGGATGCCATTAAAGTTTGTGTCCCAATACTTTTGGTAATATAGTGTATGTGTCTGCTGGAAAATGTACTTGTTTGAAAGTCTCCTGTTCTTTGTATTGCTTCCTTTGTGTGAAATCCCTGGTGTTCTTCCAGTCCCCTTGCTTTCCTATTAAAAACTGACTACACTAAGCAGGAGAGCACACCATGGTCAGTTCTCTAGCTGTGCTCGGAACTCGGCCTGTTCTCCTCCAACGATCAGACTTGTCCTGACACCCCCCTGCACAGCCATGCACCGGGAAGATGAGTTTGCTGCTGCTTCTCCCCTCCAACTCGTATGCAGGGGTTGTGTAATCACATACAAAATTTAAAAAAAATTATGGAGAAATTCCCAGGATCTGTGATGTAAAAATCGTATACCACTCAGCCCACCAATGCACCACATTGGCGTGGACGTGGCTGTACGGCAACCGGAAGTGACTTAGTACGCAAACCCGGAAGTGATGCTCCGGCAGGATTCATCGGTCAGGTGAGATACCAGCTGTTTGGCATGGGGTCCGCCGAGACCATGAGATGTGAGATCGTTCTTTAACAACTGCTTTTTATTTATGGTTTCTTGTGAGTGCAGTGTTTGAAGATGTTTTATCAATAAATGTAATGTGAAATGTTATCACACTATCGGAGCTCTCCCCTTTCTTTTATACATGAGCGGTTTGATTCACCTATATGGACTGGAGATCGTTGCAGATGTTATCTAAACCTGAGGGGTACACTGCCTATTTGCCAAACATGAGAATGTGAGGCAAATCTATTTGGTGAGTCTAAACCGGGGAAGCGGTGACATGTTTTCACGTGGTGCCGTGTGAAGATACTTTAACATCACAATATTATGGACTGCACTTTTTAAAAACGCTTTTATTGTGTTTGGACTATGTTCTGAACTGGTGAACAAAAATATATCTAAATACCGTATATAACTCGCGCTAGAAGTACATATAAATTATTATAAAAAATAATTGAATGTGTGACATGTAAAGTTGCAGCTGCTGTACACAAAGTGCTAACACTTGACAAATAGATGGTTAAAAAGAATTACAGCGCTCGCAAATAAGTAAATAAAATGCTGACATTAAATTAAACAATTCATAAAGAATTAGTAAAAGTAAAAAAAAATGGTAATGAATGATGTGCTCCAAAACTCAAGGTGCGCCACACTCCCTCCTGTGTCCCCACTCACCGGATGGAATGGACCCCTAGCTTTTCAGTCTGGGGGTCGTTCAGGCGTTGAGATGTTGGCCAGGGATGGCCAGATCACATCAGTGTATCAAGAAGATCTCCAATATTTATAACCAATAAAATGTGGATCATGATGCCCAAAATAATGAAGAGAAAAGGCACCATAGTAAAGGACTGTTAAACAAAGAATTTAATGCGCAAGTGGACAAGTACTTGCAAACTGAAGGTTAAAAATAAGCATGGATTCAGTATCAGTTTAAAACGGCAAGCAAACGCCGCCGGCGTGCGTTCCAATCGAAAACCGGAAGTGACTTCTCGTGGATTAGGAACCGGAAATTACGTCAATGCATTTCGCCCTCCCACAGGGCGTCTTCAAAGGACCGTCGCTTGCCATTCTCAAAGTCTGAACGACTCCCAGACTGAAAAGGTAGGGGTCCATTTCATCTGGTGAGTGGGGACACAGGAGGGAGTGTGGCGCACCTTGAGTTTTGGGGCACAACTGCACTTTAATATTGGAGCACATCATTCCCTACCATTTTTTTGGACTTTCACTAATTGTTTATGAATTGTTTCATTTAATGTCTGCATTTTATTTACTTATTGCAATTCTTTTTAGCCATATATGTTATGAACTGTTCTCACGGTCACTATTTCCATCACTGGGTGATATCGCAGTTAGATTTTTATTTATTTGGTCACTAGAGTTTTTTATTTAGATATTTTTTGAATATATATTTTCACTATGTAGTGCCGCTATTTACCTTATATACCGTATATACTCGAGTATAAGCCGACCCAAATATAAGCGAGGCACCTAATTTTACCACAAAAACTGGGAAGACTTATTGACTTGAGTATAAGCCTAGGGTGTTCATCTGCATGCCTCACTGTGTCCATGTGCATGCCTCACTGTGCCCATGACTAGACTGACGTTTAACATGGGAGTCTATGGAAGGGGTGCCTGGCTTTGAAAAATCAGTGCTCCTCGGCCGTAGGTCTCCTAGACAACAAACTTTGCACGCGTGTAGAGGAGAAATAGGGCTACATGTGTGGTAAGTGTCGGGTCCAGGGGACCTACGACCGGGTCCCCAAAGTCACCGGAGAAATTACCGTTTAACATGGGAGTCTATGGAAGGGGTTCCCGGCTTTGAAAAATCGGTGCTCCCCGGCCGTACGTCCCCCCCCGGACAACAAACTTTGCACACTTGTAAAGGAAGAGTGGGGCTACATGTGTGCCAAGTTTGGAGTCCCCAAAGTCCAGGAGATCAGGTGCAAAAAAGTGACTCGAGTATAAGCCGAGGGGGGCATTTTCAGCACAAAAAAATGTGCTGAAAAACTCGGCTTATACTCGAGTATATACGGTATGTTCTATATTTTTGGTGAATTTGGTTTTATTAATGGTTTTTTTTTTTTATACCTATACACAAATCTTTTGCCCCTTTTTTATTTCTATTTTAAACTGAACGGGTTGTTTTACAAGGTGATCATTTACAATCACTTTAAGCTGCTTGAGGCAGCAGACGGGGGGGTGTTTTTAATGCCACAGTTTCTATGTTTTGCCTTGCGCCTGTGGCAAAGTTCAGTCTACATGCAGCAATCAGTGGGCAGCAAGCCTGCCGAACACGACACACTGAAGCACATAGGAAGGCGCCCCAAATGCCCCGCAATCACATGCAATGCGTGCACTTGCAGCGTGTTCATCAGCAAAAATGGGGTTAAAACAGGCAGTGAGGAGTCATCACATCAATTCCTCAGCCTCTGAAGCGCAAACCGATCATGGATTATACTTCAGAGGAAAGGGAGATTTTAGATGTACATCTAAATCAGAGATTTAGAGCAAAATTACATGCCAAGATAAAGTTATTATATAGCATTGTAATCTGTACATTTGACTTCTATTTTAGGAATATTTGATGACTAAATTCAGTTGATTTCAATTTCACAAATTCATAAGGCCATCAATTTCCAATTTACAACAAATGTTGTGTTGTTTAGAGTTTGCAAAACAGTCCTATATTCTAAGACGAGGTCATCAAGTTGTTGGCTTAATCCATTTAAATTAACGTATCCAACTTCTTGTCCATCTCGGCATAAATATTTAAAGTGGTGCTCGAGGCAGATATACAAGACACAAATTACGCAGCTCTGTGATCATTATTATACAAATACATTTATTTTTAAATGCAAGCAGTGCAAGTACCTGAATTTGACCTGGTGTACAGCAGGGCTGAGGTGTGAGAGGTAGAAGCAGCACAAGCAGCTGCACTACTTGCATTTAAAAAAATACAAGTAATAATGTATTACAGAGCTGCATTAATTTGTGTCTTCCACTTTAAGTTTGCATGATGGCAAAGTCCTCTAGCTAGTTAGCCTTGCTCCATCTGCATAGACAACTTAAAGTGGTTGTAAACCCACTTCGACAACTTGCACCCACAGGTAACCCTAGATTAAGGATTACCTGTAGGTGGAAGAAATATCTCCTTAACCTACATGGTTAGGGAGATATTTACTATAAAGCGATGCGCCGATGACGTCATGCGCACTAGCGGGCCGGCTTCATTGCCGGTTTTCTGAATGGGCTCTTGCTGGCCCGAGCGCACATTCGTGTGACGTCATCGCCGCTCCGGCCAATCACAGCGCCGGAACGGCGATACGCTGACATCCGCGACGGGACATCGAGGCAAGATGGCGGCGGAGGTGACTGAGAACCACTGAGGGGGCTTCAATCTCAGGTAAGTCATTCATAATGAGCTAGTATGCTATGCATACTAGCTCATTATGCCTTTCTTTTGCAGGGTTTTAAAAAAGTAAAAAAAAAATGCCTTTACTTCCTCTTTAAACCTGACCCCAAGGGGAAGTTCAGAAGTTCCCTTTCCTTCAGAGCAGCACCTTAACACATTACAAGTTAGGCAACTAAAGTGTATGTCAAGCCATTAGAGAAATTTCCTCTCGCTCTCTGGCCTACTGACGTTGTTTTTCCAAATAGCAAGTGAGGCAAACTCTACTGTAGAGGAATACAAAATCATTTGTTAGTAAAGTAGAGGAGGGCTAGACCTCTATCAGATTTTTATAGCTGTCCCTGTTTGCAGATTTTCCTTCACTTCCTCTCTGGTGAAACCATTGTCACTGGGACAGGAAGTGAGGGAAAAATTCTTTAATGGAGCCCTGGATAGCAGTAAAAACCAGGCAGGGTTTAACCTTTCCTCAGTCTTTCTCAGGCCTCATGCACGCTATGCTCTTCTGAACGCTTTTGCACATTAATCGCTTGAGCGTTCATTTATTTCTTTTGGCGGTATAGTCATTTATTCTGACTATTGAAATGAATGAAAGCTCAAGTACTAAATGCACCTAGCTTTAAGGCACGTTGACACACGTTTAGATGCATCAGGTATTTTTTCTGCCCACAAACTCTTCTCCTGAAAGCGATTTCAGATTCAGATTTCGTCCCCTACGCCCCCTGCCTCTAAATGCCGATAACATAGCGGGGTGTTTAGGGGAAGAAAAATAGTCAAAACCGCCCGTCAGGCATTTGACAGCACAGTGTTTATGAAGCCAAAATCTGTCCCTCAGATTTAGGGGGTTGGACTGTGGCCAATGGGAATAGAAAATGTCCCAGCCTCAGTGTGAGTGGACAGTGTCTCGGGCATGGTGGTCAGTGGTAGTAAAAAGATTACATTGTGCCTGTGGTCAGCAGGAGGAAGAATAGTGCCCCATCAATGGTAATATTGGAAGGAATAGTGCCCCAGGTAATATTGGTAGGAATAGTGCTCCATTATTGGGAGGAATAGTGCCCCATCATTGGTATTATTGGGAGGAACAGTGCCCCATCATTGGTATTATTGGGAGGAACAGTGCCCCATCACTGGTATAATTGGGAGGAACAGTGCCCCATCATTGAAAATAAAGTGAATTGCGCTAACTTATGTGTCAATCCTCTGTTCCTGTGTTTGTCAAAACAATTATATCATGTGAACTTTATGCTCTAAAAAATATAAATATAAATATAATATCCACAATTACTTATGTAGCGGGTGGTCATATTTAGGGGAGGCATCTGAGTGGTATCAGGCTCAGATGCAACAATTGTTAGGATTCCTGGACCAATTTATGTCAGTGGAGGATATCAATGGTGTCTAGTTCCCTGCGGCCTATGGGTGGCACTGTTGCCATAGGCTGGGGTTGAACTACCATTGGAGGGCTGTGCCCTTTGTGTCCTCTCGCGGCAGTAGTACAGCGAGGCAGGGAACCCGCTGTGCATGCTGGGAGAGGGTATAAAGGGGGCAGACGTCTTCCGCACGAGGTCTGCGCCCAGGCACCTTCAGCCTGGGTGCATGTGCGTGGAGTCTCCGGGTGCCCTAGGCCCGGGGACGGAGTTGCGGTTCCACCCCAGACACCTTCGGTCAGGGGTGAGGTACTCTCTGGAGGCCTGGGGCCCAGTACCTTCAACTGGGTTCCGCAAGGGATCGAGGGCTCCTAGGGTGTCCTCCGTTGTTGGACACCCGAATCTGGGATGGGGAGGCCAGGGAGGTGACCCTTCCGAAGACCCAGTGCAGCATTTGTTGGTGACGGCGGGGCCTCTGGTAACTGTCCGGATGGATGTCCTCTCTCTGACAGGGGCCATTGCTCATAGAAGGTAGTCCACGTTCTCATGGTCTGTGGCAGGGACCCATCGGGAATCAGGTCAGTGGCAGAGACCCAACAACCAGGTCTGTGGCAGAGGCCTTATTCATCTGGTCTGTGGCAGAGACCCCCTCACGGTCGGTGGCAGCGACTGTGCGCCAAGCCTGTTCGCGCTAAAACGGAACAGGAGAAAACCCAAGTTGAAGTTTGTGCCTGGACCTCCTCCCCACTGTGTTCTGTTCTATGTCTGACCAGTCTGCTCTCAAAGGACTATTTATTGCTCTGAAGAATAAATAAGTGTTGGACTTTCAGTGGTGTGGAACTTGACTTTCTGGGAGTTAAAGGGTCATTCTCAAGGGAAGTTTTGGCTCTGGACAGGGGCACAGGCCCGAAGGTAAAAGGTTATAGCTCACACCTCTGCACATAAGAGGATACGGGCTGGTGGTGCGCCACACTCTCCTCCCTGGTCCCCTAGACGAGAGCCATTGATCGAGAAGAGAAGTAGGGAGTGAGAGGTGAGGTCGCTACACTTATATAATGCCAATCTAATTAAATCATATGTTCCATCAACAACAAAGGATCCTGCTGCAATTTTAAAGTGCAAAGTGCAAAAAAAGTGCCAAAAAAAAGAGGCATAGTGCTCCATTATTGGGAGGAATAGTGCCCCATCATTGGTATTATTGGGAGGAACAGTGCCCCATCATTGGTATTATTGGGAGGAACAGAGCCCCATCATTGGTATTATTGGGAGGAACGGTGTTATTGGAAGGAACAGTGCCCCATCATTGGTATTATTGGGAGGAACAGTGCCCCATCATTGGTATTATTGGGAGGAATGGTGTTATTGGGAGGAACAGTGCCCCATCATTGGTATTATTGGGAGGAACAGTGCCCCATCATTGGTATTATTGGGAGTAACTGTGTCCCATTGTTAGTGTCAGTGGGGGGGAGTAGTGTACACACATGGATCATGGCTATACTAGCCTCACAGTGTTTAATAGGCTAGTGAGATATTGGCAATATGTTTTTTTCTCTTTTTTGTAGTAGTAGTTTACACTGTTGATGTCAGTAGGAGGAATAGTGCTCTATTGTTGGTGTTAGTTTGAGGAATAGTGCTCCATTGTTGGTGTCAGTGGGAGGAATAGTGCTCTATTGTTGGTGTTAGTTTGAGGAATAGTGTCCCATTATTGGTGTCAGTGGGAGGAATAGTGCTCCATTGTTGGTGTCAGTGGGAGGAATAGTGTCCCATTGTTGGTGTCAGTGGGAGGAATAGTGTCCCATTGTTGGTGTCAGTGGGAGGAATAGTGTCCCATTGTTGGTGTCAGTGGGAGGAATAGTGTCCCATTGTTGGTGTCAGTGGGAGGAATAGTGCTGTATTGTTGGTGTCAGTGGGAGGAATAGTGTCCCATTGTTGGTGTCAGTGGGAGGAATAGTGTCCCATTGTTGGTGTCAGTGGGAGGAATAGTGTCCCATTGTTGGTGTCAGTGGGAGGAATAGTGTCCCATTGTTGGTGTCAGTGGGAGGAATAGTGCTCCATTGTTGGTGTCAGTGGGAGGAATAGTGCTCCATTGTTGGTGTCAGTGGGAGGAATAGTGCTCCATTGTTGGTGTCAGTGGGAGGCATAGTGCTCCATTGTTGGTGTCAGTGGGAGGAATACCCCATTGTTGGGGTCAGTGGGAGGCATAGTGCTCCATTGTTGGGGTCAGTGGGAGGCATAGTGCTCCATTGTTGGGGTCAGTGGGAGGAATAGGGCCTCAAATCGGTGATGGAAAAGGCATCCCAAGTACAGGATAAAGGCAGGCAAAGGGCTGCAGACCTTTTATAGTCAGGTTCATGTGTACTTGAGCCTATCCTCAACCACTGGACCTTGTGCTTGGTGCAGTATAGACCCAATTCTCAGCACCAGTACCAGATAATCGTAGCAATATGAATAGGTTAGATCTCTCCTTCTGGTCCTGTTTTCTTTTTTCCTCTCTATCTTTTTCATGTGTATGGAAGTTGCACTCTTGACTTGTCTCTTGTTGCCAGGCTGCATTTTCGGTATAATCGAATTCTGGCACTTGGAAACATAATTAGGACACACAAGTATTGTATTTGTGTCATCACATGAATGCAGCAGTTAGGAGCGTGTCCATGTACTGCTCTAGATGTACACATGCCTTCATTTTCTTTAAATTCATTGCACTCTTCAGATGTATGAACTGGCTGACTAGAACTCTTTCCCAACTCTTTTCACCTAAAATGCCAAATCCTAATCTAAGCTGGAGGTCTCTAAAGTTTCTAACTTTCTAAAACGAGGACCAGTTTACTGTCCCTCGTGCTTTAGGGGGCCCGACCGTTGGTGTCCGTGGGAGGACTAGTGCCCCGTCGTTGGTGTCCGTGGGAGGACTAATGCCCCGTCGTTGGTGTCCGTGGGAGGGCTAGTGCCCCGTCGTTGGTGTCCGTGGGAGGGCTAGTGCCCCGTCGTTGGTGTCCGTGGGAGGGCTAGTGCCCCGTCGTTGGTGTCCGTGGGAGGGCTAGTGCCCCGTCGTTGGTGTCCGTGGGAGGGCTAGTGCCCCGTCGCTGGTGTCCGTGGGAGGGCTAGTGCCCCGTCGCTGGTGTCCGTGGGAGGGCTAGTGCCCCGTCGTTGGTGTCCGTGGGAGGGCTAGTGCCCCGTCGTTGGTGTCCGTGGGAGGGCTAGTGCCCCGTCGTTGGTGTCCGTGGGAGGGCTAGTGCCCCGTCGTTGGTGTCCGTGGGAGGGCTAGTGCCCCGTCGTTGGTGTCCGTGGGAGGGCTAGTGCCCCGTCGTTGGTGTCCGTGGGAGGGCTAGTGCCCCGTCGTTGGTGTCCGTGGGAGGGCTAGTGCCCCGTCGTGTGTTTTAAATAAGACTTATGACATTTTATACACTTTTGCACGCTGGGCATATAGCCCCGGTGCATGAGACTCTGGCGGTTAGGTGCGGGTGGAAGGTACAGGTAGGCGCTGCCCAGCCTCGCTGCTGGCAGTCAGTAAAAGTCTACCTGTACTTTCCACCCGCACCTAAATGCCGCAGTCTCATGCAGTCATGCGACTCCCTTAAAGGATAGACGCAAACCATTCATGGTAGACTTGGAATTGCTGGACAGATCACACTAGATTTCCAACATGCTAGAATACCTCTGTAAGCGGAGATGAGCACTTCTGATGATTGGAAATAGTCTTTATCATCAACAGAATTATCTTTTGTTGTGATTGTTTGTAAAAAAAATTTAAATAATAATTAACCGTGTATGACCAGCTTAACCCTATAATGGCGCAGTGGTCCCATTGGGTGTTCGATGGGGGGGGGGGGGTGGATTAGCGCTTTCATAGAAATCTCTAATTAGACTCTCAGAAGATCGTATCTTATCTATAATACATGACCACTGTTTAGTACATTGGTACTCAGACAGTTACTATCGTCTTTTATTATTGGTATGTTGGGCTCTTAAAACTCTCTTGTGATTGTACTGTATACTGTACTCTGATTGCGCCCAAAAAATTCACTGTTTTGTAACCGTCAGCTTTTTTGCTTTGGATTTATAGCCAATGCACTTGTCTCATTAATAATGTATGGCAGTTTCTGTGTCTCCAGCGTCCTGTCTGAGTTGATCATTGTGCGCGCTGCGTTTAGTCAGCTGACAGATATTTCGGTATTCTATCAGGAAGGTGAGTAATGATAGAGTCATGAGTTTCATCATGTTGCCTAGCAGCCTGCTGAAGCATAATGCAATAAGTTTTTGTGCTTTGTTAGATCACCCAGCGTTTTTATCGCTGCTCCGTGTAATTAACCCATTTAGTGTCATAGAGGCTGATTGGACCATAGGGGGTAATCAGTGTGGTTTTCATCCATGCAGATGTTCCATTACACAATGTTAGAACGATTATTATCTGTGTACTTCTAACTGTGAGATAACAAAGCACTTTTGTTTCCCAAGGCAAGGGATGTTCTATGATTAAATTGGGCTGTGTCGTGTTTTATAGTGAAAGCCAAGAAAATATTGCAACCTTAAGCTTTGTTTTCCATTATTGCTCAGTTCAGACAGTATTCTTCATACAACAGGCCTAAAGCCTCAGTTCTGACCTAGGTAACCATTTGTGGTATAGATAGGAGTGCAGCGCTGGATAATATACTTATGTGAAAAACATAAACATCGTACAATATATAATGTGCCTATATATAAAGGCACCCACCGGATGAAGAGTTTTTAGTTCTGCTTTTAGGTGCACTTTCACACCCCCCCCCCCCCCTCAGTAATTTGTTTTTTCTTTTTCACCCTCCCTACCTGTTTTTCTGGGTTATCCTCAAAACACATACTTGCACCTCCAGTGAATCCAGTGTTGTTCTGCTGTAATTCGCTAAAGGCCGCTGCACTCCAAGTCCTGTGCCGCCATCTTCTTTGCTTGCATCATCAAGGGTTGGCTGTCTCCTGTGTTCAGTGTGTTCTACATTGCCTTCAAAGCCTCCAGGCATGCGTGACATGTGTATCCCAGGATGCTTTGGGCATCTGGGGATGTCATTTTTGCTTGGTAAGAAAAGCGGAAGCACAGGTTGCACTCCCTGAAAAAAAAAGAAAGGTATTTAAAAAATATATACAGTATCTCACAAAAGTGAGTACACCCCTAAGTGAAAATTTCCAAATTGGGCCCAATTAGCTATTTTCCTTCCCTGGTGTCATATGACTCGTTAGTGTTACAAGGTCTCAGGTGTGAATGGGGAGCAGGTGTTTTAAATTTGGTGTTATCGCTCTCACTCTCTCATACTGGTCACTGGAAATTCAACATGGCACCTCATGGCAAAGAACTCTCTGAGGATCTGAAAAAAAGAATTGTTGTTCTACATAAAGATGGCCTAGGCTATAAAAAGATTGCCAAGACCCTGAAACTGAGCTTCAGAACTGTGGGCAAGACCATACAGCGGTTTAACAGGACAGGATCCACTCCGAACAGGCCTCGCCATAGTCGACCAAAAAAGTTGAGTGCACGTGCTCAGCGTCATAGCCAGAGATTGTCTTTGGGAAATAGACGTATGAGTGCTGCCAGCATTGCTGCAGAAGTTGAAGGGGTGGGGGGTCAGCCTGTCAGTGCTCAGACCATACGCTGCACACTGCATCAAATTGGTCTGCATGGCTGTCGTCCCAGAAGGAAGCCTCTTCTAAAGATGATACACAAGAAAGCCCGCAGTTTGCTGAAGACAAGCAGACTAAGGACATAGATTACTGGAACCTTGTCCTCTGATGAGACCAAGATAAACTTA
This sequence comes from Rana muscosa, assembly GCA_029206835.1. Classification (NCBI taxonomy): domain Eukaryota; kingdom Metazoa; phylum Chordata; class Amphibia; order Anura; family Ranidae; genus Rana; species Rana muscosa. Next base: position 523,932,124 of record CM055118.1, on the reverse strand, counting down.
TTTGGTTCAGATGGTGTCACGCGTGTGTGGTGGCAACCAGGTGAGGAGTACAAAGACAAGTGTGTCTTGCCTACAGTCAAGCATGGTGGTGGGAGTGTCATGGTCTGGGGCTGCATGAGTGCTGCTGGCACTGGGGAGATACAGTTCATTGAGGGAATCATGAATGGCAACATGTACTGTGACATACTGAGGCAGAACATGATCCCCTCCCTTCAGAGACTGGACAGCAGTGCAGTATTTCTACATAACGACCCCAAACTCACCTCCAAGATGACCATTGCCTTGTTAAAGAAGCTGAGGGTAAAGGCGATGGACTGGCCAAGCATGTCTCCAGACCTAAACCCTATTAAGCATCTGTGGGACATCCTCAAATGGAAGGTGGAGGAGCGCAAGGTCTCTAACATCCACCAGCTTTGTGATTTCGTAATGGAGGAGTGGAAGAGGACTCCAGTGACAACCTGTGAAGCTCTGGTGAACTCCATGCCCAAGAGGGTTAAGGCAGTGCTGGAAAATAATGGTGGCCACACAAAATATTGACACTTTGGGCCCAATTTGGACATTTTCACTTAGGGGTGTACTCACATTTGTTGCCAGTGGTTTAGACATTAATGGCTGTGTGTTGAGTTACTTTGAGGGGACAGCAAATTTACCCTGTTATACAAGCTGTACACTCACTACTTTACATTGTAGCAAAGTGTCATTTCTTCAGTGTTGTCACATGAAAAGATATAATAAAATATTTACAAAAATGTGAGGGGTGTACTCACTTTTGTGAGATACTGTATATCTGTGACTTGAGCGCCAGTGTGGGCTTGTAAATGACTGCAGTGAAGGAAAGAGGAAATTATAACTCGATGGTTGTGAAAAAAAGATATGTATGCGTAATGGGAACATGTTCTGAGGTTTTCAGAGGGTGACTAATAAAATCATAGTGAAAGATTTGGAGCAGTTGTAACCATTTCCGACCTTACTCCCCACTACCTTACTCCCTCTTTTGTGAATAAATTCTCTCATTCTCTAATCTGGTCCTGGAGCAGCGATTCTTCACCTTGGTTCTGCAGAACTCCAGGGTCCCTCCAGAGGTTACCATGGGTTCATTGGGGTGTGGTGATTGACTTCCTATTTGACACTACTAGCATAGTTCCAGGGCCACCGCCACTTGGCAAAGCCAGCAGTATCACATCAATGTTCCCGTTTGGCTGTCTGTAAGGGTGTCATTCTGACCACTACTGTAAGGGTCAGAATCTTCCTACTGACCACCAATGTAAGGGCATTTTTCTCATTGGATCACAATGAATTATTTGTTTTTAGCAGGGGTTCCCTGAGACCTCAATTATTTTATGGGCCCTCTGGAGTTAAAAGCTTGAGAGAGCCTGTCCTAGATTGGGTGATTGTAAAAAACAAATGCTGAAGGAATGTTCTACTGTATTGCAGCTCTTTCAGGTTCAGGAACTGAAAGTGTAACCCTCCCGCACTCATTCCAAAACTATGCAGAGGCTGAAGCACTGGACTTAAAGAAAGGGAAGAGTCACAGGCTGCCAGACAGGTAAGTATAGCGCCTGTAGCAACTGCTACTTAACTTCCCCTCTGCAGAGGTGCGTCCCCTTTGGCATGTGGCCACACATACTCAGCTGCATCCTTAACGGGCCGATATACTCAGTGGACAGACACTCATGCAACACTTGCCTACACAGTTGCTGAGCCTCCTCACTGCTTCCCTGCCTGCCTTTAAGCCTTTTCACTTAGTCCCTGCCGGCTGTGCTGTCCACTGCCACAGTTCATGGGATTTTCCACCTGTGTGCTCCTCTTCATAGCTACAACATTTGAACCTTCCATCTACTAGCTTTGCTGCAGCCGCAGCTCCAGTGAAGTTCTATCTGCATGCTTCACTTCAACTGCAGCTCCAGGTACGCTCCATCTGGCAGCTTCATCCCAACCGCAGCTCCAGGTACGCTCCATCTGGCAGCTTCATCCCAACCGCAGCTCCAGGTACACTCCATCTGGCAGCTTCATCCCAACCGCAGCTCCAGGTACGCTCCATCTGGCAGCTTCATCCCAACCGCAGCTCCAGGTACGCTCCATCTGGCAGCTTCATCCCAACTGCAGCTCCAGGTACGCTCCATCTGGCAGCTTCATCCCAACTGCAGCTCCAGGTACGCTCCATCTGGCAGCTTCATCCCAACCGCAGCTCCAGGTACGCTCCATCTGGCAGCTTCATCCCAACCGCAGCTCCAGGTACGCTCCATCTGGCAGCTTCATCCCAACCGCAGCTCCAGGTACGCTCCATCTGGCAGCTTCATCCCAACCGCAGCTTCAGGTACGCTCCATCTGGCAGCTTCATCCCAACCGCAGCTTCAGGTACGCTCCATCTGGCAGCTTCATCCCAACCGCAGCTTCAGGTACGCTCCATCTGGCAGCTTCATCCCAACCGCAGCTTCAGGTACGCTCCATCTGGCAGCTTCATCCCAACCGCAGCTCCAGGTACGCTCCATCTGCCAGCTTCACCCCAACCTGCAGCTCCAGGTAAGCTCCATCCTGCCACCTTCACCCCAACTTGCAGCTCCAGGTATGCTCCACCTGCCAGCTTCACCCAAACCACAGCACCAGGTACGCTCCATCTGCTAGTTTCATCCTAGCCGCAGCTCCAGGTACACCCCATCTGCTTGCTTTACCTCAGCCACAGCTCCATGTACGGACCATCTGCTAGTTTCATTCTAGCTGCAGCTTCAGGTACACTCCATCTGCTAGCTTTACCCTAGCCACAGCTCCAGGTACACTTCACCAGCTACACTCCCCCTACCCCAGCCATAGTTCCTGGTACACTCCATTCACCAGCCTCACGGCAACCACTGTTGCTGACAAGCTCTACCTGTTTCTTACCCGAGCCACTTACTCTGGCACACTCCATCTGATGTCTAATTTCTGAGCCCTTGCAGGTGGACACATCCTATGTACCTCTTCTGTGCTCCAGCTGGCATTTGTGTTTTCTTGCTGGTCAATTGGATGATCCCATTGATAATCCTATCACATCTTCCTAATGTATCTGGAAAAGTGACCTGGGGCAGGATGCAGCTAAATCCAAACTCCTGTTAGGGGATGCCTAGTTAAATACTGCTCGTCCCTAAGACTCAGCTTCCCAGCGAACCCAAAGCCAGTGTAGGGTCCAGTTTGCTCTGTTGCCAGTGCAGGTTTGTGACAATAGCTTCTATACTACAGTAGGCTTTGGCTGCAGTTTTTAAAAATATGACAGGGATGCTCCAAGACAAAAGAGTAAAGCCTCATACACACAACCGTGTGTGTGTACGAGGCTTTCAGGTTTCTCGCCAAAACTGCCCAGAATCTCGACGAGAAAAAAAGAAGACCTGCTTTCTTTTTACTTGTCTGGAGTCTGTTTTCTCGTCATGATTCTCGGCAGACTGTATTTGGACGAGACAACCGGTCGTGTGTATGCTTTTCCGAGTCTTCAAAAAATGCGTATGGTCAGAATCAAGTATGAGACGGGAGCGCTCCTTCTGGTAAAACTAGCGTTCGTAATGGAGATAGCACATTCGTCACGCTGTAATGAACTGAAAGCACGAAGACTGAAAAGTGTGAATCGTCTCTCCCCAAACTTTTACTAACACGCGGAAACACGAGATCAGCAAAAGCAGCCCAAGGGGTGGCTCCATTGGAATAAAACTTCCCCTTTATACTGCCATTGTACGTGTTGTATGTGACCGCGCTTTACAATGACAAGATTTTGGATTGACAGTGTGTATGCAAGGAAAGCTTGACAAGAATCTCGTGAAGCTTGACAAGAAACCCGTCGAAAAACAACGTTTCTTTTGCGATGAGATTCTCGGTCGTGTGTACGAGGCTTTAGCTTTATTATTGGTGATTAAGGCATCAGTCTTTGAATATTTTGCAATAATATCTCCATTCTAGGCACACCTAAAGTGCAATCACAGCTTGATATTCATGTCCCTTATTTTTAGACCTAGTGAACAGAGGCTGGTCATTAGGTCTTTGGTATAAAAGGCTATGTGCAATATATTTTAGAGGTCCTTTATACATGATTGCACTTGGGTCTTTACACAGAGTAATTCACTAATGGGCAACCTTCCCCCATGAGAAAATGAACTCGGACATCAATGATTTAATTAAACAGACCACTTTCAGCGAAATCATGTGACTGTGGAATGTGACCTTTTAAATGGGGGCTCAGGTGTGAGGTCAACACTTAGAAATTAGGATACTATTTGTGGACAGTTTGGTTAACAAGTCCTCTTACTTAAAAGATTACAGAATAAGAGGAATTCCTTTATTTTGTCGGTTCCATCTTGTATTTATCCAAAATTAATCTGTAATGTCAAATAAGTAAAATATTTTTAATGGGAAACCTTTTGTTTTTTTAAATATCATACTGATCAGATTCAAACATGCTTGGCTAGTTGTTTCCTATGTTAAAATAAATAAATAAAATTTAATCAAAAAAAGTGGAAGTCTTTGTCTCACTGGTCTCCTATGGTGGCCATACATGGAGGGATTATATATACAATTGTATTTTCAAATGAAGTACTGTCTGATCAGAAATAGAATCAGAAGATTGAAAAAGATCATTAGATGCACCAAATATTTGACAATCCTATTAAAGTGGAAGTAAACCCTCCTATCGTTTTCAGCCAAGGAAGCTGCCATCTTGACCTTTGTTTAATCTTCAACTGCCATGATGTTGCACATGTGACCAGTTATGACACCAGCCATTGGATGGTTTGACAGTTTGGTTGAGAGCACAACCAATGTGGCAGTTAGCCTCCGGCCACTGGGGCACTGAGATGCCGATGTGCGTGCCTGGCGGCCGCGATGTCCCCCAGGTACCCGCGATCGGCCGGTACACAGACAAGGACATGGATCTGTGTGTGTAAACACACAGATCCATGTCCTGTCAGGGAGAGAGGAGACCGATGCTGTGTCCCTTGTACATAGGGACACAGATCGGTCTCCTCCCCCAGTCAGTCCCCTCCCCCCCACAGTAGCAATCACTCATAGGGAACACATTTAACCCCTTCCTCGCCCCCTAGTGTTAACCTCTTCCCTGCCAGTCACATTTATACAGTAATCAGTGCAGTTTTATAGCACTAATCGCTGTATAAATGTGAATGGTCCCAAAAATGTGTCAAAAGTGTCCGATGTGTCCGACGCAATATCGCAGTCCTGACAAAAAACGCAGATCGCCGCCATTACTAGTAAAAAAAATAAAAAATAAAAAAAAATAAAAAGTCAGAATTCTATCCCCTATTTTATAGACGCTATAACTTTTGCGCAAACCGAGCACTATACGCTTATTGGGATCTTTTTTAACCAAAAATATGTAGAAGAATACGTATCGGCCTAAACTGAGGAATCGTTTTTTTAAAAAATAATTGGGATATTTATTATAGCAAAAATCCAAAAATATTGTGTTGTTTTTTTTTTTTTTTTTTTTTTAAATTGTCGCTCTTTTTTGGTTTATAGCGCAAAAAATAAAAACCGCAGAGGTGATCAAATACCACCAAAAGAAAGCTCTATTTGTGGGAAAAAAAGGACGTCAATTTTGTTTGCGAGCCACGTCGCACGACCGCGCAATTGTCATTCAAAGCGACGCAGTGCCGAAAGCTGAAATTTCGCCTGGGCAGGAAGGGGGTTTATGTGCCCAGTAAGCAAGGGGTTAAATTATATGGTCAGATTTTCCATCCAGACCAATCGGAATAATTTTGATTTAAATTGATCAGTTTTGCTTAAAATTGATTCATTTGCCTTATCGATAATTCAAAGATCTGATCATATTCTCCTATTCTGTTAAAAATCATTTGAATGTTACTCATATGGCCACCATTAGTATCACCTTTTACTGTAGAAATAACGTTCACTTGCTAAGTTAAATTTTGCCACAAATATGCAGAGATGGCCTGAAGAGTAAAATAAAAAGTAAAAAGTTTACTTTGTAAATCTTAAAGCAGAACTAAACCCATCAGTTTAGCAGTTTCAAAAAACAGTTACAATCCTGTCACGGGTTGCACTCTCAGCCAAATTGTAAAACCCTTAAATGGCTGGTGTCATAATGGCTGACGTGCAGCATCATGGCAGTTGAAGATCAGAGGCCAAGATGGCAGCTTCCTTGGATGAAATCGATAGGGGTGTTTGGTTCTGCATATAAGTAGAAGTCCACCCTAACACTAATTCCTGCATATACAGACATCCACAACCTAAAGCCCCGTACACACGGTCAGACTTTTTGCCAACAAACTTCATTTTGAGCAAGTTTGCCAAAAAATCCGACCGTGTGTACGCTCCATCGGACAAACTTTTTTGGTTTTCATCAGACAAAAGTTCGATCTGCAAACGGACAAACTTTTGGCCAACAAAAGTCCGATGGAGCAAAGTCCGACCGTGTGTACAGAAAACCATCGGACGTTTGTCCGTTGAACAAAACAAATAATGTTAAAATCAACCAACAATAGCATAAGTTGACCAAAGGGTGGCGGTAAAGAGCAGAAAAACCACGCGATGTTGGAAAAAGATTTGGGAAAGTTTGCAGAAAAGTCCTGTGGTGTGTATGCTATGGGTGTGCCCGGCCAACTCCGTTTGGACTAAAATCCACGGAAAAGTCAGATGGAACCCGACCATGTGTACGACGCTTTACACTAACCTATCTAGCCCTGTAAAGAAGAAATTCGTAAACAAAATTTTTTTTAAGCCGATCCCACGCTGAGCTGTCAGCTGCGACTTCGCTGTGGAGGCGGGTGCAGAGGACACAGCTGACAACGGAACCCTCATAGTAAGTCTATGGGTGACGTAACTCCCTATTCATTTCACAGCCGTTGTCCGCCTTGTCCTCTGCGGGAGCTTCCACCGCTGAAGACCCGATCGGCTTCAAAAACGGTCTGTATACCGATTTTCTTCTTTACAGCGCTAGATAGGTTAGTGTTAAATTGTGGATGTCTGTAGATGCAGGGATTTTAGTGTTGGGGTGGACTTGCACTTTAAAGTGGATGTAAAACCGATTCATGAAATTTGACCTGGGCACATATATCTGTAGTTTTACTTGTCTTTCTCCAAAGCCCTACATCCTGTGTCTTTTTCAGCTTCTTCGTTCCTCTGTTATCAGCATGATAATGTCTGACAGGTTCTCCGACACAGGAGATAAAAGCAGCTGGAAATTTGTGTCTGGGAGGTTGCTATAAATAGATTAGCAGAGAGCTGATCCATTCACAGCACAGCTCTGCAAGTTTCTTTCTTCCTCTGCCTATGTGGAGGGCGGGGGGGGGGGTGCCTTTTCTCCAATCAGCTGTCATGCTGTATGCTCAGACTCCTCTCCCACTGCTGAAAGAGGAAGTACAAATTCTAACAGGATGTTTACTTTCTAAAGAATATAGAAAGCTGTAGACATTCATGTAAAACATGTGTAGGAGGATTTGTTTAATCTCTGTGTATCATCTGAGGCTGTTCACTTCACTGGGTATATGTGTGGGTTTACATCCACTTTAAGGCTTGGTGCTCTTGTCCTTAGGGCTCATGTTGATGGGGTTTGTTTTTCTGTGTTTGAAGTGTGTTTACGCCCAACATACATGGGTCAGCAAAATCCCTTTGACTTTAATTGACAAGTACACATGGCATTCAGAGGCTGCGTTTTGACCTGCTTTGTGATGCACTGCGTTTCTTTGGACACAGTGGAGTTGAATTACTAAAACTGGAGTGTGCAAACTCTAGTGCAGCTCTGCATAGAAACCAATCCGCTTCCAGGGTTTTTTTTTTTTTTCGGCTGCACTCGATTTTGCACTCAAGTTTTAGTAAATCAACATCAACATCAGCATGTCCTATTGAGGTGCATTTGAACTGCATACCAAGACTACCAGAGCCAACGCTTTCTTTTTAAATGCTGTCTTTGCATTTATCATTTTTTCAATTTGTCTATCCATTCATTCTTTATTTACAGGGACTAAAGACTTGAGAGCATCATTGATAATCCACAATGTGTTCGGTGCTGGCAGCTTGGCTTGTAGGGGTTTGTTTGCTTTCAACTCCTGTTATATACAGACATATGAGGAGCACATGGTGTGAATGCTGTCCACAGCACATTCTGGCCTATATATAACCATAGCAGGCTTGATTCTTCTACTTGGACACTGGCGTCTGTTAATGGTGCTGCGCAGAGCTTTGTAAACAGTATGTGAACTCTTCTGACCTCTGGCCTTTGCTTCTTGGTATTATTACTTCTCAGGAAACCAGTAGTGAATTGAAACATGGTGGCCATAATTAATAGCTGCTTCTTACCAAAATGCTGGATTCCTAGCTATCATGCTCATGCAAAGGCTTCAGTACCTTTTCCAGGTGCTGTCCAGCCACAAGCAAACATGTGATGTGATTTCACTATGATTCATGGTTCATGCTTGTTCTGTGTCATTGACTCAAAAGCCTCGTACACACGGCCGAGAATCTCGTCAGGAAAAAACTTGTCGTTTTTCTTGATGAGATTCTTGGACAAGAAACTTCTCCCGGCCGAGTGTACACACGCTCAATTCAAAGAACCTGCGGTTCTTTGAATGGAGCAAACGCGGGTGACGTCATCGACTACGACGAGCGTAGCGCTCGTCACATTCTATGCCATCGCGGCCATCTTGCTACACCCTACCTATGCCTAGGAAGCTACCGCGCATACGTCAAAGTCATTTCGAGCATGCGCGGGTTTCCACGGCGACAGGTAAGTGTACACACACTCGGGTTTCTCGTCGAGAAACAGACTGGCGAGAAACCCGACGAGTAAATAGAGAGCAGGTTCTCTATTTTTCTCGTCGAGATTGTCGGTTTTCTTGACGCGAAAACTGAAAGCTGCGTACACACGACCGATTTACTCGGCAAGAAAGCTCTGCCAGCAAGTTTCTTGCTGGTTCTTGCCGAGGAACTCGGTCGTGTGTACGAGGCTAAAGAGTTGGAAGCAGAAACAGACTGGCAACTAGCATGGTTGGTGAAGGCCAGCACCAGTACAGGTTTTCTAGGATTGCTGTTTTTTTAGCTCCTTTTTAGTAGACGTCTTCAAAAGACAAGTGTTCTTTACTAGGTGGTATAATTACAAATCAAACATATCCATAACTATACTCATACTTACCTCTTTCTACATAAGTGACAGCATGCATGAACCCAAGACTTATACCGATAGCCATGCCCAGCTCTGAGTTCTTCTACATGAGTGACAGCATGCACTGACCCAAGACTTCTAGCCATGCCCAGCTCTGAGTTCTTCTTCATGAGTGATGGCATGCATGAACCCAAGACTTATACTGATAGCCATGCCCAGCTCTGAGTTCTTCTTCATGAGTGATGGCATGCATGAACCCAAGACTTATACTGATAGCCATGCCCAGCTCTGAGTTCTTCTTCATGAGTGATGGCATGCATGAACCCAAGACTTATACTGATAGCCATGCCCAGCTCTGAGTTCTTCATGAGTGATGGCATGCATGAACCCAAGACTTATACTGATAGCCATGCCCAGATCTGAGTTCTTCATGAGTGATGGCAGGCATGAACCCAAGACTTATACTGATAGCCATGCCCAGATCTGAGTTCTTCTACATGGGTGACAGCTTTTATAGACCTACCTTTCTCGAGTGACAACCTGCATGGACATAACACCTACTTACACACAGCCATGCTTGTCCTAGCTCCTCCTAAATTAGTAACAACATGGCTGGACCTAACACCTATCAAACATATAGCAATGCCCAAATTTGCAAATATGTAATTAAAGTGGTTCTAAAGGATTTTAACCGTAATGCATTCTCTGCATCAAGGTAAAACCCCTTCTATGCTGCAGAATTCCCTATTCCCTCCCTCCAGCACCCAGTCAAAGAATAAAATAAGAAATTTTCATAAAACCACAAAAAATAAAAATTGTTGCTGTGTATGGTGTCCCCATGTCTCCAACAGTTGTACGCATGTGGAAGAATTCAACAGATTCAGAGCTGTGTGTGGTCACTGCCATTGGTGGAGGTGGAGGAAGGCACCATAGCAGCATGGCTCCTATTGATTTCTTGCCATGGTATGGCCATCTGGGCACAGGCAACAAATGATCCTGTTTGTCAGCTGGAGATGATCTGTTTTGTGTCTTACCAGCAACCCCCCCCCCCCCCCCCCCAGCTTCAGAAACATTGGTTATAAGATTACAGATGTACAGCAATGTCCTTAAAACTATAGAAAAGTTGTTGATTGGAGTGAATGTCATTATAACAGAGCAAATGTTCAGCCTGAACATTACAGGGCTGAGGGTAGTTGCCTAACCTACCATGAAACTTGATTGTTGCGATCATTAGCAAGCCTTATTTTTCACTCAGTAAATCAAAATCCCCTTTATTTTCATGTAACAATTATGGCCTTTGCATGTTTCTGTTACAATATTTTTACAACGCTGTAACAAATACAATTGATACATTTACATTATAATACTATGTGGCCATTATATTTTCATTATTGATAAAATAAAAAGAGAAGTACTGTATTAAAATAAATATTCTTTCAGCCTTCATTTAGTCTCGGTTCACACCATTTTCAAAGTTGTCTGACTCTGAAGCCACCCCTTACAGGGCGTCTTCGGCACGGCTTGCAAATGACTTCTGTAATAGAAGTCAATGCAAGTCGCTCTGAAGTTACCCCAAAAAGGTACAGGAACTTTTTTCTAAGTCTGACTGACCAGAACGGTTCCATTGCAAAGAATGGATCGCGACTTGTCAGACGCCTAAGTCGCCTGATCGGTCGCCTCAGTGTGACCCGAGCCTTAGAAAAATCATAGTTAAAGTTAAACTCCATAGACATATCTCACCAATACATGTAAGATAATTAGCAAAATATAACAGTTCAGCTTCAAATGCTAGTACAAAAAATCAAACCACATACTGTAGCACTGCATGACTAAAAAGAAAAGGTCAGCAGTAAAAGTATAAAGAGATCTAGGAGTACATCTGTATGAGTATTAACACAAATATAAAATTAATATCATAAAATTAGTTAGCAGAGTAAGCCAGCATTGAATGAACAGCTAGCCAGGGGAACAATAGTTTATAGAAATTTTGTATACAACTTCATTGTTGGTATGCAAATTTATCTCTTTTGAAGGGTTTTTTGGACCATATTTTGCCATTGAAGGGGTGTAGGTGGGATAGAAGACAACCATTTCTGAGCTATTCATTTTCGAGCTAGAAAAAGTAAATGTATAACCATCAATCGAAAGTCTCGTACACACGCTTAGCTTTTCGGATGACCGAACGTCTGTTTTTGTGGCATGCTAGTCTCGTGTCGAACATGAAGAGGTTACTCGCAATACCAAATTTTTCGTACGACAGAATACAACGTCAGAAGTGACGTAACGTGTTGAATAGTTTTGTATGTATTCTTTCGTTTCTGAGCATATGTAGTCTTGCTCTTACGATTTTTTTTCGTACGAAAACAGTACTAATAAAACGAGAATCGAACGTTGAGTTCACATCCGACAAAAAATTTATAGTCTGCACATCCAGCTTTTGTCTGACAAAAAAAGCGAAATCGGCTGTTGAAAGCACCATACTAACGATCCATAAATGGGCAGACAGCTCGTCGTACGAATTTTTCCGTCCGATTTCCGTATCGTGTGTACAGGCCTTAAAGCGGAGCTCCGCCGAAAATAAAATATTAAAAGCCTACAGCTACAGCAGCTGCTGACTTTTAATATTAGGATACTTACCTGTCCTGCAGTCCAGCGACGTCCGCAGTAGAGGACGAGCAATCGCTCGTCACTCTGCTGCCCCCACTGCCATCCTCGGTGAGGGAACCAGGAAGTGAAGCCTTGCGGCTTCACTGCCCGGTTCTCTACGGCGCATGCGCGAGTTGCGCTGCGCCGTTCTGACTGGTCCCCGTGTGTTCTGGGAGCCGAGTGTCTCCCAGAACACAACGGGTATTCTGCGGGAAGTGACGTGCTTCCCGCAGAGAGGACTCCCGGAAGTGGGTGCAAATACCTGTCTTAGACAGGTATCTGCACCCCCCTCGCCCCTGAAAGGTGTCAATTGTGACACCAGAGGGGTGGAGGGTTCCGATGAGCGGAAGTTCCACTTTAGGGTGGAGCTCCGCTTTAAGCATCGGGGGTATAACAACATCTCAGATATAATACTTAAAAGTGCAATCTAAGCTGATATGACCAATGTCATTAATTATATAAAATATAGAAGTCCAATACTGAAATAACTTTGAGCAGCTCCACAAAATATGTATCAACTCACTCACACCTGGGACAACTTCTGTAGAGTATGATGAACTCTATGTACTATAAATAATTAAGTAAGCTTTTGAGATGGGGGGATAAGGGATAACCTCAAGAGCTTCTGTCTACTGCTCCTCATCCAAAGAGCCCAATTGTTGTTTCCAGCTCTCGTCACATCGCAAACGGACTCTGGCACTAGTCGCAGTCAAAAGAGCGGAATTAAAATCCCCTATGAGACCCTTCTTTGTAAATGTTGCATTAGCACTCAAAATGGATTGTGCTTCAAGGGACTAATAGTGCGAGGTTGCGCCTGCAGGTTTTTTTTCCCCCCATTTTTCTTTCCCCCTCTTTTATTGTTTTGTACATCAAATACTACATTTTTTTTTATAAAAACTGATTGATCAAAAGAACTTTGGCCCTCCTTTCTTCTTTTAAGTAAGCATACACATGACTCTTGCATTTAGACAATATTAACTTACCTCGGAGTTCAACTCTAAAGTTTAGTAAAGTGGGGGGGGAAACTACCATCGGGTCTCAGAAGCTGAAGAGGCTGTTTTACTTACTTCAGCATTCTCCTCTCCTTCCTCCGGGGCAGCCCCCCAACTATTAACCCTGCCTTGTGTGTGGAGGAGGCAAGAGTGTGACTGCAACCATCAGCGTCTTAGAGAGGAGACTTTGCAGGTTTAGTCACAACGGTGGAGGAACCCTACTAGAGCGAGGAATGTGGGAAGTATAACTGCACCCCAGAATGACTGAATGAGCAGTTGACCCTTGCAGTGCAGGGGGCCCTACTGCAAGGGTGAGTTTCGTCTAATTCTGGAGTAGGCCTTTAACCACTTCAGCCCCGGAAGGATTTACCCCTTTTCTGACCAGAGCATTTTTTGCGATTTGGCACTGCGTCGCTTTAGCTGACAATTGCGCGGTCGTGCGACGTTGTACCCAAATAAAATTGACATTCTTTTTTTTCCCCACAAATAGAGCTTTCTTTTGGTGGTATTTGATCACCTCTGCGGTTTTTATTTTTTGCGCTATAAACAAAAAAAGAGCGACAATTAAAAAAAAAAAGCAATATTTTTTACTTTTTGGTATAATGAATATCCCCAAAAAATATATTAAAAAAAAAAAAACAATTTCTTCCACAGTTTATACCGATATGTATTCTTCTACATATTTTTGGTAAAAAAATCGCAATAAGTGTATATTGATTGGTTTGCGCAAAAGTTATAGTGTTTACAAAATAGGGGATAGATTTATGGCATTTTCATTATTATTATTTTTTTACTAGTAATGGCGGCGATCTGCGATTTTTTTTTTTTATCGGGACTGCGACATTATGGCGGACACATCGGACACTTTTGACACTATTTTGGGACCATTGTCATTTATACAGCGATCAGTGCTACAAATAGCCACTGATTACTGTATGGCAGAGAAGGCGTTAAACACTAGGGGGAAATTAAGGGGTTACGTGTGTCCTAGGGGGTGATTCTAACTGTGGGGGGGCTGGTCTCACTAGAACATGACAGAGATCACTGCTCCCGATGACAGGGAGCAGTAGATCCCTGTCATGTTGCTAGGCAGAACAGGGAAATGCCTTGTTTACATAGGCATCTCCCCGTTCTGCCTCTCCGTGTCACGATCCCGGGCCGCCAGCGAAAATCGAGTGTGCACATCTTATACCAAAGGGCGGCAAGTTGGGCACCAGGGGGCTACAGGCTTGTTACTCAGCAGTGACATTGCTAATGGCCACACTCCCTGCAACATTTTTTCATTTTATTGTAGTACAAGTGGACTACACTGGCAGGATCAATAGGTAACAAGGAAAGCACGGGCAGGTTGGACCTCATACCTACAGTTAGGCAGGCCATACACGATGCAAACCTGTGGTTGCAGGAAAGAAATTTGAATGATTCCCCCATTAACACTGACGGTGCTGACAGGGGAATCCCTCCTGCCGAGCTATTGTCTTCTCCCGGGGGGGCGGCTGGGGAAGCCATTCCCGCCGGGAGAAGGCTGTGATTATCACTAGCGGCTATAGCAGCCGTTTGCACAAATCAGAAGCAAACCCGGCAGCCTGGTTGTACCCAAGTTGATCAATCGATCAACTTGGTACATTCAGCCTGTCCATCAATGGTTTGAATCTTGGCCGGCTCCTGCTGAACCGGCCGAGATTTGAACTGTGTATGGCCGGTCTTAGAAAGCACTTGGAAACCTGGGACAGTGTATTACATATAAAGTACTTTGTGTTATAAGGAACAGAACTAGAAAAAATAACAATACATCTTCAAAGCTTGACTCCATGTTTACTGTGCCTTTTTAAATAGTTCATTTAGGACAAGCTGACCCAAAGAAACGATTTCCTTCACTAATAGGTGTTCTTTTGCTGTATAAACTGTATGCAGCATCAGCTATATACAGTATACAGCGTTGCTCAACCAGCTTCCTCTGATTGGCTGGGTCGGAGATCAGGCCATCATCCACCTCTCCGGAGGCAAAAAAAATAAAATTTCTGAAGTTCAGCTTTAAGGCAGGGATGCGGCATGATATCCAGGCATCTAGCATTTTCGGAAGGAGCTCAGAAATGGTAGCTTCCATATTTATCTCATGAATGTTCTACTGCCTAAGCCCTGACTATAGACTTGTGCTCAGATAACACGCACTACTGTGCAAAAGTCTTAGGCAGGTGTGAAAAAACACTTTAAATTAAGAATGCTTTCAGAAATAGAAGTGTAAATAATTTTATTTTTATTATTTATAAAATATATAAATAAATAATGGAAAGTAAATTAACAGAAGAGAAATCCAAACATATTGGAGAACTAACCACAGATCTCCTGTGGATGTAGGCTGCCTCAAATCCTTCTGTCTCTTTGTGTAATCCCAGACAGTCAATGATGTTGAGATCAGGGCTCTGTGGGGGCTGAAAAATCACTTCCAGGACTCCTTGTTCTTTACACTGAAGATAGTTCTTAAAGCGGAACTTCATCCTCCTCTCCCATATTTGAAATGCTTTTTTTGGAGGGGGGTCGGGTACCTGATTTTGACAGGTACCCGCTCCCACTTGAGGTTGATCTGATCGGAAGTTCAACCCCCCCCCCCTTCCACAGCCTGTTGGGATACATCACAGGTCCTAGGAGACTGTGGGATCATTCATGGGGTGCGGCTTGTGCACGGGTAGTGGGCAGCTGGCTGTCCACAGTTAAGATGCAAGCACCTGGACCCGAAGACCAGCAAAGAGCTGGGTCGGGTGAGGCCATCGCTGGATCCAAGGACAGAAAAGTGTTTTCTTTTTTAAATATCAGCAGCTACAGCATTTGTAGTTGACTTTTACATTTTATGTTTACAGGATGAAGATATTTTTTAATGACATTGGCTTATGTTTGGGGTCGTTGTCCTGCTGCAGAATAATTTTGGGCCCAATCGCACGCCTCCCTGATGGTATGGCATGATGGATAAGTATCTGCCTTTATTTCTCAGCACTGTTGATCCTGACCAAATCTCCAACTTCATTTGCAGAAATGCAGCCCCAAACATGCACAAAATCTCCCCCATTCTTGACTGTGACCTGCAGACACCCATTATTGTACCGCTCTCCAGCCCTTCGCTAACAAACTGCCTCCTGCTACAGCAAATTACTTCACATTTTGACTCGTCAGTTCAGAGCACCTGCTGCCATTTTTCTGCACCTCAGGCCCTATGTTGTCATGCATAGTCGGGTCGCTTGGCCTTGTTTCTAAATCATATGCACGAAACATGGGAACTGGGGTGCAGAAAAATGGATCTGTGGTTAGTTCTCCAAGATGTCTGGAACAGCCTAACTGCCGATTTCCTTAAAAAACGGTGTGCCTAGTACCGATGTCTGAAAGCATTCTTCATTTACAGCATTTTTTCACACCTGCCCAAAAGGTGTGTGTGTGTGTGTATATATGTGTGTGTGTGTGTGTGTGTGTGTATATATAATATTATATTAAATGAAATATATTCTGAACACATGTATATGACTTCAAAGTAACAATGAATATCTTTTTTTTTTTTCTTGTTAAAAAAAACCCAATGAATATAGATAACAGTTCATATGCTTATTTACATGCATATTTTAAAATAATCCATATAGATTCCAACAAAAGACCATCACTTCCAATTGCATACATGCTTTTTGAACCCATTAGTATTTTTGCATCCCACGATAATGGCATGGATGACACTTACCTAAGCATATAGCAAGCTGGGTATAACTGTTGGCTAAGTGATGACGTCTTGTCGAAAATGTATTTTTCTTCAGACTGTGTATTATCATTGCAAGCCAATCCATCATTCAGGGAACCCGTTCTCTCTTCATGAGCATCTCTGTTACAAAAAGAAAACGCCAATAACCTGTACAAAATATATCTCTGATTTAATGTCAGTTCTACCACAGTGTTTTTTTTGTTTGTTGTGTCTTTTTGACCAATGGCAGGTCTGCTGGATGGACAGAGAGTTATATTAAGGACTGTCACAATGTTCGTCAGTTGATGCGGGGTTATGTAAATTTTAGTATTTTTGTGCATGAGAACGATGTGCTAATAGACATTACTACAGATTTTTTTTAGGCCAAGGGTTTTGATTATCACAAGACCACATATTTATATTGCGCTCAGCATAAGACAATTGGCCCTTTGAGACTTCGGATTCATACTGGTTGGTGTTGCAGGAAATGGGCACAATGAGTGAATTCACAGCCTGGGAATGTCATGTCACAAGTCCATGTTTGTGATTTCCATGGGTTCTTAGTCTCTGGGAACAGATGATCCAGCTTGGTCAGTCTTGGAAGATATGTCTGCCTCTCATTAATTCTGGCGCTACATCACTTAATATGAATTCATTTGATTCTTTATCCTAGAAATTACTATTGAATAATGGAGAACTTTTTAGATTATGCCTATGTGAAAGTAAGTATCTGCCATTTACCTTCTGCAATTTTCCCTTTGTTATGGGTATAGTCTCCATATATTTCACCTTGCAGGGTGATATTTTGCTTAATTTGCAAGTAAAGCCAATTATTTATATGACTAATTTTTAGACCTATTACAATACAGTGGGTTAAAAATGCAATGGATATATTATGGAGGCATTGGCAAAGGTTCTAGGGCCAACTTCATGGTTCTAGTTGTGGTAGAGTGAAGGCACATGGTGTCGGTAGGTAGGAAAGAGTAGACTTTGAGAGGTAGCTGAAGTTAAGCTGACCATACCCCTGTAAAATATAATTTGAAAATTTTCATTTTGAGAACGTTTGATTTTCTAATGGTTAATGAGGTCAAATTGATAATAGTTTTCGACCATGATGTTGAGAAAATTAAAACGTGCGAATTTTCTTGAACAAATGAATTTCAATTGCAAATGTGATTTTCATTCTGGAAACCTTGTACATATTGTAATGTGCTAGTGCTTGGCACAAAACAAAACTGTTTAATATGCCTGGGATTCCATTCAAGTAGTAGGTCTGGATGAAATTTTAATGGCTTTCAAACAAAATTTGTTGATTCAACGATGGCAAGATAGAATACTCTGACAAAAGGTTTTTCATAATTTCTGCACAAACCTAACAAATTCTACTGGTTTGTGGCCAGCTTTAGGGACTCGTTAAATATTTAATGTCATTCTGGGAGATATTTGACTAATTTTCTTCTGTAGGGATATGTTTCAGATGTGTTTAATTTGGGCCTTGTGGTTTGATGGGGCCACTAGGAGAGCTTATTTCTATTACTGTGATCTGCAAGTGTGTATAATTTTTAGATACGTACAGCATGCTGGTATTATTGGCTTTATATTTTCCACTAGGGGCTTAGCTTTAATGGTTTTATATTTCTTTTCTTCCAACAGCTTGGTGTTCTGTTATCTCACGCTAAGAGATGCATGTGGGTGTCAGGGGATAAACTCATGGTCTCAAGTGTTTGCTTAGGTTCTTTTGAACACCAGGAGCTTGGTAACAGAGCAGAAGGATGCATACATAACATTTTAGATGTGTATAAATTACATACCAAATGGTATTTAGGTTATAATGCCTGCTGTTATTAGTTTAGACGAAACTATAGGAGCTGCAGAGGTGCAGCTGTCTACAGATCCTGAATGTTGCGTAACTTGGGAATAGCTGCTACTACTCTTACCAGTGATTTCTAAAAGTGGACGTGATTTTTTTTTTTGGCCCACGCAGCATAAAATAGCCCTCTTCCTTTTAAACGACATGTATGTTCTGTCCTCACACTTGTTTTCGTTCAAAGAGTTTATTGAAATGGAAATTAATACAAATCAACTGGGCATACATATTAATTTAACACATAGTCCGGTCCAGAATAATGTAGGCATAAATTTGGATGCTTAAGCCTCGTACGCACAGCCGGGAATCCCGTCAGGAAAAAAACGTTGGTTTTCCTGATGGGATTCCTGGCAAGCTTTCCTTGCCAAGCCGTGCATACAGACGGTCATTCAAAAGAACCGCCGTTCTTTTGAATGGCAAGAACGCAGTGACGTAATCGACTACAACGAGCCTGCGCTCGTCACATTCGATGCCGTCGTCGCCACCTTGTTACACCCTACACTACACTTGTATGCTACCGCGCATGCGTCAAAGTCTTTTTGAGCATGCGCGGGTTTACCTGGGGACAGGTAAGCATACACACTCACGGTTTTCTCGGCAGGAAACACTCTGCCGAGAATCCCGGCGAGAAAATAGAGAGCAGGTTCTCTATTTTTCTCGTCGGGATTCCCGGCAGTTTTCTCGCCGAGATAGCATACACGCACGGTTTTCACGGCAAAAAGCTCTCCCAGCAGCTTTCTTGCTGAGAAAACCGTGCGTGTGTACTAGAGGTCGACCGATATGGGTTTTTCGCTGGCCGATGCCGATATTTAGAAATTTGGGCGGCCGATGGCCGATTTTTGTGGCCGATTTTTGTGGCCGATTTTTGTGGCCGATTTTTGTGTGGCAGATTAAAAAAAAAAAAAAAAAAAAAAAAAACCCTCACCCACTCCACTCCTTCCTGCTTACTCCCGTCACTCTAGCACACACTTGATGTCCTCAGTACAGATGGCACTGGCAGGTGGCACTGGTTTGGAACTGGCAGGTGGCACTGGTGTGGAACTGGCAGGTGGCACTGATTGGCACTAGCAGATGGCGCTGGTTTGGAACTGACAGTTGGCACTGGCAGGTGGCACTGGTTTGGAACTGGCAGGTGGCACTGGTGTAGAACTGGCAGGAGGCACTGATTAGCACTGGCAGGTGGCACTGATTGGCACTAGCAGGTGGCACTGGTTTGGAACTGACAGATGGCACTGGCAGGTGGCACTGGTTTGGAACTGACAGATGGCACTATTGACACTGACTGGCACTGATTGGCACTAGCAGGTGGCACTTGTTTGGAACTGACAGATGGCACTAGTTTGGGACAGATGGCTGATTGGCAGTGGCGCTGGCTGGCGGTGGCGCTGGCTGGCGGTGGCGGGCGGCGCTGGCTGGCGGTGGGTGGTGCTGGCTGGCGGTGGGTGGTGCTGGCTGGCGGTGGCGGCGGGTGGTGCTGGCTGGCGGTGGCGGCGGGTGGCACTGGCTGGAGGTGGCGGGTGGCACTGGCTGGCGGTGGCGGGTGGTGCTGACGGTGGCTGGCGGTGGCGGGTGGCACTGGCTGGCGGTGGCACTGGCTGGCGGCACTGACAGATTGCACTGATTTTGCAGACCCAGCAGCTAAATTACATCAGCCAATGATTGGGCTGCTTTAGAAAGGGGGCGGGGCCACATACACATAGCGACCCGCCCAGATACCATCCCATTAGCTGGTGTAATATAGCTGCTGGGTCCCGCCCACCCCTGCCGGGTCCCGCCCACCCCGACATCGAGCTGACAGCTCCTCTCTCTCTCTCCTTTCTGCTCACACACTCAGCGGCTCTGGCTGCATCAAGCGCCGCGCTGAGTGTGTGAGCAGAGAGGAGAGAGAGACAGAGAGGAGCTGTCAGCTCGATGTCGGGGTGGGCGGGACCCGGGCCGGGGTGGGCGGGACCCAGCAGCTATATTACACCAGCTAATGGGATGGTATCTGGGCGGGTCGCTACGTGTATGTGGCCCCGCCCCCTTTCTAAAGCAGCCCAATCATTGGCTGGTGTAATTTAGCTGCCGGGTCCCGCCCACCCCGGCCGGGTCCCGCCCACCTCCGACATCAAGCTGACAGCTCCTCTCTGTCTCTCTCTCCTCTCTGCTCACACACTCAGCGCGGCGCTTGATGCAGCCAGAGCCGCTGAGTGTGGAGAAGGAAGAATGAGCGGAGGTCAGTCTGAAATATCGGCCTAATCTTGATAATAAATCGGCCGATGCCGATTTATCAAAAATGGCCAAATATCGGCCGATATATCGGCCAGCCGATATATCGGTCGACCTCTAGTGTGTACGAGGCTTCAGAGTAGAGATGTAAATTTTCTGGAAATTTTCAAGCCATGGGGAATTTTTTTTTTTTCCGTGTGTGTGTGTGTGTGTGTTCTTCTTTTTTTTGGGGGGGGGGGGGTTTAAAAAATAACTTTAGTCTGGAGTAGTTTTACTAATTGAAAGTAATTTTGTTAAACTGGAAAAAACTATTTACTGAATGGGCTATAGGTAAACATTATGCTGTGGAGAACATTAATAGGAATCATTTAAAGGTTATGAAGATAAACTAATTTGTTAGACCTATTTTCTCCCCTTACCTGTCAGTTAAGGTCTGACAAGACTATTATCTACTTTATCCCAACAATCACCCAACTGTAGGAGGTACAAGATGGAGCCGACAAGCAGACTAAACTGGAGCATTTCTCCTGCCCCGCTAGTGGCATAAATGCATATTTCTCTTGCTTGAGAACTGCATTGAGGTGTACAGTGTTACTTGAATTGTATTCCAGGATTTGCTTGTCTTCAGCTGAGAAAACTTGCAATAATTTAAGACTTTACATAAAGTCTCTGAAATGTTTTATTAAGGTCTTTGTTTGAAAACCATGTCATAGATACAGTATATTATTTATCATAGTAAAAGAGCATATTCCACATTCTTTTATTTTTTCCCCCCCAAAAAACAGCTTTGGGAAATAAAACGGAAAAAAAAACTGTTTCCCCCCCCCCCCCCCCCCCCCTAGGCCTTCCTATCTTTAGATGAGAGGAAGATTTAAAGACGAGGACCAAATTGTCTTCAACCATCTGAATATAAGCTGTCAATTAGACGGGTTGTAGGGGAAGTGGGGTCTGTCCTCAACTTTAAACCTAAAGATATCCATTCAGATACAAAACAGCAAGGGATAAAATATATAGTTGTGTGTGAGTAGTGTTAAAGTATGTAGGTTAAAGGTTAGCTTTGGTCATAATTTGGCCATGTCTCCTGTAGATCATACCATCAGCAGTTATGAAAAGGAAAAGCCTAGTATACACATGTATAATCCATTTAATTTGGAATGCTTTTTGTAGTAAAGTATTAAAGTATATCTGAAGTCAAACCTTATTTTAATTGAAGATGAAGTAGATATGATTCAAACTCATTCGTTTTTATTTTCCCTTCTCTGTCCTATTTGAATTTTTCCCACTCTCTGTCCTGTAGACACAACAGGAAGCAAAAGAAAACTTTCACTTAGCGCCCGTTCACATGAGCTTTGACAGAGTGATCTGAATGCATATCACATTCGGGGGGTGACAGGCGGTGAGGTGGTGTTGTATTGACTGTATTAACCCCTTGATCGCCACACTAGTGGGGCACAACTAAATGCATTGCAAGCAATTACGGGGTGCTTGTAGTGCAGCCCTATTGATGTAAATAGGTTGCGTTTGGCAGGCGTTACTCCCGCCGAAAGCAACGAGGGTAGAACTCCTCCCTCAGCCATGAAGCAAAACATTGCAGCTGTCGCATGTGTACACCCTCGTCTGCTTCCTCTGCAGTCAAAATGGGTAACAGTTGGGGACCAGGGAAAGTACATTTCAACAACCAGGTTTTACTGCCCCCCCCCAACCGTTAGTGTGTACGAACCCTTAGACAGATATTACTGTAACAGGTGTCCCATTGGAACAATGCCCCTCCAGTTCCTGTTCTAGTGCAGTGCAATATTTTGGATTACACCTCACTTTCAGTCCTGGTGACTGATTACCATTAGGATGAATGTCCCCAGCAAGAACACAGACTAGAAAACCTGACAGACGTTCTAAATCCCAACCCACTCTAGCCAAAGTTTTTGAGCCAAGTTTATGGTTCGTTTTGGATATAGTAGTACCGGTAAGTTAGAAACTCCGTCAGTATTCCTTGGTGTTTTTTGTCTGTTTTGGGGAGATTTTTCCTCATATCCTGTCTTGGAGACACAACAATAAGCAATCTCACCAAATGAAGGGGATATCCCTCGTTTTACAGTTGTTGCAGGTACAAATCACCTTTTAGGGAGATTTATCCTTGTCTCCTGTTCTGCTGACAACTTTACCAGAACTAACATTTTATATCCCCCCTCATTGATTATTGAATTTTTCTACACAAGCATTGATGCTGTTATGATACAGTCCATTAAACATGCATACAGCAGGAGCAATGTATCATCCCTATCATATCCCTTTTTGAAACTCACAGCTTCCAGTTTTAGAAGATGACCTTTCATTATGACACTTCCCTGTAATGTATGAGACAGGATAACAAGGTTATAGGAAGTGAAATCTGTCACGGGCAGTATTGAGAGTCTACAGGCCTCAGCTAATTTTATTTCTAACAGTTTAATGAGGGCTGCTTTGGTAAGGCGTGTTTACTTATCTTTTAATAGGATGTTGCGTGGTTTGATTCTAAATTATAGTATTGGTGTCATTGATCCCACTGGGTTATACCGTATATACTCGAGTATGAGCCGACCCGAGTATAAGCCAAGGCCCTAATTTTACCACAAAAAACTGGGAAAACGTATTGACTCGAGTATAAGCCTAGGGTAAAAATGCAGCAGCTACTGTAAGCGGAAAAGAGGGTCAACAATGCCCATTTGCAGCTTCACTGTGCCCATTACCTCACTGTGCCCATTACCCCACTGTGCCCATTACCCCACTGTGCCCATTACCCCACTGTGCCCATTA
This sequence comes from Rana muscosa, assembly GCA_029206835.1. NCBI lineage: Eukaryota > Metazoa > Chordata > Amphibia > Anura > Ranidae > Rana > Rana muscosa. The sequence goes on along the minus strand of CM055118.1, from coordinate 523,908,806 downwards.
CCTCACTCTGCCCATTACCTCACTCTGCCCATTACCTCACTCTGCCCATTACCTCACTCTGCCCATTACCTCATTACCCTCCACACTCGCCTTCTGCTTGCTACAGCGAAAATCAGGCTTCTAAGGATCACCTCCCATGTCCATCACGCTGCGGGCGTCCATTTTTTAAAATTCGTGGCTTCCTCCTTATTCCGTGCGGTTCCGTGATAGGCTATTGACACTGTGTTCAGTGTTCCGCCTATCACGGCCATCTTCTCATCCCCGGACTTTCCCAGCAGACACTGTGTTTAGTGATCCGCCAATCACGGACGTTCTTTCATCCTCGAACAAGAGGAGAAGGTCCGTGATTGGCGGATCACTAAACACAGTGTCAATCGCATATCACGGAACCGCACGGGACCAGGAGGGAGCGCGAAATTTAAAAAATGGACGCTCAAGGTACACTGACTCAAGTATAAGCCGAGGGGGGGACTTTCAGCCCAAAAAAAGGGCTGAAAATCTCGACTTATACTCGAGTATATACGGTATATATATATATTTTTTTAACAGTTTTTATTGAACAAATCAGCAGTACAAAACCCATACCAACAGGCATCAAACAATTTGCACGACAACATCATTGACCATGACATTTGACCCTTTTGAGGAGGTCAACCCTTAAGCCTCGTACACACGGTCGGATTTTCCGACAACAATTGTATGATGGCAGGTTTTTGTTGCATAATCCGACCGTTTGTACGATCCATCGGACAATTGTTATCGGAATTTCCGACAACAAATGTGGGATAGCATGCTCTCAAATTTTCCAACAACAAATGTGTGCCGTCGGATTATACGATCGTGTGTACACAAGTCGGGATAAAATCCAAAGTACAAACACGCATGCTCCAAACCAACGCTAACCATAAGACAACATTAGCAGACGTTGCCCAAAGGGTGGCGCTAAAGAGCAGAAAAAACACGTAGTTTCGTCAATGTTTGCTGAAAAAGTTCTGCCGTCTGTATGCAGAACAAGTTCATGGCAAACGCCCTTCGGACAAAATTCCACGGATTTGTCCGATGGAAATGCGATCATGTGTATGAGGCTTTAGACATACACCAAACAAGATATAGTTCCAACAATTGGAAACCCAAAAAGAGTTGTGTAGTTTCAACAAATATTAGTCAACACGCTGTACTCCCTATAGCTAACATGTATACATTTTGAAAAGGGAGGATAAGGAAAGAAATAAGGAGAAGGGACTGGGGAGAAGGTGGGTGGATAAGAGGGCTGAAGAATAGGATCACCAGGTTGCGTACACACCATCTTAAAAGCATTTACCGTAACAGTATAAGTTGGCCACATACATGCTGATGTCATAGAAACGGTTTGTGGTGTCACTGAGGATATCCTGGCACTCTCCTTTTAAACAAACTGCTGAAGCATTATGTTGAACTGTCCTGCTTTGGAGTGCTCTAGTGAAGTGCTCTATAACAAGCCTAGGAGATGATCAGTACACTTTGGCATAGTGCTGGACCACGGCTGTCATTGACAGCTGGTGGTTCAAGCACTAAAATCCACTGGAGTTGCTAGGACTCAGTGTGCAACCCACGAGTCTAAAGTCCATGTGGAGAAAAAGTGAGCACCGAGCTACATGTAGGTTACCGGAAATGTAAAGGAACATTTGTGTGAGGTCAGAACTATCTTAGTGTATTAATCTAAATTCAGCAGATTCCCCTGGCATCTTGGATTTTCACCATGTCCACTATTAAAATGGAGTGTGTGTTTATTTTTGTGTGTTTGTATTTCCATAATGGGTGTTATTTTCCATACTTGCATCAGTTTTTCAAAAATATATATCTGTTATTGGTAATAAGTGCCTGACCAAATTGTACCTGTATGTATTAGAGCAGTGGTCCCCAATCTTCCTGGGGACCAGATACGGCCCTTTGCTTGCTTTTATTTGGCCCTTGGGGCACCATTTCATCCACTGATACCAACAATGGGGCACAATTCCTCTCAATTACACCAAAGATGGGGCAATGTTTTTTCCTACTGACATCAGAATTTTTTCTACTCCCAGTGGCCATAATCTGGCCCCCCCAAAAGTCTGAAGGACAGTAAACTGGCCCTTTGCTTAGAAAGTTTGGAGTCCCCTGTATTGGAGCATAATGTACGGTATATGCTTGCATGGCTGTAGTAATAGGGACATTAGATCCTCTGGACATGGGGGTGTACTCTGTTGAGCACTGCATTGTGTTATTGCATAAATATGGGGAAACAAATAAACTAGTCTGGAAAATGTAAAATTTTTGGTTTAAATCTTTTTCTTTTTTTTTTTTTTTTAATCCATTTTAAATAGTTTAAAAATAGGTACCAGAAGAACAGATTTGTACAAAAACTAAAAACTTGTACTCGCCACAAAAACAAACCTATAAAAATGTGTATGTCCCAAGTCCCCATTCTATTTTCAGAATCTGCCACCTTGCTCCCCTTAAAACAGAGAAAGGGGGACAGCAGGAGGGGTTGAGATTCTCTAAATTGGTATGCATAAAATATTTAAGTCACCTGGCCCTGCCACATACTCCCCATATCTTCTCTTACACCCCCCTTTCCCTTCCTCCCATTGTTTTCCCAACCTCTACCTATTACTTGTGTTGTGAAATTACAGACCATCTCAATGTGATAACGATATTGTATTTATTATTATTATTATTATTATAATAATTTTTATTAAATAAATTATTTATTATAATAATTTTTATTATATAATACTTCAGACCCCAAATGGGCATTATACATTTAGTGAAGAAAATTTCAAATTTTAATACTGTTGTGGAGCAGAGCTTGGTAACCCCAACGTGTAACAACATCTTCATAACTTGTACCTTTCACAGATAGTTCATAAAAATTGTATATCGTAGACGGACTCATTGTTTTTCAGTATGTTTGCAATATATTGGAATTGCTCGAGTAAGCATGCATTTTTTTTTTTAACAGCCCATTTCAAAGGGTGGGTGTCATGGATATGCATTAATGTCTGTCTGCCATCTTACCTTCCTCCTCATGTGTTCATCTAGAGACCAGACCTCCTTCACCTGGCTTCCTTTATAATCTCCTCCCAGCCTGACTCCACCCCAGGCCCTATCACTGAACACTATATTAACCTGTGCACTGCAAGCCTGCTTTGCTGATCAACGTGTTTGTTAGGCATTGTGTGTTTGGGTTCCTGCCTGCCGTGTGCTACGTCTGTCTCTCTGTTACGTTATTGGCTTGTCCCCGACCATCCCTGTCTGCTCGTGACCCTTGACCTTCGGCTCGTTCTTCGTTATCCTTGTCTGCTTGTGGCCCCTGACCTTCGGCTTGTTATTCGGTTCTCTCTATCGTGTGCTGCTGCTTCCCCTTATCCTACGGGGCGTGAGCTAGGAAACTCCAGGGGCCGCGACCTGGTCCCAGCCTGCAGCGTAACATCCTCACCACTAGAGGCCCTGGAGAAGACCAGCTGGGTCTTAGACTCCGCGCCCTGGGGAATCTTGGCTCTCGCTTCCGTTGGGATCCCGGTTGTGCTCCTCTGGTCCCGCTTTCCACAACCACCCAGTTTCCTATCCACAGAAGCCAGCCATAGGGTTCACTACCTCGCGGTGCACTCCTGTCCCCCTACGGTGTGCATCTGTCACCTGGCCACAGGTGACCCTGACAGTTTGATCAGCCATGAACCCGGCTGACATCCCGCTTCCCGCGGATGATCCATTGCAGGGCATAGTTCGCAGACTTGAGACCCAGGAATCAAATCAGACCCAGGTGATGCGATTCCTCCAGGATCTGGCTTCTCGATTCGAGCAGCTTCAGGTCTCCTTGGGAACCCCGAATCCGCAACCCCAAGTACAACCAGCGGCTGTACCTATCGCACCAGTCGCAGCCTCACACTCACTAAGATTGCCAGCTCCGTTCCGTTTCTCTGGGGACTCCAAGGCCTGCAGGGGGTTTCTCAGCCAATGCACTATTCATTTTGAGCTTCAGCCTCAAAGCTTCCTATCTGACCGGGCTAAGGTAGCCTATATCATTTCCCTCCTCTCCGGTGAAGCTTTGGCCTGGGCTGCCCCCCTGTGGGAGAGGAACGATCCGGTGGTTTCCAGTCTGTCCGAATTCTTGAAGCTCTTTCGTAATATCTTCGAAGAGCCGGCTCGGGCTTCTTCAGCGGCTAGTGCTGTCTTAGGTCTTCGCCAAGAATCTAGTTCAGTGGGGCAATATGCTCTTCAGTTCCGTATCCACACAGCTGAATTGAGCTGGAATAATGAGGCCCTGGTCGCTACCTTTTTACATGGCCTCTCTGACCGAGTGAAAGACGAATTAGCGGGAAGAGCCATTCCCGTCGGTCTGGACGATGTAATTTCATTATGCAACCAGATCGACATTCGTTTTCAAGAGAGGTCCTTAGAAAAAAGACGCCAGCACTCTCTGGGTCCTAGCCAGTCTGAGCTCCCCTCCCTTCATTCCGTGGAGCATCCTCTACCTGCTGAAGAACCTATGCAGCTGGGCCGGACCAGACTAACCCCCGAAGAACGTGCTAGGCGCAGAACTCTGGGCTTGTGCCTCTATTGTGGGGGCAAGGGTCATTTTCGTGACTCCTGCTCGCTTCGTCCGGGAAACGCTCGGGTCTAATACATTTGGAAGGTGGAGTATTGGACCCAGAAACATCACCTTCTCGCCTGCTCTTGCCGGTGTCCCTTCATGTAGGCACTTCTCCTCAGTCAACCCTTGCATACCTGGATTCCGGGGCTGCCGGCAATTTCATGGATTGGAGAACTGCTTCTTCTATGAAGCTTACCCTTTCACCTCTCACTACCCCATTGGTAGTCTCGGCAATTGATGGCACTGTTCTCCCAGGGGGCCCTATTCGCTTCCAGACGCTACCCATTAGGATGTCGGTAGGGATTCTCCACCAGGAGTGGATATCCTTTCTTATTCTACCCAAGGCCTCTACCCCAGTTGTATTGGGCCTCCCTTGGCTACAGCTCCACTCTCCACATGTGGACTGGGTCTCTGGGCAGATCCTGGCCTGGGGTTCCTCATGTTTCTCGTCGTGTCTTCTCAAGGTGACCCCCAAGGAGAGTCTTCCGGTTGCTGCCACTTCTGTTTCTTCTGATCTTCCCGCCGCATACAGCGATTACCGGGATGTGTTCTGTAAAAAATCAGCTGAGGTGCTTCCTCCCCACAGGTCTTTTGACTGTGCTATTGATCTTGTCCCCGGAGCAACTCTACCCAGGGGTCGTACCTACCCTCTGTCCATCCCAGAGACCCAGGCCATGTCGGAGTATGTAGCAGAGAATCTGGAGAGAGGGTTCATCCGGAAATCCTCATCGCCTGCAGGGGCAGGGTTCTTTTTTGTTGCCAAAAAGGATGGTACCTTAAGACCCTGCATCGATTATCGGGGTTTAAATGCGGTTACTATTAAAAATCGATACCCCTTACCCTTAATATCTGAGCTATTCGATAGGTTGAAGGGTGCCTCCATTTTCACCAAGTTGGATCTCAGAGGCGCGTACAATCTCATTCGAATACGGGAGGGTGACGAATGGAAGACTGCATTTAACACTAGAGACGGGCATTACGAATATCTGGTGATGCCTTTTGGTCTGTGTAATGCTCCAGCCGTGTTTCAAAACTTTGTCAATGAAATCTTCAGAGATCTGCTGTACCAGTTTGTTGTCATCTATCTGGATGACATTCTGATCTTTTCTGAAAATCTGCTCGTCCACAGAAACCATGTCCGCACTGTACTTCAACGTCTTAGAGAGAACAATCTCTATGCCAAGCTGGAGAAATGTTCCTTTGAATGTTCTGAGGTCCTGTTTTTGGGGTGCTTTGTCTCATGTTCGGGGCTTCGTATGGACCCTGGGAAGGTCTTGGCTATCACCAACTGGCCTCTTCCTGCTAGCCTCAAGGCCACACAGCGCTTTCTTGGCTTCACTAATTATTATAGGCAGTTCATAAGGAATTACTCTTCCATTGCCGCGCCTATTATCGCTTTGACCAAGAAGGGTGTGAATGCCAGAGACTGGCCTCCCGAAGCTGTCTCTGCATTTCACAATCTGAAACAGGCCTTTGTTTCTGGCCCCCTCTTGAGGAGACCAAATCCTGGGAATGCATTTTTTATTGAAGTGGACGCTTCCTCAATGGGGGTGGGAGCTGTGCTTCTTCAAATCTTTGAGAAGAGACGCCAACCATGTGCGTTCTTCTCCAAAAAAATTTCTCAGGCAGAGAGGAATTATGCCATCGGTGATCGGGAACTTCTCGCAATTAAATTGGCGTTAGAGGAGTGGCGTCATCTCTTGGAGGGTTCCCCTCACTCCATAACGATCTTTACCGATCACAAGAATTTACAGTATCTACAGAATGCTAAACGTCTGAATCCTAGACAGGCCAGGTGGAGTCTCTTCTTTGCCCGTTTTAATTTCACGATTACCTACAAACCTGGTTCCTGCAACGGTCGGGCTGATGCGCTCTCTAGGTCATTTGACACTTTGGACGAGGAGTCCGCCCCTGAACCTGAGCCGATCATTCCCACCTCATGCATTGTTGCCCACTCTACCACCCTGAAGTCTAAAATTCCGCCTGGTAAGACCTTTGTCCCCACTGAGCTAAGAGCTAAGATCCTTCGTTGGGGACATGATTCCAAGGTGGCAGGGCATTCTGGATTCCTCCGATCCTTCCTACTCATCAGTCGTCACTACTGGTGGCCTAATCTCCGCTCAGACGTCAAAGACTACGTTAAAGCTTGTCATGTCTGTGCTCAGTCCAAATCCTCCACACAAGCTCCTGCTGGTCTCCTCATGCCCTTGCCTATTCCTAAGGAACCCTGGGCCCATATTGCCATGGATTTTATCACCGATCTCCCACTGTCTGAGAATAATACAGTCATTTGGGTGGTAATCGATCGATTCTCCAAGATGGCTCATTTTGTTCCTCTTCCTGGTCTTCCTTCTGCCCCTGCCTTGGTTCCCATTTTCGTTCGAGAAATTCTCCGCCTACATGGGGTCCCTTCTCATATTGTTTCCGACAGGGGAGTCCAATTCACGTCTCGTTTTTGGAGAGCCTTTTGCAAATCCCTCAATATTGTCTTGGATTTTTCTTCTTCTTACCATCCCCAATCCAATGGACAGACTGAGAGGGTTAATCAGGAGTTAGAGGTCTTTCTTCGCACCTTTGTGTCTTCTCACCATGACGATTGGTCCTCTCTACTCCCGTGGGCAGAATTCTCCCATAACAATCATGTGAATACCAGTTCGCAGAAGACACCCTTTTTCACAGTTTATGGAAAACACCCTCAACTTCCTCTTCCTATGATCTGTTCTCCAGACATTCCAGCTTTGGCTTCGGTTCAGGAGTCTCTCAATTCCGTTTGGGGTCACGTTCATGATTCCCTCCGGGCAGCTGCTGAAAAATTCAAAGGCTTTGCCGACCGCCGCAGGCGTAAACCGCCTTCTCTTCAGCCAGGGGACAAAGTCTGGCTCTCTACCAGGAACATCAAGCTCCGAGTTCCTTCTCTGAAGTTTGCTCCACGATTCATCGGTCCATACACGGTAACTGCTAAACTGAATCCGGTTTGTTTCAAACTCCAGATTCCTAAGAGCCTTAAAATCACTAACTCCTTTCATGTTGCTCTTCTAAAGCCTTTAGTCCTCAATAAATTCTCTCGTCCTCTTCCTACCGTGGCGCCTGTCTCTGAGGATAATCAGGAGTACGAGATCAGTCAAATTCTGGACTCCCGACTCTGTAAAGGCGTTCTTCAGTACCTCGTTCATTGGAAAGGGTTTGGTCCTGAGGAGAGGTCTTGGATCACTGCATCTGAGGTCTTTGCACCTCGTCTGTTAAAGGAGTTTCATCTGAAGTTTCCCTCTAAACCTGGGCCCAGGCGGGGAAGGGGGAGGCCTCGTAAGAGGGAGGGTACTGTCATGGATATGCATTAATGTCTGTCTGCCATCTTACCTTCCTCCTCATGTGTTCATCTAGAGACCAGACCTCCTTCACCTGGCTTCCTTTATAATCTCCTCCCAGCCTGACTCCACCCCAGGCCCTATCACTGAACACTATATTAACCTGTGCACTGCAAGCCTGCTTTGCTGATCAACGTGTTTGTTAGGCATTGTGTGTTTGGGTTCCTGCCTGCCGTGTGCTACGTCTGTCTCTCTGTTACGTTATTGGCTTGTCCCCGACCATCCCTGTCTGCTCGTGACCCTTGACCTTCGGCTCGTTCTTCGTTATCCTTGTCTGCTTGTGGCCCCTGACCTTCGGCTTGTTATTCGGTTCTCTCTATCGTGTGCTGCTGCTTCCCCTTATCCTACGGGGCGTGAGCTAGGAAACTCCAGGGGCCGCGACCTGGTCCCAGCCTGCAGCGTAACATCCTCACCACTAGAGGCCCTGGAGAAGACCAGCTGGGTCTTAGACTCCGCGCCCTGGGGAATCTTGGCTCTCGCTTCCGTTGGGATCCCGGTTGTGCTCCTCTGGTCCCGCTTTCCACAACCACCCAGTTTCCTATCCACAGAAGCCAGCCATAGGGTTCACTACCTCGCGGTGCACTCCTGTCCCCCTACGGTGTGCATCTGTCACCTGGCCACAGGTGACCCTGGCAGTGGGAACTTGGCATCTCCTTTTTAGGAGAACCACAAAGACTTGCTGGTGCGAAAAGAAATTCATAGCTTTGTTGCAATATTTTTTTAGACATATCAAAGCTGGCAAGGGATATAATGACCGTAGAGTGTGTATTCTGCTTTAACACATAAAGAGATTGATTTTTACCCTCCTGAGATGCACACAATAAATTGAATGACCTTATAGTGAGTGACCATAAAGACCCTAGTAAAATGATTAAACCCACCTCTTAATTGTATTGGTTTTATGACCACAAACCATAACAGGCTATACACTAGTAGATTTTCAAATTTGTTTGAAAATTCTCAGTACATTCAACAGCTTTCCGAATGTTGTTCGAAGGTAGTTAAATTTCTTGCTTTTAACATTGAGTTTTGGAATGAATGACGTTTACCAAATTAATTCACTGTTAGAAATTTGTTCATCTGAGAAACTTTTTCCATCCTGGTCATTTAAATTTTAATCGCACTGCGGTCAAAAACTAACATCAGTTTTGACCCCACTAATGACTACAAAATTGAATGAACATTCCTAATACGAAAAATGTAACAAAAATCAAACTAAAAATCTACTAATGTATAGCCAGCGTTAGCTGCCTTTTAGGAAGGCCACTCGCCGCCATCTTTGCATGCATCTGAGTGGTAACCACTAAATTCTAACTGCAATCGAGGATTTGTTGCAGCCCAAATACCCTAAAGCACTTTGAAATGAAGCATGCTGTCCTAACAAACCAGGACTACACCATGGGGTCAGAACTGTTCAAATTCAATTTGGCCTTTATAGTTGGACATCGGTGAATGTCATATCATAGGATGTAAAACTAATATGTGATTTTTTTTTTTTTTTACAATATTCATGATTATTTGAGAAGGTATAGCTGTTGTGGATTTTGCAGTCCGTCTTGGTAATTTATGAAAAATGCAATGTATTCTGTACATACATACCAAATAACCCATGGCCTTCTTTGTAAAAGTGTGAGAGGGAGAACAGTTTCTTCTTTTATTCGCTCACAATCACCTTAAAGCGGAGCTCCGCCCCCCTCCAAAAATTAAGTCAGCAGCTACAAATACTGTAGCTGCTGACTTAATATTGGGACACTTACCTGTCTAGGAATCCCGCAATGTCGGCACCCCAGCAGATTTTTCCATCGGCTCTCGGGTGCTGTCGCTGCCATTCCTCGCAAGGGAGACCGGCACCGAAGCCTCGCTGTTTCACAGCCGGTTCCCTACTGTGCATGTGCGAAGTGCGCTGCGCTTTCCAAATGGCCCAGCGGCGGTGGAAGGAGGAGGTCTCCCAGAAGTGGGGTCGAGTACCTGTCAAGAAACAGGTACCCCCCCCCCCGGAAAAGGTGCAAAATGTGGTAGTGGAGGGGGTGAAGAAGCAAACTAGCAGTGCTTCCACTTTTGGGTGGAGCGCTGCTTTAATGGGTCTTTATTGTTTGGGGCAACACAAGGTAATTCAGTCATAAACAAAGTCTGTTCCGGACGGCAAGGATTTGTTTTGCTGTTTTTGTTTATTTTTATATGACTATTGCAAACCACTTGTAAATAAAGCTGGCAATACGCCAGGTTTTAAAGAAACTGCCTGTACGCTGACCTTCATTCTGTGAAAAAGGTGATCCCCACGAGCTAATCTCCCACAGTATCTTAAATAGAAAACTATCTTTAGATAGATTTTTACAACAAAAGCAGTTTATTAAAATAAATTTGATAAAAATCAAAAAGATCAGATTTTTGATTATTATTTTTTTTTTTTAAATCATTGATTTTTATCCACCCTGTTTATATCTGACAGGTTTATGGCTCTGCTGGAGCATACACTGACACTCAGGGCTGTGAGGGAGGCACACACAACAGCTATGCCCGCCCCTCCCCTCTGCTGCCCATTCAGAGAAGCCTTTGTCATTTGTGAATGAGTTCACATAATGCAAAGGCTTCTGGAGGGGCGGGCATAGCAGCTGCACTAATTCTAATGTTAAAGATGCTTGGACCCTAAGCATCATCGTTGGGCTCTGTATACAGCTATAGCCGTCTTTCAGGAGTGCACTTAAATTGTCAGATAACAATAAGTCTAGGAGATGTCAAGCAGCTTCTTGGACTCACCTCTTAGTGTGCCTTCAATTTTTACAAAGGAGCTGAATTCCTGAAATTTAGCTTTAAAGTGACTCTAAATGTAAACTATTTTTTTTCTTCTTTAAAATAACAAACATGTTGTACTTGCTCTGTGCAATAGTAATAGCATCCCAGATCCTGTTCTAATCGGGTTCCCCGTCGGCGCTCCTCCCCCCACCGAGTGCCCAGCCCGCACCTTCATCTCTGTCTGACAGCAGCAGGAGCCAATGGCTGCTACTGCTCTCTGAGCCAATGAGGAGAGAGAGCAGACAGAGCCTCTGCACATCACTGGATCGAGAGCAGGCTTAGGTAAGTATATGGGGGGGGGGGGGACAGCACACAGAAGTAGTTTTTTTTCCCTTTTTGCATAGAATGCATTAAGGTAAAGAACCTTCTGGCTTTAGAGCCACTTTAAGTTTTTCTGTGCATCGAGGCCAGTATGAATCACCAGATGCAGAGCTAATGTAACCAGCCCTGCTAGAAACTATGCAGTTCAAAGGTGGATGTATTCTTCCCCCAGGCAACCGGCGGCCTTTTAATGGGTCATAGCGACAATACAGTTTACCAGCTGTCTTGCCTTGTCCTTATATTAGAACAAAACATGCCTAAACAAATGTTGGCTGCTTGGAAACTATAAGGTTTGGTCAGTTGACTTGCATCTTTAATTAAATGTTTTCACATTGAAAATTCTGGTTGTAAGAGTCCTTTTCTTACCTTCACATCATTTATAGTGATTTTAAACCCTTGTTTTTTTTTTTTGTTAAATCAGGAAAAAAGTTTATTGAAATAAACAGCTGATATACAAACATACATACTGCGTGTAAAACAACTTACGGCAGTTTATAATGAGATATTGTAGGAAATTCACAGAGATGTACAAGCATCACATCAGGGAAAATAGGCAGAGTAGTGATAACACCTGCATTTGTTACCAGATCACCAAACAGGTTTCCATGCGTATCATATAATAAAAGAAAAACAGAACAAAAGAAGAAAACATATTTCATAGTCATGCTTCAAAATTTTGCCTGCTCATGGAATGGCAACAAACTTTGGCACTTAAAATTGCCATTGGCGACGTTTAAAAATTTCTACAGGTTACCAGTTTTAAGTTGCAATGGAGGTTTAGTGCTAGAATTATTGCTCTCGCTCTAACAATCGCGGCGATACCTCACATGTGTGGTTTGAACACTGTTTTGATACCCTGGCGTGACTTGCGTATGCGTTCACTTCTGCGCGCAAGCTTTAATTTTTTTTTATTATTATTTAACTTTTTATTTTTATACTGTCCTTTTAAAAACAAAAACAAAGTTGGGTCACTTTTATTAGTATTACCGTATATACTCGAGTATAAGCCGAGGCACCTAATTTTACCACAAAAAAACGGAGAAAAAAACGTATTGACTCGAGTATAAGCCTAGGGTGTCCATCTGCATGCCTCACTGTGCCCATGTGCATGCCTCACTGTGCCCATGCCTAGACTGACGTTTAACATGGGAGTCTATGGAAGGGGTGTCCGGCTTTGAAAAATCGGTGCTCCCTGTCCGTAGGTCCTTCAGGCATCAAACTATGAGGCGGAAGTGATGTTTGACGTCACTTCCGTCATCCAATGTTATAGTGCCGAGTGGGGACCATCTTTCCCTCACTCGGCATCCAGCCTCACAGGGGAGAAGACCTGATCGGCTCCGGTAAGCAACGGAGATCACCAGAGCGTGGCAGGAGGGGGGGAACCTCTCCCACCACCGATAAAATTGATCTTGTGGCGAATCCGCCGCAGAGACTACTTTTATCGGAAAGCAAGCCGTCTGCTGTTTTAAGAAGATACCGGGGTTATGGCAGCTATCTGCTGCCATAACAACGATATTCCACGTCAAAGTATCGACGTATAACGACGGCGGCTAGTCGTTAAGTGGTTACATATGCGTGCCAGACCTACGTGTGCCTGCGCAGGGTGATGGGGATGTTTTAAAATAAAAAAACATTTTTATTTTTAATTTATTTACATTTTATGCACATTTAACCACTTGAAGACCAGGCATTTTCTGTCACTTTTTGTTATACATGTAAAAACCAGTTTGTTTTTTTTGGACTAGAAAATTACTTAGAACCTCAAACATTTATATATATTTTTAAAAGCAGAGACCCTATAGAATAAAGTGGCAGGTTTTGATTTTTTTTATGTCACGCGGTATTTGTGCAGCGGTTTTTCAAACACAATTTTGGGAAAAATGCACTTTTTAAAAAATGTTAATGCAAAAAAACATAACCTGATTTTTTTTTTTTTTTTTGTAAAATATAAAAGATGATGTATTGCAGAGTAAACAGATACCAAACATGTCATGTTTAAAAAATTGCAGCGGCGACAAACGACGTACATTTTACTATCCATCAGCGACGCTTTAGAGGTTACCACTTTATATCTACAGAGAATTACTGCCCATGATCTGACATTCGCAGTGATACCTCACGTGTGGGACGATCGCTGTATGCAGTCGCCTTTGCGCGGGGCACTTTACTACATTATTTAAAAAAAATATGTAATTAATCTTTTTTTTTTTTTTTTTTTTTTTTATATTAATACATTTTAGCATACAGACAGAAGTAAATGGCTGCGGTACATAAGGACATAGAAAGGCAGCCCACAAATGTCAAAATTGGGTAAAAAAGTTAAACACAACCAGTTTATACAATTCACATTTATGCCACAATATTATCTATTTATTTATTTTTTTTATTTTATTTTTTTACACTTTTGCTTTCATTATTTTTTTCTAATCACTTTTTTTGCCTTCACATGGAATGTAAACATTTAATGTGACAGCAATAGGCATTTGACAGGTACTCTTTATGGAGGGATCTGTGGTCAATAAGACCCCAAATCCCTTATTTGCACTAGAAAGCATTCAAAATGCCAAGATCTGCGATTTCAGAAAAATGGCGCCGTTGACAGCCAGAGGTAAACCAGAAGTGACGTTGTGTCATTGCTACATGGTTACCATAGCAGAAACCCGATCAAAGCTGATTCTGAGAGAGCCGCGGAAGGCCAACCACTTGAAGTCAAATGATGTACCAGGTACGTGATTTGGCGGCAAGTGGTTACATTTATTTATTTTTTTCATTTTACTTTATTGCTATCACTAGGGGCCTTTGGATTACTTCTACAAGAAAGTCAGTTGATGGCTGGAAAGATTAAAAAAAACAATACAAAGATCTTGGTTGCAGCTGCAGCCATGATCTTGGTATTAACTACCAGCTGATAGGACATTTTAGTGTGTAAATAGTACACTTGGTGCCAATAATAGTATCGCGTGTCCGCGCACGCAGCGCATGAATGGGCACTTAGCAGCGGCCCTTGGTGTGCGGTTAGCAGCAGCCAACCTGCACATGAGGCTCATACAGAAGCACCAACTTCCATATTGGTTTGACCTTCCTGACAACAATTTAGGACTTTTCAATGGCACATTGAACTATCCCAAAAATTTGTATTGTACGTCTTAATACTAATAAATACTATTTGGATGGTTTTTTAATCATCTGGTATCTGACAATATTAAAACTATTAGTCAAATGTTCACCACAAACTTAGGGAAATAAAAAAGCAAGATCCACTGAACTAGTAATAAATTGAGCGTAATAGTTATACAGTGGATATAAAAAGTCTACACACCCCTGTTAAAATGTCAGGTTTCTGTGATGTAAAAAAAAAATGAGACAAAGATAAATAATTTTAGAACTTTTTCCACCTTTAAAGTGGTTGTAAACCCACTTTTTCAACTTGCACCTACAGGTAAGCCTAGATTAAGGCTTACCTGTAGGTGCAAGAAATATCTCCTAAACCTACACGGTTTAGGAGATATTTACTAAAATGTCAAGCGCCGCTATCTACGGCGCATGCGCGCCGTAGACAACGGCGCATTTATGGGGGTAATCCCATTCACATACTCGGCTACTTCCCAGCAATCGCTGGGCGTAGCCGAGTGGGACGCCTCCCGCGCGCATGCGCAGAGTGACGTCTCCGCCGCTCCGGCCAATCACAGCGCCGGAGCGGCGCTGTGATTGGCTGGTGCGGCGATACCCGGAAGTAACATTCCGGCTATCGCCGCAGTGATGTCTGCGGCTGGACAGAGGGACGAGGACGGCTTCGGGGGCCCCGATCTAAGGTAAGTGGAACATAATGAGCTATTATGCTAGTCATAATAGCTCATTATGCCTTTCTCTTGCAGGTGGGCCAAAAAAAAAAAAGGGGGGTTTACAACCACTTTAATGTGAGCTATAAACTGTACAACTCAGTTGAACAACAAACTGAAATATTTTAGGTGGAGGGAAGTAAAAATTAAAAAAATATAATATAAAATGATTGTATAAGTCTGCACACCCTTAAAGGGGTTGTAAAGGAAAAAACATCCGACAATACCGACATGGATTGAAAGCAGCGCAGCCATAGGCTTGTGCTGCTGTTAATCACATCCAATGGCGCGGCCCGCCGGGGGGGCGGGGCCGAGTGATACAGTAAGCGTCAGTAGCCGCTGGCTGTATCACAGGAGCTCGCCCGCAAGAACTCATCGCCATGCGAGCTCGCTCGCATGAAGGTGGTGAGTTCTTGCGGGGAGAAGCCGAGACCGCCGCCGAGGGACCCTAGAAGACGCCGTTCGGGGCCACTCTGTGCAAAATGAGCTGCACAGTGGAGGTAAGTATAACATGTTATTTAAAAATAAAATAAAAAATGTCTTTACAACCCCTTTAAACTAATACTTTTGTTGAAGCACCTTGTGATTTTATTACAGCACTCAGTCTTTCTGGGTATGAGTCTATCAGCATGGCACATCTTGACCTAGCAATATTTGCCCACACTTCTTTGCAAAAACACTCAAAATCTGTCAGATTGCAAGGACATCTCCTGTGCATAGCCCTCTTCAGATCACTCCACAGATTTTCAATGGGATTCGGGTCTGGGCTCTGGCTGGCCCATTCCAAAACTTTAATCTTCTTCTGATGAAGCCATTCCTTTGTTGATTTGAATGTATGTTTTGGGTTGTTGTCATGCTGAAAGATGAAGTTCCTCTTCATGTTCAGCTTTCTAGCAGAAGCCTGAAGGTTTTGTGCCAATATTTACTGGTGTTTGGAACTGTTCATAATTCCCTTGACTAAGGCCCCTGTTTCAGCTAAAGAAAAACAGCCCCAAAGCATGATGCTGCCACCACCCTGCTTCACGGTGGGTATGATGTTCTTTTGGTGATGTGCAGTGGTGTTTTTGCACCAAACATATCTTTTGGAATTATGACCAACAAGTTCAACCTTGGTTTCATCAGACCAGAACACATTTTCCCACATGCTTTTGGGAGACTTCAGATGTGTTTTTGCAAAATTTAGCCGGGCTTGGATGTTTTTCTTCATAAGAAAAGGCTTCCGTCTTGCCACTCTACCCCATAGCCCAGACATATGAAGAATATGGGAGATTGTTGTCACATGTACCACACAGCCAGTACTTGCCAGATATTCCTGCAGCTCCTTTTAATGTTGCTGTAGGCCTCTTGGCAGCTTCCCTGACCATTTTTTTTTCTTGTCTCTTCATCAAATTTGGAGGGACATCCAGTTCTTGGTAATGTCACTGTTATGCCATATTTTCTCCACTTGATAATGACTGTCTTCACTGTGTACCATGGTATATCTAATGCCTTGGAAAATGATTTTCTACCCTTCTTCTGACTGATACCTTTTAACAATGAGATCCCAGTGATGCTTTGGAAGCTCTCTGCGGACCATGGCTTTTGCTGTAGGATGTGACTAAGAAAATGTCAGGAAAGACCTACCATAACAGCTGAACTTTATTTGGGTTTATTTAGAAGCACTTTAAATGATGGCAGGCGTGTGTTGACTCCTATTTAACATGAGTTTGAATGTGATTGCTTAATTCTGAACACAGCTACAACCCAAGTAATAACACTTATGCAACCCCATTATTTTAGTTTTTTAATCCCCCCACTAAAAGATTTCAGTTAGTTTTTTAAATTGTTTTTCTATAGTATATAGGTCACATTAAAGGTGGAAAAAGTTCTGAAATTATTTATCTTTATCTCATTTTTTTACATCACAGAAACCTGACATTTTAACAGGGGTGTGTAGACTTTTTATATACACTCTATACTGTAGATTGCTTTTCTACCGTATGTATATTGATGTCATAACTTGACGGTGAAAATCTATCGCAGTCACATGGACTCTTCATGTGAATCATTGTATGTGACAGGAGGAATGTGAACTTCAAGGGAACACGTGGATCAGTGTTGTGTGTTCCAAGAATGATTTGATCAAACATAACCTTGTTCAAGAGTCGCCTTGTGTTTTCACACCAATCAAATCTTCCTTGAAAGATAAAGTCAATAGAAGAAGGCATTTTGGGTGTGTAGTGTTTTTGAGATTTTTTTTTCTTTAACTACAGAACCAGTCCAGCTGGTAATCCCAATGAATTAATAAAAGGGAGGCAAGTGCTACTTTTATGGTTTGCTCCTGTAGCCTCCAACTACCTACATACAAGATTCGTAAGTACCAAAAATAAACCAAAATGTCCACTAGAAAACATAAACAAAAGTGTGATCAATTACAGCTTACTACTCCTTGGAGTGGTAGCTGCTTTCCTTTTCATTCTTCAAGCTTTTGCTTTATCTTTACCAGGAAATCCTGCAAATAACATACTTTCCAGTCTCTGGGTGACTATATCACTCCGCCGTTGTATCTATGGAGGCAGCCATGATTGACACCGTAGGCTGCACTTGTGATAAGGACTACAAGCCCGTTCGTATACAATATCTTCATCTCCATTATGTGGTGGGCAGGACAATGGGTGGTTAAAGTATAACCAAAGGCAAAACTTTTTTTTTTCAGTTTTGGATAGAGTAGAGAGGGATTAGAACACCTGTCAGTTTTTAATATTGTCTGTGCCCCCTTAGGGAGATTCATCCTTTATTTGTCATGGTTACGATTATCATTGAAAGTGAAAGCATAAGAAAATCCCTCTTTTTGTAGTGGTCCCCAGAAAAGTAATAGAGGGGAAATCTTTCAATGAGGACACTAGTTCTGGTGACTTGGGTGTCCCCAAAAAATTTCCCTTTTGAGGGGATTTCCTCTCACTGCCTGTTTTGGCTATGGGACAGGAAGTGAAGGTAAATCTCCCCAATGGTACATATATGGCAAAAATAAACCTTACAGGGTTTATAACCCTTACTCTATCAAAAAGGAAAAAAATAAAAATGTTATGCCTATAGTTCTACTTTAAGACTCCATTCACACAGGGGCAACACAACTTCCAGCGCGACTTTGGGAGGCAACTTGGACACAACTTGAGTATGAATCACAGCGCGACATGAGGCAACTTACAAGGCAACTTCAAGTTGCCTCCAGGACAGGAGGCTTTCCAGTGGCCAATCAAACAAGAATCAGCTCTGTGGGAGGGAGGGGGGGAGGGAGGGGTTTGCTTGAGAAATGTATGTTCTCTATCCAACTTCTGAGGCGACTTCTATTGAAATCTATGGGTACAAGTTGCCTACAAGTCGCCTAGAAGTCGGATTGAAGTAGTACAGGAACCTTTTCTGAAGTCAGAGCGACTGCAGTAGTGTACATTAAAGCGGAGGTCCACCCAGAATTTTTTTTAACACTAAAATTCCTAAAAAAAATAGAAAAAAAATTATAGAATTTTTTTTTTTTTTTATACTCACCCGAAATGCCCGTTGCTATGCGGAAGTCCCCTAATCTGCCTCTTCTTTTGCCTCTGTGGTTCTCCTTCCGCTTACTCTTCTTGTGAATGGGGCGCGCTTCCTTCTGGGAACTGTGTGTACCCCAGGAGGCAGCCGCCCATTCACAAAGCGTAAGGCTTCACTGCCTGTTTCCCTTAGCCAGGATGGAGGAGCTGGGACCTGCCAGGACCGATCGATCGCCGTCGGGGGCCCGACATCGCAGGCGGGTAGGACAGGTAAGTGTCCTTATTAAAAGTCAGCAGCTACAGTGTTAGTAGCTGCTGACCTTTAAAAAAAATAAAAATTGCAGGTGGAATCCCGCTTTAAGACGGCTCCGTTCACTTACATTGATTTTCTCATGCAGCGCGACTTGAGGCGACTAGGGGCGACTTGGGGCGACTTGAAGTCGGATCCAAAGTCGTCCCTGTGTGAATGAGCTCTAACAGAAAATAGCTAGGAAAAAATATACACTTCAACTCCTAGGAAGGGACAACGACGCAGCATCTCTGGCAAGATCGAGTATTTTCTGTATTTGCTGAAAATGTTCTTGGCTTTAAAAATAAAGAAAACAAATGCAGCAATCACATCCAAGGACTGTAAGCAGCAATGTATTACATTTTTGTTCCCGGCTTGGCTATCCTTTAATGGTATTCCCATAATAAAATACATTTTGAGGATGAATATGAAAAAAAGAGATCCTATAAATATACTGTTTTGGTAAAAACACGGCCAATTACCAACCTAGTTAGAAATGTGATAACATTATCACTTTAGCAGCCTAGGTGCAAGCTTTCCCTGCTGATTATCAGATTGTACAGCAATTACTCAGATATTAAACAACTTACTGATTAATGTTGATATGTCATACTGGTGGAGTGTTCCTTATCGAACGTTCATACAGTAGTTGGTTTTAAAGTGGACCTGACCTAAATGTTTCTTGGGTAACAGTTCCCATGTTCTGGTATCTGCAAGTACCTCAACTTCTGCCAAAGTTAAAGCGGAACTTTATGCTAAAAAATAAAAATAGATGAACAGACAAGATTTTTAATGCTTTGTCTCTTCTGCACTAAAGTGGTTCTAAAGACCAAAGCTTTTTTTATCTAAATGCATTCTATGCATGAAGCTAAAAAAACCCTCTGTGTGCAGCTTTCCCCAGCTCCCAACATTTTTTACTTTACCTGATCTTGATGCAGCGATGTGCGCAAGAGCAGCCAGTCTCGGCTCTCTCCCTCCTCATTGGCTCAGAGACAGTCACTAAGGAGCTGGGCCGCCCACTCGGCAGCAGGGAGAAGCCAGGGGACCTGATTAGAGGAGGATCAGGGCTGCTCTGTGCAAAACTATTGGCTCCCATTGCTGTTAATCACAGGCAGTGAGAAGAGAGGGAGCCATGCTCTGAGTGTCTTATGGACACACAGAGCAGGGCTCAGGAGTGAGCATGCACGAGCGCCACCATAGCTTGCTATGGGGGCTCTCAGCAGGGGAAGGAGCCAAGAGCGCTGGTCAGGGACCCTAAAAGCAGAGGTTTGGGTCCGCTCTGTGCAAAACCATTGCACAGAGCAGGTAAGTATGACAAGTTTGTTATTTAACCACTTGACCTCCGGAAAATTTACCCCCCTTCATGACCATGTCATTTTTAGCGATATGGCACTGCATTATTTTAACTGACAATTGTGCGCTCATGAAATGCTGTGCCCAAATAAAATGTGTGTCCTTTTCTTTGCCACAAATAGAGCTTTCTTTTGGTGGTATTTGATCACCTCTGCAGTTTTTATTTTTTGTGCTTTAAACAAAAAAGACCGACAATTTTGAAAAAAAAACTAAATTTTTCACTTTCTGCTATAAAACATATCCAATTAAAAAATTGAAAAAAATTAATTTCTTCATAAATTTGGGCCAATATGTCATCTGCTACATACTTTTGGTAAAAAAAAATCCTAATAAGCGTATGTTTATTGGTTTGTGCAAAAGTTATATCGCCTACAAACTATGGAATATTTTTATATATTTATTTTTGCTAGTAATGGCGGCGATCGGCGAATTATAGCGGGACTGCGATATTGTGGCGGCCAGTTGGACACTAACTGACACTTTTTGGGGACACCAATACAGTGATCAGTGCTAAAAATATGCACTGTCATTTTACTAATGACACTGGCTGTTATACATCTAGGGTGATCAAAGGGTTAACTGTGTTTCTTGCCAGTGTTTTAGTGTACTGTGTTAGGTGCTTTGTACTAAGGGAAGACATGGATCCATGTCCCTGCTTTGCAGAGACACAGGATCCATGCCTTCCCTCCTGTGAGAACAGCGATCTGCCTTGTTTACATAGGTAGACCGCTGTTCTGGCTCTCTGCCTAAAGATTGGCAGGTGCTGGTGGACAGCTTCCACTGTGTATAATCGCAGGCTGATGGAACTCTCACGCATGTGCAGGAGTGACGTTATCTTGGCCTGGCCAATGACAACAGCTGGCAATCGAGTTTCGGAAGCTGACCCCATGGAGATGTCAGCGGCTGACGGGGAGCTCCAAGACGTCGCATCACTGGACAGAAGGTGAGTACAGTTCCGCTTTAAGGCTAATCCCTACCTCTGTTTTTAAATGTATAAACTGTCACTTACTAGAATTTAGGGAGCTTTCAGATGGGCACACTGCACTCAGTTTAGCAGGGGATCCATGAGCTGATCCCTTGCTGAATCAATTTTGTGACTGATCATTTTTTCGTCCACATTTTGACAGCAGACTGTGGAAAGTGGACGTTCTGCTGACTTGCTTCATCCAATCGTGTACAAGCAAAATAAATAAATTGTCATGTGACTCTTTAGTGTTAAAGGGTCTCAGGTGTGAATGGGGAGCAGGTGTGTTAAATTTGGTGTTATCGCTCTCACTCTCTTACTGGTTACTGGAAGTTCAACATGGCACTTCATGGCAAAGAACTCTGAGGATCTGAAAAAAAGAATTGTTGTTCTACATAAAGATGGCCTAGGCTATAAGAAGATTGTCAAGACCCTGAAACTGAGCTGCAGCACGGTGGCCAAAACCATACAGCGGTTTAACAGGACAGGTTCCACTCAGAACAGGCCTCGCCATGGTCGACCAAAGAAGTTGCGTGCACGTGCTCAGCGTCATAGCCAGAAGTTGTCTTTGGGAAGCATTGCTGCCAAAATGTTGAAGGGGTGGGGGTCAGTTCTCAGAACATACGCCGCACACTGCATCAAATTGGTCTGCATGGCTGTCATCCCAGAAGGAAGTCTCTTCTAAAGATGATGCACAAGAAAGCCTGCAAACAGTTTGCTGAAGACAAGCAGACTAAGGACATGGATTACTGGAACCATGTCCTGTGGTCTGATGCAGTGTTAATTTCGTCGACTAAAACATTTTATTCAACCTAAATTAATACTATTTTAGTCGACTAAAATATGACTAAAACAATTGAGATGACTAAAATACGACTAAAACTAAAATGGCATTTTATTTAAACTACTAAAATTAAATTGAAATTTGACTTCAAAATTAACATTGGTCTGTAGTGCATGTTCATACCTCAATACCATAAATAATAACATATGATATTTTTCACTCCAGCAGTATATAATGAGTTTGGAAATTGTAGAGAAATGTTAACTAATGCATTACAATTTAATTACACCCATTCGATTTTAGACGACTAAAATTAGTTTTAGTGGACTAAAATATACTGGCGATTTAGTCGACTAAATACGACTAAAATGAAAACAATTGCAGAAGGCTAAAACTAAAATGCCATTTTAGTCCTAAGACTAAGACTAAAACAAAATTTGCTGCCAAAATTAACACTGGTCTGATGAGACCAAGATAAACGTATTTGGCTCAGATGGTGTCACGTGTGTGTGGCGGCAACCAGGTGAGGAGTACAAAGACAAGTGTGTCTTGCCTACAGTCAAGCATGGTGGTGGTAGTGTCATGGTCTGGGGCTGCATGAGTGCTGCCGGCACTGGGGAGTTACAGTTCATTGAGGGAACCATGAATGCCAACATATACTGTGACATACTGAAGCAGAACATGATCCCCTCCCTTCAGAGACTGGGCCGCAGAGCAGTATTCCAACATAACGACCCCAAACACACCTCCAAGATGACCACTGCCTTGCTAAAGAAGCTGAGGGTAAAGGTGATGGACTGGCCAAGCATTTCTTCAGACCTAAACCCTATTGAGCATCTGTGGGGCATCCTCAAACCGAAGATGGAGGAGCGCAAGGTCTCTAACATCCACCAGCTCCAAGATGTCTTCATGGAGGAGTGGAAGAGGACTCCAGTGGCAACTTGTGAATCTCTGGTGAACTCCATGCCCAAAAATGTTAAGCAGTGCTGGAAAATAATGGTGGCCACACAAAATATTGACACTTTGGGCCCAATTTGGACATTTTCACTTGAGGGCGTACTCACTTTTGTTGCCAGCGGTTTAGACATTAATGGCTGTGTGTTGAGTTATTTTGAGGGAACAGTGTTGTCACATGAAAAGATATAATAAAATATTTACAAAAATGTGAGGGTTGTACTCACTTTTGTGAGATACTGTGTGTATGCATGTATATGTGTATACAGTTGAACCTCGGATTACGAGCATAATCCGTTCCAGGAGAATACTCGTAATCCAAAGAACTCGCATATCAAAGTGAGTTTCCCCATTGAAGTCAATGGAAACGAAAATAATTAGTTCCGCATTGACTTCATTGGGATGCAATACCGCATGCAGCCAGAGGTGGGGGGTTCCGGAGAGCCTCGGAAACGGCCGGAAAGGCCCAAGGACGCGTCGGCTGACCTGGGCAAACGTCGGAAAGGCTCGGAAACTGAGTATTTCCGTGTCTTTCCGAGCATTGCCGAACCGCGGTGTTCGCCGCTGTTTGGCTCTGCTCGGCTCTGGCGCCCCCGCACCTCAGGCCAAATGCGGTGCTGCAGGCCCTATTAGGTTGAGACAACACTCGCAAACAGTCAGAATTTTAAAAAAAAGTTGCTCGCAAATCAAAACGCTCGTTAACCACGTTGCTCTTAAACCGAGGTTCCACTGTGTGTGTGTGTGTGTGTGTGTGTGTGTGTGTGTGTGTGTGTGTGTGTATATGTGTATATATATATATATATATATATATATATTGTGACAGCAGGAAGGTAAAGTCACCTGGTTGCATCCAGGGGGGTAGATATATTTCTCCCAGATTCAGGCTTTATGCTGACTTATACAACTAGGGTGGAGAGTTGTATAAGCCCAGCTGAGGCTAGTAGGCTCATGGATGACTCATACCTCTAGGGAGAGTGTGGGGCGTCGTGCAGACAGAGATGAGACCAGCTGAACCTTGTCAGCTCATTTAGGCCTCTATAAGGAACTCCCAGCTTCATTAGATGTTAGCTCATGCCTGGAACCAGACCTGTGTGGACTGTCTAGGGAGAGTGAACCCCTGTGCGGTGAGGCAAAGCCTGTGTGGCTATTTGTTTGGACTTTTACTAAACCAGGGACTTAGGGACTAGGACAGCACCAGGCTGATCCCAGTTGTTAGTTTAGGAAACCTGCATGTTTAGTCAGAGGTCAAACTGACCAGGATTTATTTTGTTTGTTTCTTTTTTGGCTTTGCTGTGTTTTTGTCACTGTACATAGAGAAATAAACCGCACCTTTTGATTTTGAAAACCACAACCTCCGTCTGCTGGCCCTGTTTTTGTGTGGGGAGCCCAACCAGGGGGTCACACACACCCGCTACCGAGTTAACCCCCTCACAGTTGGTGGAGAACCAGTGGCAGTTTTTTTTAAGCCAGCATGGAGGAGATACTGAAACAGCTGGCTCTAGCAAATGCCAATCAACAGCAGACAAATGCAGGTTTGCAAAGGAGCCTTGCAGCCCAGCAGCAAGCTCATCAACAAGCCCAGCAGCAATCTGAGGCCCGCTTCATAGACCTGTTACAGAAGCAAGAGCAGAGACTACAACAAATGGAAGCAGTAATGCAGCAACGTCCGCAGACCAGTGAGGAAAGCCGTCCCACTAATACCGCGTCCTTTGGGGTGAGTCGTTTATTGACAAAAATGACTGGAGAGGATGATCCAGAGGTATTTTTGACCACATTTGAAAGGACTGCTGAAAGAGAAAAGTGGCCTGAGGAGCAGTGGGCTGGACTGGTGGCTCCTCTGTTAACTGGTGAATCGCAGAAGGCTTACTATGACCTAGAGCCTGACCAAGCAAAAGACTATGTGATGCTAAAAGCTGAAATATTGGCAAGGCTGGGTGTCACCCTGGCTGTCCGGGCTCAGCGTGTGCATAACTGGACTTTCCAGCTTGGAAAACCCCCCAGGTCTCAAATGTATGATCTCATTCACCTGAGCAGGAAGTGGCTACAGCCAGAGACTTTGTCCGCACCAGAGATTGTGGAACGGGTTGTAATGGATCGGTTTTTGAGAGCTCTTCCTACTGCCATCCAAAAGTGGGTAAGCCATGGAGACCCAGAGACGGCCGGTGGTCTTGTGGATCGTGTAGAGAAATACTTGGCTACAGAGAACCTGACGGCCTCTTCCAGAGACACTCGGACTTTCCACCCTAAGACCAGACCATCCCCAGGGGCGGATAAGAGGATTCCAAGGGGTGAGGGTGGAGAGAGTGAGAGGGTGGGAGCTCTACCCCAAGTTTGGCGAGAACAGCCTGGGAAATCAGCGGCTCAAGAGGCCGCAAGAAGGATCGTTTGCTACCGCTGCCGGCAAGCGGGACATATTGCAGCCAATTGCCCGGTTGTGGAGGAACCCATGCAGTGTGACTTTCTGACGGACAGACATCAGTCGCTGTGTGCGACAGTCGCATGCACTGCCATTCGGGGAACTGAGAAACATTTATGCAAAATGTGTATTAATGGTAGAAATGTTGTGGTATTGCTGGATTCAGGTAGCCTTGTGACCCTGATAAAGGCTGAATTAGTTAAAACAGAGGTCTCTGGGAATAGCAAGGTAGCTGTTATTTGTGTGCATGGGGACACCCGAGAGTATCCAGTGACTACAGTGTGTTTCGAGACCCCCAAAGGTACCCTCTCTCATCCAGTGGGGTTAGTATCTCAATTACCGCATGATGCCATTGTGGGAAGGGATTTTCCGAAGTTCTGGGAACTGTGGGATGATCCTGAGCCCCCCACTGGTGCCCCTATGTACCAGGAATGTGATAGCCAGAACTCCTCTGAGAGTGGGGAGGACTCTCCAGAATTTCCCTTGTCAGTATTGGCAGGGGAGACTCAAGAAACTGGAGAGGAGCCCACCTCCTCAGACGAAAACCTACCGTCTGTGGAGTTTTCTGATCTGGAGGTTCACAGGGAAAATTTTGCCACAGAACAGTTAAAAGACCCCGCCCTAATAAAGGCACGGGAAAACGTAGTGGAAATAGATGGCGAGTTAGTGAACCCAGATAATACCTGCACTTACCCATACTTCAGCGTAGAGAAGGACCTACTGTATCGGGTGGCAAAAAGGGCAGAAGAAACCGTTGAGCAGCTGGTGGTGCCCAAACCTTACAGGAAGTTGGTGTTGGAGTTGGCCCATGGGCACATTCTTGGAGGTCATCTGGGGACAGAGAAAACCCGAGAGAGGGTATTACAGAGATTCTATTGGCCTGGGGTGATGAAGGACATAGAAAATTATTGTTCCTCCTGCCCTGTGTGTCAGAGGTCGGCCCCGATGCCACATTTCCGTAGCCCGCTGGTCCCTCTACCCATCATTGAGGTCCCGTTTGAGAGAATCGCAATGGATTTGGTAGGTCCTATAATCAAGTCCGCTAGGGGGCACCAGTACATATTGGTTATAATGGACTATGCCACCCGTTATCCAGAAGCGATCCCTCTCAGAAATACCTCGGCCAAAACCATAGCCAAAGAGCTATCTCTTGTTTTTAGCCGGGTGGGTATTTGTAAAGAACTGCTTACGGACCAAGGTACACCCTTTATGTCCCGGGTTATGAAAGAGCTGTGTAAATTGTTCAAAGTGACGCAATTGCGTACATCTGTGTATCACCCCCAAACCGATGGGCTGGTTGAAAGATTCAACAAAACCCTAAAACAAATGTTGAAGAAAGTGGTGGATAGAGATGGAAAGGATTGGGACTGTCTACTTCCTTATTTGATGTTTGCTATTAGGGAGGTGCCCCAATCCTCTACGGGATTCTCCCCCTTTGAGTTACTGTATGGGAGACACCCAAGAGGGCTGTTGGATATTGCCAAGGAAACTTGGGAAAGTGAGAGTTCTCCCCACAGGAGTGTGATTGAGCATGTCGCCCTGATGCAAGATCGAATTGCACAGGTAATGCCCATCGTGAAGGAACATTTGGCCCAAGCGCAGTTGGCACAGCAGAGAGTGTACAACCGTGGAGCAAAGACCCGTACCTTTTCCCCGGGGGATAGGATATTGGTACTTGTCCCTACGGTTGAAAGTAAATTCCTTGCCAAATGGCAAGGCCCCTACGAGATAATGGAAAAAGTGAGCGAAGTGAATTACAAGGTCAGACAACCAGGAAGGCGAAAGCCCGAACAGATATATCACGTTAATCTGTTGAAAGCCTGGAGGGATAGAGAGTCCCTAGTCGCAGAAACTTGGTCACCAGCTCAAACTGGTTGCGTGATTCCGGAGGTTGGAATAGCAGCCACCTTGTCACAACCCCAACAACAGGAGGTTAAGGAGTTTGTGCTTCGCAACAAGGAGGTGTTCTCTGAGCTGCCGGGACAAACATCTGGGGTAGAGCATGATATTATTACCCCGCCCGGTGAAAGGGTGAAGTTAAAACCCTATCGGATCCCAGAGGCCCGACGGGAGGCAATACGGGAGGAAGTACAGAAAATGCTGAACTTAGGGGTGATAGAGGAGTCCCAAAGTGATTGGTCTAGTCCCATTGTGTTGGTGCCTAAACCGGATGGGAGCTGGCGATTTTGTAACGATTTTCGTCAGTTGAACAAAGTTACAAAATTTGACACCTACCCCATGCCACGTATAGATGAGTTGATCGACCGGCTGGGAACAGCCCGATACATGACGACTCTTGACCTCACAAAAGGGTATTGGCAAATTCCCCTGGCCAAGTCGGCCAAAGAGAAAACCGCATTTGTAACCCCAGACGGGGCGTTCCAATATAAGAGAATGCCGTTCGGGTTACAGAATGCGCCGGCCACATTCCAGCGGAAAATGGACCAGATACTGAGGCCCCATCGGAAGTATGCTGCGGCTTACCTGGATGACGTAATTGTCCATAGCACAGATTGGGCCTCACATCTGCCAAAAGTGCAAGCAGTCCTAGACTCTATCCGGGAAGCGGGGTTTACGGCTAACCCCAAGAAGTGTACCATTGGGCAGGAGGAGGCCAAATATCTTGGGTACACCATTGGCAGGGGAGTGATAAAACCCCAACTCAACAAAGTCGAGGCCATCCAGAGTTGGCCACGTCCCAACAGCAAGAAGCAGGTACGGGCCTTTGTGGGAATCGCGGGTTATTATCGGCGCTTCATTCCCCACTTTGCTTCTAAGGCTGTGCCCCTAACCAACCTGACGAAAGGGAAAGGGTCGGTCATGATTAAATGGACCCCCGAGGCTGAGGCAGCATTCCAATTCTTGAAACAAGCCTTATGTAGCCAGCCAGTGTTGTACTCACCCGACTTCTCTAAAGACTTTGTCGTACAAAGTGATGCGTCAGATGTGGGGTTAGGAGCAGTATTGTCCCAGGTCTGGAACGGGGAAGAGCACCCAGTCATTTACCTGCAGGAAGTTGAAGTCCCATGAGGTAAATTACGCCACGGTTGAAAAGGAGTGTTTAGCGGTGAAGTGGGCTCTAGATTCCCTTCGGTACTATCTGCTAGGTAGGCACTTTGACATGGTTACGGATCACGCTCCGTTAAAGTGGATGGCTCAAAACAAGGAGACAAATAGAAGAGTGAATAGGTGGTTCCTGGCCCTACAGGAATTCAACTTCACAGTAAAGCATCGCCCTGGCGTTCAAATGGGGAATGTGGATGCTTTGTCTCGAGTACATGAATGCCTGATTGCTGGTGTTCCAACCCCAAGGTTAAAACAAGAGGGGGGGGTATGTGACAGCAGGAAGGTAAAGTCACCTGGTTGCATCCAGGGGGGTAGATATATTTCTCCCAGATTCAGGCTTTATGCTGACTTATACAACTAGGGTGGAGAGTTGTATAAGCCCAGCTGAGGCTAGTAGGCTCATGGATGACTCATACCTCTAGGGAGAGTGTGGGGCGTCGTGCAGACAGAGATGAGACCAGCTGAACCTTGTCAGCTCATTTAGGCCTCTATAAGGAACTCCCAGCTTCATTAGATGTTAGCTCATGCCTGGAACCAGACCTGTGTGGACTGTCTAGGGAGAGTGAACCCCTGTGCGGTGAGGCAAAGCCTGTGTGGCTATTTGTTTGGACTTTTACTAAACCAGGGACTTAGGGACTAGGACAGCACCAGGCTGATCCCAGTTGTTAGTTTAGGAAACCTGCATGTTTAGTCAGAGGTCAAACTGACCAGGATTTATTTTGTTTGTTTCTTTTTTGGCTTTGCTGTGTTTTTGTCACTGTACATAGAGAAATAAACCGCACCTTTTGATTTTGAAAACCACAACCTCCGTCTGCTGGCCCTGTTTTTGTGTGGGGAGCCCAACCAGGGGGTCACACACACCCGCTACCGAGTTAACCCCCTCACAATATATATATATATATATATATATATTACTATTTATATTTCCTTGCATGTGTTTGGGTACTCTTTGCTAAGTGAATTTGCACCAGATTCTCTAAGAAATTTCCCCAAAGTGACCATTCTATTTTCCTTTGGTAATTCAACCTCTATGAATCTGATGCCCATAATCGCAAACCGTATCTTTCTCTCCTTGCGTCTCTTTGAATCTCCAAGACCAGTATCTCATTTCTAATGTTGCTGTCACAGGGACAGAAAGTGGGGTTGAAATTCTCTCAACAGTCAGGAACTCCAATAAAAACCTCAAAAGTATTTATTTTATAGTGAGAAAAATTAAAATGCACTGTGGCGTTGCTAAAGGTAAGCAGAAATTTCACATTAGAGAGCTATTAGAGTTAAATTTCACAATTTTAGGTTGAGTTCTTCAAGTGCGTGAAATAGAAGTGGTTTTGTTTCATCCTTCTGTATGAGGTGTGAATTAAGTCTAAGTGGCAGTGGCATACGATGGAAACTAAAGCCTGTACATACACTGCTTTTTCTGCCGCGTCCCTCATGAATACTCCGACTGTTGGAAATGGAAAGTTGGAGGTGGCTGCTCAAATGCTGAAATGATGTTATGCTTCCCCTCGGGAACATGTGAATTAAGAACTGTGAGTTTGAAATACACCATTTCTTTTGTAAGGCTGAAAAAAAAAAAAAAATTTGTGGTGATGAGGGGCCGAGAGACACAGAAAATGTACTTACAATTGTATTTTTCCAACAATAAAACAGCATAAATGTGTAGTACCGTCTTCTTCTTTAGATCATCTAAATCAAATGGTTAGAAATAAAATATATGCCAGTACCTTAGAGCAGCTTTTCTTAACCTTTTTAACACGGAGGAACCCTTGAAATAACTGGTCTCAGGAAACCCCAGCTATTATACTTTTTTAGCCTGATCAGGGATCTCCAAACTTTCTAAACAAAGGGCCATTTTATTGTCCTTCAGACATTAGGGGGGGGGGGGGGCTGGAATGTGGTCTCCTCGGAGTAGAAAATGCCCTGGCATCAGTGGGAATAAACAGTGTCTTTGACTTGGTGGGGGTTAAAAAAAAGACATAGCAGCTTTGGTCAGTAGGCGCGGGAATAGTGACCTGTCATTGGTATTAAAGGAATAATGCCTCATCGTTGGTGTCATTGGGAGGAATAGTGCCACATTGTTGGTGTCTTTGGGAGGAATCATACCACATTGTTGGTGTCAATGGCAGAAATAGTGCTCCATCGTTTCTGTTATTGGGAGGAATAGTGACCCGCTGCTGGTATCAGTGGGAAGAATGGTACCTCGAGGGCCAGGTAATGGCAAGCAAGGGGCCACAGTTTGGAGACCATTTCACTGTATCTACAGCTTGTACATTCGTATGATGGTCAGTGGAAAGGCTTCTTCTTACACTTATGGTCATTGCGGAGAATCCCATCCTTACATATAGCTTAAATGTTCACTGTTGTCATTTAGTTACTTATCTGAGAGGCAAGCTTTGCTCATTGCTTAAGGAACCCCCAGCATCTTTGGAGGAACCCTAGGGTTACATAGAACCTTGGTTGATAAAGGCTGCCTTCAAAATTTAGGAGTTGTTTTTATACCACCATCCTTCTGATTTCCTGACGTTTGGTAGCACTGATGTTTTAAATATATAGTAAATTTGAATCTCACATTAAAAACAAATGTAACTTTTTGTTGGCCAACACCTCATTTGCTAGAGATCAAAATAATTTAACTAGTCTACAGCTTTTAATAGTAAAAGGTATAAAGGGCACTAATCGACTGCAACCAATCACAAGTCACTTACGAAAGCTATACCAGTCTAGAATGGTTTCTAATTGTTTGCTTTAGTACTACACATTGTGCCTTGCACTGTTTTGTGTTGCATGAGCCCAAGCATGTCCCAAAGAGGTATTAAATTGTTCAAAGATAAAAGAAGAATTCAGAGCATGGTAAAGTTTTACATAGCTGCATCAGTCCAGCTTGGACCAATATAATTCTGTATTACCATACCTGGCTGATCCCCCTGGAAGCTGGAAATCGACAACCATTACTACAGTGATCTCCACTTCCAGGTCTCATGCTGAGCGGCTACCCTCCTGCACTCTGAACACAGGAGGTCAGCCACATGGCACAGGCATTACTCCTCCACCTATCCAACCTGTGGTTGCAGGAAAGAAATTCACACATCTATGGCCTGCCTAAAACATACAAGGATAGTGTTTTATTTTATCTCACTGATATTCTCTACTTTCCTCTCTTGGGCAGCCTATGAACTTCAGCACTGCAAAGCTTCTGTCAGCCTTCCTCTCTAGCTAAGCCAAGACATACAATCAAGGCTGGAAATGTACATATTTTAATTACAGAATGTAACATATATTTTTTTCGAACAAAGGAGAGGGGTAGCGTTTTCAATAATGAAGTGACTGCTCTGGGCTTCAACAAAATGGCGGCCTCCAGCAGGAAGAAACCGGAGCAATCCTAGAGGCAAATTACAGCACACATTAATTTTGGTAAAATAATTATTAATGTGGCATCTATGTTCTTTTGTTAAAGAGCATTAATTGTTATTAGTAATGTTCTGCTGTAAGTCCAGTTGCAGTTTTTAAATCTGTCCACTGCCGTGCAGTTGGTCCTAATTAGTGACCGCTTCTGAATCTGAGAAGTGACATTCTTAAAGTGACGGTAATAAGAACTAACTGAATTTGCCACACATGTGGGTGATGTTACCGATACTGGTGCAAATGCTTGCCTGAATTAAGCGCAGGTAGTTCTTAAGGGAACTACTGCAAGAAAAGTGACACTAGGGCTATATTAAATTCCCTTAAATGTGTTCACACTACCAAGGCTTTTAACCTGTTGTCTACCGCCCACCGTCAAATGACGGCGGGCGGAAGACTCTCTCGTTCTGACAGGACGTCATATGATGTCCTGCCTTTAAAAGGAGCTAGGGGGCGCGCGCCGCCGCCGCGTTGCTGGGGACCCGATGCGCGTGCCCGACGGCCGCGATGGCCGCCGGGCACCCGCGATTGCCCAGTAACAGAGCAGGAAAGTGGATCTGTGTGTGTAAACACACAGATACACGTCCTGTCAGGGAGAGGGGACCGATGGTGTGTCCCTTGTACATAGGGACAACCATCGGTCACCTCCCCCAGTCAGTCCCCTCCCCCCGCAGTTAGAACACATCTAGGAAACACATTTAACCCCTTCCTCGCCCCCTAGTGTTAACCCCTTCCCTACCAGTCACATTTATACAGTAATCAATGCATTTTTATAGCAGGGATCGCTGTATAAATATGAATGGTCCCAAAAATGTGTCAAAAGTGTCCGATCTGTCCGCCGCAATATCGCAGTCACAATAAAACTCGCAGATCGCCGCCATTACTAGTAAAAAAAAAAAAAAATGCTATAAATCTATCCCCTATTTTGTAGACGCTATAACTTTTGTGCAAACCAATCAATATACACTTATTGCGATTTTTTTTATTTTTTTTTTTACCAAAAATATGTAGAAGAATACGTATCGGCCTAAACTGAGGAAAATTTTAATAAAAAAAAACAAAAAAAATGGATATTTATTATAGCAAAAAGTAAAAAAACTGGACGCTCTTCTTTTGTTTATAGCGCAAAAAATAAAAACCGCAGAGATGGTAAAATACCACCAAAAGAAAGCTCTATTTGCGGGGAAAAAAAGGATGCAAATTTCGTTTGGGAGCCAAGTCGCACGACCGCGCAATTGTCTTTCAAAGTGTGACAGCGCTGAAAAATGGCTTGGGCAGGAAGGGTTTTTTTGTGCCGGGCAGGGAAGTGGTTAAACATGTATAGGGCATATGTTTGTTATTTATGGGTCAAGATCTTTATGCAGAAAGTAGATGCTGACCCTGGATGATGCCTGAGAAAAGATGGTGTTGGCATTTTGAGAAAGGAAGATGAAATTATTAGCCGGGGGAGTACTGTAATTCTAAAGGTAATTCATACCCATATTTGTTTAATTTGCACAATACTTGGCATGCATTTATTTAAAAAAATATGATGCTAAGTCTGCATTAAATATGCAATGGTATAACCATAGCACTGGTAGTTATTTTTTCAGGCTAATAAATAATTCTGTGTAATTGGGTCAGTGATTGCTAATTTGGGTGCAAAGAATAAAACGTGCTGAAAGATTGTCTGTGCAATGTGTTATTTATCTTATACATATTAATTTGTATATCTATACTCTTCCCAGAACTGGTCAATGTCTGCAGGAGATAAACTTAAAAGATAAGCAATACCACATTATGCCATTTAAATAGAGTATATTGTCTCATTCCTCTAGGATTTTAATTGTTTTCTGGCCCCGTTCTGCTGGATCTATTGTTTAAACAAGAACTGACAAAGCAGCACTAAAATAATGATCTCCTGGTGTAGGTTGACGCCTCGGCCTGTTGCACGTTTGAGTCCTCGAACATCTGTCAGAGCTTCACATTAGGCCTGCAGGCAGTTAAGTCTCCATGGTGATTGGGTTCCTGCTACATGGAATTACTGTATAGTGAGAATACTGGCAGGCCCTGGATTTTTACTAGTTAAAGTGGTAGTAAACCTCACACAAAAAGAAAAGAAAAAGGTGCTCCGGCAGGATAATGTGCCAGTATGCATCCCATACTAACACATTATGATAGACTTGCCTTAAAGCGAAGCCCTTCAGCTGTGCCCTGTCACCTCTCGACAGGTCTTCTATCTTCAGCGAATATTGGGGGAAAGTGCGGCGCTCAAAATTGAAAATATAATCGTGAGATGTATATACATAAAAACCCCAGTGAAAATGCAAGTATTATACGATGCAATATATATCACAGTGGTAGCAATTGATGAATACTAACATACTTATAAAGTGCAATAAATATGCCTGGAGGCCAGTACACAATGATCAGCCTGTGATGCCAAAAAAACTGGCAAAGAAAACCAAAAGCAAAACAAAAAGCAGATAAAGTCCAAATAAACCAAACTGTGAAGTATGTGAACACAGTAGTGATATTGGTGTATGTTAAAGAAAGAGTCCGGTACAGTGATACATATAAATCCAAATATTCCAAAGTGAATCGGGTGAATGTATATTATGTTGTCTGCAGACTGTCCACAACCTTATAGATCTAAGGCCTACCAGATAGGGTGGACCCGACGGAGCATACGCCCAGTGGGTCAGACAAGCTTGGTGGTGCACTGTAGCACACCAAAAGGGAGACGCAGCAAGCACAGCTTCCAATGGGAGCCAGGAAATCACATCAAGGACAGCAGTGAATATCCACCATGGAGATCGTCAGCAGTACTTCACACAAAACCTCATCCCAGGGTGTATATGGTGTTATAAGGAAAAGAAAGGGGCCACATAGTGTAATTCAATATAAAAAGGTGAACATTTATTAAAATAATATAAAATGGTCACTTACATTTGAAGAGACAAGTAAAAGCATGTAAGATCATAAATGACGCAGTGGCATCAGCAGAGCCCTTCCCGACGCATTCCGCCCTAATAAGGCATCATCTGGGGTGAGGTCTTCTATCTTCACCCAGTCTTTCCAGGTTCGCGGGCTCCGGTCGATTGAATGGTCGAGCCGCAATGACGTCACTTCCATTCCGTCACCTCTGACAGGGCTTTCATCTTCACCCGGTCTTCCTTCTGGGTTCTTGGGTTCTGCCTGTTTGAATGGCCGAGCCGCAATGACGTCACTCCGGTGGAACTGTTCTCCCAATAGACAGCTTACTGTTCATTGAGAGAGCAGTATGCATGTGCCGGTGACGTCACCAACTGCTACTAAAGTAAATATCTGCTAAACGGTGCATGTTTAGCAGATATATTTACTGTATCTGCAGGTAAGCCTTATTATAGGCTTACCTGTAGGTATAAATAAAAAAATCGAGTTACTACTGCTTTAACACACTATAGATTGTAAATGTAAATAAAAGATACAGTGGTGCAAAAGCCGCTGTGCTATACTGTATTTGTTAAAGGATAACTATACCCAAGACTTTATATATAGCAGTTTACCAGTCCCTTGGCCTTATTCACAGGAGGCACACATAGTATGCCAGTGGAGGGCCATGTTCACCAGCACAAGGCTGCATAGGTGTTTCTGTACATCTGTGTGCAAACAGTCCCATTGCTGTCAGTTGGGATACAGCGCTGTACAGACATAGCCGTTGCTCCAATGTGACATCTGTGTGGGTACATGGCCCCCGAACAAATCCAGGATGCAATTGGGGCAGTGCACCCGTTCGGATGTCATATTGGGAGCAGCGGCTGTGTCTATGCAGCTGCTGCATCCCAATGAACAACACCAGATTTAATGAATTCCTTGACTATGTTGGAGGCTGCAGTTGTTGGCTCTCTAGAGGCCCTCCACAAGCTTTTATTTAGAGGTCTGAAGGGTCTGTATCCTTTAACTCCATCTATGTGTACTACAATTAGAGCCTAGAAGGCTGGCCTAGTGTATGAAAAATACCCCGCTGCAGCAGTGTCTCCAAATGTGCCTCTTTGGAAGAAACCTTCCTTGCCCCATTTTATATATGTTGCCCGATCCAGTTAAATTGACTAAATATAATATTAAACATATCGGCAAGGTTATGCAACAAGGGGCATTGCGACCTCTACCCATCTGTCTACTGAATTTTAATGTACCCCCCACATACCATTTTTACTATTTACAGCTCTCCCACGCATTCAATAGTCAATTTCGCAGCACACCCATCCAGCAGTCGGAACTCAAAACTGTACTCAGAACAGACAGTGATGTAAAACCTGCTTCTCACATCTATGAATATTTGTCCTTGACTTCCCTGCCCCCTCTGGACTCCTTGAGGGCCCGGTGGCAACGGTATGTTCAACTACGGTATTAGATGATGATGATTGGGATAACGTCTGGGACCTCCCGTTCTGGACCTTGGTTTCCTTGCGTGATGGAATGATTCAATTTAAAATAGTACATAGAGTTTACTATACTCCTTCCAGACTTCATAAGATGAATACACCTCATTCCCCAGAGAGCTGGAAATGTGGCCAAGCTCCAGGTGATTTCACCAACATGTTCTGGACCTGTCCCCCTTTTGTTCAGTTTTGGAAGGATGTATTATGCATCAATAATGTGTTTGTGTTGACTCCGGTCCCACTGGTAATAGATGTCTGCCTGTTGGGCCTGGTGGATAACCTCATCCTGACCAGGGCGGGTAAGACTTTGGTCAGCCTACTTCTTTTCTATACCAGGAGGGGATTTGCCTTACATTGGAAGAAGAGGCCTTCCTCCTCTATTTACTTTTGGAAACAACTAATAAACAATCTCCCACTTTATAAGGATACTTTTACTAATCGTGGATTCCCAACCAAAGGTGATAAAATTTTGTCCAAGTGGTTGACGGATCTCTCCACTGCCTCCTCTGATATGATGCGGCTGTAGTTTTGGTGCCCATGAGATTATAAGCATTAACAATAACAGAGAATTTTTTTGTTCTGTTTTGTCTTTTATCCTTTTATCTTTGCTTTTCACCCAAATGATGACTATGCTATGATTTCTATATCCTCATCCTTCTAACTTTAGGTTTTTTCATGTATGCACTCACCTAGAAGTCACACTAGCATTATCTTGATGTTACTCATGCCTATGTGAAAGTTACATTTATGTAATTTATTTCGCACTTTTGTGTGGGTAACATGACAATGCCTTATTGTTGTTTTGTTTGTCTGTTGTACTATTAGTACTTAAAAACTTACTAAAAAAAGATAAAAAAAAAAAAAACATGGCCCTCCACAGGTGTTCGGTTGTTAATGCTTCTGGTGAACAAGGTCTTAGATGTGTGGTGGCTGCATGGTATTTTTTTTTCCTTTTTTGGGATACTCAGGCACCTTGTTTTATACAGTAAGTGAGTCATTGAATGCTGAGACATACTGGAGGCCTTCAGCTGGCTTTAGATATTTAGCGTGGAACTGCATGCAGGTAGACTATATAGAATTGATTGCAGATGGTTTAAATGGATACAGCTCTGGACGCACAATGTCTGTGTTCGGGGTCGGCACACCTCCCTGCATACCTGTCAACCACGCTACTACAAAAAGATAGTCTTTTCATGCTGTGTGGGGCTCTGTGTCTGTGTAAATGAAGCCTTTCTCTGTTCATTGCTGGATGCAGCTCTTTGGCCACTATTCCTCCCACTGTCACCAATGAACGGGCATTATTCCTCCACTGATACCAATGATGAGGCACTATTCCTCTCACTGACAGCAATGATGGGACACTATTCCTCTCACTGACACCATTACAGGGCACTATTCTTCCCAATGACACCAAAAGTGGGGCTCTATTCCTCCTCCCACTGACCTCCATGTCTGGGGCATTGTTTACTCCCACTGATGCCAGGACATTTTCTACTTCCACTTGCCACAGTCTGGTGCCCTCAAGACTGAAGCACAGTGAACTGGCCCTTTGTTTTGAGAGTTTGGAGACCCCCTGGTCTAGAGCAAAAGACCACACTGCGCAGAAGGGCCTTGACAAGGCAGAGTGGCTTCCACATACATTTTCATATACCTCATATATTTTATATAGTGTAAAGAGTGCCAGCTTAATCTTTATTTCAATAAAATGGAATAATATCTATTTCGAAACCATGTAGGACTTGATAAATTACTAAGACGAGATGTGGTGGTGGCGACCGTGGCGAGTCTTTTATTTGCATGTTTGGAATTTGGAAATATTGCAGTTGTCATTGCAACCAAAAGTGAAAGGAAATCCTCCAATGGGGACAACTGTTTCCTCATTTTGGTAGATGTTCCTTATCACTTCTGTTCCATCTGAGGGAGTAGGGAAGAAAAATCTCCCAAACAGCAAAAAATTATCTGTGGGTTTTAACTCTTCCTTACTGATCCCAAAATGAATAAGCTAAAAGCATATAGAGTTGCAGTACTGTGCAGTAGTCAGAGAAGTCCAGGTTGTGCCCATCGAAGCATACTGCCACTGAGCAGCATTTATTTTAGAAGTAAGTGGATGCTATTCTCCATTCCATGACACTGGCTGGATGACATCTGGGTAGAAGGGCCTTTTCTTTTTCTTCCCTTTTTAACTGGAGCAGTGTGGGGGCCAGTTAGTACTTTAGGTAGTATGTTTGAATGCAGTGTGATAGTCATCCCACAGTGTTGTAGGAAAATGGGAGATGTGAAAAACATTTAATACACAGGTTTTTTTTTTTTTTTTATATTCTGTGGTCCAGAGAACAGTTCACAAATGATCTTGTGGGTAGGTGTGATAAGCACACATATTTCAATTCTGTAGAAATAAGATTAGTCTGTATTGTGTAGCAAGGATTACACTGGTTGACAACAGGCACATCCCATCGCTACCAAGGCCAACTCTGTTCTCCTCAATCACATAGTTGAGCCAGGAGCCAAAGCCTAAGGAGCCCCCTCTGCTTCGCGTAGCGCTCAAACTCCAGAAGATGGGCCGCACACCAATGATTTTTTAAACCTTCAAATAGATTATTTGAAAAAAGCAAATATAGGAGAGCTCATGCTACGAAACCTTCCATTTTCAACCACACCTCCAATGCTTTTCACCTTTGACAGGGCTTAATCATGGAGACTCATTGCCAGTGTGGCCAAAGGTGGAAGGTTTCGCAGTGTGAGCTGTCATTTATCTGCTTTTCAAATAATCTATCAGGAGGTTTGAAACGTCATCGCGTCTGGCACGTATTCTAGAGTTTGAGCATCACACTGGGTCCTACTTTGTATCCTATCCACTGTATTCTAATTCCCTCAGCAAGACATATAATAGGGATGTCTTACACGGGTATAATGTATGGGAATTTCATACATCTGTGCCAAACTTAATCAACTTCTTTTTAAATGTCATAGCTGAGAAATTCTGAATTGGAAGGTTAAAATCATGGCAATAGTTCCTAAAGGGAATACTGGTTTAGTAGATTGTCTTAACAAGAAAATTAAAACTTTCAATTTTTGTTTTGTAAGGTGGAACTGGAAATATTGAATTCATACATTTTGTATTCTCTTTTTCTGCCAGCTAGTGGAACTATATTCTTCATTGCATAAGATTTTCAGTTTCTCCTTACCTCCTGTTATAAATCTCATATTGTTTACAGAGTTCAATAGATCAAGGTGGAATTTGCACATCCATGATTTAATGAGTAATGCCCTGTACACACGATCGTTTTTTCCGATGAAAAAAGTCCAATGGACTTTTTTCATCGGAAAAAACGATCGTGTGTGGGCCCCATCAGACTTTTTTCCATCGGTGTCAAAAAATAGAACATGTTTTAAATTTTTCCGATGGGAAAAAAAAGTTAGGAAATTCCGATTGTCTGTGTGGAACTCTAACGGAGAAAAAAACCTACGCATGCTCAGAATGAAATCGACACATGCTCAGAAGCATTGAACTTCATTTTTCTCGGCTTGTCGGAATGTTTTGCGTCAACGCGTTTTGGACAGTCAGAATTTTGTCTGATGGTGTGTAGGCAAGACTGATGAATGTCAGTTTCATCGGAAATTCCGACTGAAAATTCCATTGGATTTTATTCCATCGGAAATCCGATCGTGTGTACAGGGCATTAAAGTGACTCATCCCTGGCTCAGTCTGAAGTTTAAGTGAGGGAAAGAATGTCTAAAAGCAGATTTCTAATAATTTGTTTTCTCTTTAGATGATCCATGGGTGGATAAAGCGATTCAAAATGAGCCCAAAGCATAACCATTAAAGTTTCCCTTTACATACTGACATGGCTAACCACTCTTCACATGTAAGGGGGATGCATTGGGGTTGATTTACTAAAGGCAAATAGACTGTGCAAAATTAGGTGAAGCTTCACTTTGCAAAGAATAGCCAATCGCTTGCAAGGAAAATAAAGCATTTTTGCTTGCACTTTTGGATGGTGGAAGTCAGCAGAGCTTCTCCTCGTTTTTAACTTTTTTTTTTTTTTTTACATAATAAGTGCAACCTGTGTGACAGGTGCTGGACAACCACAGGTCAGGAAATTAACGGGGGACTATCTTTCTTGTTGCAGTTTATAATGAATGTGTGTTCTAACGGAAGTGGGGATGGGACTGACTAGGGGAAGAGAGATCGGTGTCCATACATTATATGAACACACGATCAGTCTCTTTGCCCCTGAGAGAACCAGGATGTGTGTGTTTACACACACACATCCTCGTTCTTGTTCTCTAACGAGCAATCGCGGATTCCCGGCAGTCATCGCGACCGCCAGGCACTCGCATTGGATCCGGGGACACGCTTCGGGCACCCGCACGCCACCAGTGGCATCTTAAAGAGCGGACGTACAGCTACGACGACTTGCGCAGGGGGGCCAGCCTGCCACAGTATAACTGCGGCGGCTGGTCCGGAAGCGGTTAAGAAGGTGCTCCTAACGACAGCTCGTTATGTGTATAAAAGACACCTAATATAATAAACAAAGGCGCAAATCCACTAATAAACAAAAACCACGTTCAAAGAAAATGCATAGTTAAATAAGAAAATGAATGCCCTGAAGGCTAGAAGGTGCATATGAATAATCGCACAATAGATGAGTGCAACATAGAAACTAAAATAGTGATAATCAAAGGCATAGTATAAAAATGTGGATACACAATCTTTGTGTATACGTAATGGCAATTTGTTACACGTTAAGACACGGTGGGCATGAATACAATGTTACCCACCGACTATCTAGTTAGTGAAGATCTAATTAATTTAATTTAAATATTTTATGTTATGTATTATTTATTTATAGAATATTTTTATGTAAATTTTATTTATCTGTATCCTTGCATAAATAACCAAAGTATGTATTTATTATTATGCAACCAATAAATATTTCTGACAAGGAAAAATGTGGATACATATAAGATCTTAGGCCCCTTTCACACTGGGGCGGTTTGCAGGCGCTATTTTGCTAAAAATAGCGCCTGCAAACCGAGCCTAAACAGCGGCTGCTGTCTCTCCAATGTGAAAGCCCAGAGGGCTTTCACACTGGAGCGGTGCGCTAGCAGGACGGTAAAAAAAGTCCTGCTAGCCGCATCTTTGGAGCGGTGAGAGGAGCGGTGTGTTTACCACTCCTACATCGCTCCTTCCCATTGAAATGCATGGGACACCGCGGTAATACCGCCCGCAAACCGCGGCTGTAGCCGCGGTTTGCGGGTGGTATTAACCCTTTTTCGGCCGCTAGCGGGGGTTAAAACCGCACCGCTAGCGGCCGAATACCTCAGCAATCCCGACGGTATAGCGCCGCTAAAAATAGTAGCGCTATACCGCCACCGCACACACCGCCCCAGTGTGAAACCGGCTTTATAGATGCAAAGTTTGCATGAATTCCAAAAGGAGAAAAAAGAAACCGTGTGTTCTTCCAGTGCTCTTGTGTCAGAAAGTGATAAAATCGGCGCCGCTTACCCAGCTGTATTGAAAAAACGATTTCAATGCAGGACTAGAGCCTGTAAAGCTGTGCAAGACTGAAGGAAAGGCTGGAGTTCAGCTTTAGAGAAGCTAGATGTGTCAGTTGGTGTGTTCAGTGCTTTCATTGTATCCTTATTTTACCATAATATTTTCCACTGGGCTTGTGTTCTCTTATAACTGGCAACGAGTGACATTACTTTTGCCAATGTCAATTACTTATTCTTTGATCTTATTATTTACTGTATTTGATCATCTAGAGTCCGTCATTGAAATATTAATAAGTGATCATGTTCTATATGTAGAAAAGAAACAAACAGCTTTTCATGAATTCATACATGGAAATAAGGCCTTTCTATAGAATCGCTCCTAAAGACAGTAGAGAACGTTCTGCTTTTGTCAAAGACTTTGTCCAATTATTTTGCTTACTAAATAAAGGCTTTCTGGGATAAAAGAAATGGAGTGTACTTTCTGGAGTACCATTGATTGGGTGAATGGGGTGTGCGGAAGTGGGATCAATGCCATTAGCTCATAGGGAAAACCCAGATGTTCAGATGAAAGCACTGGTGAGCATTGAATTCACCAAAGAGCGCTAAAGAGAACCCTGCTTAACATGGAAATGTATTCATTCATCTCGGAAGTACCACTGGGGAGAATTTACTACGTTAGCAATGCAAATGTCTTGTGAATTTAACAGTTGGATAAATATTCTTTAAATCATCCATTGATGTAGGTAGATGGGAAGATTAGAGGATAAAAATTGTCTTTTAGTCATCCTTGGGGGAGAAAGGAGGAGTGTTGTCTGCTATTAAGTGTTGTAATTGTTACATTCTAAAATCACTGAATGTGATATACCATTGATGAGGTTTATGATATGGAAATTGATCCCCAGTATAAAAAAATCAGGCGGTTTTTTGCAGCAGTATATCAAGTTTTGACTGGTGGGCACCTTGTGGTACAGAAGGAAGTTCATAAATTGCATTCATTTATTTTAATTACTATCATAAAAGTCAGCTGGATGAATATAATTATTATCAGGCACTGACTGATCAGTCTGTACCTAACCGTAAGTGACACTAAACTCTGGTTTAAAAAAAAAATCTATTCTGTGTATTATTAACTCAAATATGTACCTTCTATTGCTTTCAGCCTCCTCTAAATCTCTTAATTTCTTTTTTTTTTGGTGTGAGGATTAGAGGGTGGCTACGTTCATTCTCCATGGTCCCACTGTATGAAGGAATGTAGCCACCCTCTCTTGCTCACTCTGCAAATGGACTATGGACTGTGGACTATGGGATTTGTAGTGTATGAATAGAGCAGTGTACATGAACACAACTAACGTGCACTGCTTACTGTTACCTTTTTTTTCTTTAATCATTTTTTATTATTTCAAATAGACAATACAAGAACAACCATTGGATCACACTTTCCTTAAAGCTGTAGCATGCAAATTATCACTTAATTCAGATTTAACGTGTTACTAACCCTGCTATGCGCGTCGGGACCCTTCGGGGTAAGACCACGCTATATTAAGATACCTCTCAACTCAACTCAACAACAGTAAAATCAGTCTATATAATCCAGTAAAGCATGCTTTTTATACTCACTGCGGTTAATCCTCTGCATTGCGTAAAACGGCTGTTTGATCCTGTAGGCATTCTTGCATTACTGTTCTTGCATTACCCCCAAAAAATGTCTGGATAAGAAATAGTTACTTGTGGGCTGCACATGCTCAGTTTGGTGTGTATTGCTAGAGAGAGTTGTTTTTTCTTTCCCTTGGGAGAGTGTAGCACAGGGCCAATCAGCACTGTCCAGACAGATGGTTCTGCATCCTGATAGGACAGCCAGTGCAGTATGAAAATCCTCCTACAAGCTTTAACCAGACACTGATAGAAGTCACAAGACTGCTGTATACTGCTGTTGAGAAAAGGTATTTAGCAGTTTATATTTACTAAAATTATTGCATGTTCTGTGTAATGTGAGAGACCAGATATAGTGAATGCAGGCTGCTGGGTTTAGCAAGAAGGATACTGATGGACAGCGCTCAATGGGTTTGATGTCAAAATAGCCAAAAAGTCAATGGGGCCATAAATAAAGACGTTTTTATTCCTTCAATGAACAGATGAAAAGATGACAGTAATGATAAAATGAGCCAACAATACCACTAAAGGTCCCAAGCAGGGATGAGCTCCGGCGTGTTCGCACACTCCATGTGCAGAGCCCGCCAGGAAGTCGGCACGGCGCTGCGCTAATCACAGGCAGGGAGACATGTCCCGATCTCTGCAGCCGCGCATCGGGACATGTCTCCCTGCCTGTGATTAGCGCAGCGCCGTGCCGACTTCCTGGCGGGCTCTGCACATGGAGTGTGCGAACACGCCGGAGTACATCCCTAGTCCCAAGGGTGTTGAGAGGTTGACATCATCCGGAAGGCAAGCAGTTTAGATGATCAGGTTCTCTAATCTGGTAGTGATGTCCTTTGATAACTGACGATGGTAAACTGTGTGCATTGCATACTAGCACATTATGTTCAACGTGCCTTCGAACAAAGCCCTTCCAGCAGCAAGCTTTCACCACTGACATGGCTTTCATCTTCACTCGGTCTTCCTTCTGGGTTCACAAACTCTGGCTGTGTGAGTGGCCGGAGCCGCGAAGATGTCATTCCTGCTCATGCACGCGAGAGCCGCCGCTTACCACCCAGGACTCTAAATGAAGGGCCTGGGTGGCCGTTTCTTTAGAGCGCATGCGGCGGTGACGTAATCGACTGCGTGTATAGTAAATTATCTCCTAAA
Organism: Rana muscosa; assembly: GCA_029206835.1. NCBI lineage: Eukaryota > Metazoa > Chordata > Amphibia > Anura > Ranidae > Rana > Rana muscosa. Next base: position 523,864,441 of record CM055118.1, on the reverse strand, counting down.
CGGTGCAAGTTTAGGAGATATTTACATTACCTATAGATAAGCCTTAATATAGAGTTTACGCCCACTGCTGATCATACCACCAAATACTCGGTCATCGGAGAAAAGGTCACTACATTGGACTTGCATTAGTGATCCTCAGCTCGTTTAGGAATTTCTGTAGACTTTTGTTTAAGAATATTCTAAAACTACGATATCACTATGATTATCTTAACCACTTACGGACCGCCCGCCGTCGTTATACGTCGCTACTTTGAAGAGGAATACCATTGTTATGGCAGCAGCTAGCTACCATAGCCCCAGTATCCTCTTCTTCAGCGGGCGGGCGCTTTCAGATAAGAGATCACTTTTATCAGCGGCGGGAGAGGGCTCCCGCCGCGCTCCGGTGCCCCCTGTCGCTTACCGGAGCTGTCGGTTGTGGCGGAGGCGATCGATTTCTTCTCCTGGCTGGGTATGGAGACGAGTGAGGGGAAGATGGCCCCCACCCGTCTCCATATCATTGCAGGGCGGAAGCGACGTCAAAACGTCACTTCCGCCCATAGCTCCTAAAGGGACATATTTTTTTTTTTCTTCAAATGACAAAATTTTTTGGTTATTGCATTTTAGTGTTAAAATTAGATCTGAGGTCTTTTTGACCCCAGATCTCATATTTAAGAGGACCTGTCATGCTTTTTTTCTATTACAAGGGATGTTTCCATTCCTTGTAATAGGAATAAAAGTGACACCATTTTTTTTTTTTTTTTTAAAACAGTGTAAAAATAAAAAACATAAAGGTAAAATAAGGGAAAAAAAATGTTTTGCTTCTGCACGCTAAGCTCGCGTGCAGAAGCAAACGCATATGTGAGTAGCGCCCGCATATGAAAACTGTGTTCAAACCACACATGTAAGGTATCGCCGCGATCGGTAGAGCGAGAGCAATAATTCTAGACCTAGACCACCTCTGTAACTCAAAATAATTTTTTAATCGTCACCTATGGAGATTTTTAAGGGTTAAAGTTTATCGCCATTCCACGAGCGGGCGCAATTTTGAAGCATGACATGTTGGGTATCATTTTACTCGGTGTAACATTATCTTTCACAATATAAAAAAAATTGGGCTAACTTGAAGACTGTTGTCTTATATTTTCATTCAAAAAAGTGTATTTTTTTAAAAAAAAGTGCGCTTGTAAGACCGCTGTGCAAATACGTTGTGACAAAGTATTGCAACGACCGCCATTTTATTCTCTAGGGTGTTGGGGGTTCTAAGTTTTTAACTTGTAAACAACAAATCTCAGAAAGAGGCACGGTCCTGAAGTGGTTAACCACAATGCATTTTGATATCATGTTCCAGCTCTAACTCTGTCTCAGTGACAGTAAGTTATGACTATTTTATCTTGTGACAAATTTTTTTGAAAACTGTTGTTTGCTTTATAATGGCTTGTTGTAATTAAATATGTCAGGCACAACTGTGAACGGTTCTAATTGTCTTTCTTTGCTGGTTAATGCTTTAACAACGGCATTATAATATTGTTTATGCTCTGAGGTAAAAAGCGGAATGCATTACCATGGCAATTAGATTATTGCAATACCGGTATATATTTTTAAATGTGTTAATTTGTTTTTTTTTCTTTTTCACGTTTTTATAATTGGTTTTACCTGCCTGCATACTAGAAAAGAAATAACAAAAACCTGTTTTAAAGCCAAACGAACTTCAGTCATTTTTTCATCTTTCCATCTAATACATTCTCTGCCCTTGTTGTTTTAATGTTGGATAGTGAAAAAAAAAAATTCTGCCAGTAAATATAGGGTACTTTCACACTGGGGCGGTGCCGGCATTAGCGGTAAAGCGCTTGATAGTTTTAGCGGCGCTTTACTGGTGTTATAGTGGCGCTTTTCGGGCACTAGTGGAGTGCTTTTAACCCCGCTAGCGACCTGGCTCCCAAACAAAATTGACATCCTTTTTTTCCCACAAATAGAGCTTTCTTTTGGTGGTATTTGATCACCTCTGCGGTTTTTTTTTTTTGCGCTATAAACAAAAATAATGCGACAATTTTGAAAAAAATGAAATTTTTTTACTTTTTTCTAGAATAAATATCCCCAAAAAATATATAAAAAACCTTCTTTTTTTCCTCATTCTAGGCCGATACGTATTCTTCTACATATATTTGGTAAAAAAAATCGCAATAAGCGTTTATTGATTGGTTTGAGCAAAAGTTATAGCGTCTACAAAATAGGGGGTAGTTTAATGGCATTTTTATTAATATTTTTTTTGTTTTACTAGTAACGGCGGCGATCAGCGATTTTTATCGTGACTGCAACATTATGGCGGATACATCGGACACTTTTGACACATTTTTGGGGCCGCTGTCATTTTTACAGCGATCAGTGCTATAAATATGCACTGATTACTGTGAAAATGACACGGGCAGTGAAGGGGTTAACCTCTAGGTGGCGCTGTAGGGGTTAAGTGTGAACTAATGAGTGATTCTTACTGTAGGGGGGCGTGGCTTGGCGTGTGACGTTACTGATCGTCGTTCCCTATGACAGGGAACAAACGATCACTGACATGCCACTAGGAAGAACGGGGAAAGGTTTGTTTACACTTACCTCTCCCCGTTCTTCAGCTCTGTGACCCGATCGCGGGACACCGGTGGCGATCGGGTCCCGCGGGCACGGTCATGGAGCTTTGGACCGGGTCGCGAGCGCGCGACCCACGGATGGGTTCTTAAATGGGATGTACCTGTACGCCCTTGTGCCTGTCCGTGCCATTCTGTCGACGTACATCGTCGTGCGGCGGTCCTTAAGTGGTTAAATAAAGTCCTTGCTATAGGTGTAGGCCATTTACATACCTTATGAAGCCTGACTGGAATATTCCCAGGACGTTGCTAAGTACTCCCAGGACGTTGCTAAGTGAGACCTAGTCATCACTGCTCACCTCCACCATCACAAGTGTGAACTCTCAAATGCTGAGCTCAGAGCTACTACATCAGGGGAGAGAAAGAGAATGTGAGGGGTTTGAATCAGAAAAAGCTTTCTCCTGTGATAGTGGAGGTGAGCAGTGATGACTAGGCCTCACTTAGCAACATCCTGGGAGTACTTGGCAATGTCCGGAAATATTCCAGTCAAGCTTCATAAGGTATGTAAATGGCCTACACCTATAGCAAGGATATTATTCATCTTTAGTCAGAGCTGCACAGTTTTGTTTTAAACCATAAACATCCCTTACCTGCATAGGCAGTTTTTTTGTAAAGATGAACTATCCTTTTAACTGTACACCACAAACTAAAAACGCTATTTAATTCATTTTTAATAAGCAAACTATGCATTCCGCCCTGGCAGGTATAATTTGGCGTAATAAATTTGATTTATTTGTAGATGAAATTCTGAGTGTCAGCCAGGTTTTTATTTGCCGTATATACTCGAGTATAAGCCAAGTTTTTCAGCACATTTTTTTGTGCTGAAAATGCCCCCCTCGGCTTATACTCGAGTCTGTGTCAGACTTCAAATTTGTGCGCCTGATCCCGGCCAGCCGTAGGTCCCCTGGACCCCAAACTTGGCACACATGTAGCCCCACTCTTCCTCTACAAGCCGGGCACCCCTTCCATAGACTCCAATGTTTAACGGTCATTTCTCCAGTGATTTTGGGGACCCGGTACCGGCCGGCCCTAGGTCCCCTGGACCCCAAACTCGGGTACCCCTTCCATAGACTCCCATGTTAAAAGTCAGTCTAGTCACACAGCGCCAGAGATCAGGTAGGGAGATTGGGCACAGTGAGGCGTGGGCACAGTGAGGCACAGTGAGGCATGCAGATGAACACCCTAGGCTTATACTCGAGTCAATAAGTTTTCCCAGTTTTTTGTGGTAAAATTAGGTGCCTTGGCTTATATTCAGGTCGGCTTATACTCGAGTATATACGGTAATCATTTTTTTTTTAACAAAAAGCAAAGTTGCCCTTCCATTCATGTCTCCATGCTTTATTTTTAGGGCTGTTACTGATTAAAATTTTCGTGTTCGATTAATTGATTTTTTTTTTAATCGATTAATCGACTAATTTCGATTAATTATAACGCACATAGATATCCAACTACTTTTAGCTGATCTCCTTGCAGGCCGATTCCCAGTGCAGCTACCAACCACTGGAAAAATTGATAGCAGGATACAAAAAACACAAAGGCAGCGCTCAATGGGAATAGCATTAAAACTTTTATAGTCTTCAAGTAGGTAACAAAATAAATATTGCACTGGAGATAAAATCGATGTAGCTACATAAACTGTAAAAATGGTGCAAGGAATACCTAACGGTAGCAAAAGCAGTCATAAAAACATGTAGCCAAGTATGATACTGGTATAAAAATGTGTACAACGATACCACTGCTGAATCCAGATGAGGAGGGGCTAACATCAGTCCGTCGGCATGTAGATGTCCCGTGAAGGGAACTATCACAACTCCCAGTGGATGGCTGTAGAATCCCAAGTAGATAGAGGGAAGTGATAGAGGGAAGTGTAACAGCCCTTGCGTGTGGCAGATAGTAAGGTCCCGCCGGCATGCAGATATGAAGGCACAGCAAAGGAGCCCTTCAGATGGACACGGCAAGCCCAAAGAATTTTGATCGAATTTTGATCGATCAAAAGAATTTTGATCGATCAAAGCAATTAATCGATTAATCGAGGAATTAATAGTTAATTTCCACAGCCCTATTTATTTTGTCAAAAAATAATTTAGAAATCCCCCACCCCCTAGCTTTTTTTTAGCTGTGGCCATCTTGAGTTAGGATATATTAACATCAGATACAGTGGGACTAAGTTAGGCCGCTATTCTAGTGCAGGTCCACCACATGGACAAGGCAAAATGGCTTGTCTCCTATGTGCCCGGTTCACGCTACTGCGTTGTGGTGGTGTGTGGGCACGGTGTGCTGAGAAAAGCTACTGCATGCAGCACTTTTTATCAATACAGCACGGTGAGAGGCAATCCACTGCCTCACAACATGCAGCCCGGTAATTCAACTTTATGAGGTCTTTGTTACATCTTAATAAAGTTTACTTAAAAAAATAAAAATAAAAAATGAAAGAAAAAAGGGTAGAGCGTGGTGATCTCGCCAGACTGCATCACACATCGGCAGCTGCGTTTGATTAAAAAAAAAAAAGAAAAGGAAAATCATCACTGTGCCGAGCTCAGCCGGAAGGCGCTACAATGTGGTGTAAACCTGCCCTAGGGCCACGATTCTGACCGCAACTTCAAAACGATTTGCTGAAATGACAAATCGCACAATGCGAATTTCAGATGCCATTCATTTTAATGGCACCTAAAAATGCAGTGCGGTTCTGCCGCGGTTTGTCTAGTGATAAATTACGCTACAATTAGGGCAAACTGCACCACGTGAAGTTTGTCACCCGAAAGAGGCTCCTGAACCTTTTCTGGGTGACAAGCTTTACAAGATGAGATTTGCTGCGATTGCAGCAGAATTTATCATGGCAGAACGGCAAATGAATGGCCTCTGAAACTTGCATTGTCAGATTTGTCATTTTAACAGAACATTTTTATATTGTGGGCAGAATCGTGGTAATTCTGCTTGCAATTCAAAATGCCCAGGTGTTTAATGCAGCTTAAGGGCAGATGATTCATGTAACATTTATCTCCTGGAATCCATCTGCTCTTAGCTTAGGCATGCAAGCAGGGGAGTGTGCGTAGCTGAGAAAACCCCATCCTGAAGGCTCCCAAGATGTATGGCATCATTTTGACCTAGGCCAAAAAAACAAAGTAGCTGAAAAAATTGTTAAAAATAAATAAAAAAGTTTAAAACAAGTAAATAAAATATACATTCCTATTTATTTACTAATGATAGCAGTAGAAGGATTAAAAATAATTAATGTTGATTGTGATGCCGCGTACACACGGCCGTTTTTAATGTCATTGAAAAAAATGATGTTTTTCTCGACGTGATTTTTCGTGTTTCCTCTCAAGCCTGCCTTGCCTACACACTATCGTGAAAAAAAATGCTCGAGCAAAGCGCGGTGACCCTTTGGGCTGCTTTTGCTGATCCTCGTATTAATAAAATTTGGTGAGAGCCGATTCGCGCTTTTCAGCCTCGTGCTTTTCAGTCCGTTACAGCGTGACGAATGTGCTATCTCCATTACGAACGTTAGTTTTACCAGAACAAGCGCTCCCGTCTCATACTTGATTCTGAGCTTGCACATTTTTTTCCCCCTCGTAAAAGCATACACACTACCGTTTTTCACGACGTTAAAAAGAACGACGTGAAAAAATAGAGCAGGTTCTAATATTTTTTAGCCCATTTTTCACGTCGTTAAAAATGCTCTGGAGCCTACACACGATCGTTTTTAATGACCAATTAAAAAAATGGCATTTTTCATGCCATGAAAAAAGGTTGTGTGTACGCGGCATGAGAGTTTGTGTGTGTGTTCAGTCGTGTTCGACTCTTCGTGACCTCATGGACCATAGATCGCCAGGCTTTTCTGTCCTCCACTGCCTCCCAGCACTTGCTTAAAGTGATACTAAAGGTTCAGTTATTTAAAAAAAAAAATAACAAACTTGTCATACTTACCTCCACTGTGCAGTTAGTTTTGCACAGAGTGGCCCCGAACATCGTCTTCTGGGGTCCCTCGGTGGCTCTTCCCCGCGATTGATAACCCCCTCTGGGAAGCTCTTTCCCGAAGGGGGTTACCTTGCAGGCGCGCTCCCATGTCATACAGCCGGCGTCCATAGCCGCCGAGTGCCGCCGTGTCATTGGATTTGATTGACAGCCGTGGGAGCCGATGGCTACGCTGCTATCATTTTATCCAATAAAGAGCCGGAAAGTGACGCGGGATTGCGCCCACGGAAGTTCAGGGCTCAGGTAAGTAAAACGGGGGCTCGGGGGGGCCGGACAGTGCAAGGTTTTTTTTCACCTTAATGCATAGGATGCATTAAGGTAAAAAAACACAAGGCTTTACGGTAACCCCTTTAACTTCATGTTCATTGTTTCGATGATGCTATCTATCATCCTTGTTTTCTGTCATCCTTCTCCATTTTCCTTCCATGTTTCCCAGCATCAGGGTCTTTTCCAATGAGTCCTCTCTTCGCATTAGGTGGCCAAAGTGTTTGAGTTTCAGCTTCAGGATTTGTTCTTCCAGTAATTATTCAGGGTTGGTTTCCTTCAGGATTGACTGGTTTGATCTTCTTGCCATCCAAGGGACTTTCAAGAGTCTTCTCCAACACCATTGTTCAAAAGCATCAATTCTTCGGCGTTCAGCCTTCCTTATGGTCCAACTTTCACAGCCATAGGTTACTAATGGGAATACCATAGCTTATAGATATTACTAGTGATATGATTTTGGTGTTGTAATTGGACAGTATTTGTGGTAGAGCGGAGCTCCTGGCGTTGGTCACTGAATAAAGTAGAAATGCAAAGTACTAAAAGCAATGTCATAAACACATTACATTCAGCAAACAATGCAAATGGGTATTTCTGATTTAGTAGAGGACTATAAAAGCCTCTGAAATTGAGGACCTATTAAACTATTGTACATGAATTGTAATAAAGCGATCATTCTCTTTTATTGTTTTAGCTCGCACGGGTGTGGATCCCTGATCCCGAAGAAGTTTGGAAGTCTGCCGAAATACGAAAGGATTATAAACCGGGGGATACGGTTCTGCATCTTCATGTAGAGGAAGGCACGGTATGTTGTATCTGGATGCCTTTCAAAAAGGAGTGTGATGTCTAGAATGTGATGATGCTTTACAGCGTACAAATCATTTTATGTTCTGTAGATATGCTGTCTGGGAAATCTGCTGTGCCTTCAAGGAAAGTACGCTCTGCTATAATGTTTACATCATTTTTATATTACTAATACAATGACTGTTCTACTGAGCAGTATATTGGGGCTTCATGTACAGAAAATCAAAGTGGAATTTAAACTCTGCAATATATTTTTTTTTTAAATGGGCCCGCAGGTGGTTTATGCCATAATGTTCTAGTATGCACTGCATATTGGCACATTAAATTGATATTAAAGGAAAGTTTCAGTTCAGCAATGCAATGTCCCAGACCTGCCTGCCGGCTACTGACCTCTTCGGGCAGCCAGGTTTCAGGACGCTATCGCTGGCCACTGCCATTGGCCAGGCCGAGATGAAGTCACTCTGTCAGCTTTGGCATTGCTAAATTTGCACATGCGCAACTCACTGTACAGGGGCGAACAGGCAGATAAGGAACATTAAAGTGATACTAAAGGAAAAGTTTTTTTTATTTATTTATTAAAAACAACAAACATGTTATACGTACCTGTGTAGTGGTTTTGCACAGAGCAGCCCCGATACTCCTCTTCTCGGGTCCTTCGCCGTCACTTTTGGCCCCTCCCTCCTGCCAAGTGCCCCCACAGCAAACAGCCTTCTGTGGGGGCACCTAAGCAGGCTTGCTCCCGAGCCCCTGCTCTGCTTGTCTGTTTAGACACAGAGCTGCGGCTCGGGCCCCCCTTATTGGCCAACAGCTCCTGCTGCTGTCTCAGCCAATGAGGAGGGAGAGTCCCTGGAGAGCCGCTCTCGTGCATATCGCTGGATTGCGATGGGTCTCAGGTAAGGTAAGTATTTGGGGGTCTGCTGCTACCTTCATGCAAAGAATGTATGAAGGTAAAAAACCTTGCACCATTAGAACCACTTTAAGGCATAATGCCTGTCAAAGCCCTTCAGTGCTGCACTGTCTGTGCTCCAGCTGATCCCAAGTGCTTCCATCTTCTCCCAGTCTTCCTTCTGTGTCCGCTCTGTTCAAAAGCCTGAATGTCCGGGCTGTGATGACGTCACTTCCATGAACGTGCACGGGGGTCACTTCATCACGGCACAGAACGGTTCTGTAAATGTTCTCTGAGCTGTGCATGCGTAGCTCTGTGTACATTACCGCTGACGGGTAGGGAGAAGCAGTTAGAACCAGTTCACACCAGAATATGGTACAGGAAACTCGAGTTCTTTGTGCATTTCTCGCACCGTATTCAAAACACACTGCCGTTTTGATCTGCAGCGGATGTCAATGTTAACCTAATGACACCCATTTGCCTGCACCGGGTTGCGTGTTACAGTAGTACTAGAATATTAGTACTACAAATTTTTTGTTAAAGTGGAACTAAAGCTGAAGAAAATGCAAACAGGAAGGCTGTTTTTTGCAGAAGAGACAAGTAATGTCTCTTCTGCAATAACATCCACTTACCTGCCTGTTTGCAAATCCCTTGTAGAATGTACACTGATCCTGTGCATGCAGAGTTCAGTTTACATTTTGGTACACTGCCTTGTGTGCCAGGATGACTGCACTCCTGAGCATGTGTGAGAGTGATGTCATCCTGTGCCGGCCATTTACGACAAATGATGACCGCAGCACCCAGAAGAAGACAGGAAGACGAATGGCGGCGAGAGACCTCACTGACATCTGACCATTGGAATTAAGGTAAGTGAATTTTCCTTTAGTTCTGCTTTAACCCTTCACTGTCTTCGGTGCATAGAACAGTAAAAAAATACCCATGAGGGTCAATTTATATAAATAAAAATGCTTTGCAAATGTTTCAGCTTTTGTGAAAAAGTCACAAATAATACCCACAATGTTTGTAATATGTGTAAAATATCAGTGTCTATTTGTTGACGTCTGTGGGGTGATTGAATCATTCCCTAACATTTGATCCCAAGGGACACCATACACGTTGCAATCTTTGATCGTAATGTTTGTGGAGAGCCTTAGATCTACCAAAAACGAATGCAAGGGTCTGCCTAATGGGTTGATGATACTATCCTGTTCTTTCTACATATTGTTGATGTATGTTTTAGTTTTTACATTTTCCTGCAGTATTGTTTCTTGGGCATATGTCATCTATGATGTTATTAATGCATAACTTTCAGGAAGTGTTCTTATAGACTTACGGTAAATGTAACTTTTTTGTAGGTCTGTTTTAATGCAGGCATTCTAAAAAAAATGTTATCCTGACTGGTTGCATCTTATGTTCAAGGATTTAGAATATCGTCTGGATGCCAAGACAAAGGGGCTGCCACCACTAAGAAATCCAGATATCCTTGTCGGGGAAAATGACCTTACTGCGCTCAGTTACCTCCATGAGCCGGCCGTCCTGCATAATCTAAAAGTGCGCTTTATAGACTCCAAGCTAATTTACACATATTGTGGTGAGTAGAGGAAAGCTCAGGATACAGTGTTAATCATTTTAAAGGTTTCGGTGTCTGCCTGTTCAATCCTCTTTCATTGTCTGGTTCTATGAAATGAGAAAATAAAAAAGCATTGTAAAAGTGAAGATCAGTATGCATTTGTTCTTTTTTTTTTTTAAGAAGTGAATCTAAGAAGCGATGTATACTATTTGTGTGTAAGCATATAACAAAGGCTGATTGGTTTGCAGACTGGTTCCTATTAGAAAGGCCCCCTTTCACACAGGTGGTCCAATTAGGTATGCTTGTCAGTTTTGGTCTTAGGCCCCTTTCACACTGGGGTGTTTTTCAGGCGCTTTAGCGTTAAAAAAAGCGCCTGAAAAAAGCGTCATCTGCAATCCCAATGAGAAAGCCCGAGTGCTTTCACACTAAAGCGCCTGAAAAACGCCCAATGTGAAAGGGGTCTTAGCATTTAAAAAAAAAAGTGCCTGAAAGAAGCCTCATCTGCAATCCCAATGTGAAAGCCTGAGTGCTTTCACACTGAGGCGCTGCGCTGGCAGGGCGTCAAAAAAAGTCCTGCAAGCAGCTTCTTTGCAGCGCTTTAGGAGCGCTCCTAAAACGCCCCTTCCTATTGAGGTGCTTTTTTTTAATGCAAAAGCGCCTGAAAAACGCCCCAGTGTGAAAGGGGTCTTAGCGGAGCTTTACCAGCGTTTTTTCGGGCGCTGGCAGTGTGAAAGGGCTCTGAAAGCACTCAGGCTTTCACATTGGGATTGCAGATGAGGCTTCTTTCAGGCGCTTTACAGGCCCTTTTTTTAACGCCAAAGCGCTTGAAAAATGCCTCAGTGTGAAAGGGGTCTTAGGGCAGGTGGATGTAAAAGGACATGTGTCTGTTTACCTCCGTCCAGTATTCCATCCAGGTCAAGCAAAAAAATAGAAAAGGTCAGAGTTCTTTTCTGTTTTTGCCTATACTCCTCCTGTGGATCACAGGAGTGCAGTTCGTTATCCACTCGTGTGACCCATTTTCCCTTCCTGGATAATCTGTAACTCTTTCCATGGCACCTGTTTAGCGAGGAAAATGTCAACTTCCATGGGCTTTGAGCTCCAGGGAAGCACTTTGATAAACTGTCGAATCTGGGGTTACCCAGATCTGGGCCGTTCTAAAATGCACCTTTGAAAGAAAATTATATGCGTTTTAAACCTCCACAATTCACTGACTATTGAGTCCTTTGACATTATATGAGGTTAATGAAACACATGGCATGATAAATGAGGTGCAGCAATGTGAAACAGAATGGGAGATGGGGAGGGGATGTGGAAGAAGAAGAATGCAAAGGAGGAAGGGAGGAGTGAAAAAAAAGAGAAGGTGAAAGGAAGAGGGCAACCTCTCTCTGCCAAACAGATGAGTAATAAGTCGTAGGAAGAAGCCTTCCTATAGAAGATATGGTGGGAAGAAACTTATCTAAAAGAGTAGATGTATAGAAGAGACTGAACTGGATGTGTAATTTCGGGTCCCATCAGTGTGAAAATAGGGATAGGTGTGGAATGCTCCAAATATACCTTCAAGAGAGGTAGAAGCATCTTTAGCGGGGAGAGTGGTCAAAGAAATGTTCTGAGGTCTTGTGAAGAGTGGATCCCTTGAAACAGAAATACACTGCAAACCCAGCAACCATTTAACAAACATTATGTACAGGGGAATCTAGTTAAAGAAATTTTTTCGGAATCCAGTTTGGGAGGGAAGGTAGATGGGGTCCCACCCCGGGTAATAAATGGCTTTTCAATCTGGCCTGGCGCCCTACACACACTTTATGAGGTGGGTGCGAAATCGTATCTTACTAGTAGGTGTAGTGGAACCCGTCTCCTCTGTTGAACTGCGTCATGGGAAAAAAAAAATATACGGAAAGTCATAGCAGTAACTATTGAAACAGCTACTTAATCAAAAGAACAAAGGTGAACTGTTCCTACAATCCCACGAAAAACTTGTACAACCCAGCAGATCTTGACATGTCAGCAGCAGCAGCAGGTGCAATCTTGCCCTGCACATGAGGAACTCTCAACCCATGGCTGCACACAGCTTACCTAGAGGCATGTGGCCCTTAAAGTCTCTGTAAGGTGATCTATGAAGGGATGTCCTTTTTGGACCAGTTCTCATGGTCCGGATCATATTGGGAACACCGCTTTGTCTGATGGGTATAGTAAGATGTATGAAATCTACCCAGTGTTTTTAGCCAGAGAGTGGTAGTATTAAGAAAGGTAAGCGTCTGAATTCGGCAGAATACATTTTGCCCAGTTTTGCAACGTGAAAGGCCCCTTCAAGCTGCAGTCTTCTAAGCATTGCAGGGTGAGAGTTTACTGGAGGTGGTAGACGCACCTTAAGACTTGGGGAGTACTGATAAAGTGGTTACAGGTGATTCTAGACTGGGTTCATTTAGTCATTAAGTCTCTGATGATCAATCCCCATTAGCTCTGGATCGAGATTTTCTCTGCCTTTTGTGGTCTCGGCATCAAGTGGCCACATGACTCTATCTGTATGTCGATCCAATCAGGGACATCAATTGTCTCACAGTCCAGAAACTGGAAAAGTTGTGGCAGTTGGGAAGGGTTTTTTTTGTAGGCAAAACCCACAGTTGTCTTTCTTGATGTTCAGTGAAAGAAAGTAGCCCCATCTGTATGTCGCCCCCATTGTCCTGAGATTGTCAAGCAGTAGCCTCAGCATCTGGATGGCAGCCCTATCAAGATGCAATAACCCTCGTGCCATGCTGCCTGAATGATGGCCTCTTTAACAGTGAAAAAGTGGACCCGACAGAGAGCATCCCTTGATTCTGATTGTTAGGGGTTTCGGTTGACAGGCACTCTTTTCAAGCGGTCTAAATAAGCATCAGAGAAATTACCTAGGAAGGTATTAAATATGGCATTCGCTGTTGTGTGGAGATCAGGCCCTTCTGTTGCTTCAGGGATGCCTCAGTCTGACTTTATTATGCCAACTTCGGTTTTCAGAGTCCTCCAACTGTAGTTGCAGGGAGGTAAAGTGCTGATGACAGGAGCATACCATGTCCTTGAGGGATGTTCTACAGGCATCTGACTCGATATGATGGGACTTGAGTGCCTGAAGTTTCTGGTCTGACAGGGCTGTATGTATGTCCTCTATCTCTTCTCTTAGCACCCCCCCGTGTACTGGGCACTCATCTGTTGTATGTCAACCTTAGCCAGAAGGCATGTATGAGCTTGCAAATGTCTGTCTCCTCGGTTGAGGCAGAGCTGCTTAGGCTGTGGGGATTGTGCAGGAGGATGCTGGGAATCTGGTAGAAGGTATCACTGACGTTGACATCGGAGATGCAGGAGCATTAAGTCCGTGTGACATCGCCACTCAAGTATAGGAGCATGGCTGTGTAAAGAAAGCTGTAAGCCCTTGTAAGCGCTTCAGTGGTTGCGGGTGTAATGGCACCATGCCAGGACTGGTGGCTGGTTGTGGGCACTCCCAGAATGACCTGAAGTGTGTAATATACACTGCCTTGAACAAGTATTCATACCCCTTGAAATTATCCACATTTTATCATGTTACAACCAAAAACGTAAATGTCTTTTATTGGGATTTTATTTGATAGACCAACACAAAGTGGCACATAATGGTGAAGTGGAAGGAAAATGATAAATGGTTTTCAACATTTTTTTACAAATATCTGAAAAGTGTGGTGTGCATTTGTATTCAGCCCCCTTTACTCTGATACCCCTAATTAAAATTTAGTGGAACCAATTGCCTTCAGAAGTCTCCTAATTACTAAATAGTCCACCTGTGTGTAATTTAATCTCAGTATAAATACAGCTATTCTGTGAAGCCCTCAGAGGTTTGTTAGATCACCTTAGTGAATAAACTGCATCATGAAGGTCAGGGATAAAGTTATGAAGAAGTTTAACGCAGGGTTAGGTTATAAAAAAAATCCCAAGCTTTGAACATCTCACGGAGCACTGTTCAATCCATCATCCCAAAATGAAAAGCGTATGGCACAACTGCAAACCTACCAAGACATGACTGTCCACCTAAACTGACAGGCCAGGCAAGAAGAGCATTAATCAGAGAAGCAGCCAAGAGGCCCATGATAACTCTGGAGGAGCTGCAGAGATCCACAGCTCGGGTGGAAGAATCTGTCCACAGGACAACTATCAGTCGTGCACTCCACAAATCTGGCCTTTATGGAAGAGTGGCAAGAATTGCCATTGTTCAAAGAAAGCCATAAGAAGTTCCATTTGCAGTTTGAGAGAAGCCATGTGGAGGACACAGCAAGCATGTGGAAGAAGGTGCTCTGGTCAGATGAAATCAAAATTGAACTTTCTTTCTCGTACATCACGGGACACAGAGCGGCATAGTCATTACTATGTGGGTTATATAGATACCTTCAGGTGCTGGCACTGGCAACTTCCAAAACCGGAAGTACCCTCCCCTATATAAGCCCCTCCCATCCGGGAGCACCTCAGTTTTTTGCCAGTGTCTAAGGTGTTGGCCAAGAAGTAACATGTGTTTTTCACTGAGCTTGCGTACAGGTTCTTTTGGGCCTCAGTAAGCTATTCCGGATCCGACCAAAAAAGCTTCATAGCTAAACGGTCGGTACCCGGGCCTTGCAAAGAGAAGAGCAAGGTTTTGCCTGTAATGCCTCTCTTAGGAGGGCTGGACCCTGGGATCCAGAGCTCTGGTCATACCCACGACCAAGATGTTTTCTGTGCAGGGTGCTATACAGGTCCAGGGGAGTGGAATCCTTGGGAACCCGGTCCCTGAAGGTTTAATTACAATGCCTGCCGTGATAGGTGAAGTTTGGGCTTCTGTGGACCAAACAGAGTCCTGCGGCGAGGAAAAGGTAAGTGGGGGCCCTCAGGAACTTGGTTCTATTGAGGGACCCCCAAGCCTATTTTGTCTTTCTGCCTGTTACCTAAGGTATTCCCGCTAATATTCTGTGTATGCCTGTTACTACTGAAAAAGCGTAAAAATGTTAATAGTAGGCAAGAAAAAAAAAAAAAAAATGTGTAAGACCGCGGTACCTGTGTTAGACACTAGAGGCCGCTATGGTTCTTTTTCTTGTAATGTGGATTTTTTTCTTCCGAAATCAAATCCAGGCAGTTGGTAAGTTCTCTGCTGGGAAGCTGTCTCCTCTGCCCTGTTGCTGCGCTCATCCATCCCAGGGCCCTGCGGCAGGGACCCTGGCTCCCATCTAGCTCCTTATTTTTTCAAAAAAGGCGCCGAAGGCGCACGTGCCCGCGCGCGTGCGCATGCGCCCGCGCGCGTGCGCATGCATGCGCCTCTAATATATAGAGGCGATCTGGAAAAAGGGGCGGAGCGGGTGGATGACGCTCGGTGTGCGCCGCGGCGCTACTGCGCATGTGCGGGCGTCCAGCGTGTTTTAAAGCACAATTACAGCTGGCTATTGAAGTGCACAGACAGAGCTAGCAACAGTAAAAAGGCACACAGAGGCGGTTGATGCAGGCATCCCCTAGAAAGGCACTTTAGTAGACACCAACTGTTATATAGCAGCAATTGTGCTAGACTATTCTCAGTAAAAGTGGTGTTTTTACGGCTGGAATACCTCAACTTTAGGCTTAGGAATATGCCGTCCAGAAGCTCCGGAACTGAATCTTCCAGGAAGCGAAGGGGATCTCATCGGGCTCTGAGGTCTTGGGCATGCTTCTGCTGCACCAGTCTCCCCTGAAAATTCAGAGGTAAGTGACCGTAGAGACCCCGCAGGGGTACATGGTACTGTGGCTGTCCTCAGTTCACCTGCTCCTGTGTATGTAACAGAGGAGGTTTTTTCCTCAGCTCTGGGAGGATTACAGAGAGATTGTCAACATTGATCGCTGCCTCCCTGTCAGGGAAAGCACGCCCGATCTCCGTCTCCTCCTTCAGAGTGCCTGTTAGCAGAGCAACAGTCCCATACAGGGATCGACCTGCCTGAAGGGGATCAGGATGAGGTTGATTCTGTTATAGAGGAATCAACAGTGGAGGAACCTTTCTCAGCATCTCAAGCTGAAAGATTATGGGTTCAGTCTCTGACTAACATGGTCCGATCAGCATTTAAAATGCACCTTGCGGAACCATCAACCACTACTGTATCCTCGTTGGGGTCGCTAGAAGCCACCAGACTGTCTGTTCTTTTCCACTTCACCCTTTACTGGAAGGGCTCATTTACCAGGATTGGGAACATCCTGAGAAAATATTTATTCCCCCCAAGAGATTTCCGGTGGTCTATCCCATGGAGGATAAGTTCATCAAAAAATGGAAGGTCCCTACAGTGGACGCAGCCATCTCTTGTGTGTATAAATCACTGACATGTCCAGTGGATAATGTCCAAATGTTCAAGAACCCAATAGATAAAAAATTGGAGTCCTTATGAAAATCTGCTTCTTTCAACAGCAAGCTTGGTGACACAACCAGCAGTGGGGTCTGCTAAGCAGTGAAGGATCAGTTGAAACAGGTCTTGAGGGACTTGCCAGATCAGCAGGCCTTGCCCTTACTGATCTACCTAGAGCTTTAAGCTTTGCGGTTGACGCCATAAAGGATTCAATCCATCAGGCCTCCCGCCTTACGCTGTCTGTAGTACATATGCGTAGGCTTCTATGGCTCAAAAACTGGTCTGCTGAAGCTCCCTGTAAAAAATGGCTGGTTAGCGTCCCATTTTTATGGTGAACGCGTATTCAGGGAAGACCTGGACAAATATATCCAGAAAATTTCCAGCGGTAAAAATACACTCTTGCCGGTTAAAAACAGAGTTAGAGGTCCCTCTTTTAAGAGGCCTGCTTCTCCAGTCCCTGGGGCATCAGCTGTGAAACAGTTCCGACGGCCTCCTCGGTCAATTCCCGGGGGTAAAAAACAGGGACAATCGCAGGGTAATGAGAAACCCTGGGTCAGGAGAGGTACAAAACCTCCCCCAAAGTTAAATTCATTGAAGGGTTGCCCACACTCAGTCGGGTGGGGGGAAGACTCCAGTTGTTCGCAGAGACCTGGCGGGACACGATCAAAACAGATAGGTGCTCTCCGCAGTATGTTTGGGATACAGATTGGAGTTAAAAGACTCTCCTCCTTCCCATTTTTTGAGGTCAAACGTGCCAAGGGATCCCCGGAAGAGAGTCCCTCCTGTTGGCACTAGAACAACTATTGCTCCAAGGAGTAATAATGGAGGTTCCCCTGGAAGAATGGGGGTTCGGGTTTTACTCAAACCTCTTTGCAGTCCCGAAGCAAACGGGGACGTGAGGCCCATATTAATTCTAAAAGGGCTAAACAAATTCCTGTATATCAGGACTTTCCGATGGAGTCGATCCGATCGGTGGCCACTGCCCTACAAGGGGAGGAGGAATGGTTAGCCGCGATCGACATCAAAGATGCTTATTTGCACATTCCCATCTTTCCAGTCCACCAAAAATTTCTACGCTTTGCAGTAGAAGGGCACCATTTTCAGTTCAGAGCCTTACCCTTCGGTCTGGCCACAGCACCACAAGTGTTTACAAAAATTCTGGCCCTTTATTGGCCAATCTAAAAACACAAGGTGTAATGATAATGGCATATCTAGATGACTTGTTGCTGATAGACCACTCAGTGAAAAAACTAGACGTGGTCGTTCACAAGACAATCAAGTATCTGGAATCTCACGGTTGGATTATCAACTAAGACAAGTCAGCCCTAAAAACCAGTCAAAAGTCTGGAATACTTGGGGCTAAGGTTGGATTCAGGCCACAGAAAAATATTCTTGCCTCGAGGAAAGGTGTTGTCTTTGAAAGATTTGATCCACTTAGTGGGTACAAAAAGACAGCCGTCCATACGCCTGTGCATGAGGCTGCTGGGAAAAATGGTGGCATCATTCGAAGCAGTACCCTACGGTCAATTCCATTCAAGGAATTTGCAAAGGGCCATACTGTCAGCCTGGAACAAAAAAGTTCAGGCCCTAGACGTACAATGTCCTTGTCCCCTTCCGTTCGCGAGAGCCTCCGTTGGTGGTTGGTTCTCCAGAATCTGGAAAAAGGGAAATCCTTCAGTCCGATTTCTTGGAAGGTGGTCACTACAGATGCCAGCCTTGTAGGCTGGGGAGCAGTACTGGAGCAATGGTCTCTCCAGTGCAGATGGTCGGATGCAGAAAAGGCCCTGCCCATCAATCTCTTAGAGATACGAGCAGCCCGGTATGCCCTAGTAGCATGGACATCCAAACTCCAAGGGTCCCCTGTCAGAATTCAATCAAACAATGCCACAGCAGTGGCATATATCAATCATCAGGGTGGCACCAGGAGTCGTGCAGCCCAGAGGGAAGTAGATTACATCCTGAAATGGGCAGAAAGATATGTCCCAGCCATATCTGCGGTATTCATTCCAGGAGTGGAGAATTGGAAGGCGGACTTTCTAAGTCGCCAGCAATTATGCCCAGGGGAATGGTCCCTTCACCCCGAGGTTTTCTGGACAATATGTCAGCGGTGGGGAACACCGGATGTAGATCTTTTAGCATCCAGATTCAACGCAAAGGTGGACAGGTTTGTCTCTCGGACAAGGGATCCCCTAGCTTGCGGCTCGGATGCCCTAGTGTTCCCTTGGGATCAGTTCAAGCTGATATATGCATTCCCACCGCCACGATTGTTACCTCGATTACTCCGCAGAATCAGGGTAGAAAATAAACCAGTGATTCTGGTGGCTCCAGCGTGGCCCCGAAGAGCGTGGTACGCGGAGATTGTAAAATGTCAGTGGGGAGTCCTTGGACTCTCCCACGTCGTCCGGACCTGCTTTCGCAAGGACCGATATACCACCCTTCCTTACCCAGCCCTAGGTTTGACGGCCTGGCTATTGAAGCCCACATTCTAAAAAAGAGAGGGCTCTCTAATCCTGTGGTATCTACCATGATCAATGCCAGGAAGCCGGTATCCAGGCAGATCTACTATAGAATCTGGAAGGCGTACATCGCGTGGTGTGAGGCCAGGAAATGGCATCCACGTAAGTACGTAATAGGTAGGATTCTGGACTTCCTACAGTGGGCTGTAGATAGGAAACTTGCCTTGAGTACTATCAAGGGTCAGATTTCGGCCTTTTCAATATTTTTTCAAAGGCCCTTGGCTTCGCATTCACTAGCAAAGCCTTTATACAAGGAGTGATGCGTATTAGTCCTCCGGTTAATATTCCCATATGTCCATGGGACTTAAACCTGGTTCTGTCAGTTCTACAGAAACAACCATTTGAACCATTACAGCATATTTCCCTGGTTCTTCTCACCAGGAAATTGATTTTTCTAGTAGCCATTTGTTCGGCTAAAAGAGTGTCGGAATTAGCAGCTATGTCCTATAGGGAGCCATATCTGGTTATCCATAAGGACAGAGTAGTGTTACGTTCTCATCCAGCCTTTCTTCCTAAGGTGGTATCGGGGTTTCATTTGAACCAAGATGTGGTTCTTCCTTCTTTTTTCCCCAAGCCTAGTTCGGTAGAGGAAAAGTTATTACATTCTTTGGATGTAGTAAGAGCAGTTAAAGCTTATCTAAAAGCCACTGCTCAGATTCGCAGAACGGATACTTTGTTTATTCTGCCGGAAGGCCCCAGAAGGGGTCAGGCAGCGTCAAAATCTACTTTAGCCAAGTGGATTCGACAGGTCATAATGCAAGCCTATGGCTTGAGAAGGAGACCGCCTCCGTTCAAAGTTAGGGCGCATCACCAGGCCTCCCTGGCTCAAATCTGTAAGGCCGCAACATGGTCTTCAGTACACACGTTTACTAGGTTCTACCAGGTGGACGTTGGAAGTCAGGAGGATGTCGCCTTTGGGCGCAGTGTGTTGCAGGCCGCAAAAGATCCTCATGTCTGATAGCGCTCAGCTTATGTATGGTGTATCCCCCCCCTCATTGGGCATTGCTTTAGGACATCCCACATAGTAATGACTATGCCGCTCTGTGTCCCGTGATGTACGAGAAAGAAAATAGGATTTTTATAACAGCTTACCTGTAAAATCCTTTTCTTGGAGTACATCACGGGACACAGAGCTCCCACCCCTCATTTGGGGACACTTATTGCTTTGCTACAAAACTGAGGTGCTCCCGGATGGGAGGGGCTTATATAGGGGAGGGTACTTCCGGTTTTGGAAGTTGCCAGTGCCAGCACCTGAAGGTATCTATATAACCCACATAGTAATGACTATGCCGCTCTGTGTCCCGTGATGTACTCCAAGAAAAGGATTTTACAGGTAAGCTGTTATAAAAATCCTATTTTTTGGCCTAAAAGCAAAACACTGTGGTGGAAAACTAACACTGCACATCACCTGAAACACACAAGCATCATGGTAGCAGCATCGTGTTGTGGGGATGCTTTTCTTCAGCAAGGACAGGGAAGCTGATCAGCGTTGATGGCAAGATGGATGGAGCCAAATACAGGGAAATCTTGGAAGAAAACCTGTTGAGAGTCTGCAAAAGACTTGAGACTGGGGCGGAGGTTCACCTTCCAGCAGGACAATGACCCTAAACATACAGCCAGAGCTACAATGCAATGGTTTAGATCAGGGGTCTCCAAACTTTTCAAGACAAGGGCCACATTGTAGATTTTACAAGTACTCGGGGGCCGAAAACGTCTGCACGTCTGTCTCCCCAATATATCAGTGTCCCCAATATATCAGTGTCCCCAATATATCAGTGTCCCCAATATATCAGTGTCCCCAATATATCAGTGTCCCCAGCATAGGTGTCCCCAGCATAGGTGTCCCCAGCATAGGTGTCCCCAGCATAGGTGTCCCCAGCATAGGTGTCCCCAGCATTGGTGTCCCCAGCATTGGTGTCCCCAGCATTGGTGTCCCCAGCATAGGTGTCCCCAGCATAATTTTCCCAGCATAGGTGTCCCCAGCATAGGTGTCCCCAGCATAATTTTCCCAGCATAGGTGTCCCCAGCATAATTTTCCCAGCATAGGTGTCCCCAGCATAATTTTCCCAGCATAGGTGTCCCCAGCATAGTTTTCCTAGCATAGGTGTCACCAGTATAATTTTTCCCAGCATAGGTGTCTCCAGCATAATTTTTCCCAGCATAGGTGTCCCCAGCATGATTTTCCCAGCATAGGTGTCCCCAGTATAATTTTCCCAGCATAATTTTCCCAGCATAATTTTCCCAGCATAATTTTCCCAGCATAATTTTCCCAGCATAGGTGTCCCCAGTATAATTTTCCCAGCATAGGTGGCCCCAGCATAATTTTACCAGCATAGGTGTCCCCAGTATAATTTTCCCAGCATAGGTGTCCCCAGTATAATTTTCCCAGCATAGGTGTCCCCAGCATAATTTTCCCAGCATAGGTGTCCCCAGCATAATTTTCCCAGCATAGGTGTCCCCAGCATAGATGTCCCCATTATCAGTGTCCCCAGCAGTGTCTCCTGTACATGTACATGTTCAGATTTATGCCCATTTGACACTTTCCTGTACAAGCCGACTTCTTCACTGTAGGAGCTGACTTCAGCTCTCCTGCACCTCCCGACTCCCGACTCCCGCCCACTGCTACACACACAGGCTGTAAGGTGGAAGGATTCCTAATGAAAACAGCGGGCGGGAAGCCAGGAGGTGCCACGCTGACGACGTCACTGCAGCCAATCCTCAGCTCAGCACTGCAGCCAATCCTCTGGCAGCACGGGAGGGTGTGCGGGGAGCGGCTTTTTGTCCTGGACCTGCCAGACATAGACTGCCGATAACAGCAGCTGCTTTTAAAAGCCAGCAGATCAGCAGTGCTGTGTTGGCAGAGTCTGTGCAAGCTGGGGGCCGGACAAAACACACCCGCGGGCCGGATGTGGCCCGCGGGCCGGGGTTTGGAGACCCCTGGTTTAGATCAAAGCATATTCGTGTGTTAGAATGGCCCAGTCTAAGTCCAGACCTAAATCCAGTTGAGAATCTGTGGCAAGACTTGAAAATTGCTGTTCACAGACACTCCCCATCCAATCTGACAGAACTTGAGCTATTTTGCAAAGAAGAATGGGCAAAAATGTCACTCTCTAGATGTGCAAAACTGGTAGAGACATCCCCAAAAAGACTTGCAGCTGTAATTGCAGCGAAAGGTGGTTCTACAAAGTATTTATTTAGGGGGGCTGAATACAAATGCACACCACACTTTTCACATATTTATTTGTAAAAATATGTTGAGAGAGAAAATTAAGTACTGTCCGTGATACTTTTTTTATTTGCACTAACATAGAATTTTTCAGGACAAGCTTTCGGGGTATGTCCCCTTCTTCAAGGTCCAAGCAGTACTGATTCACAATTTTTTTTTTTTTTGCAGAATGTTGAAACAAAACAAGAAAAAAATCTCAGAGGGAAAGGAAAAAAAACACATACAAATCAATGGTAATAAAGATAGCAGCAGAGTTAGTGAGACAAGACAGAGTTAGTGAGATAAGACAGAGGGAGAGCTATAGACTTGAGGGGGGAGATGCTAGTCACAGAGGGGGTCATAAAACCTTAGTATAATGGGTAAGGAAACCAATATCTAAATTTAGGCCATTCGTTTTTGTGTTAAAAAGAATTATCATTCTTAGTTCAAATGTTTTCCTTTCCTGGATAGTTCTGAAATTCCCTTTAAGAACTAAAACATTGAGGTCTTCTATAGTGTGGTCCGGTTGTGAGAAGTGATGTCCCACAGGTGTGCAGAAACTCTCTTCTTTATGTTCCTTGATGGTATGTCTGTGAAAATTCATCCTCGCTTGCAACTTCTGTCCTGTTTCACCAACATAAGATCCTTTGCCACACCTGTTGCATTGGATGAGGTACACAACATTACTGGAGGTACAGTTGTAAGATCCCATGATAGTGAAGGTCCCATTTGTGTGTGTGACACTTTTGGATAGATTGATCTGGTTGCACAGTTTGCAGCGTTTTTTATTGCAGGGTTTGCTTCCATTATTTGTGACTTCATAATCAGAGTGAAGTTTCCTGCTGATTAGTTTGTGTCTGAGGTTGGGTGGTTGTCTGAAAGCCAATAATGGGGGTTGTTGGAATATTTCTTTCAGAGTTTCATCCTCTGTTATAATGGGCTGTAAATCTTTGATTATCTTTTTGATCCCTTCTAGTGTTGGGTTGTATGTGGTGACTAGAGGTACTCGGTTATTTGTTTTTTTCTCTTTGTATTGGAGGAGATTTTCTCTTCGGGTTTTCAAGGCTGTGTTTATGCTGTTGTTGATGGTTTTGTCTTTATATCCTTTCTTCTGGAAAGAGCCTGCCAGTGTTCTGAGATGTTTATCTCTGACTTCTGGGTCTGAACAAATTCGGTGGTATCTGATGGCCTGGCTGTGTATGATGGCTCGTTTAGTGTGTTGGGGATGAAAACTGGAACTATGAAGATAGCTGCATCGGTCAGTCGGTTTTCTGTATATGGAAGTGTGAAGCTTGTCATCCCTGATGTATACTGTAGTGTCTAGGAAGTTGACATGTGTGTTCGAATAGTCCATTTTTAGTTTGATAGATGGGTGAAAAGTGTTGATCAATGAACATGAACACTCTGATTATGAAGTCACAAATAATGGAAGCAAACCCTGCAATAAAAAACGCTGCAAACTGTGCAACCAGATCAATCTATCCAAAAGTGTCACACACACAAATGGGACCTTCACTATCATGGGATCTTACAACTGTACCTCCAGTAATGTTGTGTACCTCATCCAATGCAACAGGTGTGGCAAAGGATCTTATGTTGGTGAAACAGGACAGAAGTTGCAAGCGAGGATGAATTTTCACAGACATACCATCAAGGAACATAAAGAAGAGAGTTTCTGCACACCTGTGGGACATCACTTCTCACAACCGGACCACACTATAGAAGACCTCAATGTTTTAGTTCTTAAAGGGAATTTCAGAACTATCCAGGAAAGGAAAACATTTGAACTAAGAATGATAATTCTTTTTAACACAAAAACGAATGGCCTAAATTTAGATATTGGTTTCCTTACCCATTATACTAAGGTTTTATGACCCCCTCTGTGACTAGCATCTCCCCCCTCAAGTCTATAGCTCTCCCTCTGTCTTATCTCACTAACTCTGTCTTGTCTCACTAACTCTGCTGCTATCTTTATTACCATTGATTTGTATGTGTTTTTTTTCCTTTCCCTCTGAGATTTTTTTCTTGTTTTGTTTCAACATTCTGCAAAAAAAAAATTGTGAATCAGTACTGCTTGGACCTTGAAGAAGGGGACATACCCCGAAAGCTTGTCCTGAAAAATTCTATGTTAGTGCAAATAAAAAAAGTATCACGGACAGTACTTAATTTTCTCTGTCATAATTGCACTAATACGGCTACAATTACGTCAAGTAAAAATATGTTGAAAAGCATTTATCATTTTCCTTCCACTTCACAATTATGTGCCACTTTGTGTTTGGTCTATCACAGGGGTCTCCAAACTTTTCAAGACAAGGGCCACATTGTAGATTTTACAAGTACTCGGGGGCCGAAAACGTCTGCACGTCTGTCTCCCCAATATATCAGTGTCCCCAATATATCAGTGTCCCCAATATATCAGTGTCCCCAGCATAGGTGTCCCCAGCATAGGTGTCCCCAGCATAGGTGTCCCCAGCATAGGTGTCCCCAGCATAGGTGTCCCCAGCATTGGTGTCCCCAGCATTGGTGTCCCCAGCATAGGTGTCCCCAGCATAATTTTCCCAGCATAGGTGTCCCCAGCATAGGTGTCCCCAGCATAATTTTCCCAGCATAGGTGTCCCCAGCATAATTTTCCCAGCATAGGTGTCCCCAGCATAATTTTCCCAGCATAGGTGTCTCCAGCATAGTTTTCCCAGCATAGGTGTCCCCAGCATAATTTTCCCAGCATAGGTGTCCCCAGCATAATTTTCCCAGCATAGGTGTCCCCAGCATAGTTTTCCTAGCATAGGTGTCACCAGTATAATTTTTCCCAGCATAGGTGTCTCCAGCATAATTTTTCCCAGCATAGGTGTCTCCAGCATAATTTTTCCCAGCATAGGTGTCCCCAGCATAATTTTCCCAGCATAGGTGTCCCCAGCATAATTTTCCCAGCATAGGTGTCCCCAGCATGATTTTCCCAGCATAGGTGTCCCCAGTATAATTTTCCCAGCATAATTTTCCCAGCATAATTTTCCCAGCATAATTTTCCCAGCATAGGTGTCCCCAGTATAATTTTCCCAGCATAGGTGGCCCCAGCATAATTTTACCAGCATAGGTGTCCCCAGTATAATTTTCCCAGCATAGGTGTCCCCAGTATAATTTTCCCAGCATAGGTGTCCCCAGCATAATTTTCCCAGCATAGGTGTCCCCAGCATAATTTTCCCAGCATAGGTGTCCCCAGCATAGATGTCCCCATTATCAGTGTCCCCAGCAGTGTCTCCTGTACATGTACATGTTCAGATTTATGCCCATTTGACACTTTCCTGTACAAGCCGACTTCTTCACTGTAGGAGCTGACTTCAGCTCTCCTGCACCTCCCGACTCCCGCCCACTGCTACACACACAGGCTGTAAGGTGGAAGGATTCCTAATGAAAACAGCGGGCGGGAAGCCAGGAGGTGCCACGCTGACGACGTCACTGCAGCCAATCCTCAGCTCAGCACTGCAGCCAATCCTCTGGCAGCACGGGAGGGTGTGCGGGGAGCGGCTTTTTGTCCTGGACCTGCCAGACATAGACTGCCGATAACAGCAGCTGCTTTTAAAAGCCAGCAGATCAGCAGTGCTGTGTTGGCAGAGTCTGTGCAAGCTGGGGGCCGGACAAAACACACCCGCGGGCCGGATGTGGCCCGCGGGCCGGGGTTTGGAGACCCCTGGTCTATCACATAAAATCCCAATAAAATACATTTACGTTTTTGGTTGTAACATGACAAAATGTAGAAAATGTCAAGGGGTGTGAATACTTTTTCTAGGCACTGTATGGGTATTTCAGGGTGTGGGAAGGTGCCAGAAGTCTTCCCCCTTCTTTGGTATAGGTTGTAGAGATAGACAGGTAGACTGATCAGCTGGGGCACTTTCTTTGCACAGAGCTCAGGACAGGAACATCCGCCATGATTGATCCACGCCCCCCCGAACGTTTAGCATTTAACTGTGATAGTGTAGCTATAAAATCTTGAGAGAGATAGATATGTAGCGGGTGTTTACTTTCCCGCCAGAAATTTTGAATTTTTGCGGTGACACCAGTGGTGTATCTCCGACGGTCCACCGGGTGGCGCTGTCACTTTGGGCCGACGGACGAGTCATTGCTGGGTCGAATCCTTTTTTGGCTTTTCTCGGCAGCCGTGTGGTGGGGCGGGGAACCCGCTGCGCATGCCGGGGGAAGGTATAAAGGGGGCCGGCCATTTTGTCACGGGGTTCGTTGTCCCTGGCACCTTCAGCCTGCGGACGGAGTTCGTGTTTGTCCTCTAGGCGGACTGGGCCTAGAGGACCACCGGAGGTCGTGTTCCACCTCCAGGCACCTTTAGCCTGGGGTGAGGTACTCGGTTGGCGGTCCGGAGCTCAGTGCCCAACACTGAGTTCCGCGAGGGAAGGATCCTAGGGTGCTCCGGAGATGGACGCCTGAATCCGAGGTGGACGTAATGGACCGGGGAGAGCTCCTCATCTGAAGACCCGGTGCAGCATACTGCCGGTGACGGGTGAGCCTCTTGTCGGAGACGTCCGGAAGGTGAATTCCCTTGTGCGGAGACCATTGCCCACTCTTTGGAGGAGAGTGGAGGAAAGAACTTGTGTCTGGGCCTATATACACATTCACACCTCCTGTTCTGTTTTGTAAAGCAAGCAAGTCCATGCTATGTTCAAATAAAGGAGTGTTGGACTTGCAATGGTGTGAGGCTCGTTTCCTGGCAGATGACTCTTGAAGGGAGGACCCGATACACAATGCAGGCCCGAAGGTAAAACAAACTTCTGCTAATACCACTTATACATCTGTGGTGGAGGCCTGGCGTAGCGGCTGCACTCCCTTTCCTATCATACCCCTAGACCAGAGACATTGCGAGCGAGAACTTTAAGAGAGGAAATTGGGAGTGTGGTGGGGGTCGGACGACCCTGTCCGCTACAGACAGACAGACAGACAGATAGATAGATAGATAGATATATGGGTGTTACATTTTTAAGGCTTTATTTTCATAATATAGAATGTATAAAATGTGTACCCTGCCCCACCTCAGTCATTTCTTTGCACAGACATAATATTGGCTGTACATTCTGATCCTGTCATCATCTGTGACTCTGCAGAGGAGAAAAGCTGACGCTCACATGAGTCAGAGGAACCTATGACTTCTCCAGATTCTGAAAAGTTATCCCACAGATGACATTGTTTACATGGTTCCCTAGGAAAGAGTTCAATAGACCCCATCACCAAACTAAACATTCTCTTTGTATATTTAATTATAACAGTGCTTTGATTGCACATCCTATTACCCCCTCTGGGCAATACATTTCTAACTCATTTTAGAATGACATGCAGGGGGAAAAAAGCTGAATTCTGTGGAAAACAAGAATGCTCCCTGGCATTGAGTCTGCCCCCGCACACCAAGGTTTAAATGCGCATTTATGTCTAGGGTATCGAAAAATCACTCACCCGATCCATACTCCCACAGCCTCTGTTTAAGCTGTAAGACCGGTGCCTGCAGCCTCTTCTCAGCTGCACTTTAGCAGTTGCAGGTCCTCTGATGTCATCAAGTACAGTGCAGGGCACAAGGCTCTTCACTGGACATGAGGACGCCAAGTTGACGGTCCACAAGCATAGGGGAGTGCCAGATGTCAGTAGAGCAGGGGATCAGGTAAGTAAAAATGTTCTCTGATGCCCTAGACTTTAAGTGGTTCTAAAACCTATTTTTTTTTTACCTTTAATGCCCCCCCCCCTTCTTACTTACCTGAGCTGAGCCCTCATTCGATCCAGCGCTGTCCATGTCTGCAGCTGGGGCGCTGGGAGCCATATTGGATAGAGAGGAGGGGCCAGGAGCCCCCCAGAGGGGGACCCAAGAAGAGGAGGTTCGTGGCCGCTCTGCGCAATTCTGTTGCACAGAGCAGATAAGTATGAAAATATTAGTTTCTTTCTAATATACATTTTTACCTTTACAATCGACTGAATGTTGATTTTACCCCACTAACCATTAGAAAATGGAACTAATGTTTTGTAAGCAAAAGGTTTACAAATGAAATTCTACAGATGTGTGGCCAGATTAAAGACCGTAGGGGCTTTATAATTCACTGCTTCAGTGGTTGGTCTTTCCCTAGAACGCTCAGTCTAAGCAGACTAAAATAACAATGCTACTAAATGCAGATTTCAACTTTTAGTCATTAATCAGTGGCTAAGCCTCATCTCCGCCTCTAACCTCTCCCTGACTGCTGATGTATGGAGAGTTCAGTGACACGTGATTGTCATGGGAATGGAGAAGGTGTGTTTGATAGGTGGGTTGTGATTTACAGACTAAAGGCCGAAACACAAAGTTTGATTTTCTCTCATTCCACTGCTGGCACCCACAGCTGTCTGAATAACCAAACAGTGACTCCGTCTGAAAACAATGGTCATACCTCAAACTCAGCTTTAAAGTAGAACTATAGGAATTTTTTTATTTATTTTTTCCATTTTGGATAGCGTTAGGGAGGATTATAACCCCTTTCAGATAAACACACACCTGTCCCAGGATCCAGCGATGTGCTCACCCAAGCCACCCCTTCCATCCGTCTTCTGTCCCTGTGCCAGCATCTCAACTGTGGGCCCCTGGCTGTGACAGCTTGTGGCTTCACAGCTGGGTGCCCATTGCACATGCGTGAGCTGCGCTGTGCATTGTGAATGGTCCTGCAGTCTTCTGGGACCTGTGACATGTTCTAGATGATTGCGAGGATGGAGGGGTTGAGGAGAACTTCCAGTCGGATCGCCTAAACTTCCTGCCAAGCACATTCTATTCACAACTGAGCATAGCTGAAACGAGTGTTCCCGCTCACGTTATTATTAGGGGTGCGCATCTTCACTAGTTTCACGATTTGATTTGATTACGATTATCTGGTCAACGATTCGATTCGATTCCACGATGCATCACGATTACTGACGAGCTCTCAGTTCCGCTTCCTCCCTGCAATCTTCTGGGACACATCACAGGTCCCAAAAAATTTGCCCGGCTATGTAGGACAGCGCAGTGAGACATGTGCACCCGGCTGTGAAGCTGCAAGCAGAATGGAGGGTTCGGGTGGTCACGTCGCTGGATTGTGGGACAGGTGAGTGTCTTTTATTAAAAGTCAGAAGATACACTTTTTTTGTAGCTGCTGATTTTTAATAAAACAAAAAATTTACTGAACTCTGCTTTGAAATAAAAATAACCTCACTCCCTTAAAGTGGAGTTTCACCCAAAAGTAGAACTTCCGCTTTAAGCACTCCTCGCCCCCTGACATGCCACATTTGGCATGTCATTTTTTTGGGGTGGGGGGGTGTCCTCTTTTTAGTGGGACTATCTGTCCCGGCCGCCTAGGGGACGCCTCCTCTCGCCCTAGGTGGCCCTTCCCTGCCAGCGATCTTCTGGGACACAACACAGGTCCCAGAAGATTGGCTGGCCAATGGCAGAGCACAGTGCACGCCCGGCCGCGAAGCCGTAAGCTATCATGGCCGGGTGCCCACAGTAGATATGACGGCGTCAGGAAGAGGAGCGGGGGAAGGTACGGGGCTCCGTGTGGCCGCATCGCTGGACTGTGGGACAGGTAAGTGTCGGTTTAATAAAAGTCAGCAGCTACACTTTTTGTAGCTGCTGACTTTTAATAAACTAAAAAACAGTGGAACTCCGCTTAGAAAAGTGCACTAATCCTGTGCACTACAGGGTACAGGCATTCACGCATGTGGATGGTGGGAGGTCAGGAGGGATTAGAATCCACAGCAAACAGCCCTATGAAGTTCCCTGTACTGTCTCTGTGCTGAAATTTCTCTGGGCTCCAAAGTTTGCACATTCCAGCACACTAGGAGTTAACACAGTGGAATGTGCAAACGGGAAGCCGGGGGAAATCTCAGCACAGAGCACGTGTAGGAGTTAAAAGTATACTGCTGTTAAAATACCCGTTTTGTAATAAATGCCGTTATAATCCATTAAGTGGCCACCGCTGTATGTGCATTTTTAAAATATATGCAGCTTCATACCTGCATTTCTGTCTGTATACAACTGTATATGCCGCTCATGTGACACTGTCCGGTCCGCCTCTCTCCTCTCACGTCTCTCCCCTCTCCTGACGTCAGTGGAAGTTCTCAGCCCCGCCCACCGACTGTAGCTATCAGATCAGAAGAGAGACGTGATAGGTGAGAGGCGGGCCGGAGCGAACAGTCACATGAGCGGCATATACAGAGTATACAGACAGAAATGCACGTATGAAGCTGCATATATTTTAAAAAGCACATGCAGCGCTGGCCACTTAATGGATTATGACGCCATTTATTAGATTTTAACAGACACGCTCGAAGCGCTCTCCCGGGAGGGGCGGGGCAAGTCGGGATGACATCACCCAACATTGATTATTGGGGTCACACGCATCGATGCTGCATCGGGGACCCCCGAATCGCGATTCGTCGATGCAACGATTAAATTCAGCACCCTTAGTATTATGCACATTTTCCAAGCGTAATCGTCACTTAAATAGGCTGCCCTACACGTGACTAATGCCCCAAAGAAGCTCTAGAATTATTTTTAGTCATGGAGTGTCGCATGTTTTTTCAGTGCACATTTCTAGACGTTTGTCGTGCGGCAAAACACGCGTCTTCTAACCATGATGTTGGCTCAAACTTGCCACACATTTCAGAAATGTGCTGCAGACTCGCATTGGGCTTGCATTGCCATAATGACCAGGCAAGCGTGATGCGTGTTTCCAAAATGTGCACAAAGTGCGGGTTGCCACACATTCAGAAACGTGCGGATGCGAATGAAACCTAATTGGTGACGCAAGCGTGATTTAAATTAGCACGTGTTTTTTGAAATTCATGGCAAAACATGCATTTCTTGTGGGTTGCCATGCGTTCAGAAACCTGTACAAATTGTACGCAGGTACAACACGTGTTGGCGCACATTTCTGAAATGCACGACAAAGAGCATGTTTTCTAAGCGGGTTGCCACGCATTCGAAAATGCATAGATTCAAATGTAGCCTAAATGGTAACGCAAGTGTGTGAAGCATATTGCTGTGCATTTTCAAAATGCATGGCAAAGCGTGCATTTTCTTGCGTGTTGCCGTGCATTTGGAAATGCGCAGATGCGAACACAGCCTAAATGGTTACGCAAGCGTGACGCACATTGCAGCTTGTTTTCTAAATGCATGGCAAAGCGTGCATTTTCTTGCAGGTTGCCATGCATTGGGAATAGCACAGATGCAAGCGAATGGTAATGCAAGTGCAACGTGTGTGGCTGTGCATTTTTGAAATGCACGACAAAGCGTGCGTTTTCTATGTGTGTTGCCGCACGTTTAGAAATGCGTAGATGCAAACGAATGGTAACGCAAGCATGACAGAAGCACTAATCACGTATCGGATCGAGCAAGCAGATATTGCAGCTTACCAGTCCTTTGATGTGGTGGCTGCATTCATTTGCCAGGCTCAAATTATTCCAGCAAGTACAGAAAATAACTGTTGATTTTGCAAGAAATGCAAGATCCTTGTCTCTTGCTTACTATGAGCTGAACTGGAAGAAAAAAAACAATGTTATCTTCCTTCTGTAAACTAATATATCCCCATCCTCCAAGTAATAAAGCCGAACAAAGGCAGACATGTACAGACAGTTCCTGCTGGCTGTCGTCGGGCAGGTGAGCTTTAAGGCCGAGCCACTGCACATTTATCCATGGGAAACTGCTTTTCTGTGCTGATCAGAAGCGTCCGATCACGTGACTGCTGTGATAGCCAATCACAACAGTCACCAGATCAGGAAGCTTACCTCCAGCCCCCAGTGTTTGTAAAGGCAGAAGGTTTTTTATGTTAATGTATTCTATGCATTAAAGCGGAGGTCCCACTACATTTTTTTTATTAAAGCCAGCAGCTACAAATACAGCAGCTGCTGACTTTTAATATATGGACACTTACCTGTCCAGGTCGCCTGCGATGTCGGCAGCTGAAGCCGATCTGTCGCTCGAGGATCGGCTGCTGCCGCCGCCATGCTCGGTGAGGGAATCAGGAAGTGAAGCATTGCGACTTCACTTCCCAGTTCCCTACTGCACATGCGCGAGTAGAGCTGCGCGTCTTCACTGGTCCCCGCTTTGTTCTGGGAGCTGTGTGTCTCCCAGAAGACAGCGGGGGTACAGAGTAGGCGATCACTGAGGTGATCTATGCCAGGTAGTGGGAGCAAATACCTGTACTAGACAGGTATCTGCTCCTTCCTGAAAGGTGCCAAATGTGACACCGGAGGGGGGGGGGGGTTCCAAAAAGTGGAAGTTTCATTTTTGGGTGGAACTCCACTTTAAGATAAAAAGCCTTCTGTGTACAGCAGCCCCTCTAATACTTACCTGACCCCCATTTCTATCCAGCAATGTCCACAAGTGCCTTGGCCATCCCTCCTGATTGGCTGAGACACAGCAGCGACACCATTGGCTCCCGCTGCTGTCAATCAAATTCAATTGGCCAATCAGGAGAGAGAGGGGGTGGGGCTGATCCAGGGCTCTGTGTTTAAATGGACACAGGGAGCTGCGGCTTGGCTCAGGTGCCCCTATCGCAAGCTGCTTGCTGTGGGGGAACTCGACAGGAGGGAGGGGCCAGGAGCACAGAAGAGAGACCCCGAGAAGAGCAGGATCTGGGCTGCCCTGTGCAAAACCACTATACAGAGCAGGTAAGTATAACATGTTTATTATTTTTATTTTAAAAAAAACTGAGACTTTTACAAAAAGACCCCTTTCACACTTATGTGACTTGTCCTGCGACTTGGAACTGCAAAGTCACATGACAAGTCATACCCCTTGATTTCCAATGAGTACCGTTCATATCTGTTCGACTTTAAAATAGTCCCCTGCACTACTTTGGTCCATAGACCTCAAGATTACCCAGGTATTGCTTCAAGTCGTGTCAAAGTCACACGACTTTCAGGTCTCACAAGTGTGAAAAGGGCCTAAGCTTTTTAAAAGGGTGGCAGCAGCAGGGGATTAAAGTCCAGCCTCAGTAACGACCATGGCTTCCTTTGTAGAGACACTTGATTGTCAGGTAAAAAAAAATAAGAAAGCTAATGATGTCACCACATCGAAGGACTTTGGAGCTATTACAGTTTTTTGTTTTAGGGTTTAAATACACTTTAATATCTAATCATACAAGGACAGATTATGGCAGTTTAGGTTCTCACCCAGATATAATCTCCTCTGTAATAGCATTGGTCTTGGTCATGTGAAGATCCTATAGCAAGTATTTCTCTCTTGTTTTTTTTGCAATCTAGGGGCAAAAATGGGTAAACAAATGCATTTCCAAATAGTACTGTAATCGTGCGTTCCACGCAAAGATAGATGCGTCATCCCCACTAATCTGAGGATAAACGGGTAGGATAAATGACTAGAAATACCGCACTTTTTCAGATGTGGTTCTCTGCTAAGTGGGGTCAGTGCAGTCTGAAGTGAAATAGAACTGTTTTGTATGGGCTCTTCATCAATGAAACATCTCTTTTCTGTTCAGGTGTCAGTCTAAGGTTCTATAGAGGTGTCGTAACACGTGCTTCTGACCCTTATGCCGCGTACACACGATCGTTTTTTTTTTTATATGAAATCATCGGTATAAAAAAATAGAACCTGTTTTAAATTTTACTGATGGAAAAAAAAAACCAAAGCAATTTACGATCATCTGTGTGGAACTCCATCGGACAAAAAACCCACGCATGCTCAGAATCAAGTCGACGCATGCTCAGAAGCATTGCACTTAATTTTTCTTGGCTTGTCGGAGTGTTTTACGTCACAGCGTTTTGGACGGTCGGAATTTCGACTGATGGTGTGTAGGCAAGACTGATGAAAGTCGGCTTCATCGGAATTCCGATGGAAAAATCCATCGGATTTTTTTCCATCGGAAATCCGATCGCGTGTACAGGGCATAAGGCTTCTATTTGACAGCCAGTCTGTTACTACTACATGTGAACATTATTGGACTTAACTGGGAAGAATGCAGTGGGTACAGGGGGCAAGAGTAGAAAGAGGCTGAATGTCCCGGGAGCTGTACATCAAGGCAAGACCGGCTGTGTGAGGATAAGTGGCAGTCTCAGCCTGGAAGCGTTGGGAAGTGGTCTGGCGGGGGTCCAGACTGAGACTGCCATTTATCCTCACACAGCGGGTCTTGCCTTGATGTGCGGCTCCCGGGACATTCAGCCTCAAGACCCGCTGTGTAAGGATAAATGGCAGTCTCAGCCTGAACCCCTGCCATACCACTTCCCAACGCATTTTACTCCACCCACAGAACCTTAATCATGGGGATGGTATCTCCATGGGTAATCTCTGGTGGGTGGAGTGAAAAACATTGCAGACTGAGACTGCTACGTATCCTCACACAAGCGGGTCTTGCTTTGATGTGCGGCTCTCGGGAAATTCAGCCTCTTTCTACTACTACTTGGAGCATAGACAAGCTCCTTTCCCAGCCAGCACTCATAGCGGCGGGCACAGGACTTTATTTCCATGCAGCCTGAGTGGTTCACATACACACCTTTTGGTTTACAGGTGGCAAGACTCATTGTAACAAAAGTGAATGTCCTATGGCTTCTCCTCATTGAGGATGGGTTCACACTTTTGCTAATTGTATGTGGGGTTCCCACGCATCCAATTTGCATGTGAAGAGATGTGTGAACCGGCTCCATAGAGAGCCAGTCACAATCTCCACAGCAGCTCCGGTGCAAATTACACAGGAGTCTTGTGTGTCTTTTGGTCCGTATCGGGTCCAAATTCAGCCAAAAATTCTGTCTGATATCGGTGAATGTGGACGCACCTGACTCCTGCTGTGAGACAGAGCGTGCTGCAGTGTGAACCCAGCCTAAAACAACTCTCCTTCTATGGCCATCCTTACTTTGGGGCCTCTATAAAATAGACTTGTTGCAGTGTAGTTATTTAGAGAAGTAACACACTAATGCTAACCATACTCACTTTAATTTCTCTCATTCCTCCATCTATGCTGAACGGTATGGATGAAGGAATCTCCCATGCCAGCTATTGTATTCTGACAGCTGCCAACACCTGCAACTGTCTGAAAACCTGAACAGTAATTTGCTTTAGATAGGATGCAGTCACTTGTTTTCCATTTGCCTAACTCAGTTTTTGAATTGAAGCTTATTGAAGTAGGTGATGCCATTAGGGCCACCTATGTCTCAAATTTTAGGCTATGTATGGCCAGTACTATGATGAGCATTAGGTAATGAAAGGGAGGGAATTATCTTCCATTTATTGGTCACCAAGTAAAAAAACCTAAACATACTGTTTGTGCACCGAGCACATCAAAAATGCTATAGGCGTATATTTGGTAAATAAGAGGTAATAATGTGGCGCTTACTCAATAGGAGATGAACAACATAAGGTGCCTATACACCAAGAGGGTACTTATGACCGTACACATAAAAATGAATAATACAAACATGTGCAAATGTTGCAAATCACACCAAAAACTGTAAAGATGACAATATTAAGTTTATAATGAATATCGTGATCAGTCCAAAGAATATATATAATGTGCAATCCAAAAAATAAATTGAATAAAGTGCTTGTGCAAAAATCCTTAGTGATGTATGTGACATCAAGTGCAAAAAGTTCAGTTTAATTAAGTGATAATAACGTCCGCCATCCGTAGTACACCGATAGTGTGCCCCAGCCTCTCACCTCAAGTTGAGAACCCTACAGGTCTAGTAATGCCTCTGTTGTTAAATATCCTTGATGGGCAACACAGCAGACTCCTTTCCTTGGAGCATCCAACCAGACAAGGTATATTCCAATTGTTGGAAAGGAAACTCCACTGTAGATAATTTCCTCCTTGCTATCCTCCACTCTCCTCCATTCAAAAGCTCACATAGAATAGAAAGAGATCTCCATAGTGCAGTAATCAAATAAAAGTAGTTAATTGAGCAGCAGCAAACTTACATATGAAAACGCAGTGTTCAACCTCCCATAGATCAAAGACTTCCAGTCTCGGCCCCGACCTGGAAGTGACGTCACCCGGCTACTCTGGACGCGTTGCGTCACAGATCACTTGACTTTATCAAGTGATATTTGGTGCATTGCAATTGAATTCAATGGAGGCAGGAGATTGCGACAAAGCCTGAAGAAAGTGGCAAGCCCTTAAATTGTGGACACAACACGAACGCGCTGGTGTATAATGTCCTATTCGCCTGCCATTGATTTTATCACCTTGTGCATTTGGCTAAAATACTTGCTTTTGCCAAATTTGAAAGAGGTTTAACTGTAATAGACTTTTGGGGATAGATATACTAAAACAACTTGAGAGTGCAAAATTTGGTGCAGCTGTGCATGATAGCCAATCCGCTTCTAATGTCAGCTTGTTCAATTAGTTTTCCAAAAAAACTTGGAAGCTGATTGGTTTCTATGTAGAGCTGCTACAGATGTTGCACTCTCTAGCTTTAGTGAATCAACCCCTTTGTCTTTTTCATTGTAGAAGCACTAGCTGGATTACTAAAGAAACTGATGAATTTGGCTTCTTGTGTTAGGTTAACATGAAATATAGACTGACTAAAAAAAGAATTAAAGAAAATATAAAAAAGCACCTCTATCATGCTTTCAACAGGAAATCATATGTGTGTTTACATAAGTTTTATAAAACATGTGACTCTCCCTGTTTGTCTGGACCTTTCTATGATCCACGCATTGCAAGCAAGATCTGACGTTGTCTTGAGATTCTACATGTTGAAAAGGCTTTGTAAATTTTGAACAGTATTTCCTTCAGTGAATCCACGTGACTGTTTATGCAGATCTCACAAATACTGTCAAGTGATTAACTGGGCTCATGGAAACTTCCGAATAATTTGTGTCTTTCACTAGAGACTTTTGTACTTTAATAAATGTAACCATAAATGTTTTCCCTGGAGCAGGAGTCTGAAACCTCTAATATCCTAAATGACTTGTGATTTTCTCATCACATGTTTTTCCTTTTTTTATTTTTTCCAGGCATAGTTCTTGTAGCGATAAACCCTTATGAACAGTTACCCATCTATGGCGCCGATATCATCAATGCGTACAGTGGGCAGAACATGGGGGATATGGACCCCCATATTTTTGCAGTGGCAGAAGAAGCATATAAACAAATGGCCAGGTGTGTTGTGTCATAATGCATTTTAATATTTTATTTTGTATATTGTCCTTAAATAAGTGACCTAGCCATTGGTTGGTGAATTTAAAATGTTTCTAAAGCCAAAACCCTTTCAGTTGTTTTAATCTGGGAAAGAGTGGAGACTTGGGGGGGGGGGGGGGGGTTAGAACCCAGTATTTTTATTACTGCTTCTGAACCCATGGGGAGGCTCACTCTCACTATTTGTCTTTTTGTCCCGGTGACCATTGTCAAAGACCAAACTTAAACATTTGAGTTGTCGCCTATCATAGAATAGAGAGAATATCTCCCAATGGGGGTACCTGTTTCAGTGACATCTATCTAAGAATGGATTTCTCTCACTACGTTTTGTTGTATCTGGCTTACAGATGCCATCCAAAATGGGTGAAAAAAAATATATATATATACACACACACACACACACGTTGAAGCTGAGCTTTTGATTGATCCTAATCTTGATTTCTCTTATCGTCCATGGACTGACACAGCTCTAATACTGAAACACGTGGGTATATGTCCCTGCTCGCAGGAGAAGATCTAGGCAGAATGTTAGATGTTAGAAACATACATTCTAGAACAAACCAGAGCTGAACAGCCCCGCCCAGGGGGGCGGTCCCTCCGGACATAACCCTCCTACCTGCAGCCAGCAGCCTCAGTTTTTTTCTGCCTAGCAGAAGAAGACGTGGCTCTCTCAGGAGCCAGTCTCCTGGAAGATTTTATTTTTTATTCCTTTGAGATTTTTAGTATTTTATTTTTGAGACCTTCAATCAACTGTCGGCTGGGCACACTGGTATCCTCCTAGTCTTCCCTGTCCGACCATCAAGTGCGCTGATCCTCGCCTTGTGTGCGTGAGACTCGGTTCACGACATGCCCCATGACTCCAGGGGTGGCCGGGTGGCTTTTATGCTCCCGCGGTCCTCACAAGATTGAACAGTGCCTGCTGTATCTTTCGCGGTGGACCGGGCCGACAGCTACTCAGTACTACTCTGTGATAGGTCTGTCTGAAACACTCCAGTGGGTCCCTCTGGGACGGGTAAGTAGTCTCTCCTGCATCAGGTGAGTACATGCTGGCTGTGTTTCTCTGTATTGGGGGGGGTTGTTCCCTGTCTCCCCCCTGTATGCTGCTCTCTGCACCCTAATCTGGCGCTGAGCTGTGTGGGGGTACCTGGGGGTCACTCTGGCCTGGCGGGGGGCGCTTATGTTCTGTGTGCTGGGGCTGAGAAAACGTGGAGTGTTTGGAGACGCCATTAGGTGCTTTCGCTGTACTTTTTGCTGCGCTCTGCGGCCATCTTGCCGCAGATCAATGGCGCAGTATTGCACGCGGCCGGCGGCCATTTTCTTGTAGCCGAGGCGCTTTCACTTTTGTTTTTGGCTTCTATCGCCGCTGCTACGGCGCGAATCTCTTCACACTCTCCTCAGGC
This sequence comes from Rana muscosa, assembly GCA_029206835.1. Taxonomy (NCBI): domain Eukaryota; kingdom Metazoa; phylum Chordata; class Amphibia; order Anura; family Ranidae; genus Rana; species Rana muscosa. The sequence goes on along the minus strand of CM055118.1, from coordinate 523,825,749 downwards.
TTCACTCGTGCTGGCAGTGTGGTGCATACAGCGGAGCTGAACGGTCCTCTAAAGGGTTGGTGGGTCCTTTGGGTATCCCCTCCTCAGTCAGCACAGCCAGTGGGTGGACTGTTTATTCACTTTAATGTGCATAAGGTCTCAGAGGGTGGCGAGTATGGAGTCTGGTTCACCTGGTTCACCTGCTTCCCCACTCTTGTCAGAGGCAACAGGCAGTGCTCCAGCACCTGCGGTCCCTATGGACCAGTTGTCGGCAGTCCTGGTAACATTTCTTGTCAGGATGGAAGCAGTGTGCGAGCGCAAGGGCGCTATAAAGCGCCCTCTCCCCACACAATCTCCAGTAGGGGAATGCTCTGATTCAGATATGGGCCTAGCTGCTGCTGCTCAGGACCCTAGCTCTGAATATTTTAATTATTTTGAACAGGACATTCCTTGTGAGGAAGACTCCAGTTCTGAGTTAGTAAATGACAGGGTGCTTGTAAGTGAACTCATTGATGCTGTGAGGGACACTCTCAAGCTGGATGCTGTGGCTGAGGTACCTCAGGCGGACACTTTCTCCTTTGGTTCTTTTCAAGCTTTTCTTTTACACAGCTTCCTCGCTGTTTTCTCACACGCTGCGTCAAGAGCAGCATGGATGATACAGTGGTACACAGTGCCCCCCCCTGCCCCCGGTCGGTGCAGCATGGTGGTTCTGTGAGCTTTCTGTGTGATGTCTCTGAGGCAACAACAGGGTCTCTGCACCTGTGGTTTCCCGCCATTTCCTGGGGAACGCTCTGAGCTCTGACAGGACCACGGTCTGAGGTTTTAGAGGTTTCCTTTTACCTGCATGCTGCTTCGGCAGCTCATTTAGGCAGGTTGGAACGATACAGAGAAGTTTATGCGCCTCGGCGCTATTATTTAAACTTATCCTATAAGTCTACACTGGATACATTCACAGTGTATGTATGTGTTATTGGTCTCTGTGTCTGCGTGGGTTTCCTCCCACGTTCCAATGCTGTGTCTTCAGTGCCATACACAATATAAACATACACAATATGTTTATACAGGACTCTAAGTACATTCACAGTTATAGGTATGTATTATGCTCTCTGGGTCAGCGTGGGTTTCCTCCGGGTGCTCCGGTTTCCTCCCACGTGCTCACGGTATGTGCGCTTCGGCTCTCTGCACAGTATAAACATGTTCAATATGTTTATTTTACATACTATAAATACCTACAGTGGTTGTATGCTGTCTGCGTGGGTTTTCTCCGGGTGCTCGGGTTTCCTCCCACGCTCCAATGGTAATGCACAGCATAAACATGTGCAATGTGTTTATTCACATGCTATCATTCCTACACGGTATCTGTGTGTTGTCTGCGTTTGGTTTCTTCCGGGTGTTCCAGTTTCCTCCCACGCTCTGACGGTATATGCGCATAAAAAACATGTTCCATATGTTTATCAGGCATACTATAATACCTATGCGGTATGTGTATGCAGTCTGTGTGGGTTTCCTCCGGGTACTCTGGTTCCCTCCCACACTCCAATGGTATGGGCGCTTTCGGCACTATGCACAGCCTAAACTTGTGCGTTTTTGATTATTCACATGCTAACATACCTACGCGGTATGTGTGTGCAGTCTGCGTGGGTTTCCTTTGGGTTCTCTGGTTTCCGCCCACGCTACATGACATGCGCGCCTTTGGTGCCATACACAGTATAAACATACACATTATGTTTATACACTACTCTAAATACATTCACAGTAGATGTATGTATTGTATTCTCTGGGTCTGCGTGTGGTTCCTCCGGGTACTCAGGTTTCCTCCCACGCACCAGCGGTGTGCGCGCCTTCGGCGCTATGCACACATAGACATGTTCAAAATGTTTATCACACATACTATAGTACCTACACGGTATGTGTGTATGCAGTCTACGTGGGTTTCATCCGGGTGCTCCGGTTTTTCCCCCGCGATCCACTGGTGTGCGCATTTTCAGCGCTATGCACTGCATAAACATGTGCAATTTGTTTTTTCGCATGCTAACTATGCCTACATGGTTGTGTACGCAGTCTGCGTGGCTGGTTTCCGCACACGCCCCAATGATGTGCGCGCCTTCGTCGCTAGCACAGTATAAACGTGTCTAATATGTTTATCCACATATACTAAACTACATACGCCGTATGTGGTTGTACTATGCTCTTTGTGGCTGAGGGGGTTTCCTCCCACGCTCTAATTGCGCGTTTCGACGCAATACACAGCATTAACTATACGTTTGTACAATCAGCACTTATCAATGGAATAGCTGCTGGATGGAGCATTGTCATAAGGATCCCTGGTACCAGGGGTACCTCCTTCCACCTGCCCTTCGGTTGTGATCAGAAGCGCTGACTTGGTCTGTGTTCGCCATGCTGAGGTTAGTGTTGCGCCCGTTAGTGGCTGCGTCTCTTGCGTTTCTGAAGCTCAATGACTGGGCAAAAGCCTCTGCTTCATCTATCAGTCAACCAGCAGGTGCACTGCAACTGCTTTAGCCTCTATGGTCTCTGTGCCCGGGGTGGGTTTGCGCCACCTGTAGAGGCTGAGTTACTGGTCCACTGACCGAGTTTCTAGGGAAGCTCTGTCAGGTTGACTTTCTTGGCCAACAATTAAAGCACCCCGTAAGCCGGGGCCTCCCTTCTCCGATAAATTGCGGGGTCTTTTTGGGATTATCATACCCATCCCACTGCAGGACGGTCCTGTCGGCTGTGTGCATTCCAGGGGAAGGGTCCTTACATCCGGAGGTGTTTTCACCTCCTTTACCGGAGGTGGGGCACCGGATGTGGACCTTCTGGCCTCTCGACTCACTCGCAAGGTGTCGAGATTCGTGGCCAGGTCCAGGGATCCCTGGGCAGACGCGTCAGACACATTGGTGGCTGTGGGGGCAGTATCGCCTGATGTAACGGCGACATCTAGTTCGGCTATTCGCAGACGTTCCTTGGCGACTGCCTATTTGGGTGGACCTTCTGCCTCATGGTCCCATACTTCATCCTGCCTTACAGTCCTTGGCTTTAATGGCATGGCTGTTGCCATTAAAGCCAAGGTGCTGAGGGACATCTCATCTATGTTGTGGGCATGGAAATCTTCCTCCAGGAAGATCTATCACCGTACCTGGAAGGCTTACATCGCTATGTGCGAGGAGCTTGATTGGCGTCCACGGACGTATTCCGTTCCCAGGATTTTGCTGTTCTTACAGCATGGTGTGACCCAAAAGCTGGCCTTGCGTGCCATCGAGGATCGGATTTCGGCCCGGGCTGTCTTTTTCAACGACTGCTACCGGGCCATTCCTTGATTAGCACCTTTGTGCAGGGGGTTCGCCCTGTCAAGCCTTCTCTCCCTCCTCGGGATCTCAATTTGGTGCATCTCGGTTCTCCAAGAACATCCCTTTGAAAATATCAGAGATATTCCTCTCTTGACTTTGTCTCAGAAGGTGGCTTTCTTAGTGGCCATTACTTCTGTTGGCCGGGTGTCTGAGTCGGCGGCTCTGTCATGCAAGTCGCCTTGCCTGGTCCTCCATAAGGATAAGGCGGTGTTGCGCCCGCGACAGTCTTTCCTTCCAAAGGTGGTTTCGACTTTTCACCTTAATGAGGACATTGTCCTTCTGTCCTTGTACCCTCACCCATCGCATCCCAGTGAGTTTGCGCTTCACACTTTGGATGTGGTGCGAGCCTTACGGGTGTACCTGGCGGCTACTGCTTCTATCAGAAGTCTGACTCACTGTTTGTGTCTGTCTCTGGTCCAACACAGGGCCAAGCGGTGTCGTCTGCCACCGCTTCTAGGTGGATCAGACAGACCATGATACAGGCCTATGCCCTTAAGGGGCGGGCGCCTCCCTTTCTGGTTAAGGCGCTTTCCACCAGGGCAATTGGTGCTTCCTGGGCTTTCCGACATCAAGCGTCGGTTGCACAAGTGTGCAAGACGGTGACCTGGTCGTCCGTTCATACCTTTTCTAAGTTCTATAAGGTGACTGCATCTTCGGATGCTTCCTTCGGCCACACAGTGTTGCAGGCCCCTGTTTAATGTTGCAACTCCTCCGTTGAGGAGCTCTGCTTGTTTGGAGTGAAGTTTTGGTTTTTCCTGTACTACTGCTCCCACCCTCTTCTGATACTGCTTTGGGACGTCCCACGTGTTTCAGTATTAGAGCTGTGTCAGTCCATGGACGATAAGAGAAAATAGGATTTTTGTACTCACCGTAAAATCCGTTTCTCTGACGTCCATGGACTGACACAGGACTCGCCCTTCTTTTAAGGTTTGTACTGCTTTGTTACGAACTAAGGCTGCTGGCTGCAGGTAGGAGGGTTATGTCCGGAGGGACCGCCCCCCTGGGCGGGGCTGTTCAACTCTGGTTTGTTCTAGAATGTATGTTTCTTTTTCGTACATCACGGGACACAGAGCAACATAGCCATTACTATGTGGGTTATATAGATTACCTTCAGGTGCTGGCACTGGCAACTTCCAAAACAGGAAGTACCCTCCCCTATATAAGCCCCTCCCATCCGGGAGTACCTCCGTTTTTTTGCCAGTGTCTAAGGTGTTGGCCAAGGTTAACATGTATTCATCTGGGCTTGTGTACAGGTTCTTTTGGGCCTTAGCAAGCTATTCCGGATCCGACCAAAAAAGCTTCATAGCTAAACGGTCGGTACCCGGGCCTTGCAGAGAAGAGCAAGGTTTTGCCTGTAATGCCTCTCTTAGGAGGGCTGGACCCTGGGATCCAGAGCTCTGGTCATACCCACGACCAAGATGTTATCTGTGCAGGGTGCTATACAGGTCCAGGGGAGTGGAATCCTTGGGAACCCGGTCCCTGAAGGTTTAAGTACATTGCCTGCCGTGAGAGGTGAAGTTTGGGCTTCTGTGCCAAACAGAGTCCTGCGGCGGGGAAAAGGTAAGTGGGGGCCCCTCAGGAACTTGGTTCTATTGGGGGACCCTCAAGCCTAATATGTCTTTCTGCCTGTTACCTAAACGGTATTCCCGCTAAATAATCTGTAATGCCTAAAACTGCTAATCTTAGAAAGTGTTTTCTCATATAGTAGTTGTAAAAAAAAAAAAAGACAAGGTGCGGTACCTGTGTTTATCCACTAGAGGCCGCTGTAGAACGTCTTTTTCTATGGACTATTCCTTCCAAGGTGAAAGTCCAGGCAGATGGTGAGTTCTCTTGTAAGGGAAGCTACTTTCCTCTGTCTTGCTGCCATGTGCTCTTTTTCATCCCCGGGCCCTGCTGCAAACAGGGACCCTGGCTCCTCTCCCTGTGTCTCCATGGGTGAACGCCGAGGGCGCACACGTGCCCGCGCACACGCTTCTAAATATAGGAGATGGGCTGGAAAAGGGAGCGGAGCTTTGCGGATGATGCTCTGTGCGCGCCGCAGCGCTTCTGCGCATGTGCGGGCGTCCCAGCATGTAAAAACACAGTTTTTTCTGTGAACTGGCTGTGGAGAGACAGAGCAAGGGGCTGGTAGCATATTAAACAGGCATACAGCAGGCGGTTGATACAGGCATCCCCTAGAGAGGCACATTAGTGGACACCAAGTGATTTATATAGCAGCAAGTTTTGCTAGACTATTATCAGTAAGTGGTGTATTGCGGCTGGAATACCTCAGCTTTGGGCTTAGGAATATGCCGCCCAAAGTCTCCGGGTTTAAAACACCCAGGAAGCAAAAAGGGTCTCCGTCGGGCTCTGAGGATCTTGGGCATGCTTTGGCTGCACCAGTCTCCCCTGAAAAATCAGAGGTTGGTACCCGTAGAGAACCCTCAGGAGTGCCTGGTACTGTGGCTCTCCTCAGTTCACCTGCTCCAGCGTATGTAACAGAGGAGGCTTTTGCCTCAGCTCTGGGAGGACTGGAGCAAAGATTGGCAGCATTGATCGCTTCTTCCCTACCAGAGAGAAAGCGCGCCCGATCTCCGTCCCCTCCATCAGAGTACCTGTTAGCAGAGCAACAGTCCCATGAAGGGATTGACCTACCTGAAGGGGATCAGGATGAGGATGACTCTGTTTTAGAGGAGTCGACAGTGGAAGAACCATTCTCGGCATCACAAGCTGAAAGATTGTGGATTCAGTCCCTAACTGATCTGGTTCGATCAGCATTTAAAATGCCCCTTGGGGAACCATCAACGACGTCTGTCTCCTCATTGGGGTCGTTAAAAGCTCCCCAGACTATTTGTTCCTTTCCAATCCATCCATTACTGGAAGGACTTATATACCAGGATTGGGAACATCCTGATAAAATATTTACTCCCCCTAAGAGATTTCCGGTGGTCTATCCCATGGAGGATAAGTTCATCCGAAAATGGAGTGTCCCTACAGTGGACGCAGCCATCTCTTGTGTAAATAAATCACTGACATGTCCAGTAGACAATGTTCAAATGTTCAAGGACCCAATAGACAAAAAATTGGAGTCCTTATTAAAGTCGGCTTTTTCTACAGCAGGCGTGGTTACACCAGCAGCAGTAGCAGCTATTGGGGTTTGCCAAGCGGTGAAGGATCAGTTAAAACAGGTCTTAAGGGACTTGCCGGATCAGCAGGCCCATGCCCTGGCTGATCTGCCTAGAGCCTTATGCTTTGCGGTTGACGCCATCAAGGATTCAATCCATCAGGCCTCCCGCCTTACGCTGTCTTTAGTACATATGCGTAGACTTCTGTGGCTCAAGAACTGGTCTGCTGAGGCTCCCTGTAAAAAGTTGCTAGTTAGCTTCCCATTTCATGGTGAACGCTTATTCGGCGAGGACCTGGATAAATATATCCTGAAGATTTCCAGTGGTAAAAGTACTCTCTTACCGGTTAAAAAGAGGTTTAGAGGCCCCTCGTTTAAGAGGCCTACCTCTCCAATCCCTGGGACATCTGCTGCTAAGCAGTTCCGACGGCCTCCTCGGTCAAATTCCGGAGGTAAAAATCAGGGACAATCACAGGGTAACAAAAAAACCCTGGGCCAGAAGAGGTACAAAGCCACCCTCCAAGTCAAATATATGAAGGGCTGCCCCCACTCAAACGGGTGGGGGGAAGACTTCAGTTGTTCGCAGAGACCTGGCGGGAGACGATCAGAGACAGATGGGTGCTCTCCGCAGTAACTCAGGGATACAAGCTGGAGTTAAAAGACTCTCCTCCTTCCCATTTTATGTGGTCAAGCGTGCCAAAAGATCCCCTGAAAAGAGGATCCCTCTTGTTGGCATTAAAACAACTATTGCTCCAAGGAGTAATTATGGAAGTGCCTCTGGAAGAGTGGGGGTTGGGTTTTTACTCAAACCTCTTCACAGTCCCGAAACCAAACGGGGACGTAAGGCCCATATTAAATCTAAAGGGGCTAAACAAATTCCTAAATATCCAGACTTTTCGGATGGAGTCGATCCGGTCAGTAGCCCCGGCCCTACAAGGAGAGGAATGGCTAGCATCGATCGACATCAAAGATGCTTATTTACACGTTCCCATCTTTCCAGTCCATCAAAAATTTCTACGCTTTGCAGTAGAAGGGCGCCATTTTCAGTTCAGAGCCTTACCTTTCGGTCTGGCCACAGCACCTCGGGTGTTCACAAAAATTCTGGCCCCACTATTGGCCAATCTAAGAACACGAGGTGTGACGATAATGGCATACCTAGACGACTTGTTGTTGATGGACCACTCAGTGGCAAAACTAGAAGTGGTTGTTCACGATACGATCAAGTATCTGGAATCGCACGGTTGGATTATCAACCGAGACAAGTCAGCCCTACAACCAGTCAGAAGTCTGGAATACTTGGGGCTACGGCTGGATTCAGAGCAGAGAAAGATTTTCATGCCTCAAGAAAAAGTATCTTCTTTGAGGGATTTGGTCCACCTGGTGGATGCAAAAAGAAAGCCGTCCATACGCCTGTGCATGAGGCTGCTGGGGAAGATGGTGGCATCATTCGAAGCTGTGCCCTACGGCCAGTTCCACTCAAGGAATTTGCAAAGGGCCATACTGTCAGCCTGGAACAAAAAAGTTCCGGTTCTAGACTTCCCAATGTCTTTATCCCCTTCCGTTCGCAGAAGCCTCTATTGGTGGTTGGTTCCCCAGAATCTACAATAGGGGAAATCCTTCAGTCCGATTTCTTGGAAGGTGGTCACTACAGATGCCAGCCTCATAGGCTGGGGGGCAGTACTGGAGCAATGGTCTCTCCAGGGCAGGTGGTCGGATGCAGAGAAGGCCCTGCCCATCAATCTCTTAGAGATACGAGCAGCCCGGTATGCCCTAAAGGCATGGACATCCAAACTTCAAAGTTCCCCTGTCAGAATTCAATCCGACAATGCCACGACTGTGGCATATATCAATCATCAGGGGGGCACCAGAAGTCGCGCAGCCCAGAGGGAAGTAGATCACATCCTTGAATGGGCAGAAAAATATGTCCCATGCATATCCGCGGTCTTCATTGCAGGGGTGGAGAATTGGAAGGCGGACTTTCTGAGTCGCCAACAGTTATGCCCAGGGGAATGGTCCCTTCATCCCGAAGTTTTCCGAGCAATATGTCAGCGGTGGGGAGCCCTGGATGTAGATCTGCTAGCATCCAGATTCAACGCAAAGGTGGACAGATTTGTCTCTCGGACAAGGGATCCTCTAGCTTGCGGCTCGGATGCTCTGGTGTTCCCTTGGGATCAGTTCAAACTGATATATGCATTCCCACCGCCACAATTGTTGCCTTGACTACTCCGCAGAGTCAGGATAGAAAAGAAGCCGGTGATCCTGGTGGCTCCAGCGTGGCCCCGAAGAGCGTGGTACGCAGAGATTGTAAAAATGTCTGTGGGGAGTCCTTGGACCCTCCCACGTCGGCCAGACCTGCTTTCGCAAGGACCGATATACCACCCTTCCTCACTAGCTCTGGGTTTAACGGCCTGGCTATTGAAGCCCACTTCCTAAAAAAGAGAGGCCTCTCTAACCCTGTGGTATCTACCATGATCAATGCCAGGAAACCCGTATCCAGGCAGATTTACTATAGAATCTGGAAAGCGTACATCGCGTGGTGTGAGGCCAGAAAATGGCATCCACGTAAGTACGTGATAGGTAGGATTCTGGACTTCCTACAATGGGCTGTAGATAGGAAGTTTGCCTTGAGTACTATCAAGGGTCAGATTTCGGCCTTGTCAATATTATTTCAAAGGCCCCTGGCTTCGCATTCACTAGTCAAATCTTTTATACAAGGGGTGATGCGTATTAGCCCTCCGGTTAAAATTCCCATATGTCCATGGGACCTAAACCTGGTTCTATCGGTTCTACAAAAACAACAATTTGAACCTTTGCGGCACATTTCCTTGGTCCTACTCACCAGGAAATTGATCTTTTTAGTAGCCATATGTTCGGCTAGAAGAGTGTCGGAATTGGCCGCTATGTCCTGTAAGGAGCCATATCTGGTTATCCATAAGGACAGAGTAGTGTTACGTCCTCATCCAAACTTTCTTCCTAAGGTAGTATCAAGGTTTCATTTGAACCAAGACGTGGTTCTTCCTTCCTTTTTCCCCAAACCGAGCTCGGTAGAGGAAAAGTTATTACATTCTTTGGATGTAGTAAGAGCGGTTAAAGCTTATCTAAAAGCCACTGCTCAGATTCGTAGAACGGATACTTTGTTTATTCTGCCGGAAGGCCCCAGAAAGGGTCAGGCAGCGTCAAAATCTACTTTAGCCAAGTGGATTCGACAGGTCATAATGCAAGCCTATGGCTTGAGAAGGAGACCGCCTCCGTTCAAAGTTAGGGCGCACTCCACAAGCGCAGTTGGAACTTCATGGGCAGTGCATCACCAGGCCTCCCTGGCTCAAATCTGTAAGGCCGCAACATGGTCTTCAGTACACACGTTTACTAGGTTCTACCAGGTGGACGTTAGAAGTCAGGAGGATGTCGCCTTTGGGCGCAGTGTGTTGCAGGCCGCAAAAGATCCTCATGTCTGATAGCGCCCAGCTTATGTATGGTGTATCCCCCCCCCTCATTTGGCATTGCTTTGGGACGTCCCACATAGTAATGGCTATGTCGCTCTGTGTCCCGTGATGTATGAAAAAGAAAATAGGATTTTTATAACAGCTTACCTGTAAAATCCTTTTCTTGGAGTACATCACGGGGCACAGAGCTCCCACCCCTCTTTTGGGGACACTTATTGCTTTGCTACAAAACTGAGGTACTCCCGGATGGGAGGGGCTTATATAGGGGAGGGTACTTCCTGTTTTGGAAGTTGCCAGTGCCAGCACCTGAAGGTAATCTATATAACCCACATAGTAATGGCTATGTCGCTCTGTGTCCCGTGATGTACTCCAAGAAAAGGATTTTACAGGTAAGCTGTTATAAAAATCCTATTTTCTAACATTCTGCCTAGGTCTTCTCCTGCGAGCAGGGACATATACCCACGTGTTTCAGTATTAGAGCTGTGTCAGTCCATGGACGTCAGAGAAACAGATTTTACGGTGAGTACAAAAATCCTATTTCTCTTACCATCCATGGACTGACACGGTGTCTCTTTACACTTTACACGTGGGTTATGTCCCTGCCTGCAGGAGGAGACCTAGGCAGAATGTGAAATGTTATACATACATTCTAAAAGCCAGAGCTGAACAGCCCCACCCAGGGGGCGGTCCCTCCGGACATAACCCTCCCACTACAGTCAGCAGACTTCAGTTTTTTTTCTGCCTAGCAGAAGGAGAAGACGTGGCTCTCTCAGGAGCCAGTCTCCTGACCTACTTTTATTCCTTTTCTGGAATTCTTTTTTATTTTATTTTTGAGAATTTTCTATCAACTGTCGGCTGGGCAACAGGTTGGGTACAAGATATCCTCGTAGTCTTCCCTGTCCGACCATCGAGCGTGCTGATCCTCGCCTTGTGTGCGTGAGACTCAGTTCACGACAGGCCCCATGACTCCAGGGGTGGCCGGGTTTGCTTTCATGCTCCCACGGTCCTCTCAAGACTGAACAGTTCCTGACTGACTATCTTTCGCGGTGGACCGGGCCGACAGCTACTCAGTACTGCACTGTGATAGTCCTGTCAGAAACACACCAGTGGGTCCCTCAGGGGACGGGTAAGTAGTCTCTCCTGCCTGCAGGTGAGTACAAAAGGCTGTGTGTTTCTCTGTGGGGGATTTTCCCTGTCTCCCCCTGTATTTCTTTGTCACTCTCTGTCACCATTGCTGGCGCTGTGCTGTGTGGGGTGCCTGGGGGTCACACTGTTCTTGGAGGGGCTAATGCTGGTCTGCAGATATGCTTGAGGCCTTTTTTTGTGTGTTTTGGGGCCTGAGCGCCGAGTGGCGCTGTGTGTGTGCTGTTTTTTTCACTTTTGCTGAGTCATGGCGGCCATCTTGCCGCGGATCACCTCAGTGAAGTGCGGCGGCCATTTTCTTGTAGCCCGCGTGCTCTTCAGCACTAGTTTTGGCCTCTAGCGCTGCTGTAACAGCGCGAATCTCCTCACAATCTCCTCACAGCTCACCAGCGCTGTCACAGCGCGGTACAGACAGCGGAACTGAGCGGTCCCTGGTCCGGTTTGGTGAGTCCCCTGGGCGCCCCCTCCTCAGTCAGCACAGCCTGTGGGTGGACTTTTTATCTGAGGAGTCTCAGAGGGGCGCAATATGGAGTCTCTGTCACCAGCTTCCCCTAAATGTCAGTGGACAACAGGCAGTGCTTCAGCACCTGCGGTCCCTAGGGACCAGTTGTTGGCAGTCCTGGAATCATTTCTGACCAGGATGGGAGCTGTGTGCAAGGGAGCAAAAAAGCGCCCTCTCCCCACTTTACTTCATGAGGGCAGTGCGCTGATTCAGATATGGGCCTAGCCACTACCGCTCAGGACCCTAGTTCTGAATGTATTGGATGGTTTTGAACAGGACATTCCTTATGAGGAAAACTCCAGTTCTGAGTCAGTAAATGACAGGGCGCTTGTTAGTGTACTCATGACTGCGGTGAGGGACACTCTCAAGCTAAAATGCTGCGGATGCAGAACCTCAGGCGGATACAGTCTCCTTTTGGTTCTTTTAAGGCCAGGCCTTCTAAAGAGGTTTTTCCATATGTACTTTCTTTGACCAGCTCATTGATAAGGTCTGGGAAAAGCCGCAGAAGAATTTTTTTATGGTCCCGCGGCGTTTGTCTATCAGATACCCCTTGAAGATGCCCTACTTAAAAAGTGGGCTTCTCCCTCAGGGTCGACCCTCCAGTCGCCCGGTTGAACAAGGCCATCACTCTCCCGATGGAGGGGACTCCTGCATTTGAGGACCCCACTGACAGGAGGTCAGAAGTGGTGAGCAGAGCCATGTTTGCCTTGTTGGGATCCGCCCTACGGCCTGTGGTAGCGGCGACCCTTGTGTCTAAAACACTTACAGGTTGGGCAAAAATGTTGCACCTAGCTGTACAGGAGCATAATCTTCCTCCAGACACAGTTGATTTGGCCCACCAACTGGTTCAGGGCCTGGTTTATGTGTGCGACGCCACGTTGGACGCGGCCCCTTTAATATCCAGGGCCTCTGTCTCGGCGGTGGTATTGCGTCGTCTTATCTGGTTGAAGTGCTGGTCTGCTGACCTAGCCTTAGGAAGCTCCTGACGGATCTACCATTTAAAGGTGGTAGACCTTTCGGTGCTGCTCTGGATGACATCGTCATGGATGTCATGGGAGGTAAAAGCACTCTTCTTCCTTAGACTAGCAAGGGTGAGGAGGCCCGCCGCAAACAGGGGCCTTCCTTTCCAGCAAAACGGGGTTTTTTCGTCAGTCAGAGTCCACGGGTAGGCCCTCTCAGACTGACGGCAGTGCGGCTGGTGGGCACAAGTGCCCCTGGGTGCGTAAGCCGAACAAGCGGCTCCCAAGCCCGCCTCCGCGTGAAGTCTTGCCTCCGCCCGACTCTGGGGTGGGGGGACGACTTTGCAGGTCACGAATCGGTGGTCCTCCCGAATCTCCGACTGGTGGGTGTGCGAGGTGGTCACCTCAGGATACAGGATAGTATTCCGATCCTGGCCCCCAGACAGATTCTTTCCCTCAAATCTTCCTCTCCTTCCTACCTGTCGGGCAGCCCTCTTGGGAGAGCTGTACAGGATTTGATCAGGTCCGGAGTGATTGTGCCGGTTCCGTCACAGGAGAGTTTTCAGGGATTCTACTCGAATCTGTTTGTCGTCCCAAAAATAGGACGTGGTTCGACCTATCCTGGACCTCAAGGCCCTGAATGCCTTCGAGAAGGTGCAGAAATTCCGCATGGAATCCATTCGCACGGTGATCGCTACACTCCACCAAAGGGATTTTCTTCTGGCGTCCTTGGACTTCAAGGACGCCTACTTGCATGTTCCGATCTGCGCAAGTCGCCAAAAGTTTCTGCGCTTTGCGATCAGCGAAGTCCACTATCGATTGTGGCTCATCCTTTCGGCCTAGCCTCGGCACCAAGGGTGTTCACCAAGGTGCTTGCTCCGGTTCTAGCCTTCTGTTACAGCGAGGTATTGCTGTCGTGGGCTATCTGGACGATCTTCTGCTAAGAGCAGAAAGTGGATCAGACTTAGAGGAAAGGTGACTATCGTCAATTAGACCCTCAGGGACTCGGGTGGTTCCTGAACATTCAGGAGTCAGTCCTGGTCCCGACTCAGTGTCTGGAGTATCTAGTTCTGATTCTGGACTCCTTGGAGGCAAAGGTATCCTACCTCTGGAGAAGTTGCTGACACTTCAGTCTGCGGTGCGGGTGCTGACATCCCAAAAATGGTTGTCAATCCGTTTTTTGCATGAGAGTCCCGAGACTCGTGGTGGCCTCCTTCGCGGCCGTTCTGTATACCCAATCACACACCAGGGCATTGCAGAAGGAGATCTTGTCCACCTGGGACAAATCCCCGTTGTCCTTGGATCTTCAGATCCAGGTGATTCACCTGGTCAGGGCGCCCCTGACATGGTGGTTGAGATCCTCGGCTCTTCGGTCTGGAAAGTCTTTCCCCTCCCATCCAATGGACGGTACTCACGATGGACACCAGCCTGACGGGCTGGGGTGGAGTCTGGGGAGTCCTGTCGGCTCAATCACTGTTCTGGAAATACGGGCCATCGGACTGTGTCTCTCCTCAGGTTGGAGAGAGTACGGGGTCGCTCCATCAGGAGCCAGTCGGACACCGCCACGGCGGTGGCGTATGTAAACCATCAAGGGGGAACTCGGAGCTCAGCTGCGGCTTCCGAGGTAGTCCGTATCCTGAAGTGGGCCGGAAGAAACGTGCCGGCTCTGTAGGCCATTTTACATTCTGGGCATAGACAATGGGCAGGCGGACTATCTGAGTCGCCGATCGCCAGACACCGGACCAAGAAGAGTGGTCCTTGCATATTTCAACTCCTTTACCGACGGTGGGGCACGCCGGATGTGGACCTGATGGCCTCTCGACTCAATCGCAAGGGTCGAGGTTGTGGCCAGATCCAGGGATCCTTGGGCGATGCCTCGGATGCGTTGGTGGCCCCATAGGGTCCTTATCGCCTGATATAAACTCCGGCGATCCTAATTGTTCCGGATTGGCCTCAGCATCACTGGTACGCTGATCTGGTACGTCTCGTCGTGGACGTTCCCTGGCGGTTGCCGATGAGGGAGGACCTTCAGTCTCAAGGTCCTATGTTTCATCCGGCTTACAGTCTCTGGCTTTAACGGCAGGGCTGTTAAAAGCCAGGTGTTGAGGGACCGAGGTCTCTCGGACTCGGTCATTTTGACCATGTTAAGGACACGGAAGTCTTCCTCCAGGCAGATCTATCACCGTGCCTGGAAAGCTTATATCGCCATGTGCGAAGCGCTGGACTGGCGTCCTCGGACGTATTCCCTCACCAGAATCCTGCGTCCTCTGCAGTGTGGAGTGACCCAAAAGCTTGCTTTGCGTACCATCAAGGATCAGATTTCGGCCTTGGCCGTCTTCTTTCAGCGACCTCTAGCGGGTCATTTTCTTGGTTAGCACCTTGTGTTGGGGGTTCGCCATGTGCTTCCTCCTGTCAAGCCTCCTCTCCCACCGTGGGATCTGAATTTGGTGCTCTCGGTCCTCCAGGAACCTCCTTTTGGGAATATCCGGGATATTCCCATCTTGTCTTGTCTCAGAAGGTGGCCTTTTTAGTGGCAATCACTTCTGTTTGACGAGTGTCTGAGTTGGCGGCTTTGTCCTGCAAGTCGCCATATTTAGTCATCCATAAGGATAAGGCGGTGTTGCATCCGCGACCTTCCTTTTTTGCCAAAGGTGGTGTCGACCTTTCACCTACATGAGGACATTGCCCTCCCGTCCTTGTGTTCTCACCCATCGCATCCCAGAGAGTTTGCGCTGCACATATTGGAGGTGGTACGAGCCTTACGGGTGTACCTGTCTGCTACTGCTTCTATTCGGAAGTCCGACTCACTGTTTGTCTCTGGTCCATAACAGTGCCAAGCGGTTTCATCTGCCATCATTTTTAGGGGAATCAGACAAACCGTCATTCAAGCCTATGCTCTCAAAGGGCGGGCGCCTCCCTTTCCGGTTACGGCGCATTCCACCAGGGCAATTGGTGCTTCCTGGGTTTCCCGACATCAAGCGTCGGTTGCACAAGTGTGCAAGGCGGCGACCTGGTCGTCTGTTCATGCCTTTTAAGTTTTATAAGCTTAATGTGGCTGCATCTTCGGATGCTTCCTTCGGCCGCAGGGTGCTGCAGGCCACTGTTTAAAGTTGCGACTCCTCCGTTGAGGAGCTCTGCCTTATTGGAGTGAAGTTTTGGTTTTTCCATTTATACTGCTCCCACCCCTCTTGACACTGCTTTGGGACATCCCACGTGTAAAGTGTAAAGAGACACCGTGTCAGTCCATGGATGGTAAGAGAAAATAGGATTTTTTGTACTCACCGTAAAATCCTTTTCTCTGACATCCATGGACTGACACGGCACCCACCCTTCCTTTTAAGTTTGTACTGCTTTGTTACGAACTGAAGTCTGCTGACTGTAGTGGTAGGGTTATGTCCGGAGGGACCGCCCCCTGGGTGGGGCTGTTCAGCTCTGGCTTTTAGAATGTATGTATAACATTTCACATTCTGCCTAGGTCTTCTCCTGCAGGCAGGGACATAACCCACGTGTAAAGTGTAAAGAGACACTGTGTCAGTCCATGGATGTCAGAGAAAAGGATTTTACGGTGAGTACAAAAAATCCTATTTTTTTTTTTATTATATAGCTGCGTTGTTTGAGCTTGGACCAATGTAAATGCATATGTCATACCTGAGCGGTCGCTATGAAAGCTGCAAATCACTGTCGTAGTCAGCATTACAATAGAAATAGCAACAATTTTCCAGGTCCTGCGCCGTGTTGCTTCCTTTCTGCAGGGGTCGGTCGCCCAGCGCTGCCGCCATTTACAGAACACCTTGTATTTTATTTAAGACTCCATTCACACCTTGGCGTTTTGAATCGCGGGCAGATTTTCTGTGATTCTGCCCTGTGATTTCAAAGCAGCAAGGTGTAAATGACAAATCGGCGAATGCACATTTGAGATGCCATTCATTTAAATGGCACCTAAAATCGCGGTGCGGTTCTGCCATGAAAAATAGCCCTGCAATCGGGGCAACCCGCATCACAGGAAGCATGTCGCATGCTTCTCGTGATGCGGGTTGCCGCGATTGCAGCACGATTTATCACACAACAATCGTGGCAGAACCACATCGCGATTTTAGGTGGCTGCTCATGATTTAAAACGATGAGGTGGGAATGCAGTATAATGAATGCAAAGTGTTCTCTGATTGAGGTGGGCTGGTGAGGTTATAATCTCCACTCCTTTCATTTCGAAAATGCCTGTGGTCACTATGCAGAGAGGAAGTCGCTTAGTGTAGGACCCAGAAGATTGCTGCTATTACTGAAGAAGTGACAACAATTACATTGATTTGGATTTTCCACCGCAATCGCTCAGGTTTGAGATATGCACAAGCTGGACCAACGCAATATAAATCATACCTAGAGTTTAGCCTTAATGGCTAATTCACACCACAATGCTCTACATTTGAACACACATTTGCTTGTGTTTAGATGAGTTGCATTATGAATCCCACAAATTTTTATTGAAAAAAATTGGTCCTTCACGATTTTTAAAAATGCAGTGCACCGCAACAAGCAGTACATTTGAATGTGTGCTGCATTGAACTGTATATATACGTTGTGGTGCATTTACCAATGGATGGCAACATACCGCAGCACACATATACAGTGCTGTACTGTTTTTTAGTATACATTGTCATGTGAGCTAGCCCTAAAGGGATTGGACTGATAGATTAAATTTGTGTATATTTTCCTGTAATATGTTTAAATTAAAAAATATCTTTATACATTCCATGTATCTTTGATATTAAGGGACTGTGGAAGCCAGCTTGGTAGTTAGTCCTACATTAAACAATGGAGAATTGGCTAAATGTTCTGTTGCTGCTTGATAAGCTTGTCCTTTTTAGTGGTGGTTCTCTAAAGGGTTTTTTTTTTCTCCTTTTTTTTTTTTTGTGCTACCAAATTTGTTTTTGTGTCCTCTAAAATGGCACCTTATGCACATTGGTACAATTATACATAATTCATAAACATAATAGGGAACCTAAATTGAAGAACCATGGGGACTACCGTTGCCGCCCCCCTCTTTTAAATAATCTTTGTTTCTGGCTGAGATACTAAGGCAATGGCTTCATCATGAAGAGTCGGTGATATACACAGATTGAGTGTTGTGACATCAATGACTCTCCAGGTCCAAGGTCAGTGACCAAAGGTGTTGAAGACATACGGGTATCTTGCCTATAAACTATACATTTCCTATACTAGAAACTTTTTGGTTTCTCTTGTCCAAAACGTAACATTTTAGGATCCAAGTTTGTGTGATAAATGAAGCAAACACATGCTTTTACAAGATGATTTTAGTGATTGGTGATTTTGCTGTGCCCTGTAGCTGGCAGCATTTGACATTGAAACAGGGTGTGCAGTGGTTGCTACTTTAATTTGGCATTACTAGTTTTTCTTTTATTATCTCTCTCTTTCTTTTCCCTAGAAGCCCAATACAGTAGAACTAATGGCATGCCCTGTTTATCCATTCAGCACTGAGTGTTCGCCAGTAGTATGTCAGGGTAGAACGGTCCCCAGTAGTTTGATGTATTTGCTACTATGCAACACCATGGAAGCTAAAGGCTCACGCAGACAGTCCTCAAAATTATTCCTAGCTGGAATTGCGTACAAGAATGTACTTGTCCTCATACACAGACATAATGCACTTGGCTCAGACATTGCTCAAGGATATAGATGTCTACAGTTATACCCCTTCTAGTGATAGGCCACAGTGATCATTTTCTCAGTTCAACAGATGTCCAGTATGTTGAAAACACAATCATTCATCTTGTGCTAAAGTGTTACAGTGCATCTTGTGTGTAGCAACACCGATTTTTTCATATTTTCTGGGCATGGCCTCTTCACATTAATTTTTTTTTGTCACGCATTTTGTGAAGGTTTTGACTCTTATCTTGAGCTTGGCATAAGTTACTTTTCAAGTTCATTCTGTGAATTGTTGTAGTAGATATTCTCAATCATAAGTATTCATAATAGTAAGCAACTATGGATTATGTATAGTATATAGTGCAATTGGGCAATCATCTGTACTTGCAGTGGTGGCCCGTTCATAAGGGGTGCAGGGGCGCCGCCCCCCTAAACCATGCGCCCGGCCCCTAATTTACATGCAGGGCACCGGACGCATAAATTTCAATGTTTTTTTCTTTTTTTTGAAGCACATGATTAGAGCCTGATGCCGCGTACACACGACCATTTTTCATGACGAGAAACATGCCATTTTTTAAATTGGTCGTGAAAAACGGTCGTGTGTAGGCACCAGAGCATTTTTTTTGACGAGAAAAATGGGCATTAAAAATTTAGAACCTGCTCTATTTTTTCTCGTCGTTTTCCACGTCGTTGTTTTTCTCGTCGTGAAAAACGGTCGAGTGTACGCTTTAACGACGGGAAAAAAACGCGCATGCTCAGAAGAAAGTTATGAGACGGGAGCGCTCGTTCTGGTGAAACTAGCGTTCGTAATGGAGATGGCATATTCGTCATGCTGTAACGGACTGAAAAGCACAGAGACTGAAAAGCGCGAATCGGCTAACACCAAACTTTTACTAACACGCGGTAACATGAAATCAGCAAAAGCAGCCCAAAGGGTGGCGCCATCCGAATGGAACTTCCCCTTTATAGTGCCGTTGTACGTGTTGTCGTACATGTTGTCGTAGGTGTTGTACGTCACCGCGCTTTGCTCGAACATTTTTTTTCACAATAGTGTGTATGCAAGGCAGGCTTGAGAAGAATCGCGTGGCGAAAAACATAGTTTTTTTCCATGACATTAAAAACGTAGTTTTTTTCCGTGACATTAAAAACGATCCTGTGTACGCGGCATGAGACTCTAATTGGCTTAAAAAAAGGGTGGATGCAGAGCACTGCGCCCTGAGCCCACCCAGTTGTGTGACATTAGCGAATTAATATTCACTAATGTTTTCCCGTTTCTCCTCCCGGCAAATCTGAAAGCAGGTCCTGAGACCCGATTGTCTGGGAGTCCTAAAACCTGATTAGCGGGAGGAGAAGCAGCGACCGCCGGGACACGGGGAATATAGAGGGGGGAAGCCGCAGCCACAACCTTGATGGGGTAAGTGCCGATCAATCAATCGGTGTGGTGGAGGCTTGGAGCGACCTCCACCACAGATCTCTCAGGTTTTTTTGCCACCCGACAGATAAATTACCAGCCACCACTTTGTACTTGTGTAGCCCAGTTGTACATCTAGTTGACCGAGTTACCAGTAACAGATTCTGAGAAATCGGTGGAATACTGAATCAGTATTTTCCCTCCCCAAAAATTGTTGTAGAATCCAAACACATTTGTAAGACATGTGAGGAGTTCAATAAATCACAAGGGATAAGCTTGAGATGCCAAAAACGGGGGACAAAGTAGACTTTTTGGTTAGATTTGTCTTATGGCCTGTAAGAATGTTTAGCAATTCGATCCAATGCTGTTTTTGTCATCAACCATGTTTCATAAGACACCTTACTGGTGGCTGTCCAATAATCTCTTTAATCTGTGTGAAAGGTAAGGTTTTTGAGATTCTGTACTGCCTTTTTGATCAGCTTGCTCTAATGCATGCTTCTTTTATGTATTGGAGGAAAGAGTGCTGTGATACATGAATGCAATTGGGTTCAATGCTTTTTATCAGATTCTTTACAGACCTAGCTGTAGAGCTATATGGTGGATGGTATCATGGTTACAACATTACTTCAAAAAAGGAGGATAGCAATCTGATATTTATATTCATAAAAATGAAAAAGTTTACACACGTATAGAAGCTTATATTGAGCAGATGTCTTGGTTCAGTTGGATCTGTTGTTGGCACACCTTCATTTTCAAACTAAGGTTTTAAAAAAAGTTCATAAAAATCATCTTGCAACAAACAAAACCACCTATAAGGGGTCATGTACATTACAGCTCCTAAACTTAACTCCATGTACACATAGACTTTTAGAAGAGTTTAGAAGCTGCTGTGGTTAGGAGAGGTCCAACCACCCACAACATCCCTCTCCTGAATGCAGAAGAATCGTGTTCAGGGTAGGAACGGTTTGACCGTCAGCTGCAAAACGTGTGTACATGAGCCCTAAGAAAGCCTCACCTCTGCCCTCAACCCCACTGAAGAACACAAATTAGGATGGTTCTACTGGGAACAAATCTGATACTCTGCGGAAAAATTTACAAAACAGGTAGGGTAATGTTTAACCTCTGACGCTTGATGATGACACACTTTCCCTCTCCACCCTCCCATCTTCTTATCCACCCTGGTAACCCAGAAAATAGTAATAGGTGGCAAAAGCATAAAAAAAAAAATGGGGTTGATTTAGTAAAACCTAAGAGTGCAAAACCTGGGGCAGCTGTGCATGGGAGCCAATCCGCTTCTAACTTCAGCTTGTTCAATTAAGCTTTGACAATAAAACCCTGCAAGCCGATTGGTCTCTATGTAGAGCTGCACCAGATTTTTCACTCTCCAGTTTTAGTAAATTAACCCCTATATGTTTCCTGCCTAAAAACAGACATCCATTTACATCCAGAAAAAACAAAAATTACATAAGCAGATGTAGCCAAATGTACATCCGTTTACTTTACATCCTCCCACCCACTGACCTACATTTTGGTTTGGTCTGGATCTGCCTGACAAACCGACAGATGAATCCAGACTAAAAGAGCCCTCCATAATAACCGGGGTTCCCCTCATACCATTGAAGCAGTCTCTGCATAGGAAATAGAAGGACACACACTATATATTTTCCTTTTAAGGCCCCCATGTACACGGGATGCTGAGGCAAAGTCCTCTGAACTATTTTTTTTGACACCTTGAAACCGGCGTTTAAAATGCCCGTTTAGCCGCGTTTGCACGCCGCGTTTAGCGACGTTTTACCGCGTTTGCGTCTAGAAGCATTTCGTTATAATAACATTATAAGACCCTCCCCAAGCTCAAAAAACAGTATTATTTAACTATTTCAGCCATTTTGTGAGACCAGAGTGAGTAGCAGCAGCTGAGAGAGCAGCATTGTACTTGTATTTTGCGCGTCACTTACCACAAGCTACGGATTGTCACTTGCCACACGTTGCGGATTGTCCACTTGGCACATCACCTGTGGATTGTCATTTGCCACGTCACCTGCCACAAGTTGTGGATTGTCCACTTGCCACGTCACCTGGCCACGTCACCTGTTGTGGATTGTCCACTTGCCACGTCACCTGGCCACGTCACCTGTCACAAGTTGTGTATTGTCCACTTGCCACGTCACCTGACACAAGTTGTGGATTGTCCACTTGCCACGTCACCTGCCACGTCACCTGGCCACGTCACCTGCCACATGTTGTGGATTGTCCACTTGCCACGTCACCTGCCACAAGTTGCGGATTGTCATTTGCCACGTCACCTGCCACACGTTGTGGATTGTCCACTTGCCACATCACCTGCCACAAGTTTCTTGTTCAAATCCAACAACATATGGATCAAATTCCAATTATACTTCGGATAACAGCAATGCTAGTGGTGTATTGGATTGGATCAAGGGCTCATTAGGGCATATAAATGGTCTATGAATCATTGCAAGCTATTACAATTTTTTAAAATATTTTTTTAATGGTTTTTCATAATTTTTGAGATTTTTAATGTAAAAAAAAAAAAAGGGCACCTTGAAAAACACTTATAAACGAAAACTCGGCAAAAAGCCGGTACCGCGTTTTGCCGTGTTTGGCGTCTGAAACGTGGAAATCTTCTGCGTCTGAACCAATTTTTTTGCTTTCAAAGAAACGCTGTTAAACGCAACTGCCTAAAAACAGCAATAAACGAGACTGTGTACATGGTCACATAGGATAACATTGAATGAGTTCAGGGGCAGTTGAAAAAAGTGTCCAACTGCCTCTGAATGCGCATTTAACAGTGTCCCGTGTACATGGGGCCTAACAAGTTTACTCTCAAAATCCATGAAAGATCCTTCAAATAATTGTGTTTTGAAGTTACTGTATTAGTTTGCTGCCAGACCTCGTTAGCTGCACCCTTGGGCTTGTCTGATATTCTGTATGAACACATCCCCGGTTTGTTTCTGACAGCCTTGATAATGATTCAGCATATGATGTTCTGCTTGGTAAATATTGCAAGTCTGGAGGCTTTAAAACACAAAAGACGCCCTCACACAGTCATTTTTTTTTTTCTCGCTACTAGGCAAAAATATGTACCATCAGTATGTGACTCTACCTGTCCGATGAATGGTTTGACTATATATGATTTTGCTCTTAATGGCAAAGGTTTGTACACTTAAGGCCCCTTTCACATGGGACGCATCCGTGAGGATCTGCCCCGTGAACCTCCGCTTGCTCTGCAGGGATCGCTCCGCTGATCCCCGCTGAGCCGGCGGATGACAGGGCGGTCCCCGCACACTGTGCAGGGAGCGCCCTGTCAGATCTCCGCTCTCCCCTATGGGGGGATCGGATGAACACGGACCGTCTGTCCGTGTTCACCCGATCCGCTCTGCAGACGGATAGAAAAATATGATTTTCCCCTGTCTGCAGAATCGGGGTATTGCGGACACGGAGGAGATCGGGTGTCAGCGGATGTTCATCTGCTGACACCCACAATTTCATAGGGACCAATGTATGTCCCTTTTTCATCCGTAAACGGACGGATGAAAAAGCGGACATATGGTCCGCTAGTGTGAAAGGGGCCAAAGACTTACAAGTTTACTCTCAAAATCCATGAAAGATCCTTCAAATTATTGTGTTTAAACAAGTGTCCGGGAGCACAATATGCAGATTATTTATTGCTTGCACGAGTTTTCTCTGGTTGTTCCAGTTTTCTCCCACATCCAAACTTAAATAATAATATTGTATATAGAAATAAACCTTTGCGCTGCCAAACAATGTAATAATAAAATAAAACCACATGTTAAAGAGCCAGCTGCTGCAATCGCCTAATGTGTGTTCTGCACATGAATGAATGACAAAAAATAAAAATTAATGTGCTGCGCTGCTGGTGTATATACATGCAAATGTTATATACCAAAAATTGAGAAATAGAAATAAACTCACTATAGACAAGTTGAATAACCACATATAATCCTCTTTGGAAAGAGATGTGCTAAATATTGCACCAAATGTAATACAGTGATGCGAGTCCAAAATATTAGTGTCCAAAATCCACGTGCTAATAATTCCTTATTCCGTGAGAAATCCACCATCTAATGTCCTTCACCTATAGCAATACGTCCTTAAGCAGGGGGAAGAAATGCCAGTGATTTGAAACCCAAGTAGAAAGCATGTGCAGAGCAGGGTGAGATAGTATATTACTGGGTTTTAAACCGTAAAGACACTTCTTTTTAAGGTTTCCATAGCTATACCTACAAAAGGGGCCAGCCTGAAGTCATCTAGCAGGACTTAATTTTCTAACTAAAGTTCCACTTTAAGCTGACCGGCTGAATTTCCATTCCGTGGGTCGCCTTTTGGCCCCAACCAGCTTGACAAAAGTCTATTTTTCAATTGAAGTTTGTCAAAAGAGGCATATGGAAAGTTCTTGGTCGATCAATGCCTGCATGCACTCAGATGCAAGCACTTTTTGGGTAATCTGACAGTTACAGGTGCCAGCTATCAGAGTGCAATAGCTGGGACTTTATATTCATCGGCATCCATGCTGTTTATCATGAATCTGGGAATTGAGTGATTTCTCTCATTCAGCAGTGGGGCTGAGCAAGAGAAATCTTGATGTGTATGGCAAACTTTAGTTTTCACACGAAACAAATAATGAAGCAAGTCAGAAATCTTGATCTGCATATTTATTCCACGCAGAAAGTTGTGAAGCCAAAAGCTCATCATGGCATGGGAGACATTTTGAATTTTCAGATGGAAGTCTGAAGTGTCATCTTATGTATCTCATGTCAGGTTCCTTTCCTTTCAGAATACAACAGCTCAGTGGGAGATGTATCCATCTATACTGTTATGTGTAGATGAAGGAATCTGTTAGGCCGGCCATAAACTGAACAAATTTCTTCCCATCAACCATGGGTTGATGGGAATCCCTGGCGCTGAGCTATTGTTCTCCCGGCAGGGTGGGGGGTATGGGGGCAGGTGAAGCTGATTGATTTGATCAACTTGGGTACATTCAGCTTGCCCATACATGGTTCGAGATTCAAACCGTCTATGGCCGGCTTAGGCCCCATGCACACAGGGCATTTTTGCAGCTGCTAACAGCAGCGTTAGATGTTTTTTTTTACAGCTGCAAAACGCCCATCTATGTTATTCTATTGTGTCATGCACACATAGAGCTTTTATGAGCTCCAAGTGGCATAGGCGTTTTCCAGCTGCAAAAAAAAACCAATTCCAGTGCGTTCTGGAGCTCCAGGTTTGAGCTGCAAAAACGCCCAACGCGCAAAAACGCCACGAAAGCGCGCAAAAACGCCGCGATTTGCGTTTTTGAGCTCCAGGATTTTTTTTTTTTTAAAAAGGTCAAAAAATGTTTACAAAACATGGACAGGCGTTTTTAAGCTGTAAAAAATGCGGCTGTAAAAACGCCCTGTGTGCATGGGGCCTTAAGGTCATCACAGAGGACAAGGGGGCACTCTTTACGTCTGGAGGAAAAGAGATTTAACCTCCAAATACAGAAAGGTTTCTTCACAGTAAGAGCAGTGAAAATGTGGAATAGACTCCCTGCAGAGGTGGTTCTGGTCAGCTCAGTAGATTGTTTTAAAAAAAGGATTCTTTGCTAAATGTACAAAATATAACTGGATACTAACATTTATAGGTAAAGGTGATCAAGGGAATATCTGAATGCCTCTTGGGGCTTGAGGGATCGGGAATGATTTTTTTGGAGCAAATTTGATCATGCTTTTTTGGTTTTCTTTGCCTTTTCCTGGTTGAACTGTGGGTATAGGATTGTGTATATGAAGGTTTTGGATTTGTGCATGTTTTTGTCTTGAAGTGTGTAAATGCTGTGGTATTATCTGAGCAAGTTAGTCGGGTAATTGTCAATGTGTATATTGTGTGCATTAAAAATATAACATGGAGCATTTTTGTTATTTACAATGTGTATTGTGTGCAATAAAAATATAACATGGAGCATTTTTGTTCTTTACAATGTGGTCCAGGGATGAGAGGAACCAGTCCATCATCGTGAGTGGGGAATCCGGTGCAGGGAAGACTGTTTCTGCTAAGTATGCCATGAGATATTTTGCCACGGTCAGTGGCTCTGAGAGCGAGGCAAACATAGAAGAGAAAGTGTTGGCTTCTAATCCAATTATGGAGGTAAGTGTAACCAGTAGAAATGGCAGTACCCGTTGTATACGCCCAAAGTGTCTTTATCTGTATTTAGTATATGAATTGCAATTGTGATCAATGCGTACAAGTGGTGGTCCCCTCTGCTCAAGCAAGACTTTTATTTCTGAGAAACAGTTTGCATTTCCATGATGGCTGATTTAGTAGCTGTGAAATAGTCTGCCCATTTTCTAAATTTTTCAACAATTTCTCTCAATTATTCATTTGTTGGATAGCTGAGAATATTTTGTGTCCGGCCTGTGGGTGAAGGTCAAAATTAAGTATTAATGTTAAATATATTTAACTTTCCAGTGTGCATATGTTCATGCTATTACTCATTAATAAAAGTCTGGCTACTTTGTACAGCAGAATTAGCTTCATGCTGTCTTCATTCGGTACGCTCACCATGAAAATATCACCAGACACCACTGTGAATGTTAATAAGAAACCAGCTTGCTTTCTCTGTGGATTGAGAACTGCATTTTTCACATTAACTGGTTGTGGTTGACTGGGTTCTGGTTAATTTAAATACTATTTGGGTTACTGTTGTTATTGAGTTGGCATTTTGTGTCATGCTATTTAGAGGAAAAATATGAATTTCATTAAGCTAGTGTTCCCTTTACAGGAAGGTATTGACTTTAGGCTGAATGCTGGGAGGTTTATTTGACTACTACTCGTCCTAACCTGAATTTTAACACATAGAGAATACTTAGGTGTGAGATGACACTTACAGATAATGTTGCAGCTCAGTCTATAAGGACTGTGTACAACCAGTGCATACTGGCTGAAAAAATAAAATTTTAGTAGTTTAATACTTCTCAAATGAAGAATCCGAAAACCATGTGTTGCTTAGTAGGAGATTGCAGGTCCTCAATTTTCATTGAGGCCGGGTTCACACCCCAGATGCGGTTTGCAGCAGGGGTCCGGTGCATCCCTGTTTCACCATTTCAGGGATGAATCTTTGCCTGAATTGGGCCCTGAAACTGAGCCAAAGACACACAGCTTTCCCGTGCAAGCCGCTCCACAGCCGCAACGGAGATCTCTGAACCGGCTCCATTAAGAGCCAGTCACAATCTCCTGTCATGTGAATTGGATGCGGGTTTCCCCGCATTCTGGCCACCACTGAATTTTTTTCCCACTTGTCACCAATGAATTGCTTTAAGCAGGATTTCCTCCTAAACCAGCCATCCTCATTCAGGGCTCAATGGAACCCTAGGGTTCAATCTGGGTCAGTGGTCGTGGAGGAGGAGGAGGTATGGTGAGAGGAAGTGTCTAAGCTCTCTCTGAAAAATATTTTTCAGGTCTCGGGGAACCCCAGCTAAAATTAATTAAACCACTGACCCAGATTAATTAATTTTAGCTGGGGTTCCCTGAGACCTGAAAAATATTTTAAGGGTTCCTCTGGGGTCAAAAGGTTGAGAAAGGGTGCCCTAGACCTAAATTATAATTCAAGGATTCTTATGGGCTAAAATCTTTGGGAAAGCCTGATGTAAAGGCTGTATTAAAGTGGTTGTAAACCCATTCTGACAACTTGCACCTACAGGTAAGCCTAGATTAAGGCTTACCTGTAGGTGCAAGGAATATCTCATTAACCTACATGGTTAAGAAGGCATTTGCTGAAAAGACTGCACCGATGTCTACGGCGCATGCGCGCCATAGACAACGGCGCAGGCGCACTGAGCGGGCCGGTTCTTGAATGGGATATTGCCGGGATTATGCTGGTCCTGCACGCATGCGCGGGATCGTGCCGGTCCTGCGCGCATGCGCGGGATCGTGCCGGTCCTGCGCGCATGCGCGGGAGAGACGTCATTGCCGCTCCGGCCAATCACAGTGCCGGAGCGGTGATACACGAAAGACGCTCGGAGGGGACATGGCGGCGGAGGGGAACGAGGAGCGCTTTGGGGGCTTCGATCTCCGGTAAGTGCCACATAATGAGCTAGTATGCTATGCATACTAGCTCATTATGCCTTTCTCTTGCAGGGTTTTTTTTGTTCAGGGAATCAAAAAGAGGGTTTACTTCCTCTTTAAGCTGGATACACACTATACAACTTTTGTTCGATTTCTTTTAGATTTACCTTCAACTATGTAATGAAAGGGCCTGCCTGATTGCATACAAATTAAAAGGGTTTAGATTTGACCTTCTATTATAGGGTTTTGGTAAATCTTAAGGAAAAAATCTATAGATAATTGTATAGTGTGTATCCAGCTTTACTCAGTAAATGGGACACTAACCTATAACAGCCTGTTTTGAATAAATAACTGCAGAAGCCACAGTCACTCTGTAGAAGATTCTTATTTGGTGCTATACTTTGCCCAATACACTTTGCTCCTTGCATTGATTAAGTGTATAGGCCTATGTGAGTAGTAGGCTTTGATATATGTACCAACAACTGTACCAGTCCACATCGGTACCCATGACCAGGCTGCCTATCTCGATGAAAAGTTTTGGGTCATTTGTCAAAAAAAGGCCTTTGTGAGGCCCAGATGTGAAATTATTGAATGTGTTTGGACAGTTGCAGCCCTGAAGAATTATTTTGGTATATAAACTTACCACCCTTTTGTCTTTTCACCTACTACATTTACCATACCGTCCTGAATAAGAGAATTTGTCTCATCGCTTTCTTGACACATCAGTAGATTTGAAGGAAAATGCTAAATTAGTTTTTCTGTAAAGAACATTTTTGTGTGGGCATCACAACTAGGGATGAGCTCGGTGTTCGAGTCGAACATAGGTTCGACTCGAACATCGGCTGTTCGCAGCGTTCGGCGAACAACGAACGATTTGGGCCATTCGCGCCAAATTCGAGTGACGCGAACGGCCCACAATACACTGCGCCATCGCAGTGTAATCCCGGCGCTGTGATTGGCCAAGCATGCACTGTGACCCTGCATGCTTGGCCAATCACAGCGCCGGCAGCGAGGAGAGCAATGATTGGCCACAGGCAGGATGCCTGTGGCCAATTATTGCTGAGGGGGATTAGTACACGCCCCACACTATAAAAGGCCGCCAGCGCGGCGGCCTCGTGTAGTGTGTTCCGGCGCAGGGAAAGAGTTACATAGGCAGGGACAGTGTCAGTGCTATTTGTACCTCAAACTTGTGTGTAGGGACAGAGAAGGATAGGTAGGGAGAGTGTCAGTGTTATATTCTTTGCTAAACCTTGTGTGTAGGGACAGACAAGGATCGGCAGGGAGAGTGTCAGTGTCATATTCTTTGCTAAACCTTGTGTGCTGAAGCATATTGCTAAACCTTGTGTGTAGGGACAGATAAGGATAGGTAGGCAGAGTGTCAGTGTCATATTCTTTGCTAAACCTTGTTTGTAGGGACAGACAAGGATCAGCAGGGAGAGTGTCAGTGTCATATTCTTTGCTAAACCTTGTTTGTAGGGACAGACAAGGATCGGCAGGGAGAGTGTCAGTGTCATATTCTTTGCTAAACCTTGTTTGTAGGGAGGGACAGACAAGGATAGGTAGGCAGAGTGTCAGTGTCATATTCTTTGCGAAACCTTGTTTGTAGGGACAGGCAAGGATCGGCAGGGAGAGTGTCAGTGTCATATTCTTTGCTAAACCTTGTGTGCAGGGAGAGAGAAGGATAGGCAGGGGACAGTGTCAGTGTCATTGTTGCTAAGCCTCCTGCACAGTATACACCTGAAGCTACCCCTTATTGTTGGTTTTCCCATCTCCCTGCAGGCCATTAGAATGTCTGGAAGGCAAACAAGGAGAGGCAGACAGTCAGGAGCCAATAAAAGAGGGCAAGCAGGCTCTGTGTCTGGGGGCAACAGTGCTGGTCGTGGACGCGGTGCATTGTCATCAGCACATGGTCATGGGACACGCTTGTCCTTCTTTTCGGCAGCTGGACATGTTGAGTCACATCATGCCGAAGACTTGGTAGAGTGGATGACCAAGCCCTCCTCATCCTCCTCATCATCTCTCACCCAGGCTCAGGGTACTGGCAAAGCAGCTGCCAAAGCGTCCTCTACCCTGGTATCAATGTCATCATCAGTCACTCCTTCCCTAGACCCACCATGTCCTTCTCCTGAGGAGTCCCCCGAACTGTTTGAGCACAGTGTTGGGTACATGCTCCAGGAGGATGCCCAGCGTTTCGAAGGGTCTGATGATGATACCCAGCTAGAGGAAGGCAGTAGCGTGAGAGCAGAGAGAGGGGATGCTCAAGAAGGACACCAATCTGGCAGTCATGTTCCAGCAGCTGCAGCATACTGCCAGATTGGCTCCAGTGATGAGGAGGGAGGGGATGATGAGGTCACTGACTCCACGTGGGTGCCTAATAGGAGAGAGGAGGAGGAGGAGGATGAGGAGGAGGCACATCTCCAACGAGGCAGGATGCCCTTGGGTGGCCAGCGTAAGGGCAGCACACCGACGGAATCACACCGCAGAGCTCCGCCTGTGCAGGGCGCTGCCTCTGCCCGTTATTCAAAAAGTTCTTTGGTGTGGGCCTTTTTTGAGGCAAGTGCATCAGATCGCACAGCTGCTGTTTGCAACATATGTCTCAAGCGTATATCACGTGGCCAAAACATCAGCCGCTTGGGCACCACATGCTTGACCAGACATATGTTGACCTGCCATGCAGCTCGTTGGCAAGCCTACCTTAAAGACCCACACCAAAGAACAAAGCGGACCTCTCCTTGCACCGCATCCAGCTGGGATCTCCAACCCCACTATACCTTCAGTCCTCTCTGAAACCTGCACTGAGAGGAATGAAGGTGTAGAATTAGGTGTGTCACAGCCAAGTACTTGCGGCCACTCTGCTAGCAGTACACCGACGTCCGATTCTAGCAGGCAAATTTCCCTGCCCCAGCTGCTGGACCGTCGAAAGAAGTTCACTCCCAGCCATCCACATGCCCAGCGGTTGAATGCTAGCTTGGCTAAATTGCTAGCGCTTCAACTGCTGCCTTTTCAGTTGGTAGACTCGGCCCCCTTCCGTGAGTTTGTGCAATGTGCGGTTCCTCAGTGGCAGGTTCCCAAACGCCACTTTTTCTCACGGAAGGTGATTCCGGCTCTCTACCGGCATGTGGAAGGCAATGTCTTGGCCTCGCTGGACAGGGCGGTCAGCGGTAAGGTGCATATTACCGCTGACTCATGGTCCAGCAGGCATGGACAGGGACGTTACCTTTCTTTCACGGCCCATTGGGTCACTTTTTTGGCAGCTGAGAAGGATGCAGGACAAGGTGCAGTAGTGTTGGAGGTTGTTCCACCGCCACGCCTCCAAAATGCTACTACTGGTTGTGACACACCTCTGTCCTCCACCCCCTCCTCTTCTTCTTCCTCCGTGGCCTCTTCCTGTGCTTTGTCCTCGGAACCAGCGGTGCTCCGTAGGCGTTCAAGGGGCTACGCAAGTACGCAGGCAAAAAGATGCCATGCTGTGCTTGCGCTGGTGTGTTTGGGGGACAGGAGCCACACTGGGGCAGAGGTTCTGTCTGCTCTGCAGGGGCAGGCCGAGAGGTGGTTGACGCCACGCCAGCTTAAGCCAGGAATGGTAGTTTGCGACAATGGCACCAACCTCCTCTCCGCTCTCCGACAGGGACAACTGACCCATGTGCCCTGTGTGGCTCACGTCCTTAACCTGGTGGTGCAGCGGTTCTTGGCCAGGTACCCGGGCTTACAGGATGTCCTGAGGCAGGCCAGGAAAGTCTGTGTGCATTTCCGCAGATCTTATAATGCCAGTGCTCGCCTGGCTGAGCTGCAAAAGGAGTTGAACCTGCCCAAGAACCGCCTTATATGTGACATGCCCACCAGGTGGAACTCAACGTTGGCCATGCTGCAGTGGCTGCACACGCAGCAGAGGGCCATCAATGAGTACCTGTGCGACTACGGCACCAGGACAGGGTCAGGGGAGCTCGGGTTTTTTTCACCACGCCAGTGGGGCATGATCAGGGATGCATGCACTGTCCTGGCACCATTTGAGGAGGCCACGAGGATGGTGAGCAGTGACAGTGCATGCATCAGTGACACTGTACCTCTTGTCCACCTGTTGGAACATACGCTGCGTGGAATAATGGACAGGGCACTTGAGGCAGAACAGAGGCAGGAAGAGGAGGACTTCCTTGCCTCTCAAGGCCCCCTTTACCCAGACAGTGTTCCTTCTGTCCCACCCATCGCACAGGAGGAGGAGGAGGAGGATTGTGTCAGCATGGAGGTGAAGCCTGGCACTCAGCATCATCAGCAGCAGTCTTTTAGGGATGATTTACAGTCCCAAGAAACCAGTGGACTTGTACGTGGCTGGGAGGAGGTGGCTGCGGATCATGTCGTCCTTAGTGACCCAGAGGACTCCGGACTGAATGCCTCAGCTAACCTACGCTGCATGGCCTCCCTGATCCTGCAAAGTCTGCGGAAGGATCCTCGTATTCTTCGGATCAAGGAGAGGGACCATTACTGGCTGGCCACTCTCCTTGATCCACGGTACAAGGGTAAGGTTGCGGACCTTATCTTACCGTCGCAGAGGGAGCAGAGGATGAGACAACTCCGGGAGGCCTTGCAGAAAGGTCTGTGCAACGCGTTTCCAGAGACTGGGAGGTTACAAACTCCTGGTCTTGGACAACGAGTTGCTGAGGCTTCGGGCAGTCAAAGAAGGAGCGGTGGGGAAGGTGGCCGTCTGACCGAAGCGTTCAGACAATTCTTTAGTCCACAGCCCCAAGGTATGATCGGTTCCAGCAACCATCGCCAGCGTCTGATATACATGGTGCAGGAATACCTAGGGGCAAGGTCAGACTTGGACACCTTCCCCACCGAAAATCCTCTAGCTTACTGGGTCTTGAGGATGGATCACTGGCCAGAGCTTGCACAGTATGCAATTGAGCTACTGGCCTGTCCTGCATCCAGCGTTCTTTCAGAACGCACATTCAGTGCTGCTGGAGGATTTGTCATGGATCACAGGGTGCGCCTGTCCACCGACTCTGTTGATCGACTGACCTTCATAAAGATGAACCAGTCTTGGATCACCACCAGCTACCAAACACCTGAAGCTGATATAACAGACTAATTTATTTTCAAATGTCACATCCCTTCAAGACTGATGCTGATGCTGAGAGTTTGTCCTGTTATGTTGACTGACTATCCTCCTCCTCCTCAATGATCCGATTGACGATGATAGCTTGGAAGAACATTTTTGTTTCTGGGTGCCGCCACCAGTGGCTAAGGCCCAATTTTTCAGCCCCTGTTTAACAGGGGTGTGTTATTACAATTTTTTATGCAATGCTTTGCAGCAGGGCTCATTCCTGCACTCCAAGTAGAGTATCTGGGAGTGGTTGCAGTGTCGTGGCACCAGCACCAGTGGCTAAGGCCCAATTTTTCAGCCCCTGTTTAACAGGGGCGTGTAATTACAATTTTTGATCTAATAATTCACAGCAGGGCCCATTCCTGCGCCCACCAAGACTAACTGTGAGGCCTTACAGTGTTGTGTCAACACCACCACCACCACCACCACCAAAAGCCCAATTTTTCAGCCCCTGTTCAACAGGGGCATGCAATTACAATTCTTGATCTAATAATTCACAGCAGGGCCCATTCATGCGCCCACCAAGAGTAACTGTGAGGGCTCACAGTGTTGTGGCAACACCAACATGTAAGGGGCAAATTTCAGCAGAGTATATACGGCAGGCCCCTACTTTCAAACATCCAACTTACAAACGACTCCTCCTTGCAAACGGAAGGATACAACAGGAAGTGAGAGGAAATCTACCCCTAGGAAGGCAAATTCTCTCCTGTAAGAGTTAATATGGGAAAAAAAGTGTCTCCTCTACACTGATTCTTTATCACCAATTCTTGTTTCAATAAAAATCCCAAATTTTCAAAAAACATTTGTCATTAGGACGGAAAGTGAGGTGAACTGTTCTAAACAGGTGCACACTGCACAGACAGCAAAACAAATGTTACAGGGGTGATAACCCTTCCCTATGTTTTCCAAAAAGCTTAAATATATATTTTTTGGCTGGAGCTACACTTAAATAATGTACCTGTTCAAAATTACAAACAGATTCTACATAAGAACAAACCTACAGTCCCTGTCTTGTATGCACCGCCTGTATACGGCTGTTCAGAGTATATAGGGCCTTTTTTATTTTGTGTGCGGGGTTCCCCTTAATATCCATACAAGACCCAAAGGGGCTGGTAATGGGCTGGGGTAGGGGGGGGGGGGGGTGTGATGGGGTAGCTATGCCATTTTTCTTAAAGATTTTCATCCATATTACCGGGACCAGACATTACATTAAAGCCGCAAGCAGTTTTAAATGGCTTTTTTTCCTTTAGAAATGTAATTTTGTGCAGGGACAGTTCTAAACACGGGAAACACGTGGCACTTCACAGGCATACTTTAGACACCCCCCAGGTACGATATTTAAAGGAATATTTGATTTTTTTTTTTTTCACTTTATGCATCATTAAAATGACTGCTCTAGAAAAACGGCCGTTTTTAAAACTTCTTTTTGCATTGATACATGTCCCCTGGTGCAGAACCCGGATTCTCAAACCCTTTTTAGGACAATAACATGCATAATAGTCGTTATAATTAGCACTTTAGATTTCGAACGTTCGCATCCATTGTATTTAATAGGGTTCTAAAGTTCGTGCGAACTTTCGGTCCGTTCGCGGGTTCTGGTGCGAACCGAACCCGGGGGTGTTCGGCTCATCACTAATCACAACATGTTAGAAACTGGTCTTATGACAGAGTTCCCAGGGGGTGAAAGTCGGAGCAGATCTGTCAGTCGGAGCTCAAGTTCAATAAATGCATCTTGGGATTTAAATAAAACAAGTCTTCTACTTGTCCTCTAACACAACCAGCCAATTAAGACATTCCTGGTAAAGTCGTGACTCTGTTATGAATGTCATGAAAAGCTCCGGAGTTGAAAAGGACTCTGACTCTCCCCAACTTGGCAAGCAGATGATCCAAACATTCAATGCATTAGGATATGACACAGTTTTCTCTCCGGAGACGCTGAAGGCACATGTTCCTCTTATACCCAAGGAGGATAAGGATCCGTCAGCTTGTGGTAGTTATCGGCCTATTTCCTTATTAAATGTGGATTTTAAACTATTTAAAAAAATTCTAGCTACACGTATCCAACCACATCTGACAGCATTAATACATCTCGACCAGGTTGGTTTTATACCAACTCGTGAAGCGCGAGATAATACTATTAAAGTATTGAATCTTATTCACATGGCTGACTCCTCTAATACCCCGTCTGTGTTTCTGAGTACGGATGCCGAAAAGGCGTTTGATCGGGTAAATTGTCCCTTTATGTTCTCGGTCCTAAGACATGTAGGCTTTGGAGAGAAGATGATGGATTGGATTTTGAGTATTTACTCGAGACCTACGGCACAAATCAAAGCAAATGGTCTTTTATCAGAGCCCTTCTCGATCTCCAATGGAACCCGTCAAGGGTGTCCCCTATCACCTCTCCTTTTTGCCCTCTCATTGGAGCCATTCCTGTGCAGAATAAGGCAGAACTCAGACATAACGGGGATACAAGCCGGAGGAGTAGACTATAAGGTATCTGCGTATGCAGATGATCTTCTATTCTCACTGCCTAAACCGTCTATATCTTTACCAAACCTCCTAAAAGAATTACATCAATACAGTGAACTATCTTACCTTAAAATAAATATGTTTAAATCAGAGGCAATGGGGGTATCCATGTCGGTGCTGCAGATAAATACCTTAAAAACAAACTTTAATTTCAGATGGACCCCCACGGCCCTTAAATATCTGGGTACTTATATTCCTCCCAAATTAAATCAAGTGTATGAGGGGAATTTCTCACCTTTACTTTGTAGAGTAAATAGCTTTTTTATAAGGTGCAACATGGTCTTTTTTCTTGGTTTGGGAGATGCAATATAATCAAAATGTCAATTTTGCCAAAATTCGCCTTTTTTTTTTTTAAACATTACCGATTCATATTCCCTTAGAATTTTTCAGATGAATGCGCTGATAACCAAATTTGTCTGGAACTATAAGAGGCCTAGACTACAACGAAGATTAATCACCATACCCAAGCAACACAGCGGTTTAGCAGTACCTGATATGCAGAAATATCAGGCAGCTCATATGGGGAGAGTAATAGATTGGTGCAGGCATACAGAGTTTAAACTATGGCCTAAGATTGAGCAATCACAATGTAGTGTCCCATTGCGACGAGCGGTTTGGTGTCTTAGAGATCTTGAGGTTGCTCTCAAAAAACACCCAACCTTGGGGCCTACCTTGCGGATATGCTCCCGGATATGCACGACTACTCGATTATCACCCGCATATTCCCCTCTTTACCCTATAGTGGGGAACCCTTGCTTTCCACCGGGACTACAAGATGGACCTTTTAGGAAACTGTTAGAGTCACAATGCTATCAGGCTTCGCATTTTGCACAATCTGCGACATGGCCTTCACTCGCTGCCCTGACCTCAGTAAATGACCGTTTTGGTCTGGACTTCTGGAGTGGAGTTTAGTTACGACATTTTTTTAAAACATTACCACCCCCGGACAGATTTCAATGACCACCTTAGAAAAATTATGTGAGGAGACGGGTCCATGTTCTCATACACTTTCACAAATATATGCCTTATTGGTAGCTCCCCCAGACGAGTATGTCCCCCCCTTTCTAAAGAAATGGGAAACGGTATTAGAAAGGTCCTTCTCCCCTTTACAACACAGGTAGATTATACACAACGCTCTAAAATCATCAATATGTACCCGTGCACAGGAAACTCATTTTAAACTTATGATGAGATGGTATCGTACACCCTCGCTACTTCATAAATATTCGTCCTTGATCTTGGATAAATGTTGGAGATGCCAAATAGAGAGGGGGACTTTACTTCATATTTTTTGGGCATGCCCGAAGTTGGAAGGAGGTATATCGAATTTCGCAGAAATTTACAGATTATACCCTCCCGGAAGACCCAGCCCTTTTTTTGTTACATGTTTCTAGTGTACCGGGGAAAGTATATAATAAATCAATTTTACGCCATCTCTTTAATGCTGCTAGATCGTGTATTGCACGGCAATGGAGAGATGTGAGACCTCCTACAATATCTTCATGGCTTATAAGAATTGAGGAGGTAAATAAGATGAAAGAGTTGGTATTTTTGGGACATTTACTCCCAAACCTGGGTTTCTTGGAATATATTTCAATTTTCGGAGGAAGGAAAGACCCTATTCGTATCATGATTGACTTAATACTGGTGATTTGCTGATCCTCCACTTTTCCTGCCGGTGTTTTTTTTTTTTAAATGTATTTATTTATTTATTTATTTCTCTTCCTTCGTTCCTCTAGTTCCTTTTTTTTTTTGTTTTGTTTTTACCTTTGATTATGAAGGTGACTAAAGTAAAGTGGATTGTTTGTATATTTAGGATATTAAGGGGTCGGGTCCAGAGTATAGACGGCTCTATTTAAAGTTTATGTTTTGATATGGGTAGGATAAGGGTCGTTCTGTATGATAGTATATATAAGTTTATGAATTTGGACTGATACTATATATTTGAATTTGTATAAAATTGTGTTGTGTTATTTACTGGATGTATCAGATCAAATGGAACGACTATCCTATGTATAATGATAATTAAAAAAAAGAAAATATAAAAAAAGAAAGAAAAGGACTCTGACCATTTATAATGCCTGGTGCAGTCCTGTATTCTTCATCAAACAAGTCACAAATTTTCTAATTGGGAAAATGTGTGAATCTTGTATGAAAACAGATATTATTGGACCCCAGAGTGTTAGGGAAAAAAATTAAGGCTCCATTCACACCTAGGCAATTTGAATCGCGGACTGAATACAAAATTGCAACAAAACTTAGGGTGCATTTGTGATGCCATTACTTCTTAATGGCATCCCAATCGCAGAGCAGGGGCTTCTTTTGATTTGCCACGATTACACTACGATTTATCGAGGCAAAATCGCACCGTGATTGGAGTGCCATTAAGAAGTAAGGGCTTCGCGAACGCGTCCTGCCGCAATTTGGAATTGCGAGCAGAATCGCGGCGATTCCACCCGTGAGTCAAATCGCCTAGGTGTAAATGGAGCCTAACTCATTTGATAATCATGTACTTAATCAAAGTGCCCAATGTACTCTAAATTATGTTTTGCTCTTCAGTCATAAATACTAAGTAATTAAAGGCCAAACCCTGGAAATAACTTGTTTTGTCTAGAGGAGATGAAAAAACATTTTACTTATCTGATCCTCCGCTCCCTCAGCAGATGGCGCTCTCCCACGCTCTGGCAGTGGACAGTCCCTCATAGTCATCACATTCAATGCATGGCTATGGACCCTGATTTTGTCTTAATGATGTCAGGACCCTAGACCACTGGAACGTGGGGGAGAAGAAGCTGGGCACCAGTCCATCTGTGGGGAGCGAAGGATCTGGTAAATTAATCATCTTTTTTTTGTTCCCCTAGATCATTGGTCTTCAAACTGTGGCCAGGGGGCCAGATGCGGCCCTTTGCTTGCCTTTATTTGGCCCTTGGGACACTTTTCCTCCAACTGACACCAATAATTGGCACCATTCTCCCCACTGACACCATCATTGGGGCAATATTCATCCCACCAAATCCAATAAAGGGACATTGTTTACTCCCACTGATTTTCTACTGCCACTGGCCACAGTCCGACCCCCCTAATGCCTGAAGGACAGTAAACTGGCCCTTTGTTTAGAAAGTTTGGAGACCCCTGCCCTAGACAAATCAAGCACTTAACTGTTGCAGTGCAGGCAAAATCTCTACTTCAAGGGATAATTTTACTTGCCCAGAGTTGGGTTTTACAGTAACTTGCACCTTGATATTATTTAAACTGGTGTTCATGTCCCCTTTACTCTTCTGAGTGTCCTGGGGAGTGCCCAAACCTGAGAGGCTCAGTATGAAAATATTGAAGATGGAGACTGGAGATGGATCTGTGACATGCTGAAGGGACTGATTTTTGTTTTAGCGCATCTCCACCTTTTTAAAACCTCTCCGCACCCCGACCCTACTTTTTATATTTACATATGTAGCACCTTCTAGTGTGCTATTGGCTGTAGTGCAGGCAAATCTATGTTTTTGGCTCATGCTAAAATGAGTCTTTGAATCTGGGTAAAAAGTTTACTTGAGTTCAGGGCTGGATGACTCATACAGGCAGGCCTCAGGTTCCTCCCCTAGTTCTGGAAAGTTGGACAATGTTCTGAAAATGGAGGGTGGAGGCCAGGAGGGTTGATCTGCATACTTGAGTGGAATTCCTGCTGGGGTGGGGGGGGGGGGGGATTGCTCTGCATTGGGCTGGTTTGGGAGGATTCTGGCAACATCACAGTTCGGAAGGAATCTTGCCTAGGAAGCAGTGAGAGGAAAGAGGACAGTGCGAGTACTTCCCCATGTAGCAAGCATTTTTGGAAGACCGCATTGGGCTCATCTCTTTCCTTTGCTTTGCCTGAGAAATCTTCAATATCAGCCAGGTGGCCTAATGAAGAAGCAGCCAGGTGGGCTGGTAGTTTTTGCAGTCAATGAATCTGGGATCAGTATCTACAGTGGAGTTGGAGTCACTCCTGTATGCAACATTTGTGCCACTTTCCAGAAGAAACAGGAAGTTCCTAGTCCTTAATGGGCTTTGCTTTTCTATTAGAGACTGCTGGGAGTGAAATCAATTGGAGTTGTGTATATATAGAGGAAATTGTCCCTCATTTTTGTTGCATTTTTATTTTTAAAGCTTATTTTTCAACCAATTAAAGTGCAAGTAGATATAAAAGACCACACTTAATCCAGCTTTATATTTATTGAAAATTATAAGTGTATTTCTTAGATATTCCCTTAATCCATCTTTGTGCTAGCCTTTTAAAATCACTACACATCAGCATTAAGACTGGGAGGGAAGGGTAGCACTGTAAGACAATCAGGCTTTGCACAGTGCCGTGAATATAACAAATGGAGCTTCCTGATTGAAGGAAAAGGCACAGACATTACCTCATCATTGAAAATCTATTTGTTCTACTTTGTATTAGCCAAAGATGACACCGAGCTGCATGCAGAGTAATAAGACATTTATGAGCATATAACGTAAGACCATGATCGTACATGCAGTACATTTTGTGTATTTTTGTATTAAATGTTTCATTTTAGTCATCCTCCTGATGAAACGGCAAAGAAACGCTATGTGGCTCTTGTGATAATCCAAAAATAATATCATCCATTATTAAAGGATAACTGTTCATTTATACAATTACACTTTTAAATAATTACCCCCTCCCTCCCTAAAGGTCTTAAACTTACCTGTCCACACTGTGTGTCCCCCAGACACACTATTAGATTTTCTGCAGATTTTTGTCTTCAGATTTACCAAAACCATGTAGTGCAAGGTCCTGCCTGATTGCATACCAACTCTCAAGGTTTGACCTCATATTATGGTTCTGGTAAATCTGAAGACAAAAATCTGCAGAAAATCTAATAGTGTGTATGGGGTCTTAGAATCCACAGACAAAATCCTAGTCCAAAGTGTCAGTCAGTCAGATTCTTCCTCAAAGCAAGCAGCTGTGCTGGGCTGTCTCTCTGGCTGGTCCATAGTGCTCTAGGAAACCTTTTTCATATATTGAATTTGTATTTGTAAAAAAACTAAATAAAAAATATAGCTATAAAAAAATTACAAAATGTATAGACTTAAAATATA
Source organism: Rana muscosa (assembly GCA_029206835.1). Taxonomy (NCBI): domain Eukaryota; kingdom Metazoa; phylum Chordata; class Amphibia; order Anura; family Ranidae; genus Rana; species Rana muscosa. The sequence continues at coordinate 523,785,407 of CM055118.1, read as the reverse complement.
CAGTAACTATGCTTTTTTATTTAATTAATTATTGCCCACAACCCCTAAAATCTTCTCACCTGTCTAGGTTCCTGCCAGATTTATAGACCTGTGGCCCATGAAAACCTGCACAGCCATTCTCCCAGTGGGTCTGCCACTTCTTATGGGCATGCATGAAAGTATCTTATTCATCCTACGAAGAGGGCGCAAATCTTGTACCCCCATGATAGATTTTATTTCCATAGAAAATCAATTCGACTTTTCCATACACGTGCAGAAATTTTCAGGATTTTCCTGGAGAATTTTTAGCAGGCAGCACTTCTTGAATCGCTCAAGAATTTGGACAGGTGAGTATACAAGGCATTGGCAATCATTCCAGACTCTGGTATAAGGAGTTGGTAGGTCTTTGTTTTTTAGGTTCAAAAAGTTTTATTAATTTTTGTTTTTTTTCAACATCATACAAAAAATAATTTAACAAAGGATTCTATCAGTACAGAGACACAAAGTAGCTTACATCTGTAGTATATAAGGGTGTTGGAAATACATCCATTTACATCAAGCTGTCATACAAATGGCTCATGTACTCTACAAGCTGATCCTAATAACTTAGGCAGTGTAAGTAAATATCTGGTCTTCTACTGAAGCACCCGGAAGACAGATCCCATGGGCGCATTAGGGCATTCTGTCATTGTGCCAACTTCTCAATCTTAAAGAAAATAAAAAAGAGTGTGTGTCTATGAATTATGGTTAAGGAGAGTGTGTATGTAAGGCTCCATTAAATGTGCCCAACACCGGGCCCACTGAGGGAAGGCCCACATTCCGTAAAGTGTGTAAGATGTCCCCATCACTGGAAATATGTTGCAGAGGAAAGACAATAAAAGGAATAGAGGAGGTCCAGAGATATAAGTAAATAGAGTTGGGCCGTACACCCCCCAGTTCGGTGTGCGCCAGAACTCTCGAACATTGCAAAGGTTCGGACCCAAACCCCATTGAAGTCTATGGGCCCCCGAATTTGAAAAATCAAAAGTCCCCATTTTGAAGGCTTATATGCAAGTTATTGGCCATATAAACAGTATGGAGGCCAGATACTGCACATGGGTCAATGCAAAAATATTTTTCAAAAAGTTTGTTTTTACAGGAGCAGTGATTTTAATGATGCTTAAAGTGAAACAATAAAAATGAAATAATCCTTTAAATATAGTGCCTAGTGCCTAAAGCAGGGGTGCCCAACCTTTTGAAGAGAGGTTACTTACGCGACGTTGGTAACCGGACGCGGGCCACAATGAGCGGAGCGGGTGGATGGCAGGTCCGTGTCTGCTCTGTATATGCAGAACGGACACAGCCTTTTTTTAAATTTATTTTTTATTGGATTGGAGGTAAGACACAAGTCGGTTTACGTCTTCCACTCTTTAGAGGTGAATGAAGGGTCCAATTGGGTCAGACTGACCGTGTGAAAGGGGCCCAAGGCTGCTTTCACACAGATGCGCTGCCGTTTACCCTCACAAACTCGCAGGTAATAACAGAAGTCTATGGCTCAGTGCAGGTAACCCGCAGGTGCACTGCTCCGCACCTGTGGATCAGTTTGAAAGCAGCCCAGTAACCACTGCAGAACAGATATGCGCATATATACACACACTGTGATTTTAGTAATAAAAATAGCCTTTAATAACAGTATTCTATTCCATCCCAGAGCAGGAGGTCGCGGGCCACATCAGAGGGCTCCGAGGGCCACGTGTCTGCCTGTAAAGTGGCATCTGTACCGTGTATGGAACCTGAGCAAAACTAACATTTATAAAGAAAAAAAGACATTTAAATTTCCGGCAATACAACACCATTGCTGGCAATACAAAAATGTTTTTTTAAAAATTGTGTGTGATCCCCCCCTCTCAAAATCTATACCAGACCTTTTCCCGAGCGTGCAGCCCGGCAGGTCAAGAAACCACCTAAACCATACCAGGCCACATGCCCTCAACATGGGGGGGGGGTTGTGTTTGGGGCGGGGGGCTTGCCGTGTCCATCTGAAGGGCTCCTTTGCTGTGCGGTCATATCTGCATGCCAGCGGGACCTTACTATCTGCCACACGCAAGGGCTGTTACACTTCCCTCTATCACTTCCCTCTATCAACCTGGGATTCTACAGCCATCCACTGGGAGTTGTGATAGTTCCCTTCACGGGACATCTACATGCCGGCGGACTGATGTTAACCCCTCCTCATCTGGATTCAGCAGTGGTATCGTTGTACACATTTTTATACCAGTATCATACTTAGCTACATGTTTTTATGACTGCTTTTGCTACCGTTTGGTATTACTCGCACCATTTTTACAGTTTATGTAGCTACATCGATTTTATCTCCAGTGTTTTCTCCAGTATTTTGTTACCTACTTGAAGACTATAAAAGTTTTAAAGCTATTCCCATCGAGCGCTGCCTTTGTGTGTTTTTTGGGTATGGACTGGCCAAGCATGTCTCCAGACCTAAACCCTATTGAGCATCTGTGGGGCATCCTCAAATGGAAGGTAGAGGAGTGCAAGGTCTCTAACATCCAGCAGATCTGTGATGTCGTAATGGAGGAGTGGAAGAGGACTTCAGTGGCAACCTGTGAAGCTCTGGTGAACTCCATGCCCAAGAGGGTTAAGGCAGTGATGGAAAATAATGGTGGCCACACAAATATTGACACTTTGAGCCCAATTTGGACATTTTCACTTAGGGGTTTACTCACTTTTGTTGCCAGCGGATTAGAGATTAATGTCTGTGTGTTGAGTTATTTTGAGGGGACAGCAAATTTACACTGTTATACAAGCTGTACACTCACTACTTTACATTGTAGCAAAGTGTCATTTATTCAGTGTTGTCACATGAAAAAATATGAAAAAATATAATAAAATATTTGCAAAAATGTGAGGGGTGTACTCACTTTTGTAAGATGCTGTAGGGGGTGGGGGGAAGGGTAGTTTGGGAAAGGGAGGGTGGAGGTGGATGAGTGACGGGAGCTAGGGTTATCCAATTCCGACCAGTGGTCACAAATAGAAGAGGCAGATCAGTGATGCTATGTAAGACTATTTTTATTTTTTTATTTTCTTTTGTATAATATAGTAGTGATCAGTTTATTGTCTGCATTTAAAAGAACACACCTTTAGGAAGGAGTGGATGTTGAAATATTGGAAGTCTTTTTATATATTGTGTATACGTGATACTTTTAGCCTGCAATGTTTGTACACAATCCTGTCACATGACGGACATCAAGACGCGGGAGAATACAACCTACTTTCTTGCAGATGCTGTATAGAGAACAATGTATTTCCATAGCTGATGCAGGCCAGGCATCATGCGGATAGACATGTTCTAGACATAGAAAGTCATTATGCCGTCTCGAGTCTATAAAAAGGAGGACGCTGCCTATTATTATACTACAATTTCCCGAGTAAATAATGCTCTTAGTGTTCAGAGTAGCTCTTAATTACATTTTATATGATGTTGGCAGCTGAATCTTTTTTTTTGCTATGTCGTTATTCAGCTACTATATCCTTTTTTTTTTTTTTTCCTGATCACTGTCAAAGGCATCCGGTAAACTAGTAGTAAGTGTGACTTCTATATTACATATACGCTGTTATTATACACAATCCACAGTATATTATTAATATGAGATGGCAATTGTACATTACGTGTATTATTATCCTCTAAATATATGTTTAAATAAATGTTTGAGTTGCATTGTGACACTCAAGTGACAGTATCCCACAATTAGCCTGATAGTTGAAAGGGGAGCTGTACTTTCACCTCCAGTGGGCTTCGGGAATTTTAAGGTCATTTCACTGAGAAACAAAGGGGAGGACACAGGGTCATATTAAACAGATCATCCTATAAGCCAATTAGTTAAACTTCAGTGTGTAAGAGGTTAATACATTCTATGTGAATAGTGAGCATGGGAAAAAGTAAAAAACAATATGTAGGTAAATCGTAAAATAAGTAAAGGAGGGACATTGAAGTGAAATTTAGTCAAACACTAACTATTTTTAAATCTACCCCCATCCCATTCTAAGCCTATTCCATCTACCCAGTGAAAGGAAGGATGTGTATACATGGCTATTTTGAGGGCGCTCCACTCTGGTTACACAATCGGGTTCCAGCGTCAGCTTCAGTGTAATGGAGGGGCAGCTGGCAATGGGTGCCCCATAATAAGACTGTGGGTGACGACATTGCCCAGGCTCTGCAGCCATTATCGGCAACCTCTCCTCTTCACTGAAACCGGCGCTGGGACCCGATCATGTGACCGGACCACCCTTACATTAGGCAAGTATACACAGCTATACAAAAAAGTGGCAACCTATAACTAGCCTATTCAGTAAGGTGCACATGGAAGGGCATAGCACATCACAAACAAATGATTTCCCAGCACACTTACCAGCCAGCCTGCAAACCTATCAAAGTGACCATAACAATTTACTTAAAAAAAAAGAAAAGAAGATGGTTTTATTTGCACACTTTGCAAATAGGCTGCAGTGCTCATGACAAGGCTCCTCTATATATTGTGGTCCTAACGCTAGAATTTTCTGTCTCCTAAGTAGCAGCACATATAGAAGTGGATAGATTCATGGCAGGTGTGCCTGGAGGGAGCCTATCTCTCCCTAAAGGCACAGGTATGCACATTATGCCCAGCAAGAGTACAATGGCGGCAAAGGTATATAGTGCGTTTTGCGCACCCAATTTAACCAACCAATGAAAAAAATGTCAACCGCCCCAACCTATAACTAGCCTATGCAGTAATGATCACATGGCAATGCACATCACAAACAAAAGATTTCCCAGCACACTTACCAGCCAGCCTCCAAACCAACCAAATCGACCCCTTACATTAAAAACAGAGGGTTTGGTTTGCACACATTTGAAAATATATGTATTAAGCCGCATGGCCCACGACAAGGCTCCTCTGTATACTGCGGTCATAATTTTCAGTCTCCTAAGAGGGAGCACATATAGTAGTAGGTAGGTGTGCCTGGAGGGAGCCCACCCCTCTTTAAAGGCACAGGGACACACGTGACACCCAGCAATAGCACAATAGCTGCAAAGGCATCCAGGTTGACACTTTTTTTGTACAGTTGGTTCAATTGGGTGCGGGGAAGCACTGGATGCCTTCACCGCCATTGTGCCCTGTGATCAGTGGATAGCGGGTGCAATGCACAGGCTCTTTCTGGATGGACTATGAGTGCGTAATCACCACACTTATGTTTCTTTGTGAACTACAGGTCCATTAGCCACAGTGGTATATGGAACTTGCAGATCAATAATTTACAAATCTCTGCAAATTGGACGTGGCTTTGAGGAGAGAGCCCTAGACATGGGTGTAACATGGACCGGGGGGGGGGGGGGGTGTTGGCCTTTAGTCTCACACTGATGCTGTGCAAATCTGATGCAATTTCACAGTGCAATTTCTGTTGTGACAGGTGCAATTCTAATGGAAATGAATGTGATTTCTGAGGGTAAGAGCCCATTCACACAGGGGCAACACGACTTCCAGCGCGATTTTATGAGGCAACTCAGACACGACCTGAGTATGAATCACAGCACGACCTGGAGCTATTTACAAGGCAACTCCAAGTTGCCTGCAGGACAGGAGACATTCCAGTGGCCAATCAAACAAGAATCAGCTCTGTGGGAGGGAGGGGGAGAGAGAGTTTTGCAGGAGAAATGTATGTTATCTTCCTGGAGAGTCGCTCCTATTAAGACAGTGAGAGGCGACTCCCATTGAAATGAATGGTTACAGGTCGCCTAGGAGTCGGATTGAAGTAGTACAGGGACCTTTTTTGAAGTCGGAGCGACTGCAGTAGTGTGCATAAGGACGGCTCCATTAACTTACATTGATTTCTTCAGCCAGCGCGACCTGAGGCGACTAGGGGCGACCTGGGGCGATTTGGAGTCGGATCCAAAGACGCCCCTGTGTGAATGGGCTCTAATTGGCATAGCTGGAGATGAAATTTGCACTGAATCCGCATTGAATTCACACAGGATAGTTTTTTTATTAACCGGATCAGAATGGCACCGCATAGATGTGAACGGATTTCATAGCAAACAATGTTTTTTCAAATGAAAATGAAATGCAAATGTTTTGGTTCGGATGATTTTTCATTAATTTCAAATATAAAAAAAATACGATTTTTAATCTCTGTTATCTGATTTAGCCCCCGTTCACATCGGGCCGATTTGACGTGCGATTTGACATGTCAAATTACATGCCAAATCGTAGCTTATTTCTGGCAACGGCACTGTCCAAATCAGTGCCTTCACTACTTTTGGTGACTTTGGGGGTGATTTCAATAGACATCACATGCAGGAACCCGCACAGATGTCTTTCAAATCGCCCCTGAACTCGCACTAAAATGCGGGTCTGAAATCGTGCAAGTTCAGCTGAACTTGCTCGATTTCAAACCCGCCCTCAGTGTGAACGAGGGCTAAATCTTGTTGGCAGTCTTTTAATTTGCAGCACAGAGCATTGTAAATGAAACGCTTGTCTTCTGAGCATTAAAAAAAAAAAAAAAACTTTTGTATTTAATGTCTGGTGATTTTATTCTAAATCCAATGAAAGATCAGAAATAATCTAAAGGTGCACTGAATGGAAATTTTGGTGCACTGGATGCACTTTGCCGAAAACCGAAAATGACAGTTTAAAAATAAATAAATATATATATATATATAATATATTGTATTATATTCAACTTTTTAATATAATATCATGAATTTAAATTAATATGAGTTTATTCTTAACCATTATCAGCACCTTTTAGCGCAAGAAAAATGCATCCTTTTAAGTTCTATGTATGTCTTTACCCCGTTGCGCTTCCAATGCTGTGTTGAAAATCTTGCTTGCTGCATTTTTGTTTAGTTAAAAAAAAAATCTAAAAAATGCACCTCCCCATTGAAATGCATTGAAAACGCAGCAAGAATGCATTAATAACGCACCTGTGTTAAGTTTTTGATGCGGTTTTCGAGTCGCATGACCTATGAAAAACACACCATAAGCACAGTAAAATTGTGGCGAAATCTCCAGAAAATCACAGAAAAATCATTGCCGAAAACCGCATGGACGGCCGCAATTTCGGTGCATCTCTAAAATATTCAATGGTATAACCTCTCCTCCACCAGCCATATAAAGCTGGGAAAACCTCATGTATTTTCTTGTAATGTCAGTGCATATTATGCTTGGACGTATTCGTAGACAGCCTAGGCATAGAATAGAAAGCCTGAATTCTGCCCCATAGTATTAATATTAACAACACTGTGGTGGTTTATGAGAAAAATTTGGTGGTCACCAAGGGTTCAAATCAACATTGTGGATGGTACACTGCCCAATGTTGTTTCCAGGGTTGTTCTCAATATGCGCATTGATACTCGATGCCTCCTCTGTAGTTCCAACTGCTGTGAACTCAGGGGGAGGCAGAGACCAGAAGGTGAAGGAGGGGACTTCCAATGGCAGCGTTGATCACAGACTGTGGGAGAAGCACGGAGCTTAAACTCGGGAGCCTGGAGCATTGTGTGTATAAGGCAGCTGTGTGATCCAGGGGGAGGGGACAGAGAGCCTAGAGCATTGTGTGTATAAGGCAGCAGTGTGATCCAGGGGGAGGGGGAAGAGGGCCGGAGCATTGTGTGTATAATGCAGCAGTGTGATTCAGGGGGAGGGGAAGAGAGCCGGAGCATTGTGTGTATAAGGCAGCAGTGTGATTTAGGGGGAGGGGGGCAAAGAGCCGGAGCATTGTGTGTGTAAGGCAGCAGTGTGATCCAGGGGGAGGGGGGCAGAGAGCCGGAGCATTGTGTGTATAAGGCAGCAGTGTGATTTAGGGGGAGGGGGGCTGAGAGCCGGAAGCATTGTGTGTATAAGACATGTAAAATTTAGGTTAGTCGACCGCAGAATTCAAAATTGTGAGTTTAGTGGTTCCTGAGGTCCAAAACGTTGGCTCCCACTAGTCCAGTAGGACTGACAACACTGCTCGGGGTCTCAGCACAACAAGGGCACAGAGTTGTTAGTTTACTAAATGAAGTTAGAAGCTTACTGGACCTCTGGCAGACTCAACAAGTATTTTTCTGTGCTAGCAGCATTTTTAAAGAGACACAAAATGGGGGGAAATGTGTATGTACTGTAGCAATGTACTAAATTTTATTTTTTATTTTGCCCAGACAAACACTTTCACAGACTGTTAGTATTTTCTCCATTCTGAATGAATGTTGGGGGGGCCCTGACTGTTTTCAATTCGAAAGATTGAAAATTTGCCATCTACTTACCTAATTTGAAGAATATACTACCCCCCCCTTAATGGAACTTTAATGGCATCACAGTCTTAGGCCCCTTTCACACTTATATGACTTGTCCCACGATTTGTGATGGCAAAGTAGCATGACAAGTCGTTTCCCATGATTTCCAATGACAACCATTCATATTAGTACGACTTCAAGTCGTTCCGACTTCAAAGTAGTCCCTGCACTACTTTGGTCCGATTTTGATGCCACTTGCACAGGCATTCCCTAAAATCACGGCCGTGAAATCGCGCGACTTTGAAGTCGCATTAGTGTGAAGGGGGCTTAGTCTATAGGGTTCAATATTGAGTTGGCCCACCCTTTGCAGCTATAACAGCTTCAACTCTTCTGGGAAGGCTGTCCACAAGGTTTAGGAGTGTGTCTATGGGAATGTTTGACCATTCTTCCAGAAGACCATTCTTCCAGAAGCATTTGTGAGGTCAGGCGCTGATGTGGACGAACCTCCGCTGTAATTCATACCACCTACCCCACCCTATTAGATTGTAAACTCTTCTGAGCAGGGCCCTCTTAATCCTCTTGTAGTTTATTGTATTATAACTGTTTTGTCTCCCTTTTATATTGTAAGGCGCTGCGTAAACTGTTGGCACTATATAAATCCTGTATAATAATAATAATGTGTGTGTAAAGGCTAGTGTACTTGGTAGTATAGTGAAGGGCTCAAAATGTCAAGTCCTGAGCTACTAGCCAGACCTTAAAGGGGTTGTAAACCTTCCGTTTTTTTCACCTTAATGCATCCTATGCATTAAGGTGAAAAAACATCTTGCAGTGTCCGGCCCCCCGAGCCCCCGTTTTACTTACCTGAGCCCCGAATTTCCGAGGGCGCCATCCTGCTTCGTTCTCCCCATGCCTGATCGGCTCTTTATTGGATAGATTGATAGCAGCGCAGCGATTGGCTCCCACTGCTGTCAATCAAATCCAATGATGCGGCTGCCGGGTGGCGGGGCCGAGTCATACAATCGGCGGCTATGGACGCCGATTGTATGACACGGGAGCGCGCCCGCAAGGTAACCCCCCTCGGGAGAGAGCTTCCCAGAGAGGGGGTTAGCTCTTGCGAGGAGGAGCCGAGAGAGCCGCCGAGTGACCCCAGAAGAGGACGATCGGGGCCACTCTGTGCAAAACAAACTGCACAATGGAGGTAAGTATGCCATGTTTGTTATTTTAAGCTAAGACACTCGCCCTCAGCTTATTTCCACTTGCCAAATGCGAGCAAGCGAGTGGAAATTTTGAGGGCTGGTATAGTGTATATGGAATAGGTAAACCCATAGTAAGTTGTACAAGGTGTTTTAATTTATTGGATTGATGTTCCCTTATGAGACTAGTCAGCCCTGTGTCTCTGCTAATGATCAAGGGCTGAAGATTGTCAACCAGTTTAGCCAAAGTCGTCTACATCAGGGGACAGTCATGTGTTTTTGGTCAGCTTTAGTTGACTTGGCTCCATTTTAGAATGGCATGTAACCATGGTATGTGAATAGTGGTGATAATAATATTAATAATAACATTATCAGGTATTCTTTATTCAACATATTTTACTGACTTTATTGATCTTCTCTCTTCTCTAGGCCATAGGGAATGCAAAGACTACTAGAAATGATAACAGCAGTCGTTTTGGAAAGTACATAGAGATTGGATTTGATAAGAGGTATCGGATTGTTGGTGCTCACATGAGGACATATTTACTAGAGAAATCTCGTGTGGTTTTTCAGGTAAGCACACCTCTGGGCCATGAAAGGAAGTGGCCTTATAGTAGCTTAGATTTTAGTTTCTTTACAGTGCAATGCAAAGATTGACTCAGGAGAACAGTTTTAATGCTGTGTGTTGGCCTACATTTTAAAGTCAATAGAAACATGTTTCTTGTTTAGTAAATTCAATTTACTCTAGAGTATCTGTAGCACTTTAAGGCCGGCCATAGATTGATTCAGCATTAACCGGCCAAGTGTCAAACCATGTATGGGTAGGCTGAATGTACCCAAGTTGATTAATCGATCAACTTGGGTACAACCAGCATGCTGGAATTTATATGCCATTATTGCTAGCAACTCATATAACCACTAGCAATAACCACTGTGTTGTCCCGGTGGGTGACAGCTTTCATTCGTGACTGTTTATAGCTCACTAATTTAATGGTCTGAAGATCTCAGTACCTGTCTCCATGAATGTTTAATACACAAAGGGAAAGGTAGTGGCCTATAGCACAGGTCATAAAAGCATTGGGACCTGGAATAATTCTCAATACCTACGGTTAGTTGACAAGCCTTGAAGTCATAATGAGCAGTAATGTAAAGTAAAGCTGGCTGTTTAAGATTTATTTTTACATAGTTGACTCAATGAGTTGTTAATCTGTATTTATCTAAAAAGGGCAAAATATGTGCCTTGGACCTCTGGGGAAGCTGAAAATCACTATAGTTATTGGATGCTACAACCGTCATTCACAAGGCTGATTCAAGGATTTTTGACATCCTAGGCAAAACCTAATTTTGCCCCCCCCCCCTCCTTGGCTGTGCCCCATGACTCCACCCCCTTTGCCCTGCCCATGTGGAAACATCGGCTCTGCTTTCTCTAGTGCCGACTCAGTTCTTCACACTGATGCTTGGTGATAGCGGGTCGGGAACCCGTGATCTGGGGATGCCTACCCACCATGCCAGAGCAGGAGGTGGCGTGCAACGTCAGAGGGCGCCAGTGATTGGGCACCCCTGCTGTAAGGCATGCATTGTGTGTTTCTGTGTGGGGACCTCCACTCTTCAGCAGCTGGGCACGGATGACAGCTGGAAAGGTTGTCCTGTTTGTGGAGGAGGAGGCCTCCACAGGAGAAGAATAGGCCCTGGCAGCATTACATCACCCATCCATATGAAGCACTGTATGGACAGACACCCTATACCACTGCAGGAGAGGAGGGGGTGACCCTTACATTCAGGCCATATACCTCCTTATGATGACATCACACATGTGAAGACAGATCAGTCTATACAACACTATACAGTATATATACAATTTCAGTGTTCTTCGCTCACCGGCCAGGGTTCGCCATCCCACACTGATGGGCATGAACGGTCTCATAGTAGGGTGTAGTTAGAAATTCTAAAAAAAGGGACTACAGGCAATTCATACTATATTTTATCCCCTCTGTCTGTTGAAGCTTCTGTAGAGAATGCTCATTTTTCAGTGAAGCCCTAGTTATAGTCTGTGACCACAAATCTGCCCAATAAGATATAAATATGCTCTTGAGTAGGAAGGAAGAATCTTCAAAAGCACTTCAGAAGATCCGTTTCTCAAGGTAGAAATGTTTTCTGCAATGTGCAGTAATGTCAGCTTGTGATGGCTGTTGCATTATCTGAATTAAGGACAAGACTATCACTATGTGAAGGTTCAATGGTGAAGACTGTTATTTCGTCATGACTCTATGTTGGCACCATCCACCAATTCACTACGCACCCTGTATGAACTGTAATAGAGCCTTAAGGGGGTTCAACCGATACAATGCAACTTCTCTCATGGTCATGACAATGTCAATCCTGACATTGATCTTTGTTGGCTATGCCAGGTCACACATTTACCCAACAGGCCACTTGAGAGAGAGAGAGAGAGAGAGAGAGATAGAGATTTACTAAAACTGGTGCACAGAGAATCTGGTGCAGCTGTGCATAATAACTAATCAGCTTTTAGGGAAAGGGAGTAACCGCTCCAGATGGATGTGCTTGGTAATTAGTCTCCTCTCAGAAACCACGGGTGCTGGCAATGCATAGAGCAGAGAAAGGACACACAGCTGACGCATTTCGCACTAATGCTTAGTGCTTAGTCATGCTTAGTCATAGCTATGACTAAGCATTAGTGCGAAACGCGTCAGCCCTATTTTTTGCTGTGGCTTGTAGTGCTTTTATTCTATTTTTACCAATAAAGGCAACACAAAGTTTTTTTGGAGTGCGGCTGTCCAAATACTTCCTTCTAATCAGTTTTTAGATTGGAGGCCGGGTTCACACTTGTGCGACAAACGCTCCGACATTGGGAGCTCATGTCGCATTACGTGTAAAAATCAATGTTTCCCTATGGGAGCCGTCTTAACTGGTCCGACACGTCGGTCCGACTTTGAAAATGCTCCCTGCACTACTTTGTTCTGACTTTGATCCTACTTCAGCCCATTGAATATCATTAGCATTATTATTATTACTTAGGTACTTATATAGCGCCATCAATTTATGCAGCGCTTTACATATACATTGTACATTCACCTCGGTCCCTACCCTCAAGGAGCTTACAATCTAAAGTCCCTAACTCACATTCATATAATGGGGCCAATTTTTTTTAGACAGAAGCCAATTAACCTGCCAACATGTCTTTGGAGTGTGGGAGGAAACCAGAGTACCCGGAGGAAACCTACGCATCATTGAAGTCGGATCAAAGTCATGATCCGTCTTTGACGTGCGACTTGTGCTCTGCTGATCTTGAGGGGGAACTCCACGCCAAATTTTAAATAAAAAACCGGCATTGGGGTTCCCCCTCCAAGAGCATGCCAGACCCTTCGGTTTAGTATGAATTTTAAGGGCAACCCCCTACGCCAAAAAAACGGCATGGGGGGTCCCCTCAAAATCCATGCCAAACCCTTTTCTGAGCACGCAGCCCGGCTGGTCAGGAAAGGGGATGGGGACGAGCGAGTGCCCCCCCCTCCTGAACCGTACCAAGCCGCATGTCCTCAACATGGGGGGTGGGTGCTTTGGGGCAGGGGGGCGCCCTGCGGCCCCCCCACCCCAAAGCACCTTGTCCCCACTATGATGAGGACAAGGGCCTCTTCCCGACATCCCTGGCCGTTGGTTGTCGGGGTCTGCGGGCGGGGGCTTATCGGAATACGAGAGCCCCCTATAATAAGGGGTCCCCCAGATCCTGACCCCCACCCGTTGTAAATGAGTATGGGGTACATCGTACCCCTACCCATTCACCTGGGGGGAAAAAAGTGTCAATTAAAAAAAACACACTAGACAGGTTTTTAAAGTCATTTATTGTGCAGCTCCGGGGGGTCTTCTTCCGATTTCCTGGGTCTGTTCCGACTTCTCCGCTCTCTCTGGCCTCTTCTTCCGCTCTCTGGCCTCTTCTTCCGCTCTCTGGCCTCTTCTCCCGCTCTCTGGCCTCTTCTCCCGCTCTCTGGCCTCCTTTCCCGCTCTCTGGCCTCCTTTTCCCGCTCTCCCTTTTCTTCTCCCGCTCTCCGGTGCCTTCTGGCGGGCTTCTCTGCTTTCTTCTGCCAGCTCTTTTACTAGCGTTGGCCCGGTCTTCTCCGTCGTCTTCTTCCCTCTTCTCTTCTTCCGATGTTGACACAACGCTCTCTCCCGCTGTAATGCCATGTGCGCGGTGCGCAACGACTTATATAGGCATGGGGCGTGGTCACCGAGTAATGTCATCCGGTGACCCATCCCCTTATGACGTCACTGCCCCATCATGCCCCAGGTGGTGACACCATAAGGGGCGGGGTCAACGGGTGACATCATCCGGTGACCATGCCTATATAAGTCATTGCGCACACGGCATTACAGCGGGAGAGAGCGTTGTGTCAACATCAGAAGAAGAGAAGAGGGAACAAGATGACGGAGAAGACAGGGCCAACGCTAGTAAAAGAGCTGGCAGAAGATAGCGGAGGAGACTGGGAGAAGACACCGGAGAGCGGGAGAAGTCGGAAGAAACTCCCGGAGCCGGAAAGAAGACCCCCGGAGCTGCACATCAAAATTACTTTAAAAACCTGTCGTGTTTTTTTTTTAATTGACACTTTCCCCCCCCCCCCAGGTAAATAGGTAGGGGTATGATGTACCCCATACTCATTAACATAGGGTGGGGGGCCGGGATCTGGGGGCTCCATGATTCGGATAAGCCCCCCCGCCCGCAGCCCCCGACAACCAACGGCTATGGTTGTCGGGAAGAGGTCCTTGTCCTCATCAACATGGGGACAAGGTGCTTCTGGGTGGGGGGGCCGCAGGGCGCCCCCTGCCACAAAGCACCCACCCCCCCATGTTGAGGGCATGCGTCCTGGTACAGTTCAGGGGGGGGTGCTCGCTCGTCCCCACCATCACCCCCACCCCCTTTCCTGACCGGCCGGGCTGCGTGCTTGGTGTGGTATGGATTTTGGGGGGACCCCCACGCAGTTTTTTTGGCGTAGGGGGTTCCCCTTAAAATCCATACTAGACCGAAGGGCCTTGTATGCTCTTGGAGGGGGAACCTATGCCGTAAAATTTGGTGTGGAGTTCCCCCTCAAGATTCATACCAAACACAGTGCCTGGTATTGGCGGGGATCCAAGTTGGATCCCCGTTCATTGAAAGTCGGACGTATGTCAGCTTCAAGTCGCAGGGCAAAGTTTGATTCAAAGTAGTACGACTGTCGTGTCGTACCAGTGTGAACCCAGCCAAAGCCCTTGTTTACACGGAACACTGGTTTGAAATCGTGCGAGTTCAGCTGAGGTTGGGACAGTGTCGTTGCCAGCAATAGTCTGCGATTTGGCATGGGATTTGACATGTCGATGTGAATGGGGGCTTATTGTGAAAGCTTAATTGAACAAGCTGAAGTTGATTGGTTACAATGCACAACTGCACCAGATTCTGTGTGCACCAATTTTAGGAAATCAACTACTTATTGTCAGTACGAAGCACAGTTTTGTAAGTTATACAAATGTGACATACAGGTTGCATATTCCTATATATTGAAACTCCAAAAAGTGATGACCTCTCAAAGACAAATTGGCCAGAAGAGGCTACAAAAAATATTCAAACATTTTCAAGGTTAAATGCTAAGCAGGGAAAGAAAATAGTACATATTGGGGTTGATTTTCTCAAACTTGAGCATGCATAATCTGGTGCAGATTTGCATGGTAGCCATTCAGCTTCTAACTTCAGCTTGTTCAATTAAAGTGTTTGTTACCCCAACACTTCATATTCCTGATATGTGCCTGCTGTACCATGTACAGTGGAACCTTGGATTACAAGCATAATCCATTCCAGGAGAATTCTAGTAATCCAAAGCACTCGCATATCAAAGCGAGTTTCCCCATAGAAGTCAATAATTTGTTTCGCATTGACTTTAATGGCATGCAATACCGCATGTGGCCAGAGGTGGGGGGGTGCCGGAGAGCTTTGGAAATGATCGGGGACAGTTCGACTGACCTCGGAAACACCCAGGGATGGAGTATTTCTGAGTATTTACGATCGGCTCTGATCTGCTCCACTCGGCTCCGGCGCCCCTGCACCTCAGGCCAAATGCGGTACTGCACACCCCATTAGCTTGAATTCTGCTAGTTTTGCGAGACAACACTCGCAAACCGAGTCAGAATTTTTTTCAAAAAGTTGCTAGTCTTTCAAAATGCTTGTTAACCGCGTTACTTGTAAACCAAGGTTCCACTGTACTTGTATGAGAAAGTATCCTGTTCTCTTTGTATTGTTTCTTTTATGTCACTGGTGTTCCTGCTAGTCTGCTTTTCTGTAAAAAACTGACTACACTAAGCAGGAGAGCACATCCTGCTCAGTTCTCTAGCTGTGCTGGGAACTCCAGTATGCTCTCCTCCTCCAAAGATAAGATTTGTCCTGACATGCCCTCGCTGCACAGCTATTCACTTGGAAGCTCAGTGTCCTGCTGCTTCTCCTCCCCAGCTCTTATTCAGCTGAGAACAGGTATTTATAATGATTTTTATATCTATAAAAATGTTTTGCATTTAATTTCTATTTTAAACTGAATGTGTTTTTTTACTAGGTGATCGTTTACAATCACTTTAAGCTTTGATAGAAAACCTGTAAGCTGGTTGGTTTCTATGCAGAGCTGCATCAGATTTTGCACTCTCCAGTTTTAGTAAATCGATCCCAATGTATTCCATACTTTTTTGTCAAAACAATTTGGTGCCGTGGTGCAAGACAGCATTTTGATGTTGTCACTTTTTTCCCCCTATTTATGATTAGGCAACCTTTTATGCCAAAGTCTGCATTTTTAACCCACACTGCAATTTTGTTTTGAAAAATAAAGCCGATTTCAAAGCACAAGTGTATCCAGATATAGAGATGATGTTTCAAATTCTGCATCCAAGTGCTGATTCATTCTGTTTGCATTGCTTAGCACATGTACAGTTTCTGCGTGAGATTTAATGCTTGCTGAGGCTAAGGGGCTGCTTCTAGGAAAATGCTAAATTCTACTTGTCAGCTTTCCAGTAATCCATATATTGGTGTTTTTTTTCTTTATGTTGTTGCTTCTTTTTTTCAGGCAGAGGAGGAGCGAAATTATCATGTATTTTATCAACTGTGTGCATCAGCTGCATTACCGGAATTCAGTATTCTTAAACTGGGTATGTTTTTAATATTTAAACAAAAATGGTAACTGCCTCAATTTATAATTAGCTTTTAGAGTAAGGCAGGCCATAGACGAGCCAAAAAACTGAATGTTCTGTCGATTGAAAAATGAAAATGGCGAATACGATTGTGCCATCATTTGTTTTTCAAAATAAAATCCAGCATGTTGGATCAGGCACTTTAAAGATGGGAAAAATTAATGACCATGAATTTTCTTTCGGTTTTTAACTCGTCTAAGGCCTGCTTAAAGCGACGTGTTTTTTTTTTTTTTTTTAAACAACAAACATGTTATACTTACCTCCTCTGTGCAAGAGTTTTTCACAGAGTGGTCCCGATCCTTCTTTTCTGGGGTCCCCCCGCACCGCTCCTGGCTCCTCCTCTTCTCGAGTGCCCCCACGGACAGGCGCTTCCCTGGGGGCACTCGTGTGGGTGCGCTACCGAGTCCTGCTGCTGTGTCCATTGACGCAGACAGCAGGACTCGGCCCTGCCTCCCCCCCCCCCGTCTCCTGTGTCATTGGATTTGATTGACAGCAGCGGGAGCCAGTGCTGCTGCTATCTATCCAATGAGGACCCGTGACAGCGGCTGGAGCTGCTGTGCTTGTCCCCGTTGCTGGAACAATCGGGTTCAGGTAAGAAAAAGGGGGGGGGCTCTGTTGGGGTTCTGCAGTACAAAATATTTTTCACCTTAATGCATTGAATGCATTAACTCTTTCATGCCTAAGCCTTTTTCTGATATTTGTTGCATACAAGTTCAAATCCATATTTTTTTGCTAGAAAATTACTTGGAACCCCCAAACATTATATATTTTTTTAGCAGAGACCCTAGGGAATAAAATAGCGATTGTTGCGCAGTGGTCTTTCGAACACAGGAAATAGATACGTAACATGTCATGCTTTGAAATTGCACACACTTGTGGAATGGCGACTACTGCTAAAAATCTCCAAAGACGACGCTTTCAAAAAAATTTAACCGTTACCAGGTTAGAGTTAGAAGAGCTCTGGTGCTAGAATTATTGCTCTCTCTCTTGGCGATCGCAGCGATACGTCACATGTGTGATTTGAACACTGTTTACATGTGCGGGCACAACTTGTGTATGTTCTCTTTGTTGCGCGAGCACATGGGGACAGGGGTGCTTTAAAAAAAAAAAAAATTCTTCTTGTTTATTTATTTTTTACATTGTGCCTTTAAAAAACAAAATGTTGATCACTTTTATTGCTGTCACAAGGAATGTAAACATCCCTTGTGACAGTAATAGGCAGTGACAGGTACTCTATATGGAGGGATCGGGGGCCATTGGCAGCCGAGTAAATCCGAAGTGACATTGTGACGTCATTCCGGTATTTTACATCGGAGCCGAATCCGGCTACGTACGGGTCTCAGCCTAACCGGCAGACACGCTAAAAAAACTGTACCCTTTATCGCTGACCGTACGCAAATTTGCATTCATGGCTTGAAGAGGTTAAACCCGGGTGTTGCCTGCAGCTAACACCTTCAAACCGTGAGCACAAATTTGCATACGGTCGACGTGAAGGGGTTAAGGTGGAAAACCATGAGGGTTCACAATACCTTTAAAGTGGTTGTAAACCCTTAAAATCCACTTTTCACTACAGGTAAGCTTACAGTATAATAAGGCTTACCTGTAGCTTCCTCAGATATCTCTTAAACCTGCACGGTTTAGGAGATATCCCCTGTATTAGCATGTGCCAATGTTCGTGATATTGCTTCAGCTAGTGTGCCAATAGCGGGAGAGTGACGTCATCGCGGCTCCGGCCAATCAGAAAAAATTTGTTTAGCACACTTACCACATAGCCAAAAAATAAATAAAAAAAAGAATGTGCTGTTTAACGATTTGCATTAAAAATAGGGGTCTTAAACGCACAGCATTGGCAACTATATGTAGAAGCCCCACTGTCAGGTCAAGGTCCCTTTTGTATAGTGCTGTACTAAATCTCGTTTATGAGAGCCTCCATGTTGGACCATACACAGATCAGCAATTCCTTTGTGACCACCCTCCTAATATTGAGTGGGTCCCCTTTTTGCTGCCAAACCAGCCCTGACCCATCGGGGCATAGATGCCACTAGACCTCTGAAGGTACACTGTGGTATCTGGCACCAAGCCCCCTATGTATACCCAAAATATACTGTACCAATGAATAATTTAAGGAGAGGTATGCCTGGAGGCAGCCAGTTCCTCTAATACTGGTACAAGACATTTAAATGGTAACATACTAGGACTTTATTTTATGAATATATTAATATATCTCTGCAATACATTCACATTTTCACAGGTTTTGTTCCTTTAATAATGCAAGTTTAGAAAAATACATGTTAATCTGTTAGAAATCGAGTGCACAGCTAACTTCCTGTTTCAGCTGACAACACACTGCCTCTGCAGCACTAAAATCCCAAGCAGTGTTGTCAGCCATGCCAGTTCTCTTCTAATGGACTACTGTTCTCCCTCACCTTCCTCCTTCCCTCTATAACATAAGAGTGAGGTGTTTTGTTGTTCAACAGGGGGGAGTTTAGGCTGACAGGCTGACAACACTGCTTGGAAATTTTAGTAGAAGCAGAGGCAGCATTGTCAGCTCAAAGGGGAAGTTAAAGGAGAAGTATAGCCAAAACTCCTTTGGCTGTACTTCTCCTGTGGATAACAGTTCGTTCTGCACTCCTGTGACCCGTTTTCAGCAGGCAGCGGACTGAAATCCGCTGTCGGCTGATGTCACAGAGCCGGTCCAGGCTCTGTAAAAATCGCGACCATATGGATCCCACTTGCCGGGACTGGCACCTGGCTCAGCCTCCCAGCGAGCCGCTGAGAGCCTAAGCTGGCCGCTCCCACCCCCTCCACAGCCCAGCGCTGCAGTAAGCGCAGGTGAGGGTGGGGTCTGGGGGGGCAGAGAGCAGTGACTGACAGTCACCAGCTCTCTGCTCAGGGAGCTCTGAGTACCGAGGGATCAGCAGTGTTTGATCACTCGGCTCTTAGCCTTAGAGCAAGTGGGGGACAGATGCAGCATCCACCTATGTAAGGATGATTCCAAAAAGAAAAAAAAATCCCATACTTCTCTTTTAGGAGATCTCTGAATTTCTTGCAGGTCAATGAGTATATTTGTTTTGTACTTGCAGCAATTTTTAATGAGACAAAACATGGGAAATGTATATTTCTCAGGGATGCTGAATGTTTTTTTCCCCCATACACTAAGGGGTCTATTTATAAATCTTTTTACACAAGATTCACAGAGCTTTCACCAAGGATTCCCACATTTTGCCATATGAATCCTATTAGAAGAATAAGTGAATTTCGGGTGACAGTTGAGTGATTCTTTGGTAAAAACTTTTCTAAAAAGACTGCTAAGTGCAGAGCATTGATATACTAACCCTCACAGCAACCACCAGCTCTAGGTATGTTTTTATTAGTTTGACAGCAATATGATGCTGGTATTTGATTGTTTGATGTTGTTATGCACTATATGGGTAATCTATTGTTGAAGAGAAATGTATTTAAAACTTAAAAAATGTATGCATTAATTATGTTAATGCTTTATTAATTTTCGTAGTTTGTAGTACTCAAGGGCAGTGGCTTTCCACTTCATTTCAGCAGACTGGTGCTCTAAGATCAGTGACAGCAAAGACCTGACAGAGCTTATAACCCGAACTATGTAAAAAGGGTTTTATCTGAAACTGGATTTAATTTTTGTATTTTTTTTTCTACAATTTTTCTGACCTATATGAAATGGGGTCCTAAAAAATAGCATTGAAGATGGTCTGAACTACTGCTGAAAATTGCATAATATGCCCCAATATAAAATAGCTGACAATCGCTGTCATTGACTGTGGAGAATACATTCTTCTAAATTAGATACTGTACTTCCTGCTACATTGCACCAATAGACTAAATGTGTTAATATTTCCTGTGAGGTTAAAGGCCACAAACTAGATACTAAAAAAAGTAAAGCCAACCAGAAGATTCAAATAAGGCCATTCCTAATGGCTTATAACCATGCCCTACGTTTGGCTATGGGTATATTATTGTGGTCATTTGTTACAACACGTCCAAACATTGAAAGGTCTTTCTTGTCCTATGCAAAAAATACAAAAAAACTGTGTGCAACCCTATGAATACATATATGTGTATGTAATAAACGTGAACAGCCTGCTAGCACTAAATAAGTGTTTCACACCCACAACAAACTTGCATAAATGTAAAAACTAGTGCTGTGCTATTCAGAAAAAACACAAATTATAAATCTCCAGCACTTGTCCTGTGCTCATGTACACATTACTGTATGGATTAAAATTACATTAAAGGTTATTTTTTTTTTTATTATTATTACAAACATGTCATATTTGCTATTATGTGCAGTGGTTTTGCACAGAACAGCCCTGATCCTCCTCTTCTCAGGTCCACTGCTGGTGCTCCTGGGCCCTTGGGCAGCTTGCTATGGGGGCACCTGAGCAGGCTCGCTTTCAAGCTGTTGCTCCGTGTGCCTATTAACGCCCTGAGTGTGGCTTGGCCCAGCCCCTGCTCTCTCCTCATTGGCTCACTGGCTGTGATTGACAGTGGGGGAGCCAGTGGCTTCCGCTGCTTTTTCAGCCAACGAGGAGGGAGAGAGCCAAGGCTCTCCTGCATATCGCTGGATTACGATGGGGCTTAGATAAGTTTTTGGGGGGGGGGGGGCGCTGCTGCACACCTTTTTACCTTCATGCTTGGTTGAGGACACAAGCAAATGTGACAGTTCACAATCCAAGCATTTCAGGAATGTGACTGTTTTTTGAAACCGTTAAATCAATGGGTTTAGTTCTGCTTTATGATTTACTGCTGTTCAGTCGCTCTGGGCTTCAGCAAAATAGCAGCCTCCAGCAAGAAGAAACAGGAGCAATGCTGGAGGCAATTTACAGCACACACTAATTTTGGTAGCATAATTATTAATATGGAGTGTATGTTCCTTGCTAAAGAACACTATGTTTGATCAAGTTATGGGTAAAGTTCCGCTTTAAAGGGTTGTAAAGGCACATCAATAAAATCCTATGATCCTCTCTTTTTTAGGGCAATAGTATATGCAGTATGGTTATTTATATTTAATAACAAGTACCTTTTTTTACTCTTAATGATTTTTATTGAAAATTTTAAATGAGACAGAGGGAAATTTAAATTTTACATTTTGACAGCCAGAGCCCTGGTGCAAGCTTTCACAAACGGCAAAAAAGTAAACATTCTTCAAAGCCATATAAAGGAAGACTAAGTAATCTCAGACAGCATTCCTCCAAAATCAGATTGGAGAAAAGAACCATATAGAATGTCTATGTGACCATCTGAGCAGTCAATTAGTCATGACAAGTCATTACATAGTTGGGGATGCTACATAAATATGCCAGGAACTCTAAATATGGCAAAACTGAAATAGACAACCCTTACTACCAAGTGCCAGGGAGAAGATGGCAAATAAGAGAGAGATAAAAAAGGATAAAGGAGTGTAGAGAGAGAGAGAGAGACAGAAACTCATAGAGGGGGGTACAGCATTAAGCGCATAGGGAGTGAGCCTAAGCTAGCCGCCTCCCCTAGAGCTTCACATGTACAAGCCCAAGGGCTCCAGATAGCTTCAAAATGCTTAGTAGTGTCATTCACCACACTAGTAATTTGTTCATTAAGCATAATCCAGGATACCTTTCTTCTACATAATGACATGCACACAAAGTTCTTCTTCCATTAACGGGCTATAGTGAGTTTTGCTACTGACAACAACAACAACAAAAAATGAGTCACTGTTTACATTGAGGTAGGTTTTCAACAGGTTCATTTAATAGAGCAAATCGAAGTTGTTGGAGGACCGGAATCCCTGAAATTTTCCGTATCAGATCAAAATCTTAGTTCCAGGAACCCCTCAACCTCGGGCATTCCCATCATATACTGTACCAAGCAAATTACATTCTCGAAAGCATAGGGTGAGGAAGATGGATATAGCCTTGACAAACGGAGGGGAACCATATATCATCTAGTCAGAACCTTGACATTTGCCTCTACCAGAGAAACATTCAATATGCCTTTTTAAGCTAATTTGAAGAGAGAAGGGCTATTGTTCCACCTCCCTGTCAGAGGCCAGATCCAAATCCCAAGTCCGCATGTAAGGGAATCTGTCGGGAGAAACCAGCAGCAGCCTATATATAATAGAAATACCTCCCCTAAGCCCTGCCTCTTGGGTACACCAAGTCTCATAGGGAGTAATCTTAGAATCTGCGGTCACAGAGAGACCTTAGCAATGCAGGAAGTGAGAGATTTGATGGAAACTGAAAATATCCGAGGAGGGCGTTTTCAGTTTGGATCAGCAATGTGCCAAAGTGAATGGGCCTTGAGGGGTCAGAAATTTTCCTGTTCTTTACAAGCCTTTTATTCAGCCACCAATGATAGGCTTTGGGATCTTGATCAGAAGGGAAGGCAGGGTTATTAAATAGATGATTGAGCAGGTTAAAATGTAAAACTAATTTAGGATTATTTTGCACTTGATCCCAAACAGCCAGGGAGTTAGAGAAAGAGGGGGCTAGAATGGGTGCCCTACGCTTGGCAAGTTGCCATTTGTCATAATCCAGCGGGACCCCATTAACCACCCTTCTCTCAATCGTTAGCCAGTCCGGCTTTTCAGCTCGAGCATACACCACTGTCAACTGAGCCACCTGCGCAGCCTAGTAATTATATCGGGTCAGATAAGGGAGGCCCAGACCACCCGCCCTCCTTTGAGCTAAGATAACTTGTTTCAATAGCCTATGGCCTTTGCCCCCACATACATAGCGTATTAAGTTGGACTGAATTTTAGCGAGGTCCGATTGAACAAGTGCTATGGGCAGGGAACGAAAAAAATATAGAATACAGGGTAATAATGTAATTTTTGATAGAATGAATCCTACCCAGCCAGGACAAATCATGTCCCGCTAAGTACCTTTTTATAAGTGCACTTTCTTGCAGTCACATGGTCTCCTCTCCTGGCATTGCCGATCACAGGGAGTCCAGTGGGAGGGGCGGATATTGCTTCCTGTGCACTCTGACCTTGTGTCTGCACAGCTCAGGGAGACAGCATCTTTCACACAGAGGAGGGAAGGAGCAGCTGCACAGGAATGCTCACTCATTGAAGGCAGGAGGGGAGGGGCCAGGAGGAGATCTGCTTAGCACACGGACCACGGAAATGACAGCGAGGGTGGGGGGAGAGGGAGATACAGGCACACTGCATAAGGAACCTGGTGACGAAAGGCGGAAACTGACCATGAATCTTGAGTGCATTGACTGTGTCTGGTTTCCTTTCTCAAGTTTACTAGCCAGATAAGGTTTCTAAAAAAAAGTAATCTCTCGTTCTCTGATCGTTTACAACTGCAAAGATAGAACCTATCATTAGATGGGCAGACTGAAAAGACCAGGAATAGACAGTTGAAGATGTGGCAGATTAGTGCTGCTCTCTGTTTGCCCGCGGATTTATGTCTTAAGCAATCAATTATGGTTAACAGATGGTTAAATAAGATTTAATATGCAATTTTATATTTTTTTCCAGGCTATCCTACAAAGCTTCGCCTCCCAGGGAGGATATTGTCTATTAAGACATATATATTTTTTACTTTATAGAATTCTTTCATTAACATTTCAAATTTAGCTTTTATTTATAAGAACTGAATAACATAAATTCTAATACACAGCAAATGTCTGTGAAAAAGACATACAGGAAGTCCCTGAGTTACGAACATCCGACTTGCCAACGACTCCTACTTACAAATGGGAGGCTGCGTGGCCACTTTTCAACGGCGGGCACATCCGACGGAACCTCTTCGATGGCGGGCACATCCGACGGTACCTCTTCGATGGTGGGCACATTCGATGGAACCTTTTCGGCGGCGGGCACATTCGACGGAACCTTTTCGACGGCAGGAACATTCAACGGAACATTGGAAAGCAACGTATCTGCCGTTCTGCGCGTGCTGTTCCAACTTACGAACATATTCGACTTGAGAACAAACCTCCTACAGTCCCTAGCCCGTTCGTAACTCGGGGACTGCCTGTATTGTTGTTTATTTTAATGATAACAGTGGCAATAACCTAACAAGAAATATTAAAAAGGTCCGCTCTCATTCGTCTACCTATACCACTGTACTTAAAGCTTATTTCTGATTGGTTCCTCTGCTTTACTGCATCTTTTAAATGTTTTTTTTTGTGAGCCTGTTTACACAGATTTTTTCTCTGTTAAGGTTAATGTGACTTTTAAATAAATCCAGTTACTATCTCTATGCATAGGGAGTGCCAACAGTTTCCATTACACAAAGCAAGGAAGAAGCCCAGTGATTGATGGCGTTGATGACGCAAAAGAACTAAGAAATACTCGGCGAGCCTGTGCACTATTAGGTAATGTGCATTTTTATAGCTCTTACTTCAGCTGACATGCTGCTTGTTTTTCTTTTTTTCAATTAAACTGTAACACAATGTTGAACTGTGCTCTGCATTTGTTTTCAGGTATTGGTGACCAGTACCAGTTGGGAATCTTTAGAATTTTAGCTTCTATACTTCACTTTGGAAATGTGGAAATTAAATCTCGAGATGCAGACAGTTGTTCAATTTCTGTAAGTGTAATTTAATTTTCTGTGCATGCGTGTGCCATATACAAGTGTAATTTTTCCCAAATGTACCCGATTTACCAAATATGAGAAACGATTCTACCTATTAGCGTCCATCCTAAAGTGAACATGTACATTGTAATATGACAGCCAGTCAACACTGCGACTGTACAGCAGAAGTCCTCTGAAGACACATTTTGCGTTTATAGTGCCTCCCCTTTGCATAGTATCCTCAAAATATTCTGTGCATATTCTAACGTAATGAAAGTAGATATTTACATAGGGCATACCATGTCACCTGTAGCCATATTTAGGTCAGGATAAAGGTTCCTAAAAGCCAACTATTTGTTATAAGCTTGGGGAAAGAGTGTGCATATTCTGCCCATATTTTGGGTTTTCCAGGGCCGCCAGTAGTGCCTAGGGAGGTACTATAAATGTAAGATGATGGACTTTAATGCCCCTAGAATGTTTGTGCTTCTACATAAATGAAACTGCCTATTTTAAGTTTGGTGGCTCACATTGAATTTATCCACTTGATGATTATAGTGCTGGCCGCATTACAGTGTTTTTAAAGCTCAAAGTTTTATATTTTCATTAAAGTGGTATTAAAGTCTTGTTTTTTTTTTTCTTTAAAATAACAAACATGTTATACTCACTTGCTCTGTGCAGTGGTTTTGCACAGAGCAGCCCAGATTCTCCTCTTTTAGGGTCCCACGCCAGGGCTCCTGGCCCCTTCCTCCTGTTGAGTTCCCCCACAGCAGGCAGCTTGCTATGCGGGCACCCGAGCTGAGCCGCTGCTCTGTGTGGCCATTCAGACACGGAGCCGCCACTCGGCCGCTCTTCTCATTGCCTCCCGCTGCTGCAAAAAGCCAATCAAGAGTGCGAGTCCCCGTAGAGACAAGGATATTGCTGGATTGGGAGGGGGCTCAGGTAAGTAATAGGGGGGCTGGGGGGGCTGCTCACAGAAGGTTTTTTACCCTTATGCATATAATGCATGAAGGTAAAAAACCTTGTGCCTTTACAACCACTTAAAAGTTGAATTCCAGCTAAAGATTATCTAGCCTTAAAAAAAAAAAAAAAAAACAACCTACCCATTCCTAACACCTATACTTACTGGCCAGTATAAAAAAAAAAAAGGATGCTTATACTTTCCTATTTGCAGCCAACTCTGGTGCTGTTACATGAGCCAGCTTCCACGTGTCAGCCAGCGGTGGCTACAGGAGTGAGGAGGGATTGCCAACAATGGCTTCACCATGGGAGCCTATGAGTAATGTAATTTCTCTTGGCTTTCCCAGCCACTGTGAGGCACTTTCTATTTGGCGGCTGCAGGTGATCAGGTGACCGTACCGGAGCAGGCTGAAAATACAGTAGGGAAGTATATACATTTTTTTTAAACAGGTTAGTATAGGTTATTATAGGCTAGTAACAGGTTAGTTAGTATAAAAACAGAAAAGGATGCAGCCTTTTTGTTTTCAGACCTAGACAGACTTGGAGGTAATTGGATGTAAACAGAAGTGCGCCTGTTCACATCTGCCTGCCTGAAATAGAGTTTTTGTTCAAATCTGCCTAAAAAAACTGACCGGTGGATCTGATTGGACTGTCCATGTGAAAGGGGCCTAAAAGACCATATTTTCTGTAGTGCTGTTAGTTTTGCCTCATTTATTATTCTAAACTGTTTCTTTGTGGATTGCAGATTTCGTGTAAGATATGAATTATTAGTTCCTAAAGTGACATTTTGCTTCTGTTGCAGCCAAAGCATGAACCTCTGATTATATTTTGTGATCTAATGGGAGTGGAATATGAAGAGATGTCGCACTGGCTCTGCCATCGGAAGCTTGTAACGGCCACCGAGACCTTTATCAAACCACTCAACCGACTGCAAGCTACCAATGCTAGAGATGCTCTGTCCAAACATATCTACGCGAACCTCTTTAACTGGATTGTGTGTCATGTCAACAAAGCCCTACTGTCATCTGCCAAACAGAATTCATTCATTGGAGTCCTTGATATCTACGGGTAAACACATGTTCCCTAAGAATCTACAGGCTGTTAGGTAGCTATGTCTTCCTGTGCTAGTAAAGCTGTATGAATCTGTGTTCTAAGGGAGACCATAAATACAACATTTTGTGCAATATTAACAAGTCCTTTGCCAGGATGGTTATATTGTTATGTGCAAGGACCCCACATCACCATTTTTCTAGGTAAATATATTTCTAAAGGTGCTGTTGACATGAAATTTTCACCACATGTCGCCAACAACCCATGCAATCCATACATACAAAAAAAAACAAAAAAACAATACGTTCAGAAATTAGGTTATGTGTAATAAAATGGAATGACATAGGGAAAAAGTTTTGACCACGCTAACTGAAATGTATTTAATACATCGTACAAAATCCTTTGTTGGTAATGACAGCTTGAAGACGCCTCCTGTATGGAGAAACTAGTCGCATGCATTGCTCAGGTGTGATTTTGGCCCATTCTTCGACACAAACAGTATTCAAATCTTGCCGCGGGCCTCTTCTATGAACATCTTTAGTTCTTTCCATAGATTTTCTATTGGATTCAAGACAGGTAATTGGCTGGGCCATTCTAGCAGCTTTATTTCTTTTTCGTACATCACGGGACACAGAGCGACTTAGTCATTACTAATGGGTTATATAGTTTACCTTCAGGTGCTGGCACTGGCAACTTCCAAACCGGAAGTACCCTCCCCTATATAAGCCCCTCCCATCCGGGAGCACCTCAGTTTTTTGCCAGTGTCTAAGGTGTTGGCCAAAGAGTAACATGTGTTTTCCTGGGCTTGCGTACAGGTTCTTTTACGGGCCTTAGTAAGCTGTTCCGGATCCCACCAAAAAAGCTTCATAGCTAAACGGTCGGTACCCGGGCCTTGCAACAGAAGAGCAAGGTTTTGCCTGTAATGCCTCTCTTAGGAGGGCTGGACCCTGGGATCCAGAGCTCTGGTCATACCCACGACCAAGATGTTTTCTGTGCACGGTGCTATACAGGTCCAGGGGAGTGGAATCCTTGGGAACCCGGTCCCTGAAGGTTTAATTACAATGCCTGCCGTGATAGGTGAAGTTTGGGCTTCTGTGGACCAAACAGAGTCCTGCGGCGGGGAACAGGTAAGTGGGGGCCCCCAGGAACTTGGTTCTATTGGGGGACCCCCAAGCCTAATTTGTCTTTCTGTCTGTTACCTAACGGTATTCCCGCTAATATCTGTGTATGCCTATAACTACTGGAAAATGTAAAATTTTAATAGTAGTCAAGAAAAAAAAAAAAAGAAAAGAGGACCGCGGTACCTGTGTTAAACCACTAGAGGCCGCTGTGGTCCATTTTTCTTGTCATGTGGATCTTTGGTTTTCTCAAGTCAAAAGATCCAGGCAGTTGGTAAGTTTCTCTGTGGGAATCCAGTTCCTCTGCCCTGTTGCTGCGCTCATCCACCGCACAGGCCCTCCGTCAAAAAGGGCCCTGGCTCCTAGTCCCTGCTTGGTTTCAAAAAAGGGCGCCAATGGCGCACGGGCGCGCGCGCGGGCGCGTGCACGCGCCTCCTATGAAAAAAAAGGGGCGGGGCGGGTGAATGACGCTCGATGCGCGCCGCGGCGCTTCTGCACATGTGCAGGCGTCCCAGCATGTATAAAAGACACAGTACAAGTGTCAGCTGGATGCAAACAGAGCTAGCAACAAAACGGTGGCACACAGAGGCGGTTGATGCAGGCATCCCCATAGAAAGGCACTTTAGTGGACACCAGCTGGTATATAGCAGCAACTGTGTTAGACTATTACCAGCAAAATTGGTGTATGACGACGGGAATACCTCAGCTTTGTGCTTAAAGGATATGTCGTCCAGACGCTCCGGAAATAAGTCTTCCAGGAAGCCAAAGGGGTCTCCATCGGGCTCTGAGGATATTGGGCATGCTTGTACTGCACCAATCTCCCATGAGAATTCAGAGGTCAGTAGCCGTAGGAACCCCGCAGGAGTGCCTGGTGCTGCGGCTGTCCCCAGTCCACCTGCTCCTGTATATATAACAGAGGAGGTTTTATCCTCAACTCTGGGAGGATTGGAAGAGAGATTAACAGCATTGATCGCTGCTTCCCTGTCACAGGGAAAGCGCGTCCGATCTCCGTCTCCTCCTTCAGAGTGCCTGTTAGTGGAGGAACAGCCCCACACAGAGATCGACCTACCTGAAGGGGATCAGGATGAGGTTGATTCAGTTATAGAGGAATCAACAGTGGAAGAACCTTTCTCAGCATCTCAGGCTGAAAGATTATGGGTTCAGTCTCTGACTAACATGGTCCGATCAGCATTTAAAATGCCTCTGGCGGAACCATCAACCACTACGGTTTCCTCGCTGGGGTCGCTGAAAGCTCCCCAGGCTGTCTGTTCCTTCCCAATCCACCCTTTATTGGAAGGGCTTATTTACCAGGATTGGGAGCATCCTGATAAAATATTTACTCCCCCCAAGAGATTTCCAGTGATCTATCCCATGGAGGATAAGTTCATAAAAAAATGGAGGGTCCCTACAGTGGACGCAGCCATCTCTTCTGTGAACAAATCACTGACATGTCCAGTAGATAATGTTCCAATGTTCAAAGACCCAATAGATAAAAAATTGGAGTCTTTACTAAAATCTGCTTTCTCTACAGCAAGCATGGTGACACAACCTGCAATAGCAGCGATTGGAGTCTGCCAAGCGGTGAAAGATCAGTTGAAACAAGTCTTAAGGGACTTACCAGATCAGCAGGCTCTTGCCCTAGCTGACCTACCTAGAGCCTTGTGTTTTGCGGTGGACGCCATAAAGGATACAATCCAACAGGCCTCCCGCTTTACGCTGTCTGTAGTACATATGCGTAGGCTTCTATGGCTCAAAAACTGGTCTGCTGAAGCTCCCTGTAAGAAATTGCTGGTTAGCTTCCCATTTCATGGAGAACGCTTATTTGGAGAAGATCTGGACAAATATATCCAGAAAATTTCTGCCGGTAAAAGTTCACTCTTACCGGTTAAGAACAAGAGTAGAAGTCCTTCTTTTAAGAGGCCTACTTCTCCAGTCCCTGGCACATCGGCTGTGAAACAGGTCCGACGGCCTCCGCGGTCAAATTCAGGGGGCATAAATCAGGGACAATCACAGGGTAACAAGAAACCCTGGGTCAAGAGAGGTACAAAACCTCCCCCCAAGTCATGAAGGGTTGCCCCCCACTCAATCGGGTGGGGGGAAGACTTCAGTTGTTCACAGAGACCTGGCGGGACACCATCAGAGACAGATGGGTGCTCTCCGCAGTAAGTCTGGGATACAAGCTGGAGTTAAAAGACACTCCTCCTGCCCAATTTATGAGGTCAAACGTGCCAAGCGATCCCCAGAAGAGAGGATCCCTCCTTCTGGCACTAGAACAACTATTGCTCCAAGGTGTAATCATGAAGGTTCCCCTGGAAGAAAGCGGGTTCGGGTTTTACTCGAACTTTTTCACAGTCCCCAAACCAAATGGGGACGTGAGGCCCATATTAAATCTAAAAGGGCTAAACAAGTTCCTAAATATCAGGACTTTTCGGATGGAGTCGACATAAGGGATGCTTATCTGCATATTCCCATCTTTCCGGCCCACCAGAAATTTCTACGCTTTGCTGTAGAAGGGCGCCATTTTCAGTTCAGAGCCTTACCTTTCGGTCTGGCCACAGCACCACGAGTGTTCACAAAAATTCTGGCCCCACTATTGGCCAATCTAAGAACACAAGGTGTAACGATAATGGCATATCTAGACGACCTCCTACTAATAGACCACTCAGTGGAAAAGCTGGAAGTAGCTATTCACAAGACAATCAAGTATCTGGAATATCACGGTTGGATTATCAACCGGGACAAGTCAGCTCTAAGACCAGTCAGAAGTCTGGAATACTTAGGGCTAAGGCTGGATTCAAATCGGAGAAAGATTTTCTTACCTCCCAGAGAAGGTGTCGTCTTTAAAAGATTTGACCCACTTAGTGGGTACAAAAAGAAAACCATCCATACGCCTGTGCATGAGGCTGCTGGGAAAAATGGTGGCTTCATTCGAAGCAGTACCCTACGGTCAATTCCATTCAAGGAACTTGCAGAGGGCCATACTGTCAGCCTGGAACAAAAAAGTTCAGGCTTTAGACTTACCAATGTCCCTGTCCCCTTCCGTTCGCAAGAGCCTCCATTTGTGGTTGGTGCCCCAGAATCTGGAAAAAGGGAAACCCTTCAGTCCGGTTTCTTGGAAGGTGGTCACTACAGATGCCAGCCTCATAGGCTGGGGGGCAGTACTGGAGCAATGGTCTCTCCAGGGCAAGTGGTCAGAAGCAGAGAAGGCCCTGCCCATCAATCTCTTAGAGATACGAGCAGCCCGGTATGCCCTAGTAGCATGGACATCCAAACTCCAAGGGTCCCCTGTCAGAATTCAATCAGACAATGCCACAGCAGTGGCATATATCAATCACCAGGGTGGCACCAGGAGTCGTGCAGCCCAGAGGGAAGCGAATTGCATCCTGGAATGGGCAGAAAGATATGTCCCAGCCATATCCGCGGTTTTCATCCCAGGAGTGGAAAATTGGAGAGCGGACTTTTTAAGTCGCCAGCAATTATGCCCGGGGGAATGGTCTCTTCACCCCAAGGTTTTCCAGGCAATATGCCAGCGGTGGGGAACACCGGATGTAGATCTGCTAGCATCCAGATTCAACGCAAAGGTGGACAGATTTGTGTCTCGCACAAGGGATCCCCTAGCTTGCGGCTCGGATGCCCTAGTGTTCCCTTGGGATCAGTTCAAGCTGATATATGCATTCCCACCGCCACAATTGTTACCGCGATTAATCCGCAGAATCAGGGTAGAAAAGAAACCAGTGATTCTGGTGGCTCCAGCGTGGCCCCGAAGGGCATGGTACGCGGAGATTGTAAAAATGTCAGTGAGGAGTCCTTGGACCCTCCCACATCGTCCGGACCTGCTGTCGCAAGGACCGATATACCACCCTTCCTTACCAGCCCTAGGTTTGACGGCCTGGCTATTGAAGCCCACATTCTAAAAAAGAGAGGGCTCTCTAATCCTGTGGTATCTACCATGATCAATGCCAGGAAGCCGGTATCCAGGCAGATCTATTATAGGATCTGGAAGGCGTACATTACGTGGTGTGAGGCCAAGAAATGGCATCCACGTAAGTACGTAATAGGTAGGATTTTGGACTTCCTACAGTGGGCTGTAGATAGGAAGCTGGCCTTGAGTACTATCAAGGGTCAGATTTCGGCCTTGTCAATATTTTTTCAAAGGCCCTTGGCTTCGCATTCACTAGTCAAAGCTTTCATACAAGGAGTGATGCGTATTAGCCCTCCGGTTAGTATTCCCATATGTCCATGGGACTTAAACCTGGTTCTGTCGGTTCTACAGAAACAACCGTTTGAACCATTGCAACACATTTCCTTGGTTCTTCTCACCAGGAAATTGATTTTCTTAGTAGCCATTTGTTCGGCTAAAAGAGTATCGGAATTAGCCGCCTTGTCCTGTAAGGAGCCATATCTGGTTGTCCATAAGGACAGAGTAGTATTACGTCCTCATCCAGCCTTTCTTCCTAAGGTGGTATCGAGGTTTCATTTGAACCAAGATGTGGTTCTTCCTTCTTTTTTCCCCCAAACCTAGCTCGGTAGAGGAAAAGTTATTGCATTCTTTGGATGTAGTAAGAGCAGTTAAAGCTTATCTAAAAGCCACTGCTCAGATTCGTAGAATGGATACTTTGTTTGTTCTGCCGGAAGGCCCCAGAAAGGGTCAGGCAGCATCAAAATCTACTTTAGCCAAGTGGATTCGACAGGTCATAATACAAGCCTATGGCTTGAGAAGGAGACCGCCTCCGTTCAAAGTTAGGGCGCACTCCACAAGAGCAGTTGGAACTTCATGGGCAGTGCATCACCAGGCCTCTCTGGCTCAAGTCTGTAAGGCCGCAACATGGTCTTCAGTACACACGTTTACTAGGTTCTACCAGGTAGACGTTAGAAGTCAGGAGGATGTCGCCTTTGGGCGCAGTGTGTTGCAGGCCGCAAAAGATCCTCATGCCTGATGGCGCCCAGCTTATGTATAGTGTATCCCCCCCCTCATTTGGCATTGCTTTGGGACGTCCCATTAGTAATGACTATGTCGCTCTGTGTCCCGTGATGTACGAAAAAGAAAAAGGGATTTTTATAACAGCTTACCTGTAAAATCCTTTTCTTGGAGTACATCACGGGACACAGAGCTCCCACCCCTCTTTTTGGGACACTTATTGCTTTGCTACAAAACTGAGGTGCTCCCGGATGGGAGGGGCTTATATAGGGGAGGGTACTTCCGGTTTTGGAAGTTGCCAGTGCCAGCACCTGAAGGTATCTATATAACCCATTAGTAATGACTAAGTCGCTCTGTGTCCCGTGATGTACTCCAAGAAAAGGATTTTACAGGTAAGCTGTTATAAAAATCCCTTTTTTCGGGTGTTGTGCAGTGCCATTTGACCTCCAAACATGGTGTGTATTGTGGCATCCAAAGAGTTACATTTTGGTCTCATCTGACCAGACTATATTCTCCCAATATTTCACAGGCGTGTCTAAATGTTGTGCAGCAAACTTTATATGAGCTTCAACATGAAACTTTATATGAGCTTCAACATGCTTTTTCTTCAGCAATGTAGTCTTGCGTGGTGAGTGTGCATACAGGTCATGGTGGTTGAGTGCGTTACTTATTGTTTTCTTTGAAACAATTGTACCTGCTAATTCCAGGTCTTTCTGAAGCTCTCTACAAGTGGTCCTTGGCTCTTGGACAACTCTTCTGATAATTATTTTCGCTCCTGTCAGAAATTTTGCCCGGAGCACCTGGTCGTGGCCGGTTTATGGTGAAATTATGTTCTTTCCACTTCCAGATTATGACCCCAGCAGTGCTCACTGGAACATTCAGAAGTTTAGAAATCCACCTGTAACCAATGCCATCAGTGTGTTTTGCAACAATAAGGTTGCGAAGAGAGCGAGCTCTTTGCTTTTATCCATCATGAGATGTTTCTTGTGTGACACCTTGGTAATGAGACATGTTTTTATAGGGCATCAGTTGAGACTGAACCAGCTCATTAATTTGCACTGACAAGGGGCAGGATTGCTTTCTAATTACTGATCGATTTCAGCGAGTGTCTTAACTTTCCATGCCTTTTTGCACCTCCCTTTCTTCATATGTTCAATACTTTTTCCCTGTCTCATTCCATTTTATTACACATAACTTAAAGAGGAACTGCAGTCTGCTCATATAATTTGTAATAAAAATATCTTTGCCATTCTGAAGCTTCCCTCCAACTACTTTGCATATTATTTTATATATACTGTGATTCTGTACTTGCCAAATATGCTGCAGAAATCTCCCTCCACTGAGTCTGGCTGCAACCATTTTAACTGTGGGCAGCTAAAGCTGCTGCCTGTTCACTTCCTGGATTTACACAGACATACAGAGGCACACCTCCAGCTCTGCAGCTCGCATTGGCCCTCTTATGACTCACCCCCCCCCCTCACCTGGCAAACTCTCGGGAGAGTGAGACAGAGAGCTGTGCATGACGTCATAAGCCTAGGCTTTTTACCAGACAAGAAACAGGAAATGGGCTGTATAAGGTATTACTGGCAGAAAAAAAATGTTTTACTATTCAAAGTTAAAACAAGGGCAGAAAATTTAAAACAAAAAACAATGAAGTCATTAACCACTTAACGACCGCTCACTGTATATATACGTCGGCAGAATGGCACCGACAGGCACAATCACGTAGAGTGTACGTGATTGCCTTTGTATAGTTGGGGGGTCCAATCGGACCCCCCTTCTATACAGTGAGCGGTGGCTAAGTGTCCGGGAGCGTTCCGGGATGAGGGGGCAGCCATTCGTTTCTGGCCACCCCCTCGCGATCGCTCCCGGCGAATGGAAATGCCCCCTCTGTCTGTGTCAGACAGAGGGAGCAGGAGGAAGTGATGTCATCTCTGGTGCGGCGCTCACATATACCGAGCGCCGTACAAGAGAAGACATCAGGTCAGTGCACACAACACTACACTGACACCAGGACACATAGGGACATAAATCGCCCCCCCCCCCAGACACCCCAGATCACCCCCCCAGCCCCCAGTCACAGTGTCACTGATTGCAGTGACCATTTATTTAGTGGTCACTGCAATCAGTGACATTTGTGACTGTAAAAGTGTCACCAAAGTTTAGTCTTAGGTCCAGTGTAGCCCCCTAACCCCCCCTAATAAAGGTTTAACCCCCTGATCACCCCCCAGATAACCCTTTCACCCCCTATCACCACTGTCGCTAAGCGATCATTTTTCTGATCGCTGTCTTAGCGTCAGTGATGCCGATCGGCAGCCAGTAATTTTTTTTAGGTTCGCGGCATGTTTTTATAGCGTCAGGTACCCCAATATATTATCTAATAAAGGTTTAACCCCCTTGATCGCCCCCCAGGTAACCCTTTCACCCCCTATCACCACTGTCACTAAGCGATCGTTTTTCTAAACGCTGTCTTAGTGTCTGTAATGCAGATCGGTAGCTAGTAATTTTTTTTAGGTTCGCCGCAGGTTTTTATAGCGTCAGGTACCCCAATATATTATCTAATAAAGGTTTAACCCCCTTGATCGCCCCCCAGGTAACCCTTTCACCCCCTATCACCACTGTCGCTAAGCAATTGTTTTTCTAAACGCTGTCTTAGTGTCGGTGATGCAGATCGGTAGCCAGTAATTTTTTTTAGGTTCGCCGCATGTTTTTATAGCGTCAGGTACCCCAATATATTTAATAAAGGTTTAACCCCCTTGATCGCCCCCCAGGTAACCCTTTCACCCCCATCACCACTGTCGCTAAGCGATCGTTTTTCTAAACGCTGTCTTAGTGTCGGTGATGCAGATCGGTAGCTGGTAATTTTTTTTAGGTTCGCCGCAGGTTTTTATAGCGTCAGGTACCCCAGTATATTATCTAATAAAGGTTTAACCCCCTTGATCGCCCCCCAGGTAACCCTTTCACCCCCTATCACCACTGTCGCTAAGCAATTGTTTTTCTAAACGCTGTCTTAGTGTCGGTGATGCAGATCGGTAGCCAGTAATTTTTTTTAGGTTCGCTGCATGTTTTTATAGCGTCAGGTACCCCCATATATTATCTAATAAAGGTTTTAACCCCCTGATTGCCCCTAGTTAACCCTTTCACCAGTGATCACCATATAAGTGTTACGGGTGACGCTGGTTAGTTAGTTTGCTTTTTATAGTGTCAGGGCACCCGCCGTGTATATAATCCAATAAAGGTTTAACCCCCTGATCGCCCGGCGGGTGATATCAATTAGGTTTTAGCGTCAGAGAGGGTCTGAGTCACACCCCAGGCAGCGTCAGGTTAGTGCCAGTAACGCTAACACCCACGCGTGAAGCATACACCCCCCTTAGTGGTATAGTATCTGAACAGATCAATATCTGATCAGATCTATATTAGCGTCCCCAGCAGTTTAGGGTTCCCAAAAACGCAGTGTTAGCGGGATCAGCCCAGATACCTGCTGGCACCTGCGTTTTGCCCCTCCGTCCAGCCCAGGCCACCCAAGTGCAGTATCGATCGATCACTGTCACTTACAAAACAAAAACACACATAACTG
This sequence comes from Rana muscosa, assembly GCA_029206835.1. NCBI lineage: Eukaryota > Metazoa > Chordata > Amphibia > Anura > Ranidae > Rana > Rana muscosa. The sequence continues at coordinate 523,748,630 of CM055118.1, read as the reverse complement.
CAGCGTTCGCAGAGACAGGCCGGATCCCTGCGACTCCAGTGCTGTAGGAGGTGATTTCACCACCACAGTTAAAAAAAAAAAGCAAATATGCCGAAGCATTGGGGCAGCAGGGGCGGAGGAGCGATTTTGCTCCTAATGCCGCGTACATACGGTCGAAATTCCGACGGAGGCTTGCCCGTGGAAAGGTCCGACCATGTGTGTGCGGCATAACTTTTTTGCGGGAGGATGCCCCCATGCTTCGGCATATATAAATGGTGCGTGTATGCCCATCATTGGAAGTGGGTGGATGAAGGGCGGTATTCTAATGGTGGGCATACCCACCGATCAATCTCGTTTTTCGTTCAGCCAACTGGCTGCATGAAAAAAAAAGATTACAATACATGTCCAACAAGGACCAGCAACGTACTGGTATGTTGCTGGACTTTGAATGTTTATACCAGAATGATGCCTGTGGGTTTAGGTATCATCTTGGTATCATTCTTTTCAGCCTGCGGCCGGCTTTCATGTAAAAGCAATCCTAGCGGCTAATTAGCCTCTGGACTGCTTTTACAAGCAGTGGGAGGGAATGCCCCCCCCCCGGATATAAAAAGCGCCATTGGGAAATTGGAAAAGCATTTTATCACACCGATCTTGGTGTGGTCAGATGCTTTGAGGGCAGAGGAAAGATCTAGGGTCTAGAAGACCCCAGTTTTTTCAAAAAAAGAGTACCTGTCACTACCTATTGCTATCATAGGGGATATTTACATTCCCTGAGATAACAATAAAAATGATAAAAAAAAAAATACTTGGAAGGAACAATTTAAAAATAAAATAAAAAAGCAAAATTAATAAGAAAAAAAAAAAAGAAAAAAAAAAAAAGCACCCCTGTCCTGCCCTGCTCTTGCCCAATGGCGAACGCAAGCGTCGGTCTGGCGTCATATGTAAACAGCAATTGCACCATGCATGTGAGGTATCACCGCGAAGGTCAGATCGAGGGCACTCATTTTAGCAGTAGACCTCCTCTGTAAATCTACTGGGGTAACCTGTAAAGGCTTTTAAAGGCTTTTAAAAATGTATGTAGTTTGTCGCCAATGCGCGTTTGTGCGAAATTTTAAAGCATGTCGTGTTTGGTATCTATGTACTCGGCCTAAGATCATCTTTTTTATTTCATCAAACATTTGGGCAATATAGTGTGTTTTAGTGCATTAAAATTAAAAAAAGTGTATTTTTTAACCCAAAAAATGCGTTTGAAAAATCGCTGCGCAAATACTGTGTAGAAAAAAAAAATGCAACACCCACCATTATAATCTGTAGGGCCTTTGCTTTAAAAATATATATAATGTTTGGGGGTTCAACATAATTTTCTCGCAAAAAAAAAAAAATGTTTTCATGTAAACAAAAAGTGTCAAAAAGGGCTTTGTCTTCAAGTGGTTAGAAGAGTGGATGTAAGCTTCCTAATGTTGTGTATAAAATGCCAGAACAGTTCAAAACCCCCCCAAATGACCCCATTTTGGAAAGTAGACACCCCAAGCTATATACTGAGAGGCATGTCGAGTCCATGGAATATTTTATATGTTGACACAAGTTGCGGAAAAACGACATTTTTTTTTTTTTTTTTTGCACAAAGTTGTCACTAAATGATATATTGCTCAAACATGCCATGGGCATATGTGGAATTACACCCCAAAATACATTCTGTTGCTTCTCCTGAGTACGGGATACCACATGTGTGAGACTTTTTGGGAGCCTAGCCGCGTACGGGACCCCAAAAACCAAGCACCGCCTTCAGGCTTTCTAAGGGTGTAAATTTTTGATTTCACTTCTCACTGCCTATCACAGTTTCGGAGGCCATGGAATGCCCAGATAGCACAAAACCCCCCCAAATCACCCCATTTTGGAAAGTAGACACTCCAAGCTATTTGCTGAGAGGTATTGTGAGTATTTTGCAGATCTCGCTTTTTGTCACAAAGTTTTGAAAATTGAAAAAAGAAATAAATATATATATATATTTTCTTTCTTCACTTTCAAAAACAAATGAGAGCTGTAAAATACTCACCATGCCTCTCAGCAAATAGCTTGGGGTGTCTATATTCCAAAATGGGGTCATTTGGGGGGGTTTTGTGCGATTTTGGCATTTTATGGCCTTCGAAACTGTGATAGGTAGTGAGGAGTGAAATCAAAAATTTGTGCCTAGAAATCCTGAAGGCGGTGCTTGGTTTTCGGGGTCCCGTACGCGGCTAGGCTCCTAAAAAGTCCCACACATGTGGTATCCCCGTACTCAGGAGAAGCAGAAAAATGTATTTTGGGGTGTAATTCCACATATAACCATGGCATGTGTGAGCAATATATCATTTAGTGACAACTTTTTGTAATTTTTTTTTTTTTTTTTAGTCATTATTCAATCACTTGGGACAAAAAAAAAAAATTCAATGGGCTCAACATGCCTCTCAGCAATTTCCTTGGGGTGTCTACTTTCCAAAATGGGGTCATTTGGGGGGGTTTTGTACTGCCCTGTCATTTTAGCACCTCAAGAAATGAGATAGGCAGTCATAAATTTAAAGCTGTGTAAATTTCAGAAAATGTACCCTAGTTTGTAAACTCTATAACTTTTGCGCAAACCAATAAATATACGCTTATTGACATTTTTTTTACTAAAAACATGTGGCTGAATACATTTTGGCCTAAATGTATGACTACAATTGAGTTTATTCGATTTTTCTTATAACAAAAAGTAGAAAATATCATTTTTTTTCAAAATTTTCGGTCTTTTTCCGTTTATATCGCAAAAAAAAAAAATCGCAGAGGCAATCAAATACCATTAAAAGAAAGCTCTATTTGTGGGAAGAAAAGGACGCAAATTTCGTTTGGGTACAACATTGCATGTCCGCACAATTTACAGTTAAAGCAGCGCAGTGCAAAATTCTGAATTCACCTCTGGTCCTTTAGCTACCAAATGGTCCGGCGCTTAAGTGGTTAAGCGCTAAAACTGTCAGTCATTGAGATATATATATATATATATATATATATATATATATAGTTAGTCTTGTCATAAATGATGTAAGAAAATGACCGGACCCCAGTGCATCTGCCAACTTTTGGAGAAAAGTAGACAAAATTGAGCAACAAAAGCAGTACTCGATGGGACCAGTCACAAAAGAACTTTTGGCAATTGTGGTGCTTAATATAGTTCATTTATTGGATGCACACTTGACTAGAAAATTTAATAGATGAAAAGTTGAAAAAATTACTGAAGTTCCGCTTTAATTTCTGAACTTTTTGGTTTCTTTGCATGTATGGATTCCATGGGTTGTTACCGACATGTGGTGAAAATTTCATGTCAATAGCACCTTTAAAATTATTTACCTAGAAAAATGGTGACGTGTTTAATACCTATTTTACTATATATGTAATGTGAGGAGTACAAAGACAAGTGTGTCTTGCCTACAGTCAAGCATGGTGGTGGGAATGCCAACATATACTGTGACATACTGAAGCAGAGCATGATCCCCTCCCTTCAGAGACTGGACCACAGGGCAGTATTCCAACATAACGACCCTAAACTTGCCTCCAAGACTACCACTGCCCTTGCTAAAGAAGCTGAGGGTAAAGGTGATGGACTGGCCAAGCATGTCTCCAGACCTAAATCCTATTGAGCATCTGTGGGGCATCCTCAAACGGAAGGTGGAGGAGCGCAAGGTCTCTAACATCCACCAGCTCTGTGATGTCGTCATGGATGAGTGGAAGAGGACTGCAGTGGCAACCTGTGAAGCTCTGGTGAACTCCATGCCCAAGAGGCTTTAGGCAGTGCTGGAAAATAATGGTGGCCACACAAAATATTGACACTTTGGACCCAATTTGGACATTTTCACTTAGGGGTGTACTCACTTTTGTTGCCAGCTGTTTAGACATTAATGGCAATACATTACTGTGTGTGTAGTATATATATATATATATATATATATATATATATATATATATATATATATATATATATATATAATGTTGTGGATCTCATAAACTGATGGATTTTGTAAAGAGAGTCTATATTCGACAAATGTCAGCTTGACTGTTTCAGATGCTTGTTAAACATTAATGAGTAACATCTGCTTTTTACAAGCAGATATTTTTTACTGTCTATACACGTATGCACTCATATAGATATACTAATATGAAGAGCAGAAGCATGACATGTTATTTTATGTGTATATGTACACTTACACCGATCAGCCATAACATTAAGACCACCCACCATAACCCATCAAGGCATGGACTCCATTAGACCTCTGAAGGTATGCTGTTGTGTCTGGCACCAAGCAGTCAGTAACAGATCCTTTAGGTCCTGCAAGTTGTGAGGTGGGGCCTCCATAGACCAGATTTATTTTTCCAGCACATCCCACAGATGCTCGATGGGACTGAGATCTGGAAAATTTGGAAAAAGCCAACACCTTAAACTCGTTGTGTTCTTCAAACCATTCTTGAATTCATGAGACTAGGCCACCTTCTTCCATTTTCCTGTGGTCCAGTTCTGATACTAAAGCGCCCATTGTAGGCAGTTTTGGCTGTGGACACGGGTCAACATGGGGCACCCTGATTGGTCTGTAGCTACACAGACACCTTTCTATCAGAACTAGCTTTTAACATTTTCAGCAATTTGATCTACAGTAGCTCTTCTATTGGATCCGACTACACTGGCCAGCCTTTGCTCCTCACATGCATCAATCAGCCCTGGCCGCCCAACACCCTGTTTCTGGTTTGCTGGTTTTCCTTCCTTGGACCACTTTTGGTTGGTCCTGACCATTGCAGACCAGGAACATCCCACAAAAGCTGCAGTTTTGGGGTCGCTCTGACCCAATCGTCTACCCATTACAATCTGGTCCTTATCAAAGTCGCTCAAATTCTAACGCTTGCCCATTTTTTCTGCTTTCGGCACATCAATTTTAGGGACAACATGTTCACTTGCAGCCTAATATATTGCACCCACTTCCAGGTGCCATTGTAACAAAATCATCAATGTTATTCACTTTACCTGTTAGTGGTCGTAATGTTATGACTGATTGGTGTGTATATATCGACGGCTACAGCATGGGCCTAAATTGCCGGAAGGGCATCCATGTACACCCCCTCTAGGGGGGTGCACGGGCAGTGTAAGCACGGGGGGGGGGGCGTACATGGTCACTCTCCCTGCAATTTAGGCCCATGCTGTAGCCATCTTTCGGCTATAGCGTGGGCATGAAGTGTTTAAAGGGCCAGTCAGATCAGGCAAAAAGTGATTTCTGAATGGTAGTGCCTAGCAGTAAGTGGTACCTGCTACAGTGATTTCCAGCTCCCATGGGGATCCATCAAGCAGTAATGCCAACCTACCAGATTGAAATTTACTGGCACAGCCAAGTTTTTACTGTCATTTCCAAAAGTTACAAAGTGCAAATGAGAGTATTTAGGCTACCAACAAATACAATATACAATTAGCAATATGATTTAAGGTAGATAAGGCAAAACGCAAAAAACATATTTCTTATTTTATTTTTGATATAGTAAGTAAGTAGCTCAGGGAACGGCCTCAGGAGGGCAAGAAATTTGAATGGGCGGAGCACACACACACATAAAATTGACTCTCACTGTGACACTGACAGCAGTGTGCAGCCGCACAGATGATGACGAGACCTCACTGAGACAATACGTCCCCTCCTGAGTCACAGTGACAGTCTCTCTCCAAGCCAAGTGGTCCCTCCAGTCCACTCCAGTCTAAACAGCACTGACTGTCCTGGTCCCAGCCTGCCTTGCTCCCATACCACAGACCTGCACATGAGGCTCTGGCTGCTCTGCTTGGCTCCATTGCACCATGACATCACACTGCATGCTCAGGCACCTCCTCCGCCAGAGCCGGCCGATCACACTGTGGCAAGCACTCGGTTGGTCAAAGCAATATTTTTTACTGCCAACCTTTTACATTTACTGGCAGGAGAAAACTGCCTGCTTTTTACTGGCTGCCAGTAAAAATACTGGTGGTTGGCAACACTGCCAACAAGTATGGCACATACATGCATGCATCCAAGCTGGGCCATTGTAACTGTAAAAATTGCCATACCTAAACTTCATATTTAACTAAGAAATCCTCCTTCTTGTCTTTTCAGTACAGGCTTCAAAACGTAATAATTTCAGGTGTTAATGGCTAAAAATACATATTAATACATGTGTATTGTTTTCCAGGTTTGAAACATTTGAGATAAACAGCTTTGAGCAGTTCTGTATCAACTATGCCAATGAGAAGTTGCAGCAGCAATTTAATCTGGTGAGTGGTCACTCATTATAAAGTCTGCTCGTCAAGCATGTAGGCCACCATTAGCCTACCTGTTTCCAGGAAACAATGGAGCAGGTGAAGTCAGGGCTCAGAATCTCCATATTTGTACCAAGTCAGTAACGCAAAATGTGTTGAAACGCTCAGAGCACCATGTAAGTTGTGCAACTAGTATTTTTTGAAGGACAGTACAGCAATAGAAAACCACATTTTCCTTTGTACAAACCTTATTCAAAGGTTAACTCCACTTCTGTAGGGAGAAAAAATAGAAAATAAAAACTATACAAGCCATATTGTAATTTAATGTTATTAAAAATTACTTTTCCTTTTTTAATCTGCAGCACTGTAATTTTCTGTAAAATTCAATGAAACATGGCAACTTGGACGCCTTCTGTATGCAGTTGGTGTGCAGAACTTCCCAAGAAATTTCATTTTTTGCTTGTGTGATTGTCTGAAGCCTCGTACACACGACCGAGTTTCTCGTCAAAAAACGACAAGAAACTTGCTGGCAGAGCTTTCTTGCCGAGTAAATCGGTCGTGTGTACGCGGCTATCAGGTTTCTCGTCAAGAAAACTGACAAGAATCTCGACGAGAAAAATAGAGAACCTGCTCTCTCTTTTCTCGTCAGGATTCTCCATTTTCTCGTCAAGATTCTCGTCAGCATGTTTCTCGACGAGAAAAGTGTGTGCGTGTGTACACTTACCTGTCGCCGTGGAAACCCGCGCATGCTCGAAATGACTGACTCATACGCGGTAGCTTCCTAGGCATAGGTAGGGTGTAGCAAGATGGCGGCGACGGCATCGAATGTGACGAGCGCACGCTTGTCGTAGTCGATTACGTCACCGCGTTCGCCCCATTCAAAGAACCGCGGGTTCTTTGAATGGATCGTGTGTACACTCGACCGGGACAAGTTTCTTGTCCAAGAATCTCGACAAGAAAAACGACAAGTTTTTTCCTGACGAGATTCTCGGCTGTGTGTACGAGGCTTCACTGATTTTCCCAGAAGTCTGCACTAAGATGCAAGTAAAATTTTAGGCATCCTCTGCAACAAAATGTCATTTTTTTTTAGATACTCCCATAGGGTTATTTACCTCTTAAAGTGATATTAAAGGCAAGTTTAAAAAAAACAAAACAAACGTGTTATACTTGCCTGCTCTGTGTAATGGTTTTGCACAAAACAGCGTCGATCCTCCTCTTCTGGTGTCCCCCCCTTCCCGGCGCTCCTAGCCTCTCCATCCTGCCAAGTGCCCTACCCCCAGAGCAATCACTATGGTGGCACCTAAGAAGGCTCGCTCCCGAGCTGCTGTTCTGTGCGTCCATTCACGCACAATGCGCGGCTTGGCCCCACCACTCTCTTTTCATTGGCTCACTGGCTGTGGTTGACAACCAATGGCTCCCACTGCTGTCAGCCAATGAGGTGGGAGAGTCCCTGTGGAGCCGAGGCTCTCGTGCACATCGCTGGATCGCGATGGGGCTCAGGTAAGTGTTAGGGGAGCTTGGGGGGGCTGCTGCACAGAGAAGATTTTTTACCTTCATGCATAGAATGCATGGAGGTAAAAAAAAAAAATTGAGCCTTAAAAAACACTTTAACCACTTCAGCCCCGGAAGGATTTACCCTCTTAATGACCGGGCCATTTTTTGTGATCCGGCACTGCGTCGCTTTAACTGACAATTGCGCAGTCGTGCAACATTGTACCCAAACAAAATTGATGTTCCTTTTTTCCCACAAATAGAGCTTTCTTTTGATGGTATTTGATCACCTCTGCGGTTTTTATTTTATTTTATTTTTATTTTAAAAGACTGACAATTTTGAAAAAAAATAAAAATATTTTATTTACTTTCTGCAATAATACATATCCCAAAAAATATATGAAAGGCCAATTTGTATTCTGCTACATATTTTTAGTAAAAAAATCGCAATAAGCGCATATTGATTGGTTTGCGCAAAAGTTATCGCGTCTACAAAATGGGATAGATTTATGGGCTTTTTTTTTTTTTGGTGTTTTTACTGGTAATGGCGGCAATCTGCGATTTTTAGTGGGACTTTGATATTGCGACGGACAAATCTGACTCCAAGTGACACTTTTTGGTGACCAGTGACATTATTATAGTGATCAGTGCTAAAAAAAATGCACTGATCAATGTATAAATTACACTGGCAGGGAAGGGGTTAATACTAGGGAGCACGCATCTCAGCCCGCAGCGCGATCACGGTGCGGGAACTGCAGGGAAACCATATGGTCAAAACCGCGTCTTTAAAAAGCTGCATTAAAATGAATAGGCTGCCGCGTCCGAGCAAATGCGGGTCGCATGGCCCTCACTAGTGTGACCCTAGGGTTATGGCCCTGAGTGTGTATTTTATGTTTGTATTGTATTGTGTATTATTATTGTAAAGCTCGTTGGAAGGTAATTGTGAATGTGTTTTTCACACATTCCCATGATTGCTATTTTGTATTTTCATTCTTCCAGTTTATGTAGAAATTGTACAGATTTGTAAATTCTCATTCTAGTGGATTTCTGCATATCAGGCAGTTTATTAGCACCCCTACTAAACAGCAAGTGAGATGAACATAAGCAATCTGGTAGTTTTAGCCAGTGTGAGCAGACAGATAAGATAAGATGAGTGAAGTGTAGTCATTGCAGGAATCAATCCATTGAAATCAGTACTTGTATCCCTTTTATAGCATTTAGACATTTATTGCATATTATATATATCTTACTATTTTTCACTTTCCTCATTACTTTTTGCAATTGTGTTTTTTTTTTTTTTTGACTGTATTTGACATCATACCTGTCATAAGTCTTCTTTGAATTTTACCCAAGGCCTACACCTGCATTATGTAGTTTTACATTCCTTTGAACACCTTTTTTCTGCTTTGTGTGCAGCATGTGTTTAAGTTGGAACAAGAGGAGTACATGAAAGAACAAATCCCATGGACCTTAATTGACTTTTATGACAACCAGCCCTGCATCAACCTCATAGAATCCAAAATGGGTATCCTGGACCTACTTGATGAAGAATGTAAGGTATGAGGGTCATCTGTCTTCTATGTATCACAAGACTAAAAGCAGCATACTGAGAAATCTCATACACATTGCTCTGGAAAGCCAAATAAGCTTTAACTACAGCTGTCATGCCATGACATGAACCCAAGTCTATCCATGGCCATTTTGATTTAGTGTTGTATTATTTGGTTTATATTCAGATTTGCTTCTAGAACTGACAGTTTTGTAACAAAACATATTAATAAAAGCTGATTCATGTGAACAGAATTGGTTCAAGGTTTTTTACCCCAATGCAAGTCAATATGTTGTGTAGTATGAACCACTTCATGATGGTGCGTACACTACACATACATATGACCTATATGGTGTCCTAAGAGGGAGAAGAAGAGAAATGCAGGAGCAGCTTTAAATCATACTTATTGTTTATATTTCAATTGGCTGTAAACCTCTGAACAGTGGCGGCTGGTGGTACATTTTTTGAGGGGGGCGACAAACAATCCAAACTTACCCCCATCTAGGTCGTGGGCAGCGCTTCCGGGCGACAACTCCTCCGCCTGGTGCTTCAAGGCGGCTTCCCCTGCATTTCCTCTGTCGTCCTCCTCAGCGGCCAATAAGATCGCTTCTCCTCTCGGCCAATCGGGTGACTGGACCCGCTTCCTGATTGGCCGGGAGGAGAATCAGGAACACAATAGTGAATATTAATTCGCTATTGTCTCAAAACTGGGTGGGCACTGCGCCCCGAGCCCACCCTTTTTTAAAAGCCTATTAGAGCCTCTAATCACGTACTAATTTAAAAAAATTAAAAAAAAACATTGCAATCCATGCGTCCGGCGCCCCCTTGTAGATTAGGGGGCTGAGCGCATGGATTGGGGGGTGCTCTGCATTATGGGCCGCCTTTGCCTTTTGAAATCAAAAAAGAACAAAGCATATCCTTCTATAGTGTGTACTTGCCTCCATCCTAAGCACTAAGCTTGATTTATGTCTCCTCTCTCATTCCTATGCTAACTGCATGAGTCACTTCTGACAGACTATGGCTATGCTGACACCAGACAATCCTGGGAGACAGCCCTCTCCCCCTCCCCAAGCACACAACTTGTGATTGACAACCACAGCTGTGTGTTTCCCTATGAGACTGTAGAGGGGTGTGGTCTCCCTCAGGTCTCAAATTACACTTGGCTCCCTTGTCTGTGCAGTGTGTGACAGATTAGATCCTCCTGCCCCCTTCCTTCTGGAGCCAGAAATGCTGTCTCAATTCTGCACTTTGAATGGCTGTAGAGGAGAGAGGCAGCAGATAAACAGGTACAACGTATGTATAAGCATATTTTTTTTTTTATATCTCTGCATCTTCTGAGCCTAATCACTTCACTGGGTATATGTAATGTTAAAAATATACCAGGTTTGGGGTACGGAGTTGTACATGGAGTCAAATGCCGAAGAAGTGTATATAGTTCATTGTATGTAACCTTTTTTTGCCTTTGCGGCTAATGTTCTTTTTTTTTTTTGGTTCTGAAAATGATAAATAAAAACTTAAAAAAAAAAAAAAACATACAAGGTTTAAACCAGTGGTTCTCAACTCCAGTCCTCAGGGCCCACCAACAGGCCAGGTTTGCAAGATAACTGAAATGCATCACAGGTGATATAATTTGCTGCTCAGGGATTGCAGTATTCTAGTCTGCATCTCACCAAGGTAATACTTAAAATCTGGCCTGTTAGTGGGTCCTGAGGACAGGAGTTGAGAACCACTGGTTTAAACATTCAGTGTTTTTTTTGCTTATTTATTCTGTTTTCTTTGAAAAATGATTCTTATACGTTTGATTTTGCAGATGCCCAAAGGGTCAGATAACACATGGGCCCAGAAATTATACAATACCCACCTCAAGACCTGCCCGTTGTTTGAAAAACCACGTTTGTCTAACGTAGCTTTTATTATCAAGCACTTTGCAGACAAGGTAAATATATGTGTGTTTTCTGATCTAGTTAGTCCGTGGCCACAGTCCTGTCTAATATTCAAACTATGCAATTGTATTCTTTGTTGGGAATACCTGGGTGCAGTAGTGTATTTAGGATTTGTGCTGCCCTAGGCCTGACTAAACGCATGCACCCCCTCATTTAAATATGACCCACCCCTTCCTGTCAAGGCCACACCCCTTGCTGTTTAAGACCTGCCCTGAAATTTTCGAATGGGGACACTAGTTCTGAGGGCCTGGGGGGGCAATGGATTCCCTTAATTTTCATAGATTTTCCCTCACTTCCTGTTTGGCTATGGGGCAGGAAGTGAAGGGAAATATCTCTGCAATGGGACAGGGATAGTAAAAAATAAACTGACAGGGGCTATAACCCTCCCTTACTCTATCCAAAATGAAATAAAAAGTGTTGCCTATAGTTCTACTTTAAGCACAAATTTCTGATAATGTTATGAAGAGGACTAAGACGGATATAACCATGCCAATGGTGCAGCAGAAAACATATAGCACAGTGAGGAAGGTTTGTGGTCCAGGATGATAGGACAGTCAAAATTAGAAGCGGCGCCCCCCCCCCACAGTTGTGGAATGCCGGAAGCAGTGCGGCCGCTTTATGGGGGCACTAGACTAATTTGCCTCTCAGCCCAGTCCACCTCATAAGACTGGCGCTACACTAACAGTATAGCGCAAGACGGCAGGGATTCTTTCCATGCTGCCCTAGGCCCGGGCCTTGTTGGCCTAAGCCAGGATACAGCATTGCCTGGGTGGTTACATATAGTTATCTTCAGCAGTGGTACAAGGGTCTCCGGTGCAAGAGTAACCCCCCACCACCACCATTACCACCACTACCATTACCATTTAATTATTGGCCAAGTAAAATTAATTCTTTACTGAGTAATAATTGACATGTAGATAGCAGTGATCAGTTTACTAGTCTATGTGATGGTAGGAGAGGTCCCAGCACCATGAAATGGACCCCTAAACCCTAGAGGGACTTTGTGCAGCTGCACGGTCTTCATAAACGATATGTCTGCCCCTGGTGGTTGTATGTATTTTTGGTATGCCTTGTAGATATGGTTTGTTCTTTGTCATATGTACATACATTTAGGATTGAGACTGAGCACTATATTCGTCTGGTTTCATGGTATTGTTTATGTGGCACTTGTAACTCAATGGTTCTATTGTAAGCTGTCTTGCAGGATATAATTCTGGCATTAGATAAAATGTACTTTGCATTATCTACAGGATATCTCCTTATCTTTGTTTTTGCCACTAAAAGCAGGCTGTTAAGTGCTTTATTTAGTAGCATGGTGAATCTGAGTGACAGCTGAGTTGCAAAGTGGTGGCATAGCACCCAATCCATCTGTTTTGCTTTTGAGAGTGAAGCTCAAGTGTTGCGTTTGGGGAACATTTAGGAGATGTATAAATACAGTACCAATGTGGTGCTACCACCCATCCGGAAATGGATTAGAAAGAGCTCCGTGTGTGCCCAGACCACAGCTACACAAACTGTTATGACTAAAGCCCACCTGTGCTGAAATGCGTCAGCCTCTTGTACATTGGGGCTTTTTTTGTACTCTTTATGAAGCTGTAATAAACTGGATTTTAGAGTGCATTACACGTAGTTACCAACCTTTTTGTTTGGATATTTACTTAGTGTTACTAAACCCAGGACCCTGCATTCAATATATGTTCTCCCACAGTACACAGAACATAGAAATTATTTTACTAAATATAAACTTCTAAATACCTTTTCTCATCAGCAGTATATAGCAGTCTTGTGACTTCAATCGGTGTGCCACCAAGCACTGGTTAAAGCTTGTAGGAGGAGTTTTCATTCTCCTTCAACTGTCCTTTGAGGCTGCAGGTCCCCTGACCCTCTGTCTGGACAGTGCTGATTGGCCCTGTGCTGATTACATTCACACCACTCCCCCCCCCCCCCTAAAAAATAAAATAAAACTAGCAGTACTCAGCAAACTGTGCATGTGCAGAGTGCCTCCAAGGCTCTGTGCTATCAGCAGATTGATTGGGGACAGTAAAAAAAGGGGAGGATCAGAGCAGACAGGATCAAACAGCCTTTTTACATAATGCAGAGGATTAACCCCCTAGGTTCTACAGTGAGTATAACAAGCAATCTTTACTGCATATGCAGATTGATTTTACTGTTGTGCTTTTAGTAACACTTTAAGAGATGTATACAATGGCCTTTTTAAAGTAGAATTCCAGGTTAAACCCAAGTAGTCTTAAAAATGCTCCCTCCCTGCTCCTAGCACTTATGCTGACTAACCTGTGTAAAAAAAAAAGAGGTATATGCTTACTTGTTTTCAGACCACTCTGGTCCGGCCACGTGATCCTCTGTGTCAGCCAACGGCAGCTGCAGGGGAGAGGAGAGAGCACCCGACAATGGCTGGGAAAGCCTAGAGCAGTAACTTCTCCCATAGCCCATCATTTTGCTGGCGTTTCCTCCTCTCCCCTGCAGCAGCTGCTGGTGACCGGACTGGAACGGGCTGAAAATAGGTGAGTATATAATATACATCTTATTTTACACAGGTTAGTCATCACAGGTATTTATAAGACTAGCTAGGTTTTGGCTTAAATTCTTCTTTAACATGAAAAGAACTCTATTCTAAGTAAATGCTTTCCTGTAAATTCAAATTTTGAACCCACTTTAGATCTAAATATATAATATATGGGCTATTAATAGTAGGACTAGCTGATCCCCCTAAACCAGACACCCCAAATACTTGTTTATTCAATGGGACATGCTAGGTCTTTATTCTTCCCAACTTTTGACAGTCATGAGTCATGGCATGCAGAGAAACTAACATTCTTTTTTTTATGCATGAGTGTTGTGAAAAAATTACTTTTAGTCTTAGAATTATTCTTTATTTTGTAACGCTAGAACTATATTAATGTCTACTTCAGGTTGAATATCAGTGTGAAGGCTTTCTTGAAAAGAACAAGGATACAGTGTTTGAAGAGCAAGTTAAAGTCTTGAAAGCCAGTAAGGTTGGTGAAGCATAATTATTACAATCATTGTTCCAGAAAATAGAGATTTAAATTTTCTAGATTTACCATTTAGGATTTATCTTTATTAGGACATCACTCATAAGTATCATACATTCATTCACACAGTCTTTCTTTATCACATGCTAGTTCATCATTGGAAAGGAGATATCATTGACATCATCTCAACCACCCAACTGTATGTTCTTGTAGATGAATCTTTGTGATTGTCATTCTGCGGCCTTGATAGTTCCCATCATGTGATGTGTTGCTTCTCCATAGGTAGAGTAGGCCCTCTTGTGGGCCACATAATCACTTGTGAGGTCTTTATAAGATGTGTTTTCTTCACTGACTTTATAAGTTATATAATAACAGGTGTGCACAAAACTTTAAAGCAATTAAGTAATAATTATATCCGGTTGATTGCTAATTAGTATGCATCAATTATATGTGGGATGTATTGGTTTACACTTTGATATGTAAGTCTTCTGAATAGTATAAGGAAATTTGCTAAAGTTCAAAAATGCCAGGCACCTTAGGCTCGCCATAGATGATCGTTTTTTTCTTTCGGGCTGTGAGCTGAACAAAAATAAAGAGCAGATTCCTCCATCCACACAGGTTGAGGTGGATAGAGAGATTCTCCCCACTGAGATATTGTTTTCTGACAGTGGCAACTCGATCAGCGGCTGTAGCTGGCTGAGTGAGAAAAGTTTTCCAACATTCCAGTTCGACAGAAGTCCATTGTAAGAGCTGGAATGACCATACATGGATAGAAATGTGTCCGGTCCCTGCTGAATCGGCTGAAATTCGATCCATCTTTGACCAGCTTTAGTCCACAGCTAGTGCCTTGAGCTTGTTTTAATCTCTCAAAGAGATAGTAAAGGGAAAATATTTTTTATAACAAACATGCCATACTTGGCTGCTCTGTGCAGTGGTTTTGCTCAGAGCAGCCACGATCATCTTGTTCTTGGGCCCCCCGCTGGGGCTTCTAGCTCCCCCCCCCCCTGCTAACTGCCTCTTCGCAAGCCCATTGCTATAGGGGCACTCATGCGAGCTTCCATTGACCCACAGAGTGCGGCTCAGCCTCACCCCCTGCTCCCTCCTCACTGGCTGTGATTGACAGTAGCAGGAGCCGATGGCTCCCACTGATGCCCCTGAGCCATTGAGGAGGGAGAACGAGAGCACTGATGCTGCTTTCATGCACAGCTCTGGATCAAGACCGGCTCAGGTAGGTATAAGGGAGAGCTGCAGACAGTTTTTTTTTTACCTTAATGCATAGAATGTGTTAAGGTAAAACACCTGTTTTTGAAACCACTTTAAATTCTGGCTTTTTATATACGGCCTTTATACTGCAAGCAATGTTGCCAGCCTACCAGATTGAAATTTACGGGCACAGCCAAGTATTTACGTTTGGGGAAGGGGGTGGACGGGGAGGGAAAGGGAAAGTGGAGCTTGTAAGAAGTGAAGTGCTGAGTCTGGAAGTAACAAAATGTATTTAATAGAATGTAATATAAATGCGAAACTAAAGCCTCGTACACATGACCGATTTTCTCGGCAAAAAAACGACAAGAAACCTGTTGGGAGAGCTTTCTTGCTGAGAAAACCGTTCGTGTGAATGGTTTCTCATCGAGAAAACTGCCGGGAATCTCAACGAGAAAAATAGAGAACCTGCTCTCTATTTTCTCGTCAGGATTCTCGTTTTTCTCGTCGAGATTCTCGTCGGCCTGTTTCCCGACGAGAAAACCGGTCGTGTGTATGCTTTTCCGAGTCTTAAAAAATCGCGCATGCTCAGAATCAAGTATAAGAAGGGAGCGCTTCTTCTGGTAAAACTAGCGTTCATAATAGAGATGGCACATTCGTCACGCTAAAACAAACTGAAAGCACGAAGACTGAAAAGCGCGAATCGTCTCTCCCCAAACTTTTACTAACATGCGGTAACACGAGATCAGCAAAAGCAGCCCAAGGGGTGGCACCATTGGAATCGAACTTCCCCTTTATACTGCCGTCATACGTGCTGTACGTGACTGCGCTTTCCAACGACGAGATTTGGAATTGACAGTGTGTACGCATGGAAAGCTTGACAAGAAGCTCGTCGAGAAAAACGACTGGGTTTTTTACGACGAGATTCTCGGTCGTGTGTACGAGGCTTCAGACTATGTAAGATTATCTCGAATTATGTTAAGAAAACTGTGAAAAAATGAAGAATAAAAAAAAAAAGTATTTACTGACATTTTCAAAAGTTACAACATTACAGTTTTAAGTGCAAATGGTCAGTATTATGCAATTAGCAATGTTATTTAAAGGTAGATATTAGGGCAAAAAACTTTTATTTTTGATATAGTAAGTAGCTCAGGAACAGGAAGGCAAGAAATTAGAATGGGCAGCACACACACATGAAATGGACTCTCAAAATGACCCTGACAGCAGTGTGCAGCAGCACAGATGATGATGACACCTCATCGACCAGTCTCTCTCCACGCCTGGTGTTCCTTTCAGTCCACTCCAATCCAAACAGCACTGACAATCTTGCTCCCAGCTTTCCTTGCTCCCATGCCGCAGACCTGCACACGAGTCTCCAACTGCTCCCTTGCCCTGTGACACTCTCAGGCACTGCCCTCCGCCAGACCCACCTTCTGTTGTCTCGGCTGGCTCAGGACAGAAACTACGCATGCGCAGTTCCGAGCTGAGCATCACAGACATATTTTTTTACTGGCAACCTTTTCCTGTCACTGGCATTTACTGACAGGTGAAAAGTGACGGTTTTTTACTGGCTGCCAGTAATAATACTGATGTTAGAAACACTGACTGCAAGTTCTTGAATTCTTGTGATTGATTCACTACCAGTGAATGTTGGTGAAATTCACTTTCACTGCTTCACTTTTGGTGTTATTTTCAAGAGCATATTTTGAAACTATTATTAGGAACCTTCTTAAAAAACTATAGGCTGTGGGTTTTACACTCTCATTTATGTGAATGAACCCCAAAATACTTGCAGGCTTTGGTTCAGGATTGTAAATGCATGTATGGTTTTGTAATTATTCATGAATTATCCGTACATTTTGCTAATGTTTTTTATTTTTGAATCATCAGCTTGATTACATTGTATTTTCTTCTTTTTTATTTTCATTCCATGTGTTTGATACACATTCACACATTCATCAGAAGGTAATCTTTTTAGGACATATCCTCCTTGGTTAATTGGTTCCACTACTATTTCTTTAACCTTCTTTACTTATTTTTTGCTTGGGAAAAGGGTGGCTGCTTGCACTGGTTGATGACAGTTTTCCAGTTTCTAGGGGCATGTACACCACACTGGTTAAATTAGTGTTAGAAATTAAAAGAGCTACACGAGTCCTTTTTATTTCCACTTTCCAGCTGAGTTTTTATGCTATGCTTAGTATCTGGGACACAAAGAGAAGACAAGATTCCCATCAGGATCCCTTGCATGTGTCTCTTAAGAGTAATTAACTAAATGCGTATTCTGCTTATCATGAAACGCATATCAGCAATATCATGAAACATATTGTATTCAGATAACAATATTGGGGTTAAAGTGGTTGTAGAAATAACTAAAGCTAAAGCTAGAATTGGGACTTTACATGAGGCAGTGACTAATTGTGCCTCCATCCCCGGTAGTTTGAGAAAGAAAACTAAAGGGTGGGACTTTAAATGAAGCATACTGTAATATTGAAGGAGCCAATCACTGTAAACATGGTTTATTACTGCAAGAGAGGTATACATGCACATGTAAAATATTAACACTTTATAATAATAGGTCGCAATGTAAGAGGCTGGACAATGCATGGTAATACATAAATATCTCCACATATATACAAAATGACAGTTCTTGAGCATGTAGACCAAAATTGCATAGGTAACATATAAATAAAATAACCATGTTGGATTGGTTCATTAATAATAAAATACAGATAGTAAGATTAAAATTGTGACGTGGCATCATCATATCGAAGCTCTACGCGTTTCGTGGTTTAAACCACTCGTCAGGAGCAGATGCATAGTAAAGGGGTATCTATAAGGAAAATAAAATTGCCACATTGATATAATAGTATAAAGAAGGTATAAACTTATAAAACAACAGAAGAAAGAGGGGGAACAAACTAGGTCCCAAGCACTCTCACCTATCTGTGTTGTAGGAGTATAATTGTAGAATGATATCAAAGGTAGCGGGCAAGTGTATAGACAACATCCTCCCCGGGAGCTGGGTCGGTAATACCCATAGCACGGCAATGGCACCAGCAGCCAGTTGTAGGGATAGGAAACATATGGCCAGTAATCAACTGGGGTAGACATAGTGGATGGTGTCATTAAATTGGTAAACGTGTTCCCAAGGGTATCTGTGAAATTGAAAAAGAATCATAAGTTGGTAGACCAGTTGGTAAACTGGAAGGGAATGAAGGTAATGAGGGTGAAGGTATCAAATAGCTAGATAGACAAATAAAGGTGACCATGGGAATAGTGCAATAAAAACCGAAAAAGTGTTATAAATAACAAAATACAAGCTAGGTACCTGCTAGGGTATATAAGGGAGAAAGTCCAAATACGAACGTGTCAGCCGGGTGGAACAAACTGAGGTGATGGCGCTGGGCTGGAGAGATGTATAAATAGCAGCCGTGAATGGAGGGCAGCCGTCCACGTCACTTATGATTCTTTTTCAATTTCACAGATACCCTTGGGAACACGTTTACCAATTTAATGACACCATCCACTATGTCTACCCCAGTTGATTACTGGCCATATGTTTCCTATCCCTACAACACAGATAGGTGAGAGTGCTTGGGACCTAGTTTGTTCCCCCTCTTTCTTCTGTTGTTTTATAAGTTTATACCTTCTTTATACTATTATATCAATGTGGCAATTTTATTTTCCTTATAGATACCCCTTTACTATGCATCTGCTCCTGACGAGTGGTTTAAACCACGAAACGCGTAGAGCTTCGATATGATGATGCCACGTCACAATTTTAATCTTACTATCTGTATTTTATTATTAATGAACCAATCCAACATGGTTATTTTATTTATATGTTACCTATGCAATTTTGGTCTACATGCTCAAGAACTGTCATTTTGTATATATGTGGAGATATTTATGTATTACCATGCATTGTCCAGCCTCTTACATTGCGACCTATTATTATAAAGTGTTAATATTTTACATGTGCATGTATACCTCTCTTGCAGTAATAAACCATGTTTACAGTGATTGGCTCCTTCAATATTACAGTATGCTTCATTTAAAGTCCCACCCTTTAGTTTTCTTTCTTAAAGTGGTTGTAACCTTTCAAAACCATTCACTGCCAGCCATAACACATTGTGTAAGGCTGGATTCAAACTTATGCGAATTGGATGCGGTTTTCCACCACTTCCAATTCGCATGACAGGAGAGTGTGACCGACTCTCGAAGGGGGGCAAGTTCACACATCTGCGGGGCGGCCGCAGAGCGCAGAACGGAAGGCTCCTGTGCGTCTTTGGCTCAGTTTCAGGTCCGAATTCAGGCAAAAAAGTGGATGGGGATGCACCGGACGCCCTGCTGTGCCCGACGGCCGCACATAGTGTGAACCCAGCCTTACTGTTGAAAACAAAGCCTCTAAATACCCTTTCTTTCTCGTACATCACGGGACACAGAGCGACATAGTCATTACTAATGGGTTATATAGATACCTTCAGGTGCTGGCACTGGCAACTTCCAAAACCGGAAGTACCCTCCCCTATATAAGCCCCTCCCATCCGGGAGCACCTCAGTTTTTTGCCAGTGTCTAAGGTGTTGGCCAAGAAGAAACATGTGTTTTTCACTGAGCTTGCGTACAGGTTCTTTTGGGCCTCAGTAAGCTATTCCGGATCCGACCAAAAAAAGCTTCATAGCTAAACGGTCGGTACCCGGGCCTTGCAGAGAAGAGCAAGGTTTTGCCTGTAATGCTTCTCTTAGGAGAGCTGGACCCTGGGATCCAGAGCTCTGGTCATACCCACGACCAAGATGTTTTCTGTGCAGGGTGCTATACAGGTCCAGGGGAGTGGAATCCTTGGGAACCCGGTCCCTGAAGGTTTAATTACAATGCCTGCCGTGATAGGTGAAGTTTGGGCTTCTGTGGCCAAACAGAGTCCTGCGGCGGGGAAAAGGTAAGTGGGGGCCCCTCGGGAACTTGGTTCTATTGAGGGGACCCCCAAGCCTAATATGTCTTTCTGCCTGTTACCTAACGGTATTCCCGCTAAATATTATGCATGCCTGTAACTACTAAAAAATGTAATAATTTTAATAGTGGTCAAGAAAAAAAAAAAAATAATAATAGACTGCGGTACCTGTGTTAATCCACTAGAGGCCGCTGTGGAACGTTTCTTGTCATGTGGACTAGTTTCTTTTCATCGGAGCAAGTCCAGGCAGATGGTGAGTTCTCTTGTGGGAAACTGCTTCCTCTGCCATGTTGCAATGCTCGTCCATCCCCCGGCCTGCGTCAAAAGGGGCCCTGGCTCTTGTCCCTAGTTTCCCTTTTTCAAAATTAGCGCCGAAGGCGCACGTGGCCGCGCGCGTGCGCGTGCACGCGCCTCTATATATAGAGGTGAGCTGGGAAAGGGGGCGGAGCTTGGGGGATGACGCTCTGTGCGCGCCGCAGCGCTTCTGCGCATGTGCGGGCGTCCCAGCATGTTAAAAACCACAATTATGTGTTGTGAGCTGGCTATGGAGTGCAGAGACAGAGCTGGCAACATTTAAAAAAGGCATACAGCAAGCGGTTGATGCAGGCATCCCCATAGAAAGGCACATTAGTAGACACCAACTGTTTTTATAGCAGCATTTGTGCTAGACTATTGTCACTAAGTGGTGTATTTCGGCTGGAATACCTCAGCTTTGGACTTAGGAATATGCCGTCTAAAAACTCCGGGACTAAAAATCCCAGGAAGCATAGGGGGTCTCCATCGGGCTCTGAGGATCTTGGGCATGCTTTGGCTGCACCAATCTCCCCTGAAGAATCAGAGGTTAGTGACCGTAGAGCACCCTCAGGAGTACCCGGTACTGTGGCTGTCCTCAGTTCACCTGCTCCTGTGTATGTAACAGAGGAGGTTTTTTCCTCAGCTCTGGGAGGGGGGCTGGAAGAGAGATTGTCAGCATTGATCGCTGCTTCCCTGTCACAGGAAAAAAGCGCTCGATCTCCGTCTCCTCCCTCAGAGTGCCTGTTAGCGGAGCAACAGTCCCATACAGGGATCGACCTACCTGAAGGGGATCAGGATGAGGTCGATTCTGTTGTAGAGGAATCAACAGTGGAAGAGCCATTCTCAGCATCACATGCTGAAAGATTATGGGTTCAGTCCCTGACTAATATGGTCCGATCAGCATTTAAAATGCCCCTTGCAGAGCCATCATCCACTTCTGTCTCCTCGTTGGGGTCGCTAAAAGCTCCCCAGACTGTTTGTTCCTTTCCGATCCATCCTTTACTGGAAGGGCTCATTTACCAGGATTGGGAGCATCCTGATAAAATATTTACTCCTCCCAAGAGATTTCAAGTGGTCTATCCCATGGAGGATAAGTTCATCAAAAAATGGAGGGTCCCTACAGTGGACGCAGCCATCTCTTGTGTGAATAAATCACTGACATGTCCAGTGGATAATGTCCAAATGTTCAAGGACCCAATAGATAAAAAATTAGAGTCCTTATTAAAATCTGCTTTTGCTACAGCAGGCTTGGTGACACAACCAGCAGTGGCAGCTATTGGGGTCTGCCAAGCAGTGAAGGATCAGTTAAAACAGGTCTTAAGGGACTTGCCAGATCAGCAGGCTCTTGCCCTAGCTGATCTACCTAGAGCCTTATGCTTTGCGGTGGACGCTATAAAGGATTCAATCCATCAGGCCTTACGCTGTCTGTAGTACATATGCGCAGGCTTTTATGGCTCAAAAACTGGTCTGCTGAAGCTCCCTGTAAAAAATTGCTGGTCAGCTTCCCATTTCATGGTGAACGCTTATTCGGGGAAGACCTGGACAAATATATCCAGAGAATTTCCAGCGGTAAAAGTACACTTTTGCCGGTTAAAAACAGAGTTAGAGGTCCCTCTTTTAAGAGGCCTGCTTCTCCAGTCCCTAGGACATCGGCTGTGAAACAGTTCCGACGGCCTCCTCGGTCGAATCCCGGAGGTAAAAATCAGGGACAATTGCAGGGTAACAAGAAGCCCTGGAGCAGGAGAGGTACAAAACCTCCCCCAAAGTCAAATGCATGAAGGGTTGCCCCCACTCAATCGGATGGGGGGAAGACTTCAGTTGTTCACAGAGACCTGGCGGGACACGATCAGAGACAGATGGGTGCTCTCCGCAGTAAGTCTGGGATACAAATTGGAGTTAAAAGACTCCCCTCCTTCCCACTTTATAAGGTCAAACGTGCCAAGGGATCCCCAGAAGAGAGGATCCCTCCTGTTGGCACTAGAACAATTATTGCTCCAAGCAGTAATTATAGAGGTTCCCCTGGAAGAATGGGGGTTCGGGTTTTACTCAAACCTCTTTACAGTCCCGAAGCCAAACGGAGACGTGAGGCCCATATTAAATCTAAAAGGGCTAAACAAATTCCTACATATCAGGACTTTCCGGATGGAGTCGATCCGATCGGTGGCCACTGCCCTACAAGGGGAGGAATGGTTAGCCTCGATCGACATCAAAGATGCTTATTTGCACATTCCCATCTTTCCAGCCCACCAAAAATTTCTACGCTTTGCGGTAGAAGGGCGCCATTTTCAGTTCAGAGCCTTACCCTTCGGTCTGGCCACAGCACCACGAGTGTTCACAAAAATTCTGGCCCCATTATTGGCCAATCTAAGAACACGAGGTGTAACGATAATGGCATATCTAGACGACTTGTTGCTGATAGACCACTCAGTGGAAAAACTAGAAGTGGTTGTTCACGAGACAATCAAGTATCTGGAATATCACGGTTGGATTATCAACCGAGACAAGTCAGCCCTAAAACCAGTCAAAAGTCTGGAATACTTGGGGCTAAGGCTGGATTCAGACCAGAGAAAAATTTTCTTGCCTCAAGAAAAGGGGTCGTCTTTGAGAGATTTGATCCACCTAGTGGGTACAAAAAGACAGCCATCCATACGCCTGTGCATGAGGCTGCTGGGAAAAATGGTGGCATCATTCGAAGCAGTACCCTACGGTCAATTCCATTCAAGGAATTTGCAAAGGGCTATACTGTCAGCCTGGAACAAAAAAGTTCAGGCCCTAGACTTACCAATGTCCTTGTCCCCTTCCGTTCGCAAGAGCCTCCGTTGGTGGTTGGTTCCCCAGAATCTGGAAAGAGGGAAATCCTTCAGTCCGATTTCTTGGAAGGTGGTCACTACAGATGCCAGCCTTTATAGGCTGGGGAGCAGTACTGGAGCAATGGTCTCTCCAGGGCAGATGGTCGGATGCAGAAAAGGCCCTGCCCATCAATCTCTTAGAGATACGAGCAGCCCGGTATGCCCTAGTAGCATGGACATCCAAACTCCAAGGGTCCCCTGTCAGAATTCAATCGGACAATGCCACGGCAGTGGCATATATCAATCATCAGGGTGGCACCAGGAGTCGTGCAGCCCAGAGGGAAGTAAATTGCATCCTGAAATGGGCAGAAAGATATGTCCCAGCCATATCTGCGGTATTCATTCCAGGAGTGGAGAATTGGAAGGCGGACTTTCTAAGTCGCCAACAATTATGCCCAGGGGAATGGTCCCTTCATCCCGAGGTTTTCCGGACAATATGTCAGCGGTGGGGAACACCGGATGTAGATCTGCTAGCGTCCAGATTCAACGCAAAAGTGAACAGGTTTGTCTCTTGGACAAGGGATCCCCTAGCTTGCGGCTCGGATGCCCTAGTGTTCCCTTGGGATCAGTTCAAGCTGATATATGCATTCCCACCGCCACAATTGTTACCTCGATTACTCCGCAGAATCAGGGTAGAAAAGAAACCAGTGATTCTGGTGGCTCCAGCGTGGCCCCGAAGAGCATGGTACGCGGAGATTGTAAAGATGTCTGTGGGGAGTCCTTGGACCCTCCCACATCGTCCGGACCTGCTTTCGCAAGGACCGATATACCACCCTTCCTTACCAGCCCTAGGTTTGACGGCCTGGCTATTGAAGCCCACATTCTAAAAAAGAGAGGGCTCTCTAATTCTGTGGTATCTACCATGATCAATGCCAGGAAGCCGGTATCCAGGCAGATCTACTATAGAATCTGGAAGGCGTACATCGCCTGGTGTGAGGCCAAGAAATGGCATCCACGTAAATACTTAATAGGTAGGATTCTGGACTTCCTACAATGGGCTGTAGATAGGAAGCTTGCCTTGAGTACTATCAAGGGTCAGATTTCGGCCTTGTCAATATTTTTTCAAAGGCCCTTGGCTTCGCATTCACTAGTCAAAGCCTTTATACAAGGAGTGATGCGTATTAGTCCTCCGGTTAATATTCCCATATGTCCATGGGATCTAAACCTGGTTCTGTCGGTTCTACAGAAACAACCATTTGAACCATTACAGCATATTTCTTTGGTTCTTCTCACCAGGAAATTGATTTTTCTAGTAGCCATTTGTTCGGCTAAAAGAGTGTCGGAATTAGCAGCTATGTCCTGTAAGGAGCCATATCTGGTTATCCATAAGGACAGAGTAGTGTTACGTCCTCATCCAGCCTTTCTTCCTAAGGTGGTATCGAGGTTTCATTTGAACCAAGATGTGGTTCTTCCTTCTTTTTTCCCCAAACCTACTTCGGTAGAGGAAAAGTTATTGCATTCTTTGGATGTAGTAAGAGCAGTTAAAGCTTATCTAAAAGCCACTGCTCAGATTCGCAGAACGGATACTTTGTTTATTCTGCCGGAAGGCCCCAGAAAGGGTCAGGCAGCATCAAAATCTACTTTAGCCAAGTGGATTCGACAGGTCATAATGCAAGCCTATGGCTTGAGAAGGAGACCGCCTCCGTTCAAAGTTAGAGCGCACTCCACGAGAGCAGTTGGAACTTCATGGGCAGCGCATCACCAGGCCTCCCTGGCTCAAATCTGTAAGGCCGCAACATGGTCTTCAGTACACACGTTTACTAGGTTCTACCAGGTGGACGTTAGAAGTCAGGAGGATGTCGCCTTTGGGCGCAGTGTGTTGCAGGCCGCAAAAGATCCTCATGTCTGATAGCGCTCAGCTTATGTATGGTGTATCCCCCCCCTCGTTGGGCATTGCTTTAGGACATCCCATTAGTAATGACTATGTCGCTCTGTGTTCCGTGATGTACGAGAAAGAAAATAGGATTTTTATAACAGCTTACCTGTAAAATCCTTTTCTTGGAGTACATCACGGGACACAGAGCTCCCGCCCCTCTTTAGGGACACTTATTGCTTTGCTACAAAACTGAGGTGCTCCCGGATGGGAGGGGCTTATATAGGGGAGGGTACTTCCGGTTTTGGAAGTTGCCAGTGCCAGCACCTGAAGGTATCTATATAACCCATTAGTAATGACTATGTCGCTCTGTGTCCCGTGATGTACTCCAAGAAAAGGATTTTACAGGTAAGCTGTTATAAAAATCCTATTTTTCCAGATATCTTCAGGCTGGTCACATGACTCCTGGCTGCTCTCCTACTCCGATCTACAGGCTACAGCGAGAGGGGCCGAGCTCTCTCTTAGCCGGGAGGTCACGTGACCGACATGCTGGCCGCTCAGCCCCTCCCGCTGTAGCCCTTAGATGGGGGAGGAGTGCGGCTGGGGGTCATGTGACTGGCCTGAAGATATCTGAAAAAAGGCTTAGTTTTCAACAAACACTTACACAGTGTGTTATGGCTGGATAAAAGAGAGGGGCTGGCAGTGAATTTTTTAGAAATTTACTTTACTACTAATAGCGGCAGGAGAGGGGGGGGGGCGGCGACGACGACCGCACACGAGAGTTGTTGACAGGCAGGGAGGGGGGAGAGGTGGAGAGAGGAGAGTAGCGGGATGACGGAGGCCTGTTAAGTGACCACGGTAATCAGGGATCAGTAGCCATGATTACCGTGGTCAGCACACCAAGGGGGACACAGGAACAGGCAAGATCAGCCGGGTTTTTACAGTTAGAACGCACAAGCAATGTGTTGTTTAACCTGCTATAAGGGAAAAGGATCTCCTTTTTTTGGGGGGTTACAACCACTTAAATACATCCAATGATGTTCATCATATAAATGGTAGAGTGAAGTGTTGGTGGGTGTCTCTATTATTTACAGTAGTACACTAACCTTTTTTTTGTTAGACACTAGACCAACTAAACCAAGGTGATTCGTTTTTCTCTTTGCTTTTACAATAGCTGCATGTGAGTATGCTTCTTCTATGACCCATTTAAGTTCTACAAAACCTTCTAGAAAACAATGCTATTATCTTTTGTTATGCACTTTTTTACTAAGATTTTTGAGACAAAAGTAGAAGTGGTTATTACTAATCTGGTACTAAATATATTTAACAGTATTCAAAACATCGCTTTGGGGATAGTAATTTTTTTAGTTTTGAATTTTTTTTTAGTTTAAATTGCTGACTGAACTGTTCCAAGATGATGAGCAGAGCACAAGCCCCACAGCGGTGACATCCTCGGGACGCACGCTTTTATCCCGCACAGGCCTGCGCAAACCAAAGCCTGACCAAAAAAGCAAGGAGCATAAGAAAACCGTTGGCCATCAGGTAAACCTAAAAGATCCATCCTTCTGTAGCTTGTCTTTCTTTGAACTTGTGTAATTACATTTGAAGAGAGAAGGGGCACACACAGTTTTTGTAGGGGTTTTATGGGAGCGTTCCTGAAGAAGTGGACAAAGGGTGAGTGCAGTATATATTGCTCAGACACGTTTATCACATGCTCCCTACCTGGCCTAAGCGGAGTATTCTATTATTTTTTTATGTCACACAGTTTTTGCGCAGCGGTTTTTCAGACGCAATTCTTTTGGGAAAAAAACACAATGAATTTATGAAGAAACCCAAAATATAATGTATACCCCAATTTTTTGTATAGTATGAAAGATTGTTACACCGAGTAAATAGATACCTAACATGTCATGCTTTAAAATTGTGGAATGGCACCAAACTACGGTACTTAAAGGAGTAGTAAAGGTACATGTTTTTTCACCTTAATGCATCCTATGCATTAAGGTGAAAAAACATCCGACAATACCGCCCCCCCCCCCCCCGAGCCCCCGTTTTACTTACCTGGCCCCTCGAAAGTCCTGCACTCGTCCCCGTCATCCTCTTCGGTTCTCAGCCTGGCCGCCGATTGGCTACACTGGATGGATTGAAAGCAGCGCAGCCATTGGCTGGCGCTGCTGTCAATCACATCCAATGACGCGGGGTGGCGGGGCCGAGTGATACAGTCGGCGGCTGTGGCCGCCGCTGTACCACGGGAGCGCGCCCGCAATAACTCCACACCATGCGAGCTCGCTCGCATTATGGTGTGGAGTCCTTGCGGGGAGGAGCCAAGACAGCCGCCGAGGGACCCCAGAAGACCAGGATCGGGGTCACTGTGTGCAAAACGAGCTACACAGTGGAGGTAAGTATAAACTGTTTGTTATTTTTTTGCAAAAAAAAGGGAAGCTTTAGTGTCCCTTTAAAAATCTCCACAGACAACGCTTTACAAATTTCTACAGGTTACCAGTTTAGAGTTACAGAGGAGGTTTAAGGCTAGAATTATTTTTTACCGTCTCCATATGTGGGAGTGAACTATTTATGCGTTCACTACTGCAAGCGGGGATGCTTTAAATATATTTTTTTATTATATTCATTTTTACACTGTTTCTTTTTAACAATTTTTTTTTGATCACTTGTAAACATCCATTATGATAACAATACAGCATGACAGATCTAGATCTCTCCTCTACCCTTAAAAGCAACAGATCAAAGAAAAAATAAAAAATTTATTATCTTTTGCTTTATTTTCAACTCAATATGATTTATATATTTACATTGTTTTGTGAAGCTGTATTGTGATATTTCAGTTTAGGAATTCTCTGCACCTGTTGATGGAGACACTGAATGCCACAACCCCACACTATGTGCGCTGCATCAAGCCAAATGACTTCAAGTATCCATTTACGTATGTATCCATTTACGTATGAAACCGTTTTTTGCAGTTGTGACAGTTATTTTTTTTTTCAATAAGGTGATTGTAAAGGCTTGTTTTTACATTGAAATAAAAAAATTGGTTATCCTTACCTGATATATGCAATGGTATTACACAGAGCAGTCCATTACCACCTCCACTGGAGCACTACACTCCTTTTAATGAATTGCCCAATTTTTTTTACCATCACATAATGTGTAGCCCTGGAATTATACAAAGAAATTAAAGGATAACTTTACATTTTGTAACATGTTAAATGTTACACCCATATTCGGAGTGTAACATAACATTTTACAGATGTACCGCCCCCTTATACCCTGTTTTGGCAGCGAGTTGAGTATCCTCTCCCCATGCTCACTGTCACAATCTTTACAAAGCACTCCACCTGCCCGGCCGCGTCATTCATTCACAGTGTTCTGTGAATGAATTACTACTACTGAAAGCTTTTGCGGCTGTCGGCTTGTAGTTTTCAATGAACTACCAAAGTGATGTTGATCGCTCTAGTACTTCATTGAGTCTTTAGAGTGTAACTGCCTGCCCGTATCTGAGGTATGGGCAGACAGCTACACAGACAGTCTGCAGGACTGTGGCATTACACCCACGATCTGCTGATCCTGGGTGTAATGCTTTAAAGCAGGGGTCTCAAACTGGCGGCCCTCTGGCTTTTGCGACACTACAAGTCCCATGGGGCTTGGCAAGGCTGACAGTTACAAGCAAGACTCCCACAGGCAGAGGCATGATGGGACTTGTAGTTTCGCAACAGCTGGAGGCTGCCACTTTGAGACCCCTGCTTTAAAGGGTCCTAACAAAGAAAAAAAAATAATTTTTTTTTTTTTTTACCTGCAAAGGGTAAAGGAAACGTGAACTTCTCCTTTAAGAAATGATTAGTAAATAGAGACTGGCTCTTTTGCTTTGACATCATTGCTACTAATTGTAAATCAGAAAGGACCAACAGATCTGTATGCAGCAGATTTCACAGTGGCTTTGCTTTCTCTTTTGGAAAAATGCTGACTTTTTAAAAAAAGACAGAGCTGCATTTCAGCTAAATAAAGAGGCTTCTTTCTGTTTTCATGAGTTTAATATCTCTTATATTTTGTGCAGCTTTAGTGTTAAAAAAAGGTTACGTGTGTATTAAATGATGAAAGATCTGCTTCTGCATGACCTTTATTATTAACGATATAAGTTAAGCTAAACCTATACTACTTATACAGACTACCATGCTGTACCATATACATAAAAATCTAAGATCTGTACATCTACATTAAAAGGCTGTGCAGAAGCTCTAGGATCTTTATTGTCGAAAGCGGCCATGTTTTTCTTCTTTCTGAAAGCATCTTCATTATTTTCCAGTAAATGGAGGAATGTAACAGCTGATTGGTTGTAGGTGACTAATAAATATGCTTTATGGTTTTCAGTCTGGAGAGAATATTACACTTGAGCATGGTTTTCCAATCTGTTTGCTGATTTTAGATAAACATACATCGGGTCTGAAAAAAAGATTACAAAAACTCCCCAGCGCTCAGTCCAGCTTGATAGGACTGAACTATAAACTCTTCCTAGCATTTACATTAAAAACGAAGGTTTCTGTTGTATACTTTAGCAAATGTACGCCAATGTACACAACACAAAACAGAGTATGGCAGCCATTCCAATCCATTTCTAACCAGTGGCGTCACTAGGGTTGGTGTCACCTGGTGCAGTAAAACATGGTGTCACCCCCCCACCCCGACACCATACTGTGTGTTATATACAGGGTACAGACTGCGCATTATATACAGACAAGTCTGTACCCTGATTACTCCATAATGTACATTAATTATATAGAGACCAGTCTGTACCCTGATGACACCATACTGTACATTATATAGAGACCAGTCTGTACTCTGATGACACCATACTGTACATTATATAGAGACCAGTCTGTACCCTGATGATACCATACTGTACATTATATAGAGACCAGTCTGTACCCTGATGATACCATACTGTGCATTATATAGAGGCCAGTCTGTACCCTGATACCATACTGTATATTATATAGAGACCAGTCTGTACCCTGATACCATACTGTACATTATATAGAGACCAGTCTGTACCCTGATGACACCATACTCTACATTTATATACAGACCAGTCTTTACCCTGATGATACCATACTGTACATTATATAGAGATCAGGCTGTACCCTGATGACACCATACTGTACATTATATTAAGACCAGTCTGTACCCTTATAACACCATACTGTACATTATATACAGAGAAGTCTGTACCCTGATGATACCATACTGTACATTATATAGGGACCAGTCTGTACCCTGATACCATACTGTACATTATATACAGAGCAGTCTGTACCCTGATGACACCATACTGTACATTATATAGAGACGAGTCTATATCCTGATACCATACTGTACATTATATACAGAACAGTCTGTACCCTGATACCATACTGTACATTAATTATATAGAGACCAGTCTGTACCCTGATACCATACTGTACATTAATTATATAGAGACCGGTCTGTACCCTGATACCATACTGTACATTATATAGAGAACAGTCTGTACCCTGATGCCATAATGTACATTATATACAGAGCAGTCTGTACCCTGATGATACCATACTGTACATTATATATAGACCAGTGTGTACCCTGATAACACCATACTGTACATTAATTATATAGAGACGAGTCTATACCCTGATACCATACTGTACATTATATATAGACCAGTCTGTACCCTGATGACACCATACTGTACATTATATAGAGACCAGTCTGTACCCTGATGACACCATACTGTACATTATATAGAGACCAGTCTGTACCCTGATGATACCATACTGCACATTATATAGAGACCAGTCTGTGCCCTGATGACACCATACTGTTCATAATATAGATACAGTCCAGTCTGTACCCTGATGATGCCATACTGTACATTATGTAGAGACCAGTTTGTACCCTGATGACACCATACTGTACATTAATTATCTGTACACTGACACTGTACTGTACATCATATACACTGGTCTGGTCTGTCAGGGTACAGACTGATCTGTATAAAATGAGAAAAGAGCTATGGGAGAGCAAGAGAAGGGGGGGGGGAGTTAGCGGAGGGAGAGGGAGGCAAAGATAGAGAAAGTGAGGTGAGAGAGGAGAAAGAAAAAAAGGAGAGAGAAAGGGATGAGGGGAGAAAAAAGGGGGGGAGGAGGGAGAGAGGGAGGAAGAAAAAAAGGAGGCACAGAGGAAAAGGGGAGAAACTGTGTGGGGACCCCCTGGGGGGAAAGAAAGAGGGGGAGAAAAAATTTAGAGGGCGGAAAGAGGCGGGAACTAAAGAGGGGAGACAGTAGGGTGAAATGTTGGTGGGAGTCCAGAATCCAAGGCACAGGCAGCATGCACCTCTTCTCTAGGGAGAGCAAATGTTGTATCACTGCACTGTATTATGGTCTGACTGCTGCAGAAAGACATTGGGGTTCATTTACTAAAACTGGAGAGTGCAAAATCTGGTACAGCTCTGCATAGAAACCAATAAGCTTCTAAGTTTTTTATTTGGGTAAAGCTTAATTGAACAAGCTGAAGTTTGAAGCCGATTGGCTACAAGGCACAGCTGCTCCAGATTTTGCACTTCCTAATTTTAATAGATTGTTCTTCAACCTAGAATAGCGGTTCTGCTCTGCTTTTTGGACCTTGGATTTTTTGCTAGTGCTTTTACAAACAGTAAATAATAACGTTAAACATTATGCTCACTATTTGATGCCTCTAACTACAATCTTCAGTTTGGCCTTAAAGGATAAGGTCACCTTTTTGAACATGTTACACCCATATTTAGAGTGTAACATGTTTAGCATCAGACCCCTCTCCCCCCCGATCCCGCCCCTCCTTGTGGCAGCGAGCCGGGATCTTCTCCCGTACTTGCTGCCACAATTTAAAGAGCGCGTGGCCATGCAGGGGCTCCGCCCACACGGTCGCATCATTGATTCGCAGATCTCTGTGAATCGCAACTACAAGTACCAACAGACTTTTAGAAGCTGTCGGCTTGTAGTTCTTAATCATCTACCATGGCGCTATTGAGAACTGTGGTAGTTCATTAGTCTTCCTGTCAGTGTAAAACTTGCCTGCCTGTATGATGTACAGGAAGACCACTCACACTGACAGTCTGCAGTAGATCTGCATGGCATCAGAGATCTGCTGATCGCTGCTGCAGTGCTTTCTAGGCGCCTAAAACAAGAAATAGTAATTGCACATTTTTTTACCTGGAAAAAAAATGTGCATTCCTTATTTTTTGTTAAAAGGTGAAGTTATCCTTTAAACACAGAGTATTTTATTGCATACATATTAGAAGCCATACTGCCCGCCCATGGGACCTCCACAATGTGTGGTCTCCAACTTTAAACTATATGAGCACTCAAAATGGTAAATGTACTGAAATGAAACTAGGCTTTACCCTTCAATTAGTCCCATCCTTCTTAAAGCTACACCAACACAGGCTCCCCTAGGGCAGCTGAAAACTGTTGTCCTACACAATGTAAACGCTCATACATAGCCATAAATAAACTGAGAGCAGATTTACATGAATGAAGCTGAGCTGCAAACATTATCTTTATGAAGAGTCTGTGTTCATATGGAGTGTGAACACTCAAGATCCATCATGACTGCACATATTAACTGATTTTGGACACTGATGCAGTCTAGTGGCTATGACCTATTTTCTACTGTTGTCTTTGCCTTGGATGGATCCAGGGAAGACATTAAAGAGAATGTAAGAATATTGTAATTTGTGTGCTTCGGGCATTTGTTCTTCTGGTATAGGTTTACTTTATGCTCTGGTTGTTCTGGTTCTGTTTTCATAAGGTTTGACTCTAAACGGGCAGTTCAGCAGCTGCGGGCTTGCGGAGTATTAGAAACTATACGGATTAGTGCTGCTGGATTCCCTTCCAGGTAAGCTACTGAAATTCTGTTAGTGTTGTGTTCTTTCTAGTCTACAGAGCTGTACCTAGGATGTAACATAGCCTCTTCCCTACCATCATAGGTGGACGTACCAAGAATTCTTTAGCCGATATAGGGTGCTGATGAAACAGAGAGACATCCTTAGTGATTGGAGGCAAACCTGCAAAAATGTTCTGGAGAAGCTCATTTTGGTTTGTTTTGATTAAATTGTTATGTTTTTATTTTTTTTATGTTGCTGCCATATTTTTTAATGCCGACTTCCAAGACATTAGAAAATATACAATTTATCGCAGTTGTGTGTGTATATATATATATATATATATATATATATATATATATATATACAGTGCTCAGCATAAATCAGTACATCCCAACAGATTTTTCAGAAAACCTTTACTTTCCTTTTTAGAACTAACATTTTCTATGGGACACTATACTAAAAAATACTCCCACAAATGTGGGCCATTGATTGCAACCAAGATTTGTTAATTTGCACACACAAAAAAATATTTTTCCTAACAAATTCACCATGTTGCAAAAATGAATACACCCCAATGAAAGTCTAAGGCCCCTTTCACACAGGCTTTCCAATCAGGTCGGCCTGTCAGTTTTTCAGGCAGACCTGATCGGACACTCCATTCAGCCCTATGGAGCGGCGGATGTCTGCTGACATCTGCTGCTATCTGATCCTGTCCGTGGAATCCAGATGGATCAAGACCCTATTTTCCATTGGTCTAG
This sequence comes from Rana muscosa, assembly GCA_029206835.1. Classification (NCBI taxonomy): domain Eukaryota; kingdom Metazoa; phylum Chordata; class Amphibia; order Anura; family Ranidae; genus Rana; species Rana muscosa. Next base: position 523,714,614 of record CM055118.1, on the reverse strand, counting down.
CAGATCGGATGAAAACAGACAGGCGGGGGCGTGGCCTGGACATGGCCGTGTGAGGTTGTGTTTCCCTCGAGCTCCGGGCCTGATCCCCTATTCCCCGGCAACCCCACGATAGTAAACCGGCATGAGCTCGTCCAAAAGACATAGGACTCGAGCTGCGACAAGGGGGACCCCAGCAGGCAAGTTTTCGGGCGAAATACGCCGTTATTTTAACACCAAAGAAGCCTCCTCCGGGACGAAGGTTGCGGCAGCACGTGGCACCGCACGTGGGGAACCGCGGAAGGCACAAGCACCTGGTACTGAGGCCTCCGAAGCAGAAAAAAAGGGAGCCGCTCAGGTGTGGGAATCCTCCAATCACCTCCTCCCAGCAGCCAAGGGTGCAGACAATGCTACTAACGGCAAACAGGAACAAAAAAGTCTTCTGGACTGCAGCACTCCAAAGCCTTTATTAAAATAGGAAATCCAAAATGCACACTGTACAACGGTACACAGGTCAAAAAAATCTGGCTAACATGTTTCGCAATGTGCTAGTGCTTATTCATAGCTACCCAATGCACAAAAGTTAAACTAATATATACCCTAAAAAAAGGAAGATCATGTGATCTGACACCACGTGAAAACAATAATTCAATGATTCAATGATTGACTGGTGAATGAGTGATTCGAATGGAATAGTGAAAAAATGTGTGACCTACCAATCACTGTAAAAAAAGGGGGGAGGAATCATTCTCAAAAGCTACAATCAGTGAAAAAAAGAAAAATGTGAAAAGGAATATATATATGTGTGTAGAAAATATAAATAAATGATATAAATAAATTATGAAACGTGGTTTAATCATATCTGAATATGATAAGTACTAAAATAAAGGAAAAGTTAGTGAAAAAATAGGTGAAAAATGCAAGAATGTGGGAGAACCCAGAATAATGTGTAGTTTATATAGCCAGGATCAATTTATATGTAAATATTATGTGAAAGCAAAAATGAAGAAAACAAATGACTGCTATACGAGAATTTACCAGAACATGTGTGTGAATAATTAGTTCCAGTCCCTTTGAAAAGCGAAGGTGAAAGTAAATCAAGTTGGACTGGATAAAACATAAAATAAGCAAAAATAAACAAAAAAACCTAAAAGATGTGGGAATACGTGTTTCATATAAAATATAGTAAAAATATCTCAGAACCGGAGTCCCCATCGTCCCCCTGACTGCTCACAAGACCTGTTTGCAGAATCACAGGGAGCCGAGATGTCCTCCCCACACAGGCCGGAGGCTTTGGGCCTGGATCAGGACATCCGGGAGATGCTGCAAGCTCTCCCAACTCAGACAGATATAGAGGCCCTGATTCTCCGGCTAGAGGAAACACATAGAAGAGACATCCAGGAGGTGAAGGGAGAAGTATCTACTCTGGCAGACCGAGCGGGATCGGGTGAAGCTTCCCTGACCTCCCTTGAAGGCAGGGTCTCAGATCTGGAACACTCGAGAGACCAACACCGGGACACCGCGATCGCCCTCCAGCTTCACTTAGAAGACATTGAGGACCGCAGCCGTCGCAACAACTTACGGCTCAGAGGTGTCCCGGAGTCCCTGGAAGACGTCGGTGCAGCGGTGACGAAGGTGTTCCGGACGGTGTTGGCGGACCCCACGGCGGATGTCCTCTTGGACAGGGCGCACAGGTCCTTAGGCCCTAGACCTGTGGATCAAGGCAGGCCGCCGGACGTGATATGTAGACTGCACAGATACGCGCAGAAGGAGGCGATCCTACGGGCGGCCTGGGATCATGGCGACGTCGAGAAGACCAACGCACAGATCCGGATCCTACTGGACCTGTCGAGAGCTACTCTGCGGAGGAGAGCCCTGCTGCGTCCTGTCCTAGACCTGGCCAAGCAGAAGGACATCACCTACAGATGGGGATATCCGCTTTCGGTGACCTTCTGAAGAGAATCCGGATCATTCACACTTCAGACCGCGGCTGACCTGCCTGCCTTGTTCCGCTTTCTGGAAGTGATGCCGATCCAGGTCCCAGACTGGCTCCAGATACTTCCTCGTCAGATGGGCAGATCGGGACCAGCAGCACAACAGGGCCCGCTACCGCCCCGCCGGCAGAGGGGCAGACGGAGGCGAAGATCGGTGTCCGGAGGAGAGCTGCGTGAGTAGGCCTTGGGCCGCCCTATCTTGACTTCTGTTTACTAGACAGCCCTGGGTCATCCATTAAGCCCCACCTGATCGGTTCCCCTGGCCACTCTCCTTTCCCCTTCCAAACTAGCCCGTTCCATTCATTGAAACTTTGGCGCAGCGGTTTGCGAGATGGGGGCCGCCCCCCTCCCTCCATCCAAGCCCCCGCGAGACGCTCTACATGGGAGGGAGAGTGGGGACAGTACCCTGTTGGGGATATAGACGGGGCCCTCTACTTTAAGTTCCCTGGAACTGCCCTCACGAGGCTGGATGCCTGATCTGGAGACCGAAACGGGGCCGCTGCAGAGGTACACCCCCCCCCCCCGGATTGAGGTAGCAGGGTAAACTACTGAGGAGGTGAAACCCGGGGTAGGGGGGGGCGAGATGTATTAAGTCTCTGGACCTATTAACCTGATATTATGCCCGGGGGGGGGGGGGGTGGCAACCAACAGCCTACGGATGTGATTTTTTTTTTTTGTGTTTTGTTTTTGCTGTTTCACATTCCGACTGTCCGGGGATTTCAATATCTCCCCACTGATTGACGCGCGCTGAAGAACTCTTGCAGGACCTACACGTGGTTTGGTCTATGAACTCATATGTGATTGGTGGAGTTGTCAAGAGAGGGGGAGGTGGGTGGGCTGCCGCTGGGTAGGAGGGGGCATGAAACTCAGGGCCCATGTGACATTGCACTGACTTATGTAACGCAGTCGCTCTATTTTGCACTAACTCTGCTCTGTGTATAATGAAGTTTACTTCTATATGCCCATGTTATATAATGCTTGTTTAGTTATATCGGTTTACCATTTACCTTATGTTTATAGGTTGCCGGGGGTGGGCGGAGAGGGCTGGGGGCTCTCACCATGGCTTTGTCTGTCCACTACCCCGTTTAGGACCGTGCTCCAGCTCTGGGATTTTCCCGGGGAGTACTTAAGCCCTTAGGGCTAATTTAGTTTTTCTTCAGTTGCTGCACCCTCTAGTGCTGGCCTCCTAATCTTTCTGACTCTCTCTTCTCTCTGGATTACTCTTACTTACTTTTCTCTGCTATACTCCCGCCTCGCTTTACCTTACTGGTTCCTCTTCAATCCCACACCCCCCTCCCTCTGTCTCCCCCCTCCCCCCCCCGTCCTGTATACCTGACCCGACCTTACCCCTATTGACTATGGGGGACATCCACATCGTGTCCCTTAATGCTAAGGGACTTAACACCCCCGAGAAGCGGCAGATGTTGCTACAGTATATGAGATGCATGAGGGCAGATATAGTATTTGTCCAGGAGACACACTTCTGGGAAAATAACATACCGATACTTACAAACAGACACTTCCCTTCGGTGTTCCATTCAAAGTACACGGGGGCTAAATCCAGGGGGGTATCCATCCTCATTTCGGCCAGGGTTCCCTGGAAACCTATAGACTCCGTGACTGATGCAGAGGGCCGCTACTTATATTTGAAGGGTATGCTGGGAGATCAGATTACCTTGGCTAACCTATATGCCCCGAATGACCACCAGGACACGTTCATCAGGAAGCGCATGGAACATCTCCAGCGCTTCACTGAGGGACAACTCTTAGTGGGGGGGGACCTGAACATGCCATTGATCCCGACGGAGGACACTTCATCTGGGACCTCCTCCACCTCTCGAGACATACGCAAGCGTATTGGGAATACACTTCATTCTGCCCAACTGATAGACGCCTGGCGCCTTATGCACCCAGGAGAACGCGACTTCACCTTTTTTTCAAAACCACACCACTCGCGTATTGACTGTTTCCTGATACCCCATGGGCAACTACACACGATACGGGAGACCGATCATGCTCCAATCGGGCTTCAGTATTCACTGTCTGACGCGTCGACGGGGCAACGCCATCCGTGGAGACTAAATGAGAGCCTCTTACAGGACCCGGTGGTCCTGGCCAACTTGGTCAGGGAATTGGGATGTTATTTTATTACAAACAAATCTGGAGATAGCGACCCCGGGGTGGTGTGGGAAGCCCACAAAGCAGTGATTCGTGGGTCCCTTATTAGAAACGGCTCCAGGCTGAAACGCGAGCGGACGGCGCAATTCGACCTACTCCTCGCCAGACTGCAGGACCTGGAGGCAGCCCATAAGGCTGCACCATCCAAACAACTGGGACTAGACCTAGATGTGGTCCGGTCGCAGCTGAAGGATCTCCTCCTATTTAAGGCTAAGGCGGCGTTGCAGATCTGCCGCAGGAAATCATATGAGTCAGGCAATAAATGTGGAAGACTGTTGGCCAGAAAGCTGCAGGCGCAACGGGCAGCGTCCTACATACCACACATTCAGACCACGACCGGGCAGAAGGCTAGCCTTCCCCAACACATCACGCAAGAATTCGGGGCCTTCTATCGTGCCCTCTACAATCTGCCAGACACACGACCCATGCCGGAGACCATGCAGGACTACCTAGACCGTTCCTTTATGCCCTCACTCCCGGAAGAGACACGATCTGCCCTGGAGGAACCCATTACGCTGACTGAAATTCAGGTGGCCCTTAAGAATACCAAACCAGGCAAGGCCCCTGGCCCAGACGGCCTGACCACTGCCTATTACAGGGCCCTCTTGCCCTCACTAGGCCAGCATATGGTAGATCTCTTCAACAGCATAGGCTCAGGGACACTTTTCCATGACACCACACTCTTGGCACAGATCTCAGTTATACCTAAGGAGGGCAAAGACCCGGGGTTATGTGGAAGTTGCCGCCCGATCTCCCTACTGAACGCAGACCTCAAGATCTTTACCAAGATCTTGGCCTCTAGAATGCAGGCACATCTTCCTGACCTAGTCCACCTGGATCAGGTGGGCTTTGTCCCGTTCAGAGAGGCCAGGGACAATACCACTAAGGTCCTCAACCTGCTACATATCGCGGCCCAGACTAAGACGCCCTGCATATTCCTTGGTACAGACGCCGAAAAGGCATTAGACCGGGTCCACTGGGGGTTCCTGTTTGCTACACTGAGGCACATAGGGCTGGGGGAGACGATGTTGAACTGGGTGACCGCAGCCTACACGACACCGACGGCCAGGGTGGGGGCGAATGGGGTACTGTCAGACCCATTCCCCATTCGGAATGGGACTAGGCAGGACTGCCCTCTGTCGCCCCTGTTGTTTGCCCTGACCCTGGAGCCCTTCCTTTGCCACGTACGTCGGAACCCGGACATCTCGGGGGTGGAGAGGAACGGGACGCAATATAAGGTCTCGGCATACGCAGATGACCAGATGTTCTCCCTCACGAACCCCTGGATATCCCTCCCGAATCTTCTGCGAGAATTTGAGGTCTACGGCTCCCTCTCTAATCTCAAGATCAACTTCTCCAAGTCGGAAGCCATGGGAGTGGGGATAGCTCAACCCCTACTTAAACAACTTGGAGAAGACTTTAGTTTAAAATGGACTGACACGGCACTGAGATATCTAGGCACATCCATACCCATGACTATACCCAAACTGTTTGCACTTAATTTCTCTCCCCTACTGAAGACGGTTTCGGGCACTTTTGGATGGCTGGGACAGCGGTCTCCATTCGTGGCTGGGCCGATGCGCCATCCTCAAAATGACGATACTGCCTAAGTTCCTATACCTTCTACAAGCCCTCCCGATAGCTATCCCTTGGTCCTATTTTAGGCAGGTCCATGCAGCCTTCACCAGGTTCCTTTGGGCCAGAAAACACCCACGCCTGAGCAGGAGTGTACTATGTCTTTTGAAGCTACATGGGGGCCTAGCAATGCCAGATGTCCGTGCATACTACAGGGCGGCTCACCTTAGCCGGCTCCTGGATTGGTGCAGACATAGGGACACCAAACTGTGGACGACTATAGAGCAGGACCAGAGTGACATACCCCTTGACAGAGCCCCCTGGTGCCATTCAGACCTGCCACCACCCCTGAAAAGACACCCCTTGATTGGCAACACCCTGGGTATATGCTCGACATTGCTGACTCGGCCTTCGCTCTCATCCCCAGTCTCCCCTCTGCGTCCGGTGTTGGGCCACCCCCGTTTCTCTCCAGGGTGGCAAGACAGGAGATTTCTCGCACTGAGGGAGGCGGGGCTCTATCAGGCATCCCACTTTGATACCCAGGGGAGGTAGAGGTCATATGAGGAGCTGTCGGACCAGAGGGGTATATACAGCCTTGATTTCATGAGGGCTCTACAGCTAAGCCACTTTCTCACGGGTATCCCACCCCCGCCCAGTGATGCTCGACATCCCCCCACCCCACTGGAGGAGCTGTGCATGGAGTCGGTTAGGATCCAACACACGCTTTCATTGTGCTATGGAATGTTGATGACACCGCCGGGGCCCTTGCAGGTACCCTGCCTCACTAGGTGGGAGCGTGATCTCGTCTGCCAATTTTCAGATGACATGACGCGGCATATACTGCGGTTTACCCACAAATCTTCTCTGTGCACCAAGACCCAAGAAACTAATTTCAAACTGCTCACACGCTGGTATAGGACCCCTTCCCTCTTACATAAAATGTTTCCAGATACCTCTGACCGCTGCTGGAGATGCCAGGGGAAAGAGGGGACTCCCTTACACATCTTCTGGTCCTGCCCACGGCTACGGGGTTTTTGGGGGAAGGTGAGACGAGTAACCCAGAAATTCACCGACCGTATTGTACCAGAGACACCGGCCTACTTCCTCTTACATGTAACCGACACACCTGCAAAGGTGTATGGGAAATCAGTGGTCCGCCATCTTCTGGACGCAGCTAGGCCCTGTATACCCCTGAACTGGAAATCCCCCTCCCCACCGTCCATTGCACAGTGGCTAAAAAAAGTCGATGACATTAGCCTCATGGAGGACCTGATCCTATCTAGTCAGCACAGACACGAGACATACTCTAAGACCTGGCAGCTTTGGAACATTTTTAGATTCTCGGACGAAGGGCAGACCCTCAGAGGGATTGAGTTGCCCACCTGAGTCTTCGCCTGGAACATCTGCTCCCAGGAGGTGTTGCACTTTTGCTCCCTGCCCTCAACATGCCGGCGACCCACAGGGGCCTTGAAAACTGTATAGATTAGTCACCCTTAGCGGGAGACAGGTATAGCCGATCCCCCATACCCCCCCTTTGCCCCCCCTTCCCTCTTTTGTCTCCCCTTGTCTTCTCCCTCACTCTTTCCTCGTTTCTAGGTTCACTCTCTCTCCTTTTTTTTTTTTTTCTCTGGGCCCTATCCAACTCTTTTTCTCTGGAGGCACTACACCTCTAGTTTCTGTTACTCTTAGATAAATGGGAAAATTGGAGTGGGAGCGGTATCCACGGGACCCAGGCACTCTTACATCTACGAATCCCTGACTGACATATCTCAAAGGGCGGCGGGTAGATATATTGAGATCCGGGGGTGGCCCCACCCCTTACTGGGGAATGTTCACATACATGACGGACATAAGTAAGGGGATGGTTTCTCCTTATGTGTCTCTCCATACTGCGCATTGCATTATTCATTGTATGTGTATGTCTGTTATATATATTGTCGGGGTCCATGTGGACCGGTTCGTTCGATGTAAATAAAAAAAATTGAAAAAAGAAAACAGACAGGCGATCCGTTTTCATCCGATCTCCCTATAGAAGAGAGCGGGACTCTAACAGGTGCAGTGAGCAGAGATGGACCTGCCATCCGCCTGCTCAGCAGATCGTTCCCCCGCTGAGCAAAATAGAGTCCGCCGGGCAGAAAGCCCGTGTTAAAGGACCCTTAGGAGCAAACCTAAATTTCAGACAACAAAATCCTAATTAACAAGAAGGTGAGTCAAATTATTCATTAAACAGGTGTCCAGCAGACAGTTAATTATAAAAGGGCGTTACTTAACAAAGAAAACCCCTTCTCATTTCATGATGTCGGCAATGACACCACATGGAAGAGAAATGTCATAAGGCCTAAGAAAGAAAAAAATTCTTTACACAAGAAAGGTGAAGGCTACAAGAAGATCAGCAAAGCTTTACTTATCAGTCAGAATGCTGTAGCAAAAGTGATACAAAAATTTAACAAAGATGGAATTGCAACCATCTCACAGAGACGTCCATGCCGTTCACAGAAGTTAACACCTCGACAGCAGAGTCTTCTGCTGAGAAGGGTTGAAGAAAATTGCCATGCAAGTTCACTGCAGTTAGCTAAAGAAGTAGAAAGCCAAACTGGGGTGATTATTTTTCATGACACTATATGGCGTGCCCATGCACATAAAAGCCTGCCTAGAATTTGCCAGGGTCCATGCTGAAAAAGAAGATTACTGGGACTGTACTCTGGAGTGACGAGACCAAGATAAATGTTATTGGAACTGATGATGACTGTATGGCTTCGCAAAGGTGAGGAGTACAAAGAAAAATGCATGGTGCCTACAGTGAAACATGGTGGTTGCAGTGTCCTTCTGTGGGGCTGTAGGAGTGCTGCTGGTGTCGGGGAGCTGCATTTCATTGATGGTATCATAAATCCACAGATGTACTGCCACTGTTGCATTTCTGAAGAACAGCAGGGTGAAAGTTCTTTACTGGCCAAGTATGTCTCCTGATCTGAACCCACGGGGAACACCAATGGGGAATTCTGAAGAGACACGTTGAGCGTCACTCTCCATCCAGCATCCAGGCTCTAAAAGGGGCCGTTCTTGAAGAATGGAAAAAGATCGATGTTGCAATATGTCACCAACTTGTTCATTCCATGCCTAGAAGACTTTGTGCTGTCCTTACAAATAATGGAGGTCATACAAAAAACTAGATGTAGTAGTTTTTGTTGTGGGATTTATTCATTTTTGCATCAACTAATTTGAATAAAACTGAAGATTTTTGGAATCTAAGTTATATTGTCAACCTTACTTTCATGCAATGAGCTATTTATAAGGCCTCATGCCCACGGACGTTTTTACAGCCGCGTTTTTGAGCGTTTTTTACAGCTTAAAAACGCCTGCCCATGTTAGTCAATAGCTTCATGCCCACCTAGACGTTTTTGAGCTGCAAATAGCATAGACGTTTTTAAGCTGTAAAAAAAAAACCCAGGACCAGTGCGTTCCTCAGCGTCAGAATTAGGCAGAAAAAAACGCGAGCGTCAAAAAACGCGCACTAACGCGCGGTCGCGTTTTTAGCTCCGACGTTTTTTTTTTTTTTTCAAAAAAAAATAAAAAAAAATATTTACAATAACATGGACAGGCGTTTTTAAGCTGTAAAAAACGCAGCTGTAAAAACGTCAGTGGGCATGAGGCCTAAATGTTCTATAAAACTCAGTTGTCACAATCTTGGAAATTCTTGCGTTCATTGAGATATTGATTAAAATCTTACTTTTCAAAGGGGGGTGGACTCATTCATGCTGAGCACTGTGTGTGTGTGTGTGTGTATATATGTATATATATATATATATATATAGAGAGAGAGAGAGAGAGAGAGAGAGAAAGAGAGAGGGTACTGGGCAAAATGTTTAGGTCAGTTCTAAGAAATACTGTAAAGTAAGAATACTTTCAAAACTACATATTTAATTGTTTATTTTTATAAATTCGCAAAGTGAGTGAAGAGAAGAAAAATCGAAATCAAATCAAAATTTGGTGTGACCACCCTTTGACTTCAAACCAGCATCAATTCTTACACTGTACACTTGCACAAAGTCAGAGCTTTTGTGCAATTAGAGTCAGGTGTATGGTTAACCAGTTATACCAATCAGGTGCTAATGATCATCAATTTCATATATAGGTTGAAACACAGTCATTAACTGAAACAGAAACAGCTGTGTAGGAGGCCTAAAACTGGGTGCGGAATAGCCCAACTCTGCTACTATGTTTAGGTTGTAGAAGACCGTTTCATGTCACAGGTCATACACCATGGCAAGACTGAGTACAGCAATAAGACACGGTAGTTATACTGAAAGGTTTCTCCCAGACAAAGATTTCCAAGCAAACTGGGGTTTCAAGATGTGCAGCTCAAGCTCTTTTGAAGAAGTACAAAGCAACAGGCAACGTTAAGGATTGTAGACACAGTGGTTGGCCAAGGAAACCTCATGCAGCAGATGAGACATCATGCTTATTTTCCTTTGACATAGAAAGATGTCCGGAAGTGCTATCAGCACAGAACTGGTGGAAACCAGTGGGACCCAGGTACACCCATCTACTGTCTGGAGAACTCTGGCCAGAAGTAATCTTCATGAAAGAATTGTGGCTAAGCGACTCAACTCTGCACAGAAACATAGGAACGGAGGTGCAGAAAATGACAGCAGGTGCTTTGGACTGATGAGTCAAAATGTGAACTATTTAGCTGCAGCAAGAGGCAGTTTGTGTAAGGGCTGGAGAGCGTTACAATAATGGGTGTCTGCAGGCAACAGTGAAGCATGGTGGAGGTTTCCTGCAAGTTTGCAGTTGCATTTCTGAAAATGGAACTGGAGATTTGGTCAGGATCAATGGTGTCCTCAATGCTGAGAAATACAGGCAGATACTTATCCATCATGTCATACCATCAAGAAGGTTTGTAATTGGCCCCAAATGTATTCTGCAGAAGGACAACAACCCCAAACATACAACCAATGCCATTAGTGAACTATCTTTAATGTAAAGAAGAACAAGGAGGAGTCCTGAAGTGATGGTTTGGCCCCCACAGAGCCCTCATCTCAAAATCATCGAGTCTGGGATCTCATGAAGAGCAGAAGGATTTGAGGCAGCCTACATACACAGACAATCTATGGTTGGTTTTCCAAGATGTTTGGAGCAACCTACCTGCTGAGTTCCTTCAAAAAACGTGTGCAAGTGTACCTAGAAAATTGATGCAGGTTTGAAGGCAAAGGGGATCACACCAAATATTGATTTGATTTGTATATCTCGTCTGTTTATTTGCGCTTTTTATTTTTTTCCTTTTACTCTGTTAATTGATAAAAAATACACTACCGTATATACTCGAGTATAAGCCAAGTTTTTCAGCACTTTTTTTGTGCTGAAAATGCCCCCCTTGGCTTATACTCGAGTCCCCTTTTTGCGCCTGATCTCCTGGACTTTGGGGACCCGGTACCGGCCGGCCGTAGGTCCCCTGTACCCCAAACTTGGCACACATGTAGCCCCACTCTTCCTCTACAAAGTTTGTTATCCGGGGGACCTACGGCCGGGGAGCACCGATTTTTCAAAGCCGGGCTCCCCTTCCATAGACTCCCATGTTAAACGTCAGTCTAGTCATGGACACAGTGAGGCATGGGCACAGTGAGGCATGCAGATGGACACCCTAGGCTTATACTCCAGTCAATACGTTTTCCCAGTTTTTTTGTGATAAAATTAGGTGCCTCGGCTTATATTCGGGTCGGCTTATACTCGAGTATATACGGTAATTGAACGTCTATTTCTGAAAGTATTCGTAATTGAGAGCATTTTTTCACACCTGCCTAAAACTTTTGCACAGTACTGTGTGTGTGTGTGTGTGTGTGTGTGTGTGTATATATATATATATATATATATATATATATGTGTATATGTGTGTGTGTGTGTGTATATATATATATAATGTGTGGAAAACTGATAGACCTAGTTGTGTTATGGTATAATGAATACATAATAGCAATTGTACAAGTTCTACCTTCTTTAAAATCAGGACCAAGATAAATACCAGTTTGGCAAGACAAAGATTTTTTTCCGTGCTGGACAAGTGGCCTATTTGGAGAAAATAAGAGCAGACAAATTAAGAGTGGCCTGCATTCGAATCCAGAAAACAATTCGTAGCTGGCTATTGAGGAAGAAGTACTTGAGAATGAGAAAGGCAGCTATAAACATTCAAAGATATGTCAGAGGCTACCAGGCAAGATGGTGAGGATGTGCATTGTTATTGCTGGCTTAATTACTAATGAAAATGTCATCTATGATGAGTGTGCTTTAATGTAATTTTTACATTTCTTTTCATCTTTCTTTTTTTAAATGCGAATTTGATTGATTTATAAATATTTAAAAAAAAAACATTGACACCATGGCAGTTTATACGTGATCATTAATTCTACTCTTCTTTATGTAGTCTTGCCCAGTTCCTGCGCAGAACCAGAGCAGCAATCCTCATACAGAAGTTCCAAAGAATGTATGTGGTTCGGAAAAGATATATACATATACAGTCAATTACACTTCGTCTTCAGACTTATCTTCGGGGTTATGCAGCCAGGAAAAGGTTCGAACAGGTTAGTGGACCGGCAAGGCACTGATTAAACTGCATAAGTCATAATAACTTTGTAATTTTTCTAATTTAGCTACTGACTACATTTGAGATCAGGGAGATCAGGCATACCATAGAAATTATAATCAAGATTGTGAAAGTATTTGTTCAGCAACTCCACACAAACACAATTCCTACTAAATTGATAGGCAAGATGTTAGCAAACTTAATCCTTTGTGATTGCAATCACCGAAAAGTTAAATGTAGTCTCCTAATGTTGCATTTTGTTTAACCACTGAAGGGCTGCCCTATAGCAGATATGCTGCTACAGGGCGATCCTCCAGCTTATATATATATAATTCCACACTCCCACCTAGGGGGCAATGTTTTTGCTGTGATTACTCCACAGCAGAGACACAGAACAGTGCTTTGCCTATGTAAACAAGGCAGAGTTACGTTCTGACAGGGGGGAGAGGAATGTATTTTTTTATCGTACATCACGGGACACAGAGCGGCATAGTAATTACTATGTGGGTTATAGAGCTTACCTTCAGGTGATGGACACTGGCACACCCAAGACAGGAAGTCCCCTCCCTATATAACCCCTCCCATATCGAGAGTACCTCAGTTTTGTTGCCAGTGTCTAAAGGTGTTGGTCACGGTTAAGCATGTATTCAAGTTAGCTCTGCGTATGGTCTTTGAGGCCTAAAGGCGAGCTATTCCGGATCCGTCCAAAGTGCTTCAATGCCAAAATGGACGATACCCGGGCCTCGGGGAAGAAGATGTGGACCATCTACGAGGTTTGGCCTGTAATGCCTCTCTTAGGAGGGCTGGACCCTGGGATCCAGTACTCTGGTCAGACCCAATACCAAGAGGTTTTCTGGCAGGGTGCTGTACAGGTCCAGGGGAGTGGTGTTCCTTTCAGTAGGACCCCGGTCCCTGAAGGTCAAATGACGTTGCCCGCCAAAGGGGCGAAGTTTGGGCTGTCTGTTCCGAACAGGGTCCTGCGGCGGGGACAGGTAAGTGAGGGTCCCTGATGAACTTGGTCCAGCAGGGACCCTTCAAGACTAATGTGTTTGCCTGTATTTTACCTACATGGTATATTTCCCACTGTACCTGATGCCTAAAATATCTTTGATAAACCTGAAATGTATTTTTCTTATGGTTCTATTGGACATTACGTAGTACCCCTGTTTGGCCACAGGAGGGAGATACTTGAGAATGTCTATATAGCTGGGCATACCTTCTATAAGTGTAATGCCTAGACAGATGGAGGAGCATTCTTCTATGTACAAGCTCTGCAGTACCCATCTGTAAAAATGTTACCATACCTGCTAGGGGGACCTGGAAACAGCGTTCTTAGACATGGCGCTGTGGTCTCCCTCTATAGTGTCAGCTAGGCTCCAATGTAAAACTGCAGCTCCCAGTGGGAAGCCTATGGAGGAAAAGTTCCTCCTGCTCCTCTCCCCAGTCCTTCCAGGGAGCGTTTCTGGCGCGCGCGCGTGCATTGGTGCGCGCATTGGCGCATGCGCGTGCGCATTGACGCACGCGCACTTATGCGCATGTGCGGGCGTCCTCTGCTTTAAAAAAACAGCCTCTGCGAGACATGCTGTAAGAGGATGGACACATCAGCAGAGCTCCTTGGTGACATTTATTTTTGATATTATATTGGGCACACTACAGGTGGTGATACAGGCATCCCCAAGGCACATTAGTTTAGTCACCTGACTAGCTCTGATAGCAAGCTTGTACGCTAGACTATAGCTAGTAGTGGGTGCATTTTTGGCTGTAAGTCCTTAGCTTGAGCTAGGCCTATGCCTTCCAAGGGCTCTGGGAGTAAAAATCCTAAGAGGCTAAAGGGTTCGCCATCGGGATCTGAGGATCTGGGGCTTGCTCCTACTAATATATCCTCCCCTGATAAATCAGAGGTAGTTACCCGAGGGGAGCCATCAGGAATGCTAGGTGCTGCGGCTGCCCTCAGTTCACCTGCTCCGGTGTATGTGACAGAGGAGGCCTTTACCTCTGCTCTGGGAGGATTAGAACAAAGATTGGCGGCATTAATCGCTTCCTCCCTGCCGGGAAAAAAGCGCGCCAGATCTCCATCTCCACCGTTAGAGTATCTAACAGCAGAGCAATTGTCTCAGGATGAAATTGATTTTCCTGCAGGGGATCAGGAGGATGATGCAGCCTCTGAGGAATCTAATTTAGAGGAACCGTTTTCAGCCTCTCAGGCTGAAAGATTGTTAGTTCAGTCTTTAACAGACATGGTTCGGTCAGCTTTCAAGCTGCCCCTTTCTGAACCAGCAACTACATCGGTTTCTTCATTGGGCTCTTTGAAAGCCCCGCAGGCTAATGGTTCCTTTGCAATACATCCATTGCTAGAAAATCTCATCTATAAGGATTGGGAACATCCTGATAAACTGTTCCTTCCTCCCAAAAAGTTTTCTGTGGTATATCCTAGGGAGGAAAAGTTCACCAAAAAATGGAGCCTTCCTACTGTGGACGCTGCCATCTCCTCTGTGAACAAATCCCTGACATGTCCAGTGGACAATGTACAGATGTTTAAAGATCCAACAGATAAAAAGTTGGAAACCCTATTAAAGACTGCTTTTTCTACAGCTGGTGCTGTAACTCAGCCTGCAGTGGCAGCCATTGGCATCTGTCAGGCCTTGAAAGACCAGATGAAGCTGGCTTTAAAAGACATGCCAGTTCAGGATTTAGCAGATCTACCTAGGGCTTTATGTTTTGCGGTTGACGCCATTAAAGATTCAATTCATCAGGCCTCCCGCCTTACGCTGGTGTTGGTACACATGCGTAGACTCCTATGGCTGAAAAACTGGTCAGCCGAGACGCCCTGTAAAAAGCTCCTGGCTGGATTTCCATTCCATGGGGAGCAGTTATTTGGCGAGGACTTGGATAAATACATCCAGAAAATCTCCAGTGGGAAGAGTACCCTTTTACCTGTTAAAAGGAAATTCAGGGGTCCTGCCTTCAAGCGGCCCACCTCGTCAGTCCCAGGAACTTCAGCCTCTAAGCAGTTCCGACAGCCTCCCCGATCCAATCCTGGAGGGAGAGCTCAGGGACAGCCACAGGGTAATAAAAAACCCTGGAACCGAAGGAATACTAAACCAGCCCCCAAGTCGGCCTTATGAAGGGTCGCCCCCACTCAGACGAGTGGGGGGAAGACTTCTGTTGTTTTCAGGGGCTTGGCGAGAGACGATCCGGGACAGATGGGCTCTCTCCATGGTATCCCTGGGATACAAGTTGGAGTTACAGGAATTTCCTCCTCCTCGGTTTATAACATCAAACATCTCAAAAGATCCAGTAAGGAGAAGATCTCTCCTTTCGGCGTTAGACCAACTATTATTCCAAGGGGTAATTGTGGAGGTTCCGGTAAAGGAACAGAGGTTGGGATTTTACTCAAACCTCTTTACCGTTCCAAAGCCCAACGGAGATGTAAGACCCATACTAGATCTCAAAGGTCTAAACAAATTCCTAATCATCAAATCGTTCCGTATGGAATCAATTCGGTCAATAGCCGCCTCCCTACAAGGGGGAGAATGGTTGGCGTCCATCGATATCAGGGACGCTTATTTACATGTTGCTATATTCCCCAGTCATCAAAAGCTTCTACGCTTTGCGGTGGAACAATGCCATTATTTGTAGTTTGTGGCGCTACCCTTCGGGTTGGCCACGGCTCCACGAGTGTTCACAAAGATCTTGGCCCCTCTGTTGGCCGACTTATGAACTCGGGGAATATCTATAAGGGCCTACCTGGACGATCTATTGATAATAGATCAGTCTGCTTCCAACCTAAGGGTTGCTGTACACAACACGGTACAATACCTGGAATCCTGGGGCTGGGACCTAAATCTGGACAAGTCGGCCTTGCAGCCAGCAAGAAGACTCGAATATTTAGGCTTACTCATAGACACAGACCAAAGAAAGGTTTTTCTGCCTCAGGCAAAAATCTCTTCCTTAAGAGAATTAATTCAAGCGATCTGTGCAAAGAGACAGCCATCCATTTGTCTTTGCATGCAGTTGCTGGGAAAGATGGTGGCCTCATTCGAAGCAGTTCCGTATGCTCAATTCCATTCAAGGAAATTGCAGAACGCCATCCTATCCGCCTGGAACAAAAAGGTTCAAGCCCTAGACTTCCCAATGTCCCTGGCGTCGTCAGTACGCAGGAGTCTATGTTGGTGGTTGGTACCCCAAAATTTACAAAAGGGAAAGTCGTTCATTCCAATCTCTTGGAGGGTAGTAACTATGGATGCCAGCCTTCTAGGCTGGGGGGCAGTACTGGAGCAATGTTCACTCCAGGGAAAGTGGTCGAATATCGAGAAGACCTTGCCCATCAACCTGCTGGAAATTCGGGCGGCACGGTTGGCCCTGGAAGCATGGACTTCCAAGCTACATGGGTCTCCTGTCAGGATCCAATCAGACAATGCCACAGCTGTGGCATACATCAATCACCAAGGGGGCACCAAGAGCGGTGCGGCCCAGAAGGAGGTGAATCATATCCTGATATGGGCAGAAAAACATGTCCCATGCATATCCGCTATCTTTATTCCAGGAATAGAGAATTGGAAAGCAGACTTCCTGAGTCGGCAGCAGTTATCCCCAGGGAAATGGTCTCTTCACCCCGACATCTTTCAGACAATATGTCAGAGATGGGGGACACCAGATGTAGATCTATTCGCATCCAGGTTCAACAAGAAATTGAACAGCTTTGTGTCCAGGACGAGAGACCCGCTCGCTTGCGGATCGGATGCGCTGGTGTTCCCATGGGATCAGTTTGCACTAATATATGCGTTCCCTCCGCTGCAGCTTCTACCTCGACTCCTCCGCAGGGTCAGGATGGAAAGGAGGCCGGTGATTCTGGTAGCCCCAGCATGGCCTCGGAGATCCTGGTACGCGGAAATTGTAAGAATGTCTGTAGGCAAGCCTTGGACCCTTCCGCTTCGGCCAGACCTGCTCACGCAGGGTCCGATATACCACCCTTTACAAACTCTAAATTTAATGGTCTGGCTATTGAATCCCACATTCTAAGAGAGAGAGGTCTCTCTAACACAGTGGTGTCTACGATAATTAATGCTAGAAAGCCAGTATCTAGACATATATATTATAGAGTTTGGAAGGCGTATGTGGCATGGTGTGAAGCCAAGAAATGGCATCCTCGGAAGTACGTCATAGGCAGAATACTTGACTTCCTACAGTGGGCTGTTGTCAAAAACCTAGCCTTAAGTACTATTAAGGGACAGGTTTCGGCCTTATCGATATTTTTTCAAAGGCCAGTAGCTACACATTCGCTAGTAAAAACCTTCTTGCAGGGTGTGACTCGTATCAACCCACCAGTGAGGTCTCCCATATGTCCATGGGACTTAAACTTGGTTCTATCAGTTCTTCAAAGACAACCTTTTGAACCATTACTCCACATTCCTTTAGTGCTCCTCACCAGGAAATTTGTGTTCTTGGTAGCTATATCCTCAGCCAGGAGGGTATCGGAATTGGCAGCTTTATCTTGCAAGGAGCCATATTTGATTATCCATAAGGATAGAGTGGTTTTACGTACACATCCAGCCTTTCTTCTGAAGGTCGTGTCAAGTTTTCATTTGAACCAAGATATGGTTCTTCCTTCCTTTTTTCCCCAAACCTAGTTCGGTGGAAGAGAAATTATTACATTCTTTGGATGTAGTAAGAGCAGTTAAAGCCTATCTTGAAGCTACTGCTATGATTCGAAAAACTGATGTTTTATTTATTCTGCCAGAAGGCCCCAGAAGGGGCCAGGCAGCATCGAAATCTACTATTTCTAAGTGGATTTGGCAGGTTATTATTCAAGCCTATGGTCTGAGAAAGAAGGTGCCTCCATTTAAAATTACAGCACACTCTACTAGAGTGGTTGGTGCTTCTTGGGCAGTGCATCACCAGGCCTCCTTAGCTCAAATCTGTAAGGCCGCAACTTGGTCTTCAGTCCACACATTCACAAAATTTTATAAGGTGGATGTAAGAGGTCATGAGGATGTCGCCTTTGGGCGTAGTGTGCTGCAGGCTGCAGTATAGATCCTCATGCCTGATGGCGCCCAGCTTGTTATGGTGTCTCCCTCCCCTCATTTTGGAATTGCTTTGGGACATCCCACATAGTAATTACTATGCCGCTCTGTGTCCCGTGATGTACGATAAAGAAAATAGGATTTTTATAACAGCTTACCTGTAAAATCCTTTTCTTGGAGTACATCACGGGACACAGAGCTCCCACCCCTCTTTTGGGGACACTTATTGCTTTGCTACAAAACTGAGGTACTCCCGATATGGGAGGGGTTATATAGGGAGGGGACTTCCTGTCTTGGGTGTGCCATTGTCCATCACCTGACACTGGCACACCAGTATAACCCACATAGTAATTACTATGCCGCTCTGTGTCCCGTGATGTACTCCAAGAAAAGGATTTTACAGGTAAGCTGTTATAAAAATCCTATTTTTGTGTTCCTGCAAGCTAGGGAATAAAATCCATCTCTTCCCCTAGTAATAGCACCTCACAGTACACAAAAACACAATTAATCCTTTTGTTCACCCTAGATGTTTAACCCCTTCTCAGCCAGTGTCATTAGTACAGTGACAGTAAATATTTTTAGCACTGATCACTATATTAAGCCTCATGCACACAGGGCGTTTAACTCTCCTAGTAGCCAGCAGCGTTTTTGCAGAGAATAAGCCTGATGCTTGAAAGTGTATAAAGCTTTTAGGAGCTTTCACAGGCGTCAGGCTCTTGGATGTTAATTAACTTCATTGGCCAGAATAAATAACTTATTCTGGTCATTGAAATGAATTAATGCTCAAGTACTAACGTTTAGCAGCTTCCAGCAGCTTTTAGAAGCTTCAAGCGTTTTTCCTGCCCAAACTCTGCTGCTCCTGAACACACTGGCAGTGCTTTTTTTTCCTGCCTCTAAAAGCTCCTGCCACTAAACACTGCTAAAAACCTATGTGTGTGTGGACACATAGGCTAACATGGAGGGGAGTTTAGAGGGAGGAAAAAGAAAACGTCAGACACCCCTAGGAGCTGCTGTAAAAACGTCTAGTGTGTATGAGGCCTTTTTGTCAATGGTTCCCACAAAGTGTCAGTGTCCGATTGTCTGCCGCAATATCGCAGTCGCGCTATAAGTCGCTGATTCCTGCCATTAATAGTATAAAAAGATGAAAAACATTTTTTTCCAGTATATATCCCATAGTTTGTAGAAGGTAAAATTTTTACGCAAACCAATCAATTTTATTTTTTACCAAAAATATGTAGCAGAATACATATTGGCATTAGATTTATGAAGAAATTCGATTTTTTCTGTTGGATATGTTTTATAGCAGAAAGTAAAAAATATTGTTTGTTTTTTCAAAATATTAGGTCTTTTTTCGTTTATAGCGCAAAAATTCCCAGAGGTGATCAAATACCACCAAAAGAAAGCTCTATTTGTGGGGGAAATACATTTTATTTTGGTACAGCGTTGCATGACCGCTCAATTGTCAGAAAGTCACGCAGTGCCGTAGAGCTAAAAATGGCCTGGTTAAGGGGGGGGGGGGGGGAATCTTCCACAGGTCAAGTGGTTAACTACATACTGTACATATATTGGATAAGCACAAAATAAAGGCAATAAAGAATATCAACTGCTCGTCCCCAAGTAATATAAATTAGACGGAAGAGATACCCCTTGGGACTTTAACGCAATTTGAAGTATAACACGCATTTATTGATGTAAAAAATAAATATACTTAAAATCATCCTATTAGTAATAAAAACCTATATAGTAGCCATGACAAAGCCATGAACATAATCCCCCATATCGGAATAATACATCCATCCAAGAACATATAATTATGAAAAGTACATATAAAAGCCCCAACACGTTTCAATCATTTAAATTCAAGATCTTCCTCAGGGGGACTTGAGAAGGGGGGCAATCTCCAAGTATTAGACATACAAGTAATTAGCATAATGTCACATTTCACTACAGACCCCATTAGTAGCAGATTTTTTTGTTTTTATACTTGCAAAACTTGCAACCAAGAGACAATTATCCGACAAAGCCTGACTGATGACAGTACCAGGTGACGCGTTTCGAGGGACTGATCACCCCTCCTCAGAGCAAAGACTGGTTCTTTGTTCTAGGGAATGGGGTCAGTCCCCTGAAAAGCGTCAGCTGGTGCTGTCATCCGTTTGGTCCTATGAGGCTAGATGGCGGATTTCTAGTTCCTGTATTTATAATTCTCTACCAATCTACTCTGGTTTTTGAGTATAATATGTATTGTTTATCTTTTATTAAAGTGCTGTTGATAATGCACTAGGTGTTTAATTGTTTGTACAGTTTAAGACCCCCCCCCCGATCTGAAAAGGGCCACACCGCCTTAACTATCCAGTCCATATTGCACAGTGGTTATTGCATTTGTATATCTTCAGGCTAGCTTCTTTGTGAACTCTTAGCGCTGAGGTGTCAAGTGTTTTCTGTTCTATGCTAGTAAATTATCATGTACATAGTAAGTCTGTATGGAGAATATTCATTCATTCACACCAGCATACTGATCTGTGCAAAAGGCATCTTCACAGCTTTTCCGTGCAGCTGCAAGCTGGCAGTCTGTCCAAATCAATGACAGGCAGCCACACAGATCTCCAAGCGCAACCCCCACTGTACATCCATGCAGGGCAGATGCACAGATCAAATGCAAACAAACTGTGTTCTGATCCGTTCATCGGTCCTGCACAGATGTACATTTGGGGATACTCTTGGAAATCCATTTAGGTCCGTGGAACACTTGTGCATCCTGCATGGGTGAAGCTCTTCGCACAGGTGGTACCGCTCAGTACACCCATGTGAATGAGGCCTAACAGAGGTTTCCTGGCACTATATTTTATTGGGCTCAACTTGGGTCAAACAAATTTGCATGCTGAAGACTGCTTGTGCTGAAATATACTGTAGTAGCTCATGCTTCTTTTGGAAGCCGTATGAAGAACTTCCCCTCTACTCCTGGGTATAGAAAAAGTTGGTTGTATCACATCTCTGCCATTTAGGAGAAGCCTTGTATTTTTATCAATGAACACAAGTCTTCCTCTGATTGACCTGAGATGGACAGATGACATCACAATCTCCACAAATCTCCCATGATTTATAACATTATAATAGTGTATCACTAAAATGTTTCTTCACCAACTTTCAGATGCTCAGGATACACAAGGCGACCATCATTCAGAAGCATGTCCGTGGCTGGCTAGCTCGTGTGTCTTACAAGAGAAGCATGGAAGCCTTAGTCTACCTTCAATGCTGCTACCGCAGGATGATGGCCAGGAGGGAGCTGAAGAAGCTGAAAATCGAGGCACGCTCTGTCGAACACTACAAGAAACTCAACTTTGGAATGGAGAACAAAATCATGCAACTGCAGCGTAAAGTTGATGAACAGGTACAGTACTGGTTCTATTTCTTATGTTTGAACATCATATGACCTTTTTTGAAGACCTTTCTCTCATGTATATAATTTCAATATGGTTTTGTTAGTGATGTTCTTCTGCAAAGCTTTAATATTATTTTACATTGTGTGCAGCACAAGGACAACAAATCTTTGCAGGAGAGGCTGTCCCACCTAGAGATCACCTACAGCAATGAGAAAGATAAGTTGCGTAGTGATGTGGACCGCCTTAAACATATTGAAGAGGAGGCAAAAAATTCTGCTAACCGGCTGGTTACTCTGCAAGATGAACTTGCTCGGCTTAGGAAGGAACTACAGCAGACACAGACTGAGAAGAAGACCATTGAAGAACATGCAGATAAATACAGGAAGGAGACTGAGAAAGTAAGTTTCAGCCATAATCTTCATGGATCTCATGTATGACTTGTCTAAAAGAATAACAGTCAGTGTTTTCCTTCTAGCAATTATTCTGAGTCTCCCTTTCTGGCTGCTAGGCCAAGCTATAAAAAGCAAGAATCTATTTGGCTGCTTGGATAAAATCAGACACTTGGTAGCTGAAACTCAAATATGCCTAAACACATCTAGCTGTAATGTCACTTGTAGTTCATGTCTAATGAGAAACAAAGTCACATCTTAAGAGTTTTAAATATATGATAAAAAGAGTGGAATACCACATAATTTGTGCTGCTGCAGGGACTAGTGGGGATGTTGCAGTTGCTGTCAAATTAAATTAAATTTATATAAAACCTTTTATTTATTTATTTTTAAAACAAACATGCTTTACTTACCTACTCTGTGCAATGGTTTTGCACAGAGCAGCCCCAATCTTAGTCTTCTTGAGTGCCCCGCTAGCGCTTCTGGCTCCTCCTTCCTTCTGAGCACCTAAGGGGGTGGGGGGGTACTTGTGCGGGCTGGCTCCCAATATGACACAGATTTGCTAAAAATAGCTTAGTGCTGTTTATAACTAGAAGCAATCTGCCACATCCCAAAAACAATGTAGAACAGAGGAAGGGGCCTCAGGGGGACTTTGAAGACAGTAGCCAACCAGGTAGTAGGAGTATAAACCAGTAGAGAATGTATAAAATCAAAAGTTTTATTTAGACATCACAAAAGTAGTAGTAGTAAATGCCAAGGGCAGGGGCGGATCCAGAGTTTTTTCTCGGGAGGGGCACTGGCAAAAAATGTTTTTTTTTGTGGGAAATTTATCGGGGAAATGGCTGGTGTCGGCGCTTCAATCATCCCGACACCATGGTTGTTATGGTGTCAGGATGATTGAAGCACATTATTTCTATTATTACACTGTAATATAAAATTAAGTAGTTCAATGCAGAATCAGTGGGAGCCCCGAGTGTGTCACTTGCCACCGTCGCCTGCAATTAGTGGGAGCCCTGAGCGTGTCACTTGCCACACGTTGCGGATTGTCACTTGCCACGTCACCTGCCACATCTTGTGGATTGTCACTTGCCACGTCACCTGCCACACCTTGTGGATTGTCACTTGCCACGTCACCTGCCACACCTTGCGGATTGTCACTTGCCACGTCACCTGCCACACCTTGCTGATTGTCACTTGCCTGCCACCAGATGCAGATTGTCATTTGCCACTTCACCTGACACAATTTGCGGATTGTCACTTGCCATGTTGCCTGCCACACCTTGCGGATTGTCACTAACTTGCCTGCTAAGGTGTAGTTTTGGTTTTCTCTTGCTGTGTCCCAGACTCCCAGAGTCAGGCAGCAGAGAGATATATGTAATCTCTCTGCTGCCTGCACAGTGAGGTCGGAAGTCACTGCAAGAATGCAGGGCAGGCACGGGTGGTGAGAGATGATCTCATCTCTCTGCTCCCCCGCTCCCGACTAGCTGATTGGCCAGCTGCCACACTGAGCCTGCTCTCTCACTCTCACCTGCGCTGCCAACACACTGAGCAGCACGGTCTGCCCATGAACCGCGCCGCTCGCCCACAAACCACGCCGCAAGTGGAGCCACCCGCTTTCTTACCCGTCTGTGGAGCCGCACGCTATCGCACCTGCCCGCAGAGCGGCCGACGTGACTCACTGACGTCACTCATTGCTAGACGCCAAGCGGCCCAGGCATGGGAGAAAAAGAAACCCTGGACTGCCGCACTCTGTATAGACAGTTATTTATTCCAAAATTTCAGGTAAAAAATCCAAATTCAAAATAAATCCATAAATCCAAAACAACAAATGCAGATGGTGTGCATGCAGGGAAGGGTGGCTAACGCGTTTCACGTCACGAATTGACGCTTAGCTATGAGTAAGCGTCAATTCGTGACGTGAAACGCGTTAGCCACCCTTCCCTGCATGCACACCATCTGCATTTGTTGTTTTGGATTTATGGATTTATTTTGAATTTGGATTTTTTACCTGAAATTTTGGAATAAATAACTGTCTATACAGAGTGCGGCAGTCCAGGGTTTCTTTTTCTCCCATGCATCAGTGCAGAGCCAGCACCTGTGTGAGTGACCGGGCGGAAGCAGCTATTTGGTGAATTCTCAAGCTTTTGAGCGGTACGTTTTTCCTTTCCTTCAAGCGGCCCAGGCGTTGGCAACGAGTGCAGGGAAGAGGCTCCACCCACCTCCTCCTCCGCTCCTGGTATCGTGTCAGTGTGCCGCGTAACTACATTAGACGAGTCTCTCTCTCGGCGCCGCTGATCGGCTGATGTGAGAAACTGAGAGAGAGACTCAGAGAGGCAGCAGCAGCCGCAGAACAAGTACTGTATATACTCGAGTATAAGCCGACCTGAATATAAGCCGAGGCACCTAATTTTACCCCAAAAAACTGGGAAAACTTATTGACTCGAGTATAAGCCTAGGGTGTCCATATGCATGCCTCACTTTGCCTCACTGTGCCCATGCCTCACTGTGCCCATGACTAGACTGATGTTTAACATGGGAGTCTATGAAGTCTATGGAAGGAGTGCACACTTGTAGAGGAGACATGTGGCTACATGTGTGCCATGTTTGGGGTCCAGGGGACCTATGGCCGGCCGGTAGCAGGTCCCCAAAGTCCGGGAGATCAGAAAAAAAACAGCAAGCAAGTGAGTGTGACAGATGGTCTCGGGGGGGCAATTACCCTGTTGCCCCCCCCCCCGGATCCGCCCCTGGCCAAGGGTAAGGTTAAAAGCAATGACATATATGCAGACATAGCATCATACAGCAACATTTATGAACATAAGGTCCGTTTTGTAGGGTAGGAGGCCAAACGCGGAAATGTTCACAGAGATCCCAACATGTTTCAAAATGTGATATTATTTCTTCTTCAGGGGAGGATCAGAGCATATTGTAATACTCTAGAAGTAGTAATAACATGTCAGTATGTCATATGATGCAGCAAAGTATCAATACAGGCAAAACCATATATATATATATATATATATATATATATATATATGTATATATATATATATATATATATAGTATAATAAAGGCATTGGAAGAACCAGGGTATTTTATAGTTGTAGCACAAAGCAAGATTCTTTTGTTTTACAGCTGGTTTCTGAGCTGAAAGAGCAGAATGCATTATTGAAAACCGAGAAGGACGAGCTGAACATCCGAATCCAGGAACAAGCTAAGAGGATGACTGGTAGGTACTAAAAGAAAACTAGAAAACTTAAAAGCAATTGAAAAAAAAATCTATATAAAATTGCATGCTGTGTAGAAGGTGGAATGGATTTACTCTTCAGTTACTAAATTCACTTTTTTATGATATGATTTGGCATGCTTTGTGATCATTGTCGTTGTTCTTTTTGTGCCTGGTAGAGGATATGGAGAAAAAAATACTGCAAGAAACAAAAGAACTGGAACATGAGCTGAATGATGAGAGGTCGAGGTATCAGAATCTGCTCAATGAGTATAGTCGATTGGAGGAGCGATATGATGACTTAAAGGAGGACATGAGCACCATGGTGGGTTGAATTGAAAATAGGAATAGTAGGGGGTATCATGGAGTATCTTTGTGTACCAGTCTAATCTAACTACTGTTGCAGACCGTTCCAAAACTGGGACATAAGAGGACCGACTCCACCCACAGCAGCAACGAATCAGAATACACCTTCAGTTCAGAGATTACAGATTTAGAAGACCTAGCTTTCCGTAATGAGGTAAGGTCATCCAAAAGGGGGGGAGCCTAAAGTTTTTCTCTAATATAACATTTCAAGTATTTTTCAATTTTTTGTTTTATTTATAGGTGTGGTGTGAGTTTTTTTTTTTCACCAACTTACACTAGAAGCTTTTTATCTCTTAGGATTTCGTTTTAAAAAACAATCTGCTGTAGCTTTACTTGGAGGACCATGCCACCAACGCTCATTCTGCTTCAAGCTGATTTATTGTAGTCAAATGTCCCTCCTTTAATTATTTATCATTTTTATGAAGCATTTATAAAATGGTGACTACTGCCTACGGAAAAGCAAAATTATTCTTCTTTTAAAATGGCATGCGCACACACGCACACACACACACGCACACACACTGAAATAGACATAGAACTTTGTTTCCAGTATTGGGTGGAATCAACTGGTAAAAGTCAAAGAATCTATGACAATGACATAATGGCTCTATATATCCATTAGTGTTGACAATCCAGTGTGGATCTTATGGACAGAATAAAAATGGACATATATGATATTGTATGTCACTAGCATTAGCACAGCATTTTTTGTTTTTCTGGGTGCCTCTTTTAACCCTTTCCCGCCACTGCCTACCGTCCCTTTAAATGCATATAAATACCGGGAGGCGGCGGCGTTCTGATCATGTGACTGCTGTGAATGGCAGCGATCACATGATCGGAAAGCTCCTGATTGCAAGTATGCATCCCGTTTGTGCCAATTTATCTAGTGCAGCATATATGCGCCCACTCTGCGTTAAAGCCCACTTGCCAAGAGGCTGCATATATGCGCCAGATCAGCAGGAAGTGGTTAACATAGTTTTATTATCTGTTGATCCTGCCAGTAGATCTGTTATTTTTCACTACATGTAACCGCTACGGACATGAGATTCTTTTTTTTATTCAAGTAATATTTTATTCGTATAAAAAGATAAAGAGCAAATACACATTTTTGTACATCCTTCACTTACTCTTTTAACCCACCACCCCAACATTTAGCATACATACCTTTATTTATATAATGCACTACCATTCATTTTTTCCCTATCAAAAATAATAGACCTTTTTTTCATTTTTTTTCATTCACTATACATAATTCCAAAAGGCAGAAAAGAAGAGAAAAAATAATAATAATTTCCTGGAATTCACAAAAGAGAGGGCCCCGTTATCCTTAATTCCACATTGCACCCTTCCCTTATCTGCTAATCCAGCATTCCCATGTTTTTTTAAACATATTGGCATTCCCCCTTTTATTATACACAGATCTCTCCTTTCTTATTGTTTTAATAACCTCCCCCCCCCCCATTCTACGCGGGTTGGTGGATTTAACGCCAGCCACCTCCTTGCTATCAATTTCCATGCAAGAAAAAGGCATTTATTGCTTTTTTGTCTCCCCCACATGTTATTATCCATTTCCATACAACCCAGTAGACATATCTTGGGGTCTAGGTCAAGAGCTATTCCAAATACCTTATTTATTTTTCCAATAACTTCACTCCAGTACCTATTTAGCTTTGGGGCACCTGGACATCATATGACCTTTTGGGTCCCTACATCGGACCACCCTTCTAGTCCTGTGCATTCAATTTCCGGTTTTGTTTCTGGTGTCCTCCACCACATGTAACATGGGGTGGATGACATGCTCTTATCCTTCTGCATCTTGTTGCCACTTGTGATTTTTAATAAAGTATTTTCCAATATACTGCAATTAGTTGGCACCCTCTGCAGTTTCTTTTACATATATCAGAGATTACTTACAGTCCCATTGAGGAGCTGCCACGGATATCTTTGGACTTTTTAGTATTCATGTGTATGATTATATTGTAGTTTAGCTGTATCCCTACCTGTACATTCTCAGTCTTCCTGAGAGAAGAGAATTTTTTGGCCCCCGAAGCACGTTGGATAAAGCTGTATGGAACCCATAAGATAAACGTTTGGTGCTCAATTTTCAGATGAACACCCAACTCCCGCTATTACATTGTAAGCAGTTACAGTAAAAACATTTTTGGGTTTATTTTAGAAAAATAAAAAATATTTTAATCATATGAATAAATGGTGATTGTTGTAAGCAACCCTGGCAGTTAACAGAAAACTATATTTTTCTTTATAGTCGTCCTTTTAGGCAATATTAAAGAATAATTCCAGGCATGGTTTATTTTTACATAGTTACATTGGTCCAGTTTGAAGCAATGTAACTATGTATATACCATGCCTGGCCGATGCCCCTGGAAGCTGGAAATCACTGAAGTGGATACTGCTACTCCAGTGATCTCCATTTGGTCCTGTGCTGAGTGGCCGGCCTGATGTATTCTGAATACAGGAGGTCGGCCACTCAGCTCAGGCGCCATTGATTAGACCAGGTGGAAAGCGTGACATCACCTCAGTGTGGCTTCTCCACTTCATTCTATCAGAAAACACTTTGTATTTATTCAGAAGCATTCTCTGAATGGCGCCCGTATTGAGTAGCTAAACTCATGTGTTCAGAATGTATCAGGCCGGTCGCTCAGCACGGGACCCAGAAGAAAGTGGGGATCACTGGAGTAGCGGTGTCCACTGATTTCCAGCTTCCAGGGGGATCGGCCAGTTATGGTATATACATAGTCACACTAGTCCAGCTTGGTATATAAAAATACAGTTGTGCTCATAAGTTTACAGAATTTATGACGACTTGGCCATTTTTCAGAGAATATGAATGATAACACAAAAACTATTCTTTCACTCATGGTTAGTGTTTGGCTGAAGCCATTTATTATCAATCAACTGTGTTTACTCTTTTTAAATCATAATCACAACAGCAACTACCCAAATGACCCTGATCAAAAGTTTACATACCCTGGTGATTTTGGCCTGATAACATGCACACAAGTTGACACAAAGGGGTTTGAATGGCTATTAAAGGTAACCATACTCAATTGTGGTCTGTTTGCTTGTAATTAGTGTGTGTGTGTGTGTGTGTGTGTGTGTGTGTGTGTGTATAAAAGGTCAATGAGTTTTTGGACTCCTGACAGACCCTTGCATCTTTCATCCAGTGCTGCACTGACGTTTCTGGATTCTGAGTCATGGGGAAAGCAAAATAATTATCAAAGGATCTGCGGGAAAAGGTAGTTGAACTGTATAAAACAGGAAAGGGATATAAAAAGATATCCAAGGACTTGAGAATGCCAATTAGCAGTGTTCAAACTCTAATCAAGAAGTGGAAAATGAGGGGTTCTGTTGAAACCAAACCACGGTCAGGTAGACCAACTAAAATTTTAGCCACAACTGAAAATTGTTCAGGATGCAAAGAAAACCCCACAAATAACTTCACAAATACAGGACTCTCTGAAAACATGTGGTGTGGCTGTTTCAAGATGCACAATAAGGAGGCACTCAAATTGTTTGTAAACCCCCCCCCCCAAAAAAAAAAAAAAAAACCTGCAAGACAAAGGCATAATGAGCGAGTATGCATAGCATACTCGCTCATTGTGAATTACTTGCCTTAGATCGAAGCCCCCGCAGCGGTCCTCGTCCTCCCCCTCCCACGGCGACATCTCTCCCGGGGGTAACTTCCGGGTATCGCGGCTCCGGCGCTGTGATTGGCCGGACCTGCGATGACGTCACTCCCGAGCATGCGTGCGGGAGCCACCGGTAACGGCACACGGACTGAAGCAACAGCACATAGGTGTCATTGCTTCAGTTTGCCCCAGTGCGCATGTGCCGATGACATCGGCACATGCAGGGGACAGGGGATATCTCCTAAACCGTGCAGGTTTAGGAGATATCCTGGGTAGCTACAGGTAAGCCTTAATAATAGGATTTTTATAACAGCTTACCTGTAAAATCCTTTTCTTGGAGTACATCACGGGACACAGAGCGACATAGTCATTACTAATGGGTTATATAGATACCGTCAGGTGCTGGCACTGGCAACTTCCAAAACCGGAAGTACCCTCCCCTATATAAGCCCCTCCCATCCGGGAGCACCTCAGTTTTGTAGCAAAGCAATAAGTGTCCCTAAAGAGGGGCGGGAGCTCTGTGTCCCGTGATGTACTCCAAGAAAAGGATTTTACAGGTAAGCTGTTATAAAAATCCTATTTTCTTTCTCGTACATCACGGGACACAGAGCGACATAGTCATTACTAATGGGATGTCCTAAAGCAATGCCAAATGAGGGGGGGGATACACCATATATAAGCTGAGCGCTATCAGACATGAGGATCTTTTGCGGCCTGCAACACACTGCGCCCAAAGGCGACATCCTCCTGACTTCCAACGTCCACCTGGTAGAACCTAGTAAACGTGTGTACTGAAGACCATGTTGCGGCCTTACAGATTTGAGCCAGGGAGGCCTGGTGATGCACTGCCCATGAAGTTCCAACTGCTCTCGTGGAGTGCGCTCTAACTTTGAACGGAGGCGGTCTCCTTCTCAAGCCATAGGCTTGTATTATGACCTGTCGAATCCACTTGGCTAAAGTAGATTTTGACGCTGCCTGACCCTTTCTGGGGCCTTCCGGCAGAATAAACAAAGTATCCGTTCTGCGAATCTGAGCAGTGGCTTTTAGATAAGCTTTAACTGCTCTTACTACATCCAAAGAATGCAATAACTTTTCCTCTACCGAAGTAGGTTTGGGGAAAAAAGAAGGAAGAACCACATCTTGGTTCAAATGAAACCTCAATACCACCTTAGGAAGAAAGGCTGGATGAGGACGTAACACTACTCTGTCCTTATGGATAACCAGATATGGCTCCTTACAGGACATAGCTGCTAATTCCGATACTCTTTTAGCCGAACAAATGGCTACTAGAAAAATCAATTTCCTGGTGAGAAGCACCAAGGAAATATGCTGTAATGGTTCAAATGGTTGTTTCTGTAGAACCGACAGAACCAAGTTTAGATCCCATGGACATATGGGAATATTAACCGGAGGACTAATACGCATCACTCCTTGTATAAAGGCTTTGACTAGTGAATGCGAAGCCAAGGGCCTTTGAAAAAATATTGACAAGGCCGAAATCTGACCCTTGATAGTACTCAAGGCAAGCTTCCTATCTACAGCCCACTGTAGGAAGTCCAGAATCCTACCTATTACGTACTTATGTGGATGCCATTTCTTGGCCTCACACCACGCGATGTACGCCTTCCAGATTCTATAGTAGATCTGCCTGGATACCGGCTTCCTGGCATTGATCATGGTAGATACCACAGCATTAGAGAGCCCTCTCTTTTTTAGAATGTGGGCTTCAATAGCCAGGCCGTCAAACCTAGGGCTGGTAAGGAAGGGTGGTATATCGGTCCTTGCGAAAGCAGGTCCGGACGACGTGGGAGAGTCCAAGGACTCCCCACTGAAATTTTACAATCTCCGCGTACCACGCTCTTCGGGGCCACGCTGGAGCCACCGGAATCACTGGTTTCTTTTCTACCCTGATTCTGCGGAGTAATCGAGGTAACCATTGTGGCGGTGTGAATGCATATATCAGCTTGAACTGATCCCAAGGGAACACTAGGGCATCCGAGCCGCAAGCTAGGGGATCCCTTGTCCGAGAGACAAACCTGTCCCCCTTTGCGTTGAATCTGGATGCTAGAAGATCTACATCCGATGTTCCCCACCGCTGACATATTGTCCAGAAAACCTCGGGGTGAAGGGACCCTTCCTCTGGGCCTAATTGCTGGCGACTTAGAAAGTCCGCCTTCCAATTCTCCACTCCTGGAATGAATACCGCAGATATGGCTGGGACATATTTTTCTGCCCATTTCAGGATGTAATTTACTTCCCTCTGGGCTGCACGACTCCTGGTGCCCCCCTGATGATTGATATATGCCACTGCTGTGGCATTGTCTGATTGAATTCTGACAGGGGACCCTTGGAGTTTGGATGTCCATGCTACTAGGGCATACCGGGCTGCCCGTATCTCTAAGAGACTGATGGGCAGGGCCTTTTCTGCATCCGACCATCCGCCCTGGAGACACCACTGCTCCAGTACTGCTCCCCAGCCTATAAGGCTGGCATCTGTAGTGACCACCTTCCAAGAAATCGGACTGAAGGATTTCCTTTTTTCCAGATTCTGGGGAACCAACCACCAACGGAGGCTCTTGCGAACGGATATGGACAAGGACATTGTAAGTCTAGGGCCTGAACTTTTTTGTTCCAGGCTGACAGTATGGCCCCTTGCAAATTCCTTGAATGGAATTGACCGTAGGGTACTGCTTCGAATGATGCCACCATTTATCCCAGCAGCCTCATATACAGGCGTATGGACGGCTGTCTTTTTTGTACCCACTAAGTGGATCAAATCTTTCAAAGACAACACCTTTCCTCGAGGCAAGAATATTTTTCTCTGGCCTGAATCCAACCTTAGCCCCAAGTATTCCAGACTTTTGACTGGTTTTTAGGGCTGACTTGTCTCGGTTGATAATCCAACCGTGAGATTCCAGATACTTGATCGTCTTGTGAACGACCACGTCCAGTTTTTTCACTGAGTGGTCTATCAGCAACAAGTCATCCAGATATGCCATTATCATTACACCTTGTGTTCTTAGATTGGCCAATAAAGGGCCAGAATTTTTGTAAACACTCGTGGTGCTGTGGCCAAACCGAAGGGTAAGGCTCTGAACTGAAAATGGCGCCCTTCTACTGCAAAGCGTAGAAATTTTTGGTGGACTGGAAAGATGGGAATGTGCAAATAAGCATCTTTGATGTTGATCGTGGCTAACCAATCCTCCCCTTGTAGGGCAGTGGCCACCGATCGGATCGACTCCATCGGAAAGTCCTGATATACAGGAATTTGTATAGCCCTTTTAGAATTAATATGGGCCTCCCGTCCGCGTTTGCTTCGGGACTGTAAAGAGGTTTGAGTAAAACCCGAACCCTCATTCTTCCAGGGGAACCTCCATAATTACTCCTTGGAGCAATAGTTGTTCTAGTGCCAACAGGAGGGACTCTCTCTTCCGGGGATCCCTTGGCACGTTTGACCTCAAAAATGGGAAGGAGGAGAGTCTTTTAACTCCAAACTGTATCCCAAACCTACTGCGGAGAGCACCTATCTGTCTTGATCGTGTCCCGCCAGGTCTCTTGCGAACAACTGGAGTCCTCCCCCCACCCGACTGAGTGGGGGCTTCAATGAATTTAACTTTGGGGGAGGTTTTGTACCTCCCCTGACCCAGGGTTTCTCATTACCCTGCTACTGTCCCTGTTTTTTACCCCCGGGATTTGACCGAGGAGGCCGTCGGAACTGTTACACAGCCGATGCCCCAGGGACTGGAGAAGCAGGCCTCTTAAAGAGGGACCTCTAACTCTGCTTTTTAACCGGCAAGAGCGTATTTTTACCGCTGGAAATTTTCTGGATATATTTGTCCAGGTTTTCCCTGAATAAGCGTTCACCATGAAATGGGACGCTAACCAGCCATTCTTTACAGGGAGCTTCAGCAGACCAGTTTTTTAGCCATAGGAGCCTACGCATATGTACTATAGACAGCGTAAGGCGGGAGGCCTGATGGACTGAATCCTCTATGGCGTCAACCGCAAAGCCTAAGGCTCTAGGTAGATCAGCTAGGGCAAAGCCTGCTGATCTGTCAAGTCCCTCAAGACCTGTTTCAACTGATCCTTCACTGCTTAGCAGACCCCAATAGCTGCTACTGCTGGTTGTATCACCAAGCAGATTTTCATAAGGACTCCAATCTTTTATCTATTGGGTTCTTGAACATTTGGACATTATCCACTGGACATGTCAGTGATTTATACATACAAGAGATGGCTGCGTCCACTGTAGGGACCTTCCATTTTTTTTTTTTTTGATGAACTTATCCTCCATGGGATAGACCACCGGAAATCTCTTGGGGGAATAAATATTTTCTCAGGACGTTCCCAATCCTGGTAAATGAGCCCTTTCAGTAAAGGGTGAAGTGGAAAAGAACAAACAGTCTGGGGGCTTCTAGCGACCCCAACGAGGATACAGTAGTGGTTGATGGTTCCGCAAGGTGCATTTTTAAATGCTGATCGGACCATGTTAGTCAGAGACTGAACCCATAATCTTTCAGCTTGAGATGCTGAGAAAAGGTTCCCCCACTGTTGATTCCTCTATAACAGAATCAACCTCATCCTGATCCCCTTCAGGCAGGTCGATCCCTGTATGGGACTGTTGCTCTGCTAACAGGCACTCTGAAGGAGGAGATGGAGATCGGGCGTGCTTTCCCTGACAGGGAGGCAGCGATAAATGTTGACAATCTCTCTCTAATCCTCCCAGAGCTGAGGAAAAAACCTCCTCTGTTACATACACAGGAGCAGGTGACTGAGGACAGCCACAGTACCAAGTACCCCTGCGGGGTCTCTACGGTCACTTACCTCTGAACTTCAGGGGAGACTGGTGCAGCAGGAGTATGCCCAAGATCCTCCGAGCCCGATGAGACCCCCTTCGCTTCCTGGAAGATTCAGTTCCGGAGCTTCTGGACGGCATATTCCTAAGCCTAAAGCTGAGGTATTCCAGCCGTAATACACCACTTTTACTGAGAATAGTCTAGCACAATTGCTGCTATATCACAGTTGGTGTCTACTAATGTGCCTTTCTAGGGGATGCCTGTATCAACCGCTTGCTGTATGCCTTTAAATGTTGCCAGCTCTGTCTCTGTACTTCATAGCCAGCTCACTACAATATTGTGTTTTTTTTAAACTGCTGGGACGCCCGCACATGCGCAGAAGCGCTGCGGCGCGCACAGAGCGTCATCCCCCAGGCTCCGCCCCCTTTCCCGGCTCACCTCTATATATAGAGGCGCGTGCACGCGCACGCGCGCGGGCACGTGCGCCTTCGGCGCTAATTTCAAATATGGTAACAAGGGACAGGAGCCAGGGCCCCTCTTTGCCGCAGGCCGGGGGATGGACGAGCACTGCAACATGGCAGAGGAAGCAGTTTCCTATAAGCGAACTCACCATCTGCCTGGACTTTGCTCTGCTGAGAAGAAGCTAGTCCACATGACAAGAAAACATTCCACAGCGGCCTCTAGTGGACAAACACAGGTACCGCAGTCTAATATATTAAATATATATATAAAAAAAATTTTTTTTTTTTTTTCTTGACCACCATTAAAAATTATTACATTTTTTTAGTAGTTACAGGCATGCACAGAATTTTGCGGGAATACCATTAGGTAACAGACAGAAAGACAAATTAGGCTTGGGGGTCCCCCAATAGAACCAAGTTCCTGGGGGCCCCCACTTACCTGTTCCCCGCCGCAGGACTTTGTTTGGTCCACAAAAGCCCAAACTTCACCTATCACGGCAGGCATTGTAATCAAACCTTCAGGGACCGGGTTCCCAAGGATTCCACTCCCCTGGACCTGTATAGCACCCTGCACAGAAAACATCTTGGTCGTGGGTATGACCAGAGCTCTGGATCCCAGGGTCCAGCTCTCCTAAGAGAAGCATTACAGGCAAAACCTTGCTCTTCTCTGCAAGGCCCGGGTACCGACCGTTTAGCTATGAAGCTTTTTTGGTCGGATCCGGAATAGCTTACTGAGGCCCAAAAGAACCTGTACGCAAGCTCAGTGAAAAACACATGTTTCTTCTTGGCCAACACCTTAGACACTGGCAAAAAACTGAGGTGCTCCCGGATGGGAGGGGCTTATATAGGGGAGGGTACTTCCGGTTTTGGAAGTTGCCAGTGCCAGCACCTGACGGTATCTATATAACCCATTAGTAATGACTATGTCGCTCTGTGTCCCGTGATGTACGAGAAAGAAATAGGCTTACCTGTAGCATAAGTGGTTGTAAAGGGTTTACAACCACTTTAAAGAAAGATGGGCTGCATGGTTAAGGTGCCAGAAGAAAGCCATTACTATGCAAATGCCACAAAGTATCCCACTTACAATACGCCAAGCAGCACAGAGACAAGCCTCAAACCTTCTGGCACAAAGTCATTTGGAGTGATGAGACCAAAATTGATCTTTTTGGCCACAACCATAAACGCTACATTTGGAGAGGAGGTCAACAAGGCCTATGATGAAACATGGAGGTGGATCGCTGATGTTTTGGGGATGTGTGAGCTACAACGGCGCAGGAAATTTGGACAAAATTGTTGGCAAGATGAATGCAGTATGTTATCAAAAAATACTGGAGGAACATTTGCATTCATCAGCCAGGAAGCTGCGCATGAGACGTACTTGGACATTCTGATACAACAATGATCCACAACACAAGGCCAAGTCGACCTGTCATTGGCTACAGCAGAATAAAGTGAAGGTTCTGGAGTGGACATCTCAGTCTCCCGACCTCAATATCATTGAGCCACTCTGAAGAGATCTCAAAGGTGCAGATCATGCAAGACAGCCCAAGAATTTACAGGAACTGGAGGCTTTTTGCCAAGAGGAATGGGCAGCTTTACCATCTGAGAAGATAAAGAGCCCCATCCACAAATAACACAAAAGGCTTCAAGCTGTCATTGATGTTAAAGGGGGCAATGCACGTTATTAAGAACTGTGGTATGTTAACTTTCGATCAGGGTCATTTGGGTAGTTTCTGTTGTGATTATGATTTAAAAAGAATAAACACAGTTGATTGATAATAAATGGCTTCAGCCAAACACTAACCATGAGTGAAAGAAAAGTTTTTTTGGGGTTATTCATATTCTCTAACAAATGGCCAAGATATCATCAATTCTGCCAGGGTATGTAAACTTATGAGCACAACTGTATACCATGGCTACAATTTATCTTTAATTCTTTCTACATTATCTAGACCTTACTAAATACACTTGTTTACTACTTGTACAAGATAAAACCCTAAGATTATAGCATTTCTATAAATACTCATGAATAAACACACAGTGATTATTATTACTGATTTTCTTTTTTGCAATTATTATGTTGCTTTGTAGAGACAATAAATGGTGGTTGTTTCAGGGATCTCTATCCTTTGTAAAATGATCAATATTTAGATGTTTACCAGAGAAAAAATCTGTTAAGGTTGTCCTACTACTGAACTTACCATTGTGAAAATAAATAATAATGGTCCATTGTACCATTTCTGGATATTTCTTAGGAACCAATTGATAAGAAGGCTCTGGACATGTCCCTGTTTCTCAAGCTTCAGAAACGTGTGAAAGAACTGGAACACGAAAAACAAATTTTGCAGGACGACTTGGATAAAAAGGAAGAACAGCTTAACAAATCCAAAAGTCAGGTATGCTGAGTCTTAAAATAATGGAGCATTGCCAATTTTTGGTAAACTCAGTTACCCTGAGAATAAGTAAGGGTGGCCATAGATGACAATTTTTTTTGTTTGTTTTCCGACCAGCCAACGGGCTGATTGAAAAAAGATAAATGAATTCCTCTATTCACACAAGCTGGGTGCATGGAGGAATCCTCCCCGCTGGGACATTGTATTTTGAAAGCAGGACTTCTCCATTATCAGAATACACAATGGCTGCAGCTGATGATGGCCAAAAGATCTCCAACATTCCCATTTGAAATAAATCTGACGATCAACTTCTGTCGAACCAGGAAGGCCATACGTAGCTGGAAATTGGTCCTATTCCTACTGCACCAGCCGAATTTCGATCCATCTATGGCCAACTCTAGACTTTCTGTGTTTGACCAGAACGAGATGGATTTTATTAACCTCTTGACGCCAAGTGCACGCAAATATGCGGCCTCTTGTCGGCCAGGCCTTGGCGCTGAGCGGCCACATATTTGTGTGCAATAGCACGAACAGTGCTGTGCCGGGAGCGCATGCCATAAGCCCCACCCCACCCACCGGCATAGCAAGCCCCTTGAAGGGCCAGCGCCAGACAGCACCAAGGGGTTAAAGAAGTGGAGGGCTTTTTATCTCTTAACCCCTTCACACCGACAGTACGCATATATGCGACCCGTCTGGACTTTTTTCCATGGGGCCGCATATATGCATATCTGTCTTTGTGCTGGGAGCTCTCTTCACAGCGCACTCCCAGCACAGAGACTGGGGTCTCAGCGGGAGCCCCAGGTCCTGTACCAACGATCGCTACACGGATCTCCCGGTTCCGGGTCACCTGATCACTGTTATAGCCTCTGATTGACTATCATAGTGATCAGTCACTGTGAAGCCGGCCCCTTTGTTTCCCTCTCTCTCTGTGAATGGAGGGTAGAGATTCCTCCCTCTCTCTCCCTCTATCTCCCTCTCCCCAGTACCAGGGATGGTGTTTGGGTCAAGTAAGGGTCAAAGGTCATGGTCAGTATATTTTGTGCAGGATTATTTTTTTTATTTTTTTAAAGCATTTTTAATAATATTGTCAGTATCAGTTAGAGTCAGTGTGTTTTAGGTAGGATAAAAAAACAAAACAAAATGCGCACTATTGGTTCTGGGATGTACTACGGGTACATACAACTAACATACACATATGTGGTATCGCTGCAATCGTCATGAGCAGAACACTTTATTTTCGATTGTTCTTTGGTGGTAGGTTATGGTAGTAACAAGAAATATACAGCTACATTTTAAAAAAATATTATTTTTATTACTTTTTTGGGCCAGTTTTCTTATGATAATAAAAAAAAAATCAGGAGATATCCATTATCATTTACCACCAAATGAAATCCGAGTTTGTCCTGAAAAAAAACAAAGTAGTTGTCATCAGGGCTTTTTTTCTCAGACAATAGGTGCAGGAACTCCCCCGTTCCGAGTCACCACTTTTCTCCGGCCCTACCCACCTCCCAGTACCATCCCTTTTAGACAATATAGGACCAAGTATCATTTTGTGGTGCTATGGAATTTGTATGGAATTTGGTAATGATATCAAGAAAAGCAGTAAAATAGATCCCTTGCAGCCAGCAACAATAGATCCCCCTAACAGCAATGGACCACCCACAACAAAATTTCCCCACCAGCAACAATAGACTCCCGGCAGCATCAACAGATCTCTGCACAGCCAGCATTAATAGACTCTCTGGCTGCCATCAACAATAGATCCCTCCCCAACAGTAAATCTCTTTCAGCAACATAAGACCAACCAGCAACATAAGACCCCCCAGCAACAATAGGTCCCCCACAAGCAACAATAGACCTCCCCAGCAACAATAGACCCCCTGGAAAAATCGATCCCCAGCAGTGAGCATCAATACCCTGCAGCACACCCCAGCACCCCTTGTCATTACATACAGTCAGTCCAGGAGGTGCCGGAACTGCATTCCCCTGCGTTCCCGCTGAAAAAAAGCCCTGGTTCTCATGATATATACAGTTTTTCTAACGCATGTGAAAATTGAGCATGGGCATTAACATTTGTTTTAGCCTTAGGCGTGTAGAGGTTAAAGGATAACAAAACTCCAGAGCAAAAATGTCATCTATTGCAACGCACCAGCCCTCCGATGTGGTGGCTGCATTCTTGTTTTTTTTTTTGTTTTTTTTTTCAACATTTTTAGCAAGTACAGGCACTACTTGTTTATCTTGTCAGAAAATGAATGTCCTTGTCACTTCAGTGAGCTGACCTGTAGGCAGAAAACAATGTTATCTTATTTGTATGAACTACTAAACTTATCACCCTCTATGTAACATAAAAAGGCAGACATGCTTGCAGTCCACTTGGATTGTCAACCATGGCTCCTTCCCTAGATACAATGGAGGAGTGACAGTAGCCACTCATGGACAGGAAGTCTGCTATTTTCAGGCTCATCAGGTGCAAATAATGGGAAAAAAAGCATTAAATAAGAAAACTAAGACAGCCTCTTCATCTAAAGACTAATAAGCAGAAATACCTGTATATGAAATGTATGTTTTTGGGTTTAGATACAATCGCCCACATAAATGAAAGACCTGCACCTAAGAAATAATGCACTTTTGACATATATTACATAACTGTGTAGCATGACTATTCATTCATCTGTATATGCTTCTGTCTATCAGTGCAGCCATAGACAAGCTTCTGCTCTCTATAGTCATGAAAAGTCGCATGAATAAGATCACATTTCCCAAGTGTGCCACAGAA
This sequence comes from Rana muscosa, assembly GCA_029206835.1. Lineage (NCBI taxonomy): Eukaryota > Metazoa > Chordata > Amphibia > Anura > Ranidae > Rana > Rana muscosa. Next base: position 523,674,857 of record CM055118.1, on the reverse strand, counting down.
AGTATGTGTGTGTGTGTGTGTGTATATATATATATATATATATATATATATATATATATATATATATATATATATATTAGCAAATTAATTCAGAATAATGATTTGAATCTTTAAATCTCTTTGCTTTTTCAGCAGGATGCAAAGTCACCAGTTCGAGGGACAGAACTGGAATATGAATCTCTCAAGGTAATATAAAGATACATTTTAAAGCAAAGGATCTCTCCTAGTCTATCAGAGAATGAATTTACAAGCAAACCCTTCTCTTTTTTATCAAACCAAGTGTCCATTTTCAGTTCTTTTATTTGGGGTGTAATTCCATAATTGTGGTGCTGCCTCTATCAGGTTATGACATTTAGATGTTGACATTGTAATGTGTCTTTCAGCGTCAAGAACTGGAATCTGAGAACAAGAAGCTGAAAAATGAGTTAAATGAGCTCAGGAGAGCTGTCACAGAGAAGGCCTCCCCAGATCCCTCAGGACACGGGGGTCAGGTCTACAAGGTGCTCTTGGAACAGATGACATCAGTCAGTGAAGAGCTGGAAGTGAGAAAAGAAGAAGTACTCATTCTGAGATCGCAGCTAGTGAGCCAAATGGAAGCCATTCCACACAAGGTGATAATCCATTATATAATGTTCTAAGATAAGGATAAGCCAATTTATTATTATTATGCAGGTTTTATATAGCGCCAAGAGTTTGCGCAGCGCTTAACAAAATAATTTAGACTGATGAATGACAGAAAGAATACATGAACAATACATTTTGACCAGTCTAGAACTGGTAGCTGACCAGTATTTGCATTAAAGAATAAGTTCACCGTTTTGTAATATGTAACACCCATATTCAGGGTCTAACATGTTACAGATGCAGCACCCCCGGGTCTTTTGTTTTGACAGCGAGTGGGGGGGATCTTCTCCCCACACTGGCTGTCACAATTTTAAAAAGCTCAGGTCTCTGCCCACATTGCCACATCATTTATTCACAGAGTTCTGTGAATGTGAAAACTTCAAGTACTGACAGCCTTTGCGGATGTCGACTTGTAGTTCTTAATTAACTACCATGGCGCTGTTGAGCGCTCTAGAGGTATGAGCAGACAGCTTACACAGACAGTCTGCAGGAGTCTGGCATTGCACTCGGGATCTGCTGATCACGGGTACAATGCTTTGCAGACTCATAGTAAAAAAAAAAAAAAAAAAGCACGTTTTTTTTTTACCTCTATTTTTTTTTACAAAGGTGAACTTTTTCTTTAAATGGCTGATATGGTGAATGTATTTGCAGCTAGACCGGAACATAATAGTGGAAAATTCCAAGCAAATCTCAACATATGTGTAGACAATCAGATTTTCTAGATTGATTCAGTATCCAAAAGGATCTTTTATCACAGGCTGATCAGATAAGGATACCCACTTTGCCCTTCAGCAACTGACCCAAATGTTCCTTTAAAACACAATTAGTTCTGTAAATTAATGCATGGAGTAATTTAATTATAAACCATAATATATTTAATACTGGGAAACTGAGACAGTATGGGTAAAGAATATCATTAATTTCCAAATTCAGGTTACCCTTATATACGACCATAATATTAAAGTATATTCGAAGTCAACACCTTTTTATCTTTGGAAAAAGCAGGAAAGGGTTATAAATTCTTTCCCGTCTATGTCCATTGGAAACATGTCCCTTTAAGTCCTGCCATATAAAGAGAAATACTCTCTTTGGCAGATGCTAGCGAAACAAGTGTCTCTGCTAGATTACCCCTCTATTCCTGTTCAGTGGCAACTCCAAATTTAGTTTTTTCTTTGAATTTCAGTGCCAGTTACAGTGGTTTCCAGGACAAATAGAGAGGGTGAATCTTCATAGCAGGGACTCAAATAGCAGTAATGCGTACCCTTCTCTGCTCCAAAACCTAAAGGAGGAGTGCAGAAATAAAAATAAAAAGTACTTTCTCATCTCTATAGCTGCATCACTGCTACAGCTGTCCCCTGCCTGCTTTAAGTCCACCGATCACTAAGTTCTCTGCCCACTCTGAGCAGAGAGTGAAGACTGTCAGTGGTGCGCTGAGAGGCTTAGTAAGCTGCCTGTCAAGTCACAATGTCACATTGTTGTCAGAATCCTTCCAGGGGCCTGGAGCAGCTCTGTGATGTCAGATAATGCTCGCTGTTGGCTGATTTTGGGTCACAGGAGAGCACCAGTAAGTACACTTCTTTGATCGAGAAAAGAAGTATGGCCAAAAAAGCACTGGCCATACTTCTCTTTTAAAGGATAAGTTCACCTTTAAGGAAAACATAATAAATTAACATATTTTTGCATTTATTATTTTAAAAATGTAAATATTTCTCCTTGGAGCCTGCAAAGCATTGCACCTGCGATCAGTAAATCATGGGTGCAATGTCAGGCTCCTACACACCTCTACGGGCTTTCGGTTAGAAAGCTGGAGGAAGAGTAAAGGACTAGGAGTGTACTGATCAGCGCACTCATGGTCCATTGAAAAATACAAGCCTGTCTGCTGTGGTGAAAGATGGAACTTGTAGTTTATTCATTCACAGATCACTGTGAATGAATAACACTGCTGTGTAGGTGAAGCCCCACTGCACCAAAAAATGTGACAGCGGCTGCAGGGGAGAAGAACCCCCACCCACTCTCATAGGAAAAGGGGAGGTTCAGGGGATGGTGGGAGGTTGCTGGAGCATGTTACATGGTACACCCTAAGTACAATATGGGTGTAACATCTAACGTGTTCTAGGAGAACTTGGCCTTTAAAAATAGACTTCAGTTAGGACTTAAGTAGTTTTGCTGTAATATTTTTAGCTGTACTGGATCGTTTTTTAGTGCAATCATAAAATGGAACTAAACCCATCAATTTAACTGTTTTCCCAGAACAGTTAAGCTGCGTACACATGGCCGGTTTTCTCGGCAAGAACCGACAAGAAAACTGCTTGCAGAGCTTTCTTGCCGAGAAATCCGGCCATGTGTACGAGGCTTTCAGGTTTCTCGTCAGGAAAACGGACCAGAATTTTGACGAGAAAAAAAGACCTGCTTTCTTTTTTCTCGTCGGAATTCTCGTCGGCTTGTTTCCCGACGAGAAACCCGAGTGTGTGTACACTTACCTGTCGCCGTGGAAACCCGCGCATGCTCGAAATGACTTCGATGCATGCCCGGTAGCTTCCTAGGCTTAGGTAGGGTGTAGCAAGATGGCGGCAACGGCATCGAATGTGACGAGCGCACGCTCGTCGTAGTCGATGACGTCACCACGTTCGTGCCATTCAAAAGAACGGCGGTTCTTTTGAAAGGTACATGTGTACACTCAGCCGGGACAAGATTCTTGTCAAGAATCTCGTCAGGAAAAACGACAGGTTTTTCCCTGACGAGATTCTCGGCCGTGTGTACAGGGCTTTACTTTTAATGCAAACCATGATTTCCTTTCCAAACCATGAAGTGGCTGGTGTCATAACTGATCACACGTGCAGCACCATGACAGCTGCAGATCAAACAGGCTAAGATGGCAGCTTACTTAGCTGTAAAGTAAAGAAGGGTTTAGTTCCACTTTAAGGTTATGACAGGCTGTTTGGCATCCATTCTCTTAGGACATGCCTGCTTTTTGTAAGCAGCAACTTAACCATTGAGGCATATTCAGTCACAGTTTTTAAAAATTCTTACGGTAATATGGGACAAAAAAAAATGAGTAAACCACCACTAAATTGTTCACATTCCCTTACAGAGGAAGAGTAGTGCAATATTAGTACATTATGTATTGATCTTGCTGAGAAGACATGACTGATTAACTTTTTTCTTTTTAATTTGCTCAACCATTTTGTGGTAATAAAGGATGATAAGGTAACAATTAATCCTGTTTATAGCTTAGCTTTATGCATGCAATGCAATAACCTATTTTGCTTTTATTGAACCACAAGCTCAAGCTGAAATAACTTAAGTTATTATCATTTGCTGCATACCCTGCAATTGATTTTAGGCTAAACATCCATAAAATAATGTGCTTGATTCGTTTGTGTGCTGCTGACTCCTATGTTTTTGTGCTTCCGTAATACATCATTGTGGTGTGCAATCCCTGGACATCACTGACAAACTACCCTGGTTATTTACTAGTCAAATTCTTAATATTAAACCACCTTCTTTAGTTATCTTAGACTAAAAAATGTGCAATGCATACTCTGTTTAATAATGCCAGAGCAGCCTTTCTCAACCTTTTTAACATGGGAAACCCTTTCAGGTCTCAGGGAACCCTTGATTATAATTATTATATCTACAGCTCACGGAATATAAACGTGAACAGCAGATTGTGAATATAATGCCCCATACACACAAGCGTTTTTTTCGACGGGAAAACTGCCATGAGAGCTTTTCTTTGGGAATCCCAGGCCGTGTGTATGCTCCATCGCAGTTTTTCCAACGGGAAAACTGCCGGACAAAAAAAGAGATCAGGATCTCGTTTTTCCCTTCAGGCCAAAAATCAGAGCGGGAAAACCTTTCGTCTGTATGATTTTCCGACGGCCAGAAAACCGTGCATGCTCAGAATCAAGTATGAGACGGGAGCGCTCTTTCTGGTAATGGAGATAGCACATTCGTCACGATGTAACGGACTGAAGAGCACGAAGACTGTAAAGCGCGAATCGTCACTCACCAAACTTTTACTAACACGAGGATCAGCAAAAGCAGCCCAAAGGGTGGCGCTGTTGGAATGGAACTTCCCCTTTATAGTGCTGTCGTACGTGTTGTACGTCACCACGCTTTGGACGGGCGGACTTTTGTCTGAGCGTGTGTATGCAAGGCAGGTTGAGAGGAATTCTGTTGGGAAAACCGACGAAAAAACCGCACGTGTGTACTAGGCATAAAAATCAATAAAAAGAGTAAGGAATGACACTTAGGGTATTTGATACCCGGGATGCTCTGCACAACAAAATTTGTTTCAGGAATAGTAATAAAACAAAACAAATAATAATAATGGTCAGACAAGAAAGGCAGACTGTGAAGAATGTTGTTGCCTCACTTTGGTGGTCATTGAAAAAAAATCACCCCTTACACGGGTGTCCACTGAAGTCCCCCATTTACACGGGTGTCCACTGAAGTCCCCCATTTACACGGGTGGCCACTGAAGTCCCCCATTTACACGGGTGGCCACTGAGGTCCCCCATTTACACGGGTGGCCACTGAGGTCCCCCATTTACACGGGTGGCCACTGAGGTCCCCCATTTACACGGGTGGCCACTGAGGTCCCCCATTTACACGGGTGGCCACTGAGGTCCCCCATTTACACGGGTGGCCACTGAGGTCCCCCATTTGCACGGGTGGCCACTGAGGTCCCCCATTTGCACGGGTGGCCACTGAGGTCCCCCATTTGCACGGGTGGCCACTGAGGTCCCCCATTTGCACGGGTGGCCACTGAGGTCCCCCATTTGCACGGGTGGCCACTGAGGTCCCCCATTTGCACGGGTGGCCACTGAGGTCCCCCATTTGCATGGGTGGCCACTGAGGTCCCCCATTTGCACGGGTGGCCACTGAGGTCCCCCATTTGCACGGGTGGCCACTGAGGTCCCCCATTTGCACGGGTGGCCACTGAGGTCCCCCATTTGCACGGGTGGCCACTGAGGTCCCCCATTTGCACGGGTGGCCACTGAGGTCCCCCATTTGCACGGGTGGCCACTGAGGTCCCCCATTTGCACGGGTGGCCACTGAGGTCCCCCATTTGCACGGGTGGCCAGTGAGGTCCCCCATGTGCACGGGTGGCCAGTGAGGTCCCCCATGTGCACGGGTGGCCAGTGAGGTCCCCCATGTGCACGGGTGGCCAGTGAGGTCCCCCATGTGCACGGGTGGCCAGTGAGGTCCCCCATGTGCACGGGTGGCCAGTGAGGTCCCCCATGTGCACGGGTGACCAGTGAGGTCCCCCATGTGCACGGGTGACCAGTGAGGTCCCCCATGTGCACGGGTGGCCAGTGAGGTCCCCCATGTGCACGGGTGGCCAGTGAGGTCCCCCATGTGCACGGGTGGCCAGTGAGGTCCCCCATGTGCACGGGTGGCCAGTGAGGTCCCCCATGTGCACGGGTGGCCAGTGAGGTCCCCCATGTACACGGGTGGCCAGTGAGGTCCCCCATGTACACGGGTGGCCAGTGAGGTCCCCCATGTACACGGGTGGCCAGTGAGGTCCCCCATGTACACGGGTGGCCAGTGAGGTCCCCCATGTACACGGGTGGCCAGTGAGGTCCCCATGTACACGGGTGATTAGTAAAGTGCTCTATTACACCGGTGGTTGGTAAAAAGGGGACCCCCTTCGATTTGTGGTTGGTGGAAAAGGGTCCCCTCACATTAAGAATCCCTGAACACTAGGCAGCTGAAAAAATGACAGAGCCTCTGGAGGAACCCTAGTTGAGAAAGGCTGTCCCAGAGTCCCACTTCCCGTATTCTTTATAGATATTGGTGGACCGCATTGTTTTGCTTGTGTAAAGTTCCTGTTAGATCTATGTACCCACATGGCCTTCTTTGATCAGATGAAGCCCTGTTATGGAATGGCTTGGCTTTCTATTATCAATGTATTGGCGTTCTTCTGGATCTATAATGCACAAAATAATGAGGCATGGGTGGCCAGTAGGAATGTGCAGGTAATAGGAAGAGGCAAGCTTCGGCACTATCAGTAAGTTCCTAGAGTTCTGCCTGAAAGAACAGCCCAGCTTTCAGCTGTACCATCAATTTTCTGGAGCGATGTGTCTGCTCTGGAACTAGTGCTCCTTCCGCTAGTTACAGTAGGTTTCCCATTAACTATGGAAATAATTTTTACCTAAATAGCTACAGTTGTGCAATTGATCTTTGCGACTAAGTTACAGATGTCATTAATTAATCGTCAAGTTAATGGTAGAACTCAACATTCAAAGTAATAATTAAGAGTTAATACTGGAAGTGGAAAGATGTTGAGACACATATCTAAACATTCATAAGGAATGCAGCCTAGATATCTGTCTGTATTTGATTTGGTGATATGATATGGAGTCATGCAAAGATTTTAGCACTAACTTCTGTTTAATTCATTATGAATTGTATTATTTTTTTTGCTTTGGTATAGCGTTACCCTTGCATTTTCCATATAAAAACCTATATAGAATAGTAAATTTGAACCTTTTGAAAGGGTAACATTATGTTAACAGAAGTTCATTGAATGCCAAGCTAAATAACATGGTGTCCAAGGTTTTTGGTCCGAGTCTTCTGATCATTGATAAAGCCATCTATTAGAGACCTCCTTGGTTAGATATAAAAATGTTTACATTTTACTTTGTTTTAGAATACAATGACAGACACGTTGCCCATCTCTGAGGATGTTCAGAAGATGAAAGACCGAAGGGAAATTGCCCAGGCTTATACAGGCATGAAAGAAACCAACAGGTAAGCTGCACTAATACTGTGACCCAAAAAGACAAAATTTAGGTGCTGCTCAGGAAGATCGATAAAGTCCGACTGGACCGCTGTGAGTGCAGGCAAGGACAGGGAGCTCGTCCTAGCCGCAGGAATGTCAAAGGATAAGATCCATAAGCCGCACATCGTGAAGCAGACCCATGTGTGTGAAGTAAGATGTATGGCAGCCTCAGCATGGACTCCAGTAAGGCCACGCTTCAATGCGTTTCGATCCACCCCTTGGATCTTAATCATGGGGTAAGGGTTTGGTAATGTCAGGCTGAGGAGTAGCTTTAAAAATGCACCCTTATTCTTTCAATATCTAAAATCACAAGTCATTAAAACATAATAAGAAAAAGGTACTGCCAGGTCCCTGTCTAAACTGTGCTTATGTTTGGTGACTAACATCCTCCCTGAATTATGTTACAGATAATTCATTATCCCTTATGTAGTTTTAATACATCACTTCCTTTATTACACTGCTTGTGTTTCATCTTGTTTACTAGTGACAGTATCTAATCATAGATATTTTTGGTTTGTGTAAACATGTTGTTAGCAGATCTCTGTATTACTTGTAAATGTTGGCTTCCATTGTGCAGGGTTAGGGTACCCATAGACAGAGCAGGGTAGCTGCATATGAGAGTCCTCAAATTCCACAGTCACAGGATCTTTAAACATAAACCCTCCCCCTAGCTAAGAATTCATGTTTATGTTAACAGAGAGAGATGTGTAAAGCTGGCCATAGATAGATCAGCAGGGACTGGCTGAGTTTTTAATTTATCTGTGGCCAGTCCCACACGACAGAAGTCAGTCTAACAATCAGCTTCTGTCAAACGGGAATTGTGGAACATTTTCATTCAATCGCGGCTGCAGCGCTGATCTGTGTACTCTGACAGTGGAGGAGTCCCCGCTGTCCGAATGCAGTGACACAGTGGGGAGTATTCCTCTATCGCTCCATCCACATCGTTTGTGTGGATGGGGAAATCTTCATACATATATACTGTCATATATATATATATATATATATATACATACATACACACACACACACACACACACACACACACACACACACACACACACACACACACACACCGTATCTCACAAAAGTGAGTACACCCCTCACATTTTTGTCAATATTTTATTATATTTTTTCATGTGACCGCACTGAAGAAATTACCCTTTGCTACAATGTAAAGTAGTGAGTGTACAGCTTGTATAACAGTGTAAATTTGCTGTCCCCTCAAAATAACTCAACACACAGCCATTAATGTCTAAACCGCTGGCAACAAAAGTGATTACATTCCCTAAGTGAAAATTTCCTAATGGTCATGGTCTGGGGCAGCACTCGTGCGCCCCAGACCATGACACTCCCACCACCATGCTTGACTGTAGGCAAGACACACTTGTCTTTGTACTCCTCACATGGTTTCCGCCACACACGCTTGACACCATCTGAACCAAATAAGTTTATCTTGGTCTCATCAGACCACAAGACATGGTTCCAGTAATCCATGTCCTTAGTCTGCTTGTCTTCAGCAAACTGTTTGCAGGCTTTCTTGTGCATCATCTTTAGAAGAGGCTTCCTTTTGGAACGACAGCCATACAGACCAATTTGATGCAGTGTGCAGCGTATGGTCTGAGCAATGACAGGCTGACACCCCCCCCCCCCCACACACACACACACACACACACACACCCCTTCAACCTTCTGGCAGCACTCATAGGTCTATTTCCCAAAGACAACCTCTGGATATGACACTGAGCGTGTGCACTCAACTTCTTTGGTCTACCATGGTGAGGCCTGTTCTGAGTGGAAACTGTCCTGTTAAACCGCTGTAATGTCTTGGTTACCGTGCTGCAGCTCATTTTCAGGGTCTTTGCAATCTTCTTACACCCCAGATGTTTTGGAACTACATTTCCCATGATGCTCATGCACTCTGCAGTGTAGTGGAGCATCATGGGAAATGTAGTTCCAAAACATCTGGGGTGCCAAGGTTTGGCATCACTGGCCTATGCCATCTTTATGTAGAGCAATAATTCTTTTTTTTTCAGGTCCTCAGAAAGTTCTTTGCCATGATGTTGAACTTCCAGTGATCAGTATGAGAGAGTGAGAGCGATGACACCAAATTTAACACACCTGCTCCCCATTCACACCTGAGACCTTGTAACACTAAGGAGTCACATGACACCGGGGAGGGAAAATGGGTAATTGGGCCCAATTTGGACATTTTCACTTAGGGGTGTACTCACTTTTGTTGCCAGCGGTTTAGACATAAATGGCTGTGTGTTGAGTTATTTTAAGGGACAGCAAATTTACACGGTTATACAAGCTGTATACTCACTACTTTACATTGTAGCAAAGTGTCATTTCTTCAGTGTTGTCACATGAAAAGATATAATAAAATATTTACAAAAATGTGAGGGGTGTACTCACTTTTGTAAGATACTGTGTGTGTGTGTGTGTGTGTGTGTGTGTGTGTGTGTATATATATATATATATACACATACACACACACACAGTATCTCACAAAAGTAAGTACACCCCTCACATTTTTGTAAATATTTTATTAAAGTAGTGAGTGTACAGTTATATATAAAATTGTATTTATTTATTTTTTTAAATTGAGAATACTTACAAAATAAAGCCCTGCATTTCCTAAAAAAAAGAAAAAAAAAAGGGCAAATGATTTACACATTCTAACTAGGGATGAGCTCCGGCGTGTTCGCATTGAACACGTGCAGAGCCCGCCAGGATGTCGGCGCTGCGCTAATCACAGCCAGGGAGACATTTCCCGATCTCTGCAGCCGAGCATCAGGAAATGTCTCCCTGCCTGTCATTAGCGCAGCGAGGTGCCGACATCCTGGCGTGCTCTGCACGTGTTCATTGCGAACACGCCGGAGCTCATCCCTACTCCTAACTAATGACAAAGTATCCATAGATGGATAGAAATTTGGCCGGTTCAGCAGGGACCAATCAAATTCTAATCCATTTGTTCCAATTCAAGAGGACTCAATCTAATAATAGACGCCTCTGGAACAGGACTGTTGGTAAATGTTCGTTTGATCAGCGCTGCGGCACTAACCAGTATATTTTGACAGAGGAGGAGACCCACTATCCGATAACAATAGCACAGTGCTTGTGTGGATGAGGGTATCTGCTCAGTTTTTTTTTCAATCATCCTGCGAACAGATCCGAAAAAATAAACATTTTTAAGATGCTTATTTAACATCTGCACTTCTCATTTATCTTTAAAAGAGAAGTATGGGGTTTTTAATTTTTTTTGGGCCCATTTATACTTACCTAGGTGGATGCAGCATCCAGACTTTATTGTCGTGATGACGCCGCGCCTGGACTGATTCCAGTGACATCAGCAGAGAGCGGACTTCAGACCACTTTCTGCTGCATACGAGTCACAAGAGTGCAAAACGAATTGCACTCCTGTGACCCATAGGAGGAGCTCAGGCTGGACTTCTCCTTTAACATTTAATAAGTAGAAAATAAAGTAAGGTCATGTTTTATCCTTTGCTATTCTCTCTATCCTTGGGTGGCTGCTTTACACAGCGCCTTGTCTGCATTTTATTTTGTGATTAAGGGATGAGACACAAAAGCCTATTACTTACTGCTCTTTATTAAAGTAGAACTATAGGCAAAATGTTTTTTTTTTTTTTTTTTCATTTTGGATAGAGCAAGGGAGGGTTATACCCCCTGCTAGGTTTTTTTTTCACCATCTGTGTCCCATTGCAGAGATTTACCTTCACTTCCTGTCCCAGAGCCAAACAGGAAGTGAGAGGAAATCCCTGCAAATTTAAGGGAGTTCTTTGGGGAACCCCAGGTCACCAGAACTAGTGCCCCCATTGGAAGATTTCCCCTCTATTACTTTTCTGTGGTCAACCAAAAATTTGTGATTTTTCTTTTACTTTCAATGACAAATAGAGAGGGTGAATCTCTCGAACGGGGGCACAGACAGCAATAAAAACTGACAGGGGTTCTAATCGCTCTCCACTCTATCCAAAACGAAAATACAAGTTTTGCCTTTAGTTATACTTTAAGCCCCGTACACACAATCAGAAAATCATACAGAAAATACTGCTTTCGAAGCGATCGTACGATAATCTGATCATTAGTACACAGCTTTCATCCGAAATTATCCGATGGGACAAACACGAAAATCTTTCTCGTACGATACCAGATCGTACGATTTTAATTTATTCAGTACAGTTTTCGTCCAAAAATTCAATTCAATCCATTGCATCACTTTTGAATTTTTATTCTGTGATAACGAGCATTTTCATTACTTTAGTAGCCTCTTCATTTTCGATATGGTGACTAGTATGCAAAAAATAAATAAAAAAGGACAATCATTCGTCCAGTAATCTCATCGTATGTACCAGGCTTTATATGCAACCTGTAAGTGTATTGTCCTTTAAGAGTCTTGTTCACAGCAACCACTATTGAAAAAATAGCAGCATCTTATGCAAATAGGGTTGGAGTTTTGACTTTCCACATCCATTTATGGCTGCTGTATTTTTGTGCCTAAAGGTTTGCTTGATATTGCTTGGTATAGAGAATGTCTAAATTTACTTCTGTGGCAATGTTGTCTAGAGCCCCCATCAGAGTCCTCCCTCACATTAAGGTCTCCATCAGATCCACCATTACATAAGAGTCTGCCTTAGGAGTCCCCTCTTACATCAGAAGTGAAGACCAAAGGGCAGCATTTTCTGACCTTAATTCGTACATGTTGAGAATATGCCACTGACCCTAGCCAGTAAGATAAAATCTGGTATTGGGCCGGATGTTATCTGTGGTCTGTACTTTGGAGACCCCTGTTCTTGGAAAAAAAACATAAAGGATAATACAGATGGAAATCTTCCAATGTTAAGCCCTGTTGTGGTATTTACTATCTAAGAAGGGACAGCCCCTCATTTTGGAGAGATCTCTTACTTCCTGCTGTGTCTCTGGCACAGGAAGTGAAGGGAAATATCCCAGAAAGGACACAGGCCGTTAAAGACAAATAATTTTAAATTACTTCTTTATTTAGTGCAGTAAAGAGAGATAATATTTGGACTCTATGTTGTTGTTGTTGTTATTATTATACAGGATTGTTATAGCGCCGACAGTTTACGCAGTGCTTTACAACTTGAGGGTAGACAGTACCATCACAATACACTTTAAAACAGTAGGAATCAAAGAGCCCTGCTCGTTAGATCTTACAATCTAAGAGGGAGGGTCAAGAGATACGAGATGGAATAACTGAGGGGGGATGAGCTGATGGAGAAAATGTATGTACAATTGTTAGGTGGGGGCCAGATAGGCTTCTCTGAAGAGATGTGTTTTCAGGGATCGTCTGAAAGTCGACAAAGTAGGAGCTAGTCGCACAGATTGGGGTAGAGCATTCCAGAGGATGGGAGAGGCTCGGTGGAAGTCCTGGAGGCGAGCATGGGATGAGGTGACAAAGGAGCTACAGAGCAGGAGGTCCTGGGAGGAGCGAAGAGAGCGGGTTGGTTGGTATTTTGAGACCAAGTTTGTGATGTAGCTGGGGGCCAAGTTATGCATGACTTTGTAAGTTATGGTTAGTATCTTGAATTTAATTTGTTGGTTGAGTGGCAGCCAATGGAGGGATTGGCAAAGAGGGGTGTAGCAGACGCCGAGCGGTTTGTAAGGTGGATACGCCTGGCAGCAGCGTTTATGATGGACTGAAGGGGGAAAACCTATTTAAAGGTAAGCCAACGAGGAGAGAGTTGCAGAAATTGAGGCGAGAGATGACCAGGAGTGGATTAGAAGCGTTGTGGTTTCGTTGGTTAGGAAGGGGCGTACTTGGAGATGTTGCGTAGGCTGAGGTGGTAAGCTTTCCACAGCAACTGGATGTGGGGCCGATGTTGCTTTTTAGCCATCACAAATACCAACACTGATATTTAACTTTAAAGTGACTGCCATTAAAATTTTAATTATTTAATAAACATGGATATAATGCACAATAAAAAGGAGTAGCATCAAAATGATTTTACAAATTTGGTGGATTGGGGAATGGTATATTACTATTCTCTCTTAATTAATATGAGGACCTAAAGGCCCCTTTCACACTACCGAGACTTCAAAGTCGCGCGGTTTTACCACAGTTTTGCGGACACGATTTTGACGCGATTTCAGGGACACTTGAGGTCTATGAACCTGAACTCGCATCAAAGTCAGACCAAAGTAGTGCAGGGTCTACTTTGGAGTCGACACGACTTGAAGTCGTACTAATATGAATGGTTATCATTGAAAATCATGGGAACGACTTGTCATGCGACTTTGCAGTCCCAAGTCGTACAAGTGTGAAAGAGACCCAAGTCTCGGTTCACACTGGGGCAGCTTCAAAGTAGCCCGACTCTGAAGCCGTCTCACACAGCGTGACTTGCAAACCACTTCTTTAACAGAAGTCAATGCAAGCCTCTCCGAAGTTGCCCCCAAGTAGTATAGGGGCCTTTTTTTAAATCGGAGCAACTTGAGTCGCTCCGATTAGAACGGTTCCATTGTACTGAATGAAGCGTGACTTGTCAGGCGACCAAGTCACCTGACCAGTCACCCCAGTGTGAACCGAGCCTAATGCCGCGTACACACGGTCGGGCTTTCCAACGGGAAAACCTCAGTCGGAATTTCCGACGGAAAAATAGAGAACCTGCTCTCTATCTAAGTCAGTTGCAAATTCCGACAGAAAAGGTCCGATGGGGCATACACACGGTCGGAATATCTGACCAAAAGCTCCCATCTGACTTTTTCTGTCGGAAATTCCAACTGTGTGTACGGGGCATTAGAGTCAGAATACTTAATTAAAATTGAACTCATGATAGCTTTCAATATTTAGGTGTGATTTTTGTTTTTTGAAGTGCATTCCAAAGTTATCTTTGTCCTTTCTTGCTCTGTGTGCTTGGTTTATGTGTGTGTTTATCATTGTTACATTTTCATTTGTCTTAAATTTATACCAGTCATGTGAGAAATACAGAGGCTACTATTGCTGACTTCCTTCAGAAAGCATTAATTGGCTGCCTCAGGCCTAAATACTCTCCTGGTACAAGTATGCAGCAAGTAAAGTCAGAAATACTGATCTGAGTACTGAGGACTAAAAGTTTGAAGGAAGAGGGTCAACCTGACAACCAGTCAGTACCATTTTCAGAGGGAAGTCAGTAACTGCCGTCTGTTTTTTTTTTTTCTCTCTTAGCAGGTTGCGTTAATATTTCTCAAATTTTTCCATCAATCCATTTTTCAGTTGTTTTTTTTTTTTTTTCTCTTTCCCTTTTATTTAAATTTTTTCTTTTGGTTTTTTTTGTAATCATTTTTTTTTAAAGAACCCTACCTCAAGACTTCCATATGCTGAATGAGGACGGAGAGCTCTGGCTGGTGTATGAAGGGTTAAAACAGGCCAACAGGTTACCTAATTTCTCACTCTGGGAATTTGTGGTCTGCATTTTGCCTATTACTAACAATGGCCAGAGATTAAACTATGCACTCATCTATTATGGATGGTGGACTATGCTGCCAGAAATGGTCACTTTGGCTCACTTGGTGTGCCTGATTTCTTTATGCAGTATACAAGCCATTTTATTGGTAACCACCTGTCCCTGAACCTACTGTTAAATCTTCATGGTACTCTTTTTACACCTAAAGATACTACAAAATTGTATCTTTTAAAAAAAAAAGAATATCCTTGAAAAAAAATGTATTAATGACTATTTATAATGTCAATTGGTGCAGGTTTAACAGTTCACTGTGGTGTCTTTTTTCTGGAACTTAAAGTATAAGTCCACTTTTTCTCAGCATCTTTAACAAGTTGTAATATTAAAAGCCAGAGCATTGAGTTGTCTAATTTTGTAAGATGTGTCTACCCATCTTGTTCCATTATACCTATACAGACTGTATAAGGTAGTGGTTCTCAACCTTTCTAGTGTGGTGACCCCTTGATAAAATTTCCCAAGTTGTGGGGCTAACAGTAGCGTGGGTTGTCGGCACCCAAGGCAAGACAAGTAATTTGCGCCCCTAACCCAAGGACATTTAGCGCTCCCCGAGTCCCTTCCACTCATACAGTATTAAACCCCCTAATGGTACATTTTAGGATGTACCAGTCTTTCTCTTTGTTCTCCTTTCTTTCCATTTTATCTCTCTGCATCTTAATTTCTTGTTTTTTCCCCCCCATCCTTCTCTCTAGCCATCTTTCTTGTTCTTTCTCTTATTCTTTCTCTCCCTTTTTCTTTGTTCCTCCCCCTCTTTTCCTCCCCCTTCCATGTATTCTCTATTTTTATTACTCCTTGGCGGGGGGGTGGGTGTAATGGGATGAGTGGCAGTGCTGGCAGGATGTTGGGATCAGTGGCAGTGCTGGGTGGAGTTCTGATCAGTCAACTTAGGTGCTCTTCATCAAGGTCATCTGCTGATCTGAGAACTGTAGTGGGGACTTTTAATGGCAACTATAATCACCGGTAGTGTTACTCACTGTGTCTCCGACTTTGTGGTGTCTCGTAGCAGTGACACCTATGCCGAAATCAGCAGATAGGGTCTCCTCCAGCCCCTCCCACTGCACATTCCTGTAGTCTCTGCCCCCCCAGCCATGCCGTGAACTGAATGGGCGGCTGCAAAGAGGCTGAGTGGGCGGCCACGGGCTTCAGGAACAGCCCAGCTGGGCTGCCACAGGCTCCAGAGACAACCCAGCTGGGCAGTCGCAAAAAGGCTGGGAGAACAGCCCAGGATTCGGTGACCCCTGGCAAATCATCATTCGACCCCCAGGTTAAGAACCACTGGTATAAGGTATCAACCAAGCAGGCTGGATAATATTTAGAGTTAAAATACAAGGACTGTTCCCAAAGTAATACAAAAGTGGGCATAACATTTTCAATTACCTACGTAGGTCATTCAAATTTCACATGTTGATAGAGTAACTCTTCTTTTTCATTGCCGGTAAATTAATGGATTCCAAGCAGAAGCAACATGCCATCATTGAGTTCTTGATGAAAGAGGGGTGAAGACTGTCCACAGAAGGTTATGGAGATGACCCCATTGACAAGAGTCACCAATGACAAGACATTGCTCTTGTTAATGTTGTTATCTCCATAAATATTCTGTAGGCTTCTGTGGGTTTTGGAGAGCATGCACCCCTCCTTCATCAAGAACTTATGTGGAATCCATTATTTATTTGTAATGGAAAAAGAAGATGAAGAGTTACTTTAGAGGAAGAGTTACTCTACCAACATGTGAAATTTGAATGCTCTATATAAGTTAAAGTGTAACTAAAGGCAATTTTTTTATTTTTCTAGTTTCGGATAGAGTAGAAAGGGATTAGAATGTTTTTTAAGGCCGTCTGTGCTCCCGTTAAGGAGATTCACCCACGTTTTGTCCTATTTACTGTTATCATTGAAACTTAAAGTAAAAGGAAATCTTCCAATGGGGACACTAATTCTGGTTTAACCCTGCGATTCCCTCACTTTGGAGGGATTTTCTATCACTTCCTGTTTTGACTATAGGACAGGAAGTGAAGGGAATTCTCCCCTATGGGACACAAGCTTCCCTTTCTCTATCTAACATAAAAATAAAACGTTTTTACTATCATGCCTTGTAGACACGACCGGTTTTCCTGTCAGGAAAACTGCCATGACAGCTTTTAGGCAGGAAAAACTGCCGTGTGTATGCTCCATGGCAGTTTTCCTAGCAGGAAAACTGCGGGAAAAATAATGTGAACCTGTCAGGAAAAATACCGGCCGAGAAAAACAGTCGTCTGTATGGTTTCCTGAGGGGAAAAATACAGCGCATGCTCGTAAACAATTTACCGCATGCGCGGAAGCATAGAACGTCATTTTGTCGGCTCGTTGTAGTCTTTGACGTCACCGTATTCTTGAAATTCAAAAGTTCCGCGGTATTTGACCTGAACGTGTGTATGCAAGGCAGGCTTGACAGGAATCCCGGCAGGAACATTTTCATTTTTTTTCCTGCCGGAAAAAATGGTCGTGTGTACAAGGCATTAGTTACACTCTAATTTGAAAAAAAAAGTCATGCCCAATCTTACATTATTTTTGGTACAGCCTTTGTGTTTCAATCTTTTTATTCAAGTTTTGCCATACAAAATGTATAAAAGTCGCCACATAACATTGTACAGTCACAATCAACATTTGGGGTAACACAATGAAGATCACCAAGTGTAGGGGTCCTTGGAGTAGTCCGAAGCTCCGTAGAGCCGTTAACCCCTATTAGCATCGCAGATCATATCTGAACCGTCCACCCAGATGAGCCGCCCCCCCCATCCATCTATCGGGGGGGCGCAACTCAGCCGGCCGTGTGGGCAGCCCAGAGGTCTGATCAGACTGACAATGGTCCCGTAGGAGCTGAGAAAACAGGGAGCAGCACAAACCTCTAAGGTCTGGATCTGACTCCAAAAATAAACAATAAACAAATTTCAAAAGAGAGGAAAGAGGACAGTGACAAAGAATAGAAGGAAGGAGACAGAGTAAGGAAAGGACAGTTGAGGAGGGGGGAATGGGGGGAGGGAGGGGGGGAGGAGCCCCGATTCAGCATCCAGACATCTCAACCTAATCCCCTAGGCTATGCTGTAAACATCCCCGGGTCATTAGTTAGGTAACGAAGCTTGGTACAGCCTTTGGATTATATTTTCCTAAGCAGTGTTGGGTATCCATGAAAACATTTCATTGTCTGATGTAGTAATGGTCCCCATAGATGGCCAAATATTTCCTCAAGAATGATGGTAAAGGAGATAAGTTCCCATTTTCAAACATGTCCTTACAGCACCGAGAATTGGTTTAATTCCCAATTTCAGCATTCGTTCATCCCTTAATTTTCCTACAGATAGGAGAAAGAGAATGGACCCGCTCATAGAGAGATTCTACAACAAAATGGTAAATCTCCATGTGTTATAATGGGTGCCCTGAAGGGCCTTATTATCATCCAGTATGAAGTCAGAAGCTGCCCTGTTCTTGCAAGCCAAGCGTAAAATTGGGATTTTCACTTGCTAATATTGTTCTACTTGCTACTAGCTATGGTAAGTGTAGATAGAACTGAAAAAATGTACAGTACTTTCTCTTTGGGCACAATGAGTCCTTCCACAGCCGGTGTAGGTGTTTTGGAACAAGCTAGGTAAATAATTCTAATTTCAAAGTTTGTTTTACTTACCTGATAATATCATATTGTCCAAAAGTGAGGAAATAAGTGGAGTTACACTCTTGGATTGTGGTTGGGTTTTCTTGAAAGCATGTTACCAAGCCTTCTACATTTCTACAGTGGTGTCTCTGAGTATTTGCCTGCATGTTTGCTTTATACTAGCTATACAATATTTTTCTCTATTTATACGGGATAGGGACAAAAGCCTTGCCTATTTGAAGCTTTGCATGTTGTGGGTCAGTGAGCTAACACATACATTATGAATGATACCTAAAAGCTGTAGATAAAAAAAAATGTAGGGGTATTGCAGTACACAAATGCTGCTATTGCTGCTTTAATATAGACCATTTTTGTAATTCATCTCAGCCATTCTTCCTAAAAAAAAATATTTGTTTCTACAATTTCTACCTTGTTACAGAACCTTCCTATGATAGCTGGCTGCTTCTACAGTGCCTTGAAAAAGTATTCATACCCCTTGAAATTTTACACTTTTTGTCATGTTACAACCAAAATTGTAAATGTATTTTATTTGATAGACCAACACAAAGTGGTACATAATTGTGAAATGCAAGGAAAATTATAAATGGTTTTCAATTATTATTTTTTTTACAAATATGTGAAAAGTGGAACATTTCAAGGGGTATGAATACTTTTTCAAGACACTGTACATCTTGATCAATGATAAAACATGTTTAAAGTTTACTGGTGCTGATGTTAACAAAATTAAACTGCCATGATGCATTAGGCAACCCAAACATGATTTGTTTTCTTCTGTTCTGTTGAAAGAAAGCCATAAAAAAGTCCCATTTGCAGTTTGTGAGAAGCCATGTGGGGGACACAGCAAGCACGTGGAAGAAGATGCTCTGGTCAGATGAGACCAAAATTGAACTTTCCCTATTCGTCTTTCAGGACAGCCACAATGAGAGACCTAGGCTCCTCCCCTTCCACAGGAAACACTGCGCCAGCCCCTATAAATTCTTACTTCCCCTACCGGCCTTCAGTTGTTAGTGTTTCCTCCGGAGGGGAGACACTGTGCAAGGAGCCAGACTAAGTCAGTCAGGGGACTGAGGCATTTCTTACCTGAAAGGAAGCAGGGGCTTCCAGGGTATTGTGGATTAGTCACCCACCTTCCGTGAGCCACCCCAGCCTGGTCGAGTGTGGCTGAAGGCTGAGGGGGGCCCCTATCGCGTCCACAGGGCCGCAGCAAGGAGGCAATCCGTCCTCCGTGTATATGGATACATGCCGCATTTTTTTTTGGAACTCGCGGGCCGGACGACGTGGCGACGTCATTTCCGGCGGAGGGCGGATGCTTTCCCTTTAACCCCCGACTTCCGGTTCCGGGTCGCGGCGCTGATAGGGGCCCAGGCAGAAGCTGGAGAGAGTCCAAATCACGCAAGGAGTGTCCTTAGCGTAGGACTCAGCGGAAGCAGCCACCTGCAGTCAGCATGTCGGAAGCAGAGGCTCAAGCGGCACACACTGACACCACCTCCAGCCTTCCTAAGGTAAGAGTACCCTGGGGTGGGTTCCTCTCTACCTAGGAATACCCCTCCATGCATGGTTCCTGTCCATGGGGGGGGGTAGTCCCCCTGGGTGGTCAGGGGGGGAGACACTAATGCCTTACATATAGAAGGTTCAGCGCTCTCCAGGGGTTGTACTTATTTGTCAAAAAAAAAAGTATATTTTGTACTAAATTTTTTGTATGATTTTGTTGTCTTCCTGTATTCTAGAAGGCTACAGAGAAATCGAGATCAACCCATACCTCTAAAAAGAAGTGTGCCTCCTGTAGGGACACGCTAAAGGAGGCATGGGGGAAGGTCTTATGTAAAAATTGTATTGACACCCTGGTGAAAGAAAGGGATTCAGAGCAGGAGTCTGAACTGGCAGCTTCCGTGAAGGAGCTCTCGTCCACCTTTTCGTCTTTCAAAAGCTTATTTGAAAGATTTCAACTCCCCTCTGTTCCCACTTCCCAGGTTACAACCCCCTCACCGGCTCAGGGCCCTGTACCGGCTAACGCTGCCACTACTTCCAGGGCAGAGGAGGTTGCAGGCCCTTCCGGTGTACAACAGGCACATCCAGATAGTGTCAACTCTGAGTCTCAAGAGGACTCAGACGGAGAAACCCAGGACGGGGAGTCCAGGAAAACCTCCAGGTATAAGTTGTCCCTGGATGAGGTAGATGACCTCTTGGGAGCAATTTATACCACCCTCGGTATACAGACCGATACAAAACCCTTGACCCTTCATGATAAAATGTATAAGGGCCTGGGTGAACAGAAGAAAAAAGTCTTCCCTGTACACGATGTACTGATTGACACTGTCAAAAGGGAATGGCAGGACCCCGAGAGGAAACCCTTCTTTTCTACATCTTTAAAAAGAAGATTTCCTTTTTCGGATGACCCAATGTCCATTTGGAATAAAAACCCCAAATTAGACGCCGCCTTCTCCCAGGTCTCTAGGAACACGGACCTAGCGTTCGAGGACATGGGAGCTTTGGCGGACGTCATGGACAAAAGGATAGACTCCCTATTAAAGAAAACCTGGGACTCTACTATGGGTAATTTAAGGCCTGAGATGGCCGTTACAGTTGTGGCCCGCAACTTAGAACATTGGCTCCTTAAAATCCAGGAGCACATTGAGGCAGGGACGGCTAAAGAAATAATTCTAGCGTCCTTTCCGACTATCTTGCAAGGAGTTGCTTATATAGCGGACGCCTCTGCGGAATCTGTCCGCATGTCAGCCAGGTCGGCAGCCCTGGCCAATTCTGCCAGAAGAGCCCTCTGGCTGAAGACTTGGCCAGGCGACAGTGCCTCCAAGGCTAAGCTGTGTGGGATACCCCTAACGGGAGACCTACTCTTCGGCCCCGGTCTCGATTCGGTTCTGGACCGGACGGCAGATAAAAAGAAGTCCTTTCCCCCCAAGCGGAAGGCCCCAGTATTATCAAAAAAGGGGTTTCGTCCGCAGGGTCAGAAGGGGGCTCCCAGGCCTGAAAAGCAAAGAAAGACCTGGACCCCTAAAGGCAGAGGCAGAGGTGGAGCGATTTTTCGCGCTCCTCAACAGCCCGGGAAAAACCCCTGACTCTCTAGTCAGAGTGGGAGGAAGACTGGGGATCTTCCTCCCACTATGGGAGACAATTTCCCCCAACCAATTTATTCTGGGGATTATAAGAAGGGGGTACCATTTAGAGTTTGCAAAGCCCCCCCCCCCCAGAGATATCTTGTCACTTCTCTTCCCAAATGCAGGGAGAAATCCCAAGCCTTGTTGGGAGCTCTGGAAAGTCTGGAAAGTCAGAACGTAGTATGCAGAGTTCCAGAAGCAGAGGAGGGAAGGGGATTCTATTCCCACATTTTTGTGGTAAAGAAACCTTCCGGAGAGTTCAGACTAATTCTGAACCTAAAGCCCCTGAACAGATCAATTGTATACAAACGATTCCGGATGGAGTCGATTTTTTCTGTCAGGGCCCTCCTCCCCCCCAATTGCTTCATGGTGTCTCTGGATCTCAGAGACGCATACCTGCACATCCCAATTGCAGAAAACTCTCAACGTTTTCTACGTCTAGCAGTCAACCTAGACGGAACAGTAGTGCACCTACAGTTCAAAGCACTGCCATTCGGGCTATCCTCGTCCCCCCGCATTTTCACCAAGGTTCTGGCGGAACCGTTGGCGTTTCTGCGTCTTCAGGGAGTATCCATCATAGCTTACCTGGACGATCTGCTTCTATTCGCAGCATCCCCAGAACAGCTATCCAGAGACCTGGAAAAAACAAGGAGGGTCCTTACGGACCTAGGGTGGCTTCTAAATTTAGAGAAGTCCAGCCTAGTCCCGTCACAGAGGATAATGTACCTAGGGTACACTTTGGACTCAACTCTTTTGAGAGTATTCCTCCCGATGGAGAAGATCCTGAAGCTAGACAGGGCAGTGACGTCCCTTCAGAGCAATCTCCAAGTGACAATCAGATATCTGATGTCAACTTTGGGTCTGTTGACATCTACGCTCCCAGCAGTCCAATGGGCAGGACTGCCCTTTCGCCCACTACAAGCCTTCGTTTTGAAGATTTGGGACCACAGTCTAGAAGCTCTAGACAACCTGGTTCAGGTACCTGCTCAGGTAAAGAGATCCCTCTGGTGGTGGAGGAGGGTTCCAAACCTGTCACAGGGGCGTCTGTGGTTTGTCCCGGTATCTCGGGTGATAACCACGGACGCAAGTGGCAAAGGCTGGGGGGCACACCTGGGATCCCTCCCAGCACAGGGCACCTGGGAATTAGAGGATCTAAACAGGTCGTCCAACTGGAAAGAGCTGAAAGCAGTGGGTCTAGCGCTCAAGTTTTTTCAGGAACAACTCCGGGGTCACCACACTCAGGTGAGGTCAGACAACTCTTCGGCCGTAGCCTATTTGAACAAGCAGGGCGGCACAAGGAGTGGAGTCTTGTCGGCCCTAGCAGCAGACATTCTGGGCTGGGCCGAAATCAACACACTCTCACTCTCAGCAATCTTCCTGAGAGGCGAGAGGAACGTCATAGCAGACTTCCTCAGTCGGACACAACTGAGAGAGAGCGAATGGGTCCTCAATCAGGAGGTTTTCCTGCTCTTAGTCAGAAGGTGGGGGCCACCAGAGGTGGACCTTTTCGCGTCAAAGAGAAACGCGAAAGCCCCCTGGTTCTTCTCTCTAAACAGGGGAGAAGGAGAGTTGGGAGTGGACGCACTAACCCAAAGTTGGGAATTCAGAATGTGTTATGCATTCCCACCACCGGTTCTGTTGCCCGCTGTCCTAAGGAAGTTTCAGATAGAAAACACTTCCCTGATTCTAGTGGCACCACATTGGCCCAAGAGAGCATGGTTCTCAGTTCTCAAACAGTTGGCTATAGAACCACCCTTTCTTCTTCCACCTCGAGAGGATCTCCTCTCACAGGGTCCGGTCCTTTGTCCCCAGGTACACAGATGGAGACTAGCGGCTTGGCTACTGAGGAGGGCATGTTAAAAGCCAAAGGCTTTTCAGAGAGGCTAGTTACCACCCTCCTTAATAGTAGGAAAAGCGAGACTCGCCAGATCTATAGAAGAGTCTGGCTCCGCTTTAACAAGTGGTGTGCGGACGGTTCCTGTTCGGTCCATAATTCCACGTCCATACTAGAATTTCTTCAATGTGGGGCAGATAAGGGTCTTTCCATAGCTACCCTTAAAAGTCAAATTTCAGCACTCAGTGCGTACTTAGAGAAACCTCTGGCCTCTGATCCCTGGGTTGTCAGGTTTTTCAGAGCCCTATCCAGACTGAGACCAGCTCAGAATCCACCATTTCCCAGTTGGGACCTGTCTTTAGTTTTGCAGACCCTTACGGACGCTCCCTTTGAACCCCTAGAGGAGTGTCTACTAAGGGATCTAACTTTAAAAACAGCATTTTTGGTTGCAGTGACCACTGCTAGGAGGGTCAGTGAGTTAGAAGCTCTATCCATTAGACCCCCTTTTTGTATTATTTTTCCGGATCGGATCGTTTTAAAGACCGATCCGGCATTTTTGCCCAAGGTGACTTCAAAATTCCACAGGAATCGGGAAGTAATCTTGCCTTCTTTTTGTCCAAACCCCTCAGGTGAAGGGGAGTTGAAATTCCACACATTGGATGTCAGGAGATGCATCCTGCACTACCTAGAACAGACAAGAGTCTTTAGAAAGTCAGACTCTCTGTTTATTTTATTTTCTGGGGCCAGAAAGGGTTACAAGGCGTCTCGACGCACTATTGCCAGATGGCTCAGAACAGCCATAGGACAGGCATATTCCTTAGCGGGTAAAGAGGTCCCTACAGGAATAAAGGCACACTCCACCAGATCTCTGGCAGCCTCTCAGGCAGAAAGGGCTGGAGCAACGCCAGAACAAATATGCAAGGCAGCAACTTGGTCCAGCTACGCTACCTTTGTTAAGCATTACAGAGTGGATCTGGTGTCGGCAGGTGAGCAAGCCTTTGGGCGAAAGGTTTTGCAAGCTGTAGTCCCACCCTAGTTGGTAAGTGCTCGTCTATCCTCTCATTGTGGCTGTCCTGAAAGACGAATAGGGAAAATTAGAGTTACGCTTACCGGTAACGTCTTTTCCAGTAGTCTTTCAGGACAGCCCTAGTACCCACCCTAAAACAATTGGGGGGTCTTACTAAAGACCGGAACGCAGCATGATAGAGATAATAATAGTATGCTATTAATGTGTTCTTGTGTCTCCCCAGCTGTCCGGAGGTGAACTCAGAAAAACTGAAGGCCGGCAGGGGAAGTAAGAATTTATAGGGGCTGGCGCAGTGTTTCCTGTGGAAGGGGAGGAGCCTAGGTCTCTCATTGTGGCTGTCCTGAAAGACTACTGGAAAAGACGTTACCGGTAAGCGTAACTCTAATTTTTTGGCCTGAAAGCAAAATGCTATGTGTTTCGGAAAACTAACACTGCACATCACCCTGAACACACCAGGATGGTTTTCTTCAGCAGGGACAGGGAAGCTGGTCAGAGTTGATGGGAAGATGGATGGAGCCAAATACAGGGCAATCTTAGAAGAAAACCTGTTATGCCGCGTACACACGGCCGTTTTTCTCGTCAAAAAAAACGAAATTTTTCCCATTCGACGAGAAAAACGATAGTCTGTGGGCCTTCTGTCGTTTTTTTCGACGAGAAAAACGGCATTAAAAACGACGAGAAAAATTAGAACATGTTCTAATTTTCTCGTCGTTTTTTTCGACATGTTTTCCGCGGCAGTGTTTCCCATAGGGAAACACTGCCGCGGAGCCCACAGACGGTCGTTTTTCTCGTCAAGAGAAAAAATGACGTGAAAAACGACCGTGTGTGGGGAACAAGCTGTTCCCCCGTTTTAAATGACATTATTCACGGCGGTTTTTTAACCGCCGTGAATAATGATCGTGTGTACGCGGCATTAGAGTCTGCAAAAGACATGAGACTGGGGTGGAGGTTCACTTTCCAGCAGGACAACGACCCTAAACATACAGCCAGAGCTACAATGGAATGGTTTAGATCAAAGCATATTCATGTTTTAAAATGGCCCAGTCAAAGTCCAGACCTAAATCCAATTGAGAATTTGTGGCAAGACTTGAAAATTGCTGTTCACAGACGCTCTCCATCCAATCTGACAGAGCTTGAGCTATTTTGCAAAAAAGAATGGGCGAAAATGTCACTCTAGATGTGCAAAGCTGATAGAGACATCCCCAAAAAGACGTGCAGCTGTAATTGCAGCGAAAAGTGGTTCTACAACATATTGGGGGGCTATAAATGCACGCCACCCTTTTCACATATTTATTTGTAAACAATATTTAAAAACCATTTATCATTTTCCTTCCACTTCACAATTATGTGCCACTTTGTGTTGGTCTATCACATAAAATCCCAATAAATGTCATATTAAAAATTACCTTTGCTTTTCAATCTACAGCAATATGGCTACCTGAAGGTGTTCTGTACACAGAATGTGTACTTAATGCCCCCCAGAAACATAATTTTCTGCTTGTGTGATTGGCTCACTAATTTTCCCAGAAGTCTGCATTAAGACACAAGTCAGATTTCAGGCATCCCCTGCAACACAAATGTCATTTTTGGTAAGATACTCCCAATAGGAAATCGCATCTAAAGGCATGCGGGTCCTACAGGTACTGCAGCTGATTAATAATTATGAAACCACTCCCGTTAGACTCACTGGGCACATGGGCACAGAGAAACAAACTGTGATTTCTTCAGAATAACAAAGGGCAGGACTTTGCAACAAAGTTTGTTAAAATCCTTGCAATGTACATAGATCACCCAGAGGGGAACTCAACAAAGTGGAGTTACTCTTTAAATAAAAAAACATAAAAGATGTAGTAATCCACATAAAAATTTTACCCAACAGAGGATGTGTCCTCTCTTTATTTTATCATAGTCAATACACACAACTGTTTTCTTATAATTCATACTATGTGACCTTAGATTTTAATTGTTTTATATTCTATGTAGGATCATTCACTCCAGTTTCTTGCCTATAAGGGAGCTCACAGTCTAATGCCCCTGCACTAGCCAAACAGATACATGCACTAGGGACAATATGAATGGAATGAAACTAACCCAGCAATGTGTTTGTCCTTGATGGTTAATGTAACAGTCCTGCTTTAAAACTGGTACTACTTATAGCAAACGTTTATGGGTTTATTGTGCGTTCTGCCATGGTGAATGGGGCTGATGCTCTAATTCTGCTGCTTTACTTTCATACAGAGAAAAGGCCAAGAGATGTATTTTGAATATTGACTTTTTTATACTGCCATTTAGAGTTCTAGAGTCACAGCTCCAGACTCAGAAGAAGAGCTATGAGAATGAGTTGGAAGCTCTCAAGGGAGAGATCCAGGGTCTACGGGAGGAAAACAACCGCCAGCAACAGCTACTTGCCCAGAACCTGCAACTTCCTCCTGAGGCTCGAATTGAAGCCAGTTTACAGCATGAGATTACCCGGCTGACCAATGAGAATCTGGTATGTAGGTCATTCATTGGGGATGTCCTCAGAAGTATTGCTTTTCAGATTGTAATTCATTTATTCATTTGTCTGCAACTCAAGGCTGCCCATTGTTTTCTTCTATACGCTGTGTCTGCCTAGGAAAAGCAGTCAAAAAAGAGAATCTTGCCTGAAATGGAAGGATTGTCTTTTCAAGTATATTCCTGACTGCCATAGCAGGAGTATAGATATGGGAGAGGGAGGAATAGGATTTAGACTGGGTTCAAACCTATGAGAAATTGGATGTGGGTTTCCCCGCATCCAATTCACATAGCAGGAGATTGTGCCCAGGTCTCTATGAAGCCGGTTCACACATCTCCGCAGTGGCTCCATTGCGAATTGCACAGGTGTCTTGTGTGTGTTTTGGGCCTTTTCAGGTCCAAATGCAGCCCAAAATGTGGGGTGAAATCGGACCTGAAACGGTGAATGGAGATGCACCGGACTCCTGCTGTGAGCCGCTGTGTGTTCCATTGTGAACCCAGCCTAAGTGTTTGGAAAGTCCTATGCTATAATTACTACACTGGGCTCCTGGGGCTCAAAACATACATATAAGTTTAAAGTGGTTCTAAACTCTAGAGGTATTTACCTTAATTCATTCTCTGCATTAAAGTGGTATTAAAGCCAAAAACAAAAATGTATTGCAGCTTACCAATCATTTGATGTGGTGGCTGCATTAGTTTTATTTTTTGGGGCTTTTTTCCCTCTGCTTTCACCTGGTGATCTGGCCAGTAACACACCTCCTGTATTAGAGTGCCTCCACACTGGATGAAGGAGCACAGGGGGCAGTGTTGTCAGTATGAGAGTAGGAGAGTGTTAGATGTAATAGCAGATTTAGATACACTAACAAATTGAAGCCAAACTCCAGCTCACACTTTTATAAGCGGGTACAGCAAACATTTTTTTTTCTTTTACATAAATAAAAGCTGATAATTGTAAGCACCCCTATAAGTGGTAATGGGTTTGCCTTATCCTTCAAACTGCTACATCTGCAGGAGAGCTTGTTCTTTTGAAAAACAGCAGAATTATTGGCCAGATCACCAGGTGATAGTAGAGAAAACATTAAATGATACGTTCACCTTTGGGAACATGTTACATGTTCCATCCGATTTTATGGTGGAACATGTAACACGTTACCAGTGTTGCAGGGGGCCACATGGCCGCGTCATTCATACACACAGCTATGAATGAACTACAAGTCCCGACATCCCTGTCGCCTTGTAGTTCTCAATGAACTTGCATGGCACTGTGGAGGGCTGTGGATAGCTCATTGAGTCTTCCTGTCGGGGAGTATCGGCTTCCCTGTATGGGATGTACAGCAAGCAGATACACTGACAGTGTGCAGGAGACCTGCATGGCATCTGCTGATTGCTGGTGCAATGCTTTCCAGGCTCCTACTACAAAAAATAATAAATGCACATTTTTTTTGCCTGCAAAATGGTATGCACTTATTTATATATATTTTTTTTAAAGTGAGCCTTTAAAACTAATGCAGCCAACACATCTAAGAATTGGTAAGCTGCAACAGAATACATGCTTTCTCTTGGATTTATTACCGCTTTAAGGTAAACACCTTTCACTATATGCCCCCCCCCCAGCACTTACCTTAGTCCCATATTGATCCAGCACTGTGCCTAGCTTCCAGTATTCTCTCCCCCCTCTGTCTGCTCTCACCTACTTTGCTGAAAGCAGTGGGAGCCATTGGCGCTTTTGCTGCTGTCAGTCATATTCTGAGAGAAGGAAATGTGGAGCAGGACCATGTACTTGTCTATGGAGGCACACAGCCCAGCTCGGGAGCACGACTGCACATGTGCCCCCAAGTGGCTTGCCATGAGGGCACATGGGGAAGAGATGGAGCGGAAATATGAATTCTTTATTTAGAGGGGAACTCAAGCCAAAACGTTTTGTTTTAGATATATTTGAGTAACAAAGGAAAAAGTATCAGGAGCGATAAAAAAAAAATTATATAGGGGTTCTATAACCTCTAAAAACAAAATAAAAGCGTTGTTTTTGTTGTCTTTTTTTTTCCCCATTTTAGAGTTTTGCTCCAGTGACACAGCCAGATCTCCCCAAAGGGCATGCATACACCTATAACTCCTTTCAAATCCATCAGAAAAAATGTTTGGAATGGAGTTTCACTTTCAAGAGTTTTGCTGGATTTTATCATTTTTGCCTATTTTTAAAAAAATGAGCAAACTTGAGAATGACACTTCTGCGTTCTGGGCATATGTCCCTGAAAGCATAGTATTCTAAACGTGAGCATCATTTGGAACGACGTTCAGCCCCATTTCAGCCTACCATCAAATTTGACAGACTGCAGACAGCGGGGGCTACACGCTGCATTTGTGCCTCCCAGGTGCACTAAAACACTGGGATTTGACACACAATGGGGTTGATTTACTAAAACTGGAGAGTGCAAAATCTGGTGCAGCATGGTAACCAATCAGCTTCTAAAGCTGGCCATACATTTTACAGTTTTCTTGTTCAATTTCCTTTAGATTTATCTTCAACTATGTAGTGGAAAGGCCTGCCTGATTGCATACAAATTGAGTGTTTCGGTTTGATCTCATATTATATGTTTTAGGTAAATCTAATGGAAAATTATATAATATATGGCCAGTCTATCTTCAGCTTGTTCAATTTAAGTGGTTCTAAAGCCTAAACATAGAAGTAGCCAAAGCTAGTTCGTTCTGTACTCCTGTGACCCGTTTTCAGCAGACTGACGCCATAGAGCCGGTCCAAGCTCAGGAAAGATCCCGACCATATGGTCAGGATCCGCCCACATGCCTGGACTGGCACCCGGCTCAGCCTCTCAGCGTGTCGTCTGCTCCTGCTCCATGGCCCAGTGTTTCAGTGAGGTAAGCATGGGGGGGGAGGGCAGAGCAGACAATGGTGACTGACAATCACCGGCTCTCTGCTCAGGGACCACTGAGAACCGAGTAATCAGCGGTGTTTGATCGATCAGTTTTCAGCCTTAGAGCCGTCGGGGGACATATGCACTTTGATTATAAAAAATTACTCCTTGCATTCAGGTAAAAAATTGTTTAGGCATCAGCATCCCCCCTTTTTACTTACCTGAGCCCTCATTCGATCCAGAGATGTGCACGTCTGCAGCTCTTCTCCTCTCATTTCCGGGTCTTGCTGGCTTTGCTTGGGCACTGGAAGCCATTGGCTCCCAGTGCTGTCAATCAAAGCCAGTGACACCCCCATGGGGGCACTGGACAGAGAGGAGTGGCCAGGAGCGCCAGTGGAAGACCCAAAAAGAGGAAGTTAGCGGCCGCTTTAAACCGTTTTACCTTCATAATCACTTTAAAGGGGTTGTAAACCCTCATGTTTTTTCACCTTAATGCATCCTATAACTTCTGTCACTGACTGGCCCCCCAGCCCCCCCCCCCCCCCCGTTTTACTCACCTGAGTCCTGCAATTCACACGCCGGAGACGCGCTCTTCCCCTCTGCCCGTTGTCCCGGCTTTTGATTGGATAGATTGATATCAGTGCAGCCATTGGCTCCCGCTGCTGTCAATCAAATCCAATGGTGCGGGGGCGTGGCCGAGTCCGGCATTCTGTGTCTATGGACGCAAATGCTGGACTCGGGAGTGCGCCCGCAAGATAACCCCCCGGGAGAGCGCTTCTCCTAGGGAGTTATACAATGCGGGGAGGAGATACCAGCACCGCCGGGGGACCCCAGAAGTCGAGGATCGGTGCCACTCTGTGAAAAATGAACTGCACAATGGAGGTAAGTATGACAGGTTTGTTATTTAAAAAATAAATAAAAAACGAAGCCTTACAATCACTTTAAGCTTTGACAAAAATATACCTGGAAGCTGATTGGTTTCTATGCAGAGCATAGTGTGGCGGTAGCATTATTGGTTGCTGTGGGCAGTTGCTCTGCTTTTACCGCTGGGTTCTTTGCTCAAGTTTTGGTAAATCAACCCAATGGCTACATGTGCGTCTCTTATTAGACAAGCCCCATTTAATATGGCTTTTCATGAGAAGAATTTAGATCATTCTGTTACTAGACCACTTACTTTATTTGGAAGTCTCTGACTGTTTTTAGGAGCACCATGGACAAGACAGCATTACCAATGAAATTGTTTTTCTAGCAGAGTAAAATATTATATGTTAAATCTAAAATCATGCTTTTAATCAAATTAACCATGGCTCTGGAATTGAGATTTGTAAATATTGGTGATTGTGAACAAATTAGTCGTTAATGTGAAATTCTAATTGAAGAGGGTACATGCATTCTACCTATTTTTTCAGTATTTTGAGGAGTTATATGCAGATGATCCCATGAAGTATCAATCGTACCGGATTTCACTTTACAGACGGATCATTGTATGTAAATCACACATCTGCTTGCTCTTTTGTCCTCGCAGTGTCGTTGAAAACTAACAGAGAATTCAGCCTGTCTGGCTGTCTGATGCTGTCGATATGACGAGGCTGCATTGTGTCCCTTACCATCACAGCTTTCAGTGTCATTGTGTCCTGTCTTCATGTTCAGCACAAGAGCACAACGTCTTACTAACCGCATCTGTAGACAAAGTTATTCTAACCACAACCCAATGAAATTCTCTAGATTGCAATTTAATTTCACCCTTGTTTATTGTACATTATATACAATCCAGGGCAGGTTGAGTGGCATATGGATTTGCATCACCATACTGACAGATAACGTATGTCAGATATGTTTGCCCCATCTGCTTTGACATTTTGTGTACAGTGATTCATAATTTAATTTTTTTGCCATTTTAATTTCACCACAGTCCTGGCATTTACCATTACCATACAGCAAACATGATCATATTTTTTTCTTTTGGTTTCTCTAGTTTTAGGTGTAATGTAGTTTATTTACATACATTTTGTTAATACCATCAAACTCAGTTCAACTCTGTCCATCTTCCTAATGCCATTTATACAGCAGTTTACAGTCTTTAAGACTATATCTATATCTATATATGTGTGAGTAAGTGAGGGAATTCTGGGGCTATGGCTGGCCATACATGGTTTGAATCTCGGCCAGTTCAGCAGGAACAAGCCAAGATTCAAACTGTTAATGGGCAGGCTGAATGTACCAAGTTGATCGATCTATCAACTTGGGTACAACCAAGCCTGCCTGATTCTCTTACAATTATCACTAGCAGCTGCTATCGATGAGCATGCTCTTCTCCTGGCAGGTTGGCACGCTCTTCTTCTGGAAGGTTGATTCCCCTGTCAGCACAGTCTTTGTTGATGGGAGGAATCGTGTGAATTTATTTCCTGCAACCGTGTATGGTCTTCCTACAACTAGGGATGACCTTGGGTATGTTTGTATCCTGGTCTGAACCTATCTAGGCATTATCGCTGCATTTGGCCAATCATAAGCGGCCAAGACATTCTCTGACCCACAGCTGCACATGTATATGCATGGATGCGGGGCGGGGAATGCCTGGGCCATCTATGATTGGCCGCTTCCTGGTTGTGTCGCCCAAGTGGATTCAGACAAGGATCTGGGCTCATCCCTGTGACTATAAGATCCATAGTTCTGAAAAGTAGTGTATACAGGTCATCAGGGGAGGGCTGGTAGCCTTAGGCCTGGGGGGCAAGTCCAGTGAAGTGGCCCACTGAACCGCCGAATCTGCTCACCATCTATGGCCCACCTGTTTTTTCAATGCAGCCTCACCAGTGCTTATCAGTGCAGCCAACTCCAGTGCCCATCAATGAAACCTGATCACTGGGGTAGGTTACATGGTGGGGTGTATGGTGGGGGAGATGGGGTGTCAGCTAGGGGTGTCAGGGTCTCTCACCTCAGCAATCTCAGCTCAGCAGGTCCATGCACGCCACGGTCTCCTGGGGGGGGGGTAACGCTCCTGATCCTGGGGTCAAGTTGCAGCCAGCGCCCAGCCCTGGAGCCCTGCGTCCTGACTCCCTGGCACGCCCTGCCTCTGTCTGCTTCCAAGAATTCGGTCCCAGGGAGTTGTTGTTTCCTCTGCGCTGCTGTGTTTTCCACCCACCGGAAGCTTGAGCGCGGACTACAACTCCCAGAATGCAACAGCTAGTGGTCAGCCGCCATGGCCGTGCCCCCGGCCCGACTTCCTAGACCAGAATAAAAAAGAAAATGGTAGCAGGCAACGGCTGCCGGCCATTTTTAACATAAGTTAGTGCGCCCTGGGAGGCAATTGCCACCCTGTCCCCTGGCCCAGCCCTCCTCTGCAGGTCATGTATCCCAGGGACCTGCCAAGGTGAGTAACATATTGCTTTTAATAGGAAGTGTCTGTGATGCAGAAACCAAGCCGAACTGTTGAGATTATCTGAATTCAATTTTTGAAGGGCTCCATCAGCAGTTTTTAATTTTTTTAAAAGGTATTGTGTTCTGAACATGATTCAATTGATTTATTATTAGTTTAATCAGGTAAATATGAAATATCGCATTTTCATATTTCTTATTGCATTTTCATATTTTATATACCTAAATAGCTACAGCTCAAGTTACACACCCAGCTACGGTAGTTTTTTGTATTTAGACAAATCCAATCAACAAAAAGGTTAGACCCGGTTCACACTGGGGCGGCACGACTTGTGCCGCGACTCTGCCGGGCGATCTCCACACGACTTCAGAGGTGACTTGCAAAATGACTTCTGTATTGAAGTCAATGCAAGTCGTCCCAAAGTAGTACAGGAACCTTTTTCTAAGTCGCTCCTATTAGACAGAATAACAACAAAAATATCCAGAAAAACGCATTTCAAAAAAGTTATAAATTGATTTGCATTTTAATGAGTGAAATAAGTATTTGACCTCTTCGCAAAACATGACAGTACTTGGTGGCAAAACCCTTGTTAGCAATCAGAGGTCAGAAGATTCTTGTAGTTGGCCACCAGGTTTGCACACATCTCAGGAGGGATTTTGTCCCACTCCTCTTTGCAGATCCTCTCCAAGTCATTAAGGTTTCCAGGCCACTCGGGACCTTAATGTGCTTCTTCTTGAGCCACTCATTTGTTGCCTTGGCTGTGTGTTTTGGGTCATTGCCATGCTGGAAAACCCATCCACGACCCATTTTCAATGCCCTGGCTGAGGGAAGGAGGTTCTCACCCAAGATTTGATGGTACATGGCCCCATCCATCATCCCTTTGATGCAGTTTTCCTGTTCCATTAGCAGAAAACCCCCCCCAAAGCATAATGTTTCCACCTCCATGTTTGACGGTGGGGATGGTGTTCTTGGGGTCATAGGCAGCATTCCTTCTCACATGGCGAGTTGAGGCCAAAGATCTTGAATTTTGGTCTCACCTGACCATAATACTTTAAAAGAGAAGTATTGGATTTTTTTTATAGCCCATATTCATACTTACCTAGGGGGATGCATCATTGGTCCCCCACCGCCTCTTCACTGAGAACCAAGCCACCGAACACCACTGATGGCTTGGTTCTCTCACCTCCCCTAGTGGAGAGCTGCTGCCTGTCAGCAGCTCTCCTGCTCTGCTCCTCCACGTTCATTGGAGCACTGAGCTGTGGAGGGGCGAGGAGCAGCCGTCTCGGTGGCTCGCTGAGAGGCTGAGACGCCTATCAGTCCATGCACCTGGCGGATCCAGACTTACAATATCGGGATGATGCCGTGCCTGGACTGATCTTGGTGACGTCAGCAGAGAGCAGACTTCCGGACCGCTCTCTGCCTAAAACGGGTCACAGGAGTGCAAAATGTATTGCACTTTTGTGACCCATAGGAGAAGCCCAGCCGAATGAGCTCAGGCTGGACTTCTCCTTTAACCCAGTTCTCCTCTGAATCATTCAGATGTTCATTAGCAAACTTCAGACGGGCCTTTATATGTAATATCTTGAGCAGGGGGACCTTTCTGGCGCTGCAGGATTTCATTCCTTTACATAGTGTGTTACCAATTGTTTTCTTGGTGACTGAGGTCCCAGCTGCCTTGAGATCACTGACAATATTCTCTTGTGTAGTTCTGGGCGGATTCCTCACTGTTCTCATGATCATTGAAACTTCACAAGGTGAGATCTTTCATGGAGCCCCAGACCGAGTGAGATTGACAGTTATTTTGTATTTCTTCCATTTGCGAATAATGGCACTAACTGTTGTCACCCTCTCACCAAGCTGCTTGGAGATGGTCTTGTAGCCCATTCCAGCCCTGTGTAAAGTCTACAATCTTGTCCCCGACATTCTTGGACAGCTCTTTGGTCTTGGCCATGGTGGAGAGATTGGAATCTGATTGGTTGATTGTTTCCGTGGACAGGTGTTTTTTTATACAGGTAACAAGCTGAGATTAGGAGCACTCCCTTTAAGAGAGTGCTCCTAATCTCAGTTCATTACCTGTATAGAAGACATCTGGGAGCCCGAAATCTTGCTGATTAATAGGGGATCAAATACTTATTTCACTCATTAAAATGCGAATCAATTTATAACTTTTTTGAAATGCGTTTTTCTGGATATTTTTGTTATTCTGTCTCACTGTTAAAATATTCCTACCGTTAAAATTATAGACTGATCATTTCTTTGTCAGTGGGCAAACTTACAAAATCAGCAGGGGATCAAATACTTTTTTCCCTCACTGTAGTGAAATCAATAAAGCAGTAGTCCTATTAGAATCTTCAATTATGAACAGTGGCAGCAATCTTCTGCGAACTGTTCCACAAAACATGTGACACGTGAGTCCGCTCATCTCTATACTGGACCTCAGAGCTTTCTCAGAGGTCGAAAGAGCTTTTCAATAATAGGTACGTCATTCCAATCTGCCTTTGGCCGTAGCTCCTCCCACCAACATCCTCCACAAGCTACAGCAACAAGAACATCATAAAACTTAAAAAAACAGCATTACACCTCACTGCCCTCCTTCAAATGTGCAACACGATGACATCGTCGGCAAGTACCACTCCTATACGCATTACGCCCCAAACTGAACTTCCTCAGTAGGTCCTTTTATTGTCTATTTGACTCTTACTTGAATAATATTTTATCTGGACTACTGAACATTGCTGTGGTGCTTTAGTTCTTAGTGCCATGTCTCATACTGCACAGCTCATGTAGTGGGAACCCCGTCAACATGGTGGGAGCTCCTAACAGTGTACATTATTTTCCAACTGGATTTTTTACACTGACTTGCTCTCAGCACCTGATTTTTCATGTTAGATGTAATATTTTATGTTTTGCTTATTGTATCAGGATGCAATGATTTGCATGGTTCTTCTGTAGTTGCTCCCTTCTATTTATATCCGTATAACCGGCAGTTTTTAAACATGTAATTTATAGTTGCCAGTTCTTTGGGCAGAATTCTACAAGCTTGCTTTATATGTCATGTGGGACTTTACTACACAATCTATGTAAAAAAATAAAAATATTTTTTTTTTTTTTTTAACTGTAAAACGGACAGGTAAATTACCCACAACATAATATATGTACCTGTACAATCAAGTGTATCTTTTGACAGATGAAATTATCTGTTATGCCATAATTGTGCAAGAAAAGCCATAATTTAAATGAATGGTTCATTCGATTTTTAGGGGGTGTGTACATTTTAAAATTGGTGAACTCTGCCCAGATCAGCACTGACACTCCTATACATGCAGTACACAAATCTGCCCATTGGTGGCGCTGTTACCTAGCTGTCTGGTCCTGTTCAACACTAACCTTGGCTTGGCAAATTGTATGCAAAACCTGCTATGTTGTTTAAAAGGGTGTTTTTAATTAAGATAATGCTAATCTCTGCAGGATCTAATGGAGCAACTTGAGAAGCAGGATAAGACAGTCAGAAAGCTGAAAAAGCAGTTGAAAGTATTTGCAAAGAAAATCGGGGAGCTGGAAGGTAATATGCTGCATCTGCTTTTGTATCATACAGTTTAATCTGAATAATACTGTTACCTTGATTTTCTCATCCCATGTGGCTTTATGAGAATTCTGTAAACTGAGGATATTTTTTTTGCTCTGACATTCATTGAGGAGATGTCAAATAGTTTCAGCGTGTACCATGGTAAAAATGTCTGCAGAAACATTTTTATTTACAAAAAGTTTTATTAATATTCAATCCAACATATTAGTTTGACAATTTGATGGTTACATAGCAAAGAAAACATATAGTAAAAAAAAAAAGAAAAAGAAAATAAAGAAAAATACTCGAGTCTTATAAGTTCCAAGACAGGCGATACAAAAATCTAGAAGGTCTGCATAAGCATTTTCAATACAAATTCCATGCTATTAACTGGGATCTAGCTCCCCTATAAGTGGATGTTACTGTGTTGCAGGAAAACCAAATAAGATATCTCATTGGGCCTCCATCTTGGTGATGGTGGTTTTTTTAGATTTCGGATTTATTAAAGTGTCATAAAAACCCTCACCCAGATTTGCATATCATGACAAATTAATATACCAGTATAGGCAACTGTAAGTAGAACTGATAAAAAAATTAATCCAAATACAGTGGAACCTTGGTTTACGAGTAACGCGGTTAACGATCGTTTTGAAAGACGAGCAACTTTTAAAAAAAAATCCTGACTTGGTTTGAGAGTGTTGTCTTGCAAAACGAGCATAATTCAAGCTAATGGGGTGTGCAGTACCACATTTGGCCAGAGGTGCGGGGGCGCCGGGGACACTCAGAGCCGTTCGGAAATACTCGGAATCGCTCGGAAATACTCAAACACTTGGAAATACTCTGTTCCTGAGTGTTTCAGAGCCTTTCCGAGGGTTTCCGAGATCAGCCGAGCTGTCCCCGAGTATTTCTGAGGCTCTCCGGCACCCCCCACCTCTGGCCACATGTGGTATTGCATGCCATAGAAGTCAATGGGGAACAAATTATCTTTGTTTCCATTGACTTCTATGGGGAAACTTGCTTTGATATGCGAGTGCTTTGGATTACAAACATTCCCCTGGAATGGATTATGCTCGTAATCCAAGGTTCCACTGTACCTTATTTTATTCTCTATTTATGCTGGTCAGGTGACTTTTATTCACATGCTCTGCACTGTGAAATCAGTGGGCAGAGCAACCATTAAACCTCTGCCGTATCCTGCAGAAATCACTGCAGGAAGTTTTCTTTCTTTTTCCTGTGGCTGCCCGGCATCGATAGGCAGTCACATGGTTTAACTGAAAAAAAAAGTATTCCAAATTAAATGAAAAGAAAATGAATCAACAACCGTTTAAGCAATTATTCCTATCTTAAATAACGATAATAAAATAAATGAATTAAAATGGTGTTAAACTATTTTTTTTTTAATGGACCCTTAAGTGGTTTGTTCCATAATGCGCTAGTATGCACCACATACTAGCACAGACTTACCTGTCAAACAGTGCCACCTATTGCTGCACTGTCATTGTTGCCGTTGGTCCTGGGCGCTTCCATCTCTGTCTCGTCTTCCATCAGTTTCTGCCGCTTGATTGGCCGGACTGTGATGATGTCGCTCCTCCACATGTCTACAGGGAGGCACATCATTGCTGCACAGATCTGATGCTGTACATGTACTCTGAACTGCCCATGCTTGGCTTAGTGTACATGAAAGCTGACAGGCAAAGGGAAGCATTTATGACAGTAGATAGAGACCAATAAAGTGTCTTCTGTCATTAAATCCCTACCTGGCAGCAATTTTTTGGAAAATTGCGTTAAATACCACTTTTAACAATATTTGTTTTGAATGGCGGAGTTGGTTCTGAGCCCCAGTTATTGGGAGGGACTGATAGAAGAGGAAAAAAAACTAATGTCACTAAAAAGTGATATGAGACAGCTTTTAGAATTTAGGAAATTAATGGCGTCCCAACAAGTACCAAGGGGAGCATGCACAATAGGAGTGGCAACGTAGCACAGGATTGCCTGCGATGGCGTTGTCACTGCCAATGGGGTGGTGCATGGATATTGTCAGGCAACCAAGTGTAGCGGCCTCCCCTCTCTCCTCTTTACTCTTCTTGCTCTGGCTCTCGTCTAGGGGTACTCTGAAGGAGAGAGTGTGGGGTCACCACGCCAAGTCCCCCTGCAGAGTATGTGCAGTGAGAGACAAACCTCTTTTACCTTCGGGTCGGTGTTCTGCATCCGGAGACCTCCTCCTGGTTTTCTCGAACAGTGTCTGCCAGTAAATGAGCCCCACACCACTAAAGTCCAACACTCCTTTATTCTTCCAATAACAGAGTAATGCACAGACAATTGGACTCCCTTAACGAACAGAACAGACATGGGGGGTGTGGATGCGAGTAGGCCCAGGCACAATGAACTCTCCACTTTCCTTCCTGATAGTGGGTTGCGGTCTCCGAGCGAAGGGGGATTTCCTTACAGGCGGTCTCCGATGGGAGGCTCACCTGTCACCGGCAATATGCTGCACCAGGTCTTCAAGCAAGTATCTCCCACCGGTCCATTACGCCCTCCGGATTAGGGTACCCACTCCCGGGGTTCCCTAGGATCTCCTTCCCTCGCGGAACTCAGTGTTGGGCACTGAGCTCCAGACCTCCATCCGAGTACCTCACCCCAGGCTAAAGGTGCCTGGGATGGAACACGACCTCCGAACGTCCTCTAGGCCTAGGCCGCCTAGGGAACCGACACGAACCACCGCCCACAGGCTGAAGGTGCCCGGGACTCGACCCCGTGACAAAGATGGCCAGCCGCTTTATACCCTCTCCCAGCAAGCACGGCGGGTTCCCCGCCCCACCATACCGCTGCAGAGGGAGGACAAAAAGGGAGCACGGCACACAGCAATGGTTCAACCCCAGTCCAAGGCGACAGCGCCACCCGCTGGGCTGCAGGGAATTGCACATCACTGGTGTCTCTGCCAGTTTTAAATACACAGGAAAGTGTATACCCGCTACACAAGTATTTATAAAGATCGAACAGATGAATGGTAGTATGCATATGCACACTAGTATAGGACCTAATTTTAAAGACACATATACAAAGAAATATTTTGGGTTTAATGACACTTTAATACATTAACTCTATGTACTCAGTTAGGATTAATGGACACTCAAGGCACTACATAAACACCAATTTCTATATTTACAATGCAGAACTTTATACAGTAGATGCTGAACAAAAGAAAACAGTGTCTCACATTATAAATATAGATATTGGACTTGAATGCAATACTCCACATATTTTTAAATCAATAAATTATTATTAGTTTAATCAATTTTAGCATGGTTTCAATCCAATCAGTGTTATAGCATATAGAAGCTCCAACCTCTAGATTATGCAAAGCTTGCAATGAGGCTATAGAGTCAAGAGGGGTGTAAAGAAAGTAACGATCAAAACCAACATTTCTCTTCCGTTCCTGGACAGACACAGCAGAAATCTTGACAGTAGGGTGTTAGCCTTCTATTAGGAGATGACTAGGCAGAAACAGCATGTTAAGTGTTTAAACACATCAAAAACTGTACAGTACCGCCAGGGGGCGGTCCCTCTAGGTACAACCCCTCTCCCTGCATGTAGTAGCTCAGTTTTTTTCTGCCTAGCATAGGAGAAGGACATGGCTCCCTGTGGGCCCATGGGTCCTGTAGATTTTTTCTACTTTTTGATCCTGAGATCTACTATCAACTGCTGACTGGGTGACAGGCTGGACATCAGATCCTTGTAGTCCCCCCAGTTTCGGCCATCAAGCATGTGCCGACCTTTAGCTACGCGCTGGGTCGTCAA
Organism: Rana muscosa; assembly: GCA_029206835.1. Classification (NCBI taxonomy): domain Eukaryota; kingdom Metazoa; phylum Chordata; class Amphibia; order Anura; family Ranidae; genus Rana; species Rana muscosa. The sequence goes on along the minus strand of CM055118.1, from coordinate 523,634,255 downwards.
CGACATGCCCTGTTGCTCCAGGAGTGGCCGGTGAGCTATATGCTCCGGGGCACACATATGACCGGGCTATATGTCTGTGTCACAGTGTGCCGGGCCTACAGCCATGCTGTAACCGCGCGGACATTGGGTCTGTCAGGTATGCCGTCAGCTAGTCCACGCAGGACGGGTAAGTAGCAGGCCCCCTGCTCCAGCAGGGTGGCACGGCTGGGCATTCTCGGGGAGGTCGATAGGGGGTTCCACCCTTCCTTTCCTCTCTGCCTTCCTCCCCTCCTCCCTAGGCTCTGGGAAGCTAGGATGGATGCGTGTAACGGGGGTCCACCTGGGGGGGGGCTCCATCCTATGGCTGGGGGCTGCACAGTGGGTCCGCTCTCCTGGGGGTGCTGTCCGCTTGTCATGTGTGTAAGGGGGGACATCCTTCGAGGGCCCCCGGGAGTTCGCTGCATAATGTGTGTGTTTTTTTCTTTACTACATGCGGCCGGCGGCCATTTTGGCGGCGTCAGTCGCTGTTTTTTGTATCTGCGCTCGGCGGCCATTTTCTTGTAGTCCACGCGCTCTTTTTACAGGGCGGCGGGTCGGCGGCCATTTTGCAGTGGAGTTTTTGCCTCTAGTCGTCATGTTAACGGCGCAAACCGCTCCAGCACACTTCTGAGAGACAGTGACACAGGGAGAGCACCTTAGGAGGGATAGTGCGGACGGCGGCTGTGCAGTACCTGGTCCGGGTGGTGAGTCCTCATTTTTCTCTGTGGCAGCTAGGAGGGTGGTCCGTGTACCTTGCCTTACATCCCTAGGGGTGTCAGGCGAGTGGGTCAGCATGGCGTCAGAAGCGGACGCCTCTTCCCCAGACATACCCAAGTTGGCAACTGGTGCCCCTGCACCTGCTGTATCTGTGGACGCTATGTCGGCGGTCTTGGAGGCTTTTGTTGCCAGGGTGAAAGCGACGTGTGGGCAAAAGGGGGGTAAAAACCGCCCCCTCCATCTTCCGGGGACAACTCTGACACAGAATCGGGCCCAGCTACTGCTCCCGGCCCTGGTTCTGATGTGTCTGAGGATGCGGACTTTGACCGTTCGGACAGTGAGGATGACTCCGGGTCAGGGGCAGCGCATGATAGGGCGCTTGTAAGAGCACTTATCACCGCGGTGCGGTATACTCTGAAAATGGAGGATACGGCGGAGGCGACAGAGATGTCAGTCCCTTTTGGATTCCGTAAGCCGACCTGCACTGCTAAGGTGTTTCCTTGTGTACCTTATCTGGATAAGCTTTTATACAAGGAATGGGATCGGCCACAAAAGGTCTTTTCAGCCCCAAAATGTTTAGCGGTCCGTTACCCCTTTGAGGAGAATTTCCTAAAGAAATGGACTTCCTCCCCGACAGTGGACCGCCCTGTGTCCAGACTAAACAAGGTGACCACGATTCCGGTGGAAGGGGCTCCTGCCTTCAAGGACCCCGCAGACAGGCGGGCTGAGGTTGTGGCCCGCTCCCTGTTCACGGTGGTGGGGTCCGTGGTAGGGTCCGCAGTGCGTCCTGTCGTGGCCGGGGCTCTAGTGTCTCAGACACTTACTGAATGGGCAAAATTGTTGCACCAGGGGTTAAAAGAACATTGCGTTCCCCCGGACTGTGTGGAACTGGCCGACCAGTTGGTACAGGGCCTTAAATTTGAATCAAAAATATGTCTAAATAATCATTTAAACATTAGTAGCGCTAAAAGGATTGAATGGGTGCACAGTCCATAGAAAATGTGCTTGCATAAACACTCCTAAATGCATAGTCTATATGAACTCTACTATCAGAGTAAATTCATAAAAAAGTTTATATCAATGGCGATGAACCATATGAAATCCCAAGAAGAGATGGTCTTCCTCCGCACACTGCTTGTCTGCTAATCCCCAAAGGAAAAACACTTACCAGATGTAAGCGAGTTCAGAGAATATCATTGCATCTCAGATGTCATCCAGCTGGAGTGTGTCAGCTATGTTGATCTTAAGCTGATGAATGGATCCCATATACTCGTTATCAGTGGTCTCCAAAAGCCTCCATCTATATATGACTCGTTATAAAAAAATATAAAGGGTGCACATAGCGTGATCCAGTAAAGAATTCTTTATTTAGAAAATTTAATTTTCGAAATAAAGATTTATTTACTGGATCATGCTATGTGCACACTTTATATTTTTTTATAACGAGTCATATATAGATGGAGGCTTTTGGAGACCACTGACAACGAATATATGGGATCCATTCATCAGCTTAAGATCAACATAGCTGACACATAGATGCCCATCGTCCCTGGATTGCCAAATCCGGGTGAGCCACCTGGTCAGGACCTCCCTGGTTTGGTGGCTGACTTCCCCGACTCTTCAGTCCGGGAAGTTGTTCCTTCCTTTTCACTGGACGGCGATCACAACGGACGCCAGCCTTACCGGTTGGGGGGGAGTCTGGGGGGTTCTGTCGGCCCAGGGTCGCTGGACTCAGGAAGAATCCCGCCTGCCGATCAATGACCTGGAACTTCGGGCGATCAGGCTGTGCCTCTCCAAGTAGTCTCAGAGGCTACAAAGACGTCCAGTCAGGATCCAGTCGGACAACGCCACGGCGGTGGCGTATGTCAACCATCAAGGAGGAACAAGAAGCTCGGCTGCAGCGGCGGAGGTCGCTCACATCCTGAGGTGGGCAGAACAGAGCGTGCCGGCTCTGTCGGCTCTACCATGCTGAGGGCACGGAAGTCGTCCTCTCGGAAGATTTACCATTGTACGTGGAAGGCTTACATCTCTATGTGTGAGGAGCTGAAGTGGCATCCGCGAGCATATTTGGTTTCCAGGGTCCTGCTGTTTTTACAGCATGGGGTGGTCCAAAAACTTAACCAAAGTATAATTAAGGGGCAGATTTCAGCCTTGGCTGTTTTCTTTCAACGACCCTTGGCGGCTCACTCGCTGGTGAGTACGTTTGTGCAGGGGGTTCGACATGTGGCCCCTCCGGTACGTCCTCCACTACCTCCGTGGGACTTGAATCTGGTCCTCTCAGTACTTCAGGGACCGCCGTTTGAGAACATTTATTACATTAGTCAGACGGGTTTCTGAACTGGAGGCCTTGTCATGCAAGGCTCCTTATTTAATCTTTCACAAGGAAAAGGTGGTGCTGCGTCCGCAGCCGTCATTTCTTCCTAAGGTCGTTTCGGCTTTTCACCTCAATGATGTACTTCCGTCTTTGTGTCCTCGTCCGTCGCATCCCAAAGAGGCTGCGTTGCATTCCTTGGACTTTGTCCGAGCTCTGCGGGTGTACCTGTCTGCTACTGCTCTGTTCCGGAGGTCGGACTCACTGTTTGTCTCGGTGGTTGGTCCTAAGAAGGGTCTGGCGGTCTCGTCGGCCACCATCTCTAGGTGGATCAGACAGATCGTGATTCAGGCCTATGCCCTAAAAGGGCGGCCGCCTCCCTTCCCAGTCACGGTGCATTCGACCAGGGCAATAGGTGCCTCTTGGGCTTTCCGACATCAGGTGTGTAAGGCGGCGACCTGGTCGTCCGTTCACACCTTCACAAAATTTTACAGGGTTGATGTGAGTGCATCTTCGGATGCTTGCTTCAGGCCGCAAAGTTTTGCAGGCGGCTGTTTAGAGTTGCAACTTCTCTGTTGAGGAGCTCTGGTTGTTTGGGGTGAAGTTTGTTTAATGCTGTTTTCCCACCCCTTGTTTTTTGATACTGCTTGGGGACGTCTATACTGTAAAGATTGCTGCTGTGTCCGTCCATGAACGGAAGAGAAAATAGGATTTTTGTACTCACCGTAAAATCCTTTTCTCTTAGTTCATGGACGGACACAGCACCCACCCCTCCTTTTTTTATGTTTGTACTGCTTTTTGACGAACTGAGCTGCTACACGCCCCCATGTGTTTAAACACTTAACATGCTGTTTCTGCCCAGTCCTCTCCTAATAGAAGGCTAATACCCTACTGTCAAGATTTCTGCTGTATCCGTCCATGAACTCAGAGAAAAGGATTTTACGGTGAGTACAAAAATCATATTTTTAAGTCCTCTCCTATCTATCCAAAAAAAATTAGCTGGAGTTAGTCTTTAATAGAACAATGGACTTCTGGGAAATCTGATTCACTTAGTTGGGATACATTAATACCCCTTAGAATGGGTAGTTAGGACATGACGCATCCAGACTTTGGTCTTCCTGGTGTGCTGTAGGGTTCTTTTGTTATAAATGCCCTCTGGTTTCTATATAATTACAGTTTGCATATTTCATTTGTATTACAGTTGGTCAAATGGAGAATGTGTCTCCTGGTCAAATAGTAGATGAACCTATTCGTCCACTCAATATACCACGTAAGGAGAAAGACTTCCAAGGAATGCTGGAGTATAAGAAGGAGGATGAAACAAAATTAATTAAAAATCTTATATTGGGTAAGTATTTGCAAATGTATTTTTCCTATGTATTCTGATCCATAAGCACGACTATACACCAGCAAATCAAGGCTCTCAGCCTGACCTAAATTTCAAACGTATGGTGAAATATATAGAGCTGTGCTGGCTGGTATGGTAATTAAATGGCTGGAGGAAAAGTTTGGTGATTGTCTACCAATATAGTCACTCTGAATAATTAATGGAGAGTTGCCAAATGAGCAAATTGACCATAAGGCCTCATGCCCACGGGCGTTTTTTCAGCCGCGTTTTTGAGCGTTTTTTACAGCTTAAAAACGCCTGTCCATGTTAGTCTATAGCTTCATGCCCACCTAGGCGTTTTTGAGCTGTAAAGAGCATAGGCGTTTGTAAGCTGTAAAAAAAACCCAGGGCCAGTGCGTTCCTCAGCGTCAGAACTAGGCAGGAAAAAACGCGAGCGTCAAAAAACGCGCACTAACGCGCAAAAAACGCGCACTAACGCGCGGTCGCGTTTTTAGCTCCGACGTTTTTTTTTTTTTTTTTTTTTCAAAAAAAAAATAAAAAAAATATATTTACAATAACATGGACAGGCGTTTTTAAGCTGTAAAAAACGCTCAAAAACGCAGCTGTAAAAACGCCAGTGGGCATGAGGCCTAAATGTTCAGTGCATGGGGAATGATCTACCTCACTTCTACTTGGTGATAATGAACAGCTGTTATCATCTGCTTTGTCATTTGGAATAAATTGAAGATGATTTAGTAAACCTAGGCTACCTATACACTGACCGCGATGTTTTAGCAGTAAGTAATTGACCTTGTGATACTAAAGCAGTGTAAAGCTGGCCATAGATGTGTCAGTTTTTTATTAATTCAACAAATGGGTTGAGCAAAAAAATGGACCCCGCTGTGTCTTTGTATCCTGACAACAGGGAGACTTTCCTGCCGTCTGTATACACAGATCAGCCATGCAAGCTATAGCCAGCAGCACTGATCAAGTGGCTAAAATACAACAGTGGTTGATCAGTAGATCGACTTCTGTTCAACCACTGTGGCCATATATAGATTGAAGTTTGGTCAGTCCCTGCTGAACCAAATGAATTTCAGTCCATGTATGGCCAGCTTAAGAGTTAGTGAGTACATGGTAATAGCAGTTAAACACATATACATTGTCTGAGCCTTAACAAACATAATAAAAATTGTGCTTAAAAAAAAAAACTTCTAAAACCACACGGTTAATTGAAGTAAAATATTGGCTTTAAAAGAGAAATATGGCAAAAGTTTTTTTTTGGACACACTTCTCTTCTGCACTCCTGTGACCCAGATTCAGCTGACTTCACAGACCCTGTCCAGGTTCTGCAAGGATCCCGACTTTAAAGTCAGGATCCACCCAGCGTGCCGCTGAGAGCCTGAGCCAGCATCTCCTGCCCCCTCCACAACCTGGCGTTTCAGTGAGCGTTGCAGGGGCAGAACAGAGAGCTGGTGAATGACCATGTTCACTCTCTGCTCAGCGAACCCCGAGCACTGAGTGATCAGCAGTCGTGTGATTGCTCGGTTCTCCATCTTAGAGCCGGCGGGGAACAGCTGCAGCATTGGAGCGATGCTGCAGCCAGCCATATAGGCGAGTATGTATATATATTTTTTTATTTTACGCACTTCTCCTTTAAGTTGTGGTAAACTGTACAGTTAACAGAGACATGGTTGTCTGCATTTACACAGAGAGGAGATTGTTATTGGCGCAAGGATGGACACTGAACATGCAATCTATGGATAGACAAGGGAAAATGATTCATATAAATGGCTCCTAATACTAGAGTCCATAACAAACGAAAGTCATTTTGGCATCCAGGTGCAGCTCACTGAGGCGGCTCTGTGTGAAAGCAAGAAGCAGCTCTAGAAAGGGGCTTTCTAAATGTAACTGTATGGTTAAAAATGGTTTATTAACAGTGAAAAAAACTACTAACAAGTGTAGTCATAAAGTGGGCATGTACAGTAGCAAAGGCACTTTGCAGGACAGATCCTTGGCAGCACACTCAGGGAGGCGGTCCACGAGGGACACTGTCATCTGTTCAGGGTGAGCGAGCAGTCAGCGTCGGTGGATTCCAGCACTTCCGGTTCTATGGAACGCACTGGCAGAGCAGCCTTCACACTCTCCCGGCGGCAGCGTGAGAGTGTGAAGGCTTCGGCTTCGGTCTGCATTGAGGTGCATTGCATTAGAAGCTAATTACGTATTTGCATACATTATACAGAAGTCAGAACACTGTCAAGATTTGAGCAGATGTGCCTGAAGGGGAACCCTTTGAGACACTCGTTATCATATTTTTATGCAACATTAATCAATTTAGAAACACCACAAGAACTTACGTTCCTTCAGGCATGGGAGAGGGATTTGGGGGATGACATTCTCTCAAGAGCAGAGATAGGATTCTGGTATTTACCCAAAAGGCCTCCGTAGCGATTGACAAAACACAAGCTTATACAGATTCAAATGTACAACATCAGTCCAAATTAATATACATATATATATATTGCCGTACCAGGCAGCCATTTTCATCCACACTTCAAGACTATAAATGGAAACAGTCCACACTCTATAAATCCTTACCATCCTGAATACCCGGACACCATTTTCCTTTAACCACTTAATAATAAAGAAGAAGGGGTAAGAAAGAAAGAAAAAGGGTATAAAATTTTAACTAGATGGTACAGAACACCATCTGTACTACATTGAATATACCGCCAGATGACAGATGTCTGCTGGAGGTGTCATGCGGCGGAGGGTACGTTATTACATATTTTCTGGGATTGTGTGAAAATCAAGGAGTTTTGGAGAATGGTGATAGAAATCATTAAAACAATAACAGGAGTGTCTCTAGAAGACAGACCGGCAGCCATTCTATTACTTGATATCCCTATATCAGTGGAAAAATATAAAAACTCACTGCTGAGACACCTTCTTATAGTTCGCCAGAATCGCAGAAATCCAACAAATGGAAAATCTTACTATGGCAATGAAAGATCAAGATGGGAGGTACCGGACGATATGGGCCCCCTACCTGAAGTACATGGAAAGGGATAAGAGAAAAATTGAGAAAGAAAGGAGGAACCGGACCGGGGGGGGGGGGAATGGGGGTGTGAGAACGAGGGAGTTTGATTCTTCCCATCCCCTTGCTTCTTTTTTTTTTTTTTATTGTATTGAGAAAGGAGCTGGAGGCAAAAGAAGTAAAAGATAATTCACATTGAACTAATGAACCGATTAGGAGATAAGAGAATATAAGATGGTAATACTTAGGTTGGTACAGAAGGATGGCATAAGAATGTGGAAAATTACAATGTGAATGTGAAAATTAAAAAAAAAAAAAATTTATAAAAAAAAAAAAAAAAGAAGCCCATTTACCACCAAGTTTTTAGTGCATGTTACCTTTTATGCAGCACACTGCATCACAAATTGCGCCTTGTAGTGTTGGTGCAGTGCTTTGCAGCACAGGTATTTTTGTGGCGATTCGGAATTTGTGGGATTTAGGAAACTGATGCGCCAGATTGTACCTCGCTGCCTCCTAAGCCGTTACCAGTCATGAATCCTCCACCTTGTTTCCTGTGTAAAGCACCTTAGGCAGCTCATAGACGGTGCAACTTTCTTTCCTGCAACCACATTTCCCCCATTAATGCAGGCAATGCGGACAGGGGAATCCCTCCTGCCAAACAATTGTCTTCTCCCGGTAGCAACGGGTGGGGGAAGCTGTCCCCACCGGGAGAAGACAGTGATTATCGCTAGCGGCTCTAGCAGCTGCTTGCGATAATCTGAATCGAATCTGGCAGGCTGGTTGTACCCAAGCTGATAGATTGATCAACTTGGTACATTCAGCCTGCCCATTAATGGTTTGAATCTTGGACGGTTCCTGACCTTAGTTTGGCCACTCATCCTAAGCTGCTGATGGGTATAGCCGAGTGGGTAATTACATGGGTAATAATCTTTAGCTCTGTCTACAAGAGATGAGCTGATGTGATTAGCTAGCTGCATGGGCTGCTGGATCAAGCAGTTCAGCAAATTTGAGTTTTTTTGCCAGCTTGCAGTACGCGGCCTTAGATCAGCACTGCATTAATTTTGTAGTAGTTGCACCATTTCATGTCACCCAAACTTTGAGAAGGTAGTTCAACAACTTACATTTTTCTAACTCTCCTCCATTGCTTATACTGGTCTGCATTTTGTTCCCTTTCTGCTCTGTTCACTAGCCAGAGCAAAGTAAAAGCCCTGTGTAAGCTCTAAAGCCTCGTACACACGACCGTTTTTCTCGGCAAGAAAACTGCTAGGAGAGCTTTTTGCCGTGAAAACCGTTTGTGTGTGTGTATGGTTTCTCGACAGGAAAACTGCCGGGAATCTCGACGAGAAAAATAGAGAACCTGCTCTCTATTTTTCTCGTGATTCTCGGCAGAGTGTTTCCTGCTGAGAAAACCGGTCGTCTGTATGCTTACCTGTCCAGGTAAACCTGCGCATGCTCGAAAAGACTTTGACGCATGCGCCGTATCATACAAGGTTAGTGTGGGGTGTAGCAAGATGGCTGCGACGGCATTGAATGTGACGAGCGCCGGCTCGTCGTAGTCGATGACGTCACCGCGTTCTTGCCATTCAAAAGAACTGTGTTTTTTTGAAGTGTCTGTCTGTACACAGGGCTTGGCAAGACAAGCTTGTCAGGAAAACCGACGGTTTTCAAATAGACGGGATTCCCGCCCATGTGTACAGGGCTTCAGTCATCAATCCTCACTTGGCAGTGCTTGGGAATTGTGATTGGTTACTTTACCGCCCAGCACTGCATTTCTGAGAGGGGAGGGTAGACCGTTGCATGCACTTCATACACAGGAGTACCAAGTATTTCACTTTATTTCAAAAGGCACACAGAGGGGTGGAGGGAGAATATGAGCTGTAAATAACCAGGAACTTTAAATATACATTTTCTGTAATCACTTTATATTTCTTTACCAGAGCTAAAGCCCCGCGGTGTTGCTGTGAACCTTATTCCAGGATTGCCGGCATATATATTGTTTATGTGTGTGCGCCATGCTGATTACCTCAATGATGACCAGAAAGTTCGCTCTCTTCTCACATCAACAATTAACGGTATTAAAAAGATCTTAAAGGTGAGTTTTCATCTTTTCCCTCTGATCTGATATCTCTGATCCTTTATTCTTCCTTTTGGAGGTTTGTTTGATTCATAACTAATATTTTAAATAATAGTAAGCAGCTAAGAATTGGATGGCATCTGGGAAAAGTTGATATTCATAAAAAGTAACTTTTATTTGTGTAGTCTTTTAAAATGTTACAAATATAGACAAAAATGGTGCCGCGATCCTGTGTGATCCCAAATCATTGTTCCTGTCTGACAACCTTACCATCATAAAATAATAAGGTATATCTCAAATTATAAATGTCCAAAAATTGTGATCCAAACCGTGATTAAATAGTCTTTAAAATGTCCTTTGGTATATATGTGATTATATACACCACCAATTCCAGCGGTATCGTAAGAGTTGTTGGTATTTTCAAACATGCATCAACATAAATGGTGTCCCCCTCTATGTGATCAAACATTCAGCATGCAAAGGTGACTATCCCCTCACCCGATGTGCCCTCACCTTTGGCGATCTAAAATGATGTTTCTCTCCTTATGGGTACCTCTTGATCTGGGTCCTCCTCTCCTTAGGGTTATCCCCACTCATCCACATCTACCTGAACAACACGGGAGAAGTCAAAGATCATCGAGCACAGTGTTGCCTCCTCACACCTGATTTAAACATCGAATTGATTTACTAACGTGTTGCAATCACATGCATTGCACGGCAATCATGGGTTTAATTTAAGTGATGAGGAGGCAACATATCACCTCCTCACCACCTGTCAGATACACTCGGATCGCTTTTCAGAAGAGCAGCCGTGCCTGCTGCACTTGTGAATGAGCCCTTAGTTGCATTCTGGCAGTGGCACCCTTAGGACTCGTTCACACTTAAACTTGGAGGTTGTAAATTCCTGCGGTTGAGTCGCGGTTCAGTGGGAAAGCAGCCCTATACTATTATTCTGTGTATTGCTTCACGCTGACCTGAAGATCTCTTCTTTCCTGCTGCTGGCCCCACTCTGGAGACCGCTAGCCTGGATAAGAGGTGGAGTGCAGTTGGCATCACTCCGCATCGGACAGGAGCCAGCACTACAGAGGAGACATTGGCTTATGCGGCTCTTGCTTCCTACTACAGCTCCAACTTTACAAGTAGTTTCTCTGCATTACATTCTGTTTGATGCTCTGGAATGGCGGGTCAGCAAGCCCAGACCGCAATCTACCAGTCACCTGTTCACGATCTACTGGTAGATCGCAATCTACAGGTTGCTCACCCCCGTATTAGACTAATGTCTTTCATATAATCATGGTCCACCATTTATAAGGACTATATAACATCTGGGAAAGTAAAAATTAGAAACTGAAAACCTTTAAAGAATATGTAAACCCAACATGTCATATTCATGATATGTGCCAGCTGTACCATGTACTTCTATGAAAAAGTATCCTGTTCTCTTTGTATTGCTTCCTTTATGTGAAATCCCTGGTGTTCCTGCCAGTCTGCTTCCTATGTTAAAAAAAATGACCACACTAGGCATGAGAGCACAGCCTGGTCAGTTTTCTAGCTGTGTTGAGAACTCAGCCTGCTCTCCTTCAATAGTCATACTTGTGCTGACACCCCCCCCCCCTTTTCCTGCACAGCCATTCATTAGAAAGACCAGTGTGTTGCGGTTTCTCCTCCCCCAGCTCTCAGAACCACGTATGCAGCTGAAAACAGAGGATATGTGATCACTTTTTTTTTAAAAAGGGGGTATTTATAATGTTTTATATTTTTACACAAATGTTTTGCCTTACATATCTTTTTAAACTGAATGGGTTGTTTTACAAGGTGAGGGTTTACAAATACTTTTATCCAAAGTACACCTCTATTGATGATACGTAATAGTACACCCAAAGCGGAATATGTATGCCAACCAGCGGCCTCCTCAAACACCGTCACTCCACTAGTAAAATTGTAGTCCACATGGTAACTTTGTAAGTAAAATATCTGATATTCAGCTCCTCCGGGGTAAACAATTTGACAAGCTGTGTACATCTTGCAAGTTTTAAAGTATATATACCAGTCAAAACGAGGGATGCCTCCTAGTATAACCAGAAGTTTGAAAACAGGAGTGACCACTTCATGGATGGCCTCGGGTGAACAAATCACCTTGGGTTTGACAAATGTAATGTTTACTCAAATGAAAGTAAAAAAATTAAACCGCATTTCTGTGCATCCAGTAATCTGACCCAGTAAAAGGAAGCTGGTAATTGTCAATAATTGATTCATGATTAATTACCAGCTTTTCTTTTTTATAAATGTGTAGCGCTACCCCCAGTTAAGAGAGCCGCTGATTTGTTTTCTCGGGCCCTGCACACAGCACCGCCAACCCCCGGCAATCTGACTCGACCCACTCTGGCACAGTTAGTCTAGGGATAGCTTCCTATCACTCTCAGGTGTATGATACTTAACAGTTCCTAAAATAGACAAACAACTCTCTGAGTCAGGAATATGAATAAGTAATAGCTTTACTATAAAATGGTGGCATAAAAACATGACATGCAACACTTACATGGGTCTGCAGAAACCCTGTACCAACCAATGCTACAGAGGCAGCACTATAAAATGGCGCCGCGCAGTATCCACCACGCGGAGCTATTATGGCGTGCGCGCCCTAAGACACAGCAACACAAATTTAATAACTTTCCCCACCTATGTCAGGCCTGACAGTGTATGAAATAGTCCCCTTTCCCTGCGGGAGTAATATTTTCTTCACCGGCCAGCTTTCGTTGGTGCACTTGAAGAAATGAACCAATTGTAATCCAAAAGGGTGGTAACTTGTAACAACAGTATGCAAACGGGGGGGGGTAGGCACTTCAACTCTGTCCCAACTACCGGACCCCCAAAGAACACTGGTGAGCGAACAGTGGGCCTAGGCAGTCTATAGGCCTGAATATAACTCAGTCTATGGATATGGGCAGGTGCCCGCTCACCGCTCCAGGCGCGATACCAGCCTGGGTCTTCCACCGCGTGTGTCCGTCGCACACAGCGTCTGCAACCGATCGGGTCCCCGATCCAACTGGAGTCCTACACTGACGATCCAGGATCCACCCAGGTTCCGCAGGACGGTGAAAGGCTCTTCGGACTTCGGGTAAGGCCTTAGGCTTTAGGCCTTACCCCACAGCAGATCCGCGCAGGATGACTTGATGCTTGACGCGCATTGTCCCAAGAGAGTGAGCTTCTCCCCGCCCCTCCCTTAAGTAACCTCTCCCATGAGTCTCTGCGGCGGAACCTCCGCCCTGAGGCCGAATGGGGCTCTGGGTACTGTAGTCCCGGAACCCTAAAGAAGACCCCGCTACACACTCCCCCCACTTGAACTCTTTGGTCCCCAAAGATAACATAATCTCCAACTACAGATCTCATAACATCCATCAATCCTTCATATGACGTCGGCAGAGGAAATTCCCACCAAAAACAAGGTAGTGAACTCCCCTGCCCACAGAACACACTAATATTAGTATCCTGTCTAACTGTGCCAAAGAGTGAGTTGGGGCTGCCTCCCACTAAATGAACAGCGGGAGGGTCATGGTCTTCCATACTCCTTCTAGCAGTGACTACAGTGTCTTCCGCACTTTCACCCATCTGTGGGTAAGTTAGTCTCCTGGGAGGTTTTATTGCCCTCCGCTTCCTCTGTCCTCTTGGGCTTTCTGTTGGAGCAGACTCTTCTTCTGTTTCTAACTCAGGGCTTCCCCCTTCCTCGGGAACATCCGGTTCCGGAGCAGGAAGGTACATGGCTTCTCTTGGATCTTCCTTTTCAGATGGTTCACTGGCACTTTCCCAAGCATCCATCCAAGGACAGGAAGGGATAAACTCTGTTGCTTCTGCATTCAGTATGGAGTTCCCTAAGAATGATGGGCACCCGGTTGACTCCTTCACCGGGGCCCGCTGAAGTTTTCCGGCGGCTTGCGGTTGTTCATCTTCCTCTTTTTGGGACTGGAACACACTCTGGCCGCGTGACCAACTCCTCCACAGTTGAAACAGATCATATCCCCCTTATCTTCCAGGGATGCGGGTGCTGAAGTATTTGGAAACAACTCCTTCCTTGGGCTGTTCCTCTCAGGTACCCTTGACTCCTTTTCCATCAGGGAGGTCAACATTCCCAACACTTGGGACATCTGTGACTTTAAGGTATCCACCTCTGCGTCTCTTTCTAAGGTCGTGGCGGCCCTGACCATCACTGGAGGGGGCTGCACCAGCTCAACTGGTTGGCTCCTTTTCTTCTCCTCCAACATAGCTTCTTCTTCTCTGACTACTCGGATCAAGTCAGGGTACTGCAGGCTCTTCCCGTCCTGTCTTGTACGTAGCGCCAGTGTGATGGGATCCAGGGGTTGAGATTCTCTCATGACCTGCTGGACCCGGGCCTCATCCACCTTCTTCAGGTCAATCCCCTTCTTTAAGATCATCTTGTGCAGTATTTTATCTAGGCGCATCATAAACTCTGATAGCTTCTCCCCTGCCTTCTGGTAGCAGTGCTCTAGTTGGTAGGTAAGCTCAGTGATCTTTTCTGTTCCTCCAAACACATTCTGCAGAATGTCCAGATAGTCCTGCGCAACACAGTCTTTCTTGCTCAACTTAAGGTTGCGTATGGCCTCTAAGGCAGGCCCTTTTAAGCTCTCAGCAATCCTCTACATCTTTCTGTGGTCTGGGACTTCCCACTCCTCTAAGGCTTGAGTAGCGCCGTCTAACCATTCCTCAAACCCCTCTTCACCTGAGGGTACAGGCTTCCTTCCTGAAAACATCCTGAGTTTCCGGTATCCCGACATTTGGTAATCTGCAGGATCTTTCTTGCATTGCGCTATGATTTCCCCTAGAACCGCGCATAATTCTGTGCTGAGAGCGCCTTGTGGCGACCCAGGGTTCATCTCTTTCTTGACATCTTTTAAGTCGGGTGGAGTGCGTATTAACTTAAAGATTTGCTTATCCGCCGTTTCTATGCTCGGCTTCTTGAAGTCTTCTGGGATTCCATCTTTCCATTTTAACAGTACATATGTCAAGGGAGGTTCTGTTCTGACATCCACTATATATGCTTTTTGTTGCGGGGACAGCGACATCACTAACTGTTTCACTGCATCTTCTTGCCAGATCCCTGACAGTTCTATGATCACTACTTCATGCGGATCTGTTTTTACCGCTGCGCACCACTTTACTAGTTCTAGTGGGTCCATGCTGGTGTCTCTTGGCTGCTATTTGCTGCAACAGGATCCCGGACTCGAGAGCCCCCACGTGTAGCGCTACCCCCAGTTAAGAGAGCCGCTGGTTTGTTTTCTCGGGCCCTGTATACAGCACCGCCAACCCCCGGCAATCTGACTCAACCCACTCTGGCACAGTTAGTCTAGGGATAGCTTCCTATCACTCTCAGGTGTATGATACTTAACAGTTCCTAAAATAGACAAACAACACTCTGAGGCAGGAATATGAATAAGTAATAGCTTTACTATAAAATGGTGGCATAAAAACATGACATGCAACACTTACATGGGTCTGCAGAAACCCTGTACCAACCAATGCTACAGAGGCAGCACTATAAAATGGCGCCGCGCAGTATCCACCAAGCGGAGCTATTATGGCGTGCGCGCCCTAAGACACCGCAACACAAACTTTATAACTTTCCCCACCTATGTCAGGCCTGACAGTGTATGAAATAGTCCCCTTTCCCTGCGGGAGTAATATTTTCTTCACCGGCCAGCTTTCGTTGGTGCACTTGAAGAAATTAACCAATTGTAATCCAAAAGGGTGGTAATTTGTAACAACAGTATGCAAACAAGGGGGGGGGGTAGGCACTTCAACTCTGTCCTAACTACCGGACCCCCAAAGAACACTGGTGAGCGAACAGTGGGCCTAGGCAGTCTATAGGCCTGAATATAACTCCGTCTATGGATATGGGCAGGTGCCCGCTCACCGCTCCAGGCGCGATCCCAGCCTGGGTCTTCCACCGCGTGTGTCCGTCGCACACAGTGTCTGCAACCGATCGGGTCCCCGATCCAACTGGAGTCCTACACTGACGATCCAGGATCCACCCAGGTTCCGCAGGACGGTGAAAGGCTCTTCGGACTTCGGGTAAGGCTTTAGGCCTTACCCCACAGCAGATCCGCGCAGGATGACTTGATGCTTGACGCGCGTTGTCCCAAGAGAGCGAGCTTCTCCCCGCCCCTCCCTTAAGTAACCTCTCCCATGAGTCTCTGCAGCGGAACCTCCGCCCTGAGGCCGAATAGGGCTCTGGGTACTGTAGTCCCGGAGCCCTAAAGAAGACCCCGCTACAAATGTATTTCCAGATCTCATCCAGTTCCTTACTGTTGCCTTTTTCAAGTGGGATCTATAGTTTTGTTTGGTGGAGATACTTGCTTTGCTTAGATCGTGGCCATATAATTGTTTGAAACATATTGGACTAAATAATGAAATTCCTCTTTAAACAAATCTTCTTCAGACCAAAGGCCTCAGTGATCTGTAAAGGCTTCTACTGATCATCCCTGCACTAGAGTCAAAATCGAGACCAGGACTCATCAGACCTGGCAATGTTTTTCCAATCTTCTATTGTCCAATTTTGGTGAGCCTGTGCAAATTGTAGCCTCAGTTTCCTGTTCTTAGATGACAGGAGTGGCACCTGGTGTGGTCCTCTGCTACTGTAGCCCATCTGTGTCAAGGTGTTGTGCGTTTAGAGATGGTATTCGTGCGTTTAGAGATGGTATTCTGCATACCTAGGTTGTAGCGAGTTTATTTGCGTTACTGTTTCCTTTCTATAATTTCGAACCAGTCTGCCCATTCTCCTCTGACATCAAAAAGGCATTTTTTCTCCACACAATTGTCGCTCACTGGACATTTTCCCTTTTTCTGACCATTCTCTGTAAACCCTAGAGATGGTTGTGCTTGAAAATCCCAGTAGATCAGCAGTTTTTGAAATACTCAGACCAACCCATCTGGCACCAACAACCATGCCACATTTAAAGTCACTTAAATCTCTTTTCTTCTCCATTCTGATGCTCAGTTTGAACTTCAACAAGTCGTTTTCACCACATCTAGATGCCTAAATACATTGAATTGCTGCCATGTGATTGTCCGATAAGCAATTGGGCAGGTGTACCTAATTGAATGGCCAGTAATTGTATATTTAATCACTTGTGTTAATCCAGCACTTTGTGGCAATAATGCTTAAAGTGACAAGAATACCCTCCACCAGATGTGCTTTCACCTGGGATATCGGATCGTACAATTAAGTATGGTCTCTAAATGCTTGCATCCCCCATAGTGGACTTAATAAACATTCCCAGATCAATTGGTTTCACAGATGCTTCTTAATACCTCCGTGTGCAAGTTTTACTCCTCTCAATACCCCCTCTCAGCCGCACATGAGGACACTCACTTTTTACAGGTGATGACGCGCACCAGGCTTATACAGAAAATACAATGTATCTATCAGCATTACCATACTGTCTCGTGTACACCGCGTCGTGACATCATCCAGCCCCTTCCCTATTGGGGGTTTCCCAAGTCCAGAATGTTATTTAAAGTGGTTGCAAACCCTTACATATACCCTACATAAGTTGTACATGTTTATCTGCAGTCTTCTCTTCTCTACATAAGTCCAGAATTTATACAGCTAATCTGAGCTGTCAGAAAAAAAGGACATAGAGCTCAAGTTACACTCTGCAGAGCTCTGTGAGCTGATTGGAGGGAAGGGACACCCCCCCTCCACACTGGAACAGAGCTGACGCTGTCAATCACAGGATGTGTTTTGGAGCTCCCTCATCTGTCACCTTTTTTCTCTTGGTATCAGGAAAACTTGTCAGAAGTGATTCATGCTGATAGCAGAGGAACGAAGCAGCAGACAGAAATTACACTCTTTAGCCTAGGTTCACATTGGAGCAATTTGTCATGCGATTTGAGAGATCAAATCGCATGACAAGTCGCAGCCTATTGGAGGCAATGGCACTGTTCCAATCGGTGCGACACCGATTTTGCGGCGCCGCATCGATTTGCAAAAGTAGTTTCTGCACTACTTTTGCAGATTTCAGGTGCAACTTCAATAGACATCTGTGCATGAAGCCACACAGAGGTCTATCAAGTACCACCTGAAATCGCGCTGACTTTGCTACTTTGGAATCGCGTGAAGTAGCGCGATTTCAAAGTAGCAGCAATGTGAACCAGGGCTAATTGAGACTTGCACACATAATAGAGGGATATGCTTTGTTCATATTTCACGTTTTAGGTTTACCATCCCTTTAAACGGGTTCTCCATATTAAAAAGGATAAGAAAGACTGGTGTTAGTTGTTTTGCTCTAAAACATGTTTCAGGCCACTAAACGGTTAATGAAATAACACGGTGGAACATGTCATGAAGTCACATGATGGAGTGTTCACTGGACTTCTACTGCGTTGATGATTTATGGTTTGTTACTATAAATCTGTTCTCTTCCTGCATGCACGGTTTGGTTGTCGGCGGGTCTGATTGCGTCTTGGGATTAACATGGCTGTATGTGTGATTTATGTATGAATGCAGTCTTAGTGACTGTACCAGGGTGGGCTCAGTTCTGCATGTCCACAGCTACAGGGAGTGAGACAAACTATGCAGTGACTTGGAGCCGAATTCTACCGTCTGATTGACTTCTGCAGAAATGACATGTTATGCATGATGGCTTCTTTCCACCACTGAACAATGGGCATGGTTGTACAGCGCACGCCGGCCAAAACTGCCTAGTCTGAAGTTACTCCCTGCTCTTTAACTCTTCTAGACGTTCTTCTGTAATATTATTCTTTAGTGTCTGGGTTCTAACACTGAACAATATAATCCGTTTTATCAGGAGTTTATTCTGAAATTCTGTTCTGCTCACAGGTAAAATAACTGCAAAATGTTTGTGAATATAAAATACATTTTAAAAGAATGCCAGGTTCAAGTGTAAAGTTGTTAAGATTGCAGGATTCTATTCTTAAAGCGGTTATTAACCGCTGGACGTTTTTTCTTTCCTTACCTAAAAGGTAATGTCATAATGTGCTAGTATGCATTGCATACTAGCACATTATGTGAAACTTACCTGAAAACGAAGCATGTCATCGCTGGAGGCCGCTTCCATCTTCACCCGTCTTGCTTCCAGGTTCGCAGACTCTGGCTCTGTGGCTGGCCGGAGCCGCGGTGGCATCACTCCTGCGCATGGGAGCCACCGTTCACGGCACAGGGCTCTGAAGCGCATGTGCCAGTGATGACACTGGCTGCATGTACAGTAAAGATCTTCTAAATGATGCCCGTTTAGGAGATATTTACACTAACTATAGGTAAGCCTTATTATAGGCAAAATTTAGTGCTGGAAGTTTACTTACTCTTTAAAATGCTTTCCTACTAATAATGCCAAAGAAGGGAAATAACAGTGGGCCTTGCGCTCCTAAATTGAATCGCCCCTCTTGTATAATTTCAGCTTCCCCTTTAAAAGTGTACCCATACACGTATATACTTTGTGAATCAAATGAAAAAGTGGCGCTATATACAAGCTAACAGTTACATTAATAACTGTCTGCAATATTCTCTCACAATACTCAACATGATGAGATATTTTACTCACATTTGCATACGCCCAACCTGCCACCAAAACAACGATCACTCTGTATATGTATTAGGTTGGAAGTGCTGCCGCTCTGCCCGCACCTAAAGGCAGCGTTTGCTTCAAATACTGGAAAATGATGTCACTGGAAGCAGAAGTGACGGCCAGAAGTCCCGCCTCTACGCGTTTTGCCTATATGGCATCCTCAGGAAGGAGTGTGGTTTCACAGTGGTGGAGAAAAACACACAATTTGGCAAATTTTCAAGGACTTGTGTTGCACTATGGACATTGTGTGCAGAAATATATTTTATTTCACAGTTTGTACAATTCAGTATTATGTGAGAATATTGCTTTGTTTCTATTGCATATTACTACTGTAACTGTGAGGAGGGGGGTATAGCGCCACCTTTTCATTTGATTCACTAAGGCCCCTTTCACACTGGGGCGGGAGGTGCGCTGGCGGTATAGCGCCGCTATTTTTAGCGGCGCTATACTGTCGTATTTGCCGCGATTTGCGGCCGCTAGCGGGGTGATTCTAACCCCCGCTAGCGGCCGAAAAAGTGTTAAAACCGCAGCGGGCGGTATAGCTGCGCTGTCCCATTGATTTCAATGGGCAGCAGCAGTAAAGGAGCGATATACACACCGCTCCTTCACCTTCAAAGATGCGGCTAGCAGGACTTTTTTTCTCATCCTGCCAAAGCATCGCCTCAGTGTGAAAGCACTCTGGCTTTCACATTGAGACTGCAGGGTAGGAGTTTTTCAGGCGGTATTTAGGCGCTATTTTTAGCACTAAAACGCCTGAAAAACGCCTCGGTGTGAAAGGGGCCTAAGAGTTTTAGGAGTTTAATTGTCAGCCATTCACATCAACGCGATCCACAAAAAGAGGTTTACAAAAATAGATAATTTTTTATTTGTACGTAGATTACACAAAAAAAATCTAAGGCATATAAATAATTAAACAATAGACTGCCAATAAGTTGTCTCATGACCATCATGGCTTTAGACAGACATATTGTCAGAAATTAACATCTAAGCATTTCTTGAAATGCTCCACTTTTTCCAAACTTGTGGATTCATCCATGAACTACATAATGCCTGGTACAAACATTCAGTTTTTAGTTTTTTTTCAACCCAACGTGCTGTATAAAAAAAAACTGAGAGATCGCTGTACTAAGTGATGTTAGTGCAGCAAACTCTCCACCCCCCACCAAAACACACTAATCATTACTTGCAGGCATTGGCTGATCGGATGCTGGTTTTCAACTGAAGCCGATCCTTTGACCGGCTTCTGTCAGGTGGACAGCTGTACACATAGTCCAAAATTTGGCTGGTTCCTGCTGTACCGGCTGATATTCGAACTGTATGTATTCAGCATAAGTCTGGAGGAAACATGATTTCCATAAAATGAGGAATGTTTACGGTAATTGATTCTAAATTATTGGAACCAAGTGGGAGGTCAACTGTATCACTATAATCATAAGGCTCCCACCATATCACTATTCTCACATTGTCACACACACAATTACTCCTTAATGTATTTGTGAATATATTATGCACCTAGTTAACCAAGTTGGTTAGATACAACTATTATTGAAACTTGTGTTTGATTGAAGCTTAATATATTTGTTTGTTTCTTTTACACAGAAAAGAGGAGATGATTTTGAAACCGTATCCTTCTGGCTTTCCAACACCTGCCGATTCCTCCATTGCTTGAAGCAGTACAGCGGAGAAGAGGTACATCACTTCCATATGTTCTCTGTCTCTCCTTATGATGCATCATGCAACCTTAACCTCTTCCCACCCAGCCCCAACATCCCTTTAACAAGGTCTTTACACCCCAGGGGGGGAACGGGTAGGACTACCCAATCATGTGACCACTGTGATCGACTGTTCTAGTAGTCACATGATTGGGAGCCGATCCTGCTGGCTCACAAGCATTACTAGAGACCAGGGGCTGGCTATGACAGCTCGGTCACTATGCTGAGAGCGCGAACTGTTAGCAGAGAAACCTCAGCTTGCTATGGGCGCATATGCCCACCTCCTTTGCTGCCGCACATATGCGTTACATGGGAGGCAAGAGGGTAGGACCACATTGGTTTTAATAGATTGTAGATGAGTTACGATTCTGTGCATCCTCCAAACAAAACCCTAAATATTACAGTTGCCATGTAAACATTAGCTTGCTTAATGTGTAGTGTAATCCTTGTAGGCATTTGTGAACAAATTATTTTAAGGGCCCATTCACACTATATGCAGTGAACTGCATTTTTACACACTCTATAAACGCAGGTCACTGCTAGGGAACAATCGTTTTCTATGTACCCCATTGACACCACAATGCTGGTGTGATGTGCTTTGCGTTTGTAGTGTGGAAAAATGCAGCATGACTGCATTCTCCGGCACCACGCTGGATGGCCCTACATGTCACTGGACAGCAGCGCACCATACTGCAGTGCAATGACATGAATAAAGTGTCACTATGTGACATGTCAAATAAAGCTGGAAAAAAAAAAAAGCCGTGCAATGCGCTGAAATAGGCATTTCTCTGTGGAGCAGACTTGACACTGACCTGCATTGTAAAACGTTACATTTTACCATTCAGGCTAGTGTTAACTTAGGCTAAAACTTACATTTTTTAGTTGCTTAGAAGCTAAATTCACAGTTGAAATACCTGCCAAAGAATTTGTAATGTTGAGTTTTCCAGTCCTGAAATCTACGCAACCCTTCCAGACAGTACAGTATTAAATGATAAAGCTAAATCATAATTTTGTCCCCAGCCTATGACTGGGTAGTGAAATAGCAGCACCAAATCGGCATGTTCTCTGTCAGCACAGATGCACGCAGCAGAGCCTGGCTAAGTACTGACCTTCCCTCTCCCAGTCTGAGTGCTTCTGTGTAGTGGATTATAAGAGACAGATATCAAGATGGATTCAAGCGCTTATATCAGTTACATTTAACTTTAAAAAACTGTGAAATATTTTAAATAAATCTCGCTAAAGTGGATAGCACAGCTCTTTATTTATTTGCCTCTTGCATTGGTAACACCCCTGTAGACATATCCAGGGTCTTTCAGGCCGAGACATAGCCAAGATGTATGTATGTATGTCACCTGTTCTTATTGGTGCAATAAAAGAAATGTCGTAGCACTATCGCGGACTTTAGGATACAGGTCTTTTTTGCTTAATACTTGGTATTTTTTAAAAAGAGATGTATGGCCAAAACTTTTGTGGTCATACTTCTCTTATGGATAACAGGAGTGCACTTACTTTTTCCCTCCCTGACCCAGAGTGAGCTGATAGCAGGCTATATGGCGAAGTTGCTCCAGACTCTAAAAGGATCCCGATAATATTGCTGGGATCCACCTGGCTGCCTAATTGACAAGAAAAGCAAGGGGAGAGGCGCCTCTGAGTGCAGATGTTTAAAACAATTTAATAAGAGATTGCAGTACAAGCAACTCACATTTTACTGGATAAAAACAGGCATTGTACGATTTCCATATGTAGAAGAGGGTATCATCAGGTCAGTCATCAGCCTCCTTCTCCTGCTGGGGCGCTGTGTTGCTGGTTCTTCCTATCTGCACCGCTTTAGATGGATGGAATAGCCGGCTATTCCATCCATCTAAAGCGGTGCAGATAGGAAGAACCAGCAACACAGCGCCCCAGCAGGAGAAGGAGGCTGATGACTGACCTGATGATACCCTCTTCTACATATGGAAATCGTACAATGCCTGTTTTTATCCAGTAAAATGTGAGTTGCTTGTACTGCAATCTCTTATTAAATTGTTTTAAACATCTGCACTCAGAGGCGCCTCTCCCCTTGCTTTTCTTTTCAGTACTTTTGGAACACGGTTTCTGTTTCTCCTTGATGGCAGCCCTGAGACTGTATATGTGACTGTTTTTACTACTCCCCGCCCGGCTCCCTCCCCTTCATTCATTTATCCATTTTTTCTCTCTCCCCTCCACATGCCCCGAGAGCCTGGTCTCTATGTTTACCGATTGTACATGCATTGTACATACACTATCCTAAACCCCATACTCTAAGGATAACAGCGATTTGGACTCATGCGCATATTTACTTGTATACTGCCTAATTGACAGCTGGCCCCGCCTCTCAGTGAGCAGCTGATAGCTGAAGTTAGCTGTACCCACAGCCTCCCATGCCTGGTGCTCTAGTGAGCACTGACTGACAGTCACCACTCTCCCCTCTGAGCAGGCCAAAGAACTGAGTGATCAACGGCCAACATAGGGCAGCTGCAGCATCACACTGATGCTTCAGCGTGTCGGCAAGTATGTGTGTTTATTTTTTTTAAACCCAAACTTCTCCTTTTAAATAAACAAACAAAATGTACTTTATTTTATATCTGCCTCAGTTAAGGTTTAACAGCTTCTTATTACTGTACTGTTCTTAAAGAAATTGTCTGTTTTTACAAAATGAGGATTCTTAATTGTGTAACAAAGAGATATATTGTGGGTAGATTCTGGCTTGCTTATGCCTGTATGTATCTCAGAAACATTTTCAGATATGCGAAACCTTTGACATATCTGAATAAATCAGCACTAATAGAAGATTCTAAGAGCACCTTAGTGGCTGTGTGTACGAGGCTTGACTATGACATACAACAGTCTGGTTCATGCACTGTGAGCCAGGACTTCCTTCAATCAAGCCATCCATGCACACTTAGTAACTGTGTTTGATACAAATAATGGTATTACATTTCAAGTTATATCTGTCATATACATATATTAGGAAAGTTAAAATGTAGGTCTATAGATATAAACTAAGATTGTTTAGTTGAAGCATTTGGATCAACATGATATTGTTTCTCTACAGGCATTTATGAAGCACAACACATCCAGGCAGAATGATCATTGTCTAACAAACTTCGACCTTGCTGAATATAGGCAAGTGCTGAGCGACCTGGCCATCCAGATATACCAGCAGCTTGTCCGAGTGCTGGAAAACATCTTGCAGCCAATGATTGGTGAGTAATGAAGGATTTATAGAGCTCCCGATACCAAATTACTGGCAAATGTGAACCTGTTTTTCCTTTTGGAAACTTCAGTCACTTCACTGAGCAAAGCAGGTGATGAGATATGCATACATGGGGCCAACGGTCTTTCTGTACACATTTATTTTTACATTGTGAGTAATTTGCCAGAAAAGATTGGAAAGCTGGCAGAGCCATCCTCCACCCTTCCTCTCCACCCAATGATACATGGATATTTTACGCATGTATCTGTCCTCCGCTGTCTTTATTGAACCATGCCCATATGTCTGCTGTGTGACAGTATATCCTTATATGATGTGCCCAAAATATGTATAGCTTATCCTTGTACATTTATGCCTTGCCTAATACCAGGCAGAGCTGGGACAAGGGGTGGGCAGGAAGGGTGGCTGCCCTGGGTGCAATGGTTTACTGTAGGGATGGAGGTGCCTGACAGGAGTAGTGACAGCAGCAGTGATTCTGACAAGCGAGTGACTGCTAGGCGTAAAATCCCTTATGCTTGCAAATCATGAACGGTGTATGTGGGTGGCTGGGGTCCCAGTTTGGCATCTTTGCCCTGGGCGCTGGGTAACCTTGTCCCAGCACTGGTATCAGGCTCCATAATACCGTTGTGACATATTGTGATTACCTGTTCAGAACATACATCATTGCTTGTATCGTGGTTTTCTTTTATAAGTTTTAAATTAAATACTTTTATAAGCCATTTTTTTCTGCTAAACATTGCTTTGTATGCCCTTTAGTTTCAGGAATGCTGGAGCATGAAACCATTCAGGGTGTCTCAGGGGTGAAGCCTACTGGTCTGCGGAAGAGGACGTCCAGTATAGCCGATGAAGGGACGTATACCTTGGATTCCATAGTAAGGCAGCTGAACACTTTCCACTCGATAATGTGCCAACATGGCACGGATCCAGAGCTCATCAAGCAGGTGGTGAAGCAGATGTTCTACATTATTGGTGCGGTCACCCTCAACAACCTGCTGCTGCGAAAGGACATGTGTTCATGGAGCAAAGGGATGCAGATCAGGTAAGAATGATTCAAATGCGATATAGTTTTGCAGATTTAGGAGTATAGTCCAGTGGCATACACAGTATATCTGGTGCCCATGGGTAATTATTTTTCAATACCCTGCAGCCTCACACATACAAAAACAACTAAAGAAATAAAGTAGTAAATTGAAGGTTTTGCGCTAACAGTGGGAAGAGCTATGATTAAATAAAACCTGAGCCTACTAACTGAATACACAACTGCACATATGCCTCAGTACTTGTACGTCCACTCTCAGGAGTGAGAGAGTGCAAGGCTCGGGAGTGCGTAACATAGAGATCGCAGGGTTCAGGAGTGCGCAATATAGAGAGCGCAGGGCTCAGGAGTGCACAATATAGAGAGCGCAGGGCTCAGGAGTGCACAACATAGAGAGCACAGGGTTCAGGAGTGCACAACATAGAGAGCGCAGGGCTCAGGAGTGCACAACATAGAGAGCGCAGGGCTCAGGAGTGCACAACATAGAGAGCGCAGGGCTTAGGAGTGCGTAACATGGAGAGCGCAGGGCTCAGGAGAGCATAACATGGAGAGCGCAAGGCTCAGGAGAGCGTAACATAGAGAGCGCAGGGCTCAGGCGAGCGTAACCTAGAGAGCGCAGGGCTCAGGCGAGCGTAACCTAGAGAGCGCAGGGCTCAGGCGAGCGTAACATAGAGAGCGCAGGGCTCAGGCGAGCGTAACATAGAGAGCGCAGGGCTCAGGCGAGCGTAACATAGA
Organism: Rana muscosa; assembly: GCA_029206835.1. NCBI lineage: Eukaryota > Metazoa > Chordata > Amphibia > Anura > Ranidae > Rana > Rana muscosa. The sequence goes on along the minus strand of CM055118.1, from coordinate 523,608,457 downwards.
GAGCGCAGGGCTCAGGCGAGCGTAACATAGAGAGCGCAGGGCTCAGGCGAGCGTAACATAGAGAGCGCAGGGCTCAGGCGAGCGTAACATAGAGAGCACAGGGCTCAGGCGAGCGTAACATAGAGAGCGCAGGGCTCAGGCGAGCGTAACATAGAGAGCGCAGGGCTCAGGCGAGCGTAACATAGAGAGCGAAGGGCTCAGGCGAGCGTAACATAGAGAGCGCAGGGCTCAGGCGAGCGTAACATAGAGGGCCCAGGGTTTAGGAGTGCACAACATAGAGAGCGCAGGGCTCAGGAGTGCACAACATAGAGAGCTCAGGAGTGCACAACATAGAGAGCGCAGGGCTCAGGAGTGCACAACATAGAGAGCGCAGGGCTCAGGCGAGCGTAACATAGAGAGTGCAGGGCTCAGGCGAGCGTAACATAGAGAGCGCAGGGCTCAGGCGAGCGTAACATAGAGAGCGCAGGGCTCAGGCGAGCGTAACATAGAGAGCGCAAGGCTCAGGAGAGCGTAACATAGAGAGCGCAGGGCTCAGGCGAGCATAACATAGAGAGCGCAGGGCTCAGGCGAACGTAACATAGAGAGCGCAGGGCTCAGGCGAGCGTAACATAGAGAGCGCAGGGCTCAGGCGAGCGTAACATAGAGAGCGCAGGGCTCAGGCGAGCGTAACATAGAGAGCGCAGGGCTCAGGCGAGCGTAACATAGAGAGCGCAGGGCTCAGGCGAGCGTAACATAGAGAGCGCAGGGCTCAGGCGAGCGTAACATAGAGAGCGCAGGGCTCAGGCGAGCGTAACATAGAGAGCGCAGGGCTCAGGCGAGCGTAACATAGAGAGCGCAAGGCTCAGGCGAGCGTAACATAGAGAGCGCAGGGCTCAGGCGAGCGTAACATAGAGAGCGCAGGGCTCAGGCGAGCGTAACATAGAGAGCGCAGGGCTCAGGCGAGCGTAACATAGAGAGCGCAGGGCTCAGGCGAGCGTAACATAGAGAGCGCAGGGCTCAGGCGAGCGTAACATAGAGAGCGCAGGGCTCAGGCGAGCGTAACATAGAGAGCGCAGGGCTCAGGCGAGCGTAACATAGAGAGCGCAGGGCTCAGGCGAGCGTAACATAGAGAGCGCAGGGCTCAGGCGAGCGTAACATAGAGAGCGCAAGGCTCAGGCGAGCGTAACATAGAGAGCGCAGGGCTCAGGCGAGCGTAACATAGAGAGCGCAGGGCTCAGGCGAGCGTAACATAGAGAGCGCAGGGCTCAGGCGAGCGTAACATAGAGAGCGCAGGGCTCTGGAGTGCACAACATAGAGAGCGCAGGGCTCTGGAGTGCACAACATAGAGAGCGCAGGGCTCAGGAGTGCACAACATAGAGAGCGCAGGGCTCAGGATTACACAACATAGAGAGCGCAGGGCTCAGGAGTGCATAACATAGAGAGCACAGGGCTCAGGAGTGCCTTACATAGAGAGCACAGGGCTCAGGAGAGCGTAACCTAGAGAGCTCAGGAGTGCGTAACATAGAGAGCGCAGGGCTCAGGAGTGCGTAACATAGAGAGCGCAGGGCTCAGGAGTGCGTAACATAGAGAGCGCAGGGCTCAGGAGTGCGTAACATAGAGAGCGCAAGGCTCAGGAGTGCGTAACATAGAGAGAGCAGGGCTCAGGAGTGCGTAACAAAGAGAGCGCAGGGCTCAGGAGTGCGTAACATAGAGAGCGCAGGGCTCAGGAGTGCGTAACATAGAGAGCGCAGGGCTCAGGAGTGCGTAACATAGAGAGCACAGGGCTCAGGAGTGCCTTACATAGAGAGCACAGGGCTCAGGAGAGCGTAACCTAGAAAGCTCAGGAGTGCGTAACATAGAGAGCACAGGGCTCAGGAGTGCATTACATAGAGAGCACAGGGCTCAGGAGTGCGTAACATAGAGAGCGCAGGGCTCAGGAGTGCATTACATAGAGATTGCAGGGCTCGGGAGTGCGTAATATAGAGAGCACAGGGCTCAGGAGTGCGTAACATAGAGAGCGCAGGGTTTGGAAGTGCATAACACAGAGTGCAGGGCTCAGGAGTTAATAAAGTACAGACCACCGCACAAAATACAATCAAGAATGACCCCCTCCTGCCAGTATGAATTTCCACACCCCCCCCCCCCCAAGCCAATATACCCCACAGTACAAATGTCAACCAACAGCTCCAATCTTCCCCCACAACCCTGAATCCCTGCTTTCAGCTTGCCCCAGTACATCCTCCCTCCCAGCCTAGCCTTTCAGTACAGAAACCCCTCAGTCCAGATGCTCCTGGTACAGATTATCTCTTCCAGATTAACCCTTCAGTACAGACCCCCTTTGGCGCAGATCTGCTTACCAGATCAAGAGTGAGGGAAGTCCTCCCCTCTGTGGTTTCATCCGACTGCGAGCCTCTCCTTAGCTTTGAGCAGCCACTGTCAGACAGGGACAAGCGGTGCTGCAGTGCCTATGATACTAGCACTGCAACAATGTTTCTCCCTATTTGACAGTGCAGTTGTGCTCTGCATCAAAAGAAAAGTCGGGACAATATAAAGGCTGTCATTGCTTGCAACTAATGGGCTCTGATAGGTGACACTGATGTACAACACTGATGAGGAGGCATTGACAGGCATTAATGATGGGCGTTGACTGGCATTGCTGATGGGGCTGCACTGATAATCAGTGCAGATCCCCCCTGTCAGGGAAGCTGCTTATCGGCTCTCCTCTACTCACGCCCTGTCAGCAGTGAATAGAAGAATGCTGGTAACCGGCACTTCCTGGTAATGGTGTGATCAGCTGTGATTGGACACCGCTGATCACATTGTAAAGAGCCTATGTCATAGGCTCTTTACCGTGATTGGAGATACTGCACTACCGATCGCTGCATTGCACGCCCCCAGGGGCGCCCACGAGTGGCTTGTTCTGCTGGATGTCATATGATGTTCAGTCGGAACGGGAGTGCCACCGCCGGCTGTCATTTTGCTATAGGCCGGGTGGGATGTGGTGAAAGAGAGACTTGCACGTCTTTTAATTTTAGGGTTGAGTGACACTTTAAAACTCTTTAAAAACATTTTAAAGTAGACTGCCAGGGAGGAAGCATTTTCAGGAGGAGCTCAATTTTTAGGCTCGGTTCACACTGGTGCGATGCCAAAGATCGCATGTGTTTCGCACCGCATTGCTATGCAAATCAAATGCAATGTCTGTGCAATGCAAATTCAGCCAAACAAACTGTATGGCTGAATTTGCATCGCATTTGGACCAAACTCGTGCAAGACCCTTTTCTTTTTGTCCGCACCAGAATTGGATCGCATGGGTGTTCACAACCATGCAATCCGATTCCTGTCTGAATTTGCAGTTTGCACTGCGATCTGCTATCGGATCTGGGGGTGTCATTAACATTGTATTGACTCCTGCAACGGTTCGCAGAAGGCAGTGTGAACTGCCTGCAAGTCATGTGGGATGGGGGCTTTAGAGAAAAGCAGAGAAAAGGAATTGAGATCTTTGATCCGTCCGCTCCCCGGCCACCAACAGAGTACTTCCTATACAGGCATTTGTCATTATTCATGTAATCTGCTAATCACACCAGCATGGTTACTATAGAATCCACCAGTGTGTAGAGCGTACAGAAGTCTGCCATAATGGTAAATTGCAGTATGCCCTAATGGCTTTCCAAGAAAGGCTTTGTCTTTCCATTCCTAAGTTAAGGTTAATGATTCATTAAAGAACTGTATAAAGAATGATGAATAACCCCTCTTTAAAGGTCAATAAACCTGATGAATATGTTCATTTATGTGTAAGAGCTATGAAGGGATAACAGAAATACACATATTTGGCAACTAAAACAGTTGATCAGTGTATTTTAGTGGTTTATTTAGCTTTTGTTTTATGTTCAGCTTTAAAGGGGTTGTAAAGCTTCGCGTTTTTTCACCTTAATACACCCAATGCTTACAAGCCCCTCAGCCCCCTGGTTTACTTACCTGAGTACTCGAAAGTCCTGCACCGTGAACGCGCTGGCTTCTCGCCCCTGTCTTCTCGGCTGTTCTCGGCTCTTCTTTGGAGATTAATAGCAGCGCAGCCATTGGCTCCCGCTGCTGTCAATCTAATCAATGACGTGGGGGGGCGGGGCCGAGTGATACACTTGGCGGCTATAGCCGCCGACTGTATCACGGGAGCGCGCCTGCAAGCTAACCCCCTTGGGAGAGCGATTCTCAAAACGGGGGTTAGCTCTTGCAGGGAGGAGCCGAGACAGCCGCCGAGGGACCCCAAAAGACCAGGATCGGGGCCACTCTGTGCAAAACGAGCTGCACAGTGGAGGTAAGTATGACATGTTTGTTGTTTTTTTTTTTTTTTTTTAAAGAACCTTTACAACCCCTTTAATGGCTTTAGGAAGTTTGTGTGTTAAAATTTTGTCTGCTTGTTACAGTTTATGCAAAGCTAACATTTTAGTTGTTGCTGAGATGAATCACACCCCACTATATATAATGAACTTGTTGGGGGGGGGGGATTATTTTTGCTATATCTCCATTATTCCATAGAGCGATAATAATAGTGTAAATGGCCTTGCTGCATTGGGTAGTTGTAGGCATTGCTGGCAAGTGATCTCACGTTTGAACAATGACAGCAGGTATAGAGATATGTATTTTGGTTAGAGTTGGCACTGGATAATGCCGTTTTGATAACGTGGTGCACATTATAGCTCCTTTATCCCCATTTAGACAAATTGGTAGATAGCCGGAGCAGTGGCATATGCTTAGTTATAGTAAAGCCAATAACAGATATTCCAGTTAGGCATCTTATGAAATTATGGATTTAAAAGTTCTTTAAAGACTTTTCAAATTATATTGCTTATATTTATAATATTCTGTGCAATTCTAATTATTCCTGGCAAAAATAAACCGTTCAAATGAAACCAAGTTGCAGTGTTACTTGTTCAGTCACGGTTTTTAAGCTACCAAAACGATGTCTATCTGGGCATAGGAGGGAATGGGGTATATTATTGATGATAAGGGAAAACCTGCAAACAGGATATTACAGATCATACTTCCTATAAGGAGTTTGGGCCATTTAGTTTTTTTTGTTTTCTTTCTCGTACATCACGGGACACAGAGCGACATAGTCATTACTAATGGGTTATATAGATACCGTCAGGTGCTGGCACTGGCAACTTCCAAAACCGGAAGTACCCTCCCCTATATAAGCCCCTCCCATCCGGGAGCACCTCAGTTTTTTGCCAGTGTCTAAGGTGTTGGCCAAGAAGAAACATGTGTTTTTCACTGAGCTTGCGTACAGGTTCTTTTGGGCCTCAGTAAGCTATTCCGGATTCGACCAAAAAAGCTTCATAGCTAAACGGTCGGTACCCGGGCCTTGCAGAGAAGAGCAAGGTTTTGCCTGTAATGCTTCTCTTAGGAGAGCTGGACCCTGGGATCCAGAGCTCTGGTCATACCCACGACCAAGATGTTTTCTGTGCAGGGTGCTATACAGGTCCAGGGGAGTGGAATCCTTGGGAACCCGGTCCCTGAAGGTTTGATTACAATGCCTGCCGTGATAGGTGAAGTTTGGGCTTCTGTGGACCAAACAAAGTCCTGCGGCGGGGAACAGGTAAGTGGGGGCCCCCAGGAACTTGGTTCTATTGGGGGACCCCCAAGCCTAATTTGTCTTTCTGTCTGTTACCTAATGGTATTCCGGCAAAATTCTGTGCATGCCTGTAACTACTAAAAAAATGTAATAATTTTTAATGGTGGTCAAGAAAAAAAAAAAAATTTTTTTTTTATATATATATTTAATATATTAGACTGCGGTACCTGTGTTTGTCCACTAGAGGCCGCTGTGGAATGTTTTCTTGTCATGTGGACTAGTTTCTTCTCAGCAGAGCAAAGTCCAGGCAGATGGTGAGTTCGCTTATAGGAAACTGCTTCCTCTGCCATGTTGCAGTGCTCGTCCATCCCCCGGCCTGCGGCAAAGAGGGGCCCTGGCTCCTGTCCCTTGTTTCCATTTTTTGAAATTAGCGCCGAAGGCGCACGTGGCCGCGCGCGTGCGCGTGCACGCGCCTCTATATATAGAGGTGAGCCGGGAAAGGGGGCGGAGCCTGGGGGATGACGCTCTGTGCGCGCCGCAGCGCTTCTGCGCATGTGCGGGCGTCCCAGCAGTTTAAAAAACCACAATATTGTAGTGAGCTGGCTATGAAGTACAGAGACAGAGCTGGCAACATTTAAAGGCATACAGCAAGCGGTTGATACAGGCATCCCCTAGAAAGGCACATTAGTAGACACCAACTGTGATATAGCAGCAATTGTGCTAGACTATTCTCAGTAAAAGTGGTGTATTACGGCTGGAATACCTCAGCTTTAGGCTTAGGAATATGCCGTCCAGAAGCTCCGGAACTGAATCTTCCAGGAAGCGAAGGGGGTCTCATCGGGCTCGGAGGATCTTGGGCATACTTCTCCTGCACCAGTCTCCCCTGAAGTTCAGAGGTAAGTGACCGTTGAGACCCCGCAGGGGTACTTGGTACTGTGGCTGTCCTCAGTTCACCTGCTCCTGTGTATGTAACAGAGGAGGTTTTTTCCTCAGCTCTGGGAGGATTAGAGAGAGATTGTCAACATTTATCGCTGCCTCCCTGTCAGGGAAAGCACGCCCGATCTCCGTCTCCTCCTTCAGAGTGCCTGTTAGCAGAGCAACAGTCCCATACAGGGATCGACCTGCCTGAAGGGGATCAGGATGAGGTTGATTCTGTTATAGAGGAATCAACAGTGGGGGAACCTTTTCTCAGCATCTCAAGCTGAAAGATTATGGGTTCAGTCTCTGACTAACATGGTCCGATCAGCATTTAAAAATGCACCTTGCGGAACCATCAACCACTACTGTATCCTCGTTGGGGTCGCTAGAAGCCCCCAGACTGTCTGTTCTTTTCCACTTCACCCTTTACTGAAAGGGCTCATTTACCAGGATTGGGAACGTCCTGAGAAAATATTTATTCCCCCAAGAGATTTCCGGTGGTCTATCCCATGGAGGATAAGTTCATAAAAAAAAAAAAAATGGAAGGTCCCTACAGTGGACGCAGCCATCTCTTGTATGTATAAATCACTGACATGTCCAGTGGATAATGTCCAAATGTTAAAGAACCCAATAGATAAAAGATTGGAGTCCTTATGAAAATCTGCTTCTTTCTACAGCAAGCTTGGTGACACAACCAGCAGTAGCAGCTATTGGGGTCTGCTAAGCAGTGAAGGATCAGTTGAAACAGGTCTTGAGGGACTTGACAGATCAGCAGGCTTTGCCCTAGCTGATCTACCTAGAGCCTTAGGCTTTGCGGTTGACGCCATAAAGGATTCAGTCCATCAGGCCTCCCGCCTTACGCTGTCTATAGTACATATGCGTAGGCTCCTATGGCTCAAAAACTGGTCTGCTGAAGCTCCCTGTAAAGAATGGCTGGTTAGCGTCCCATTTCATGGTGAACGCTTATTCAGGGAAAACCTGGACAAATATATCCAGAAAATTTCCAGCGGTAAAAATACGCTCTTGCCGGTTAAAAACAGAGTTAGAGGTCCCTCTTTAAGAGGCCTGCTTCTCCAGTCCCTGGGGCATCGGCTGTGCAACAGTTCCGACGGCCTCCTCGGTCAATTCCCGGGGGTAAAAAACAGGGACAATAGCAGGGTAATGAGAAACCCTGGGTCAGGGGAGGTACAAAACCTCCCCCAAAGTTAAATTCATTGAAGCCCCCACTCAGTCGGGTGGGGGGGGAGGACTCCAGTTGTTCGCAAGAGACCTGGCGGGACACGATCAAGACAGATAGGTGCTCTCCGCAGTATGTTTGGGATACAGTTTGGAGTTAAAAGACTCTCCTCCTTCCCATTTTTGAGGTCAAACGTGCCAAGGGATCCCCGGAAGAGAGAGTCCCTCCTGTTGGCACTAGAACAACTATTGCTCCAAGGAGTAATTATGGAGGTTCCCCTGGAAGAATGAGGGTTCGGGTTTTACTCAAACCTCTTTACAGTCCCGAAGCAAACGCGGACGGGAGGCTAATATTAATTCTAAAAGGGCTATACAAATTCCTGTATATCAGGACTTTCCGATGGAGTCGATCCGATCGGTGGCCACTGCCCTACAAGGGGAGGATTGGTTAGCCGCGATCGACATCAAAGATGCTTATTTGCACATTCCCATCTTTCCAGTCCACCAAAAATTTCTACGCTTTGCAGTAGAAGGGCGCCATTTTCAGTTCAGAGCCTTACCCTTCGGTTTGGCCACAGCACCACGAGTGTTTACAAAAATTCTGGCCCTTTATTGGCCAATCTAAGAACACAAGGTGTAATGATAATGGCATATCTGGATGACTTGTTGCTGATAGACCACTCAGTGAAAAAACTAGACGTGGTCGTTCACAGGACAATCAAGTATCTGGAATCTCACGGTTGGATTATCAACCGAGACAAGTCAGCCCTAAAAACCAGTCAAAAGTCTGGAATACTTTGGGCTAAGGTTGGATTCAGGCCAGAGAAAAATATTCTTGCCTCGAGGAAAGGTGTTGTCTTTGAAAGATTTGATCCACTTAGTGGGTACAAAAAAGACAGCCGTCCATACGCCTGTATATGAGGCTGCTGGGAAAAATGGTGGCATCATTCGAAGCAGTACCCTACGGTCAATTCCATTCAAGGAATTTGCAAGGGGCCATACTGTCAGCCTGGAACAAAAAAGTTCAGGCCCTAGACTTACAATGTCCTTGTCCCCTTCCGTTCGCAAGAGCCTCCGTTGGTGGTTGGTTCCCCAGAATCTGGAAAAAAAAAATGAAATCCTTCAGTCCGATTTCTTGGAAGGTGGTCACTACAGATGCCAGCCTTATAGGCTGGGGAGCAGTACTGGAGCAATAGTCTCTCCAGGGCAGATGGTCGGATGCAGAAAAGGCCCTGCCCATCAATCTCTTAGAGATACGAGCAGCCCGGTATGCCCTAGTAGCATGGACATCCAAACTCCAAGGGTCCCCTGTCAGAATTCAATCAGACAATGCCACAGCAGTGGCATATATCAATCATCAGGGGGGCACCAGGAGTCGTGCAGCCCAGAGGGAAGTAAATTACATCCTGAAATGGGCAGAAAAATATGTCCCAGCCATATCTGCGGTATTCATTCCAGGAGTGGAGAATTGGAAGGCGGACTTTCTAAGTCGCCAGCAATTAGGCCCAGAGGAAGGGTCCCTTCACCCCGAGGTTTTCTGGACAATATGTCAGCGGTGGGGAACATCGGATGTAGATCTTCTAGCATCCAGATTCAACGCAAAGGGGGACAGGTTTGTGTCTCGGACAAGGGATCCCCTAGCTTGCGGCTCGGATGCCCTAGTGTTCCCTTGGGATCAGTTCAAGCTGATATATGCATTCACACCGCCACAATGGTTACCTCGATTACTCCGCAGAATCAGGGTAGAAAAGAAACCAGTGATTCCGGTGGCTCCGGCGTGGCCCCGAAGAGCGTGGTACGCGGAGATTGTAAAATTTCAGTGGGGAGTCCTTGGACTCTCCCACGTCGTCCGGACCTGCTTTCGCAAGGACCGATATACCACCCTTCCTTACCAGCCCTAGGTTTGACGGCCTGGCTATTGAAGCCCACATTCTAAAAAAGAGAGGGCTCTCTAATGCTGTGGTATCTACCATGATCAATGCCAGGAAGCCGGTATCCAGGCAGATCTACTATAGAATCTGGAAGGCGTACATCGCGTGGTGTGAGGCCAAGAAATGGCATCCACATAAGTACGTAATAGGTAGGATTCTGGACTTCCTACAGTGGGCTGTAGATAGGAAGCTTGCCTTGAGTACTATCAAGGGTCAGATTTCGGCCTTGTCAATATTTTTTCAAAGGCCCTTGGCTTCGCATTCACTAGCCAAAGCCTTTATACAAGGAGTGATGCGTATTAGTCCTCCGGTTAATATTCCCATATGTCCATGGGATCTAAACTTGGTTCTGTCGGTTCTACAGAAACAACCATTTGAACCATTACAGCATATTTCCTTGGTGCTTCTCACCAGGAAATTGATTTTTCTAGTAGCCATTTGTTCGGCTAAAAGAGTATCGGAATTAGCAGCTATGTCCTGTAGGGAGCCATATCTGGTTATCCATAAGGACAGAGTAGTGTTACGTCCTCATCCAGCCTTTCTTCCTAGGGTGGTATCGAGTTTTCATTTGAACCAAGATGTGGTTCTTCCTTCTTTTTTCCCCAAACCTACTTCGGTAGAGGAAAAGTTATTGCATTCTTTGGATGTAGTAAGAGCAGTTAAAGCTTATCTAAAAGCCACTGCTCAGATTCGCAGAACGGATACTTTGTTTATTCTGCCGGAAGGCCCCAGAAAGGGTCAGGCAGCGTCAAAATCTACTTTAGCCAAGTGGATTCGACAGGTCATAATACAAGCCTATGGCTTGAGAAGTAGACCGCCTCCGTTCAAAGTTAGGGCGCACTCCACGAGAGCAGTTGGAACTTCATGGGCAGTGCATCACCAGGCCTCCCTGGCTCAAATCTGTAAGGCCGCAACATGGTCTTCGGTACACACGTTTACTAGGTTCTACCAGGTGGACGTTAGAAGTCAGGAGGATGTCGCCTTTGGGCGCAGTGTGTTGCAGGCCGCAAAAGATCCTCATGTCTGATAGCGCTCAGCTTATATATGGTGTACCCCCCCTCATTTGGCATTGCTTTAGGACATCCCATTAGTAATGACTATGTCGCTCTGTGTCCCGTGATGTACGAGAAAGAAAATAGGATTTTTGTAACAGCTTACCTGTAAAATCCTTTTCTTGGAGTACATCACGGGACACAGAGCTCCCGCCCCTCTTTAGGGACACTTATTGCTTTGCTACAAAACTGAGGTGCTCCCGGATGGGAGGGGCTTATATAGGGGAGGGTACTTCCGGTTTTGGAAGTTGCCAGTGCCAGCACCTGACGGTATCTATATAACCCATTAGTAATGACTATGTCGCTCTGTGTCCCGTGATGTACTCCAAGAAAAGGATTTTACAGGTAAGCTGTTACAAAAATCCTATTTTTTATTATTATTATTTGTTACATTTAGGCCCCTTTCACACGGGGCCATTCCATTTGACGGACAGAGCAGGCAGATGACAGGTCCGTCTCCGCTCACTGTGCAGACAGTCCCGCTTTTCTGTATGGAGAAATCGGATGAAAATGGACCGCTTGTTTGTTTTCATCTGATGCCATCCGATCCACCAGACAGATGGAAAATAGGATCACCGTCTGGATTTGGCGAACAGGATCGCATAGTGGCAGGTGTCAGTGGACATGTCACTGCTGACATCCGCCGCTCCATAGGGGTGAATGGATAGTCCAATGATGAGGTCCACCTGAAAAACTGACAGGCGGACCCGATTGGAAAGCCCGTGTGAAGGGGCCTTAGGCTCGATTCACGCTGCCGTGACACAATTGTTGTGTGACTTTGATGCAACATTAGTCTTGGTTCACACCTATGCAGTTTGCTTTTTATTCGTTTCAGCAGTGCTTTTTTGCGGTGCATTTTGCATTTTTGCACACCCGTTTTTTGCTATTTTTTTGGGTGCATTTTGCATTCGTTAAAGGGGTTGTAAAGCTTTGCGTTTTCTCACCTTAATGCATCCTATGCATTAAGGTGAAAAAACATCCGATGCTTACAGGCCCCCCCACAGCCCCCCGGTTTACTTACCTAAACCCTCGAAAGTCCTGCGTCGTGAACGCGCTGGCTTCTCGGCCCGGGCTTCTCGGCTGTTCTCGGCTCTTCATTGGATGATTGATAGCAGCGCAGCCATTGGCTCCCGCCGCTATCAATCAAATCAATGATGTTGCGCGCGGGGGGGCGGGGCCGAGTGATACACTCGGGGGCTATGGCCGTCGACTGTATCACAGGAGCGCGCCAGCAAGATAACCCCCTTGTGAGAGCGCTTCCCAGAGGGGGGTTAGCTCTTGCGGGGAGGAGCCGAGACAGCCGCCGAGGGACCCCAGAAGACGAGGATCGGGGCCACTCTGTGCAAAAAGAGCTGCACAGTGGAGGTAAGTATGACATGTTTGTTATTTAAAAAAATAAAAATAAACCTTTACAACCCCTTTTAAGCTTCTTTTTTGGCCAATTTGTTGTTGGGTGGATTAAAAATCGCAAATGGCAGAAAAATTTCGGCACACTATATGTTTTTTGCAGCTTCTCCGTTGAAGTCTATTGAACCAAAAACTCACCATTTTGCTTTAAAAAAAGCTCCTGACCCTTCCCAAAGATTCAGCAGCTGAAATAAGCATGTGAACATGTCCCATAGGTGAACATGTCCCATAGGTGAACATGTCCCATAGGTAACCATGTCCCATAGGTAACCATGTTAAACGGACTGTAGTGCGTTTCTGCAAAAAGTATTAAAAAACGTATAGGTGTGAACTGAGCCTTAGAGTCCATGGGACATGACATTGCATCAGAGTAGTGCCAAGAACCTTCTTTGAAGTTGCATTGATTAGAACGGCTGCAATTGAAATAAATGTGTTGTGACTTGATATGTGACCTTTATCGAGTAGATTTACTAAAACTGGAGCTCTTAGAATCTGGTGCAGCTCTGCATGGTAGCCAATCGGCTTCTAACATCAGCTTGTTCAATTAAGCTTTGGCAATAAAACCTGGAAACTGATTGGTTTCTATGCAGAGCTGCACCAGTTTTTGCACGCTCCAGTTTTAGTGAATAAACTCCAATAAGTCGCATGACTAATTGCAGCAGTCTGAACTAGGGCTTATCCATTGGATCATCTGTTGCATGTATTTAGAACAGCATTTTCCAAACAGGGTGCCTTCTGGCTTCTTCAGGGGTGCCTTGGCAAATTGCCTAAAAATTGCCCCAAGATCCCCAAAAATTGTCAACAAGCCAAGAAGTAGATCAAACCTGTCTTTCTGTTATACAAACCACAGATTTTTATTGTGCATCATTACAATTTTGGGCACTGTGAGGCCCAGACAATGGAATCCTAACAACTGATGATGTAATTGGTTGATAAGGAGGACATCAGATGCCTTCATCTTTGTTTGCCCTTCTCCGTCAGCACTGGGGGTCACTTTAGCTGAGTGAGGGAGAAGAGGAATGCTGGAATATAGTTGATATATTTGTTTTGTAAAAATAAGTCACCTCTAATGTTGGATGTCCTACTTGTGTGGATGTTGCTCCGTTATGTAGATCTATTTTTTTAGTTTTTTACATTTTAGAATGGGGTGCCTTGAGATTGTGTGGCAATTTAGAGGGTGCATTGACTGAAAAAAGGTTGAGAAACACTGATTTAGAAGACTGTCCAAGCTGTTAAACAATGTGTGTTTTGAAAGAATCTTCTAGGTATGAGATGACTACTGAAACTGGTCAATAATATTCTGATCAGGAAGGTGATGTTTTGTGTTGCACTGTACAGGTACAATGTAAGCCAGTTAGAGGAATGGCTGCGGGACAAAAATCTGATGAACAGCGGGGCCAAAGAAACCCTGGAACCCTTAATTCAGGCTGCCCAATTGTTACAAGTGAAGAAGAAAACAGATGAAGATGCGGAGGCTATCTGCTCAATGTGCAATGCTCTGACCACTGCTCAGGTAAGGGGACTGTATTTACTGTGAGGATATGAGTCAATCCAGAAGGTTGATGTTTGCCAGGTGGTCTCTGTGCTTTGTACCTTAATGACCAGCTGCAAATTGGTGTAACATTGCTTACACAACCAGCATTTTATCAAGTGACGTTAATAGTCATGTTATTGTATAGTTTTTTTCTGTATTCTGTGTTGGTTTTTAGTTGCAGAGTTTGTTGGACACCCCATTTCAAAACTATGGTCACTAATAGTGAGTCCCCCACCCTCCTTTGCAACTTAAAGTGGTTGTAAAGCCACTTTATGTTCATACAATCTCCAGTGTTCGATAATGTTATGTGCCTCACTCAGTGTATGTGCTTTATAAAAAAAATGCAGTTTTATACCTTATTTCAGAGCGCCGCTCACGTGACTGCCCGCCTCTCTCCTCCCTCAATCTGACAGCTACAGCGGGAGGGGCTGAGAATCCCCTGCTGACGTCAGCCAGGAGGAAAGGAAGAGAACGGCGGGCGGTCATGTGAGTGCTGAGCGGCGCTCTAAAATGAGGTATAAAACAGCATTTTTTTTTTATAAAGCACATACACTGGGCTCATAACATTATCGAACACTGGGGATTGCATTAAAATTACAAAGTTATTTTAGCAGCAGGAGGGGCGAGCACTGTCACGAGCTGAGAGGCGGGGAGGGAGAGGAGGCCAGAGGAGAGATGGCGGATGATGGAGGCACATAAACTGACCAGGGTATCGGGCTCAGCAGCCATGATAAATGTGGTCAGTTTACAAGGGGGAGGGCAGAACCAGGCAGGATCAGCCAGGCATTTTAGATGATAGAAATGGCCAAATTACACAGCACAAGCACTGTGCGGTTTTTCATGTTTTAAGGGTCCATTTTTTATTTATTTTTTTGTGTAACAAAAGCTTTAACAGCCTGCACTTTTGTAGGAAGTCTATGCCCATTACAGTACAAATAAAGGCAAAACATTTTTCTTTTTTTTTAGTTTTGTATACATATAGAGTAGAGATGGATTAGAACATCTATCAGTTTTTATTGCCATCTGTACCCCTCTTAAGGAGATTCACCTTTTCCATTTGTCCTGTTTACCATTATCATTGAAAGTAAAAGAAAATCCCCAATTTTGGGTTGTCCCAAAAAAGTATTACAGGGGAAATCTTCCAATGGGGACACTAGTTCTGGTAATCTTTGGAGCCCCATGGGATTCCCCTAATTTGCAGGAATTTCCTCTCGCTTCCTGTTTTGGCTATGGGACAGGAAGTGTAGGGAAATCTCCCCAATGGGACACGGATGGCAGAAAATAAACTGACAGGGGTTATGACCCTCACTTACGCTTTCCAAAATGAGGAAAAAAAGTTTTGCTTATAATTCTACTTTAAGCTAAAACAGTATTTGTCAAGTTAGGTACTAATGTTGGACAAGAGGACCTGTCTCACAACTGACATTCCAAGTCATTCCAAAAGTGTTCAGTAGAATTGAAGTCATGGCTCTGAGCAAGATAGTTGAGTTCCTCCATATCAAACCTTGTCTTTATGGCCAGTTGGCTTTGTGTGTAGAGGCACAGTCAAGCTAGAACAGAAAGGGGCTCCCCAAAAATTTAGAAGTATGCCATTCTAAATGACTACTGGTAAACTTTCCATATGGTTTGTAAAAAAAATTATAATATCTTGTCTTTTTACAGATTGTGAAGGTGTTGAATCTCTATACCCCTGTAAATGAGTTTGAAGAAAGGGTACTGGTAACGTTTATACGCAACATACAGGTACAGTATGATTTTTATTGTTTGGTCATAGGACATCTTCAACATGTTTTGATACACTTGAGAATGATTTATGACCTCAGCATAAATTACTAATATGTTTGTATTGCCGTGTTTGAGTTGGGTACGCAGTCATAAATGGATAACATGGAAAATAGGAAACCTCTTTATTAATGGACAGTAAAACACATACTGTTTGTATTGGTAATAAAAGTGTACAGATTAATAAGACAAGATGTGGTTGTACACAGAACACCTGGTAAGACATACATACATACACACACACATACATACACACGACATGTTAATTATATACATATATACGTATGATACAGTCAACGACGGTGTCAAAAGTTAATAACTTTGTAGATAGAAAAAAAAAAATTCTTGATGTGAAAAGTTATTGTTGGTGCAAAAGTTTTGGGCGTTAATAGTTTTTCAATTTCATTGTCACTGAAATTCCTTGCACCCAAATATTGCACATAATGTAAAACTCTAAAGCGAATGTACTGCTTTGGTTGAGAAAGGTGATGGATTTGTTTTAGCGTGGTCATATTTAATGAGAATTATGGTTCAATCAAGTGGCCAGTGTCGGCAGTGTTTTTTGGGGTGTACAGGCATGCACCTTGATACAATATAAAGAGAGAAAATACTGCGCTAATCTAAAATAGTGAATAAAAATAAATATAAATAAAGCTGCTACATAAAATGTGACTAAAATTAATAAACATGGAATGAAGATGTAGCGCTAAGTGAAGAAATGAAGCCCAATAATTTGGGCCTCCAATCAAACCAAAGTGATAAATAATATCAATATAATGAGTCCATACAGTGTCCATAGGAAATTTTCGTGTTGTGAAGAAAGAACATGTAGCACTGAAGGGTCATCACATAACTCTTGTAGAAAAAGAGAGGTAGAATACTCTTACTGGAACGTTAGACCTGTGGTTTAGGCAGGTCAAATAGGCATACGAAATCCCAGTGGCACTCCTCATCAGTTAGTCTGGAAACTGGATCAATTGGGTCCCCAATGTAGACTGTCCGGTAGGCTCCCCGACTTGACAGCAGACTCTGGGTTTCACACCGATCCAGGTGGTCCTCCGATGGAACTGGAACCGCCACTCAGCAAGGAGACTCTTTACCACGGTGAATATTAGTAACCAGTGGCCAAAGGAAGCTATTACTTGACCAACCACCCATGTGAGGAGAAAAGAAGGGAAGGAATGCTCCAATGGTGCAGGTCAATGAGGGTTTATTCAACCAACATAAAAGTGATCACAAACAATAAAAACGTTTAAAAAGGGGCAGTGAATGAGGTAGTGTATCAAGCCCTACGCGTTTCGAACAAATGTTCTTCAACAGGGCCCCTGTTGCAGCAGCCTCCCAGCCCTCACAATACTTACCTGAGCCCAATAGCGATCCAGCGTTGTGCACAAGAGCCTCGGCTCTCTAGGGACTCTCACTCCTCATTGGCTGAGACAGTCAATCACAGCCAGTAAGCCAATGAGGCCAAAAAGGGGGTGGGGCTGAGCTATGGCTTTCTGTGTGAATGGACACGCAGAGCAGCGGCTCAGGAACAATCATGCTCAGTTGCCCCTATAGCAAGCTGCTTGCTGTGGGGGCACTTGGCAGGAGGAAGGGGCCAGGGGCGCCATAAAAGCGTTATTAGTGTTGTTTAAGTCTTTTTTGTTTGTTTGTTTTTTAAATAACAAACATGTTCTACTTACCTGCTCTGTTGCAGTAGTTTTGCACAGAGCTGCCCGGATCCTCCTCTTCTCGGGTCCCATGCTGGTGCTCCTTGCTCATCCCTCCTGCCGGGTGCCCCCAGAGCAAGTTGCTTGCTCTGGGGGCACCCAAGCTGGCGGACTCCTGATCCGTGGCTCTGTGTGTCCATTCACACACGGAGCCACAGCTCGGCGCCCCGCCCCCTTCTCCTGATTTGCTTACTGGCTGTGATTGACAGCAGCAGGAGCCAATGGCTAAAAACCAATCAGAAGTGCGAGTCCCCGGAGAGGCAAGGCTCTCGTGGACATCGCTGGATCAAGAGGGGTCTCAGGTATATGCTGGGGGAGGGGGGGGGGGTGCTGCTGAACACAGAATTTTTTTTTTTTTTACCTTCATGAATAGAATGCATGAAGGTAAAAAACCTTGTGCCTTTACAGCCACTTTAAGGTAAAAAACATTTTACTTTAACAACCTTTTTAAGCTGCCCATATACTAGTATGTAGGATGGAACGTTCGTAGGAATATTCGTACGAACATTCTAATGAAAATTATCAGTACATTTAATGAGCTGATTGATGTATGTGGTTAGAAAGTACTTCAAATTTTTATTTGCTTTTAACATTTGATTTTGGAATAAATGGACTTTCCCCAAACAGAAACCACGTAAACTGTTAGAAATAAAATTTTCAAAGAAATAATTTTCATCACTATAGTCAAAAAGTAAATTGATTTGACCCAAGAACGATTAAAAAATTGAACAAGTGTTCCTAAAACGAGATTTTTACTAGTGTATGGTCAACTTAAAGCGGAACTAAAGCCCCAGTACTTGCCTCTCCTTTATGTTTGGTTCACACTTCTGCGAATTGTATGTGGGTTTCCCCGCATCCAATTCGAATGACAGGAGAGTGTGCCCGGCTCTTAATGGAGCCAGTTCATACAGCTCCGGAGCAGCTACGAATTGCACAGCGGTCCTGTGTGTCAATGGCTCTGTTTCAGGTCTGAATTTGGGCAAAAATTGCACAGCGGTCCCCTGCTGTCAGCTGCATCTTAATCAAGTGTGAACCAAGTGTTTGTAAAGGAAAGGCTGCTTGCTGTGGAGGCATCGTGCATGCTCATTTCCGAGCCGGCTCTCTGCGTCCATAAGGCAGAGAGCGCGGCTCAGCCCTACCCCCGCTCCCGCTTCACTAGCTTTGATTGACAGCAGTGGGAGCCAATGGCTCCTGCTGCTGCATCTCAGCCAATCAGAAGGGAGAGACCTGGGAGAGCCTTGGGTCTTGTGCACATCGCTGGATCGGGATTGGGCTTGGGTAAGTATTAGGGGGGTTGAGGTGCTACACACAGAAGGTTTTTTACCTTCATGCATAGAATGCATGAAGGTAATAAACCTTCAGCCTTTACAACCACTTTAATGGTCCAACATCCCTTGCCGTTGTCTTGTCAACCTAGTTCCCCTATCGATATGGTTCCGAGCGCATCTGCGCATGCGCACTCGGAACACACGGAAATCTACGAACATCTACAGCTGTTCGTCAGCTGTAGACGCGCTCGCTCCTGACGATACACGCCGCGCCGAAAGCGGCGGGGGCGGAGACTAGCAAGTTGATGGGACACGACACGCCGCTCTTTATTTTTTCGTGTCCCAGTCTCCGCCCCCGCCGCTTTCTTGTCGAGCTGGTTCCCCTAGCATCGGGAGCGAGCGTGTCTACAGCTGCCGAACAGCTGTTCATGCTTGGAGAATTCCGTCGCCTCGGATTGCGCCTGCGCAGTCGAGCTCGGAACCATATCAATAGGCAGAACCAGCTTGGCAGAACACCGGCATCTTCTCCCCTGCTTCCTCCATGTGACAGGCTGTGGTCATCTTCATTGGCTGTCGTGGGATGATATCACTCCTGCACATGTGCAGAAGTTCAGTCATCCTGGCACACAGACGCTGTGCCGGAATGTAAACTGAGCTGTACTTGGGTGCATGCCAAAGAAGACTGCGGACAGGCCGGTAGGTTTATTATATTGCAGAAAAACCCTTCCTTGCCTGTTCTGCAACAAAAGCACTGTCTGCTTGCAGTCTTTAAGGGAGAAGTGCAGCCTGAGCTTTTTAGGCTGGGCTTCACCTATGGGGCACAGGAGTGCAATTCGTTTTGACCTGTTTTCAGAGGAGAGCAGTCTGAAGTCCGCTCTCCGCTGACGTCACGGCAATCAGTCCAGGCAGCGTGTCATCCCGACTTCCAAAGTCTGGATCCACCAGCTGCCTTGACTGATTGCAGTCTTAGCGAGCCGCTGAGATGGCCGCTCCCCGCCCCTCCACTGCTCAGCGCTTCAATGAGTGTGGAGGAGCAGAGAGGAGAGCTGCTGACTGATAAGTCAGCAGCTCTCCTCTCTGGGATCTGTGAGAACCGAGCCATCGGCGATGTTCGGTGGCTCGGTTCTCACTGCAGAGATGGCGAGGGACAGAGTCGGCATCGGTCTGATGCTGCATCCACCTAGGCAAGTATAAATATCCCAAAAAAAAACATACTTCTCTTTTAAATCTGGGACTTTAGTTCCATTTTAAGTCACAGGACTGCTGTGTCTACTCTGAATGTGTATAACTAGTAGAACTGTGAAATACTTTGATCTGAAATGCTTTTGTCTATTTTCCCACAGTTACGTCTAAGGGACCGGAGAGACGCTCCTCAGCTGCTAATGGATGCCAAGCACATCTTCCCTGTCACCTTCCCCTTTAACCCATCATCTCTGGCTTTAGAAACAATTCAGATCCCAGGTAGTCTCAGCCTAGGTTTCATTGCTCGTGTGTAAAGAAAGCCACACTGCCTCATATCATTTTGGATGTGAATCACCCAGACATGTAAGCTGCACTGAAAGCATTATGGAGTCCACCACTGCATCCCTACATACATGACTTGTACACCTTCTGCATTTTGTATATCATGTATAAGAGACTGATAGAAAGATGTCAGTTGGTACGCATATTGTGGAATTGTCCTTAAAGCCTATTGTTTAGGTAATTTGCCTTGATATTAAAACTCCATTCTGGGTCACCAGTTATGTTCCTAAAATAGCCATTCCCGTCCTAATAGGAGATAGACACAGGTTACATGTAATGTATTTAAATACATTTTCCTAGTGTAATTCCGTGATTCGCTGGAAGCAGAAAAGAAGCTACACGTTCTTGTGGTAGACTATATGATAATTGGTCATCTCATCACTATAGGTGTATGAATACCTGTGTACACTTGTAACAATAGCCAGACCACATCATTATTTATGTTAAAAGAACAATTCTATAAAAGTATTGGACGAAAAAGAATTCAGCTTTACGTGTAATGTAGATGATGTTTATGTGTTAGCACCGTGGTTTACTATGCATATAAAATGTGCTGCTGTGTTTTTGTGTTGCTCTAATGTTACGATATCCGTATTCGGCACTACACAATAAAATATTCATCTCTTTATTATCCGGTATGTTTACAGTCCAATGTGATCTGTTTATTAGGGTAAGCCACAGAATAGGCTGGATTCCTTATCTCTGGAAACAAGGAACAGGCACATTAAGCACATATGGATTACTGATAAAAATTGCTGTTTTTAAATAAAATAAATAAAATATATTAAAAAAATAATAGAAGCCTTAAAGAACAAATAGGTTCTCGTAATATATTGTTAAAGGTCATGTATAGTCTTTCCTGGCATTTTTTAAGTCTATTTGAGTGTTTCGGTTCAAAACAGTATTTTTTTGTTTTGTTTTGTTTTTTGCAGCTGATGGTTTTAAAGATGTTTACTGTGTTATTGGTGTTTCTTTGCTGTATTACATACTGTTATTCAGTGCTTTTTATTTATTTATACCCCTGTAGTACAGAAAAGAGGAGGCTTGTAGTGGATCCATTAATTCACTAATGGTAAATGAGTTGAGATGAAAGGGTGGATACAGTATTCCTTGTATGTGCATCACTCACTGCTACTGTTCGGCATGCAGAAAAAGAGACTATACTGCAGCAGAAAGCATGACATGTAAGTGCATGTAAGGACACTATTATACTGGATAATGTGGTGTAGTCTTCACCCGTCCACTGCATTTACTGTCTGCATTTAAACTGATTAGAGCACTGCAACAAAACACAAAATGGTGAGAGCTTGCAACACTTAAATAGATAACCTATTGGTAGGCGTCCACGTTGGTGAGTACTCTTTAAGGATCACATAGTGCATACTGTCACATGTACTACATGGCACAGATATTCCATATTTCGGATTCTAAAGATCTATAATAAAAATGCCTGTTATACTTTACATTTAAATGTAAAATAATTTGATAATAGACAGGAGTGTATTTAACATAATTTCACTGATGGGCTACTACCTAGGCCAGCAGGGTATGGGGTGCAGCACCAAGCCTCAAAATTTAGAAACAGTTTTCCTCATTTTGTTTTCCTGAACAGTTGTGGCTAAATATTAAAAAAAAATGTATGGAGTGCTGGGAATATTAAGATTCTGAAGACTGCTGTTGAAGGAATATAAAATTATCTCTCCTTTCTCATTTTGTTGATATGAGCAGCCGAAAAGTTAGTAGTTTTACTAAAATTCTCACATGCCACAGGGGGTGGATCTTGTACATATAGGCATCATCTTGTATGTGTCTTTGGAACAGCATGATATCTACATATGACCCTGGTTATAGGTAGAGGCTTGGAGGTTCAGCCACACACTGACTTGGCAGCTCCATTGATATTATTGCAATACTTCCTGAGTTTCTCCCTGCCCACTTTAGGGTATCATGTCTTCTGCTACAACATTGCATTCTCTTTAATATTAATAAAAATTATAATAATATAACTGGAAGACTGAACCCCCCCACATAATGGCTGCATCGGGTTTGCAAACCCAGGAGCTTGAAGCCAAGTTAAACTCTCCAATATATTTACTTCCACCTTCCAGCAATGCAGTGCTTACATCCCTTGTTGGCCGCTATCATCTTCTCCCTGGTCCCGAGTTTTCAGCCTCTTGATTGGCTGGAGGAGGATGACCTCATCCTGAACATGGGCATGGGAGTCAGGCATTTCGGCCCAACCAGAGTGTTTCGGGAATGTACATTGAGCTAAGTAAGCTTGTGCATCTCAGTGTACAATCAATAGAAAACTGCAAACAGGCAGGTGAGTGTGTAATAATGCAGAAGAGACCTAGCATGCCTCTTTTGCAATAAAAAGCTGTCTGCAGTTTTATAAAAGTTAGGTTTAGTTCTGCTTTAAGTTTAAAGAGGTACAAGAAAAAAGTGTGGAGATCTAATACTGAAGCATCTCATTTTTAGGTAGACTAAACTTTTAGGCCTCATTCACCTGGGGTGTATTACAACGTATGCCCATGTGAGGGCTGTGTTTACCCACACAGGGATGCACAGGTATTCCGTTCATCCCCATGCAGGCAGTCCCATTGGTGCCAAGTGGAACTCAGCAGTTGCATGGACACAGCCACTGTTCTCAATTTGACATCAGTTGAGGGTGCATGGCTCCAAACGCAGCAGGTGAGCGTTCGGGGACATGCACCCGCATGGATGTCAGAATGAGAGCAGTGGCTCTGTCCAAGCAGCTACTGCTTACCAATTAACATTATTGGGATTGCCTGCATTGCCTTGAATGAATGGAAAACCTGTGCATCCCATCCAAGTAAACACAGCCCTCTCACAGATACACATCGTGGTAGCTTGAAAAGTAGATGCAAGGTAAATTTCCCTCTGTTTTCATGCAATTTCAGTCTCTCAATTACTGTATGTCCATTTGCTCTAAATATAATTATGAAAAAAAATCTATAGGCTTTTAAATCTATTTTCTGAGGACACTAAAGCTAGCCATAGTAAGCTTGAATTTTGTTTGATTCCCGCTGAATTTGCTAAAACTTGAGTCCTAGGTGGCCCTGTCAGCACCACCTGGCTCGATAGAAGTCAATGTAAAAATTGACTGAGTCAGTTGGGAAATTATCAGCGGAGCAGTAATATAATCCTACCAGATACAGTCACTGTTTGGGCAGGTCCCTCGAAACGTATTAGCCGTTTGGAACTTAGTTGTCCCTCTGAGATATGTGAAATACTAGAGGTTTTGGGCTGGAAGCCTTATACTGATAAAGGTTTTGAGGATAATGCATTAGGCTGGTGCTCCCTCTTGTTTGTTTTATGGTTGCAGTTTGTCCAGACAACCCCGGTCTTGAGAGGGCTGCAAAGCGTGGCATATCAGAGGAAGCCAGGATAGAAGTGTTGGAATAAGTGTCTGCTACATCTGAAAAACCAAGTCCAAGTGCAGGAGATTGTTGGTTTGTTTGTATCTATGAGAAATCTAGTAGAGTATGGCTAACATAATTGATTGCTGCTGCATTTGAGATGGGATATAACAGGATCACTGTCCACCTTGCTTTTATATGCAAAATTTGCTCTAGACCAAAACAACCAGTCAGACATTTGATTTCACCTTCTGCCTTGCACTAGACAGATAAATGCTAAATGGCATTGGTTTCCAATAAAGCACTTTAGTAAATGATCTCTGATTTATTGATTATATGTGTGCAGCAGAGCATGAAATGGGGGATGGGGGGGTCAAAGAATTAATTCCCAGATGGACCCACACACGACATTGGTTTTCCTATGAACTGCGTGTTTTAGTGCCATAGAAATCAACACATTGACTTTTAGGCCCCCCTAAAGAAAGCTACATTAACATTTAGAGTCCCAGTAACAAAAAAATAAAGACTGCCATACTTGACAAATCTAGCTTCTTTATGTTTGACATTATCATCTTTCTGGTACACAGAAACCGGATGGCATTTGGCCAGTGTGTACAGCAACCTGGCCTAATGTCCACCTTCTGTCCAACGAGCGTGTTGGAAGACCCGCAGCCCATCACCGCTAACAGCCAATGTCTGGTGTGTTCTGGCGGTGGGGCAGTCTCCCTGTCAGAGCACAACAGCTCAGTGGGGGAGATTGGTGTACTGACATCACATAGTACAGTGAGCTCCTCAGATTTTTTCATTCAGCCCGCTAGGTTGAACGGAAAAAAAATCATGTATGTACCAGGTATTAGGCTGTCCATACACAGACCAAATTTGGACCAGTTCCTGATGAGCTGGCCAAAATGTGATCCATGGGTGGCTCTGGCTGGTACCTTTTCCTGCTTGACATTCTTTAATTGCAAAGTCTAAGGAGCCGGGCAGAAAATAGTTAGCCAAACAGCACTTGCATCCAGCCAGATGCAGGCACTGTACGTTTTTGTTTTTTACACCCGGTGATAGCCACAGACGGAGATTTGTCCATCCATGTTTAGCAAAAATCTGTGTGTATGGCCAACTTTAAATGCCAAGAGTTTTGATATAGAAGATCTTTAAACAGAAGTTAATATACAATATATTTAGCGTTAAAATGGCATTGGGATAAAACTACCAAATGCATTAGTGTCAATTTGCAAAAAGAATAGAGCATATTCACTCTACAAAGTACATTTTCATTTTGTAGGGGAATTTCTACTTAGCTTGGTGAATGTGGGGAACATTCTTCTTGCTAAATTAACATTACGGTAATTCATTTTCCTTTAGTAAACCAACCTAATGTGTTTAATGCGAGCATCGCTTGAACTGCATAATTTTAAAGCTTTGATACTTAAATTTTGATGAATTCCTCCTGTCAACCTCATTAAAGCGTTCTCCATACACCTGTATCTAGATTTATTTATATCCACCTAAGTGGCTTCTTTTAGCAGATACACGTTCTCCCTTGGGTGCTTAATTCTGGATATAATGCCTTCATATCGTTTATTTTTTATTTTTTAAACTTGCTCACAAGGTTGTCAATCAGCAGCGACAACCAATCAAAAAAAGGGGAGGACTTGCATGTATTGCCAACAGATATGAGAGAGTCAAATTTGCAGCTGGGGGAAAGAGACCTTTTGAAATGAAGCTCTGAAGACTCTGTAGAAAATACGTCCATTAGTATAAAAATGGCTTCCTTACCACATTAAGAATAGTGAGTATCAAATACTGGTTATTATTCCATGTGGATTGGTTGATGGCAAAAAAAAAAAAAAGATCTTTGAAATACATTGTTCACCATGCATGATCTATTCTAGTCGAGGTGGTCAGTGCACACGGTGCATGATACAATGTTTCTCTTGTTTATTTCATTATGACATTAAGATGTAACTTATTCTTTACTAAACTAGGTACCAGAATAGGACTCATTTCTTAATTCATACTTATACTTGAAAGAAAAAGGTTGTTGTTGCTGTATTTCATTTAGGCAATAATAATAATGAAGTCCATATGCTAAGAGTTATATTCTGTACTCTGTAATGTCATGCCTAGCAAATGTTTCCATCATTAACACTGTAACTAATAAGCTATCACTGCAAACTGTAAAAAAAATTAAAATAAATTCAAGAATTTGTTGTCTAGCTATTTTATTTCACCAAAATGGTGTGATTTTTTATTTTATTTTATCCACGCTTGAACTGCGAGTGCATGTGGGTCTGCGAGTGCACGTGGTCTGCAAGTACCTGTGTATTGTCTTGTTGAGTATTAGTGTCAGGAAACTACTTGTTAGGTAATTTGGACAGGGTATAATCCCAATCCTCATTAAAATGGTAGGTACGATGCCCGGCGGGTGTGGAGATGCGGCTTGGTGTACATCTTGTGGCATGTATGCGTTTCTTGATTATCTGTTTGAGGGCGAATACTGCTGTGCAAAATGGAAGCACATTGTTTCCCTGGAAGCCCAGGTTCTGAATCTAGGGAAGCAACTGTCAGCACTGAGAAGGCCCTACATACTAAAGGAGAGCCGGGAACGTACCAAGCAGGTGTCGGCAGGGGCCAGCATAGAGGCAGGTGGAGACAAGGAGGTGCAGGCACCAGAAAAAAGTAGATGGGTGACAGGTAGGATAGAGGGGGAAATGCCAGGAAGGCCGATCCTAGGCTAGAGCATCCCAATAAGTATTCTCCATTGAGTGACATTGGTGAAACTGGTTTAGGGACCAGCACTGCTGGAGCTGAGGCACTCTCCTAGCTGCCAGGTGAAGAACTCCTCCAATGAGAGTGGGGGGGAGCAAAGGGAAAGGATAGACAGTTTCTGGTGGTAGGGGACTCAATTCTCAGATGGACAGAGAGGGCAATCTGTGACAAAGAACTGAAGCGTCGAACTGTATGCTGTCTACCGGGCTCTCGAGTTCGGCACATCGCGGATCTGGTGGACAGATTACTGGGAGGGACTGGGGAAGGCTCAGCTGTCATGGTGCACGTTGGCACCATGACAGAGGGTCCAGAGGTAGAGATAGCGCGGAACATAGTCCAGAGTGTAGTATTGGGGGCATTAGTGGCAGGTTGACTAAAGCACATAAATCCAAGGTAAGTATAGTGACAAGTCCTAGTTGCAATCTCTGAACACCCAATAAGAGGATAGTATGCGACCGGTCTAAACTGCGTGGCATGTTCACCAATGCCAGGAGCCTGGCGGACAAGATGGGTGAACTAGAGTTACTTTTGTACGAGGAGGATTTGGATTTTGTGGGAATTTCAGAGACTTGGTTCAACAGCTCTCATGATTGGCTGGCAACCATTCAAGGGTATACCCTTTATCGCAGGGATAGAGAGGGTTAAAAAGGGGGAGGGGAATGCCTGTATATCAAGAATAATGTACAAGTGAATGTGAGAGATGACATCAATATGGGAGCTAGGGAGGAGGTAGAGCTCTAAAAGGATGAAGCTAAGGGGAAAATAATATTGGGAGTATGCTATAGGCCCCCTAACCTGAGGGAGGAGGGGAGGTGGACCTCCTATCATGATTTGAATTAGCAGCAAGGATGGGAAGTGTTATCATAATGGGGGATTTTAATTATCCAGACATAGACTGGGCGGAGGGAACCACGCATTCGTCTAAGGCTCGCCAGTTCCTAAATGTCTTGCAGGACAATTTCATGGGTCAGATGGCAGAGGCACCAACTAGAAATAAAGCGTTACTAGATCTACTGATTACCAACAATACAGACCTGATCATGGATGTGGAAATACAGGGCAAGTTGGGAAATAGCAATCACAGGTCAATTGGCTTCAGTATAAGGCCACTTTCACACTGAGGCGCTTGAAAAACTGCCGGTAAAACACTGAGTGCTTTTGAAGCGCTTTTCAGGCGCTTTTGAAGCGCTTTCAATTCATTTCAATGGAGAGGGGCGTTTTTTCAGCGCACTGCCCCAGTGTGAAAGGATTCATTGATTTTAATGTAAATACGTTTTCAGGCGCTTTTTTTAGCGTGAAAGCGCCTGAAAAGCGCCTCAGTGTGAAAGTGGTCTAATTCACACAAATAGGAAACATAAGGAAAATACGAAGACACTGAAAGAGCCAACTTCCCTAAACTACGAACCCTGCTAGAAGATATAAATTGGGATAAAATCTTAGGAACAAAGAACACGGAGGAGAGATGGGTTGGCTTTAAGAGCATATTAAATAAGGGCATTAGCCAGTCTGTCCCATTGGGTAATAAATTTAAAAGAGCGATCAAAAGTCCTGGATGGCTTAATGCCAATGTAAAAATGCAAATAAAAGCAAAAGAGAAGGCCTTCAAAAAATACAAGGTTGAGAGATCATCATGTAAGGGTGCAATTAGGGCGGCTAAGATAGAACATGAAAGACACAGCAGAGGAGAGCAAAAAAAGTCCCAAGAAATTCTTTAAATATGTAAACTGTAAAAAAGGGAGGACAGACCATATTGGCCCCATAAAGAATGAGGAAGGACATCTGGTTACAAAGGATGGGGAGATGGCAAAGGTATTGACTTCTCCTCAGTCTTCACAAGGGAATCGGGGGGGCTTCAGTAACCAAGACTGCAGTATTTATCCTCGTGACACATCACAGGAAGCACCCACATGGCTAACAGAGGACAGAATTAGACTTGGGGAAATTTAACATTAATAAATCACTGGGAGTGGATGGCTTGCACCCAAGGGTACTTGGGGAACTCAGTCAAGTAATTGCCAGACCATTGTTCCAAATTTTTACTGACAGTCTACTGACTGGAATGGTACAAGCGGATTGGACAAAAGCCATAGTAGCACCAATATTTTAAAAGGGCCCAAAAATACATTCCTGGAAATTACAGACCAGTTAGCCTAACATCAATAGTATGCAAGCTCTTGGAGGGGATGATAAGGGACTATATACAAGATTTTAGCAATGAAAACAGTATCATTAGCAGTAATCAGCATGGATTCATAAAGAATCGCTTTTGCCAAACCAATCTATTAACCTTCTATGAGGAGGTGAGTTGCCATTTAGATAAAGGAAGGCCTGTAGACATTGTGTATCTGGATTTTGCAAAAGCATTTGACACAGTTCCCCATAAATGTTTACTGTACAAAATAAGGTCCGTTGGTGTGGACCATAGGGTGAGTACATGGATTGAAAACTGGCTACAAGGATGAGTTCAGAGGGTGGTGATAAATGGGGAGTACTTGGAATGGTCAGGGGTGGGTAGTGGGGTCCCACAGGGTTCTGTGCTGGGACCAAATCCTCTTTAATGCTGCACTGATGAGGTGGCACTGATGAGGAAGCTCTAATATGCCGCACTGATAGGTGGCACTGGTGGGCACAGATAGGCGGCACTGATGGGTGGCATTGATGGGCAGCACTGACTTGCATCACTAATGGCCACTGATTTCTGACACTTGTGGGCAGAGGTGGCACTGATTGCTGGCAGTGGTGGGCACACATTGCTTGCACTGGTGGGCACTTAATTATAATCTGGGCACTGATGATCAGTGCCCTGATTACATCCCTAGATGTCCTCTGTGAGGAGATGCCACTGATCAGCTCTCCTCTCCTCACACTCTGTCAGTTTACAATTAACTGGCTGTGATTGGACACAGCCGATCACATGGTTAAAGATCCACGGACGTGACTCTTTACAGAGAACAGGATCACGCCATGTCCTAGCAACACGGTGCAGCCATGATAGCCACGCTGCGCGCCCCCGCGGGTGTGCAAGAGCGATCGTCCTGGGAGGCTGTCATATGATGTCCACCCAGAATGAGAGCCGCAACCGCCCAGCCGTCAGTTGACGGTGGGCTGGCGACAAGTGGTTAAAGTTAATGTGCATGTAAAGGCAGGCTTCCCAATACTATTGGTAATAGTGTATATACAGTATCTCACAAAAGTGAGTACACCCCTCACATTTTTGTAAATATTTTATTATACCTTAATGTGACAACACTGAGAAAAATGACACTTTGCTACAATGTAAAGTAGTGAGTGTACAGCTTGTATAACAGTGTAAATTTGCTGTCCCCTCAAAATAACTCAACACACAGCCATTAATGTCTAAACCACTGACAACAAAAGTGAGTACACCCCTAAGTAAAAATGTCCAAACTGGGCCCAAAGTGTCAATATTTTGTGTGGCCACCATTATTTTCCAGCAATGCCTTAACCCTCTTGGGAATCAAGTTCGCCAGAGCTTCACAGGTTGCCACTGGAGTCCTCTTCCACTCCTCCATGACGACATCACGGAGCTGGTGGATGTTAGAGACCTTGCGCTCCGCCACCTTCCATTTGAGGATGCCCCATGGATGCTCAATAGGGTTTAGGTCTGGAGACATGCTTGGCCAGTCCATCGCCTTTACCCTCAGCTTCTTTAGCAAATCAGTGGACGTCTTGGAGGTGTGTTTGGGGTCGTTATGTTGGAATACTGCCCGGCGGCCCAGTTTCCGAAGGGAGGGGATTATGCTTTGCTTCAGTATGTCACAGTACATGTTGGCATTCATGGTTCCCTCAATGAACTGTAGCTCCCCAGTGCCGGCAGCACTCATGCAGCCCCAGACCATGACACTCCCACCACCATGCTTGACTGTAGGCAAGACACACTTGTCTTTGTACTCCTCACCTGGTTGCCGCCACACACGCTTGACACCATCTGAACCAAATAAGTTTATCTTGGTCTCATCAGACCACAGGACATGGTTCCAGTAATCCATGTCCTTAGTCTGCTTGTCTCCAGCAAACTGCGGACTTTCTTGTGTATCATCTTTAGATGAGGCTTCCTTCTGGGACTACAGCCATGCAGACCAATTTGATGCAGTGTGCGGTGTATGGTCTGAACACTGACAGGCTGACCCCCCACCCCTTCAACTTATGCAGCAATGCTGGCAGCACTCATATGTCTATTTCCCAAAGACGACCTCTGGATATGCTGCTGAGCACGTGCACTCAACTTCTTTGGTCGACTATGGCGAGGCCTGTTCTGAGTACAACCTGTCCTGTTAACCACTTAAAGCGGAGGTCCGCCCACCACTGCAAAAATTAAAAGCCAGCAGCCGCACATACTGCAGCTGCTGACTTTTAATAATCGGACACTTGCCTGTCCTGGAGTCCAGCGATGTCGACACCGCAGCTAATGTTTCCATCAGCTGTTGGGTGCATGCCACCTCCATTGTGAAAGACAGGTATGCTGTCCCCCCCCTCCCCCCAAAAGGTGCCAAATGTGCCTCCAGAGGGGGGGGAGTACAATGAGCGGAAGTTCCACTTTTGGGTCTAACTCCGCTTTAAGGTCCAGAAGAATTTACCCCCTTAATGACCAGGCCATTTTTAGCGATACGGCACTTTGTCGCTTTATTTGACAATTGTGCGACGTTGTACCCAAACAAAATTGATGTCCTTTTTTCCCCACAAATGGAGCTTTCTTTTGGTGGTGTTTAATCACGTCTGCGTTTTTTTTTTTTGCGCCACAAACAAAAAAAGACCGACAATTTTGAAAAAAGAAAAACAATTTTTACTTTTTGCTATAATAAATATCCCCTCCAAAAAAAAAGTAAAAACAAAATTTCTTCATCAGTTTAGGCCAATATGTATTCTGCTAAATATTTTTGGTAATAAAAACTGCAATAAGTGTATATTGATTGGTTTGCGCAAAAGTTATAGCATCTACAAAACGGGATAGAATTATGGCATTTTTATTATTATCGTTTTTTTTTTTTTACTAGTAATGGCGGTGATCAGAAATTTTTAGCAAGAATGCGACATTGCAGTGGACAGATCGGACACTTGACACTTTTTTGGGACCAGTGACATTTTTATAGTGTTCAGCGCTAATAATATCCACTGATCAGTGTATAAATGACACTGCTAAGGAAGGGGTTAAAACTAGGGCTGCAACTAACGATTACTTTCATAATCGATTAGTTGGCCGATTATTTTTCGATTAATCGGTTAATAACCTTAAAGAATTAAAAAAAAAGGTAATTTTGCTGCGATTTGCATTTTTTTATTTTTTTGGGCCAATTTGTTGTTGGGCAGATTAAAAAACACAAATTGCCACAAAATCACATTACATGCTTTTCTGCAGCTTCTCCATTGAAGTATATTAAACCAAGAAAAACAAAATAGCACCATTTTGCGTTAAAAAATAGTCCTCGCCCTTTC
Source organism: Rana muscosa (assembly GCA_029206835.1). Classification (NCBI taxonomy): domain Eukaryota; kingdom Metazoa; phylum Chordata; class Amphibia; order Anura; family Ranidae; genus Rana; species Rana muscosa. The sequence goes on along the minus strand of CM055118.1, from coordinate 523,576,996 downwards.
CAAATACGCAGCAGCTGAAAAAATCATGGATGTGAACGTGTCCCATAAGAAACCATGTAAATGCTCTGTAGTGTGTTTCTGCAAAAAGCACAAAAAAAACCCAGGCCTGAGATGTTTAGTAACATAATGGGGTTAAAAAAACAAAAATTTGTACAAAAAGAGCAAATAATCGCTACTGTAAGGGGTTCATTTTTTACTGTGGCACAGTGAAAGTAATATTTACAGTAGCGATTTGCTCTTTTTGTACTATAAAGGGCTGATTTTTGTTTTGTTTTTTAACCCCATTATGTTACTGGCCGATTAATCGATTATGAAAATGGTAATCGATTAATTTCATAATCGATTAGTTGTCGATTAATCGATTAGTTGTTTCGGCCCTAGTTAAAACTATGGGGCGATCAAGGGGTTAAGTGTTCCCTAGGGAGGTGTTTCTAACTGGGGGGGAGGGGACTGACTGGGAGTACAGAGAGATCGCTGTTCCTGATCACTAGGAATAGACCATCACACTGTATTCTCCTGTCACAACAGTGATCTGCTTTGTTGACAAAGGCAGATCCCTGTTTTGTCTCTCTGAGGAGCGATCGCAGGTGGCCGGCAGACATCGCAGCCCCCGGACCTGCGCATCAGCTCGCCTGATGTGCAGCGGGAGCGAGCGTCACCCAGAGTGACTCATGCACAAAGCGGTGTACGGATACGTCGTTTCGGGCAATAGGGCCGCACTATATATGTGGTGGACGGTCCTTAAAGTGTAAGTGAACCCCCCTATCGTTTTCAGCCAAGGAAGCTGCCATCTTTGCCTCTGTTTAATCTAGAACTGCCATGATGCTGCACATGTGATCAGTTTAGACACCAGCCATTGGATGGCTTGACAGTTTGGTTGAGAGCACAACCAATGGGAGTGTTACATTTCTGGCACGTGCCAGAAATGAATCTGTTTTATGGATGGGTTTACTTACGCTTTAAGTGGTTCAACTGCCGTAAGGTCTTGGCCACCGTGCTGCAGCTCAGTTTCAGGGTCTTGGCAATCTTCTTATAGCCTAGGCCAGTGATGGCGAACCTTGGCACCCCATATGTTTTGGAACTACATTTCCCATGATGCTCATGCACTCTGCAGTGTAGTGGAGCATCATGGGAAATGTAGTTCCAAAACATCTGGGGTGCCAAGGTTCGCCATCACTGGCCTAGGCCATCTTTATGTAGAGCAACAATTCTTTTTTTTCAGATCCTCAGAGAGTTCTTTGCCATGAGGTGCCATGTTGAACTTCCAATGACCAGTATGAGAAAGTGAGACCTTGTAACACTAAGGAGTCACATGACACCGAAGAGGGAAAATGGCTAATTTGGACATTTTTACTTGGGGGTGTACTCACTTTTGTTGCCAGCGGTTTAGACATTAATGGCTGTATGTTGAGTTATTTTGAGGGGACAGCAAATTTACACTGTTATACAAGCTGTACGCTCACTACTTTACATCGTAGCAAAGTGTAATTTCTTCAGTGTTGTCACATGAAAAGATAGAAGAAAATATTAACAAAAATGTGAGGGGTGTACTCACTTTTGTGAGATACTGTGTTCTGTGTGTATGTGTGTATACATATATATATACTTTTTAATTTTTTTTAACAGTTTGCCTGTAATTTAGCTTTGTGTAAAGACACTGAGCATTACATTTGCTGTGTTCACTTCTAAAGCCCCATGCACACGAGACGCCGGTGCAAACTCTGCTGAACACACGTTTTTAAAGACTAAAACCGGCGTTTAAAAACGCCCGTTTTGCCGCGATTTTAGCGGCGTTTTACCGCATTTGTGTCTATAGGCGTTTAGTTAAGAAACATCATAAGACCCTCCCTAAGCTCAAAAATCAGTATTATTTAAGTTGTACTAATTTGTACTTGTATTTAGGGTATCACTTGCCACATCATCTGCCACAAGTTGTGAATTGACCACTTGCCACGTCACCTGCCACAAGTTGTGGATTGTCCACTTGCCACATCACCTGGCCATGTCACCTGCCACAAGTTGTGGAATGTTCACTTGCCATGTCACCTGCCACGTCACCTACAAGTTGTGCATTGTCCACTTGCCACGTCACCTGCCACAATTTGTGGATTGTCCACCTGCCACCGTCACCTGCCACAAGTTGTGGATTGTCCACTTGCCACATCACCTGCCACAATTTGTGGATTGTCCACCTGCCACAATTTGAGGATTGTCCATCTGCCACATCACCTGCCACAAGTTGTGGATTGTCCACCTGCCACCGTCACCTGCCACAAGTTGTGGATTGTCCACTTGCCACATCACCTGCCACAATTTGTGGATTGTCCACCTGCCACAATTTGAGGATTGTCCATCTGCCACGTCACCTGCCACAAGTTGTGGATTGTCCACTTGCCACGTCACCTGCCACAAGTTGTGGATTGTCCACTTGCCACGTCACCTGCCACATCACCTGGCCATGTCACCTGCCATAATTTGGATTTCCACCTGCCACGTCACCTGGCAACATCACCTGCCACAAGTTGTGGATTGTCCACTTGCCACGTCACCTGCCACAAGTTGTGGATTGTCTACAGTGCAATGCTAGCAATTAGTTTTTTTTTTTTTTTTTTTTTTTTTTTTATGGTTTTTCATCATTTGCCATAATTTTTGAGATTTCTAATGTAAAAAAAAATAGGTCACCTTTAAAAACGCTTATAAATGAAAATGCGGCAAAACGCTGGTACCGCGTTTTGCGTCTGAAACGTGGAAAACGTTTGCATTTGAACCCATTTTTTTGCTTCTGGAAAAACTAGGTTAAACGCAACGGCCTAAAAACGGCAATAAACGAGACTGTGTGCATGGACACATAGGATAACATTGAATGTGTTCAGGAGCAGTTGAAAAAAGTGTCCAACTGCATCTGAATACGCGTTTAACAGCGTCCCGTGTACATGGGGCCTAACAGATCAAACTTGGTGTTGGTTAGCTTTTAATTTACTGAACCTTTCCTGAAATGACTGAACTCTAACTTCTGAATGTGCCTTTAATGAATAAGCATTTTTCATACAAGATGCTGACACTATCTCTCTTGTTGCTAATGTAGCCAAAGACAACTGTTGGATAAGCCTTTTCATTTTTTTTTTTTTCTTTTACGGACCTGTTAGCAGCTCTAACCCGGACTATCTAGTTAAACAGGAAATTCTTGCTGAGCTGGAAAAGTAGCTCGGAAAGACAGTTTTTCTTTCAAAGAGCAAACATCTATTCTTAATAAAATGCAATTAAATTTCTTGCATTTGTAATCCTGCCAAGAAACCTCCAAGCACTATCCTTTGGCTATTTAAAGTGCCTAATACAGTAAAACCTTGGATTGGGAGCATAATTCGTTCCAGAAACATGCTTGTAATCCAAAGCACTTGTATATCAAAGTGAATATCCCCATAAGAAATAATAGAAACTCAGATGATTCGTTCCACAACCATTTATTCATAAATCCTTCAGTTTATAATCCAAAAAGATTATAGCAATGTGATAGGTTGTGTAACCATAAAATGTCCATCCACAAATGGAAGACTCCACAAGGGGATTAGAAGCAAAACCCAGCCGGAGCTACAGAGTATAAAAGAGAAGAGAGGAGCCTCCAAGTGTAGCAATATGGGTACATTTAACTACTTTATATCCGCGCTATAGCCAAAAGGCTACATCGCGGACCTAATTTGCCAGGAGGGCGTCCATGGACGTCCTCGCTCGAGCGGCCTGCGCTCTGTGATCAGCGAGTCTATGAGACTCGGCTGATCACAGATCGGAGTAAGGGGTCGATCCTGACCCCTTACCACGTGATCAGCTGTCTGCCAATGACAGCTGATCATGTGATGTAAACAGAGCCGTTAATTGGCTATTTTTTCTCCTCACGCTGATAGCGTGAGGAGAAAAAAAAAGCCAATCACCGGCGGCATCGGTTCCAATCAAGGAGAGCAGCCGCCTGCTCATCTGTGCCACCTGCCAGTGCCACCCATCAGTGTCAACTACCAGTGCCACATATCAGTAACACCTATCAGTGTGCCGCCTTATCTGTGCCCACCAGTGTTGCCTATCAGTGCCCACCAGTGCCGCCTCATCAGCGCATATCAATGAAGGAGAAAAATTACCTATTTGCAAAATTTTATAACAAACTATGAAACATGATTTTTTTTTTCAAAATTTTCCATCTTTTTTTGTTTGTTTAGCAAAAAATAAAAGCCCCAGTGGTGATTAAATACCACCAAAAGAAAGCTCTATTTGTGTGAAAAAAATGATAAAAATTTCATTTGGGTACAGTGTAGCATGACCGCACAATTGTCATTCAAAGTGTGACAGTGCTGAAAGCTGGAAATTGGTCTGGGCAGGAGGGGGGTTTAAGTGGTCAGTAAGCAAGTGGTTAATGAAGGTACAACATTTAGCAACTCACATGGTTGATGATTAAAGAGGCACATCTAAGTATGCAGGCATCCGGGGTAAAGCTGTCTACATAGACCATGCTCCGCACCGCCGGCTCTCACTGCTGTCAGTCTGCAATCATGATCAGGAAGACTACCCTGCAGTAGAGCGATCTAAAAGCGAGGCTTGAAGTGCTTGTGGAGCACAGCGTGGAAGAGATGACGTCGATGGTGGTGCGGGGGGATGGTCTCCCTGTGCCTGCGTAGGTTTCCTCTGGGTACTCCAGTTTCCTCCCACACTACAAAGACATGCTGGTAGGTTAATTGGCTTCTGTCTAAATTGACTGTAATATGTACTGTATGAATGTGAGTTAGGGACATTAGATTGCAAACTCCTTGAGGGTAGGGAATGAGGTGAATGTACAATATATACAGTATATATATATACACACACACACACACTATTACCAAAAGTATTGTGACACCTGCCTTTACACCAGTGGCGGCTGGTGCTCACTTTTTTTGGGGGGGGGGGGGGGCGCAAACAAACTGAAAAAAAAAAACATCATTTGCCGCCACTGTGCCCAAACGCCACTAGTTTGTCCCCAAATACAGCCAGTTTCCCCCCATATACAGCCAGTTTGTCCCCATATGCAGCCAGTTTCCCCCTAAAATACAGCCAGTTTGTCCCCCATATACAGCCAGTTTGTCCCCAAAATACAGCCAGTTTGTCCCCCATATACAGCCAGTTTGTCCCCCATATACAGCCAGTTTGTCCCCCATTATACAGCCAGTTTGTCCCCAAAATACAGCCAGTTTGTCCCCCATATACAGCCAGTTTGTCCCCCATATACAGCCAGTTTGTCCCCCATTATACAGCCAGTTTGTCCCCCATATACAGCCAGTTTGTCCCCCATAATACAGCCAGTTTGTCCCCATAATACAGCCAGTTTGTCCCCCAAATGCAGCCAGTTTGTCCCCCAATATACAGCCAGTTTGTCCCCCACATACAGCCAGTTTGTCCCCCCATAAATACAGCCAGTTTGTCCCCCATATACAGACAGTTTCCCCCCAATATACAGCCAGTTTGTCCCCCAATATACAGCCAGTTTGTCCCCCATATACAGCCAGTTTGTCCCCAAAATACAGCCAGTTTGTCCCCCATATACAGCCAGTTTGTCCCCCAATATACAGCCAGTTTGTCCCCCAATATACAGCCAGTTTGTCCCCCAATATACAGCCAGTTTGTCCCCATTATACAGCCAGTTTGTCCCCCAAATGCAGCCAGTTTGTCCCCCAAATGCAGCCAGTTTGTCCCACAAATGCAGCCAGTTTGTCCCCCCCAGCCCTGCACTTACCTTCCTCGAGTCAGCGCCGTCCTTCTTCCGTCCTCGATGTCTTCTCCCGCCCTCGATGTCGCTTCAGCCAATCAGGTTACCGGTAACCAGACCCGGTGAACCTGATTGGCCAGGGAACGCACCCCCCGTGCGTCCTCTCATTAGGTATTTAGAAGCCGATTACAGCCCTCAGGCTGTAGTAGGGAAGCCTATCAGAGCCGCTGGCTCTGATAGGCACTTCTAAAGGCCAACCAGACGCTGTTATTCAGATGGCCGTCGCTCAAGGGGCCGGCCATCTGAATAGTGGGCGGCAGCAATACATAGGTTCATGCAATGCATGAACCTATGTATTGTTGTGAGTGACGGCCGGGCGCAGAAGCGAGCGGGGGCGGCGCTTCTGCGCCCACTATGGACGCACCGCCACTGATTTGTGAAAAAAAGGACATTTAAAAAAAATAAAAAAATTAAAACTCTTAAAGGGCCCGTTTTTTTTTTTTTTGGTGACCACAGGAGGGGGGGGGGGGGGCGGCGCCCGGGCGCCCCCTATGTACGGGCCGCCACTGCTTTACACGCACATGAACTTTAATGACATCCCAGTCTTAGTCCGTAGGGGTCAATATTGAGTTGGCCCACCCTTTGCACCTATAACAACTTCAACTCTTCTGGGAAGGCTGTCCACAAGGTTTGGGAGTGTGTCTATGGGAATGTTCGACCATTCTTCCAGAAGTGCATTTGTGAGGTCAGGCACTGATGTGGACGAGAAGGTCGGGCTCTAATTCATCCCAAAGGTGTTCTATCGGGTTGAGGTCAGGACTCTGTGCAGGCCAGTCAAGTTCCTCCAGCCCAAACTCGCTCATCCATGTTTTTATGGACCTTGCTTTATGCACTGGTGTGCAGTCATGTTGGAACAGGAAGACGTCATCATCCCCAAACTGTTCCCACAAAGTTGGAAGCATGAAATTGTCTAAAATGTCTTGGTATGCTGACGCCTTAAGATTTCCCTTCACTGGAACTAAGGGGCCGAACCCAACCCCTGAAAAACAACCCTACACCATAATCTCCCTCCACCAAATGATTTAGACCAATGCACAAAGCAAGGTCCATAAAGACATGGATGAGCGAGTTTGGGGTGGATGCTTACATTTAAAGAAATAAATGTAATGATGCATCAGTGATTACAGAGCTACAGCTATAGTAAAATACATACATTATTTGCTATATTACGTCACAATTCACATTTAATACATGTATGGATGAAAACGTCTATTTCTGACCTTCCCTTTAGAAACTACTAGTTCCCTGGCTGTCACACTGGTCTAGTGACTTCAGTGCTTTTGACTTTAGCAAGCAGCGTTAAGGGCCCATTCACACCATATGCAGTGCAGGAAACATGCATTTCCCACACTGCATTGCTCGTTAGACAAGCACGGGTGCCATTAATTGTTAATGGCACCCCAAACCCATCTAACGCATGCATTTCAACCAACAAAATGCATGGTACTGTGGTACCCTACGGTTTGGTGCAGGCATGATTTTAAAAGTCGTGCCTACCGTACTTTTTGTGCGCTCCCACATGTTGGGCAGCCCATTGAAATTAATGGACTGTCAAAACGGAATGTGCAAAAATGCAAGCGTTCCAGTGTGAACTGCCACTAAGAGATCCGTGGCCGGATCTGCAATGACGTCACTCCCACTCATGTACGGGAGCCTTCAGTTCTGGCACGGTATGCCGAACCTTCAGAGCGCATGCACCGGTGATCATAGGTGTGTGCGCAGCCTATTGCATTAGGGTGTGCACACCAAAGCTCAAACACACACTACCGATCACTTACCATGTTCATTCAGAAAGGGAAGGGGCTGATAAATACATATTTACCAGCCCCTTGCCTCACTCATCCTAAAACATCCCTGCAGCAACAGTCGGCAGGAGAGGAAAGGAGGGAAGCCGGTAGTGCTGCAGAGGGAAGGAGGGGGGAGCCAGGGCAGTAGGGGGAATCTGTGCTGCACAGGGTGATTAGGGTGTGCCTGGGCACCCTGTGTGCACGCCTATGCCGGTGATGTCACAGGCTACATTCAGTGTGAATATCTCCTAAACCAGTGATGGCGAACCTTGGCACCCCAGATGTTTTGGAACTACATTTCCCATGATGCTCAACTATACTGCAGAGTGCATGAACATCATGGGAAATGTAGTTCCAAAACATCTGGGGTGCCAAGGTTCACCATCGCTGTCCTAAACCTAATGTCACCCTAACCCTCTCTCTGTACCTACTCCAACCCCCAAACCCTCCTTTACCTTTTCTCATAGTTCTGTTAGTGCCAGTTCACACTACAGCGACTTGGGATCCGACTTGTCAGACCTCAAGTCGCCCGACATCAGAAATCCCATGTTAGTCAATGAGAGCCGTCTTTATGCACACTACTGAAGTCGCTCCGACTTCAGAAAAGGTTCCTGTACTACTTCAAGGCGACTTCTAGGCAACTTGTACCCATAGATTTCAATGGAAGTTGCCTCCAAAGTCGGATCTCCATCTTAACTGAAGCAACTTTACAGGAAAAGAAAAATAGTTTAACCAGGCAAACCTCTCCCTCCCACAGAGCTGATTATTCTGCGATTGGCTACAGCCAAAGTCGCCTGTCCTGGAGGCAACTTTAAGTCGCGTTGTAAGTTGCTGAAGTCGCGCTGAAGTCGCCTTGCAAAGTCGCGCTGAAAGTCGGGTTGCCCCTGTGTGAACCGGCACTTAAAGTGACTGTATTGCTAAAATTAATATTAAAAACAAACTCTTCCCTGCAAACAAGAGATTGAATAGTTTTCCCACTTGCTGCCTGTGCCGCCGATCTCTGAAGGCATTTCTAGGAGCTTTAATATCCTGGCCCCCTGCTGCCTTCATTGGTTTAATCTACTGCCCCTATGTCACTACTATGTCCTGTGCCAGTGGGAGGAACCACAGCATGCAGCAGGGGACCAGGAAATTTATGCTTTAGGAAGTTTTCAGGAACTCAGCCATGTAGCTGCCCCTTCCCCTATTTTATGAAGGTCTTCCTGTAGGCTGGGGTAACCATAGTTCCTAAGTACACTCACATACTAAGAAGCACACTGCTATTTTTTATGGAGAATTCTAGACAATTATGCAAAATTAACATTTCTAAACAGCAAATTTTCACTTTTAGAGGTAGTTTCCGCTAAACGCTTGATCTGCCACCTTTGGCTTATCGTTTCTGAACTCTTGGCATGGGCATAACCAGAACCTTCAGGGAGAAAAAAAAAACATAAAGGGCCCCCCTGACCCCCTGGCGGGGGCACGGTCACGGTCACAAGTGCAAACTTTGCAACCCTTGTAGTTCCGCCACTGGTGTCAGTATTTTGTATTTCTTAATTATTATTTTTTACAATTGTATTTTTTATTATTTGAAAAAAATAAATTGTAAGAGCCCCGTTGGGGGGCTTTGGTGAGATATAAGGGGTCTAAACAGAACTCTGATGTTTCACATTTGAGACAGAGAGAGAAGATTGTGGACACAGCCTTCAATTTCCATCTCTCAAGCCTGAGCAGCAAAGAATGAATGGACAGGAATAACTCTGTACAGAGCTTCCCATTCATTTACAAACTGAAGCATAGTAAACACAGTTTGTTACGGATCACTGACTCTAATAATTAAGACTATTCTGGATGGGGGCAGTATTAGAAGAGTTCCTCTGGAGTAAATACATTTTAATGTTGTTGTCCAGGGTCAGCGGACCTCCAGATAATATGAAGTGTTCCCCTGGAGCAGACAAGTTCTAGTCCAGGGTCCATGGACCTCCAGATTATATGAAGTGTTCCCCTGGAGCAGACAAGTTCTAGTCCAGGGTCCATGGACCATTTAAATTTATGAAGGGTTCCCCTGGAGTAGCCAGGTTCTAGTCCAAGTCTCATGATGGACCTCCAGATTATATGAATGGTTCTCCTGGAGTAAGGTGACCAGATTTTTTAAATGAAATCCAGGGACATATTTTTTTTTTTTTACTAGTAATGGCAGCAATCAGCAACTCTGCCTGTCACCGCCCACCTCACAGCTTCTCAAGTCTTACTCCCTGGGCCCGGCTACTACTGGGTGGGGAGCGGAGGAAGATCACTCCGCCAGGGAAGGCAAGGGGGTGTGCAATTCAGATTTTTTTTTTTTTTTATTCTACACTGACTGTCTTTGAAATTGCCCCAGCCCCTGTTCAAATCCAATTTGGGGACAAAACCGGGGACAGACTTGGTCTGGGGACAGTGTCCTCAATCCGGGGTCTGTCCCTGGAAACTGGGGATGTCTGGTCACCCTACCCTGGAGTAGCCAGGTTCTAGTCCAAGTCTCATGATGGACCTCCAGATTATATGAATGGTTCCCCTGGAGCAGAGAAATTCTAGTCCAGGGTCCATGGACCTTCAGATTATATGAATGGTTCCCCTGGAGCAGACAAGTTCTAGTCCAGGGTCCATGGACCTCCAGATTATATGAAGGACTCCCCTGGAGCAGAGAAATTCTAGTCCAGGGTCCATGGACCTCCAGATAATATGAAGGGTTCCCCTCGAGCAGACAAGTTCTAGTCCAGGGTCCATGGACCTCCAGGTTATATGAAGGGTTCCCCTGGAGCAGACAAGTTCTAGTCCAGGGTCCATGGACCTCCAGATAATATGACTGGTTCCCCTGGAGCAGACAAGTTCTAGTCCAGGGTCCATGGACCTCCAAATTATATGAAGGGTTCCCCTGGAGCAGAGAAATTCTAGTCCAGGGTCCATGGACCTCCAGATTATATGAAGGGTTCCCCTGGAGCAGAAAAATTCTAGTCCAGGGTCCATGGACCTTCAGATAACATGAAGGGTTCCCCTGGAGCAGACACGTTCTAGTCCAGGGTCCATGGACCTCCAGATAATATGAAGGGTTTCCCTGGAGAAGACAAGTTCTAGTCCAGGGACCTTCAGGTTATATGAAGGGTTACCCTGTTGTAGACAGGTTCAGGTCCCATGATGGACCTCCAGGTTATATGAAGGGTCCCCCTGATGTAGACAGGCTCAGGTCCCATGATGGACCTCCAGGTTATATGAAGGGTTCCCCTGATGTAGACAGGTTCAGGTCCCATGATGGACCTCCAGGTTATATAAAGGGTTCCCCTGATGTAGACAGGTTCAGGTCCCATGATGGACCTCCAGGTTATATGGAGGGTTCCCCTGTTGTAGACAGGTTCAGGTCCCATGATGGACCTCCAGATTATATGAAGGGTTCCCCTGGTGTAGACAGGTTCAGGTCCCATGATGGACCTCCAGATTATATGAAGGGATCCCCTGGTGTAGACAGGTTCAGGTCCCATGATGGGCCTCCAGGTTATATGGAGGGTTCCCCCTAGTGTAGACAGGTTCAGGTCCCATGATGGACCTCCAGATTATATGAAGGGTTCCCCTGGTGTAGACAGGTTCAGGTCCCATGATGGGCCTCCAGATTATATGAAGGGTTCCCCTGGTGTAGACAGGTTCAGGTCCCATGATGGACCTCCAGATTATATGAAGGGTTCCCCTGGTGTAGACAGGTTCAGGTCCCATGATGGACCTCCAGGTTATATGAAGGGTTCCCCTGGTGTAGGCAGGTTCAGGTCCCATGATGGACCTCCAGGTTATATGGAGGGTTACCCTGATGTAGACAGGTTCAGGTCCCATGATGGATCTCCAGGTTATATGGAGGGTTCCCCCTGGTGTAGACAGGTTCAGGTCCCATGATGGACCTCCAGGTTATATGAAGGGTTCCCCTGGTGTAGACAGGTTCAGGTCCCATGATGGACCTCCAGGTTATATGAAGGGTTCCCCTGGTGTAGGCAGGTTCAGGTCCCATGATGGACCTCCAGGTTATTTGGAGGGTTCCCCTGATGTAGACAGGTTCAGGTCCCATGATGGACCTCCAGGTTATATGGAGGGTTCCCCCTGGTGTAGACAGGTTCAGGTCCCATGATGGACCTCCAGGTTATATGAAGGGGTCCCCTGGTGTAGACAGGTTCAGGTCCCATGATGGACCTCCAGGTTATATGAAGGGTTCCCCTGGTGTAGACAGGTTCAGGTCCCATGATGGACCTCCAGGTTATATGGAGGGTTCCCCCTAGTGTAGACAGGTTCAGGTCCCATGATGGACCTCCAGGTTATATGAAGGGTTCCCCTGGTGTAGACAGGTTCAGGTCCCATGATGGACCTCCAGATTATATGAAGGGTTCCCCTGGTGTAGACAGGTTCAGGTCCCATGATGGACCTCCAGGTTATATGGAGGGTTCCCCTGGTGTAGACAGGTTCAGGTCCCATGATGGACCTCCAGGTTATATGGAGGGTTCCCCCTAGTGTAGACAGGTTCAGGTCCCATGATGGACCTCCAGGTTATATGAAGGGTTCCCCTGGTGTAGACAGGTTCAGGTCCCATGATGGACCTCCAGATTATATGAAGGGTTCCCCTGGTGTAGACAGGTTCAGGTCCCATGATGGACCTCCAGGTTATATGGAGGGTTCCCCTGGTGTAGGCAGGTTCAGGTCCCATGATGGACCTCCAGGTTATATGGAGGGTTCCCCTGATGTAGACAGGTTCAGGTCCCATGATGGACCTCCAGGTTATATGGAGGGTTCCCCCTGGTGTAGACAGGTTCAGGTCCCATGATGGACCTCCAGGTTATATGAAGGGTTCCCCTGGTGTAGACAGGTTCAGGTCCCATGATGGACCTCCAGGTTATATGGAGGGTTCCCCTGGTGTAGACAGGCTCAGGTCCCATGATGGACCTCCTGGTTATATGGAGGGTTCCCCTGGTGTAGACAGGTTCAGGTCCCATGATGGACCTCCAGGTTATATGAAGGGGTCCCCTGGTGTAGACAGGTTCAGGTCCCATGGTGGACCTCCAGGTTATATGAAGGGTTCCCCTGGTGTAGACAGGCTCAGGTCCCATGATGGACCTCCTGGTTATATGGAGGGTTCCCCTGGTGTAGACAGGCTCAGGTACCATGATGGACCTCCTGGTTATATGGAGGTTCCCCTGGTGTAGACAGGTTCAGGTCCCATGATGGACCTCCAGGTTATATGGAGGGTTCCCCCTGGTGTAGACAGGTTCAGGTCCCATGATGGACCTCCAGGTTATATGAAGGGGTCCCCTTGTGTAGACAGGTTCAGGTCCCATGATGGACCTCCAGGTTATATGAAGGGTTCCCCTGGTGTAGACAGGTTCAGGTCCCATGATGGACCTCCAGGTTATATGAAGCGGTCCCCTGGTGTAGACAGGTTCAGGTCCCATGATGGACCTCCAGGTTATATGAAGGGGTCCCCTGGTGTAGACAGGTTCAGGTCCCATGATGGACCTCCAGGTTATATGAAGCGGTCCCCTGGTGTAGACAGGTTTAGGTCCCATGATGGACCTCCAGGTTATATGAAGGGGTCCCCTGGTGTAGACAGGTTCAGGTCCCATGGTGGACCTCCAGGTTATATGAAGGGTTCCCCTGGTGTAGACAGGCTCAGGTCCCATGATGGACCTCCTGGTTATATGGAGGGTTCCCCTGGTGTAGACAGGCTCAGGTACCATGATGGACCTCCTGGTTATATGGAGGTTCCCCTGGTGTAGACAGGTTCAGGTCCCATGATGGACCTCCAGGTTATATGGAGGGTTCCCCCTGGTGTAGACAGGTTCAGGTCCCATGATGGACCTCCAGGTTATATGAAGGGGTCCCCTTGTGTAGACAGGTTCAGGTCCCATGATGGACCTCCAGGTTATATGAAGGGTTCCCCTGGTGTAGACAGGTTCAGGTCCCATGATGGACCTCCAGGTTATATGAAGCGGTCCCCTGGTGTAGACAGGTTCAGGTCCCATGATGGACCTCCAGGTTATATGAAGGGGTCCCCTGGTGTAGACAGGTTCAGGTCCCATGATGGACCTCCAGGTTATATGAAGCGGTCCCCTGGTGTAGACAGGTTCAGGTCCCATGATGGACCTCCAGGTTATATAAAGGGGTCCCCTGGTGTAGACAGGTTCGGGTCCCATGATGGACCTCCAGGTTATATGAAGGGGTCCCCTGGTGTAGACAGGTTCAGGTCCCATGATGGACCTCCAGGTTATATGAAGGGGTCCCCTGGTGTAGACAGGTTCAGGTCCCATGATGGACCTCCAGGTTATATGAAGGGTTCCCCTGGTGTAGACAGGTTCAGGTCCCATGATGGACCTCCAGGTTATATGGAGGGTTCCCCCTGGTGTAGACAGGTTCAGGTCCCATGATGGACCTCCAGGTTATATGGAGGGTTCCCCCTGGTGTAGACAGGTTCAGGTCCCATGATGGACCTCCAGGTTATATGGAGGGTTCCCCCTGGTATAGACAGGCTCAGGTCCCATGATGGACCTCCAGGTTATATGGAGGGTTCCCCCTGTTCTAAACAGGTTCATGTCCCATGATGGACCTCCAGGTTATATGAAGGGTTCCCCTGGTGTAGACAGGTTCAGATCCCATGATGGACCTCCAGGTTATATGAAGGGTTCCCCTGGTGTAGACAGGTTCAGGTCCCATGATGGACCTCCAGGTTATATGAAGGGTTCCCCTGGTGTAGACAGGTTCAGGTCCCATGATGGACCTCCAGGTTATATGAAGGGTTCCCCTGGTGTAGACAGGTTCAGGTCCCATGATGGACCTCCAGGTTATATGAAGGGTTCCCCTGGTGTAGACAGGTTCAGGTCCCATGATGGACCTCCAGGTTATATGAAGGGTTCCCCTGGTGGAGACAGGTTCAGGTCCCATGACGGACCTCCAGGTTATATGGAGGGTTCCCCCTGGTATAGACAGGCTTAGGTTCCATGATGGACCTCCAGGTTATATGGAGGGTTCCCCCTGGTATAGACAGGTTCAGGTCCCATGATGGACCTCCAGGTTATATGGAGGGTTCCCCCTGGTATAGACAGGTTCAGGTCCCATGATGGACCTCCAGGTTATATGAAGGGTTCCCCTGGTGTAGACAGGTTCAGGTCCCATGATGGACCTCCAGGTTATATGGAGGGTTCCCCCTGGTATAGACAGGTTCAGGTCCCATGATGGACCTCCAGGTTATATGGAGGGTTCCCCCTGGTATAGACAGGCTCAGGTCCCATGATGGACCTCCAGGTTATATGAAGGGTTCCCCTGGTGTAGACAGGTTCAGGTCCCATGACGGACCTCCAGGTTATATGGAGGGTTCCCCCTGGTATAGACAGGTTCAGGTCCCATGATGGACCTCCAGGTTATATGGAGGGTTCCCCCTGGTATAGACAGGCTCAGGTCCCATGATGGACCTCCAGGTTATATGAAGGGTTCCCCTGGTGTAGACAGGTTCAGGTCCCATGATGGACCTCCAGGTTATATGAAGGGTTCCCCTGGTGTAGACAGGTTCAGGTCCCATGATGGACCTCCAGGTTATATGAAGGGTTCCCCTGGTGTAGACAGGTTCAGGTCCCATGATGGACCTCCAGGTTATATGAAGGGTTCCCCTGGTGGAGACAGGTTCAGGTCCCATGACGGACCTCCAGGTTATATGGAGGGTTCCCCCTGGTATAGACAGGTTCAGGTCCCATGATGGACCTCCAGGTTATATGAAGGGTTCCCCTGGTGTAGACAGGTTCAGGTCCCATGATGGACCTCCAGGTTATATGAAGGGTTCCCCTGGTGTAGACAGGTTCAGGTCCCATGACGGACCTCCAGGTTATATGGAGGGTTCCCCCTGGTATAGACAGGCTTAGGTCCCATGATGGACCTCCAGGTTATATGGAGGGTTCCCCCTGGTATAGACAGGTTCAGGTCCCATGATGGACCTCCAGGTTATATGGAGGGTTCCCCCTGGTATAGACAGGTTCAGGTCCCATGATGGACCTCCAGGTTATATGAAGGGTTCCCCTGGTGTAGACAGGTTCAGGTCCCATGACGGACCTCCAGGTTATATGGAGGGTTCCCCCTGGTATAGACAGGCTTAGGTCCCATGATGGACCTCCAGGTTATATGGAGGGTTCCCCCTGGTATAGACAGGTTCAGGTCCCATGATGGACCTCCAGGTTATATGGAGGGTTCCCCCTGGTATAGACAGGCTCAGGTCCCATGATGGACCTCCAGGTCCTCCATCCGTCCTGTAGGAGTTCTCTAACAGTCACACCCCGCTCACTGTACAGTCATCTCACAGGGCGCGCCCACCTGCTCAGCTCCCGGGACAGGTGCAGCGCGGGCACGTCTCTCTCCGCTGCAGGCAATGCGGACATGAACGCGCACCGAGCACCCCATGGGCAACCCGTGAATGTGTGACCGATCGCTGCCGACAGTGCCGAGGATTAACCCAGAACAAGGCGGGGGGAGAGCAGATCGGGCGGACCGTCCACCCTCCGGACACCATGGCTCTGGCCGAGCTCTACACTCAGGTATGTTCTCCTCTCCCCGGTGATCGGACCGCGGGGGGGACTGAGAGGGGGATGCAGTGTGATCACCGAGCAGTGACGTCACAGGGGAGCCAGTGATCCCCGTACTGTGCTGTCATCACCGATCATTCATTCCCCGGGATGATTGGAAACAATGTAACAGATCGGAGGACTTCCTGTACAGTACTGAGTACAATAGAGGCAGCCATAGGGGATCCCTTCTATTGTGTGCACTAAACTTTGTATCCATATGGTGTGTCCACTCTGTACATGGGTCCCAATAGTACATTCTGTCCTAAAACGGCAGTAAAGTTATTTTTTCTTTCTATATGGACCCTCAGTGATGTCATAATAGACCCCCAGTGATGTCATAATGGACCATAAGTGATGTCATAATGGACCCCGGCGCTGGGCCGTCACCCATCCCACAGGTCCCCAGTGCGTCCATCTTCACCCCGTCTTCCTTTCAGGTTCTGGCTGCTTGAATCCCCGAATTGTGATGATGTCACTCCCCGCATGTGTTCTGGAGTCACAGCACACAGCGGGTCCCGTAAATGAACGCTGAGCCACGCATGCACAGCTCAGTGTACATTGCAGCTGATGGACAGGGGGAAGTATTTACAGTGAGGGAAAAAAGTATTTGATCCCCTGTTTATTTTGTACATTTGTCCACTGACAAAGAAATGATCAGTCTATAATTATAATGGTCGGTTTATTTTAACAGCGAGAGACAGAATAACAACAAAATATTCCAAAAAAAACGCATTTCAAAAAAGTTATAAATTGATTTGCGTTTTAATGAGTGAAATAAGTATTTGACCCTTTCGCAGAACATGACAGTACTTGGTGGAAAAATACTTGTTGGTAATTAGGGATGAGCTTCGAGTTCGACTCGAACATTGCCTGTTCGCACGTTCGCCGAACAGCGAACAATTTGGGGTGTTTGTGGCAAATTCAAAAAGCCGCGGAACACCCTGTAAAAGTCTATGGGAGAAATCTAAAGTGCTAATTTTAAAGGCTTATATGCAAATTATTGTCATAAAAAGTGTTTGGGGACCCGGGTCCTGCCCCAGGGGACATGTATCAATGGAAAAAGAAGTTTTAAAAACGGCCGTTTTTTTAGGAGCAGTGATTTTAATAATGCTTAAACTGAAACAATAAAAGTGAAATATTCCTTTAAATTTCGTACCTGGGGGGTGTGTATAATATGCATGTGAAGTGGCGCATGTTTCCCGTGCTTAGAACTGTCCCTGCACAAAGTGTCATTTTTGAAAGAAAAAAAGTCATTTAAAACTCACTCGCGGTTATTAATGAATTGTCGGCTCCCGGCAATACATAGAAAAGTCTGTGACCCCTCAAAGCAACATGTCCCCATGTTGATGGGGACAAGGGCCTCATCCCCACAACCCTTGCCCGGTGGTTGTGGGGGTCTGCGGGCGGGGGGCTTATCGGAATCTGGAAGACCCCTTTAACAAAGGGAACCCACATATCCCGACCACCCCCTATGTGAATTGGTAAGGGGTACATTGTACCCCTACCATTTCACAAAGAAAGTGTAAAAAAAATGTAAAAAAAACACACAGATACCGATGGGAAATGTCCTTTATTAAAAATAAAAAACACATTCCAGCGATGTAATCCAGTGTCCTGCGGTGATCCGATGTCCAGCGCTGCAGTCTCCTCCAGTCTCCACTCCACACGAAATGTCATTGGCTGAGCGGACCTACACTGCGGAGGAAGTTTCCCATCAGGTCCGCTCAGCCAATGACGTAGGCGGGGTCTGAGATACGAGGGCGCCCCGCCCCCATCAACATGGGGACATGGTGCTTTGAGGGGTCACAGACCCCCAAATCATCCTCCCCATGTTGAGGGCATGTGGCCTGGTATGGTTCAGGAGGGGGGGGGTGCTCTCTCGCCCCCCCCCTCTTTTCCTACGGCCTTCCAGGTTGCGTGCTCGGGTAAAGGGTCTGGTATGGATTTTTGGGGGAACTCCACGCCATTTTTTTTTATTTGGGGTGGAGTTCCCCTTAAAATCCACACCAGACCTGAAGGGCCTGGTAATTGAATTTGGGGGGCATTTTTTTTTTTTATCAATGACTTTTCTCTATATTGCCGGGAGCCGACAATTCATTAATAGCCACGAGTGCAGTTTTAAATGACTTTTTTTCCTTCAGAAATGACATTTTGTGCAGGGACAGTTCTAAACACGGGAAACAAGCGCTGCTTTACAGGCATACTATATACACACCCTAGGTACAAAATTTAAAGGAATATTTCCAAAACGTCTTTCAGGACAGCACCCGAGAGATCATGGCTCCTCCTCCTACAGGAAACACCTCATCAATTAAGTCTTTAATTGGAGGCCTCCACGTTGCTTCCATCAGTTTTTTGTGTTTTCTCCAGCCGGAGGAACACCTCTGGTGAGAGCCACGATCTCTCAGGGCTTTCCTGGGAGACAAAGGTTCTCAGTCAGTCTTTTTTCTTAGGAGAGTGATCCTCCCACTTACCTCCTAGCATGGATGGTCCCTCTTCCGTGCTCGGGGAGAGCCTGTACAGCCCGGGAGGGCTGCCTCCCTCTTTTGTACAGAGCGGCGGTTTGCTGTATTCTCGCAGGCCGCTTGCGAATAGCGGCGTGGAGCTTTACAGCGGCCGCCATTGTTCTGGTGGCCGAGGAGAGCCTCGGCCGCGTCCTGTATGGGAAGAGGCAGCACTTCCGGGTCGGCGCGCGTGTCATTTCTGGCCGCAAAGCGCAGAGGGAGAGGGCAGGGTCACCTGGTGCCTTTAAAGTTCCGGTTCCAGGTCAGCGCGGCGGCGTTTTCGAATCTGGAACCGGCGTTTTCTTCACCACGCGTCCGCAGACAGCTATGGATAGCGATGCAGCGGATAAGGGGGCAAGCCAAGGCACCAGCAAGGCTAAGGTAAGGGACTGTGTCCTATTTACACTGGGCCGTTTTCTCCTGTGGGGGGGGTTTATTCACCCTTCCCCCCCCCCCCCCATCTCCCTGGTGGTGCAGTGGCTGGTGATTTAGCATGTCTGCATAATATCTAGGGGTCTTTTTGTAAAAGTTGATGGTGGTGGTGCATGGCTTGCGGGGCACAAGGAAATGAAAGTGTTTTTTCCTATGTGCACTAGAGCTGCACGATTTTGGGAAAAATGAGAATCACGATTCTTTTGATTAGAACAAAGATCACGATTCTCTCACGATTCTTTAAAATGGTAAATTTAAAAAATAAATAAAAATTTGCTTGTCGTCTTTTTTTTTTTGCAAAACTTTCTTATTTTTAATATTTTTATTATTCTTTACTTTTTAATTTCTTTATTTTATTAATTTAATTATTATTTTTTTTATCATTTTTTTTCCACTTTATTGCCATCACACAGGAGAAAACAATTCACTGTGTGATACCAATTGGAGGTTCTCTTTATTGACCCTCTCACTTCCAAAAACAGGAGTCCTAGTACTCCTGTCACAGCTGAGATGGGAAGAGCACAGGTCTCTTCTCTCACTGTGAACATAGGCGGCAGGGACAGGAGACAGACGGAGGACAGACTCGGCGGCCGGGGGGGGGGGGGGGACGGAATCCCGAAGACAGCCAGCCAAGTGTGGTATGTGGGGGGGGGGGGAGAGAGGGGGGAGAAGGGAGGACGGACAGCAGCACACATTTTCTTATAGAAACTCATCGCCGCCGGTATGTTGAAATTGTCTCTCCTCTGCTCGCACACAACCCTGCCTCCTCCTAACCCTGCGCTGTGATAGACAGAACACATCCCAGCATTGATTGGACCCGCATTCTGTCTATCACAGCGTGGGGTTAGGAGGAGGCGGGGCTGCGTGCGAGCAGAGGAGAGACTGTTTCAATGCATCACGCTCTATGATCAATTTGCGTTCCACGCTGGTTACGTGGAACTGGCGGGGATTTAAGAAAATCGCGGTCATCCAGCCTGGAGATCGTGGGGGGGGGTGAATCGAGATCGCGATTCTCAAACGATTAATCGTGCAGCTCTAATGTGCACCTGGGTGTATTGATTTGTACAGTGTAACAGTTTTTCTTAGCGTGGTCCCTGGTTTTTTCTTTTCTGTTTGTGCAGGCCAAAAGTTCTGCTCAACCAGTGAAGAGAAGGTGCCCTGTCTGCAAGGAAAAGTTAAGCGAGGCTTGGACCAAGTCGCTTTGTGCAGATTGCACTGCAAATGTAGTCAGGGAAGAGTCTCCATCCTTTTGTGGCGATCTAGTATCTACAATTAAGGATGAACTCCATGCCACCTTTCAAGCTTTTAGGTCAAACCTAAGAGAAGAACCAGGTCCCTGAAGGGGACCTAGGGCTCCGCAGCCTTCTTCAGAACCCCAAGACGGCTCTCAAATGATATTAGGAGGTCCGATAGACGCTTCCCAAGAATCTGCTTCACTTGCTCCAGAGGGAACAGACTCTGAGGAGGAAGAAAATGAAGCAGAGAGCGCTTCTAAGTACAAAATGTCGCTTGAAGAAGTCGCAGGACTTTTAAAAGTAATCCATGCGACTTTGGGGATTGAAGAGGAAAAGAAGGAGCTCTCCCTACATGACCGCATGTATGCAGGTTTGGGTGATCCAAAAAGCCGTGTTTTTCCAGTCCATTCAATAATCTCGGACATGATTAAAAAAGAGTGGTTGGAACCTGAGAAAAAGCCATTTTTTTTCCCGGTCTCATAAGAGAAGATTTCCATTTGAGGACAACCCGGATTCCATCTGGAACAAGGTTCCAAAACTGGACTCTGCTTTTTCACAGGTCTCAAAATCAACTGACCTTGCCTTTGAGGACATTGGCATGTTAAAGGAGCCCATGGACAAAAGAATGGATTTGCTTCTTAAAAGGGCCTGGCAGTCCGTGATGAACAATCTAAAACCAGCAATGGCAACAACCTGTGTCGCTAGGAATTTAGAACACTGGATTAACCAGATGAAGGCCCATGTTACGGCGGATTCCCCAAAACAGGAGATTCTGGACTCATTTACAACGCTTTCTGCAGCAGTATCGTATATTGCGGATGCTTCAGCAGAATCCATTCGTATGTCAGCCAGGTCAGCGGCTTTGACCAATTCTGCTAGGAGAGCCTTGTGGCTTAAAACTTGGCCAGGAGATGCTGCATCTAAAAACAGACTGTGTAGCATTCCCTTTGCATGGGATTTGCTATTTGGTTCTGAGCTGGAGTCCATTCTTGACCGTACAGCTGACAAAAAGAAGGCGTTTCCGGTCAAAAAACAACAGGTACAGACCCGTAAGCGTTTTTTTCGTCCCCAAAAAGGACAACAGGAAGGAAAAACGCAAACCAAAAGGAAGCAGTGGTCTTCCCAGAAACCAAAAGGTAGGAGTGGAGTGCTCTTCAATCCTCCTGCAACCTCCGGAAAGCCGCAGTGACAATCCACCCCAAGTAGGGGGAAGACTCCAGGAGTTCATTCCCCAGTGGAGAGACATCACTACAAATCAGTATATTGTAAACATGCTCTCCCAAGAATACGTGGTGGAATTCACGGAAGAACCCCCGAAGAGATTCCTAGTGACAAACGTCCCGAGGGATCCGGTCAAGGCACTCGCCATGAAGTCCCTAATTCAGGAACTGATATCCCAGAGAGTCATTGTTCCGGTTCCAACAAAGGAGTTCTTCCAGGGGTTCTATTCTCACGTTTTCCTTGTACAGAAACCTTCAGGAAAGTACCGCCTCATCCTAAATCTAAAAATGCTGAATTTGTCAGTAGAATACAAAAGATTTCGGATGGATTCCATTTTCTCAGTAAGAAGCCTCCTGAGTCAAGGATGCTTCATGGCGTCAATAGATTTGCAGGACGCATACCTCCACATTCCTATTGCTCCCAGATCTCAGAGATATCTGAGGTTAGCACTGAGAGAAGGGAAGAAGGTGGTACACCTGCAATTCAGAGCTCTTCCATTCGGCCTGTCATCTTCTCCAAGGGTGTTCACGAAGGTAATGGCCGAAGCTCTAGCACCCTTGCGTCTAGAGGGAATTTCAGTGATTCCTTATCTAGACGACCTGCTACTGTTTGCCCAAACCAGAGATGGACTTCAGAGAAACTTGGACAGAGCACGTGCTCACTTAGAATTCATCGGATGGATACTAAACCTCCAAAAGTCCAATCTGATTCCCTCTCAGGAGGTGTTATTCCTGGGTTTCCGTATCAACTCTGTGGAGCAAAAGATTTTTCTCCCAGAAGAAAAACGGGAAAAGCTGTTAGAGGTTGTGTCACTCTTACAATCCAGTCAGCTTCTGTCCATCAGGAGGGTCATGTCAGCATTAGGAACCCTGACCTCTTCCATACCGGCAGTACAGTGGGCAAAGCTCCATTTCAGACCGCTGCAAAAGTTTCTGTTAAAAATCTGGGATCGCCAGCAAAATTCACTGGATTCACTGGTGAAGATCCCCACCAAAGTAAAGAGGAGTCTCTGGTGGTGGAAGAACCAGGCAAGACTCTCAGCAGGCCTGTTATGGTCCTTTCCAACCCAGGTAAGGCTAACAACCGATGCCAGCTCCAGGGGTTGGGGGGCTCACATGAGCAGTCGTTGGGCTCAGGGATCTTGGTCCACAAGGGAAGCACTGAGATCTTCAAACTGGAGGGAACTAAAGGCAATAGAAATGGCCTTATTGTTCTTTGCAGAAGAAGTCCAAGGGCGACATACACAAATCCTGTCGGACAACGCCACGGCGGTGGCTTACATAAACCGACAAGGGGGCACCAGAAGCAGAATACTTCAAGGCCTAGCAGAGAGCATTCTAAATTGGGCAGAGCTCCATACTCAATCCTTGTCCGCGGTCCACCTAAAAGGGACCCTAAACAGAATAGCGGATTTCCTCAGCAGGAACCAGGTGTATGAAGCGGAGTGGCAATTGAATCCAGATGTCTTCAATCTAATAGTGAAGAAATGGGGACAGCCAAGAGTGGATCTCTTTGCGACTCAGGAAAATACACAAATATCCCTCTTTTTTTTCCCTGAACAGGAACGAGTCATCTCTGGGGGTAGATGCTCTGGCGCACAGTTGGAATTTTCACCTCGGCTACGCCTTCCCTCCATTTCAGCTGATTCCGCAGGTCATAACAAAAATCCGGAAAGAGGATATGACAGTAATCCTCATCACTCCCTTCTGGCCCAAAAGGCTTTGGTTTTCGGCTCTTCTACAGATGCAGATAAAACCATACTGGCACCTTCCATTGAGACAAGACCTTCTGTTACAAGGTCCTCTTTTTCACCAAGAAGTAAAAAAGCTAAAACTCACAGCTTGGCTTCTGAGGAGCAACTCTTAAGGAGAAAAGGATTCTCGGATAGGTTGGTGGCTACCCTCCTATCTAGCAGAAAGAATGTTACCAGAGCAATATATCACAAAGTCTGGAAAGTCTTTAACTCCTGGTGCACTACATCCGGCAGACCATTAAAGCAGATTTCTTCTATCCTGGAATTCCTACAAGAAGGAGCAGACAAGGGCCTAGCGGTCAGTACCCTAAAAGTTCAGGTGGCCGCACTGGGGGTATATTTTGAGAAATCTATTTCATCAGAACCCCTAGTAATCAGATTCTTTAAAGCCCTCACTCGGGCTAGACCGATAGTGATCAAAAACTGTCCGTCATGGGACTTGTCAGTCGTTCTACAGGCCCTGACCAGGGAACCTTTCGAACCTCTTAATTTAACCTCCCTGAAACTAATTACTTTGAAAACAATTTTTCTAGTAGCTATTACAACAGCTCGAAGAATCAGTGAGCTGCAAGCTTTATCTATCAGGGAGCCATTTTTTTTCTATTCTTTCAGACAGGATTGTGCTGAAGACGGATCCTAATTTTTTACCAAAGGTTGCTTCAGTTCAAAATAGAACCCAGGAGATAATACTTCCTACGTTTTGTTCTAATCCGTCAGGTAAGAAGGAAGAAGAATTCCATACCCTGGATGTTAAAAGAGCAGTCTTAAGTTACCTGGAAGTTACTAAAGATTTTAGGCGTTCAGACGCATTATTCATTTTATTTTCCGGAAATAAAAAAGGAAGACAAGCTTCTAGAGGAACCATTGCCAGATGGTTGAGAATGGCTATCTCGGACGCCTATTCCCTTACAGGCCAGGAGAGTCCAGTAAGTATCCGGGCTCATTCTACTAGAGCTTCGGCGGTGAGTTGGGCAGAAAAAGCTGGTGCCACCCCCGAACAAAATCTGTAAGGCAGCTACATGGACAAGTCTGACGACCTTTGCCCGTCATTATAGATTAGATCTCATGACGGCTGGGGACCAGGCTTTCGGAAGGAAAGTCTTACAGGCTGTTGTCCCACCTTAAATGGGGTAAGTCTCGATTATCCTCTCGGGTGCTGTCCTGAAAGACGTTTTGGAAAAATGCAAGTTAGACTTACCGGTAACTTGTTTTCCAATAGGCTTTCAGGACAGCAGGATCCCGCCCTTTTTTTATGCTGTTGCTGTAATACTATGTAATAACTGTCGCTTATGTGTTGCAGCTGGGGCTGGAGGTTCTCTACAAACAACTGATGGAAGCAACGTGGAGGCCTCCAATTAAAGACTTAATTGATGAGGTGTTTCCCATAGGAGGAGGAGCCATGATCTCTCGGGTGCTGTCCTGAAAGCCTATTGGAAAACAAGTTACCGGTAAGTCTAACTTGCATTTTTTACTTCTATTGTTTCACTTTAAAGCGGAGCTCCGCCCTAAAGTGGAACTTCCGCTCATCGGAACCCTCCCCCCCTCTGGTGTCACAATTGACACCTTTGGGGGGGGAGGGGGGTGAAGATACCTGTCTAAGACAGGTATTTTCACCCACTTCCGGGAGTCCTCTCTGCGGGAAATCTGCGGGAAGCACGTCACTTCCCGCAGAATACCCGTTGTGTTCTGGGAGACACTCGGCTCCCAGAACACACAGGGACCAGTCAGAACGGCGCAGCGTGACTCGCGCATGCGCCGTAGGGAACCGGACAGTGAAGCCGCAAGGCTTCACTTCCTGGCTCCCTCACCGAGAATGGCGGTGGGGGCAGCAGAGTGACAATCGATTGCTCGTCCTCTGCTGCGGACGTTGCTGGACTCCAGGACAGGTAAGTGTCCAAATATTAAAAGTCAGCAGCTGCTGTATTTGTAGCTGCTGGCTTCTAATATTTTTTTTTCGGCGGAGCTCCGCTTTAAGCATTATTAAAATCACTGCTCCCGAAAAAACTTCTGTTTTTAAAACTTTTTTTTGCATTGATACATGTCCCCTGGGGCAGGACCCGGGTCCCCAAACACTTTTCATGACAATAACTTGCATATTAGCCTTGATACAGGTATACCCCACTTTTAAGTACACAATGGGACCAGAGCATGTATGTAAAACGAAAATGTACTTAAAGTGAAACAATGCCTATTTTCACTTCTAGGGTGTAGTGGGGGTGTCAGGAGCTGTAGTTGAGGTCTCAGGGGCTGTAGTGGGGGTGTCAGGGGCACACTGGAACAGGGCGGGCTATGCTCTCGGAGCTTCAGCTCCTTCTACTGCGGCTGCAAAATGTCTGTACAGTACTTGTGAGGCACTTTACATACTCGCGGGTATGTCCTTACTTGCGAGTGTATGTAAAGTGAGTGTACTTAAAGCGGGGTATGCCTGTAATTAGCACTTTTGATTTCGAACGTTTGAGTCCATTGTATTTAATAGGGTTCTAAAGTTTGCGCAAACTTTAGGTCTGTTCGCAGTGTGGGTCAGTAACATAGGAGGAGGGCATTGTGGGTGCCAGAGTGTTGAGGAAGGCTACATCCTGTATGCTGGTCTGCAGTTGAAAGACCCTTGGCGGGGGAATTAAGCCACAAGCGGTTGTGATCTCTTCCATTGAGATCCATTTGAGCTGGTAAGCTGATCTGATATTAGAGGTGGAGGATCTCTGTCTTTACCATTACTGCACTTTTTCTTGGGTGTTTAAGAGTGTGGAGTCACGATTATCTACCTGCACGAGAGAGCTGCTTGCTACAGTGCCATTGTGGAACGTTCATATACGTTTTCTCTTGTTTTTCATCATCATATTGTGGACATTGTATGGAAGATCCCAGACTGTCACATAACACGTCATATATTTTTTTATTGGACAATTTTGGTCATTGTTC
Organism: Rana muscosa; assembly: GCA_029206835.1. NCBI lineage: Eukaryota > Metazoa > Chordata > Amphibia > Anura > Ranidae > Rana > Rana muscosa. Next base: position 523,550,769 of record CM055118.1, on the reverse strand, counting down.
ACATCACTGTATTTATTTGGTATTGGTTCATTCCATTGAGGTAGCATCTTTCAGAATTTAGGTGTTGTCAGTTTTGCAGCGCAACTGCATTTTTCTTATTATTTCTTGTAGTTGGCCACCAGGTTTTCACACATCTCAGGAGGGATTTTGTCCCACTCCTCTTTGCAGATCCTCTCCAAGTCATTAAGGTTTCGAGGATGATGTTTGGTAACTCGAATCTTCAGCTCTCTCCACATATTTTCTATGGGATTAAGGTCTGGAGACTGGCTAGGTCACTCCAGGACCTTACTGTGCTTCTTCTTGTGCCACTCCTTTGTTGCCTTGGCTGTGTGTTTTGGGTCATTGCCATGCTGGAATATCCATCCACGACCCATTTTCAATGCCAAGGTTGAGGGAAGGAGGTTCTCACCCAAGATTTGACGGTACATGAACCCGTCCATCGTCTCTTTGATGCGGTGACGTTGTCTTGTCCCCCTAGGAGAAAAACGCCCCCAAAGCATAATATTTCCACCTCCATGTTTGACAGTGGGGGTGGTGTTCTTGGGGTCATAGGCAGCATTCCTCCTCCAAACACGGCGAGTTGATGCCAAAGAGCCTGATTTTGGTTTCATCTGACCACAACACTCACCCAGTTCTCTGAATCATTCAGATGTTCATTAGCAGACTTCAGACGGGCTGTACATGCTCTTTCTTGCGCAGGGTGACCCTGCGGGCGCTGCAGGATTTCATTCCTTCACGGCGTAGTAGTGTGTTACTTACCAAATGTTTTCTTGGTGACTAAGGTCCCAGCTGCCTTGAGATCATTGACTTCTCTTGTGTAGTTCTGGGCTGATTCCTCACTGATCTTATGATCACTGAAACTGCACGACGTGAGATCTTTCATGGAGCCCCAGACCGAGGGAGATTGACAGTTATTTTGTATTTCTTCCATTTGCGAATAATGGCACTAACTGTTGTCACCCTCTCACCAAGCTGCTTGGCGATGGTCTTGTAGCCCATTCCAGCCTTGTGTAGGTCTACAATCTTGTCCCCGACATCCTTGGACAGCCCATTGGTCTTGGCCCTTGTGGAGAGATTGGAATCTGATTGATTGCTTCTGTTTTCCCCTCACTGTATGGCAGAACAAATTGAAAGAGTCTCTTCATTCATAAAATAAAAAAACGTGCCTGTCCACAAGTTTTTAAAAAGTGGGGTTAAAGTCATATTAAACCCAACAGCAATCATTTATTATATTGCCACTGGCCAACTGTTAGATATGATGGCTGCATTAGTTTTATTTTTTAGGCTTTCTTTTTTCTAAATTCATCTGGTGATCCAGCCAGCAAGTCTGTTTTTTCAAAAACACAAGCTCTCCAGCAGAATGTATCAGTTTACATGGATGAGACAAACCACTTAAACTGACAAATTCTAGTCCAGGTCCCCAAACCTTCAGATTATATGAAGGGTTTCCCTGGAGTAGACAAGTTATAGTTCAGGTCCCATGGATCTCCAGATTCTTTGAAGGGTTCCTCTGGAGTAGACAAGTTCTAGTCAAGGTCCTATGGATCTCCAGATTATATGAAGAGTTCCCCTGGGATAGACAAGTCCTAGTTCAGGTCCTATGGACCTCCAGATTATATGAAGAGTTCCCCTGGGATAGACAAGTCTTAGTTCAGGTCATATGGACCTCCAGATTATATGAAGAGTTCCCCTGGGATAGGCAAGTCCTAGTTCAGGTCCTATGGACCTCCAGATTATATGACGAGTTCCCCTGGGATAGGCAAGTCCTAGTTCAGGTCCTATGGACCTCCAGATTATATGATGAGTTCCCCTGGGATAGACAAGTCCTAGTTCAGGTCCTATGGACCTCCAGATTATATGAAGAGTTCCCCTGGGATAGACAAATCCTAGTTCAGGTCCATGGACCTTCTAGTCCAGGTCCCGTGGACCTCCAGATTATATGAAGGGTTCCCATGGAGTAGTCAAATTCTATCCCAGGGTCCATGGAGCTCATTATTATATGAAGGGTTCCTCTGGAGTAGACAAATTCCACTCCAGGTCCCATGGACCTCCAGATAATATGTAGAGTTCCCCTGGGATAGACAGGTTGTAGTCCAGGTCCCAGTATCAGTTTACATGGATGAGAAAAACCACTTAACCCTGGCATTGGTGCTTAAAATTAGGGATGCACTGATACCAGTTTTTTAAGACCGAGTAGTCGAGTACCGATACTTTTTCTCAAGTACTCGCCAATATCAATTGCCAATACCTATCTTGTCCTTGAATAGCCCTAGATCACACCAGTGCGACCAGATCAGGGCAATTTGGACCTCCGATTTCATTGCAGCTTGCGTCTTCATTTATCAGAAGTCTATGCAAGTCACAATGAAATTGCATAAAAAAAGTAGTGCAGGAACCTTTTTTAAAGTCGTTGCGACTTGAGTGGCAATGATTTGAACGATTCAATTCCCGGCAATGCGTTGCGATATGTCATTCGATTTTGAACGGTCAAATTGCATGACAAATCGCAGTTTTAGTATCGGAGCATTTGCACGAGTACAAGTATTCTTGTAATGCTTAGTATTGGCACCAGTGCAACCCTACTTAAATGGTCAGCTTTTATTTATTCATGTAAAATCTTCATCCCAAAAGGAACAAAAACTGTTTGCTGTAACTGATTATAAAGTGTGAGCTGGAATTTGGCTTCAGTTTGTAAGTGTATCTAAATCTGCTAATGCATTTAAAACTCCCCCCCACCCCAGACTGTCAAGGCTGCTGTCTGTTGTGCCTCCTGTGCTCCTTCATCCAGAGTGGGTGCACTATAATACAGGAGGTGTGTTACTGGCCAGATCACCAGATAGAAACACAGGGAACATGCCAATGAAAAGAAAACTAATGCAGTCACACCATCTAATGATTGGTAAGCTGCAATATGTTAAATTTTTGGTTTTGGGTTTAATTCCACCTTGATACCGCTTTAAAGTCTACAATGTTTTTTACGCTTTGGTCAGAGTAGTGACCCCCGGGAAGGTTTTGCCCCCTTAATGACCAGGCCATTTTTTGTGATACGGCACTGCGTTACTTTAACTGACAATTGCGTGGTCATGCACCGCTGTACCCAAATATATATGTTTTTTAAATACTTTTTTTCCCACAAACAGAGCTTTCTTTTGGTGGTATTTGATCACCTCTGCGTTTTTTAGTTTTTTCACCACATACAAAAGACTGACAATTTTGAAAAAAACAAACAATATTTTTTACTTTCTGCTATCAGGCTGGGTTCACACTGGATGCCGATGCGGCTCCCAGCAGGGGTCCGGTGCGTCCTGGTTCACCGTTTCAGGTCCGATTTCAGCCTGAATTTTGGGCTGAATTCAGACCTGAAACTGACTAAAAGACGCACAGGACTCCTGTGCAATTTTGTACCGAAGCCGCTGCGGAGATATGTGAATAGGCTCCATAGAGAGCAGGTCACATTCTCCTGCTATTGCGAATCGGATGCGGAGAAAGTAGCTGTAGAAGCCGCTTTAAGCCAACATGCCAATCCCTTAGGACAATATACCAAGGTCCCTGAAACCAACTTATGTCACATAGGGATGAGCTTGTGTTAGTTCTGAACCAGGTTCGGATCCAAACCTGGAGGTCAGCTGTCATTCCTGGTCCAATGAGCTGTGGGCAGGGGATTCCCCACTCAGCAGCTGTTGTACACAAAGAGACAGGCAAGTAAGGCAAGCACAGTTGCATATGTTCCAGAGCAGGGATCTCCAAACTACGGCCCTCCAGCTGTTACGGAACTATACATCCCATGAGGCATTGTAAAACTCTGACATTCATAGGCATGATGGGAATTGTAGTTCCTGAACAACTGGAGGGCCATACAGTAATACCTCGGATTGCGAGTAACGCGGTTAATGAGCATTTCGCAATACAAGCTATTATTTAAAGCGGAAGTAAACCCATCCATAAAACAGTTTCATTTCCGGCACGTGCCAGAAAATGTACCACTCCCATTGGTTGTGCTCTCAACCAAACTGTCAAACCTTCCAATGGCTGGTGTCATAACTGATCACATGTGCAGAATCATGGCAGTTGTAGATTAAACAGAGGTCAAGATGGCAGAAGCTTCCTTGGCTGAAAACGATAGGAGGGTTTACTTACACTTTAAATAAAATCCTGACTCGGTTTGCGAGTGTTGTCTCACAAAACAAGCAGGATTCAAGCCTCTGCGGTGTGCAGTACCGCATTTGGCCAGAGGTACAGGGGCGCCGGTGACACTCAGAGCCGCTCGGATATACTTGGAAACGCTCCGTTGCCGAGTGTTTCCAAGCCTCTCCGAGGGGTTCCGAGCGCCTCGAACGGTCTCTGAGTCTCTCCGGCGCCCCCCCACCTCTGGCCACATGCGGTACTGCATACCATAGAAGTCAATGTGGAACGAATTATCTTTTTTTCCATTGACTTCAATGGGGAAACTCGCTTTGATATGCGAGTGCTTTGGATTACAAGCATTCTCCTGAAACTGATTATGCTCGTAATCTAAGGTTCCACCGTAGTTTGGAGACCCCTGTTCTAGAGTCTCAACTGGTATGCCCTGAGTGGTTGAGCTGTAGATGGAGTGCTCGTTGGCTTAAGGCTCGGTTCACACTAGTGCGACCCCATTGTCATGCGACTTCCAGTGCAACTATGCATTGTGACTTGCTTGCGACTTTCATACGACATTAGAGTTTATGGCACTCAAAGTCACATCAAAGTAGCGCAGGGACTTTTTTTGGAAGACGATGTGACCGGTCCACACAGCCTCTTCTCTGTAGCCTTGCACTGGACGTGATGATGCAGAGGGACAGTCCACTGCTGAAGCGTGGGGGGAGTGCTATCTCCCGAGGAGCAGAGGATCAGGTAAATAAAACAGTTTCTCCTGTCCCCTAGACAACGTAAGCTATGAGCTCTTGCAACCCCACTGCAGATCATTTAAATTTTTCCCAGAGTTGGGCTTCAAGGTTGGTGACAAACAGCGAGGCCTAAACAAGATTTGACTGTATCAGAGCTATAGAACCAACGACTAAAAGAAGAGGAGCAACAAAATAGTTTGATTGACACACTGGTAGCAGAGTAGAAAAAAGAACGGGATTGGAATATTAAAGTGCATGCATAGCAATTTAAGAAAAAAAATTAAATATCAAACATGTTATTCTTACCTGCTCTGTGCAATGGTTTTGAACAGAGCAGCCCCAATCCTCCTTTTCTGGGGTCCCCCGCCGGAGCTCCAGGCTCCTCCTCTTCAGCGAAATCCCCCATGGAAAGCCACTTTCCATGGGGGCAACCATGCATGCTTGCTCACGAGCTGGCCAGTCTGTGTCTATTGACACGGGCCGGGCGACTCTGCCCTGCCCTTCCCTGCTTCCTTGTCACAGAGTTTGATTGACAGCAGTAGCAGCCAATGACTGCCACTGCTATGAATCTGCCCAATGAGGACGTCGCTGGATCTGGCTCAGGAAAGAATAAGGTGGGGGCTGGGGGAGGGAGCTGCAGCACAGAAGTTTTTTTACCTTAATAGAATGCATTAAGGTAAAAAAACTTGAGGCTTTAAAACTGCTTTAAGTTTTAGATATAGAGGGAGATGGGTTAAATCCCTGGCAGTTTATTTTTTGCTGTTTGGGCACCAGTGGGGAAATTGAACTTTACTTCCTGTCCCAGATATGCAACAGGAAGTTAAAATGATACTAAAGTCACATTTTTTTTCTTTAAAAATAACAAACATGTTTTACTTACCTTCTCTGTGAAATGGTTTTGGACAGAGCAGCCCAGATCCTCCAATTCTCAGGTCCCTATCCAGAGCTCCTGGCCCCTCCCTCCTGTTGGATGCCCCCCACAGCAAGCTGCTTGCTATGGGGGTACCTGATCCGGGCCGCAACTCTGTGTATCCATTCAGACATGGAGATGCGGTTTGGCCCAACCCCCTTTCTCTCCTGATTGGCAAACTGGCTTTGATTGACAGCAGCGGGAGCCAATGGCACCGCTGCTGTGTTTCAGAACATGAGGAGGGAGAGTCCCGGACAGCTGAGGCACTCGTGCATATCGCTGGATAGAGATGGGGCTCAGGTAAGTATGAGGGGGGCTACTTCACAAACAAGGTTTTTTATCTTAACCACTTCAGCCCCGGACCAATACGCAGCATAAAGTCCAGGCCCCTTTTTGCGATTCGGCACTGCGTCGCTTTAACTGACAATTGCGCGGTTGTGCGACGTGGCTCCCAAACAAAATTGACGTCCTTTTTTTCCCACAAATAGAGCTTTCTTTTGGTGGTATTTGATCACCTCTGTAGTTTTTATTTTTTGCGCTATAAACAAAGATAGAGCGACAATTTTGAAAAAAATTCAATATTTTTACTTTTTGCTATAATAAATATCCCCCAAAAATATATAAAAAACATTTTTTTCCTCAGTTTAGGCCGATACATATTCTTCTACATATTTTTGGTAAAACAAATCGCAATCAGTGTTTATTGATTGGTTTGCGCAAAAGTTATAGCGTTTACAAAATAGGGGGTAGTTTTATGGCATTTTTATTATTTTTTTTTTTTTTTACTAGTAATGGCGGCGATCAGCGATTTTTTTCGTGACTGCAACATTATGGCGGACACATTGGACACCATTGACACATTTTTGGGACCATTGTCATTTTTACAGCGATCAGTGCAATAAAAATGCACTGGTTACTGTAAAAATGACACTGGCAGTGAAGGGGTTAACCACTAGGTGGCGCTGTAGGGGTTAAGTGTGCCTAAGGGAGTGATTCTCACTGTTAGGGGGCGTGGCTACGAGTGACACGTCACTGATTACACAGAGCGGAGATCAGTGACAGTGACAGTAGGCAGTGTTTACACTAACATCTCCCCGCTCCATCCCTTCGTGAGACGATCGCGGGGATACCCGCGGTGATCAAGTCCGCGGGACCCGCGGTCCGACACACGAGGATGACTGCAGGGTCGCGAGCGTGCCGCCGGCGGAACGCGCGCGACCACACGGCAGGCAATTAAAGGGCCACGTACAGGTACGTGATTGTGCCTGTACGTGCCATTCTGCCGATGTATATATGCCGTGGGCGACCGGTCGTTAAGGGGTTAATGCATAGAATGCATTAAGATACAAAACCTTCTGCCTTTACAACCCCTTTAAGAGAGTAAATCTCCCAAAGTGACAGGAATTTCCCCTGTAAACAGTGGTCCCTGGTACAGGTGTCCTCACTGCTTGTTCTGGGGGCAACTGTAATATATTGTATTTCCCTTTTTTTTTCTCAGTGACAATAATCAGCAGGTCAAACAGAAGGGTAAATCTCCCCAGTGGGGACATCGGCAGCAATAAAAACTTGCAAACAAAACAAACAACCTCCTGGGCCCAAGATAGCTGCTTTGACAATGGCGGACTTTTGATCTTCAGCAGCTTGAGTCTATGCAAGACCATGCAACCCTACGGACTGGGGGAAGTCCAAAAGGAACACTAAAACAGCAAGAACAAAGCGCGCACCAGCCTTGCGCATTACCTATATAAATATTTTAATGAAGAAATAAAAACAGTAGTACTGTATTCTCACAAACAGCATGGAATATAAAGCTCATAAAAATTTCCACAGTGTCCCACATCGCCTGGTCCACTGCCCCAATGCCAACATAGCCATTTGAAGCGTCTTCCCCATGTTGGGATTGGGGCAGTGGATCAGGCAATGTGGAACTGAGTTTTATATTCCATGCTGTTTGTGAGTATACTACTGTTTTTATGTCTTCATTAAAATATTTATAACGGTAATGCGCAAGGCTGGTGCGCCCTCTGTTCTTGTTGTTTTAGCACAGAGAATATAAGCCTTCCCCACTCTATCCAAACCTAAAAAAAAGGTTTTGCCTAGGTCAAATCCCGCATTCTCTAATGTCGTGTACACACGACCGTTTTTTCTGTCATGCAAAAAAACAAAGTTTTTCTCGACGTGATTCGTCATGATTTCTCTCAAGCCTGCCTTGCATACACACGTTCAGGAAAATAAAACGCTTGAGCAAAGCGCGGTGACGTACAACACATTTGACAACACTTACGACGGCACTATAAAGGGGAAGTTCCATTTGAATGGCGCCACCCTTTGGGCTGCTTTTGCTGATCTCTTTTTCAGTCAGTTACAGCGTGACGAATGTGCTATCTCCATTACAAATGCTAGTTTTACCAGAACGAGCGCTCCCGTCTCATACTTGATTCTGAGCATGCACATTTTTTTCCCCCTCTGAAAAGCATACACACGAGCGGTTTTCACGTGGAGAAAAAGAACGACGAGAAAAATAGAGCAGGTTCTAATTTTTTTGTGGGCAGTTTTCTCGTCGAGAAAACTGCTATGGAGCATACACACGACCGGTTTTCACGACCAATCTAAAAAATGGCAGTTTTCTCGTTATGAAAAACAGTCGTGTGTACGCAGCATTATACTCATTCAGTTTAATGCCCATCAGTATCTGAAGACGTATAGTGGGTGACCCAGGGACTCCATATTTTATGAAATGTATGCATGGAGTCATAAACAATTGCTGATAGCTTTTCATTCACTTAATTCCATGTTTTTTTCTTCTTGACTTGTAGAACAGTTGGTGAAGGTGAAGTTTGTTTATCTGCTGTGTATATGAAGGTTATAAACTTAAAGCGGAGCTCCGCCGGAAAAAAAAATATTAAAAGCCAGCAGCTACAGCTACAGCAGCTGCTGGCTTTTAATACATGGACACTTACCTATCCTGGAGTCCAGCGACGTCCGCAGCAGAGGACGAGCGACCGCTCGTCGCTCTGCTGCTCCCTCCGCCATCCTCGCTGAGGGAACCAGGAAGTGAAGCCCTGCGGCTTCATGCCCGGTTCCCTACGGCGCATGCGCGAGTCGCGCTGCGCCGTTCTGATTTGTGCTCCTGTGTTCTGGGAGCCGAGTGTCTCCCAGAACACCAAGGGAAGTCTGCGGGAAGTGACGTAACTCCCGCAGATTCCCGGAGAGAGGACTCCCGGATGTGGGTGAAAATACCTGTCTTAGACAGGTATCTTCACCCCCCTCCCCCCTGAAAGGTGTCAATTGTGACACCGGAGGGGGGGAGGAATCCGATCCGCAGAAGTGAAAAATTAGGGTGGAGCTCCACTTTAAGCCAGGCAGTGCTAAAGCTTTCAGATTTTAGATTCAATAAGCCTTCCCAGGAATGTTCCCAAATGCTTCTGCCAATTACTGTGTATACTAGGGCTGGGCGATTTCCCCCCCCCAAAAAATCTGCGATTTTTTTATAAAAAACTCGATTTACGATTCAATTCCAATTTTTTTTTTAAATTATATTAAAGTGCATCAACAAACAAAATTGCAAAGGCAAACCCTTTCTCTAACTGCAAAGTCAGTGTACAGTGTGCAACAAAGACTGTTAAACATCCAAATTATTAATACTGTATTTGGATTTAGCTAAGAAAACAACAAAAAATCCTGAGGTTACTCTTAGTTGAATTGAACTGTGCCCGTGCCTCACTGTGCCCATGCCTCACTGTGCCCATGCCTCACTGTGCCCATGCCTCACTGTGCCTGTGTCTCACTGTGCCTGTGTCTCACTGTGTCCATGCTTCACTGAGCCCAATGCCTCACTGTGCCCAATGCCTCACTGTGCCCGTGCTTCAAATCACTGTGCCCATACCTGATGCAGATTTTCATGGGATACGGATTTTACTGCTACACCGGCGGCCATTCCAGTATTCAAAAGCCGTGCCTCCTCCTCGTCTGTGATAGGCAGAACACTCAATTTCCCAGCATTCAGTGTTCCGCCTATCATGGACATCCGCTCATCCTCCTAACACAGACGAGGATGAGAGGATGTCCGTGATAGGCTGAACACTGCCTGCTGTGAAATTGAGTGTTCCGCCTATCACAGACGACGAGGACTCGGGAGGCACGGCTTTTGAACACTGCAATGGCCTCTGTCTGTCTGCATGACACGCTGATCAGGTAGGCAGACGGTGGCTTGCGGTTAGTTAGTGTTACATTACATCTACTCGCGGCGGCTGCGGCGAGTAGATGTAATTGGGGTAACGCCGCCCAGTGCCATTCCGGATACGCCCCCTGCAGCCCTGCTACGGAAACTTTGAAGGAAAAAAAAAATCGATTTTCTTCAAATCTGAATCGATTTGAACTCAAAACTCAATTTAAGATTAAAATCGATTTTTTTTCCCAGCCCTAGTGTATACAAGTTGGTAAACCCCAATCCTGAAGAGTTTGTTTTTTGGCCAGTCCCACCAAATGTGCAGGAGAGGGCCCACTTCTGGCAATCCACTCTTCCGATTTCCTTTGGTGATTTCTAGATGGCTACAAAGTTCCTGCTGTAGCTGATTACTGCAGGCAGCTACAGCAGCAGATGTGTTTATGCAGCTACAAAATTCTAATAAGAGGTGGTCAGTAGTTGAGATCTGGTGTGTTTTGATGCTTTTCCAACATGGTGGCCGTACTACTTCCGTCCGTATACAGGAAATGAGGTCAGACGTTACAACAGGAAGTTACTTACGAGAGAGGAGTGGGAGGAAATGGGTGTAGTAGGAGGGGAATAAGGTATACAAGAGCGTCCCTAGCTTCTGAAGATGCCCAGTAGGAGGGGGGGGGGGGGGGGCGAAATGCGACAAGCGGGGATGAGATAGTGACGTCTATTCAGCAGTTGGAACTAGGGCCGAAACAACTAATCGGTTAATCGACAACTAATCGATTATGAAATTAATCGATTACTATTTTCATAATCGATTAATCGGCCAGTAACATAATGGGGTTAAAAAAATAAAAATAAAATTAGCCCTTTATAGTACAAAAAGAGCAAATCGCTACTGTAAATATTACTTTCACTGTCCCACAGTAAAAAATTAACCCCTTACAGTAGCGATTATTTGCTCTTTTGGCACTAATTTTTGTTTTTTTTAACCCCATTATGTTACTAAACATTTCAGGCCTGGGTCACACCTCTGTGTTTTTTGCAGAAACACACTACAGTTCATTTACATGGTTTCCTATGGGACACGTTCACATCCATGATTTTTTCAGCTGCTGCGTATTTGTAAAAGTCAATGACTTTTCTTTAACGCAAAACGGTGCTATTTTTTTTTTTTTTTTGTTCAATACACTTCAATGGAGAAGCTGCAGAAAAGCATGTAATAATGCGTTTTTGTGGCAATTTGTGTTTTTTAATCTGCCCAACAACAAATTGGCCAAAAAAAAAATGCAAATCGCAGCAAATATTACCCGTTTTTTTTTTTTAAAGGTTATTAACCGATTAATCGAAATAATAATCGGCCAACCAATCGATTATGAAAATAATCGTTAGTTGCAGCCCTAGTTGGAACGCACGCTGAGGCGGCGAGTCCAAACGATGGATATCTCTCTCTTCATTGGATTGCATAACACACCTGAGATGTGAACCTGGCAATCGAAGGAGAAAAGAAGGAACTGTATCCATCTGTTAAAGAGGAAGTAAACCCTGATGGGTTTTACCTCCTCTCCCCCCCCCCCCCCCCTGCAAAGTAAAAGCATAATGGGCTAGTATGAATCGCATACTAGCCCATTATGTTGCACTTACCTGCAAACGAAGCACGCAATGTCCCTGCTGTCCACGCGGGTTGCCACATCCATTTCACCCCTCTTCCTTCCGGGGCCGTGGACTCCTGCTCTGTGACTGGCCGGAGTCGCGTGACGTCACTCCTGCGCAGTCACGGCACGGGCCCTTTAGAAACGGCACAAGCATGCCCTTTCTTCAGTGCACATGCGCCAATGACATCGGTGCAAGCGTATATGGTAAATATCTCCTAAACCGTGCAGGTTTAGGAGATATTTCCAGTATCTACAGGTAAGCCTTATTATAGGCTTACCTGTAGGTAAAAGTGGTGTAACAGGGTTTACAACCACTTTAAGGATATAGACCATGCTGTTTTATTGTCAGTCAGTGAATTCAGGAGGGGAGCATGGAGTGATACCTGGGATTTTCACAAGAGAAACTGTCAGCACTGGCACTTTATTTGCACTTATGGACTACTAATTCTTGTTGAATGCACTGGCACTTTTATATATTTGTGTTTTACATATATAATGTATGTGGAAGCAGTGCTGAGTTTAATCTTTTTTTTTTTTTTTTGCTGATAACCTATGAGGGTATATGACCTTTCACTACAGCAGCAGCTTCAACTTTTATTTTTTTGACTATATTTTCTTGACAATATTTTTATTCTTATGCCGCGTACACATGATCGGAAATTCCGACAAGAAAACCGTGGATTTTTTTTCCGACGGAATGTTGGCTCAAACTTGTGTTGCATACACACGGTCACACAAATCTTGTCGGAAATTCCGAAGGTCAAGAACGTGGTGACGTACAAGACGTACGACAAGCCGAGATCAATGAAGTTCAATAGGCAGTTCGGCTCTTCTGCTTGATTCTGAGCATGCATGTTTTTTTGCGCGTCGAAATTGCATACAATCGATCAGAATTTCCGATAGGAACTTTTTCCATCGGAAAAATAGAGAATCTGCTCTCAATCTTTTGTTGGCGGAAATTCCGACAGCAAATGTCCGATAGAGCCTACACACGGTCGGAATTTCCGACCAAAAGCTCACATCGGACATTTCTTGTCGGAATTTCCGATCGTGTGTACGCGGCATTACTTTATTTCAATTTTGATCTTTTTAAATAATTTTTATGTTATTTAATTTGGTTTATCACTATAAGGTTGGTGAATATAGTCGTTTCTTTTCACATTTAGGCCTCATGCCCACGGACGTTTTTACAGCCACTTTTTTGAGTGTTTTTTGCATCTTAAAAACGGCTCTCCATGTTAGCCTATGGCCTCATGCCCAGCATGACGTTTTTAAGCTGCAAAAAAAACCCAGGACCAGTGCGTCTGAAGCTCCAGCGTTAGAGCTGCAAAGACGTCAGACGCCGGCAAAGGGTGTTAAACGCTATGTTAAGCTATGTTAAGCTTCGTCCGGCGTTTCTTTCTCTATTCAAAATCAATGGTTCCCTATGGGAGCCCATTAATTTGAATAGATGTCGCACCAAAAGTCGGATCAATATGATCCAACTTGCGGGGCGACTCGTGTGCGGAGAATCTTGAAGGGGAACCCCACGAAAATTAAAAAAAAAATTTGCGTGAGATTCCCCCCCAGGACGATACCAGACCCTTCGGTCTGGTATGGATCTTGAGGGGAACCCCCACACCAAAAAAAATGGCGTGGGGGTTCCCCCAGGATCCATACCAGACCCTTATCCGAGCACGCAGCCCAGCAGGTCAGGAAAGGGGGGCGAGCGAGCGCCCCCCTCCTAGACCATACCAAGCCACGTGCCCTCAACATGGGGGGGGGGGTTGGTGCTTTGGGGCAGGAGGGCACTACGCCCCCCACCCCACAGCACCTTGTCCCCATGTTGATGAGGACAAGGGCCTCTTCCCAACAACCCTGGCCGTTGGTTGTCGGGGTCTGCAGGTGAGGGGCTTATCGGAATCTGGGTACGATGTACCCCATACTCATTCACATAGGGTGGGGGCCGGGATCTGGGGGCCCCCTTATTAAAGGGGGCTCCCAGATTCCGATAAGCCCCTCGCCCGCAGACCCCGACAACCAACGGCCAGGGTTGTCGGCAAGAGGCCTTTGTACTCATCAACATGGGGACAAGGTGCTTTGGAGTGGGGGGGCGCAGTGCCTCCTGCCCTAAAGCACCAACCCCCCCATGTTGAGGGCGCATGGCTTGGTATGGTCTAGGAGGGGGGTGCTCGCTCGCCTGCCGGGCTGCGTGCTCGGATAAGGGTCTGGTATGTATCCTGGGAGAACCCCTACGCCATTTTTTTGTGTGGGGGGGTTCCCCTCAAGATCCATACCAGACTGAAGGGTCTGGTATCGTTCTGGGGGGAACCTCACGCAAATTTTTTTTACATTTTTGCGGGGTTCCCCTTCAAGATTCTCCGCACATGAGTCGCCCCGCAAGTCGGATCATCTTGATCCGACTTCTGATGCAACCTCTATTCAAATCAATGGGCTCCCATAGGGAACTTTTGATTTTGAATAGAGAAATAAAAACGCGGCTGAAAGTTAGCGCGGCGAAACGTGCATTGAATTCAATGCAAAACGCAGAAAAAAATCACGTTAAAAACGCCGCTTTTTTCCTGGCGTCTGTACTAGCTTTACAGCCCATTTTTTAAAACGTCCGTGGACATGTAGCCTAACTATCATAATAGGTTAACAAGTGAACACTACACTACGCGGGTGAACACACATCCTTTTTCATTTGTAATTTGTGGGTATGGGTAGAGTTATGCACAGCTGTGGCCCCCGGGCACCACAGATACAGGAAGGTTTCCTGTTATACATTCATATGCCCACAAACACGTCCATGTGCATGAGCCCTAAGGCTACTTTCACACTGAAGCGCTGGATGCACTGGCGGTATAGCGGCGCTATTTTTAGCGCCGCTATACCGTATTTTTTGCCGCGATTTGCGAGTGCTAGCGGGGGGATTTTAACCCCAGCTAGCGGCCGAAAAAGGGTTAAAACCGCCCGCAAACCGCTGCTACAGCAGCGGTTTGCGGGCGGTATAGCTGCGCTGTCCCATTGATTTTAATGGGCAGCAGCAGTAAAGGAGCGATATACACACCGCTCCAAAAATGGGTTAAAAACGCCCGCAATAACACCTCTTTGCAGCGTTTTGGAGGCGCTACCCCATTGATTTCAATGGGCAGGGGCGCTATAGGAGCGGTATTTTTACCGCTCCTATCGCGCCTCAAAGATGCGGCTTGCAGGAGTTTTTTGACCCTCCTGCAAGCTCAACGCTCCAGTGTGAAAGCCCTCGGGCTTTCACACTGGATACAATTGAGTGGCTTTTTTGGGGCGCATTGCAGGCGCTATTTTTAGCGCAATAGTGCCTCAGTGTGAAAGGGGCCTTAGTCATTAAAAAAAAAGACGTACCTTGGGGGAAGCCAGATTAAATTGTCATTGTCATTGCTTGAGGGAGGTATTCTTTGTATCTCAGAGAGTCTTAGGAATTGGCCAAGTTGTCTATTCATACATGTTATCTCTGTGTTTGTTCGAGCAAGAAAGCATGTTAATAAATAATACATGTCACCAACAAAGCTTTGGAATACCTTATTACTTGAGGCAGTTTATCAATAACTAGGTGAGGGGGCTAAAGGAAAGATGATACGTGTCACCTGAGGGCACTTGCAATCGCTGGAAACAGACGTGAAGTCCACATTTGTTCTACTACACCATTTTTATTGCTCCGAATTACAGTGGGGACTGAGCCGGTGTTTCTGGTCAGACAATAGGTCAGGTTCTAGGCATGTCCATTGAAGGTATTCTGTCTTATGTGTAACCCGTATTTTAGTTCTAGGTTGATACCAGCAGGTCAGACCACCCAATGACATTTTTGTTAGTGGTGCACCAAAATGAAAATTCTGGTGCTGAAACCAAAACCGAGAATTCAGGATGCATGTGGCCGAAACCAAAACCGAAATTGATGGATGGTTTAAAAAAATATATATATATATTTTGTATATACAGTTGTGCTCATAAGTTTACACACCCTGGCAGAATTTTATGATTTCTTGGCCATTTTTCAGAGAACATGAATGATAACACAAAAACTTTTCTTTTACTCATGGTTAGTGTTTGGCTGAAAGTGGTTATAAACCCTTTAGAACCACTTCTACCTACAGGTAAGCCTAGATTAAGGCTTAAAGCAGGGGTAGGGAACCTCGGCTCTCGAGGTGTTTCGAAACTACAAATCCCATCATGCCTCTGCCTCTAGGAGTCATGCCTGTGATTGTCAGGGTCTTGCAATGTCTCATGGGACTTGTAGTTTCGAAACAGCTGGAGAGCCAAGGTTCCCTACCCCTGCGTGTAGGTGCTCGAAATATCTCCTAAACCTCCACGGTTTAGGAGATATTTACAAAATATACGGGCGCCGATGTCTACGGCGCATGCGCCGTAGACAACGGCGCAGGCGCACTTGAGAAACCTTTAGAAACGGCGATTGTGCCGTTTCTAAAGGAGAGCGTGCCGTGACTGATGGCTCCCGCGCGCATGCGTGTGAGTGAGGTCATCGCGGCTCCGGTCAATCGATACCCGGAAGGAAGATGGACCCTTCGTGGAACAGGGGACAAAGGTGACATCGCAGGCTTCGGTTTCCGGTAAGTGACACATAATGGGCTACTATGCGATGCATAGTAGCCCATTATAAGTTTGGTCTCATCACTCCAAATTACTTTGTGCCAGAAGGTTTGAGGCTCGTCTCTGTGCTGTTTGGCGTATTGTAAGCGGGATACTTTGTGACATTTGTGTAGTAATAGCTTTCTTCTGGCGACTCGACCATGCAGCCCATTTTTCTTCAAGTGCCTCCTTATTGTGCATCTTGAAACAGCCACACCACATGTTTTCAGAGAGTCCTGTATTTCACCTGAAGTTATTTGTGGGTTTTTCTTTGCATCCCAAACAATTTTCCTGGCAGTTGTGGCTGAAATTTTAGTTGGTCTACCTGACTGTGGTTTGGTTTCAACAGAACCCCTCATTTTCCACTTCTTGATTAGAGTTTGAACATTGCTGATTGGCATTCTCAATTCCTTGGATATCTTTTTATATCCCATTCCTGTTTTATACAGTTCAACTACCTTTTCCCGCAGATCCTTTGACAATTCTTTTGCTTTCCCCATGACTCAGAATCCTGAAACATCAGTGCAGCACTGGATGAAAGATGCAAGGATCTGTCAGGAGTCCAGAAACTCATTGACCTTTTAGGCCTCATGCACACTGGACATTAAAATAACGTTATAAAAAAACGCCAGTAGCTTTGCAGTGAGTTTTATAACTTTTTTCAACGTTTTTGCAATAGCGCTTTTTAGCGTTTATTAGTGTTTTCTGCGTTAGCGTTTTTTTTTTAAGATTTTTTATTTTTTTTCAATGGATCACAAATGTTAAAAAACGCTGGTGAGCAAAGGTTTTGAGCATTTTTCTGCGTTTATCGACGTTTATCAGCGATTCAGTGTTAGAGCATTTTTACAGCTGAAAAACATCTCTCAGAACCCACTAGTTTTTTTTTTGTTTTACTGCTCAAAAACGCCACTGCCCAACACTGCTGATTACAGCCTATGTGTGCATGGACACATAGGATAACATGATAGAGAGTTGAATGACTGTAGAAAAAAACGTCTACAGCCAAAAAGAGCTGCTGTAAAAACGTCACAAAAAGTCCAGTGTGCATGAGGCCTTAGGTTCCAATGGATCAAAAAACGCTGGCGAGTCACGTTTTTAAGCGTTTATTAGCGTTTTGCGTTTTTTAAGGTCAAGTAACGGCACTTTGAACGCGATTTTCGGGCATTCAGAAAAAAGCCTATAAACTCCACTGCTCATTAAAGCTTAAAAACGTCCATGTGTGCATGGACACATAGGCTAACATAGAGTGGAGTTTATGGGCTTTTAAAAAAAACGCACAAACTCCAATAAACTCCAGTTTATCAGCTCCAGTGTGCATGGAGCCTTATGGCTCGTACACACGATCCGAATATCGTACGACTTTTTTCGCTTAATAGTCGCAAGTAGAAATTGAATAGGTTACTAAAGTCACGAAAATTCTCATACGACAGAAAAAAAAATCGGAAGTGATGTCATGTGTTGTAATGTAATTGAATTACCGTATATACTCGAGTATAAGCCGAGATTTTCAGCCCTTTTTTTTGGGCTGAAAATGCCCCCCTCGGCTTATACTCGAGTCAGTGTACCTGAAAATATTTAGAGGCTGCAGGCGTCCATCGTTTAAAATCTCGCGGTCTCCTCCTGGTCCCTTTTGTGATAGGCGGAACTGTGTCTGCTGAAAAACGCCTATCACAAATGTTCTCTCATCCTCACCCATCCCAGCAGACACTGTGTTCAGTGTTCCACCAATCACGGACGCCTTTTCATCTTCGGACAAGAGGACGCCCGTGATTGGTGGAACACTGAACACAGTGTCTGCTGGGAAACTAAGTCCGAGGATGAGAGAATGCTCGTGATAGGCGTTTCTCAGCAGACACAGTTCCGCCTATCACAAAAGGGACCAGGAGGAGACCGTGGGATTTAAACAATGAATGGATGCCCGCAGCCTCTCAATTTCAGGTACACTGACAACTGGCACAGTGAGGATGGGCACAGTGAGGATGGGCACAGTGACGAGGGGCACAGTGAGGTGGCAATGGGCAGAGTGAGGTTGGGCACAGTGACAATTGGCACAGTGAGGTTGGCACAGTGAGGTTGCAGTGGGCACAGTGAGACGTGCAAATGGGCATTGTTGACCCTCTTCCACTTACAGTAGCTGCTGCATTCTCACCCTCGGCTTATACTCGAGTCAATAAGTTTTCCCATTTTTTTGTGGTAAAATTAGGTACCTCGGCTTATACTCGAGTATATACAGTATATTTTCGGACGACAACTATACTGATTAAACGAAAATCGTACGTTTTTGTATCGTACGAGGAAAATTTTCGCGCTTCTCGAATAATATCGGATGAACTGTCGTGATCGGCTCTCGAAAGTAGTGTACAACACGATCCGAAAATTGTATGATTCTTCCTCGGACGACCGTTTTCGTACGATTTCCGGATCATGTGTACGGGCCATTATACACACACACACTAATTACAAGCAAACAGATCACAGGTGAGGATGGTTACCCTTATTAGCCATTTAAACCCCTTTGTATCAACTTGTGTGCACGTTAGCAGGCCAAAATCACCAGGGTATGTAAACTTTTGATCAGGGTAATTTGGATAGTTTGTGTTATCAATTTGATCTAAAAAGAGTAAACACAGTTGATTGATAATAAATGGCTTCAGACAAACACTAACCATGAGTGAAAGAAAATGTTTTTGTGTTATCATTCATATTCTCTGAAAAATGCCCAAGAAATCATAAATTCTGCCAGGGTATGTAAACTTATGAGCACAACGGTAATTGTATTATATCAAACTTTTAAATTAATATCGATGAATTTAAATGAATATGAATTTATGGTCAGCCATTATTGGCACATTTTGAAGCAGTGTTAAAAATCCTGCTTGTTGCATTTTTGGTGCATATTTGGTCAGTTAAAAAAACTGCACCAAAAACGCACCTCGCCATTTAAATGCATACAAAACGCATTAAGAACGCATCAAAAATGCACCCGTGTTGCGTTTTTTGATGCATCTTTTGAGTCACGTGACCTATGAAAAACACACCCTAAGCACTGTAAAATCACGTTTTTGGCAGCCATTATCGGCACCTTTTTTTCTTTCAGCACAAAGCTAAATAAAAATTTTTTCGGCCAAAACAATTTGCCTGCCGAAATTTCAGTGCATCACAAATTTTTGTGCCTGAGCTCCTGCTTACCTATTACAGCAGTCATGGGGAGGGGGCGTCTTAAAGGGGAGTTCCAGACTTTTTTTATGTTTATTAAAAGTCAGCAGCTACAAAAAGTGTAGCTGCTGGCTTTTAATAAACAGACACTTACCTGCTCCACTGTCCAGCGACGCGGCCGAACGGAGCTTCGCTCCTCTCCCCCCTTTTCCGCCGGCACCTCCATTCCTACTGTGGGCACCCGGCCGGGACAGCTTTCGGCTTCACGGCCGGGCACTCACTGCGCATGCGCGAGCGGCGCTGCGCAATCTGAGTGGACAGGCGATCGCCTGGGACCTGTCACGTGTCCCAGGTGATCACCTACAGGGAGGGGCCCACCTTAGGCGAGCCCTTCGCGGAAGGAGGAAGTGGGACAGGAAGTCCCACTCCTACTGAAGCCCCCACTCCCCCCCCAAAAAAAATTACATGCCAAATGTGGCATGTAAGGGGGCGAGGAGTGGATTAAGCGGAAGTTTCAATTTTGGGTGGAACTCCGCTTTAAGCTGGCCATACATTATACAATTTTCTTGTACACCTTTCATTTAGATTTACCAAAAACCATAAAATATAATGAGGTCAAACCTAAACACTTTCAATTTGTATGCAATTAGGCAGGCCCTTGTACTACATAGTTGGAGGTAAATCTAAAGGAAAATTAACTACTTCCCACCCGGCCACTGTACATATACGGCCGGGTGGGCACTCTCTCTTTCTGAGTGGATGTTCAGGAACATCCCTCAGAAGGAGGCGGATCGCGCGTGTGCGTTCCCGCGCAGCGGTACGATCCCGATGCACTCGTGTCACCCAGACATGGCGCATCTCGATTCGGGAGGAGGGCTCTGTGATTGGCCCTCCTGATCACATGACGGCCATTGTCCAATCACAGCCGTCATGTGATGTAAACAGAGAGCCGGTTGCTAGGCAATCGGCTCTCCTCTCCTCACACAGAAGTCGTCGGTGAGGAGAGGAGAGCGGATCGCTGCAGCTGGCTGGTGATCAGTGAGTATGAGCTGTTTTTTTTTCAGCTTTTTACTCAATGATCACCAGCTTAGTGTCCCCACACTGTGTAAACACATAAAGTAAACAAACATGTCCCCACACACACACACATGTCCCCACACACACATGACCCCACATAGTAAAAACACCTGTCCCCCACATATGTGACTGTAAAATCATATGTCCCAATGATCATTTGCACACATATGTCCGTGATCACCTGCGCACATCTGTACATGATCATTTGCGTACATCTGTCCGTGATCACACGAACCAATTATTATACACTTAACGGAATTTTTTTCCCAAAAACATGTAGTAGAATACATTTTGGCTGAAATTTATGACAAAATTTGATTTTATTGGATTTTTTTAAAAATTGAAAGACGAAAATATTATTTTTTTCAAATTTCCGCTCTTTTTTCGCTTATAATCGCAAAAAATAAAAAACGTAGTCGTGAATAAGTACCACCAAAAGAAAGCTCTATTTGTGTGAACAAAATGATAAAAATTTCATTTGGGTACAGTGTAGCATGACCGCGCAATTGTCATTGAAAATGCGAGAGCGCTGAAAGCTGAAAATTGGTCTAGGAAGGAAGGGGGCTAAAGTGCCCAGTATTGATGTGGTTAATAAGAAAATTGTATAATATATGGCCAGCTTTACTCTCCCTGCAGGATTTGTCATTCACAATATGGAAAATGCAGCAGAAGTAGTAAGGCTGGCCATACATCTCCTAATTTCCTCTTGTTCAGCCCTGCAGGTTGGATTAGAGATATCAGGCAATTCTATCATTCAGGTTAAACAGCTTGAATGGAGGAATCCCCTCTGCCAGCTATTGTATTCAAATAGTCATGACACCCATGGCTGCCTGAGTACCCTAAAGTCGGCCATATATGGATTTAAATCCAGCCGGTTCAGCATGGACTGGCTGAATTTTAATCCATGTAAGGGCTTGCTGGTTGTACACAAGTCAATCTATATCGGCTATAGCTGGCAACACTGATCATTGTATTCTGGAGTGATTCCCCCATCAGCATCAGCACAAAGGAGCAATAATAAACAAAATAAGGAGACGCGCACATAGTTTAAGTTTTAATGAGCAATTTTTTATTTTTATTTTTTTATGGCAACATTGATTATTTAAGGGGTAGCCCAATTTTAACAGCAACAAAATTAACTAATGCAAATTTTAGGAGTAGCCGTAAAGGCACATACCGTATGTCCCAAACATAGCCAATTCCAGAAACTCCAATCATGATGTCCATCCAGGCCAGACTGGATGAGTAACCCCCACTAAATAAAACACGACATGCAATAAGTAATATAGGAGGGTGGGTGGTAGGTAGCCGCGATCTGGCTGACCTTATGCCCCGTACACACGATCGGACCTTTGTCCGACCAAACTCACAACGGAATTCCATCGGAGAAGAATAGAACATGTTCTATATTAAAACTCCGATGTAATTCATCGGAATTTCTCCGATGGGGCACACACACGGTAGGAATTTATGATGGAAAAAGTCGGTCTGACTTTTTCCAGCGGAAATTCCTATTGTGTGTACAAGGCTGGCTGAGCAGGGAGAGGACAGCTTTTATAGGTTGCAGCATGGTGTCCCTATCCCACCAAAAGCCTCCAATAGTAAGCTGTTGCTGGGGAAAGATTCCTGTTGTAGAAATCAGTGGCATCCTGTGAATAAAAGTAAGGGGGGAAAGGGGATGAGGAATACAGCGCCTTTGCGCTATCCCATGGGGTCCCTGCTTAGCTCTAAGGACCCAGGGCTCAATTCACAAAAGAATATTGATAATTGGATCACGTGACACGTTTTCCATTTATTGCATGCAATATTCAGAATGTCAATTCACAGTCAGTTTATTCCATATTTACCGCACAATTGAAAAATGCACGGTAAATAGCACATAAACTGACTCTAGTCAATTTACCAAGCTGAATAAATAAATAAACACATTAGTTGATTAAGTCATTATGGTCTAGCCACGTTTTATTCAAGGAATTAAATTGCTGCTGTTTGTTAAGGAGCCGCCTCCGTCCCTAACAGCCAGCATGATTGTTAAGGAGTAGGTGGCCACCACATCCTTAACAACGGATGAGTCTTCAGTTGTCAGCGGAGTTGCCGGATGACAGCTGAATGTATAAAAAAAATTGGCAGCAAAGAAAAAACGGCATGGGCCCCCCCCCCAATGCATACCAGGCCCTTCGGGTCTTCTATGGATTTTAAGGGAAATCTCATGCCAAAAATTGGCGTTGGGTGCCCCCTAAAATCCATACCAGACCCTTATCCGAGCATGCAGCTCGGCAGGTCAAGAAAGGGAGCGGACGGGCCCTCCCCCCTGAACCATACCAGGCCACATACCCTCAAATTGGGGGAGGGGATGCTTTGGGGCAGGTGGCTCTGACCCCCCCACCCCACCCCAAAGCACCTTGTCCCCGTGTTGATAGGGACTTGGGCATCTTCCCCACAACCCTGTCCGGTGGTTGTGAATGTGTGCGGGCAGGGGGGCTTATCAGAATCTGGAAGCCCCCTTTAACAAGGTGACCCCCAGATCCCGCCCCCCCCCATGTAAATGAGTATATGTACCCCTACCCATTCACCAAAAAAGTGAATAAAGACACTACAAGAGTTTTTGACAATTCCTTTTTTTTTAAATAAAATGTCCCCTGAAGTAGATCTATCATCAATCACGACGCCCGCTTCACCTGAAAAAAGAGGGGAAAAAAAACAAACCTCTGGCCCGTCACAGAACTTGTTGTGTCTTTACTTGTTTTTTACACTTTTTGGGCAAATGAGTAAGGGACCCACTTTTCCTGACCTGCTGGGCTGCATGCTCGAAAAAGTCTGGTATGGATTTTGGGGGGGGGGGGGGGCCCAATGCTGTTTTTGTTTTACATTTTGGCATGGGGTTCCCCTTAAAATCCATATTAAATCCAAAGGGCCTGGAATGCATTGGGTGGGGACCCCACGCTGTTTTTGTTTCATAATTTTTAATTGTTGCCATGTTTTCTTTACATTCAGCTGTCAGCGGGGAACCCACTGACAGCTGATTAGTCATCTGTTGTTAAGGATGCGGTGGCCTGTTTCCTGGCTCAGTCCAAGCAACCAGCTCAATGCGATAAATTACTGCACGCGATAAATTACCGCATTAATGAATCTATATCGCATTAGTTATTTACCGCACAACTCCAAGCCCTGACTGTATTTTCTGTATGTTTATTTTCTGCAAAGTGCTATGTAAAGTGATTGTAAAGTCTTGTTTAAAAATAAATAAAAATAAATAAACATGTTATACTTACCTGCTCTGTTGCAGTGGTTTTGCACAGAGCAGCCCGGATCCTCCTCTTCTCGGGTCCCTCTTCTGTGCTCCTGACCCCTCCCCCCTGATGAGTACCCCCACAGCCCAGCAGCTTCCTATGGGGGCACCCGAGCTGAGCTCCTGCTCTCTGTGTCCATTCAGACAGGCTGCTACCGTTCAGCCCCTCCCCCTCTCTCCCCTGATTGGATAAACGACTTTGATTGACAGCCCCAGGAGCCAATGGCGCTGCGGCTGCGCCCCCAGCCAATCAGGAGGAGAGTCCCGCTCGGCCGAGGGAATCGTGGACATTGCCGGATAGAGATGGGGCTCAGGGAAAGGGTTTTCTTGGGTGGCTGCTACACACAGACGGATTTTAATCCTAATGCATAGAATGCAGTAACATAATAAACCTTACTCTTTCGTCCATGGACCGACACAGCTTCTCTATTGACAAAGTGGGTATTATCCGTTAATTAGGAGTGACTAGGCAGAAAAACTTGTAAAAAGTGTTGCATCACACCTTCTACAGTACCGCCCAGGGGGCGGACCCTCTGGGTATACCCTCTCAGTCTGCACATCGCAGATCAGTTTTTTTCTGTCTAGCAAGGAGTAGGACATGGCTCCCTTCGGGCTCATTGGTCCGGGGAAAAAAGATATATATATTTTTTATTTTTTTGCTACATTTGTTGTTTCCTGCGATCTTCGATCAACTGCCGACTGGGTGACAGGCTGGATCCTCGATCCTTGTAGTCTCCCCAGTTTCGGCCATCGAGCGTGTGCCGACCCTAGCTACGCGCTGGGTTTTCCACGACATGCCCGTCGCTCCACGGGTGGCCGGTGAGCCTACGCTCCAGGGCCTGCATCGGACCGCTCAGCTTCGGCTGACCTTACGGCCGAGTCGCAGCAGCCTGGCCGGTGAGCTTACGCTCCAAGGCTTGCATCGGACCGCTCAGCTTCGGCTGACCTTACGGCCGAGTCGCAGCAGCCTGTCCGGTGAGCGTCATGCTCCAGGGCATACATATGATCGTCCCTTCTGGGTCCAATCACAGCATGCCTGGCCAACAGTCACCTTCCGTGCGCGGACGATGATCTGTTTGGAATGTCTTCCAGCAGAATACATGCAGGATAGGTAAGTAAAACTCCCCTGCCTCGGCTGGGTGATTTAGCTGGACATTCCTGGAGAGATCAAGTAAGTGGTTGTGGCCCCTTTCTTCCCTCTCTCCCTGCCTTTCCCTCCTCCCTGGGCTTCTAGCTAAAGGTTGCTGGGTGCTGGGGGTCACCTAGGGGGTCCCACTGGAGCGGGGCTGGCTGTAACTAACATTTAAAAGAAATGTCATTTTTGCTTACCTGTGTTTCTGTGTCTCCATGCTGTCGGCGGCCATTTTGAGGTGGTCCATGCCAAGTTTGGCCTCTTGTAACTGCCTGGCGGCCATCTTCCTGTAGTTCGGCCACACCCACTGGCCCCTATCAGGTGATCGGCGGCCATGTTTGTCCACCCTGTATGCAGATATTGCCGTTCGGCGGCCATCTTTTTTGTGGGCTATGGCTGCCTGACCTCTATCTTCTGTCGGCGGCCATTTTCTTAGAGCCCACATTATCTTCCATACAGACGGTTTTGGCAACCATTTTGCGAGAGCCTCCGGCCTCTAGGGTGCATTACACTGGCGCGAAAATTCACACAGGAAGTGCTGATAAAAGAAGCAGACTGACACAGCAGCAAGGGGACAGCATCATAGGCGCAGCATAGCAGTACCTATCCAGGGTGGTGAGTCCTCTGGGTAACCCAGCATCTCTGCAGCGCAGGAGGGTGGCCTATTGATATCTTGCCTGGAGCCCTGTGAGTGTCAGCGTGTGGTCAGCATGGCATCTGAGCCAGATGTCTTCTCCCCTGAAACACCAGATTTAGCAGCTGGTGTCCCTGAGGTGTCTATGGATGCTATGTCGGCAATCCTAGAGGCGTTTGCTGCCAGGGTGGAAGCAGCACACGGGAATACAGGGGGTAATAAACGCCCCCGTCCCCTGCAATCTTCTGGGGATATTTCTGATGCAGAACCAGGTCCAGCTACGGCTCATGGCCCAGATTCTGATGCATCAGAGACTGCAGACCGTGACCGATCGGACAGTGAGGAGGACTCCAAGTCCAGGTCAGTACGCGAGACGGCTTTGGTATCTGACCTTATTACTGCAGTGCGGGATACGCTAAAGTTGGAAAGGACTGAAGAAGTAGCAGATACTCCAGTCCCCTTTGGGTTTCGTAAACCTGCCCGCACTGCTAAGGTGTTCCCTTGTGTGTCTTATTTTGACAAACTCTTATACAAGGAATGGGAGAACCCACTGAGGGTCTTTACAGCCCCAAAGAGGTTTGCAGTACGGTACCCCTTTGAGGAGAGTTTTCTGAAGATATGGACCTCTCCCCCTATAGTGGACCCTTCGGTGTCCAGACTTAATAGAGCCACCACTATTCCAGTAGAAGGGGCTCCTGTTTTCAAGGACCCTGTGGATAAGAAGGCTGAAGCACTCGCTCGCTACCTATACTCAGTGGTAGGCTCAGCAGTACGCCCGGCATTGGCGGGGGCCCTAGTGTCTCAGACACTTACTGAATGGGCAAAATTGCTACTCCAGGGGTTAAAGGAGCGAGATGCTCCTCCTAATGAGATAACTTTGGCCGACCAGTTGGTCCAGGGCCTTAAGTTTGTCTGCGAGTCAGACATGGATACTATTCCCCTGCTGTCAAGAGCTTCGGTTTATGCAGTAGCAATACGCCGCCTGATCTGGCTAAAGGGCTGGTCTGCGGACCAGACTTCCAAGAAAGCCCTATTGGATCTGCCTTTTAAGGGCGACAGACTTTTTGGGGCTTCTCTGGATGACATCATCAAGGATGCTACAGGAGGTAAAAGCACTTTGCTTCCCCAAACTAGCAAGGGTAGGGGACCACGCCAAGGGCAAGGGCCCTCCTTTACTGCACGTAAGCGTTTTTTTCGCCCTCTTAAGGCGACAGGGAAAAGACCCCAGGCCGATAAAGCGCCTGCCCAAGGACAAAAGCGTCCTTGGTCCCGCAGACCCAACAAGCCTGTGGACAAATCTGCGTCCACATGAAGGTCCGCCCCCACCCAGCTCTCGGGTGGGGGGACGTCTTCGCAAATTCGCGACTCAGTGGACTGCTCTAGTCTCCGACAGGTGGGTTTGCGAAGTAATCTCCTCAGGCTACAAGATAGAATTTCTCTCTTGTCCACCAGACAGATTCATCACCTCCAATCTCCAGCTACTACCGACCCGTCGGGAGGCCCTGTATGGGGCGGTCCAGGGTCTACTGGAACGCGGGGTAGTTATTCCAGTTCCAGAACAGGAACGGGGTCAGGGTTTTTACTCAAATCTGTTCATTGTGCCAAAGAAGGAGGGGGTTCGTCCAATCTTGGATCTCAGAGCCCTCAATTGCTTTGTGAAGGTACAAAGATTTCGGATGGAGTCGGTTCGATCCGTAGTCACGGCTCTCCATCCGGGGGACTTTCTGGCCTCCTTGGACATCAAGGACGCATACCTGCATGTCCCCATATACTCCAGACACCAGAGGTTTCTGCGATTTGCTATCGGGAAGAACCACTACCAGTTTGTGGCCCTCCCGTTTGGCCTTGCCTCAGCACCCAGGACGTTCACCAAGGTGCTCGCTCCGATTCTGGCACTTCTAAGACAGCGGGGTATCGCTATCACAGGTTACTTGGACGACCTTCTGCTGAAGGGCCCTTCAAGCTCAGAATTAGAGGTAAGCGTGTCCATTACCTGTCAGACTCTTCGAGACTGTGGTTGGATACTAAACACGCAAAAGTCAGTATTGGTGCCCACTCAACGCCTAGTGTACCTGGGGTTGATTCTGGATTCCTCAGAGGCAAAGGTATTCCTCCCTGTGGAGAAGTTGCAGACCCTCCGGGCTGCAGTACGGCAGCTGACTTCCAGGAATTGGTCGTCACTCCGTTTTTGCATGCGAGTGTTGGGCCTCATGGTAGCCTCCTTCGAGGCGGTCCCATATGCTCAATACCACACTCGAGTGTTACAGAGGGAAGTTCTGTCCAGATGGAACAGATGCCCTTCATCTCTGGATTATCAAATCCGAGTGAGCCACCTAGTCAGGAGATCCCTGGTATGGTGGCTGACAGCACCGGCTCTAATGGCCGGGAAGTCATTTCTTCCGGTTTACTGGATAGTGATCACGACGGACGCCAGCCTTACAGGTTGGGGGGGAGTCTGGGGTGTCCAGTCGGCGCAAGGTCGCTGGACCCCAGAGGAAGCCCTCCTGCCGATCAATGTCCTGGAGATCCGGGCGATCAAGCTGTGCCTCTTCAAATGGTCTCAGAGACTGCAAGGGCGTCCAGTCAGGATCCAGTCAGACAACGCCACAGCAGTGGCATATGTCAATCATCAAGGAGGAACAAGAAGCTCAGCTGCAGCATCGGAGATCGCTCGCATCCTGAAGTGGGCAGAGAGGAGCGTACCGGCACTGTCGGCCGTGTACATTCCGGGTGTGGAAAACTGGCAGGCGGACTACCTGAGCCGCCAGATGCTGGACCAGGGAGAATGGTCCTTACACCCGGAGGTGTTCCAACTCCTCTGCCAAAGATGGGGCACACCAGACGTAGATCTTCTGGCTTCCCGACTCAATCGAAAGGTATTGAGGTTTGTGGCCCGGTCAAGAGACCCATGGGCAGACGCAACGGACGCGTTGGTAGCATCGTGGGGCCAGTATCGGCTAATCTATGCCTTCCCTCCCTTAAGGCTTCTTCCTCTTCTGCTCCGCAGAGTGGAGGCAGAGGGAATTCCAATGATCCTAATCGCTCCAGATTGGCCTCAGCGTCCTTGGTACGCCGATCTAGTACGTCTGGTAGCAGACGTCCCCTGGCGCCTACCACTACGGAAGGACCTGCTGTCGCAAGGTCCCATATTCCATCCTGCTTTACAGTCATTGGCTTTAACGGCATGGCTGTTGAGAACCAGGTACTGAGAGACCGGGGCCTGTCAGACTCAGTAATTTCTACTATGAGAAGTGCTCGGAAACCGTCCTCTAGGAAGGTCTATCACCGCACTTGGAGGGCCTACATCTCCATGTGTGAGGAAATGAAATGGCATCCGCGTACCTATTTGGTTTCCAGAATCCTGCTGTTTTTACAGCATGGGGTAGACCAAAGGCTTGCCCTAAGTACAATTAAGGGACAGATATCTGCCCTGGCTGTCTTTTTTCAGCGACCCCTGGCGACTCACTCTCTCGTGAGTACATTTGTGCAGGGGGTTCGACATGTGGCCCCTCCGGTCCGCCCCCCGTTACCTCCGTGGGACTTGAACCTGGTCCTCTCGGTGCTTCAGAAGGCACCGTTTGAGAATATTAGAGATATTCCCCTGTTGACACTTTCTCAGAAGGTGGTCTTTTTGGTGGCTGTTACGTCAGTTAGACGAGTCTCTGAGCTGGCAGCCTTGTCCTGCAAGGCTCCCTATTTGATTTTCCACAAGGATAAGGTGGTGCTGCGGCCGCAGCCTTCCTTTCTTCCGAAGGTCGTTTCGGCTTTTCATCTCAACGAAGACATTGTACTTCCATCCTTGTGTCCTCAGCCGTCGAATCCTAAGGAGTCGGCGTTGCATTCCTTGGACGTTGTCCGAGCTTTGAGAGTATACATATCTGCTACTTCCCTGTTCCGGAAGTCAGACTCACTGTTTGTTTCGGTGGCTGGTCCCAAGAAGGGCCAAGCAGTCTCATCGGCCACCATCTCTAGGTGGATCCGACAGATAGTAATCCAGGCTTACGCCTTAAAGGGTCAGGCGCCCCCCTTTCCTGTCACGGCGCATTCGACCAGGGCAATAGGTGCCTCTTGGGCTTTCCGACATCAAGCGTCTGTTTCCCAACTATGTAAAGCGGCGACTTGGTCGTCCGCTCACACTTTCACAAAATTCTACAAAGTTGATGTAGGTGCATCTTCGGATGCCTCTTTCGGCCGCAAGGTTTTGCAGGCGGCTGTTTAGAGTTGCAACTCCTCCGTTGGAGGAGTGCTGTTTTGTGTTTTGGGGTGAAGTTTGTTTTTATGCTGTTACCACCCCTCGTTTTTTCTCTGACACTGCTTTGGGACGTCCCACTTTGTCAATAGAGAAGCTGTGTCGGTCCATGGACGAAAGAGTAAATAGGATTTTTTACTCACCGTAAAATCCTTTTCTCTGAGTCCATGGACCGACACAGCACCCACCCCTCCTTTTAAGTTTGTACTGCTTTTTGACGAACTGATCTGCGATGTGCAGACTGAGAGGGTATACCCAGAGGGTCCGCCCCCTGGGCGGTACTGTAGAAGGTGTGATGCAACACTTTTTACAAGTTTTTCTGCCTAGTCACTCCTAATTAACGGATAATACCCACTTTGTCAATAGAGAAGCTGTGTCGGTCCATGGACTCAGAGAAAAGGATTTTACGGTGAGTAAAAAATCCTATTTTTAACTCCTTTAAAGTGTTACTAAACCCAGAACAGTAAAATCAGTCTGTGTATGCATTAAAGCATGTTTGTTTTACTCACCGTGGAACCTAAGGGGTTAATCCTCCAATCTGTGTAAAAAGCCTGTTTGAGCCTATCTTCTCTCATCCTCCCCTTCTTCCAGTGTCCCCAATCCATCTGCTGATAGAACATAGCCTTGGAATCACTCTGCACATGCTCAGTGTGGTATGTATTGCTAGGGATATATATTATTTTATTTTTTTGGAGAGTGCATGTGATCAGCACAGGGCTAATCAGCACTGTCCAGACAGAGGGTCAGGGGTCCTGCAGCCTCGAAGGACAGTCAGAGGAGAATGAAAACTCCTCCTACAAGCTTTAACCAGTGCTTGGCTGGACACTGATAGAAGTCAAAAGACTGCTATAACTGCTGATGAGAAAAGGTATTTAGCAGTTTATATTTACTAAAATAACTGCATTTCCGTATTCTGTGTACTGTGGGAGGCCAGATATGGTGAATGCAGGGTGCTGGGTTTAGTAACACTTTACGGGCTCATGCATTCTACATCTCAAAGAAGCTTTAGAGCTGTAATTGAGCTCTTATTTCTTTCTGCTTGGAAACGCCCCTCTATGTTAGCCAATGTGTCCATGCACACTATGGCTTTTTCAGGAGTTTACAGGCACATGCCTTTAAGGAACAGAAGATACAAAGTTATACATTGTTGCACAAAGAGACTTTATTTGGATTTTATTTGTTTGTATTCACACTTTTTTTTATAACATTATTTGATGTATTTATAATTTGGTTATTCATAGAGAAGTGGAGTAAAATCCCCGATTCACAGTAGAACGCAGTGCTGGAAACCCTTGATCTGTGCACATTTCCCGCACTGCTTTCAATGCGCACTGCACTGCACAGCGGGTTTTCAGTGCAATGTTAAGGACACCCCAAAGACAGGTCCAAAAAAACAATGCGTTTTCCTGCACCAGATGACATGGTACAAAACTACCATGCGATCCAGTTGCAGTGTGCATGCAGTACTGTGGTGCTATGCAGTGCGATTTTAGCCCATTCAAAATGAATGAGCTCAAATTACACCACAGTGAATTGCATGTGAATTGCACAGGAATGCGCCTTTCTCAAAAATGCAGGCAAATACGCTGCAATTGTGATCTGCATTTGGGGTGTCGATAAAAATATATCGACACTCGCAGCAGATCGCACAGGCAGTGCACTTTGAGCATGGTGCGGGAAATGTGCGCCTTTCTCGCACGTTTTGGTGTGACCTGGCCCTTATGCCCCATACACACGATCATTTTTCATGCCATTTTTTAAACCAACGTTTTTCTTGTCGTTTTTTTTCATGTTTCCTCTCAAGCCTGTTTTGCGTACACACGAACATTAAAAAAAACGCTCGAGCAAAGCGCAGTGACGTACAACACGTACGACGACACTATAAAGGGGAAGTTCCGTTCGAATGGCGCCACCCTTCATGTTAGTAAAGTTTGTTGAGCGACGATTCGCGCTTTTCAGCCTAGTGCTTTTCAGTCCGTTACTGTGTGATGAATGTGCTATCACCATTACGAACGCTAGTTTTACCAGAACGAGCGCTCCCGTCTCATACTTGATTCTGAGCATGCGCGTTTTTTTTCACGTCGTTAAAGCCTACACACTATCGTTTTTCACGTCGTTAAAGCATACACACTATCGTTTTTCACGTCGTTAAAAAAAAACGACATAAAAAACGACGTGAAAAAATAGAGCATGTTCGAAATTTTTAATGGCCGTTTTTCACGTCGTTAAAAATGCTCTGGAGCCTACACACGATCGGTTTTAATGCCCATTTTTAAAAATGGCATTTTTAACGGCATGAAAAACGATCGTGTGTATGGGCCCTTGTAGTAGAAGATGTGAGTTTCGATATAAAAAAGGGAAGAAGAGGTGCGTGTCATCACTGTATTCTGTGGTTAAACAATAAGCAAAAGGCCATATCCCATCTAACCGGAGGAGGAAGGGATGTTATGCTGAAGCTATCAAATAGCAGTTGGGATTATATAATATTTGATTTGTTAATTAGCCAATAAGACGCCGCTGATGTTTACACATCTGCTTTATATAAAGTGTCATGTAGCATATGCCAGGCTCAGACCAGGATGTACTTCTGAGAGGCAGAGCTGGGTTCACACACCTAATGCTGTATACGGGGACTCTGCAAGACTGCGTGAAGGTAAGTCCTATAGATCTGGATTGTTGTAGGTCCATCCATCGGCTTCTGTCCCATCTATCTGCTTCTGTCCCATCTATCTGCTTCTGTCCCATCTATCTGCTTCTGTCCCATCTATCTGCTTCTGTCCCATCTATCTGCTTCTGTCCCATCTATCTGCTTCCGTCCCATCTATCTGCTTCCGTCCCACCTATCTGCTTCCGTCCCATCTATCTGCTTCCGTCCCACCTATCTGCTTCCGTCCCACCTATCTGCTTCTGTCTCACCTATCTGCTTCTGTCTCACCTATCTGCTTCTGTCCCACCTATCTGCTTCCGTCCCACCTATCTGCTTCCGTCCCACCTATCTGCTTCCGTCCCACCTATCTGCTTCCGTCCCACCTATCTGCTTCCGTCCCATCTATCTGCTTCCGTCCCATCTATCTGCTTCCGTCTCACCTATCTGCTTCTGTCTCACCTATCTGCTTCTGTCCCACCTATCTGCTTCTGTCCCACCTATCTGCTTCTGTCCCACCTATCTGCTTCTGTCCCATCTATCTGCTTCTGTCCCATCTATCTGCTTCTGTCCCATCTATCTGCTTCTGTCCCATCTATCTGCTTCTGTCCCATCTATCTGCTTCTGTCTGGGCCGGACAAGTCCCAGAATCCTGGTAACCATTGTATGTAAGAGAATTGCAGATGGCACCAAACTTTTTGGATTATTTGTCATTATTTTCAGTGGAGCATTTGTTTTCTGGATCACTTACATTTCTTGTTGGGTCTTACATTGAACTGACCGGCTGGTGAATCTTGTACTGATTTGTCCCCTCCTGACTTGTAGGAGCTTTCCCTTCCTTTATAATAAAGCAAATTATCCTAAATTGAGGGTAGATCAATGGCTCTTGAACACAGGCACAAAATGTGCCACATTTTTAGAAGGAGTTATGCCCTGTACACATGAGCGGAATTTCCGTCGGAAAAAAGTTTGATGGTTTTTCAGACGGAATTCCGCTCAAGCTTGTCTCGCATACACATGGTCCCCAAGATTCTCTGAACTTTCAAGCGTTAAGAACGCAGTGACGTACAACACTACGACGAGCCGAGAAAATTAAGTTCAATGCTTCCGAGCATGCGTCAGAATTTTGCGCTTCGGAATTGCTACAGACGATCGGAATTTCCGATCAAAATTTTTTCCATCTGAAAAATTGAGAACCTGCTCTCATACTTTTGCTGGCGGAAATTCCGCCAGCAAATGTCCGATGGAGCATACACATGGTAGGAATTTCTGACGAAAAGCTCACATTGGACTTTTGCTGGCGGAAAATCTGACCGTGTGTACAGGGCATTAGGCTTTTTTTTACTGACCTGAATGTTTGTAAAAAGCATGTGCCTGTGGCAGTGCTCAGCTACCCATGCATTTTTTTTAACAACAACTTGCAAACTGACCTAAAAAAGGTCAGCAAAAAATAGCAAGATTTGGCTCCCATAGATTTCAGTGAGGTTCGGGCACTATGTTTGGGTATAGCATATTTTTTCATGGGTCGTCAAACCTCCTGCAGAGTGATATTGCGTGATTTGCTCGGTGGATCATAGGCGTTTGACAGGAGGTGAGGACACGGTGTGTTGCCTTGCATGCAACTGCTGGGTGGTTGCAATGAGACGCTATACACTTGAATGCTTCATGTTCAGCGGCAGTACTGCCAGCGGTTGTGTGGGGGGGGGGCAAGAGACAGAAGGTCTCATCCAGGGGTCAGAGAAGCCCCAGCCAGGAGTTAAGAGACAGGAGGTCTCATCCAGAGGTCAGGGGAGCCCCAGCCAGTTGCCAGGAGATAGAAGGTTTCACCCAGGGTTCAGAGGAGCCCCAGCCAGGAGCCAAAAGACAGAAGGTCTCACCTAGGGGCCAGAAGAGCCCCAGCCAGAAGACAGGAGGTCTTACCTGGGGATCAGAGGAGCCCCAGCCAGGAGCCACGAGACAGAAGGTCTCACTCAAGGGTCAGGGGGCCCCAGCCAGGAGCCAGAAGGTCTCACCCAGGGTTCAGAGGAGCCCCAGCCAGGAGCCAAAAGACAGAAGGTCTCACCTAGGGGCCAGAAGAGCCCCAGCCAGAAGACAGGAGGTCTTACCTGGGGATCAGAGGAGCCCCAGCCAGGAGCCAAGAGACAGAAGGTCTCACTCAAGGGTCAGGGGGCCCCAGCCAGGAGCCAGAAGGTCTCACCCAGGGGTCAGAGGAGCCCCAACCAGGAGCCAAGAGACGGAAGGTCTCACCCAGCCAGGAGCCAAGAGACAGAAGGTTTCACCCAGGGGTCAGGGGAGCCCCAGCCAGGAGCCAAGAGACAGATGGTTTCACCCAGGGGTCAGGGGAGTCCCAGCCAGGAGCCAAGAGACAGAAGGTCTCACTCAAGGGTCAGGGGGCCCCAGCCAGGAGCCAGAAGGTCTCACCCAGGGGTCAGAGGAGCCCCAACCAGGAGCCAAGAGACAGAAGGTCTCACCCAGCCAGGAGCCAAGAGACAGAAGGTTTCACCCAGGGGTCAGGAGAGCCCCATAAGGTATACGGAGGCTTGAATATGCATTGGGAGTTACACGGGAGTAGCGGTGTGTGACAAGGGACTGGCAGTGGTGTTTTCTGAACTTTGGGGTTTGCTGCCAGCGCTGTCCCACGGCCAGGAGAGGCAGGGCGTCCAGCCCGATCCCCGCCCCCTGTTGGTAAAAAAAACAGATATCCCTCTCCACACTTGTGACTACTGATCTATGTTTAAACTACATTTTTCTGAATCTTCTCAAACACACCCAGTCATCTAGTGGTAGGAACAAACAATAGGTATAACTAGATTATGAGTTCCTTCAAAACCCCTAAGGTCTCATGAATACATTCTGGGCAATATATGTGTATTTAACGCTGTGTTCATATCACTGTTATATTCTAAGTATCCAATAACCGCACGTAACAAACCTATTATAGGACTATCTCCAGAGACCCTCATTAAGGTCTTAGGAGGACTACTTTATACTTGAACCTATGCAGAGCCTGCTCACAGTATGTACCCAGTTTGGGGTGACAGGCTATACCTCCTGTTGAGGTAAAGTTCCGTTTTGACTTAAGTAGCCCACAGATTGTCGATCATATCTGTAAGTTTGATGCTTGATACATTCTATGTACATGCTTTGTGATATATATAATGCTGTATCTATTACGTGTAAGATGTAAAATTCAATAAAAAATCTATGGTTAAAAAAAAAAAAAAAACAGATATCGACGTATAACACGCAGGCACGGTTTACCCTCTATTTTCAGGGTAAAAAAGTGCGTGTTATACGCCGATAAATACGGTATTGTCACACTTACCTCCTCTGTGTAAGGGCTTTGCACAGAGCAGCCCCGATCCTCCTTTTCCAGGGTCCCCCAGCGGCGCTCCTGGCTCCTTCTCTTCTCGAGTGCCCCCACAAAGAGCTGCTTTCCATGGGGGCACACGTACGGGTGCGCCCCTGAGTCCTGCTGCTGCGTCCATTGACACAGACAGCAGGACTCGCCCCCGGCTCCCATGTCACTGAATTTGATTGACAGTAGCCAGAGCCAATGGCTCCGGCTGCTATCAATCTATACAATGAGGACCTGAGATAGCGGCTGGAGCTGCTGTGCCCGTCCCCGTCGCTGGTACGATCGGGCTCAGGTAAGAAAAAGGAGAGCTCTGGGGGGTTGCTGCAGCGCAAAAGGGTTTTCGCCTTAATACATAGAATGCATTAAGGTGAAAAACTTTGAGGGTTTCTAACTTCCTTTAAGTTCAAAAAAATTGCGAAAATTATTCAAAATTTGTGCTTACTGAAAATACATAGTAGTTTCCCTTTCAGTTCCCGTGGGAACGTCCTCTATTTGTGCAAATTACTTTTACAAAAAACGAAGCGATAAGCTGATGTCAGGGACTTTCTGGTGGTAATGTCACAAGCTGTCTCATATTAGGTGAGCATAATGTGGAAATTACCTAGAGTGGAGTAAATATATGAATGTGAGTTAGGGACTTTAGATTGTAAGCTCCTTGAGGGTAGGGCCGATGTAAATGTACAATGTATATGTAAAGCGCTGCGTAAATTGACGGCGCTATATAAGTACCTAAATAATAATAATAATAATATCCAGACATGATTAGTAGTGTTAGAACACATTGTAAAGGTGGATTTGAATTGGGAACACGTCATTCATTTACTAAGGAATTTGTTTTTCAACCACGGTGGTGTAACCAGAGACTGGCTGACAATACAGAGAACTCAGGACTGCGGCATCCCACCAGACGAGTCAGAACCAACCTGACGACTACAAACAAAATATAGACATAATTAGGAAGGTCCAGGCTGGAATAAATGACAAAAAGAATATTGAGGGCTAGGGCAGGAACTTCGGACCTACAGTGCCATCTGGAAAGTATTCACAGCGCTTCACTTTTTCCACATTTTGTTATGTTACAGCCTTATTCCAAAATGGATTAAATTCATTATTTTCCTCAAAATTCTACAAACCATACCCCATAATGAGAACATGAAAGAAGTGCGTTTGAAATCTTTGCAAATTTATTAAAAGTAAAAAAAGGGAAAAAAAAAATCACAGCCTTTGCCATGACACTCAGGCCTCGTACACACGACCGATTTTCTCGGCAAGAACCAGCAAGAAACTTGCTGGCAGAGAGGTCTTGCCGAGTAAATCGGTCGTGTGTACGCGGCTATCGGTTTTCTCGTCGAGAAAACCGACAAGAAACCTCAACGAGAAAATAGAGAACCTGCTCTCTATTTTCTCGTCGAGATTCTCCTCGGCATGTTTCTCGACGAGAAAAGTGAGTGTGTGTACACTTACCTGTCCTCCCGGAAGCCCGCGCATGTTCGAAATGAATTTGACGCATGCGCGGTAGCTTCCTAGGCATACGTAGGGTATACCAAGATGGCGGCGACGGCATCGAATGTGACGAGCGCATGCTCGTCGTAGTCGATGACGTCACCGCGTACGCTCCATTCAAAGAACCGCGGGTTCTTTGAAACGAGCGTGTGTACACTCGGCCGGGACAAGTTTCTTGTCCAAGAATCTCGTCGAAAAAAACGACATGTTTTTTTCAACGAGAATCTCGGCCGTGTGTACGAGGCCTCAGAATTGAGCTCAGGTGTATCCTGTTTCCACTGATCATCTTTGAGGCCTGGTTCACACTGGGGCGACAAACGCTCTGACATTGGGAGCTCATGTCGCATGACGTGTGAAAATCAATGTTTCCCTATGGGAGCCGTCTTAACTGGTCCGACACATGTCGGTCCGACTTTGAAAATGCTCCCTGTACTACTTTGGTCCGACTTTGATCCGACTTCAGCCCATTGACTATCATTGAAGTCGGATCAAAGTCGGACCGCAGTCTTGCATGATCAGACTTTGGCATGCGACTTGTGCTCTACTGCTCTTGAGGGGGAACTCCAGGCCAAATTTTAAATAAAAAACCGGCATGGGTTCCCCTCCAGAGGCATACCAGGCCCTTGCGTCTGGTCTGGATTTGAAGGGGCGCCCCTACGCCGAAAAAACGGCGTGGGGGTCCCCCCCAAAATCCAAACCAGACCCTTATCCGAGCACGCAACCTGGCAGGCCGCAGGGGAAGAGGGGGGGACGAGAGAGCGGCCCCCCCTCCCTCCTGAACCGTACCAGGCGCATGCCCTCAACATGGGGGGTTTGGTGCTCTGGGGCAGGGGGGGCGACCTGCGGCCCCCCCACCCCAGAGCACCCTGCCCCCATGTTGATGAGGACAGGGCCTCTTCCCAACAACCCTGGCCGTTGGTTGTCGGGGTCTGCGGGTGGGGGGCTTATCGGAATCCGGGAGCCCCCTTTAATAAAGGGGCCCCTGGATCCCGGCCCCCCCACCCTATGTGAATGAGTATGGGGTACATCGTACCCCTACCCATTCACCTGGTGGAAAAAAATTGCAATAAAAAAACCACACAGCTTTTTAAAGTATTTTATTGCACAGCTCTGGGGGTCTTCTTCTGACTTCGGGGGTCTCCGGTGTCGTCGCCGCGCTCTCCGGTTCTTTCTTCTGCCGGGCCTCCGCTAACTTCTTTTTAGCTCTTTTGCTAACGGAGGCCCGGTCTTCTCCGTCGTCTCGTCCGGCTCTCCGTTGTCCTTCTGCCGGCCCCTCCACTAACTTCTTTAGCTCTTTTGCTAGTGGAGGGGCCGGTCTTCCCGTCGTCGCCGTCGGTGTCTTCTTCCCTCTTCTCCTCCTTGATGTTGACCCGTCGCTTCCTCCCGCTGTAATACTGGCTCTCCGCTCTGCTCCGCATTAATATAGGCTTCTCATGACGTCACAGTCACATGTTTCGGGGCACATGGCCCCGGAGCATGTGACTGTGACATCATGGGAACATGTGACTGTGACGTCATGGGAAGCCTATATTAATGCGGAGCGGAGCGGAGAGCCAGTATTACAGCGGGAGGAAGCGACGCGTCAACATCGAGAAGGAGAAGAGGGAAGAAGACGCCGACGGCGACGACGGGAAGACCGGCCCCTCCACTAGCAAAAGAGCTAAAGAAGTTAGTGGAGGGGCCGGCAGAAGGACAACGGAGAGCCGGACGAGACGACGGAGAAGACCGGGCCTCCGTTAGCAAAAGAGCTAAAAAGAAGTTAGCGGAGGCCCGGCAGAAGAAAGAACCGGAGAGCGCGGCGACGACACCGGAGACCCCCGAAGTCGGAAGAAGACCCCCGGAGCTGTGCAATAAAATACTTTAAAAAGCTGTGTGGTTTTTTTATTGCAATTTTTTTCCACCAGGTGAATAGGTAGGGGTACGATGTACCCCATACTCATTCACATAGGGTGGGGGGGCCGGGATCCAGGGGCCCCTTTATTAAAGGGGGCTCCAGGATTCCGATAAGCCCCCCACCCGCAGACCCCGACAACCAACGGCCAGGGTTGTCGGGAAGAGGCCCTGTCCTCATCAACATGGGGGCAGGGTGCTCTGGGGTGGGGGGGCCGCAGGTCGCCCCCCTGCCCCAGAGCACCAAACCCCCCATGTTGAGGGCATGCGGCCTGGTACGGTTCAGGAGGGAGGGGGGCCGCTCTCGTCCCCCCCTCTTCCCCTGCTGCCTGCCAGGTTGCGTGCTCGGATAAGGGTCTGGTTTGGATTTTGGGGGGACCCCCACGCCGTTTTTTCGGCGTAGGGGCGCCCCTTCAAATCCAGACCAGACCCAAGGGCCTGGTATGCCTCTGGAGGGGAAACCATGCCGGTTTTTTATTTAAAATTTGGCCTGGAGTTCCCCCTCAAGATTCATACCAAACACAGTGCCTGATATTGGCGGGGATCCAAGTCGGATCCCCGTTCATTGAAAGTCGGACATATGTCGGCTTCATGTCGCAGGGCAAAGTCGGATCCAAAGTAGGACAGATGTCGTGTCGCACTAGTGTGAACCCAGCCTGAGATGTTTCTACAACTTGATTGGAGTCCATCTGAGGTAGTCAGGTAAATTCAATTGATTGGACATGATTTGGAAAGGCACACACCTTGACTATATAAGGTCCCACAGTTTAACAGTGCATGTCAGAGCACAAACTAAGCCATGAAGTCCAAGGAATTGTCTGTAGACATTGTATGGCGGTACAGATCTGGGGAAGGGTACAGAAACATTTTTGTAGCATTGAAGGTCCCAATGAACACAGTGGCCTCTATTATCCATAAATGGAAGAAGTTTGGAACCACCAGGACTCTTCCTAGAGCAGGCCGCCCAGCCAAACTGAGAGAGAAGGGCCTTAGTAAGGGAGGTGACCAAAAACCTGATGGTCATTCTGACAGAGCTGCAGCGTTTCTCTGTGGAGAGAGGAGAACCTTCCAGAAGAACAACCATCTCTGCAGCACTCCAACAATCAGGCCTGTATGGTAGAGTGGCCAGACGGAAGCCACTCCTCAGTGGCACATAACAGCCTACCTGGAGTTTGCCAAAAGGCACCTGAAGGACTCTCATGCCTTGTACACACGATCGGATTTTCCGATGAAAAAAGTCAGATGCAGTCCGTTGGAGTTTTATCATCGGAAATTACGACCGTGTGTGGGCCCCATCGGAGAAATTGCGATGAATTTCATCGGAATTTTCAAATAGAACATATTCTATTTTTTTTTTATGAAATTCCCTCGGAAATCCGATGGAAGTTTGATCGGAAAAAGGTCTGATCGTGTGTATGGGGCATCAGACCATGAGAAACAAAATTCTCTGGTCTGATGAAACAAAGATTGAACTCTTTGGCCTGAATGGCAAGTGTCATGTCTGGAGGAAACCAGGCACCGCTTATCCCCTGGCCAATACCATCCCTACAGTGAAGCATGGTGGTGGCAGCATCATACTGTGGGGGTGTTTTTCAGCGGCAGGAACTGGGATACTAGTCAGGATCAAGGGAAAGATGAATGCAGCAATGTACAGAGATATCCTTGATGAAAACCTGCTTCAGAGAGCTCTGGACCTTAGACTGGGGTGAAGGTTCTTCTAACAGAACAACGACCCTAAGCACATAGCCAAGATAAAAAAAGGAGTGACTACGGGACAACTACCTGATGGAGCTTCTGCCCAAAAATAGGTGTGCCAAGCTTGTGGCATCATACTCAAAAAGACTTGAGGCTATAATTGGTGCCAACGGTGCTCAGGAGATTGATACAAAAAATTAAAAGGCTTTATTAATGCCTAGAAGTCTTTTATTAAGAAGTGGAAGGTATTTGGTACAACACAGACCCTCCCTGGATCATTACGTTGCTCCAAACTTGATGAAAGAGCCAGGAGGAAACTGGTCAGATAAGCTACCAAGAGGCCTTCAGAAACTTTGAAGCAGTTGCAGGAAATTATGACAGAGTGGTCATTGTGTGTAAGTGACAACAATATCACAAATTCTCCACAAATGTGGCTTGTATGGGAGGGTTGCAAGAAAAGACACTCCTCAAGAAAGGCCACATACAGTCACGGCTGAACTTTGCCAAAATACACCTTGAAGATTCTGAGGCCACATGGCAAAATGTGTTATGGGTGATGAGACTAAAATGTAATTATTTGGCCTCAACACCAAACAAAATGTCTGGTGGAAATCCAATACAGCTCACCGTCCCAATAACACCATTCCTACAGTAAAGCATGGAGGTGATACTATCCTGTTATGGGACTGGAGCACTTGTCAGGATAGAAGGAAAAATTGATAAGGCAAAATTCTTGAGGATAATCTGCTGCCCTTTGCCCTTTGCCAGAAAGTTGTCAATGGGAAGAAGGTTTACCTTCCAACATGACAATGACCCAAAGCACACAGCAAAAATTACCACACAGTGGTTGTAGGAGAAAAAAATAAATATCCTTGCATGGCTTAGTCAGAGCCCGGACTTAAACCCCATTAAAAATCTGTGGAATGACTTGAAGACTGCAGTCCGCAGATGGTCACCATCAAATTTAACTGAACTTGAGCAGTTCTGCAAAGTACATAGCGTGGGAAAATATTGCAAAGTCTAGATTGTGCCTGAGCTCCTGCTTACCTGTTACAGCTATCATGGGGAGGGGGCGTCTTAAGCTGGCCATGCATTATACAACTTTCTTATACAATTTTCCTTTATATTTACCAAAACCATATAATATGAGGTCAAACCTAAGTTGCACTGAGTAAATACAGCTGGATAAAACAAAAAATGTGTCTGTCTTCATTTCAGGCTGCAAAGCAACAAAATTTGATTATTTTAAAGGGGGGGTGTTTTTTTTTCTATACCCACTGTAATGCAGAACCCATAGCCTTGCACTGGCCGTGAGGCTTCTGAGGG
The DNA here is from genome assembly GCA_029206835.1 of Rana muscosa. NCBI lineage: Eukaryota > Metazoa > Chordata > Amphibia > Anura > Ranidae > Rana > Rana muscosa. The sequence continues at coordinate 523,508,625 of CM055118.1, read as the reverse complement.
ACAGTCCATTGTTGGAGTGTGAGCGGGGGGGGGGGGGGGGGCTGAGTCGAGTGGCAGTAGATGAGGTAAGTAAAACCGCTGTTTGTGACCACCTAGACTTAAGGTGGAACTTCACTCAAAGAATAAAGTGCCACTGGTTCGTTCCCTCCACCAGCCTGTAGCGGAGTTACAGGTTTCTTCTTGGTGGGGGTGAGGAGGGGGGCCAGTACCTATTTTTATCACTCCCACTTCCACAATCCCTGCCTAGGTGAGGATAATGCCAATTCCCCTACTCCCTCCCCGCCTGTAGGACTATTCACAGAGCGCTGCGTGAGCTTGCACATGAGGAAGTTGTAAATGGACGTGCAATGGGGGCGTGTCAGGACAAGTCTGATCATTGGAGGAGAGCAGGCTGAGTTCCCAGCAAAGCTAGAGAACTGACCAGGATGTGCGCGCTTTGAGGCGATTCAGTTCGTATTTGTAGCGCTATACAAGTTATTCACTCACTCAATCACTCACTCCTGCTTAGTGTGGTCAGTTTTTAATAGGTCCAGAAAAATGTGTATATCCAGGGCGCTCCAAGAATTTTAATCCTGACAGATAAGGTCTGTTTTGGAGAGGGTAGCAAATCTTCACACACTTTAGGCAACACTCAGGGAGACAAGCAATCTCTAATGGAAACAGAAAAACAAACAATGCGCCTCTAAGTGCAGAAGTATAAAACTTTTAATATCCCCTAAAAGGGTTAAAAACACTTACAAGATAGTGAATGAAACAGGCATGTAGCAGGTAAGTGCGTCCAGGAGATGTTCCAGTGGCAGGGCAGTCCCATTCTGTGATGGTAAAGCTTCCAGGAAGTCCACGAGATAACAGCTAATTTGTGCTGTGAATGTTTAGAGGACACAGTAACGCTGGAGCCTGGGGATGATGTCAGAGGAAGCGAGACAGAAACCAGCATGGAACACAAACAGGAAGTGGACAGGAAGTTTGTCATAGAGGCGTGACGCGTTTCGGAACAGCTCATTGGTTCCTTCTTCAGCTAGTGAACATCTCCTGGATGCACTTACCTGCTACATGCCTGTTTCATCCACTATCTTGTAAGTGTTTTTAACCCTTTTAGGGGATATTAAAAGTTTTATACTTCTGCACTTAGAGGCGCCTTGTTTGTTTTTCAGTTTTTAGTAGGAAAGCAGGAATATCAGGGATTTCACATAAAGGAAGCAATATAAAGTGAACAGGATACTGTACTTTCTCATATAAGTACATGGTACAGCAGGCACATATCAGAAATATGAAGTGTTGGGGTAACAAACGCTATAAGGGCCAGTTCACACCATAGAAACGCAGTCCAGATGCGTTTCAGATGGTTTTCTGCACGTGCGTTTTTAATGCATTCCCCCCCCCCCCTCTTTTTCCTTAACCTTAAATAAGGACATGTATGTTCCAGTGAATTTTTGGTGCGTTCCGGTGCGTTCCACTGTGTTTTTGAGGGGTTTTACAGTGTTCCAGTCCAGTGCAGGAAAAATGCAGCATGTTCTACTTTTTTTTCTGGAACTAGAACACACTGAAACTCCAAGCACTGGTGTGAACTATGACATTGAAAACCATATAACCAACTTTCCATGCATTTTTGATGCAGAAACAAAATGAACTGGATTGCATGTGGTATGAACTGGTCCTAAGCGCACAGATAATAGCGAGTGTATTTATAACAAATTATTTGTGCAGTGAAACTGTATTTCAGTTCATTCTGTGTGAATGAGGGCAAAATCAAATGTTATTGGGCTTTTCTCTCCAGGTTGAATGGTCTTCATTCATACAGAACAAAGTTAATCAGGAAAATACAGCAATATGGCCACTATATGGAGTCGATGATCATTATTTCCTATGATCCTCAGCTCCATCTAGTGGCCATAATGTTTTATTTTCCTGATTAACTGTATTCTGTATGAATGAAGAACATTCGAACTGAACAGAACATAACCTAATAACATTCGATTAAGCTCCCAGTTGCACCAATGAAGGTTTTTGCAGTTTCAGGATGAATAGCTCTGTATTTTTTTTTTTTTATAAGTACATCCCTAAGTATTAAGTCATTGTAACAGGTAAAGGTGCGCCATCTTTGTTCAGACATGGTAAAGCAGAGGTCTCAAACAGCCGGCCCTCCAGCTGTTACAAAACTACAAGTCCCATCATGCCTCTGCCTGTGGTAGTCATGCTTGTAACTGTCAGCCTTGCAATGCCTCATTAGACTTGTATTTTTGCAACAGCTGGAGGGCCACCAGTTTGAGACCCCTGTGGTAAAGGGTCAGACTGGAATATGCTGCTGGCTGTTGTTCTCTCCATTGATTGGCTACAACATTTGGGGACTTCCGGAAGGTGGCTCTGCCATGGTTTAGTTTCTGTCTACCTTGGAGCCATTCTTTTAATATGACACATTGTTACTGCTCTCCTATTTCATTGACATAAATGCAGACATGCAAATATATCATGTACCATTTTTCTGAATAAGCACATTTTATTGTTAGCTAAGTGGAAAGTTATGCTATACAAATAATGAATTTCTCAGGAATTTCTATTCTGCGAGGTTATAAATCCCGCCATACCTGTTTTTGCATTGAGTGCATTTCTTTTAGTTTCTTCTGAAGTTTTGCTCTTCTTGCTTATACTGGCTCTCACATTTTGTTTTCCTTTGAAGCGTTTCCTTTTTTCACCTCCTGAGGGTACTAAGCATTATCACTTATATACCGGTAATTATTACCTTCCAATTTTCATTTCGTGTTTGTAATTGCACTTAATTATAGTAACAGCTTTGTGGATTCATAAGGCATTTTGAGATCATGTATTTTTATCCTTATTAATTACATTATGTCATCTTGACACATCATGCGGCACTTTACAGCTCTCATAGAATCATTTATGTCATTCCTGGAGGATCATACGGTCTAGAATCCTTACAAGAGCCAGAACGTCACACACACACACAAATACTCGGGGGGGGGGGGGGGGGGCAGTTGTGATCATGCTATTAAATAACTGACCCCACACAGGTTAGTCCACCAAAACCAGTATTCAAACCAAATCAGGACTGTCCTCTGTACCACTCTTTTATATACTGATGTAGCACCCCTATTGTAGAGCAGGCTGCTAAGTAGGGATGGGTGAATGGTTTGGCCCAAGCATGAGTTCAGGACAATAATTTGCCTGTTCGGCCGTTCGCAGAACACCCGAATTTGCAGGGTGTTCGTCAGGTGTTCGCCCCGACAAACACCCTACAATGCACTGAGCGCTGCACAGTGCATTCTGCGCTCTGATTGGGCAAAGCTTTTCCCAATCAGGGCGCAGTGTATGCTGGTTGTTAAGGAGTGGGGCTGGGAAGCAGTGTCCTTAACAACCCATAAATCATTAACTGTCAATTGGTTTTCCTGCTGACAGCTGAATAATAAAAAAAAAAAGGTTGCGGTTAAAAAAAATAAGGAAAAAAACGTCATGGCCCCCCTCCCCAGTCCATACCAGGCCCTTCGGGTCTGGTATGGATGTGGGGGGAAACCCCATGTCAAAAAAAAGACCAAAAAAAAACAGCATGGGGTCCCCCCCCAAAATCCGTACCAGACCCTTATCCAGGGATGCAGCCTGGCAGGTTAGGAAAGGGAGGGGGATGAGCGAGCACTCTCCCCCTCCTGAACTATACCAGGCCACATGCCCTCAACATGGGGGGTGGGTGCTTTGGGGCATGGAGAAAAAGCATCTTGTCTCCATGTTGATGAGGACAAGGGCCTCATCCCCACAACTGTGGTCGGCAGTTGTGGGAGTCTGCGGGCAGGGTGCTTATCGTAATCTGAAAGCCCCCTTTAACAAGGGGGCTCATAGATCCCCCCTCCATGTGATTGAGTATGGGGTACAACATAGTACCCCTACCTGTTCACCAAAAAAGTGTCAAAAGTAATAAAAACGAGACAATTTTTGACCATTCCTTTATTAACAAATAGTGTCCCTCGATGTAAATCCATCGTCAATCAGGCCACCCGCCAACCCAAAAAATCAAAAACGCTCTGCCTCTTGGGACGGCCTCCCGCCGAATGCCTGCTCTGTGCTTTGCCATTTCTTATATAGCTAAGGGGCGGGTCCACCTGGTTACGTCACCCGCCCCCTTCTGACGTCACAGGCCCAGAATGCATCAGTCCATGATGTCAGAAGTGGGCGGTGCCACCGGGTGACGTAGCCAGGTGGCCCGCCCTTTACCCATATAAGAAATGTCAAAGCGCAGAGCAGGCATTCGGCGGGAGGCCGTCCCAGGAGGCGGATCGTTTTTTATTTTTTGGGTTGGTGGACGGCGTGATTGATGATGGATTCACATCAAGGGACACTATTTTTTTATTTTTTAATAAAGGAATTGTCAAAAAATTGTCTATTGTCTCTTGTCTTTATTACTTTCTGGCAGTTTTTGGTGAATGGTTAGGGGTATGATGAACCCGATACTCATTCACATAGGGGGGAAACGGGATCTGGGGACCCCCTTGTTCTGATAAGCCTCACCCCCCGCAGACCCCCAAAACCATCGGCCACGGTTGTGGGGATGAGCCCCCCCAGAGCCCCCACCCCAAAGCACCCACCCCCCATGTTGAGGACATGTGGCCTGGTATGGTTTAGGAGGGGGGCGCTCGCTCACCCCCCCTTTCCTAATCTGCCAAGCTGCATGCTGGGATAAGGGTCTGATATGGATTTATTGGGACGCCGTTTCTTTCTTTATTTTTTCAATAGCCGGGTGCCGGCAATTGTAACCGCAAGTTATTTTAAATGGGATTTGACTCGTTTTTTTAATTTTATTTAGAAATGTTCTATACATTCTACAGATTTTACAGGCAGACTAAGGGGACCCCCCAGGCACTATATTTAAAGGAAGTTTTAATTTTTATTGTTGCACTTAATTAAAATCACTGCTCCTGAAAAATCGATTGTTTAAAAAAAAAAGATTGATACATGTCCCCCAGGGCAGTACCCAGACCCCCATACCCCTTTTATGGCTAATTACTTGCATATAAGCCTTCAAAATGGGCACTTTTGGTTTTTCCTGTTCGACTTCAATGGAGTTCGCCGTTCGGGTTAAAGCATTTTCCCAGTTCGGGAGTTCTGCTACGAACTGAACAGGGGGGTGTTCGGCCAATCTCTACTGCTAAGTAAATTTAGTCTGACTCCCCTGTAATCAGTGAAGCAAGGGCTGATTATCTAGGTTTATCTAAGGCTGCTCAGTGTTTCACAGGCTGCTGCTCTGTTACTTCCCCTATCTTCTAAAGGATTCTAGAAGTATAGTGGGAGGAACACAACAAGCAGCCTGAATATTTATGGAACTCCAGCCAATCCCTGGAGGTGTGCCCAGAAGGTGGAGGGAGAGCCCATACATAGTCTGAGGCCTCAGCAGCAGGTGAGGTGTTCCTGGGTTCATTTCTGAAGGAGGGCGCCCCTGATGCAAGTTCTAGAGGAAGTCATGAGGAAGACACTGAGCTCCCAGCTAGGCTTAGCTGGGGGGGGGGGGGGGCTATTTGCAGATCTGTGTCCAGGGATAAAGTTGAGTCTGGAGAAGCTCACTGGAGAGACCTTTGAGGAAGTTGGTGGGAAAAAGTCCAGCTGTCCTGTGGTGGTGTAAGTCTACATCTCCCTCACTAGATAGCCTGGCAACTGTCAGTAGGAGTAAAGGAAAAAAATATCTGCGCTAAAACCCTATAGAACTTTAATGTGAATGTGAAAAAATAAGTGAAAATTTGTGAATTTAAACAAGAATAGTGTAAAAACTGAACACAAAAATACAAAGGTGAAAGTGGTGCTGCAACTAAAAAACCTTAAATATTCGGTCAAATAGGATGTAAAACAAAAATTCAGTGCGCTACCACACAAAAGTAAGTCCACAGTGGTGGATATTGAATACACAATGTAAAACAACAAACCTTTTGTCATTCGACAGAAATCAGCGCGTGGAAACAAATCCACAGTGAATGATCAATGTGAACCAACGAATGGTAGGTCGGTGCGTGAATGCAATCAATACAAATCGAACAACGATGATACAAATTGACACACCGGTGTAAACCAAGAAATTAGTGGATGGGAGACTAATGAGCAGTCCAATCAATCTAGTCCTTGGGTACATAAAGATGAAACTATAAAAAGTAATGCACTCTCAAAAGACTCATAGTCAATCTAGTCCATAGATACATAAAGATGAAATAATTCTGAAAGGGTTCACTCAAATAGAGCATCTATTCCAAGGTTCGTAAAGGCTGACAATTTTTTCAAGAAAACACAACATAGGCTTGACTGCAGGTAAGACTTTAAAGATTCTGTTCATCAAAAAATGAGGCGATCACCGCCACCAACCAGATCTGGTGGATCTCAAATTATAGAGATTATAGGGACATGTCAGGAAACCAACGATCAGCTCCGAAACAGCATCTGAGGACTCCCGTAATGGTGAAGATATCCTATTCGAAGTGTGTAGAAGACTTGCTTTGATGTAACTCACCGCGGCAGGTGAGTACCAGGACACGCTTTCTGGGCTAAGGATGGTTTAGATAGGGCAGAGAAGAAAAGGCTTCATGGTGCAGTATTAATTTAAAGTTTTATTATAAACAACGAATGACACCGTCAGCCATAACAAAGTTTAAAAAGCACCGCCGCGGCACATAAGGGTGGAGCTACTATCACAGACGTCACCACGCACGAGCCGGTCAGGTTATGTGCCGCGGCTATGCTTTTTAAACTTTGATATGGTTGACGGTGTCATTCGTTGTTTTTAATAAAACTTTAAATGAATACTGCACCATGAAGCCTTTTCTTCTCTGCCCTATCTAAACCACCCTTGGCCCGGAAAGCGTGTCCTGGTACTCACCTGCCGCGGTGAGTTACATCGAAGCAAGTCTTCTACACACTTCGAATAGGATATCTTCGCCATTACGGGAGTCCTCAGATGCTGTTTCAGAGCTGATCGTTGGTTTCCTGACATGCCCCTATGATCTCTATAGTTTGAGATCCACCAGATCTGGTTGGTGGCGGTGATCGCCTCATTTTTTGATGAACAGAATCTTTAAAGTCTTACCTGCAGTCAAGCCTATGTTGTGTTTTCTTGAAAAATTGCCAGCGTTTACGACCCTTGGAATAGATGCTCTGTTTGAGTGAACCCTTTCAGTATTATTTCATCTTTATGTATCTATGGACTGGATTGACTATGAGTCTTTTGAGAGTGCATTACTTTTTATAGTTTCATCTTTATGTACCCAAGGACTAGATTGATTGGACTGCTCATTAGTCTCCCATCCACTATTTTCTTGGTTTACACCGGTGTGTAAATTTTTATCATCATTGTTCGAATTTGTATTGATTGCATTCACGCACCGACCTACCATTCGTTGGTTCACATTGATCATTCACTGTGGATTTGTTTCCACACGTTGATTTCTGTTGAATGACGAAAGGTTTGTTGTTTTACATTGTGTATTCAATATCCACCACTGTGGACTTACTTTTGTGTGGTAGCGCACTGAATTTTTTTTTTTACAACTATTAGTAGGAGTCAACTGATGATCCTGTGAGTGAGTAGATGACCCCAGTTCTGAAGGAAAGTGACTATGTGTAGCTTTTAACTCTGGAAGAAGTACAAGTCACTAACAGCCTAGTGATCCTGTGGGACATTCAGCAGTTCTGTGCAGTGCAGCCAGAAATTGAGGAGTCCTGAAGTTATCCAGTTCTTCAGTTTTCAGGGTATCCTATCCTCCCTCTCCCTATCTCAGTTCATCGTTCCCAGCAAAAACCCTAAAAAGAACCATCAGTCTGTTTCTAAGCCGGTGAAAGAATAAAGAAAATGCTGTGTGCCTGGCTGTGTGTGCTCTAATTGGAAATAGAACTGTATTCACCAGCAGCTCCTACTGGGGTGTGCTACACTAGTAATGTTGGCACATGCATAATGCTTTGCATTAATTGTTCTACATAACAAATATCTGCCTTACGCGTTTTGTCACAATTGACGTCAACACCATCCCACCTCTGATAACGTCAATTGTGATGAAACGCGTAAGATGGGACTTATGACGTCAGCATGCTGGATGCCGTGACCATACTTTTTGTTTGAAACACGTATTGCATCTTCCATTTTTCTATCTATATTTTTATGAGGATGTGTCCTATACATCACTGTTGACTCTTGCTGACCACTGAGGGATTGATTAAACCCTAAACATCGGGTTGTTAGGTGTCAATGTCATTGAAGTGATCAGGAGATCTTGATCTGATATCATTGGGCTTTTTGTGACCACTGTATAATCTGAGGGTCCACTACTTCTGGTAAGCTGCATGGCTAGATCATAGTGGGGCTGAGTGTTATCTTCTTCACATTGAAGCTGGTGTTGGGCTCTCCTTTTCCATCTACTGTTATTGTGGACTCATTTGTTTGAAGTATAATCAACTGTTTTACTTATTATATGGACACTTTATTTTAGCGCCGCATTTATTGGTATTTTTAATGCATTAATTGTGCGAATTTATTTTTCACCAACCTTATCCTATGTGTAGTACATAATAGCAATGTACTTGAAAAATTATTTATGTATGCATGTTTAAGTATGTAAAGTTTATGCATAAAACATCACAAACTGCAACAATAACCCCCTGTGCATGAGTGAGATAATCACATAGGGAATATAGCTCTGTTGCAAAGATGGATAATTCTCTTGAAGCCTTACTGCCCTCTAGGACTGGGGTTGTCCTCAGAACTCTGTAAAGATAGAAGAAAAAAAGAGGGTGTGCTGGCCTAGTGCACACCATTTTTTATTAGGGTCAATAGAAAAAATAGATACTCATAAACATAGGTAGTATCAGTGCTCAATCGAGCCACTCAACATGTGGCGGCGGGGGATAGATGCAGCATCGAACCAATACCCATACTTCTCTTTTAAATTGAAATGGCTTGTGTAGCAATTGTATACGCTATATTATATATTTTTTTATTTGGTATATTTTTTTTTCCACGAAAGTGGAGCTACTATTTAAGCAGTGACCCACATACTGATTGGCCGGGAGGAGAATCAGTGTGACAATAACGAATATTCATTCGCTATTGTTACACAACAGGGTGGGCTTGGGGTGCAGTACTCTGTGCCCCGAGCCCACCCTTTTTTGAAGCCTATTAGAGCCTCTGGCTCTAATAACGTGCTTAAAAACAAAACAAAAAACATTGAAATCCATGCGTTTGGCACCCCGCATGTAGAGTAGGGGGTGAAACGCATGGATGAGGGGGGGGGGCTTATTTTGTCTATGTTACATGATATAAGAAATGTATGATGTGTAACCCATGATATGTCTTGTTTCTTCCACTAATGAAGATCGTTGTTTCCTTTTTGTTTTTTTATTTTCTACTGCAATGTACTTTATTTGTACTTTTGCGTACAAACTTTTCAATAATAATTAATAATAGAAAATATATATATAAAAAAGTTATAAATATTCCAGTGGTTGCTTTTGTGATACTTGTTTCATGATTCTTAAACCTGCATACAGCACTTGGAAGAATTTGTTCCCAGCCAGGTGTATTGATACCAATGATGTCATCTGCTTGTGACAGTGAGCGTGATTTTATATCCTGAACTAAACGGCTCCTAACGTACTCTGCATATTTTCTGTTACCTAAGGGAGGGTGTCTTAGAATAGGGTGTAACATAATGCCCCTGATTGAGTAAACAGCTTAGTGTTGACTTGTTAGGCTGGGCTTTTTCAAGACGTAATATTCACATGAAATGTACCATTTACCAATGGAGGCGTCAGGATCTCCGAGGAGAGCTAATAAGTGACTAAGTTGCTTCCTACATGCATTTTCCTATGATCCCACTTCGTCATGATTTACAAAACCTTACTGAGTTGGTAGATGGCTGCAATTCTCTGAGCATATCAAAAACTTGTTGCAAGTTGTTTTTTTTACTGATGCTTCTGTCGATTGCGTTTAGTACATTTTCACATATATTTTATGGTTTTCTGCTACGTTATTGAATATTGTGCAAATAAAATATAATAATTTTTTATTTTTTTATTTTTGGGTGGAGAGGAGAGGGATTAAAACATCTGTCAGGTTTTTATTGCTGTCTGTACCCCCATTAGGGAGATTCACCCTCTCAATTTTGGGATGTCCCCAGAACAGCAATAGAAGGGAAATCTTCCAATGGGGACACTGGTTCTGGTGACCCTGATACCAGCCAGAGATTCCCACACTATGTGACAGGATGTGAATGGAAATCTCCCCAATGGGCACAGATGGTCCTCAGCTCTGGCGCGAAGCTCTGAAGGTCCATCATGGTATATTACACCTTCAGAGCACATGCGCTGGTAAAGTCACTTGCTGCATCCAGGGTGAATATCTCCTAAACTGTGCACGTTTAGGAGATATTCATTTTACCTACAGGTAAGTCTTATAGGAAATCCTTCTTAAAGAGGAGGACCACCCGAATGTTTTTTTTTTAAAAGCCAGCAGCTACAAATACTGCAGCTGCTGACTTTTAAAAAATGGACACTTACCTGTCCAGTGCGCCCGCGATGTCGGCAGATGAGGCTGAGCAATCGCTCGGTCCTCGGATGCTGCCGCCGCCATGCTTGGTGAGGGATTTAGGAAGTGAAGCCTTGCGGCTTCACTGCCCGGTTCCCTACCGCGCATGCGCGAGTAGCGCGGCGCGCCGTCACTGGTCCCTGCTCTCTCCTGGGAACAGTGTGTTTCCCAGGAGACAGCGGGGGGGGGAGTCTATGACCAGAAGTGGATGCAAATACCTGTATTAGACAGGTATCTGCACCCCCCTCCCCCTGAAAGGTGCCAAATGTGTCACCAGAGGAGGGGAGGGTTCCGAAAAGCGGAAGTTCCATTTTTGGGTGGAACTCCGCTTTAAAGCGGAGTTCCACCCAAAAATTGAACTTCCGCTCATCTGGTTCCTCCCCCCCTCCGGTGTCACATTAGGAACCTTTCAGGGGGAGGGGGAGCAGATACCTGTCTAATACAGGTATTTGCTCCCACTTGCGTTGATAGATCGCCGCAGAATCTAAAGGAAATAAAAAAACAATAAAGAGAATTTTTGACCCTTCCTCGAGCTAACACATACAGGTCCTTCTCAAAAAATTAGCATATTGTGATAAAGTTCATTATTTTCTGCAATGTACTGATAAACATTAGACTTTCATATATTTTAGATTCATTACACACAACTGAAGTAGTTCAAGCCTTTTCTTGTTTTAATATTGATGATTTTGGCATACAGCTCATGACAACCCCAAATTCCTATCTCAAAAAATTAGCATATCATGAAAAGGTTCTCTAAACGAGCTATTAACCTAATCATCTGAATCAACTAATTAACTCAACACCTGCAAAAGATTCCTGAGGCTTTTAAAAACTCCCAGCCTGGTTCATTACTCAAAACCGCAATCATGGGTAAGACTGCCGACCTGACTGCTGTCCAGAAGGCCATCATTGACACCCTCAAGCAAGAGGGTAAGACACAGAAAGAAATTTCTGAACGAATAGGCTGTTCCCAGAGTGCTGTATCAAGGCACCTCAGTGGGAAGTCTGTGGGAAGGAAAAAGTGTGGCAGAAAACGCTGCACAACGAGAAGAGGTGACCGGACCCTGAAGAAGATTGTGGAGAAGGACCGATTCCAGACCTTGGAGGACCTGCGGAAGCAGTGGATTGAGTCTGGAGTAGAAACATCCAGAGCCACCGTGAACAGGCGTGTGCAGGAAATGGGCTACAGGTGCCGCATTCCCCAGGTCAAGCCACTTTTGAACCAGAAACAGCGGCAGAAGCGCCTGACCTGGGCTACAGAGAAGCAGCACTGGACTGTTGCTCAGTGGTCCAAAGTACATTCAGAAATCAAGGTGCCAGAGTCTGGAGGAAGACTGGGGAGAGGGAAATGCCAAAATGCCTGAAGTCCAGTGTCAAGTACCCACAGTCAGTGATGGTCTGGGGTGCCATGTCAGCTGCTGGTGTTGGTCCACTGTGTTTTATCAAGGGCAGGGTCAATGCAGCTAGCTATCAGGAGATTTTGGAGCACTTCATGCTTCCATCTGCTGAAAAGCTTTATGGAGATGAAGATTTCATTTTTCAGCACGACCTGGCACCTGCTCACAGTGCCAAAACCACTGGTAAATGGTTTACTGACCATGGTATTACTGTGCTCAATTGGCCTGCCAACTCTCCTGACCTGAACCCCATAGAGAATCTGTGGGATATTGGGAAGAGAAAGTTGAGAGACGCAAGACCCAACACTCTGGATGAGCTTAAGGCCGCTATCGAAGCATCCTGGGCCTCCATAACACCTCAGCAGTGCCACAGGCTGGTTGCCTCCATGCCACGCCGCATTGAAGCAGTCATTTCTGCAAAAGGATTCCCGACCAAGTATTGAGTGCATAACTGAACATAATTATTTGAAGGTTGACTTTTTTTGTATTAAAAACACTTTTCTTTTATTGGTCGGATGAAATATGCTAATTTTTTGAGATAGGAATTTTGGGTTGTCATGAGCTGTATGCCAAAATCATCAATATTAAAACAAGAAAAGCCTTGAACTACTTCAGTTGTGTGTAATGAATCTAAAATATACGAAAGTCTAATGTTTATCAGTACATTACAGAAAATAATGAACTTTATCACAATATGCTAATTTTTTGAGAAGGACCTGTACTTAAAAAGTGAAGTTTTGAGAAGATTTATACTTAAAATACAACAAAACAATTAAAAGATAATAATGCCTAAAAAATTACTTCTAAGTTAAAATATTTACAATGAGCTCCAAATTTAGCATCTCAAGATCACAAATCAAACTGTCAAAACTGCTTTATTTTCAATATGAGCTCTTTTATCTGTGAGTGTGTCGATGTGTGCTTATTATATATACTGTATGTATGCAGTATATACATAATTAAAGCAGTATTAAATCCAAAACCGAAAATGTATTTTATCGCAGCTGACCAATCTTTAGATGTGGTGGCTGCATCAGTTTTCTTTTCTTTGGCTTTTTTCCCTCTGTTTTCACCTGGTGATTTGGCCAGTAACACACCTCCTGTATTATTGAGACACAACTCTGGAGGAGTGAGAACAGGAGGCACAGCGGCATCATTAGTCTAGGGAGAAGGGGGGTAGTGTTAAATGTATTAGCAGATTTAAGTACACTAACAAATTAAAACCAAACTCCAGCTCACACTTTATGATCAGTTACAGCCATGATGAATTTGATCTAAATCATGATTTAAATCACTAGTAAAAAGGCTTGATTTAAATCATAATTTTTAAAGAGCAACTGTCATCTCTGTCCTGCAGTGGCTCCTCCTCTTACACGCTGTTTACTCACTGACAGTTCCATTCACTTTATTGGGACGGTTGGTGACACAACAAGGTGAGGGATGTGGCGGCAGCAGGTGAGTGGATGCCCGCTAACAGGCGCTGCCATGATGGATCTGAAATGACAGGCGCTCTTTAACCACTTCAGCCCCGGACCATTTGGCTGTCCAAAGACCAGAGCACTTTTTACAATTCGGCACTGCGTCGTTTTAACTGACAATTGCGCGGTCGTGCGACGTGGCTCATAAACAAAATTGACGTCCTTTTTTCCCCACAAATAGAGCTTTCTTTTGGTGGTATTTGATCACCTCTGCGGTTTTTATTTTTTGCGCTATAAACAAAAATAGAGCAACAATTTTGAAAAAAAATCCATATTTTCTACTTTTTGCTATAATAATTATCCCCCAAAAATATATAAAAAAGCAAATTTTTTCCTCAGTTTAGGCTGATACATATTCTTCTACATATTTTTGGTAAAAAAAATCGCAATAAGCATTTATTGATTGGTTTGTGCAAAAGTTATAGCGTCTACAAAATAGGGGATAGTTTTATGGCATTTTTATTAATATTTTTTTTTTTTACTAGTAATGGCGGCGATCAGCGATTTTTTATCGTGACAGCGACATTATGGCGGACACATTGGACACTTTTGGCGCTATTTTGGGACCATTGTCATTTATACAGCGATCAGTGCTATAAAAATGCACTGATTACTGTGTAAATGTGACTGGCAGTGAAGGGGTTAACCACGAGGGGGCTGGGAAGGGGTTAAGTGTGTCCTAGGGAGTGATTCTAACTGTTAGGGGGCGTGGCTACGAGTGACACATCACTGATCGCTGTTCCCGATGAGAGGGAACAGACGATCAGTGACATGTCACTAGGAGGAACGGGGGATGTTGTGTTTACACTGACATCTCCCCTTTCTTCAGCTCCGTGACCCGATCGCAGGACACCGGCGGACATCGAGTCCACGGGTCCCGCGGGCACAGTCATGGAGCTTGTGCGACCACACGGCAGCAAATTTAAAGGGACGTACCTGTACGTCCATTTGCCTATCCGTGCCTATCCGGAACCCCCATTGGAGCGGCCCCCCCCCCTCTTCTCTAGGAGTATTAACATCAGTGTAGCCGGTGGAGACGTGGAGGAGACCGAGAGAAAGACACAGTGGAGGGACCAGTATAGAGGAGGGAGACATTACTGATCATGCCCAATTACTGTACATATATATGGAGGTGAGAGCTCTGTGAGACCACTGCTTGGAGATATTAGTGATCATCACTATAGCAGGAGACCTGCATCTGCACTAATTTACTTTACTTCCATCAAGAGAGGCATATTGAGAGACTATTTGTTGCACTATATACATTTGTATTTTTTTTTTTTTCTATTTTTCACTGCCACTAATACGATTTTTTGGCACTGTTTTTTGGACTATACAATATTATTATTATTTTTGCCCTAGTTTCAATTTTAGCATTCTTGCACTAGTGGAAATACTTTGTTCATTTTTGCACAAGCACCTTGTATACCGTTTTGTGTTTTTAGACATGTATGCATTTTATTATTAATATTTTTTATATATAATTTATTTCTACCTTTATTGTACTTAATCTTACAATTCATTTGCACCTGTTTGTTTCACACATATTTTTTATTACACTAGATATAGGTTGTGTGTTGGCTTTTAGCGCGAAAACATTCCTTTATTTATTATACTATTGTGTAAGGTGAACACATTTCGTTTTTGCAGCTATTTGCACACAAAGCACCTTATACATATTTCACCTACTCATTAGTAGCGCGAAAGACCCGCCTTCATTCAATTCATTTTTAATACTCAAAGCAAACTCCCCTCATCCATTCAGGTCTCTATGCTTTATTTTGTTGAGAAACCACCTTGAAAAACACCCCCCTACCGTTTATGCAGGAGGTTTCCCTCCTCTGTTTATGTTGGGTCTTTTTTGTCTCTTGTGCGCCAGTTCTAGCCCCTGCGTGGGCAGTCTAGGGGGCTTTGACATTGTTGTATGTTTTAATATGATTTCTGCAATAAAAATTTATTGAACCAAAAAAAAATGGCCATCTTGAGTAAGGGCAGATGATCCATGTAGCATTTACTTCTTGGAATCCATCTGCTCTTAGCTCAAGCATGCATGCAGGTGAGTGTGCTTAGCTGAGAAACCCCCTCCTCCTCTCTTCCCCTCCTGAAGACTCCTGGGATATATGACATACCGTATATACTAGAGTATAAGCTGAGTTTTTCAGCTTTTTTTGTGCTGAAAATGCCCCCTTCGGCTTATACTCGAGTCACCTGATCTCCCGGATTTTGGGGACCCGGTACCGGCCGGCCCTAGGTCCCCTGGACCCCAAACTTGGCACACATGTAGCCCCACTCTTCCTCTACAAGTTTGCAAAGTTTGTTGTCCGGAGAACCTACGGCCGAGGAGCACCGATTTTTCAAAGCCGGGCACTCCTTCCATAGACTCCAATGTTAAACGTCAGTCTAGTCATGGACACAGTGAGGCATGGGCACAGTGAGGCATAGACATGGACACAGTGAGGCATAGACATGGACACAGTGAGGCATGGGCACAGTGAGGCATGGACACAGTGAGGCATAGACATGGACACAGTGAGGCATGGACACAGTGAGGCATGGACATGGACACAGTGAGGCATGGACACAGTGAGGCATGGACATGGACACAGTGAGGCATGGACACAGTGAGGCATGGACATGGACACAGTGAGGCATGGACATGGACACAGTGAGGCATGGACATGGACACAGTGAGGCATGGACACAGTGAGGCATGGACACAGTGAGGCATGGACATGGACAAAGTGAGGCATGGACATGGACACAGTGAGGCATGGACACAGTGAGGCATGGACATGGACACAGTGAGGCATGGACATGGACACAGTGAGGCATGGACATGGACACAGTGAGGGACAGTGAGGCATGCAGATGTACACCCTAGGCTTATACTCAAATCAATACGTTTTCCCATTTTTTTGTGGTAAAATTTGGTGCCTCGGCTTATATTCGGGTCGGCTTATACTCGAGTATATACAGTAATTTGCCTAGGCAAAAAATAAGACAGTAACTGAAAAAAATGTAAAAAACAAACTTTCAAACAAGTAAATATGACAAACGTTCCTATCTATTTACTAATGCTAGCAGCATGAGAATTACAAATAATCAATGTTTTTTTTATAAATCTGTTTATTTGTTTTGCAATATTTATATACATTCATTCACAATTTCTTCATCTGCTCTCGCAGGAGCCAAGTATCAAATAATCAATGATGATTGGGAGAGTGAAGTTCCATTTTAAATAAACTATTTGCTGGCAGAAAGTATAAAATGGCTGGAGTTGGATGTTTGTGGGGGCACATGGTGCAGAAGTATTGTCTGTTGTTTGTTTAAAAAAAAAAAAAAAAACATATATATATATTTTTTTCTTCCAGTATAATCGGGTTTGGATCCCTGATGCAGATGAAGTTTGGAAATCAGCGGAAATCACAAAAGACCTGAAGATCGGGGACAGTGTGCTTCACCTACGCTTAGAAGATGGCTCTGTAAGGAAGATGGGGGAGGGGCATTGTTAGTACATTTTTTAGGTATAAGTGAATATATTTCAGTAGAAGTTGGATTTGTTGCTTCTCAGTGGCGGCCATGTTATAATACAATAGATAGAGTCACCTTTGCCTTTCACATATTTTTATAAAGGGGCGATTAAAGTTATATTGGTATCTCCCTTTCCTCATAATGGGAGACACCTATTTACTTTGCCCGATCGCTCATCAGTGACAGGAAATTAGATATCTCTCTCCATCAATAGTGTCATGCTGCCAAATCCAACATGACTTCTTTTCCTCAATCTCGCTGTTATATACGTGTTTTGTAAAGACATCATTTCAAACAAGAACAAGGGATGACCACTTACTGGAGGCATAGATTTTCTAGCATGTTCATATCCAATCAATAAATGCTGGATGACTAACATTGATCCCTATGATTAGGCCATGCTGATGATAAAACATGTTGGGGTCATGACTTTGGGTGGCAGTGAGCAGCTTGCTGTCATTGCAATAAACCTTGGCTAGAGTTGAAGGTCTTCGGTGTCCAGCCTGTGATTTGGATGGTGGACTACAGTGGAGCAAGAGAGGATTCCAGGACCTTGGCAATGTTCTAATTACTGGGAATAAAGGAGGATACGAGCTGCCCTATAACAACCTATAACATCTACTGTAACATTTGTTCATCTTGAGCTATTCCATTACATTACATCTTTTTAATGTGTATTCTGTTATCATTGCACATATGTGGGTCCACCCATTTCCCTTAGGATTCTTACCGACCATTTAAGACTGAATTTCTCAAACTTTTTACCCCAGAGGAACCCTTGAAATCATTTTCAGGTCTCGAGGAACCCTTTACTAAAATTAATTCATTGGCGATCAGTGAAAAAAAATGCCCCTTACATTTGTGGTCATGCGTAATAAGGCAGCCCTTACATTGGTAGTCAAAATGCGATCCCTACAGATAGCTTAAAAGATTGTTGGCTTCATGCAACTGGCTCTACCAAGTGGCGTTGACCCCAAAACTATGCAGACACCTTAACCACTTAAAGGGACACTAAAGCTTCCCTTTTTTTTGCCAAAAAATAACAAACAGTTTATACTTAACTCCACTGTGCAGCTAGTTTTGCACAGAGTGGCCCCGATCCTGGTCTTCTGTAGTCCCTCGGCGGCTGTCTTGGCTCCTCCCCGCAAGGACTCCACACCATAATGCGAGCGAGCTCGCATGGTGTGGAGTTATTGCGGGTGCGCTCCCGTGATACAGCGGCGGCCATAGCCGCCGACTGTATCACTCGGCCCCGCCTCCCGGCGCGCCGCGTCATTGGATGTGATTGAAAGCAGCGCCAGCCAATGGCTGCGCTGCTTTCAATCCATCCAGTGTAGCCAATCGGCGGCCAAGCTGAGAACCGAAGAGGATGACGGGGACGAGCGCGGGACTTTCGAGGGGCCAGGTAAGTAAAATGGGGGCTCAGGGGGGGCGGTATTGTCGGATGTTTTTTCACCTTAATGCATAGGATGCATAAGGTGAAAAAACATGTACCTTTACTACTCCTTTAAGCCCCGGACCAATACGCAGCATAAAGACTTTTTACGATTCGGCACTGCGTCGCTTTAACTGACAATTGCGCGGACATGCGACGTGGATCCCAAACAAAATTTATGTCCTTTTTTTCCCACAAATAGAGGTTTCTTTTGGTGGTTTTTGATCACCTCTGTGGTTTTTGTTTTTTGCGCTATAAACAAAAATAGAGCGACAATTAAAAAAAAAAAATATCCCCATAAAATATATAAAAAAACATTTTTTTTCCTCAGTTTAGGCCGATACGTATTCTTCTACATATTTTTGGTAAAAAAAATTGCAATCGGAGTTTATCGATTGGTTTGCGCAAAAGTTATAGCGTTTACAAAATAGGGGGTAGTTTTATGGCATTTTTATTAACTATTTTTTTTTACTAGTAATAGCGGCGATCGGCGATTTTTTTCGTGACTGCGACATTATGGCGGACACATCGGACACTTTTGACACATTTTTGAGACCATTGTCATTTTTACAGCGATCAGTGCAATAAAAATGCACTGGTTACTGTAAAAATTACACTGGCATTGAAGGGGTTATCTACTAGGGGCGCTGCAGGGGTTAAGTGTGCCTAGGGGCGTGATTCTAACTGAGGGGGGCGTGGCTACGAGTGACACGTCAGGATTGTCTAAGTGGGTTTACAACCACTTTAAGCTAGTGCATTGTTGGTACACTTACCCTTTCCTTCTATTTCCCTTCTAAATGATTTTTTTTCTTTGTCTGAATTTCCTCCTCAGTAAGCTTGCCCCCATCATCTGAGCCGTTCTGGCTGGGGGTTAGTCAGCGTCCTCACCCCTCCGTCTCCCCGCAGGGATGTAGTCCCAAGGGAGGGGGCGAGCACGCCGACTAACCCCCAGCCAGAACGGCTCGGATGATGGGGGCAAGCTTACTGAGGAGGAACAGTAAGTGAGAAATTCAGACAAAGAAAAAAAATCATTTAGAAGGGAAATCGAAGGAAAAGCACTAGCTTTAGAGCCGGTTCACATAGGGGCGACTCGTCAGGCGACTCAGCCGCCTGACAAGTCGCGCTCCGCTCTATTCAATGGAACTGTTCTAATAGGAGAGACGCAAGTTCTTGTAGAAAAAGGTTCTTGTACGACTTTGGGGGTGACTCAGGGGGACTTGCATTGACTTCAATACAGAAGTCATTTTGCAAGTCACCTCTCAAGTCGTCTTGAGATCGCCTTGCCGAGTCTCCCCCAAAGTCGTGCCACCCCAGTGTGAACGGCTCTAAAGGAACCTATTTAGAAAATAAAAAACAAACCTTTACAACCCTTTTAAACAGCGAGACAGGATAGCAATCAAAATGTCAATGTCAGCAGAGGTCTGTATAGCTCTAGGAGTTCCTCTGATACGTTGAAGAAATTATTTTGTCTCTTTAGATATACCGTACCTAAGTTTGGCATGGAAGTCAAAGTCATATGATGATGATCTTCATGTCTACATTCCCCATTAACATAGATACACCACACATCCCACTAGATGCTTTATTCTCAGCATTTATCCAAAGGATGTACTGAATGATATCCATGCAGGAAATATTCACAATCCCAGCAATGAGCGAAATACTTCATGGCTATTGTGCACTGATGTACAGTATGTGACCCGTAATGCAGATGTATGGCACAGGAGAGTTTAAAGTGGAACTCCCGACAACCAGCTAAATACAGCAGATAGCGGTAAATATTATTTTTCCTTCCACCGGATATGCTATACCACACAAGCAGGAAGATCACTCTCCTGGTTCACCTTTACAGCTCCCTGCTTTCTGCTCAATGTACTGTATGGTGATGTTGTAGATTCATTCTCCAATGAGCAATGTGGAGGCAGAGGCTTGGAACTGGAAGCTGCAAAGCCGAATCAGGTGTAAGGTGTGCCAACTTCCTGGAAGGGTAGGATTCCAGAAATGTGTAAATTGCAAGATTGGCTTAACAGAATTACAGATTCTTTGGGAGGTTAAACAAGCTGTATATGTAATTGAACCGGGAGGTCTGCTTTAAAAAAAGTTAAGCATTTTTGCACAAAATAAATATTTTAAAAACCAACTGATTAAATTGTAGTTCTACTTTTGCAGTAAAATTTGAGAATAACACTATTATACCGGTATGATTATTATTTCACTACCCATTATACAGCATACATAAAAATGTTTTATTTTTTAAATGCTCTTACTTTTTGGCTCGGTTCACACTGGTGCGCTGTGCGACCTCGCTTGTGATTCGCATTGCACTGCAGTGCAAATCACATGCGATGTTTGTGCGATGCGAATTCAGCCATACAGATTATATGGCTGAATTTGCATCGCATTCGGACCAAAGTCGTGCAGGACCCTTTTTTGGTCCACACCAGAATCGTATTGCATGGGTGTTCACACCCATGTGGTCTGATTCATGTCCGAACGGACAGTTTGCACTGCGATATGCGAACCGATCTGGGGGTGTCATTAAATTTATATTGACACCCGCAGCGGTTCACATAAGGCAATGTGAACTGCCTTGCGATGCGTTTTCGCATCGCACCTATGTGAACCGAGCCAACAAATGTTTCTAAATAGAAGGCCTCTCAGCAGTTTTAAATGTTACTCCCCTGCCCATGCTGAACATTACAAAGCAGTGATAGTTTGTTTCGGATTGCTAAGCAAGAAAAAAGCACTTAAAATGTAACCAGCATTTTTTTTTTTTTTTAATACTATGTTAATGGTAACAGGTAAAAAATATAAAGTAGGTGTTATCCCAATTTGGCTGAAAAAGTGGAAACACACTTTAGGTCATGTTTTCTTTAGAAGTGGGTGCTGACAGAATCCTAGTCAATCTAATTGGGCAAACAGCTAATGCTCACTGGGAAGTACTAGATTGCTGTTATAAAGGTATACATAAAGTAAAATGTTTAGAATCGCTGGTTAGTGGGCAGCAAATATTAATGTCAGGTCTCTAATTATTGTAATTACACTGGGGAAAATACTGTATTTATTAGCGTAAAACGTGCACAGGCGTATAACATGCACCTTAATTTTAAGAGGAACGTTTCAGGAAAAAAAGACTTACATTTTCAATAAAAAAATTTGAAGCAAAATAAGGGTTAGTGCCCATCAGTGCAGCCTTATCAGTGCCCATCTGCAGCCTCGCCATTGCCCATCTGCAGCCTCGCCATTGCCCATCATTGCAGCCTGATCAGTGCCCATCTGCAGCCTTGCCCATCATTGCAGCCTTGCCCATCATTGCAGCCTGATCAGTGCCCTTCTGCAGCCTTGCCCATCATTGCAGCATGATCAGTGCCCATCTGCAGCCTTGCCCATCATTGCAGTCTGATCAGTGCCCATCTTCAGCCTTGCCCATCATTGCAGCATGATCAGTGCCCATCTGCAGCCTTGTTATTGCCAAAATAGACATAGCCAGATCTCCTGTGTAGTCGGCTTGGCTCGCAGTCACTCCCAGTCCCGCCCCCTGGCCCGGCTCCTATGATGGACATAACACCGATCCAATGGCGGGACGTCAATGCTAGGAGGCGGGACTGGGCGTGACTGAGAGCCAAGTACACAGGAGATCGCGGCTCTGTCTATTGTGGCGGCGCTTGTTCCCTCCTTCCCCTCCAAGGCAGTCCTATATCGGCATATAACATGCACACACAATTTCCCCCTGATTTTAAGGGGGAAAGAGTGCGTGTTATAGGTCGATAAATACGGTAATTATTTGATCCCCTGCAGATTTTGTAAGTTTGTCCACTTAAAAAGAAATTAAGGTTCTAAATCTCCCCTCCTAGAATATAAATACTCTCCAATCATCCCTAATAACATAACCCCCCCCAAAAAAAAATTCTGGTCTTTGCAAAACCCCCCCCCCTTACCATATTACCAGAACCTCCCCCCCCCCAAATCCCCCCTCCTAGCACATATCCTCTTCACCCATCCCCCCTCCCAACAAAAAAACCCCAAATTACCACTTCTAGCACACCTCCCCAAATTTTCCCTTCTAGAGCAATTCTTACTCCCTGAACTCCCCTCTGTCTTACATGAATAGAATGACAAAGGAGCATTTTGTTTTTCTAAATGCTGAAGAGTTGATTGTAATGTCCTTGGGACGCTGCACTGCATGGAGGGGAGAGGAGGAGGAATGTCACTAAAGGTGACCTAACCCATTAAGCAAAAAATCTGTATCATCAGTCTACCATGTGCACTTCTTCCGGTAGCTATTGGGCTATCTATAAAGTTTCTCAGATAGGCAGCACAATGGTCAACAGGAGGAGTGGACATGTATGCATGCATGTTGACAATGCTGCTTTTTTCTCCAAAATAATAGCTTAGCGTTGTCACCCTGCAACAGGAAGCACTATAACTGGCTGGATCTCTAGGTAAGAAACTTTGCAACAGATTGCCAAATATAATTTGCTTAAAGTAGTATTAAATCCCTCCCCCCCCCCCTATTTTTGAATAGGAAGATGCCAGGGAAGGCACCCTGCAAAAGATATACCAGCATGTTTTCTTTTTTAAATTTGCCCCTAGTCAGTTAGTTACTTCTGGAAACTTGACAAGCTGCATCCTCCTTGCCCTCACCTCCCTGTACTCCTGACCGCGAGGGTGCCCGCTGTAAACATTATCAAACAGATACATAACTGCCAGCAGCAGGACTATGTGTCCCATGACCCCTAGTGCCAGTTACACCAGATCATGCTTGGCCAGCATTGAATTATAGCTGGTCTCTCTGAATACAGCTCACAACCATTCCCTGTAGAAGAAGCTGGCAAATAACCCATTCATGGGGCTCTGGGCTGCCAGTGCATATTGGCACGTAGGGTTGCGATGCCAGGCAGTTGCGCGCTCTTTGGGGTCAGACGCTAGGCAACGTTTAAATAACAAGGACAGCAGCATTTTTTTTTTTTAAATAGAAGGTTTATTAATACTTTAAGAAAGTTGTATGCAATGAGACATGATGCCAAACATACTGAAAAATAGATTTTGGGTTACCATACATTTTTACATTTACATTTTTGTGGACAGATCTCTCTGAGAAGTAGTAAAACAGTGGCAGAATAAATGAATGTGGATAAGATTGATTACTGCTATTATTGTAGGACATTAAATACGTAATTGAGAAGAGTCTGCCGCCTCTCAGAAATCCGGACATTCTTGTTGGAGAAAAT
Organism: Rana muscosa; assembly: GCA_029206835.1. Lineage (NCBI taxonomy): Eukaryota > Metazoa > Chordata > Amphibia > Anura > Ranidae > Rana > Rana muscosa. The sequence goes on along the minus strand of CM055118.1, from coordinate 523,484,992 downwards.
GACCTCACCGCTCTCAGTTACTTGCATGAGCCAGCTGTTCTCCACAACCTCAAAGTGCGATTCATGGAGTCCAAACTTATCTACACCTACAGTGGTAAGCAAACATTGTGTCACAGCTGCTTGAAGCTTTCTTCGTGGTTTAAAGATGAAAATTATTAACTCACATTCCTCTGTATGTTGGGTTTACCGTTCACAATAGCTTGTGATCATTCATATTCAAATACTCAGATGTATGTTTCAAGATGATGGCCTCACCTAGAGATATAGGGAACAGTTAACAATTTTGTCCCACAGGAAGGCAATGATAACAGGAGCAGTGACACAGATTGGGCAGTAGACTTACTTCCAGGTCACAACTTGATTCATGAGCCATAAAAGAACAGTGCGCTGTCCTAAGAAAAAGCTTTTAAACAATCAAAATATAATGGCCAAAAACAGGGAAATTGTAAAATATATATCAATCATAGATAAATATAAATTAAATAAATGAAATAATGTGCACATGACGTAACAAGTCAAAGTGAAAGAGTCCCGCAGGTGAAAAGTGCCTGGTAATTCAAGTCCCTAGCAGTGTTCACACAACAGACAATGGTAAATATAGCACACCTCCACCGGTATCTACACACTTCTTACCAGAAAGAAAGATCCCAACATAGAGATCAATAGGTGCCTGGCTGCTTAGAAGCTAAAGAAATTCACGCTAACACGATCCGCAATCTTGGAAGACATGGATTCCCACAGAAATCGATATATGCCTGGCTGCTTGGCAGTTAGAAGATATCCTGCTGTCATGGTCACATAGAAATCTCTAAATTAACATTCTCGGCAGAGATATGTGAAGAAAAGAGGAATACATCCTATAGTATTAAAGCAATTGGACTTTATTAAAAATGTACTTAAAATGACAGGAGACAAAGTCGCGTGCGTAACATGAAACAACACATCTGCCTTCCACATCGCCGTGTGTAGATGTCACGTGTCAGTCTCTTCAGAACACGTCTCTCCCGAAAAGGCGTAGTCAGGGGAACAGAGCCTCTATAGGGGGATAGGGGAAACAGTTAGTGGGGAGTTTTTTTAGCCTAATGCAGGAAATGCATTAAGGTAAATAAACAATTAGACTTTAGAAGCACTTTAAGTCACATTTCAGAAATGTTCACATACATTTCCTGTATAAGCGCAAAAAAAAAAAAACTCACTTGAACTTCCATAAATAAATAGTTGCAGAACTCTTAAACCAATACACCTGAACAAACATTATAATTTTCACACTGTTGTTTGGTTTGGGTGAAGTAATTACGGGATTTGTAATCTAATTCTGGAGGATTATTTTTCTTGTCAACAATTTAGTTACAGTTTTGGGCTAAAATTAGGTTTCTTTCTGCAGGTGTGTTGTTTCCAATCCTTTGTAATTAATAAAACAGTGCAGGGAGATGACATAAAATGCCAAAACTAGAGCAATGGCAGGTAAAATAACGTGATTAGGCATTTAATAAGAGGATATACAACTAATGTATTTCCATGTGATAAAGTAGTGCTCCCTGATTAGGTGTGAAGTCTTGCTGATTAATTTGATGTTAATTTTCTTTCGTTCAGTTATTCCTGTACATACATTTTAAAGAAGTCTAAGGCCCCTTTCACACTGGGGCGGGAAGGTGCGCTGTGGGTATAGCGGCGCTATTTTTAGCGCCGATATACCTTCATTTTTACCGCGGTATTCGGCCGCTAGCGGGGTGAATTTAACCCCCGCTAGCGGCCGAAAAAGAGTTAATACCGCCCGCAATGCGCCTCTGCAGAGGCGCATTGCGGGCGGTATTACCGCGGTTTACCATTGCTTTCAATGGGCAGCAGCGGTAACAGAGAGGTGAACACACCGCTCCTTCACCGCTGTAAAGATGCGGCTAGCAGGACTTTTGGAGCGGTCCTGCTAGCGCACCGCTTCAGTGTGAAAGCCTTTGGGCTTTCACACTGAAGACTGCAGGGCACGATTTTTTCAGGCGGTATAGCAGCGCTATTATTAGCGCGAAACCGCCTTAAAAACGTGTCAGTGTGAAAGGGGCCTAAAAGTAAGTTAAAAAATAATTCCAGGTATGGCATTTTTACATTGGTTGGTTGAGCTTGGACCAAGGTAACTATGTATATACCATACCTATAGGATTCCTCTAGGATAGTAGTCTCCAAACTGTGGCCCGTGGACTGGATGTGGTCCTCTGCTTACTTTTATCCGGCCCTTGGGGCACTATTTCTCCCACTGATACGAGGCACTATTCCTTCCACTGACACCAATGGGACATTTTTCCTCTAAATAATACCAGTGATGGGGCATTGTTTACTCCCAATAATGCCAGGGCATTTTGTATTCCGACTGAGCACAGTCCGCCCCCCCTAAAGTCATAGATTGGAGACCACTGCTCTAAAAGCAGGAAATCACTGTAGAGGACATGGATGCCCTGCTGCATTCTGAACAGAGGAGGTTGGCCGCTTAGCACAGGCGCCATTCAGATAATGCTGTGCATTTTATGAATAAATGCAAAGTTTTCTCTGATTGGACAAGGTGGAGAGGAGGGGCAGTGACATCATGCTTGTGCCGAATGGCCAACCTCTTGCACCGATAGGTACGGTAACTACTTTCTGTGCTGTTACATGCGAACAGCGGTGGCCACTGCCATCCTGTCGTTAGTTTAAATAGGCTGAGCGGCAACAGCTATTTACATGCCTCGGTCATTTCAGCCGCAATAATCCACTGACTCTTGCCGCAAAAATCCAGTGTCTGTATGTAAGTGGCCATATGAAAGAGACCAGTCATGGGCACATGTGGGGGTCCAGCTGTGGCCAGTGCTGGTTAAATAGTGCTGTGCAGGGCATTCATATAGTTATATATATAATATACCTATAATCATACCTAGTGTAGGCCGACTGATGTCTCACTGAGAATGAATCCTCAGATTCGTTGCTGGAGCACTTGGACAAGAAAACATTACAGTACTGAAAACACTTAACCCCAATCCTTTAATAAGTGCCATCGAATCTTGCTAACTGAAAGCCTATTTGTCTTGATAATATACAGGAGAATACAGTGAAATGTGGAATCCCATTAATCTTAGTGGTTTAAATGGTTTTAGCGGTGTTTAAATATATGGTAAATTGGACATATTGTATTTCCCTTCTTCAAGGGACACTGCTTGTACCTTCTATTGAAAATTATTGAAAATAAATATATGTTAAATAAATGCAATGTTTTTTAAACCCTGAGAACTTGGCTGATACGTATTATATTACTTAAAAACATAAGTAAAAAAATATAGAAAATAATGTTTTGGAAGGACCAATGATGTAGCGATATTAATAGTTACAGCATTTCTCATGTTGTTACAATGATTAATTCATATGGAGAAGATAATAAGATGTATCCTAAATAAAGCTTTCAAGGACCAAGTCTTATTTTTGGGAGCCAGGCCATGCTTCCTGGTCAAAACCAAAAACACATAGCTGGATTCTTAGGCTAAGTTTACACATATGTGGGTCAGGGAATGCATGCTAATCACATTCGTTCCCTGACCTGCAGGCAAAATGCACTGGTCCTTAGCGACACGCGGGGTTCCATTAATTCTTAATAGTACCCCCACACATTGGAAAACGTGGCTCGGTTTTACAGTGTGTGAAACCACATGGTGCTGTAGTACCATGTGGTTCCTTGCGGCCGCGTTTTGAAAAAAGGGGACTTTTTCCCCACGTTTTTTCACAGTATGGCTGCCCATTCATGCAGGATCCACGCAAGTGTAAACCTAGCCTTAGTCACATCTCGTTTTAAACTGAAAGCACAACTTGTATTAAAACGAACATCCTAAGACCCCTTTCTCATTGGGCAGACTCCGTAATGCGCATCTGCCTGCTCAGCAAGGGATATTCTCACTGTTCACCGCTGAGCAGGCAGAGGATAGGTCCTTGTCCGCTCTGCATAGCCCCGCTGTCCTCTATTGGGCGGTCGGATGGAAGCGTTAAATTGAGGGTTTTTGCTTTATCAAAATTTTGACAAAATATCGCTATTTAGTCTAAATGCATTGGAGTTGATGCGGAAGGTGTTTTTTCATATTTTTTAGGGGTGCAGTTGATTTTAATGTCTCTTGAGAATTAGGGAAGCTAACTATGCTGATCCTGTTTGTTTCAGAAAATATCCCTTCATTATCTGGGAACATGACGTTAGCTGAGAACATTGATCTTTCATATGATGTAAATTATTTCTAAACAGTGGAACAGAGATGGAGCTTCCATACTTAACTCACTATATTATCACCAAATTTGCTTGGAATCTGGCAAAAGATATATACAGTAGGGGCATGAAGATGGACCGTTGACTTGATGTCTATTCTTTACTTTGACTCTGGACCTCACCCAGGTCTAAGTGCATCATTTGGAGTTTGGAGCACTATTTTATGATCCCCAGATTAAATTGAATATAAATTGTATAAGACTTGTCAGCAAGAAGAGGCACTGACACAGCCAGAAGTTTTACAAGTATGGAACAAATGTATAGAAAATTGGTAGCAGTCTTGGATATAGAAAGTTGTCAACAGAAGGAAAGACTGGCATAGACACAAAACACTTCAAGATCAACAGACTCCCACTGGTTCAATTAGAATGCACATTTTATAATATTTTCACCAGGCAGACAGGGTGACACAGGTGGCAGCACCTCTAGTTGACTAGCCTCCCAGTGGCTCAGACACAAACTATTTATTTAAGCCCATCTCTGGGCAAATCGGACTATGTCAGTAGAAAGTTACCACACATGGTGCTTAAGATTACATTTTCATAAGAACAGAAAAAACTGTGAACTTCAGAACTTATTGTCCTTTTGTTGTCCTTAAGTGTGAGCATTGAGTAACAATTTACCTTTTTCCTGAAGGTATTATCTTGGTTGCAATCAATCCTTATAAAGAACTTCGAATTTACGGAGATGCAATTATCCATGCATACAGTGGACAAAATATGGGAGACATGGACCCACACATATTTGCCGTTGCAGAAGAGGCATACAAACAGATGGCCAGGTATTTGTGGGACATCTAAAATAAATCAAGGTTTTTGATCCTAAGAAGACTTTTTTTTAACTTGACCCTGTAATTCACTCTACAGTGTTTGTATAAGAACCTCTAGGCTCTATGGGTGCTGCTACCAAAACATTGGCAGCAAAACACAAATTCCATGTATGCTGACACTTATGCATGATCTGCTTGTACTAGTGGGTGACTCATGAATTGATAGGAGCCCGGGGCCCATGGTACAATTAATCAATCACTGCTCACAGGGTTCCATTTTTCCTGGAAATACTCTGTATTACACAATGAAGGTTCTTACCTTAGTAATAGTATAATCACTCTTATGTGAATAAGTGAGGGTAGTAGTGGTTGTCTTTTCAACAATGCATGAAAAGAAGATTTTATTGTCCTAATTATGTTACTATTTCTCAGTCACACAATATTTGTTCCAGCTAAGTAACATCTTCTATTGTGTAAAATGTTAAATTGTTACTTTTTTTTTAGTTGTGGATAAAGTAGGAACATTATAAGTTTTTATTACTTATCTTTTTATGCATTTCGTCCAATGACCAGGAAAAATAGGAATCAGTCCATTATTGTAAGTGGAGAATCTGGAGCTGGAAAGACAGTGTCAGCAAGATACGCCATGCGCTACTTTGCCACAGTCAGTAAATCAAGCAGTAAAGCAAATGTGGAGGACAGAGTACTGGCATCCAACCCAATAACAGAGGTAATATGGCTGAATATAGGACATGTTATGTCATGTGATATATTCCTATATTATATTAGTACATTCCAATTTCTAGAATTCACAGTTTTTTATTGGCTGAGATATATGGTTGGGATATACGGTGATAGAAGATATTTAACTATCATCCTTTCTTTCCAGAGTTTAAAATAACGTTTTTTTTTCCTTTTTAAGAATTGTGGGTGATGGTTTAATAGAGCCCCAATCAGCTATTGAAACTTTACAAAGTTCCTTGACATTTGGGCTTAACAGGATTGGCAATGTTTTTGTACCCAACAAACAAAAGAATGTACTAGCAAATTTCTATCTGTGGCAGCTTTCATTTGATGTATGCACTATATGTAAAGCCTCGTACACACGACCGTTTTTCTCGTCAAGAAACGACAAGAAAACTGTTGGGAGAGCTTTCTTGCAGAGAAAACCATTCGTGTGTATGGTTTCTCGTCGAGAAAACTGCCGGGAATCTCGACAAAAAAAATAGAGAACCTGCTCTCTATTTTCTCGTCAGGATTCTCGTTTTTCTCGTCGGGATTCTCGTCGGCCTGTTTTCCGACGAGAAAACCGGTCGTGTGTATGCTCAGAATCAAGTATAAGATGGGAGCGCTCCTTCTGGTAAAACTAGCGTTCATAATGGAGATAGCACATTCGTCACGCTAAAACGAACTGAAAGCACGAAGACTGAAAAGCGCGAATCGTCTCTCCCCAAACTTTTACTAACACGCGGTAACACGAGATCAACAAAAGCAGCCCAAGGGGTGGCGCCATTGGAATCAAACTTCCCCTTTATACTGCCGTCGTACGTGTTGTACGTGACCGCGCCTTACAATGACGAGATTTGGAATTGACAGTGTGTATGCAAGGAAAGCTTGACAAGAATCTCGTCGAGAAAAACAACGGGATTCTCGGTCGTGTGTACGAGGCTTTAGAGTGAGGTCATGTTTCCCATTATTATTAAATTAAAACATTTCCAACATAGACTTGCAACTGCAAATTTTAGTTGAATTCCTAGGACACCTATAGCAGACATATTTGCTATAAATCTCTTGTTTAGGTATGACATACTAATACTGTTAAATAATGTTTCCTTTTTTTATCAGAGTCTCATTTAGTAGATGTTTCCATTAATGCATCAATTTTTTTACGTTATATTTATTCACTTTTTTTTTTCATAGGCAATAGGAAATGCAAAAACTACACGTAATGATAACAGCAGCCGATTCGGAAAATACACTGAAATTAGTTTTGACAAAAGATACCAAATAATTGGTGCGAATCTTAGAACATATCTTCTCGAGAAGTCCAGAGTTGTGTTTCAGGTAATTTGATGTGAAAATATGTATTTTATGCACAGAATTTTCGTTTATGTTGATTTTAAAGTATATTTTCTTTTTTGTTTAGTCAGATAATGAAAGGAATTATCACATATTTTATCAGCTCTGTGCATCAGCTTCTCAGCCTGAATTCAAGAACCTTCGTTTGAGTATGTATAAAATCCGGTGATTTCTTATTTTTTTTTTTTTTTTTTCTATTTTGGGTTGGACTGGATATACTGTCTTTTTTTCAACTGATTAACTATGTAACATCCTTTTTTTAAACTGGGGCTCCTTGGCAATATTGAGGAACCAGCATTGTAATACATTTTGGCTGTTAGGCCTGTGCCAATATTAAAGATAGATAGAATCATCCTTCCACCCCTTTTATTCCTTGAGCATTGTGGGGTTCATTTACTAAAACTGGAGAGTGCAGCTCTGCATAGAAACCAATCAGCTTCCAGGTTTTTTTGACAAAGTTTCATTGAACAAGCTGAAGTTAGAAGCTGATTGGCTACTATGCAGAACTGCACCAGATTTTTTAATCTTCAGTTTTTGTAAATCAACCCCCTTGATCTAAAGTCCCCAATGTATTCTATGGCTGTTTCTGGATCCTCCTAGCTGGATAAAAGGTGCATACCTGTAGTCACATCAGTCCCAGAGTCTTGGGCATAAAGACTAACTACTGGAAATGTGTTAGCCAAGGCTTTTTTTGTCAGAGAATAGGTGCAGGAACTCATGTTCACCCCCCTTGAAAAGTGGGAGGGTCATAAAAGGGCTTTGTTAAATAAAACCAGGAATACAAGGTTTAGGAGTGTGTAACACACAGAGTGGCAGGGTTCAGCAATATACAACGCACAGATTGCAGGGTCAGGAGTGGGATACGCACAGGGTGCAGTGTTCAGGAGTGAATAATGCACATGGTGGAGGATTAAGGAGTGCATTATGCACATAGTACAGGGTTCAGTAGTGCATTACGTACAGAGTGTGTGTGTGTGTGTGGGGGGGGGGGTTCAGGAGTTTGTTATGCTCAGGGTTCAGCTCTCTTCCACAGCGCCTTACCTGTACATCCCCCATCTCACTTCTGCACACCCCCCAGCACTCACCTCTGCATACACCCCCCCTTCACTGCCCTCATCTTTGCCCCCCTCCAATGCTCCACTATATTCCACATGCTTACCTCTGAAAAAATCATCTCTCAGCAGCTGATTTGGCTCTAGTATCTCCTCCAGCCAAGACTTGTTTTTGCCACACAGTGCACTGAGTGTACACTTTACCTCTCTTAGATGGCCAGCAAAGGCAGCGAGATCATCCAGCGAGGACATCAGCACCAGGCAAGAGTTTGGGATCACAGAGGGTGCAGCTCATCATGCAAGGCCCTCATGCTGGGACAGGGAGGGTTCTGTGGGAGCCACCGGGCGAGGTGCGCTGTCACTTTTAAACAAAGAAGATGGTTGAATGGAGTTCCACTCCATTATGGCAAAAAAAAAAAGCTTTGCCCTTTGCAAACAGGAAAAAGGTGCAAAGGAGCATGAGAAAGAGCAAAAAAATGTATACTCGCTGAACATTGAGAGTGCCTTACTGGCCACTGAGAAGAACACATTTAGCAAGGAAATGACAGCTGCTGGGGCTTAGCTTAGGAGTCAGGTTCCATGTAACAAAAGCCCATAGAGAAGGAATTTCTGGCTAGTAATTATACTAACCATTCTTTTGTATAAACTTTAAGACCTTCAAATGTCTGACACACTTTCATTAACTGCAATTTTGTACCTCTTTTAAGATTTGTGTGTAATTGTTCCACTGATAGATATTTGTAGTAGTGTTTATCTATATATTTATGTATTGTACTTCTAGTGACTGCCGAGAACTTTAAATACACAAGTATGGGTGGCTGCATAGAAATTGATGGCGTCAATGACAGGAAAGACATGATAGACACACAAAAAACATTCCAATTACTAGGTAAGGATGTTAAAAAAAATTGATGCATGTACTGAAAACTGGTTTGTAGCTTCAGTAGCCCAGTAAAGAGAATTAGTATCACCTGAAATCCTAGAATTAGGGAACTTTTATAAATGTTATTAATGCAGAAGGGACTGGGAATGACCATCTTAAAGGATGATTTGAAGGGTTTACAACTTTGAAAGTCCTATACAAAGCACATCTGTTGCCTTTCTGCTTGCCATAATTTCCCTATTTAAACCTATCCATTTATAGCATGGGTCTCCAAATTTTCTAAACAAAGGGCCAGTTTATCGTCCTTCCGACTGTAGGGGGCCGGACTATGGCCAGTAGGAGTAGACATTTTCCTGGCATTGGTGGGAGAAAACATTGGCACATTTGGTATTAGAGGGAGGAGCAGTGCCCCATCATTAGTATCATTGGGAGGACTAGTGCCCCATTATTGGTGTCAGTGGGAGATATTGTGCCCCATTGTTGGTGTCAGTTGGCAGAATAGTATCCCATATCAGTGGGAGGGGTAGTGTCCCAAGGGCCAGATAAAGGTAGACAAAGGGCTGCATTTGGCCCCAGGGCTGCAGTTTGGGACCACTGATTTATAGCATGAAGCCAATGGAATTGTCAACCTTATAGGTGGAGGGAGGAAGGGTAAACCGGGATTTCCAGTATGTTATTGTAACCATTTATTTTTATTATATATATTGTTGCTTTTTTGTGTTCATGTAGTTTTGATTATATTAATTGAAAACCTTTTGACTCTGGTCATCTCATGGATTTATGTGGACAGCTTTTCTCCCAATAAAAAGAAAATAAAGGATATTATAATTTTTTTTACCAGATTAACCTAGACTTCCTTCTTTCTTTGTGGCATTTGGCGCAATGTTTAGGTTTCAATATTGACTTTCAGATGGATGTATTCAGGGTTCTGGCGGCTATCTTGCATCTGGGAAATGTAGAGATCAAGCGTGTTAGTGATGACAAGTCATCAGCCAATGTAAGATATTCAAGCTATTGTAAATGAATCCAATGATCAACTTCTGCTTGGCCAATGAAACTTTTCTCAGTTGAAAACAATGGCAGATAAACTGATGTTAACTCATCCATTAACTCTTCTAGATAAATTTTGGGTAATCTGATATAATTAACAAAAGCAATTTTCTGTGTTTTAACTTCAGGTGTCTAAGACTATATGCTTACCTGTCCCCAGGTAAGCCTGCGCATGCTCGATGAGACTTCGACGCATGCGCGATAGCTTACAAGGGTAGTGTAGGGTGAAGCAAGATGGCGGCGACGGCATCGAATGTGACGAGCGCATGCTCGTCATGGTCGATGACGTCACCACGTTCTTGCCCTTCAAAGGAACGGCGGTTCTTTTGAATGTGCGTGTGTACACAGGGCTTGGCAAGAAAAGCTTGCCAGGAATCTCGTCAGGAAAAACAAAGTTTTTTTCCCGACAGGATTCTCGCCCGTGTGTACAGGGCTCAAAACTATCTGAATATTTAGTATGTTATAGATATTAATTTGGTGCATATATGTTTTCCATTATTTTATTAAACACTCCAAACTGACATTTGAACCGGATGTAATGAAAATGTATGCATCAAGGGGTCACCTATATGGGCAGCAAGCTGCATTAAGCATTTTCATATTTTTTGTTATTATAAAGAATAGTGCTGTCATTCACACACAGCAGTCTTAGTCTTTTTGGGGCCACGGGTAGTCCAACTTGTCCATGTATACTTCCCTAAAGACTTTTGGTGTCTACACTGGAAAAATAGCTCTGTTCATCTTTAAATGCTGAGAAATAAGCATTGTATCCAATAACTGTTCTTTAAACACCCATTTTAATATATTTATAAAAAAGACGGTGAATATATAGTTTTTTTTTTAATCAGAGGAGACTTAATGAACAAATGAATAAAACAACAGCAGTGCATGCACTTTCATATTTAATGCGGGTTATATGCTAAATAATCCATTTAACTGTAATTGCCATTGTTACTATAGATACATTCTGCTTTCTACATTTGAAGAAATTGACTCCAACCACTCGTTATTTATTTTGTAGAAAAATGACCAGCATTTGCAGATATTTTGTGAACTGCTGGACCTCAACACCGAAAAAGTGGCACAATGGCTTTGTAATAGGAAAATAGTTACAGTATCGGACACCGTCATCAAACCCATGACAAAACATCAAGCTGACTATGGAAAGGATGCTCTGGCTAAGAAAATCTATTCTCATCTTTTTGACTATTTGATTGAAAAAATCAATAAAGCACTGAGGTTTCCAGGAAAGCAGAATACGTTTATTGGAGTGCTCGATATTTATGGGTAAGTAGAGTTTATTGCTTTGTTCTTACATACATAAAATGTCCAAGTTTTATAGAGCTTGTGTATGATATGTTATATTGGGGAAACCATTATATTACCTCTGGAGGTTCCTATGGTCTCAAGTCAGTGTAATTTAAACAAGACCAGTTGTTACACATACTTCTGTCTTCAGGGAAGAAAAGTCAAGAGGTAGGTTCTTCAGACAGTACTCAAGTCTAAGTAGTTTCACTTCCACCGTCTAGTGATGGTGTTTCACCCAAACTACCTGACATGAATAAAGTTGAATTGTACGTGTGACGGGAGTCACTTTGGGTGGGGGGCTGGTGGAACCCAGAATCCCTTTGATAGGTTAGGAAACCCTTGCTTCAACTCCCTAAGCACCTCCTATGTCTAAGTCACCCTGTGTTTATTAGGGGCATAGGGTGACCGAGAACCCCAGTCTGATCTGTACTAATCAGACTCACTGTACAACACTGGAATGTTGTGTATATACTGTGTATATATATATATATATATATATATATATATATATATATAGTATACTGTCTCATACTGTTGTGGACTCTTTGCTGGGTCGTTTGGGGTGCGGCTGTATTCCATTGTTCTATTTTGTTTGTCTGCCTTGGGAGAAAAGTATTATGGGATGTGTATTTGCTGTGAGGAGGAAGGGGGGAATTCCTCCAACAGCTCTTCCTGCTGATTGGACAGTCTACACCACCCTGAATGCAAAGGGAGGGGGGATTGTCCCGAGTGTTACCCCTGTGTACCTGTGTTTCAATAAACAGTTCATGTTCCAGCTTTGTAACTGAGCTAGTTTTGTCTGGTTCTTGGTTACAATATTCGGCTGTAAAATCTGATATCTGAAGGTCCAGATTGGAGGCAGCAGTGTACTGACGAAAGCACTCAAGTGGAGTGCGATGGAGATCCATTACAGTATGCAAAGAGCTAAATCCGGAGCTAAAATATAAATTGGGGAGCTGTCTTATCTGTCAAAGGATTTGTCCCATCTAGTCCTGAGATTCATACAGCCCTGGTACAGCATAGCATGTCTGGTGACCTTATTTTCTTTGCTGCAGTTAAAGCGGAATTATAATCATCTTCTGTGCTGAGGTTTCCTGGCTGCTGACATTGGTTAGTCTTCCTACAGGTTCCAATCTTCGGCTGTTTTGACTGGCAGGGCTGAGAAGATGTCACTTCTGTGCATGCATGGGAGTTTGTTCAACTGAGCTGCGTGTATGCAGTTCAGTGTACAGTGCAAACAGGCAGAAGCTTCAATGCAGAACAGACGTTAAATATCCTGCCTGCCTGGTCCATAATGCTTGCACCAATCTTCTAAACATAAACAATTTATCAAATGATGCTACTAATTAACAAATAGGGTGCTGAAAGAGATACTGGAGTATGTAGCACAGATAGACCTGATGCAGGCCTATCTGCTTATTTAATGTAGCGAACACCACTCCCACAGTGTTGCCAACCTACCAAATTGAAATTCACTGGCACGACACCCGAAATTTACTGGCACAGCCACGTTTTTACTGGCATTTCACAAAAGTTGCTAAATTACATTTTTAGTTGCACATTTCAGTATTTAGGCTACAAACAAGTACGCTAGGCAAATAGCAATGTGATTTAAGGTACATATTAAGGTAAAAAAACATATTTTTCGGTATAATAAGGGCAAAATTTTTTAGTCACATCACCCCCTGCCTCCATCCCCCTCTGCCACCAACACCCCCTGCCTCCACCCCCCTCTGCGGTGCCACAATCTCCCCCTGTCTCCAATCTCCCCCTGCCTCCAATCTCCCCCAGGCCCCCTGCCTCCATCGTCCCCTGCCTCCATCCCCCTCTGCGGTGCCACAATCTCCCCCTGCCTCCAATCTCCCCCTGCCTCCAATCTCCCCCAGGCCCCCTGCCTCCAATCACCCCTTGCCTCCATCCCCCTCTGCGGTGACAACAACACCCCTGTCTCCATCCCCCACCCTCTGCGGTGCCACCATCCCCCTCTGTGGTGCCACCAACACCCCCTGCCTCCAATCTACCCCTGCCTCCAATCTCCCCCTGCCTCCAACCTCCCCCAGGCCCCCTGCCTCCAATCACCCCCTGCCTCCATCGTCCCCTGCCTCCATCCCCCTCTGTGGTGACACCAACACCCCTGTCTCCATCCCCCACCCTCTGCCGTGCCACCATCCCCCTCTGTGGTGCCCCCAACACCCCCTGCCTCCAATCCCCCCTGCCTCCAATCACCCCCTGCCTCCAATCTACCCCTGCCTCCATCCCCCTCTGCAGTGCCATTATCACCCCCTGCCTCCAATCTCCCCCTGCCTCCATCGTCCCCCTCTGCGGTGCCACCATCACCCCCTGCCTCCATCAGATCCCCCTCTGCCACCGTCACCTGATGTCACTGTCGGCTGGGCTGTCTGTCACTCTGTCCGTCCCCGACTCCCCTGTGAACTTTGTATTGCCTGGATGCAGTCAGGCTCCTCCATTCCGCCGCCGCCGAGTGCTGCTCAGCCTCCAAGTCCTGACTCCTGCTCCAGTGCTGTGCTTCTCTGTCCTCCTGGTTAGTTACAGATTTAAAATTCTGGTGCGCGCGCGCCTGGCAGGATGTCCTAATACATCACTCGCTGGCGCCACGCGGCACAGCCTCTGTGAAATCTGCCGGCCAAATACAGCATAAACTCGGCTCAGCTCGCTCCGGAACTGCGCATGCGCAGTTCCAAGCCAAACCGATCTTGGCTATTTTTACTGGCACATTCCTGCAACTACGGACATTTACGCGCCGGGGGGGGTGCCCTTTTTACGGACTGTCCGTAAAAATACGGACGGTTGTCAACACTGCACTTCCAGTAGTTTCCTGAGCCATTATAATGGTACAGGAAGCTTAGTTGATTCCCTGATATCTATTAAAAACAGAGGTGTTAGTCTTATATATTTGCAAATCTACAGTGGGTATAGGAAAGAATGACCCCCCCCCCCCCCCCATTAAAATAATCACATTTTGTTTCTTTGCAGCCTGAAATGACGATAAAACACAGTTTTTGTTTTATCCGTCTGTATTTACTAGTGCAACTTATAACATCCAAGTGAAAGATATAACACCAACATGTCAGAAAAATAAATAAAATATTCAAAAACAGAATCACTGAGTTGGAAAAAGGATCACCCCCTTATGTCAGTATTTTGTTGAACCACCTTTTGCTTTAATTACAGCCTTTAGTCTGTTGAGATACATCTCTACTAACTTTGCACATCTAGACTTTTCAATATTTGCCCACTCTTCTTTGCAGAACTGCTCAAGTTCAGTTAAATTTGATGGTGACCATTTGTGGACTGCAGTTTTCAATTTATACCACAGATTTTCAATGGGATTTAAAGGGGTTGTAAAGGTTTGTTTTTTATTTTCTAAATAGGTTCCTTTAACCACATCAATACTGGGCACTTTAGCCCCCTTCCTTCCCAGACCAATTTTCAGCTTTCAGCGCTCTCGCATTTTCAATGACAATTGCGCGGTCATGCTACGCTGTACCCAAATGAAATTATTATCATTTTGTTCACACAAATAGAGCTTTCTTTTGGTGGTATTTATTCACGACTATGTTTTTTATTTTTTGCGATATAAGCGAAAAATGAGCAGAAATGTGAAAAAAAAAAATATTTTCGTCTTTCTATTTAAAAAAAAATCCAATCAAATTGAATTTTGTCATAAATTTAAGCCAAAATGTATTCTACTACATGTTTTTGGTAAAAAAAAATCCTGTTAGGTGTATAATAATTGGTTTGTGTGATCACGGACATATGTACGCAGATGATCATGTACAGATGTGCGCAGGTGATCACGGACATATGTGTGCAAATGATCATTGGGACATATGATTTTACTGTCATATATGTGGGGGACAGGTGTTTTTACTATGTGGGGACATGTGTGTGTGGGGACATGTATTTTGGGGACATGTTTGTTTACTTTGAGTGTTTATACTGTGTGGGGTGACACTAGGCTGGTGATCAGTGAGTAAAAAGCTGAAAAAAACAGCTCATACTCACTGATCACCAGCCAGCTGCAGCGATCCGCTCTCCTCTCCTCACCGACGACTTCTGTGTGAGGAGAGGAGAGCTGATTGCCTAGCAACCAGCTTTCTGTTTACATCACATGATGGCTGTGATTGGACACGGCCGTCATGTGATCAGGAGGGCCAATCACAGAGCCCTCCTGCCGAATCGAGATGCACTGTGTCCGAGTGACACGAGTGCATCGGGATCGCGCCGCTGCGCGGGAACGCGCACGCGCGATCCCCCTCCTTCTGAGGGATGTTCCTGAACGTCCACTCAGAAGGAGAGAGCGCCCACCCGGCCGTATATGTACAGTGGCCGGGTGGGAAGTAGTTAAGCTAGTGCATTGTTGGTTCACTTACCTTTTCCTTTGATTTACCTTCTAAATGTTTTTTTTTCTTTGTCTGAATTTCTCACTTCCTGTTTCTCCTTACTAAACTTCACACCATCATCCGAGTGGTGTGGAGTCAGCCAGAACAGCTTACTGAACAGCTTACTGAGGATAAACAGGAAGTGAGAAATTCAGACAAAGAAAACAAAGAAAAAAAATATTTAGAAGGGAAATCAAAGGAAAAGGTAAGTGAACCAACAATGCACTAGCTTAAAGGAACCTATTTAGAAAATAAAAAACGAACCTTTACAACCCCTTTAAGTCTGGGCTCCCACTGCTGTCAATCAAACTCTGTGACAAGGGGGTGGGGCAGTGCCCCCATAGGAAGCCACTTCCTATGGGGGCACTGGCTGAAGAGGAGGAGCAAGGTTCTCCGGCGAGGGACCCAAGGATTGGGACGGCTCTGTGAAAAACCATTGCACAGAGCAGGTATTTATGACATGTTTGTTTTAACAAAAAAAAAAAAGCATAAGCTTTACAATCACTTTAATTCCTCCCAAGTTTTTTATTGCTGTCTGTGTTGCCCTTTGGGCGGTCCACCTTCACTGTTGTGGTGTCAGCAGGATAGACGGTAAGGGGTAATCCAAGATTTTACAATGATCATTGTATCCTTGTATCAGAAGGTGAAATCATCCAATGGGAACATTTATTCTAATGACAACTCTCATGGGTGGGATTTCCCATCACTTTCCACTCCTTTCATTGTCATGTCTCAGGTAAAGGAAGTGAAAGGAAATCACCCCAATGAGAGCGTGGGTGGTATGGTTGTCCCTAAGACAGGAAAACATGGACAGCAAAAAAAAAAATTACAGAGTTTCTAGTTTTTCACTACTATTGTCAAAAACATTTTGGCTAGACGTCATGGGTACAGTGCGAAATTGACAAAAAATATTCCCAGTGGGATTACAGTTAGAAATAAAACCATCCACACTCTACCCAACACTAATGCCCTGTACACACGATCGGAATTTCTGATGGGATAAAATCCGATGGAATTTTCCGTCGGAATTCTGTTCAAGCTGTCTTGCATACACACTGTCAGACCAAATTCCGACCGTCAAGAACGCGGTGACGTACAACACTACGACGAGCCGAGAAAAATTAAGTTCAATGCTTCCGAGCATGCGTTGACTTGATTCTGAGCATGCATGCTTTTTTCTCCGTTGGAGTTCCACACTGACGATCGGAATTTTCATCGGAAAAAAAAAAAAAAATGTTCTGTTTCTAAACTCCGATGGAAAAAAGTCAGATGGGGCCCACACACAGTCGGAATATCCGATGAAAAAATTCCGTCAGACTTTTTTCATTGGAAATTCCAATCGTGTGTACAAGGCATAACAATTGGGTTTTGATGGCTATAGTCTTTTTTTTTCTGAACATTTCTTGAATAGCAATGAGCTTATTAAAACATACATCTCTTCAATACAGGTTTGAAACATTTGACGTCAATAGCTTTGAACAGTTCTGTATAAATTATGCGAATGAGAAACTACAACAACAGTTCAACTTGGTAAGTACTCAGAAAGCAATGTCCAATGCAGTAAACCATAGAGACCAATCGGACATCATCTTATGAAACGAGAATCTTCGTGGCAGGATCGTCGGGTAATACTTTAACCTCCCTGGTGGTATGATTATGTCAGATTTTTGATGCTCAAAGCGGTACAATTGTTTTGCATGGAAATTTGGCGTTTTATATTGTAGGCCTGTAATTCTTAGAAATAACTCGCTTACATCTTTCCAAACCAGAGTCTAGTAGACATCCCGGGTATGATAAAGTTTTAAACACAAAATCATAAATTATAATATAATATAATAAATATAAATAATTATAATAAATAATAATATAATAATAATAAAAATTATTCAATAATGTAATCAAATCAAAAACACAGAAATTTGCTCAGTTGCAGAATTGTCGCTGTCATTACTTTCAGTGTTTGATGACGAATTTCCCCCACAAATCGCTATCGCTCAATTCTGCAAGTGTTCTAATTTACTATAGCTGTTTTCTAGCTGGTCTAAAACCACTTTTGACATAAAGGGACACTTTTTGGTTGCTATAGACAATCTCCAGTTTCCAGGCACAAAAAACAGTATTTATAATATAAAACTGCATGCAGGGCACTGGGCAGACCACTAGAGACAAAGGGGATGTGTAATTATTTTATACAGTGCTGTAATCTGTAAGATTACAGTGTACTGCATGTATACTGTGTTTTTTACTTTTTGAATTTGGCGCCGTGCTCAGTCCCCGTGCATCGCAACGCTCGCAGTGAACGGAGCTCGGCACTCGGGCACTGTGTGAATCGAGCGGAGGAGAAGACAGCTCGCAGACACAGCGGGGAGACATTGCAGGATCCAGGGGACAAAGTAAGTAACTTTCCCTGGATACTGTGATGCAGCCCAGAGTCGGCTCGGGGTTACCGCTTTTGGTATGGAAAATTCACCCCGAGCCAGACTCGGGAATACCGCCAGGGAGGTTAAAGGAGTTGTAAAGGCAGAAGGTTTTTTATCTTAATGCGTTTTTTGCATTAAGATAAAAAGCCTTCTGTGTGCAGCAGCCGCCCCAGCACCCCCTAATATATACCTGAGCCCCCTCTCTGTCCAGTGATGTCCACGAATCCCTTGGCCATCCAGGACTCTCCCTCCTGATTGGCTGAGATACAGCAGCGGTGCCATTGCCTCCCGCGGTTGTCAATCAAAGTCAGTTAGCCAATCAGGGGAAGGGGGTGCGAATGGCAGCTCAGTGTCTGAATGGACACACAGAGCTGCAGCTCGGGTGCCCCCATAGCAAGCTGCTTGCCGTGGGGGCACTCGACAGGAGGGAGGGGCCAGGAGCAGCAAAGAGGCACCCGAGAAGAGGAGGATCGGGGCTACTCTGTGCAAAACTAACTGCATAGAGCAGGTAAGTATAACATGTTTGTTATTTTTTTTTCTTAAACAAGACTTTACAATCACTTTAATAAAAAGCTTGAAAACTTGAAATTACATTAAAAAGCAAGTATTCATTTTAGTGATTACATTTAGATCTACTTTAACCACTTCAGCCCCGGACCATTTGGCTAGCCAAAGACCAGACTACTTTTTGCGATTTGGCACTGCGTTGCTTTAACTGACAATTGCGCGGTCGTGCGACATGGCTCCCAAACAAAATTGATGTCCTTTTTTTCCCACAAATAGAGCTTTCTTTTGGTGGTATTTGATCACCTCTGCGTTTTTTATTTATTGCGCTATAAAACAAAAATAGAGCGACAATTTAAAAAAAAAGCAATATTTTTTACTTTTTGCTATAATAAAAACCCCAAAAAATATATAAAAAAAATTTTTTCCTCAGTTTAGGCCGATACGCCTTCTACATATTTTTGGTAAAAAAAATCGCAATAAGCGTTTAATGATTGGTTTGCGCAAAAGTTATAGCGTCTACAAAATAGGGGAAAGTCAATTTCTTCCAAAATCGAGTGTTACAACTAGGGATGCACCGATACCAGTTTTTTAAGACCGAGTATGAGTGGCAATTACCGATACCTATTTTTAGTGTCTTGTGACAGTTTTTTAGGGCTCGTTCACACTGTACATGCATGAAAACTAATGGGAAAACCACACATATTTCACTTGCAGAGACATCAGGTTCACATCACATCATTACAGCCTGTTCACATATGTGCAGGCTGGCCGCAGTGCGATTTGAAAAACTGTCCTGTGCGATTTCAGTCCGGTTCAGGTGTGATTTCTAATCTCAAACACTATATTTTGCATTGGAATCACACCTAAACTGCTGAACGAAATCGCATCGGCCCTCACATATGTGAACTGAGAGGTATCGGCTTTAGTACCGGAGCATTTGCACAAGTACAAGTACAGTGCAACGCTAGTTTAAAACCAAACGAAATTTTGAAGTATTGTCGAACATCATTTTACATAGTTAGTCAGGTTGAAAAAAGACAAGTCCATCCAGTTCAACCATAAAAATAAATAAAATAAAATAAAATAAAAAATATCGTACAATCCCGTACAATCCCATATACCCATTTCTATACCCACAGTTGATCCAGAAGAAGTCATTCATGAAGTCATTGAATGTACTGAAAATTTTCATACAAACGTTTGTTCAAAAAGCTATTAGTGTATAGCCAGCTTAACTATGCACCATTACTAAGTAAGGAACATACTGGTGTAAGTCATTTGAATGTCTTAGCTTATTTTTTTAATATTATATCTATGTAGTAAAAAGTTTTGCTGACATGGATTTTTACTATAACTTTATTTTTGAGTTATCCTTGATTTTTCTGATAGATTTAATTATCCATTTAATAGTTTGGTTTGAGTAAAGTGTACATTGCATTAATCCATACCAACTATTTAGAAGTAGTATTTTAATTCTTTTGACTACGGTAAACCCGGAACTGTGAGGCTGCATTCACACCTCAGTGTTTTGAATCGCGGGCAGATTTGCCACAATTCTGCCTGTGATTTCAAAAGCGCCGAGGTGTAAATCACAAATTGCAGAATGCACATTTGAGATGCCATTCATTTGAATACCGCCTAAAATCGCGGTGTGGTTGTGCCACGATTTTCGCATGATAAATCACGCTGCAATCGCAGCAACCTGCATCTTGTGAAGCATGTTGCCCGAAAAAAGTTCACGCTGTGTGGGTTGCCGCAATTACAGCTCAATTTATCACGTGACAATCATGGCAGAACCGCACTGCGATTTTAGGTACCATTCAAATGAATGGCATCTTAAATATGCGATCTGCGATTTGTCATTCACACCTCGGCAATTTAAAATTGCCGGCAGAATCGCGATAAATCTGCACGCAATTCAAAACGCTGAGGTGTGAATGCAGCCTGATTGCTTGCTATAAGTTATCTCTACTGCTAACATATTCTATTTGTATACATATTACTTTATTCATGCGGTACTGGGCTAAAAAAATTCTAAGAGAAAGACCATAGTGGTCTGCAAACATTGTCGGTACACCAAATTATTGTTTGTTTGTTTGTTTTTTTAATGCACCAAAGTATAGTTCTTTTTAGATAGTTTGCATAGAAAGACGTGCATCAATTGCTAAAAATTCCCAAGTGCGACTTTTTGCAACAAAAGTTTCCCAATCTGTGCCACATAAATATTGGTACAGAAAATGGGTTTGTCAATATTCAGTGCCAGTTACACACTCTACTACGTGTCAAACAATATTGCTGCAGCATAATAGTTTATTTGACATGAAATGCTCCAAAGTAGGTTGTCACACGCAACAATTTGTATTCCTTAGCAACTGGCAGTCTTGGTTTATCTGACCTATTGTGTTATGGAAGCACTCTGTCTTTAATGTTTATTACCAAATTGAGGATTTTAGAAAAAGAATAAAAAAGATACTTTAAAAGAATGTAAATATAAAATAAAATATTTTTAAATATTCAATGACCTGAAACATGTACGGATCAGCAGTTCTGCTTTCATGCAGTGCCTTGAAAAAGTATTCACACTCCTTGACATTTTCCACATTTTGCAATGCTACATGATACAACCACAAATGTAAATGTATTTTATTGGGATTTTGTGTGATAAACCAACACAAAGTGGCACATTGTGAAGTGGAAGGAAAATTATAAATGGTTTTCAATTTTTTTTACAAATAAATATGTGAAAAGTATGGCGTGCATTTGTATTCAGTCTTTTTGGGGATGTCTCTACCAGCTTTGCTCATCTAGAGAGTGACATTTTTGACCATTATTCTTTGCAAAATAGCTTAAGCTCTGTCAGGTTGGATGGAGAGCGTCTGTAAACAGCAATGTTTAAGTCTTGTCTTGGATTTAGGTTTGCACTTTGACTGGGCCATTCTAACACATGAATATGTTTTGATCTAAACCATTCCATTGTAGCTCTGGCTGTAGGTTTAGGGTCGTTGTTCTGCTGCAAGGTGAATTTCCACCCCCAGTCTCAAGTCTTTTGCAGACTTTAACAGGTTTTCTTCTAAGACTGCCCTGTATTTGGCTCCATCCATCTTCCCATCAACTCTGACCAGCTTCCCTGTCCCTGCTGAAGAAAAGCATCCCCACAACATGATGCTGCTACCACCATGCTTCACGGTTGGGATGGTGTGTTCAGGGTGATGTGCAATGTTAGTTTTCCATGGGCCTCTTGGCTGCTTCTCTGATTAATGCTTTCCTTGCCCGGTCTGTCAGTTTAGGTGGACGGCCATGTCTTGGTAGGTTTGCAGTTGTGCCATACTCTTTCCATTTTCGGATGATGGATTGAACAGTGCTCGTGAGATGTTCAAAGCTTGGGATATTTTTTTTTATAATCTAACCCTGATTTAAACCTCTCCACAACTTTATCCCTGACCTGTCTGGTGTGTTCCTTGGCCTTCATGATGCTGTTTGTTCACCAAGGTTCTCTAACAAATGTCTGAGGGCTTCACAGAACAGATGTATTCATACTGAGATTAAATTACACACAGGTGGACTCTATTTACTAATTAGGTGAATTCTGAAGGCAATTGGTTCCACTAGATTTTAGTTAGAGGTATCAAAGTAAAGGGCTGAATACAAATGCACGCCACACTTTTCAGATATTTATTTGTAAAACATTTTAAAAATCATTTTATCATTTTCCTTCCACTTCACAATTATGTGCCACTTTGTGTTGGTCTATCACTCAAAATCCCAATAAAATACATTTACGTTTTTAGTTGTAACATGACAACATGTGGAGAATTTCAAGGGGTAGGAATACTTTTTCAAGGCACTGTATATACAGTTAGGTCCATAAATATTTGGACACAGGCACAATTTTCATACTTTTGGCTCTATATGCCACCAGAACAATATTAAAACGAAACATTCCAAATATATTTGAAGTGCAGACTTTCAGCTTTAATTCAAGGGGTTGAACATAAATATCAAGTACAAATTTTAGGAACTGCAACCATTTTTATACACAGTCCCCCCATTTTCAGGGGCTCAAATGTAGTTGGACAAATGAATATAATCCTAAATAAAATGTTAATTTTTAATATTTTTTTGAGAATCCTTTATTGACAATGACTGCCTGAAGTCTGGAACCCATGGACTAGGTTTCCTCCTTTCGGATGTTTTGCCAGGCTCTAACTGCCGCTGTCTTCAGTTCTTTGTTTGTGGGTCTTTCTGCCTTTAGTTTTAGCTTCAGCAAGTGGAATGCATGCTCAATTGGGTTGAGATCAGGTGATTGATTCGGCCATTACAGAAAATTCCACTTCTTTTCCTTCAAAAGCTCCTGGGTTGCTTTTGCAGTGTGTTTTGGATCATTGTCCATCTGTACTGTGAAGCGCCGTCCAATCAAATTTGCTGCATTTGGCTGAATCTGGGCTGACAGTATATCTCTAAACACTGCAGATATCATCTGTCTGCTTCTGTCTTCTGTCACATCATCAATAATCACCAATGACCCAGTGCCACTGTTAGTCATGCATGCCCATGCCAACACACTACCTCCACCATGTTTTACAGATGACGTTATGTGGTTTGGATCGTGAGCTGTTCCAAGCCTTCTCCACACTTTTTTTTCCCGTCATTCAGGTACAGATTAATCTTAGTTTCATCCGTTCGAAGAATGCTTTATCAGAACTGGTCTGGCTTTTTTAGATGTTTTTTGGCAAATTCTAATCTGACCTTTCTATTCTTCAGGCTTATGAATGGTTTGCACCTTGTGGTGAACTCTCTGTATTTGCCCTTGTGAAGTCTTCTCCTGATTGTAGACTATGACAGATACGCCCACCTTCTGGAGAGTGTCCGTCACTTGTCTGGATGTTGTGAATGGGTTTTTCTTTACAATAGAGAGGATCCTGCGATCATCTACCACTGTTTCCTTCCATGGATGTCATGGCCTTTTTATGTTGCTGAGCTCACCAGAGCATTCTTCTTTCCCCAGAATGTACCAAACTGTTGATTTGGCCACTCCTAATGTTGCTGCTATCTTTCTGATGGATTTATTTTGTTTGTGAAGTCTTGCAATGGCCTGTTTTACTTGCATGTGCAAATACCACACTTAGAATCAACTCCAGACTTTTTACCTGCTTAATTGATGAACAAATAAGAAAGGAGTAGCCCACACCTGGCCATGAAACAGCTTTTGATTCAATTGTCCAATTACTTTTGGTCCCTTGAAAAAGGGGGAGTGGCTAATCTTAAGAGCTGTAATTCCTAAACCCTTCCTCTGTGTCATGGATATGCAGTAATGTTTGTCTGTCACTATTCTTGTATCCTGTGCTGCTGCTTCCCCTCTATCCTCCTTACCCTACGGAGCATGAGCTAGGGGACTCTGGGGGCCACGACCTGGACCCAGCTGCAGCGTAACTTCCTCACCACTAGAGGCTCTGGTGAAAACCTGCTGGATCTTAGACTCCGCGCCCTGGAGAATCTTGGGCTCTAGCTCCCTGTGGATCCCTGTTGTGCTCCACAGGTTCCACTTTCCACAACCACCCAGTGTCCCATCCGCAGCAGTCAGCCATAGAGTTCACTCCCTTGTGGTGCACTCCTGACCCCCAATGGTGTGCATCTGTCATCTGGCCACAGGTGACCTGACACTCTGATTTGGATGTATTGTAAATACCCTCAAATTAAACCTGAGAGTGTGTACTTTCAGCCCATATCCATTATACAACTATAGCTTTAATATGTTTCGGTAAATACCTCAAAAAATTTAAATTGTGCCTGTGTCCAAATATATATGGACCTAACTGTATATTCAAGAAATAAAAATGATGTGGTCCATGGCACCATCAATAACTGTCCTCCATCCCAAATTTGGACAAAAAGAAGGAGAATTTTGGTCAGGGGACTTTGAATGAAGCCAATCACTATATCACTATATAGAGTAAGCACATAGGATATAAAACACAGTATTACTGGTATGAGTTTGTTACATAATGACCGACAAAAAGGAGGGTTTTTGTCATTCATTATGTAATAAACTCATACAAGTGCTTTATATCCTATGTGCTTAATCTATATAGTGATTGGCTTCATTCAAAGTCCCCCTGACCAAAATTCTCTTTCTTTCTAACTGCATATTCAATTACGACTTTTACATGCTGCATGCTCATTCCATGTCTGTGGCTGAAAAAAAACAAGCCACTAGCATTTTTATAAGAAGGTCTGTTATGACACGCTATCTATTCTCTCAGCACAGAGATCCTTTAGGATTTGCTCATACCTATGCAGATGCGAAGGTACGCACAGGTTTTTGCACGTTTGGGTGCGTTGCATTTAGGGAAGGTCATTCGTTTTAACACGCTGCCCTATGTGTGAAAAGTGCACCACACCAAAATGCTTGGTACTTTGTTACCATGCATTTTACACTGCAATTTCACATGCGCATTAGCAAGGTATGTTGGGGTACTATTAAGAATTAATGTGGGAACGCAAGAGATTTTGCCATTCCTGTATCACACAAATGTGAACCTATCATTAAAGAGGAATTTTTACAAAGGTGCTTTTTTTAAATAGGCTAGGTAATGGTGACAAGCAGTTCAGTAATAGTATGCCGTTATAAAACCACACTGTTGTCATTACATGCACTGTTTACTTAAATGGGCGTGTATCTTCATGATAACTGTGATCAACTGAAATATTTCACTCTGAAGACACCATGAACAGTTGAAAAACAGGTTTTGTAGGTTATGTAATATAGCACCATATTGCTTTACACTTGAAGTGGTTCTAAAGCATTACTTGCATTAAGGTAAAAAATGTTTAGGTTACTGACTGGCGGGATATGTTGGAGGCACCTATCTCGGTGAAGGAAATTGCTGCAGCCATTTCACAAATGCCTGCTCATAAGACCCCTGGGCTAGATGGTTTCCCGACCGAATAGTATAAACAATTTAAAGACCTTTTGTGCCCCCTCCTTTTGCGGACATATAACACAGCTCTAGAGGCCGGAGTCCTTCCCCCAACGATGCGGGAGGCTCTGATTTTGCTTATTTTAAAACCCTGTAAGGACCCACTTAAATGCGAATCTTACCGTCCCATTTCTCTCATCAATGTGGACGTTAAGATTCTGGACAAGATTTTAGCTAAACGCCTAAATGATGTAGTAACGTCCCTAGTTCACAGTGATCAATGGGGCTTTATTCCCGGCAGGTCCACCAGAATGAATATTCGCAGGCTGTCCCACAACCTACAGTATCCACACGACTGTCCTCCCACCCGTGCCATTGTGTCCTTGGACACATGCAAGGTGTTCGATAGTGTGAAATGGCCAAAACAGGAAAAGGATTTTTCTGGATAGCAGCACTCCAAGATAAAAAGCCTTTATTTCAAAAGTCCAGGAATGCAAAGCATACACTGCACATCACGACACACTGATCAAAAATTAGCTGACATGTTTCACATCAATTGATGCTTACTCATAGCTATGAGTAAGCATCAATTGATGTGAAACATGTCAGCTAATTTTTGATCAGTGTGTCGTGATGTGCAGTGTATGCTTTGGATTCCTGGACTTTTGAAATAAAGGCTTTTTATCTTGGAGTGCTGCTATCCAGAAAAATCCTTTTCCTGTTTTGCTCATACTTGCATTGCTTGCACCCTTGGTTGCTGGGAGGAGGTCATTTGGAGGATATCTACATCTGAGCGGCTCCCTTTCTCTGCTAGTGTGGAATGGCCATATCTTTTTCGGGTACTACAAATGTATGGCTTTGGCCCACGGGTGATAGCATGGGTAAAACTTCTTTACACTTCCCTGGTAGCTCGGGTGCGGGTCAACTCCTCTATCATTGAACCTTTTCTGATAACTAGGGGCACGCGACAAGGGTGCCCGTTGTCACCCCTCTTGTTTGCCCTGGCTATGGAGCCACTGGCAGTACGTATCCGGTCCTCCCCTTCCATCAGGGGTCTCCCAATTGCCACTACAGAAGAACGCATTTCACTATATGCGGATGACACATTGGTGTATCTGGCTGATACAGATGGGTCACTGCAGGCTTTATTGATGGAGATTACCGCCTTTGGTGATTATTCAGGCTTCCGGGTGAATTGGGATAAGTCCAGTCTTTTTCCTCTGGACGTGGCTGTGCCCCCCCCTAATTCACCCGGATTCCAAACTTCAGGTAGTGTCCTCCTTTAGGTACCTTGGGGCTGTGGTGCAAACCCCTTTATCTTCATATATCACCAATAACCTAGATCCCCTATTGATCCGCCTTCAGGAGCAGACCAAGCAGTGGATGGACTTGCCATTGGACCTCATGGGAAGGGCCAATGTTTTAAAAATGATTTACTTACCAAGATTTCTTTATATACTTGCTAACTCCCCCTGCAAGGTGCCTAAACTATCTTCAAATGCATAGACACAATATGCACGACTTTCCTGTGGAAAGCGGCTCCCCCAGGGTGGCACTTAAAACATTGAGATTACCGGCACACTTGGCGGGCCTGGCATTTCCAAATTTCTTCCTCTATTACATAGCATCCTAGTTGGTGCACATCCATGATTGGCTGTGTCCAGTCCCAGCAAATGCTTGTACCTCCACGGAGGGGGCTATAGCATCCTCTGAAGACTCTGCATAATATCATCTACAGAGGACGGGTCCCTGACCGCCCTGGAACCTCTCTATTGGCCACCTCTCTTTCATCTTTCCATTACATTGTCAAGAAGGTATCCACGCATACCTGGTCGCAGTCCCCTAACAACCCTCTGTGGTTCAACCCAAACCTGCAGGAACTGTACTCTTTTCCTGATCCCAATCGCTGGTACTCTAAGGGGGTCAAATACCTATGTCCCTTATACAACGCTCAGGGCTTTAAAACGTTATCCGACCGTATGTACGCTCCTTCGGACAAACTTTTTTGGTTTTCATCGGACAAACTTTTGGCCAACAAAAGTCTGATGGAGCAAAGTCTGACCGTGTGTACAGAAAACCATCGGACTTTTGTCCGATTGACAAAACAAATAATGTTAAAATCAACCAACAATAGCAGAAGTTGACCAAAGGGTGGCGGTAAAGAGCAGAAAAGAGCAGAAAAACCACGTGATGTTGGAAAAAGTTTTGGGAAAGTTTGCAGAAAAGTCCTGTGGTGTGTATGCTATGGGTGTTCCCGACCAACTCCGTTCGGACAAAAATCCACGGAAAAGTCAGATGGAAGTCCGACCGTTTGTACGAGGGTTTAGACTTTGACCTACCAAACTTATACTTATTTTACTATTACCAGCTTCGGCATGCTATGCAGGTCCAGTTTGGTTCCCTGAAAGACCCCACTGACCTGCCACCATTGGAAAAATTGCTCCGACAACCAGATCCCACTAAACTTATTTCCACTTATTACGCAACCCTGCTGACCGATTCTAACCCCAGATTCCATAGAGCTCAGGACAAATGGACCTCTATGGACATCTCCTTAGAGGCAGAGGACTGGTCAGAATTCAGTGATGCCTACAAAACTTCTGTCATTGCGTTCCGAGACCGAGTAATACAAGTTAAGATTTTCCACCAGACCCACCTTACTCCGGCGAGGTTGCATAGGATGGGTCTCCTGTCCTCGGCCGCTTGCTTCTGCGGCTGTGGCCAGGAGGCCGATTTCTTACACTGTTTTTGGTCATGCCCAATGATTCGGGACTTCTGGGGGGAGGTGGGTGCCTATCAACGCATGCCAAGAGACTGCTCCGTATACTATATTTTTATGCAAAAAACCATTCTACTGTCCTGAAAGGGTGCACAGACCTCTTTGAAAGTCCTTTGGTTGAAACTTATTAATGACTCCATCCCACTATGTAAGCTGAAATCCAGAAACGGACCAAAACCTTTCATAAAATTTGGGGTAGGTGGCTGGCTAGCCCACTTACTCTCTCTCAGCACTAACTGAAGTACACTTGTTTGACCAGTGGTAGACCGTGCCCTAAGGATCTCTAACATCTAGACTCCCACCTTTGCTGTGCCCGTATTGGTCTACATGCACAATTTCCCGGTGTGCTTACTGTATATCCTTTGTATTGATATCTCTTTATTTGTTTATATCTGAACATATTGCCTACCGTTTCGGACCAGTCTATCTGGTACGGTAATTGTGTTTTTTTTCTGTGCGTGTATTGTTTTTTTTTCTGTTTGTTAGTTTGTTGAAAAACTTCAATAAAAATATCTTTAAAAAAAAAAAAATGTTTAGGTATCAGTTTGTCCCCTCACACCCTTTTATACTTGAGCCCTCATGTGATCCAGCGGTGTGCCCATCTGTAGCGTCTCTTTGCCTTCTCCTCGCTCTAATAGGAACAAGCGGTGCATGCTAGTCCTGCAGCAGCACCGTGTCCCAGGAACTGGATGCTTGTGGGCTTCACATGCCCACAAGCAAAATGAAAACGTCCCGAACACAATCATCAAACTTTTTATAACAGATGAAACCGGTCATCGCGGGACAAATTTAACCGGACACGTGAGTGTTACCATGTCATGTAAAACACTTATGAATGGTTTAAAAAAAAAAAAAAAGTGGATTATAGTTGGAACTCCGCTTTAAGAACAAACCTAAAGTCTCTAACCCGTTCGTAAGTCGGGGACCCCCTGTACTTTATTGGGCAGTAAGAGTAATTAGAAAATAGCTTTTCAGCCAAAGTCACTGTAGTAGATAAATATCTACTAACTGGGAAGATATTATTGTATGATGGGTAAATGTGATATACTGTAAATATCTACCAATCAGACTTCAGCTTTCATTGGTGAATAATAGTTAAAAGCAATGTGCTTTTAAAAGGTGATATTTGAGAGGTTGGCATTGTTTTGGGCAAACACCGTCATCATGCTTCACTCATTTCTCTGCAAGCATTTAATGACCTACACTCATAAAGAAATGTATTAGACTTCTTGCCAAGGAAAGGGATATGTGTAGAGACTCTTAGCGATAGTGGATGAATGGGAGGAACTATATGCCTCTTGGAGAAAATAAATAAATATAATAATAATAAAAAAATATACTGTCATATCCCTAAATTGTTGTATTCCTTACAAAACTAACATTTATTTTAAATATTTTTTTCAGCATGTCTTCAAGCTAGAGCAAGAGGAGTACTTTAAGGAAGATATCCCTTGGAATCTCATAGACTTTTATGACAATCAGCCAGTCATTGACCTTATTGAAGCAAAGATGGGTATTTTAGAACTACTAGATGAAGAATGTCTGGTAGGTAGTTTTTTTTAACCACATAAAATGATTTATTTCCGATTCTGTTTTACTATATTAATTAGTGGTGCCCATGACTGATAGTTATTCTACATTGACCTATCACACTTTCATTATTTATAATTTATTGTAGTTGTAAATCCTTACATATATCCATTAAAGTGACTGGCCTAAGGTGGTACACAGAGGCCGAGATCTGACGTCACACACTGCACAGCATGAAGCAAGGAGCTGAGTGTAATCTGAGACCTGGGTGGAGGAAATAAACACACCCCGCTCTACACAGTCTCAAGTGAAAACATGCTCAGCTGAGACTGTCAATCATAGGCTGTGGGCTGGGGGGGGGGGGGCATCTCCCTGCATTGTCTAGTATGGGTATAGACTATAATAAGGGCCTCATGCAGATAGCAGAGGATTAAGAGAGGTGACAAAAATCACACTGGGTGCTTTGGATTGAGGCAAGTATACAATATAGAAGGATATGCTTTTACACATTTTTAATTTCAGAGGTTTATGAGGCACCAGTGGAGCATAATGCTTCACATTGACACCAACAGTGGGGCGTATTTCCTCTCACTGACACCAACAGTGATGCACTGTTCCTCCCCCTGACACCAACGATGAGGCAGTATTCCTCCCTTTGACACCAACAGTGGGGCATGATTCCTACCATTGACATCCAACAGTGGTGCACTACTCCTCCCACTGACACCAACAATAGAGCACTATTCCTCCCACTGACACCAACAATAGAGCACTATTCCTTCCACTGACACCAACAATAGAGCACTATTCCTCCCACTGACACCAACAATAGAGCACTATTCCTCCCACTGACCCCAACAATAGAGCACTATTCCTTCCACTGACACCAACAATAGAGCACTATTCCTCCCACTGACACCAACAATAGAGCACTATTCCTCTCTCTTTCACCAACACTAGAGCACTGTTCCTCTCTCTTTCACCAACAATAAAGCACAATTCCTCCCACTGTCACCAACAATGGGACACTATTCCTCCCACTGTCACCAACAATGGGGCACTATTCCTCTCACTGTCACCAACAATGGGGCACTATTCCTCTCTCTTACACCAACAATAGAGCACTATTCCTCCCACTGTCACCAACAATGGAGCACTATTCCTCCCACTGACACCAACAATGGGGCACTATTCCTCTTTTTTACACCCACAGTAGAGCACTTTTCCTCCCACTGATTCCAACAATAGCGCACTTTTCCTCCTCAAACTGACCACATGTGCTATGTCATTTTTTTACTCCCACTGACCACCAAGCCTGAAGCTTTGTTTACTCCTGTTGACACCTAGGCATTTTCTCTCCCGGTTGCCACAGTCTGAAGGAAAGTAAACTGTAGTGTATGTAGAAAGTTTGAAGACCCCTGCTCTAGGCAGTACCCTGTAGAAGTGTATATCTTGTTATGGGATACTTTCCTGTAAAGGCAGAAGAGTGGGACGTCTTTAGGGTTGACTTTTGTAAAAATGTGAATTTCCCCACCCTGGACCTAGCATTTGGCACTCCTGAGGTACCCTGCAGCAATGCTTCGAATTGGAAAGCTCAGATCGGCACCTGGTGCTTAGCATGTGAATGGTAGTGACACCTTTCCTTGAAGGCGCAGCAATTTTTGTTGATTCTTTTGTTTTCTCTTGTGGCAGATTGTTACTCCATCTAGTAGATTTTAGCTACATTTATTGCACTGTATTTAACAGCTACCACATGGTACAGATGAAAACTGGCTACAAAAGCTATACAACAACTACATTAATAAGAATCCCTTGTTTGAAAAACCAAGAATGTCCAACAGATCATTCACCATTCAGCACTTTGCAGATAAGGTAAGCTAATACAATAGGCACCTAAAAAGAAGATATGCCTACATGTAATTCAAGGGCTTTAGAGAACTAAATGCATTTAAAGATTTTAGATGTGCTGTACAAAGTTTCCAGCCTCGCCACAGGGAGGAAATGTATCAAAATTAGATTATATTTGCTAAACAGACCGTTTGCATTATCTGTTTAATTTCCTTTCTGACATAAGTCCCTATAAATTAAAAAAGAAGTGAAGTTCAATTGGTTATTGTCATGCAGGTGTTTTTTCTTTATCGTACACCACGGGACACAGAGCCAGTCATTACATAATGGGTTAAGGGTCACCAGCGGTGATTGGACACTGGCACAACCAATGGAAGACAGTTCCCCTCCATATAACCCCTCCCATCAGGGAAGTACCTCAGTTTTTTCGCCAGTGTCGAAAGGTGTTGGACGCGTTAGGAGGTGCTAAAGGAAAGCTCTACCAAAGGGACCCTCTGGGGGTAAAAGAGCTATGCTTTCGGATCCATCCAAGACGCCTACAAATGAGCTGAATCTGGATGGGATCCGGGCCTCATCCATGAGGCGTCGCCTGTAATGTCTCTCTTCGGAGGACTGGGCTCTAAGATCCAGCACTTTCGCTATTTCGCTATAAAGTCCTGGTAAGAGTCTTGTACAAGGCCCAGGGGAGAGGTATCCTTTAAATAGGAACCCATATCCCTGAAGGTTGGCACACATAGCCCACCGTGAAGGGTGAAGTTTGGTATCTGTCTGAAAACTTTCAGCAGAAAAACCTGCGGCGTGGAAAGGTAAGATTAGAAGGTCCATAAAAAAAAAATAAGTTGGGACCTTTTTTTCAAGAAGTGGATGTCTTCTTTTTTTCCACCACTGGGGGGAGTAAAGAGCTGAATATACTCACCTCACTCTGTTCAGTGTCGGCTTTGGCGAAGTACACTGCTCGTCACCTCCGCTGCTGAGCTTGCTTGAGCACCCCGCTCCTCCTTTCGGTGGCCGATACAGACACCTGCAGATGCAGGTAAGTGGGGACAGGGGCTGATGAGAGTCCTCTCTCACTATGGCCACCACCATAGCGCTAAAGGCCGCGCGCGCGCGGGAGCGCGCTTTATCGGAGGGGGGGGGGGGCCGAAGGCGTGCGCGGGCACGTGGCGCGCGCAGGCACAGAAACGGCGCCAAATTTAAAAGACTGTCAGTGTAAAAAGCACTGCAGCAGCAAGCAAGCTCGTTAGTTCTCTTGTTCCTGGCAGAGAAACACAGCAGCTATACAGGGACGTAAGACTCCATGTGGTTGGATTGGGTACTTCCTAGAAGACATCCATGTTATGCATAGTTATGTGTTAAAAGTTGCATACTTAATGTATTTGCTAAACTGAACACGGTAGTATATGCATTTAGGTACCTTGTATTTTGTCTAAACAGTAAGTCTTCCAGGGGAAGTAATGCGGACAAAAAGAGATAAAAGAGCACCGCCGCCTGAGACAGGGGGCTCTAGCTGTGCTGACTCGGTACCTTCCTCTCCTGTGTTGCCAAAAGCACCTGTACAGGATGAGCCATTACCTCTGTCAGGTATGGCGGCTTCCCCAGTGAAGCCTGGGCCTGCATATGTCACTGAGGACACTTTATCAGCTGCCCTAAATAATCTGGAGGAGAAAATTGCTACTTTAATCGCTAAATCCTCTAAAAAGGACAATAAGCGAAGCAGATCTCCTCCAGTATTGGACCTCCCTTCAGAAGTACCTGAGGAGGAGGAGGATGAGGAGGAGGCTACATCAGCAGAGGATGAGGAGTCAGACGGATCAGGGATATCGGATGAGCCTTTTTCGGTATCCCAGATTTTAAAGTCACAGGTGCAATGCTATGCAGGAGCCGTGCGAGCTGCATTTAGGTTACCCTCTTTGGAGGTAACAGAATCACCTGTCTCCTCCCTAGGATCATTAAGATCCCTGCAAGGTGCATGCTCCTTCCCGGTTCATCCGTTACTAGAGGATCTATTGTACGCAGACTGGCAACATCCAGATAAGCGTTTTTCACCTCCAAAAAAGTTTAACATTCTTTATCCTATGGAGGAAATTTTTTTAAAGAAATGGAGCCTGCCTACGGTAGATGCGGCTATTTCTTGTGTAAATAAAAACCTGACATGTCCAGTGGATAATGTACAAGTGTTTAAAGATCCTTCTGAGAAGAAGTTGGAATCCTTACTGAAATCCTCCTTCCTTTTGGCCGGCTCGATTATCCAACCTGCAGTAGCAGCAGTCGGTATGTGTCAGGTCGTCAGCCAACAGGTAAAGCAGGGGCTGAAGGAGCTGCCTTCAGAGCAGGCTAAAAATTGGGAGAATTTGCCTAAAGCCTTATGCTTCACAGTGGATGCCATGAGAGGAGTACTTTGGCTTAAGCATTGGTCAGCGGAAGCCCCATGCAAAAAGTTGTTGGCAAGTTTCCCGTTCCATGGCGAACGCCTTTTTGGGGAAGATTTAGAAAGATATATCCAAAAGATATCAAGTGGTAAAACGACACTTTTACCTGAGAGAAAGAAAAACAAGAGACCTTGTTTTAAACACACTCTCTCCCCAGCTCCCGGGAAATCTGACTCCAGCCAGTGGCGACGGCCTTTTCAGCCGCCCAAAAAAGCCAAAGAACAGGCTCAGAAGAACAAGAAGCCGTGGGGTTCAAGAGCTAATAAGCAAGCCCCCAAAACCTCTCATTGAAGGGGCGCCCCCGCTCCGCCGAGTGGGGGGAAGGCTTCGTCAGTTCTCAGCGACTTGGCGGACAGAAACCCAGGACAAATGGGTGGTATCCACAATATCCTCAGGGTACAGACTGGAATTTCGAGAGATCCCATCTTCTCAATTCCGAAGTTCAAGACTCTCCAAGGATCCACAAAAAAGAGGATCCTTCTTCAAAGGTTTGAATCACTTAATAGCTCAAGGTGTGGTTACAGAGGTACCCCAAAAGGAGCAAGGTTCAGGTTTTTACTCAAACCTCTTTGTGATTCCAAAACCGAACGGAGAAGTCAGACCCATCCTGGATCTAAAAAATCTAAAACAGTTTCTGAACGTTCGCCATTTTCGAATGGAAACGATTCGATCCGTGGTCGCTACTTTAAAAGGCGGAGAATTCATTGCGTCCATAGATATCAAAGACGCATATCTACACATACCAATCCTCCCCGCTCACCAAAGATTCCTAAGGTTTGCGGTAGAAGATCGCCACTTTCAATTTGTGGCCCTGCCATTTGGTGTAGCCACCGCGCCCAGAGTATTCACAAAGGTGCTAGCTCCTATGTTAGCAAACCTGAGAACACGGGGCATTGCGGTAACAGCCTATCTAGACGATCTACTATTAATAGATCAGTCAAAGGAGGGATTGGATCACGCTGTAGACACTACAGTAGGATGCCTGGAGCATTTAGGATGGATTATAAACTTACAAAAATCCTCTCTCCAGGCCCAAAGAAGGATAGTGTACCTGGGCATGATCATAGATACAGCCCAAAACAGGGTATACCTGCCAGGCATCACGCCTTACACTCCAGCTGGTACAGAGCCAAAGATACAGTCTCTGAAAGACCTGATCCACAAGGTCAAAGCAAACAAGAGGCCGTCTATTCGCCTTTGCATGAGACTATTGGGAAAGATGGTAGCCTCCTTCGAGGCGGTCCCTTACGCCCAGTTTCATTCGAGACTACTTCAAGGCAATATTTTAGCCTCCTGGAACAGAAAGAGCCAAGCTCTGGATATACCCATGCGCCTGTCCTCACAAGTACGCCACAGCTTCAATTGGTGGCTAGAAGCCAAGAATTTACGGAAGGGAAAGTGCTTCCTCCCAGCAGCCTGGAAGGTGGTGTCTACGGATGCCAGCCTATCGGGCTGGGGTGCAGTATTCGAGGAGGCTTCTACCCAGGGAACCTGGGCCAAGACTCAGGGGATCCTGCCCATCAACGTGCTAGAGATCCGTGCAGTATATCTAGCCCTCAAAACCTGGACATACAGGTTACAGGGCTACCCAGTTCGGGTTCAATCCGACAATGCTACGGCAGTAGCTTACATCAATCACCAAGGAGGCACCCACAGTCGGGCAGCCCAAAGAGAGGTGAACCGGATCTTGGCATGGGCAGAAGAGCATGTACCTTGCATCTCTGCAATCTTCATTCCAGGGATAGAAAACTGGCAAGCAGACTACCTGAGTCGTCAGCAGCTGCTACCAGGAGAGTGGTCTCTTCACCCAGAGATCTTTCAGGCCATATGTCTGAGATGGGGAAACCCAGATGTAGACCTGCTAGCTTCCAGGTTCAACAAGAAATTGGACAACTTTGTGTCCAGAACGAGAGATCCTCTAGCCTACGGGACAGACGCTCTAATAACTCCATGGAATCAGTTCTCACTGATCTATGCATTCCCTCCGATCCCTCTTCTACAAAGACTGCTTCGCAGGATCAAGGAGGAGGGAATACCAGTAATCCTAGTGGCCCCAAACTGGCCCAGGAGGCCTTGGTACGCCGAGATCGTAAAAATGGCGATAGGAAGGCCCTGGAAGCTTCCACTTCGACACGACCTGTTGTCACAGGGTCCAGTATTCCACCCTTCCTTACAAAGGCTAAATTTGACGGCCTGGCTGCTGAGACCCACATTTTGAAAAAGAGAGGGGTCTCTGGCCTGGCTCTTTCTACGCTCATTAATGCTAGAAAGCCAGCCTCCAGACTCATCTATCATAGAGTCTGGAAAGCATACGTTTCCTGGTGTGAATCCAGAAGTTGGAATCCTCTGAAATATGAAATAAGTAGGATTCTTGCTTTTTGCCAGTTAGGAGTGGATATGAAATTAGCCCTTAGCACCATCAAAGGGCAAATATCGGCTCTATCAGTCTTCTTTCAGAGACCATTGGCATCTCACTCCCTAGTTCGGACATTCATTCAGGGGGTACTGAGGATAAATCCTCCAGTCAGGTCTCCCTTGTGTCAATGGGATTTGAATTTGGTATTGTCAGTGTTGCAAAAGCAACCTTTTGAACCTATTCGCCATATTCCTTTAATTATATTAAGTAGGAAATTGGCCTTTCTGATTGCTATAGCTTCTGCTAGGAGAGTATCAGAGCTAGCAGCTCTTTCTTGTAAAGAGCCTTATCTAATTTGTCACAAGGACAAGATCGTACTACGACCCCATCCGGCTTTTCTGCCTAAGGTGGTGTCGGCTTTTCACTTGAATCAAGACATTGTTCTGCCTTCCTTTTTTCCAAACCCGCGGACGGCGGGGGAAAAATTATTACACTCTCTAGATCTAGTGAGAGCGGTAAGGGTGTATCTGCAAGCAACCGCTCAGATACGTAAAACAGATGTTTTGTTTATTTTACCAGATGGTCCCAAGAAGGGCCAAGCGGTATCAAAATCCACCATTTCCAGGTGGATTAGACAAGTAATTGTTCAAGCTTATGGTTTAAAGAACAGGACTCCTCCTTTTCCTGTTAAGGCGCACTCTACCAGGGCGATAAGTGCTTCATGGGCAGTGCACCACCAGGCTTCGATGGCTCAGATCTGTAAGGCTGCAACTTGGTCCTCAGTCCATACATTTTCCAAATTCTATCAAATAGATGTGAAAGGACATGAGGATTCCGCCTTCGGGCGAAGTGTGCTGCAGGAAGCAGTATAGGGCTTCTGGTCCGCAAGCGGTCGGTTTGATCTGTGTCTCCCCCCCTTCATATGAGCATTGCTCTGGGACGTCCCATTATGTAATGACTGGCTCTGTGTCCCGTGGTGTACGATAAAGAAAATAGGATTTTTATAACAGCTTACCTGTAAAATCCTTTTCTTGGAGTACACCACGGGACACAGAGGTCCCACCCTTCTTATGGGAACCTTACTGCTTTGCTACAAAACTGAGGTACTTCCCTGATGGGAGGGGTTATATGGAGGGGAACTGTCTTCCATTGGTTGTGCCAGTGTCCAATCACCGCTGGTGACCCTTAACCCATTATGTAATGACTGGCTCTGTGTCCCGTGGTGTACTCCAAGAAAAGGATTTTACAGGTAAGCTGTTATAAAAATCCTATTTTTTTTTCATAGGCCCTATGCATACCTGAGCGTTTTTTAGCTTGAAACGCCAAAACGCTCCATATTCAAAATCGAACGTTTTTCAATTGTGCCTATTCACACCTGAGCATAGGGGTTGATTTACTATAGGCAAATAGACTGTGGACTTTGCAAACTGCAAGTGCAGTTGCTCTATAGCTTAGTAAATGAGATAAAACTTCACTTTGCCATAAATAACCAATCACATGCAAGCAAAATAAAAAAAAAAAACTGTATTTTTGCTTCCACATGATTGGATGATCAAAGTCAGCAGAGCTTCTTCTCATTTACTAAGCTCTGGAGCAACTGCACTGTCTATTTACCTTTAGTAAATCAACCCAGTAGTGTCATTTGAAGCTTGAAGCGCAAAAGAGTACATAAGCTTCTTTGGAGCTACAAGTTTCAAGCGTCTTTGGTCCCCAAAATACTTCAATGGGAACAAAGGAACGCAAAATGTTCTTATCACATGTTTTTATTTCCTAGTAGCTAGATTTCCATTGGGTAATAATAATTTTAAAAACTGTCCAAGCCTCAGGCACCTGCAAAAGCTAGCAAAATGCCCATACGACCACTCAAAAAAAATTATTATTTCTTATAGCAGACCTATGATATAGAAAATGTAAGGCGTCCGGTGGGATCCCATGTTTATTTTCACCTCTAGGGATTTTCACCATGTACAGTGCACCCGGAAAATATTCACAGTGCTTTACTTATTCCATATTTTGTTATGTTACAGCCTTAAGCCGGCCATACACGGTTCGAATTTCGAAAATCGTATCAAAGAATTTTCGTATGAATTTCGCACCGTTAGTGGGCTGCAGCAACAGCCGATTTTCGTGCCGCAATCATATTTGAGGAGTCGGACATGTTGGAAATTTTTTGAAAAACAAATGATTTTCTAATCAATTGATGGGAGAATCATGCGAGAAATGTAAAAAGAAAAGAAAATTCCTGGAGAGAAAAGAATTTTCCCGGCCAAATTTCGAAAATCAATGGTGGCATCATCGGATCACAAAAAAAAAAAACTTTCTTATTTTGAAAAGAAAATTTGTTCGAAATTCGACCGTGTATTTATTTCAAAATTAATAAAATTGTTTATTTTCCTCAAAAATCTACAAACAATACCCCATAATGACAATGTGAAATAAGTTTGTTTGAAATCTTTGCAAATTTATTAAAAATAAAAAACGAAAAAAATCACATGTACATAAGTAGTCACAGCCTTTGCCATGACAATCAAAATTGAGCTCAGGTGCATCCTGTTTCCACTGTTTATCTTTGAGGCCGGGTTCACACTAGTGCGACACGACAGCCGTCCTTCTTTGGATCCGACTTTGCCCTGCGACATGAAGCCGACATATGTCTGACTTTCAATGAACGGGGATCCGACTTGGATCCCCGCCAATAGCAGGCACTGTGTTTGGTATGAATCTTGAGGGGGAACTCCACACCAAGTTTTTAGTTCCCCCTCCAAGAGCATACCAGGCCCTTAACCGGGCCCCGCTAGCAAAAGAGCTGGAAGAAGATAGCGGAGGCCCAGGAGAAGGAAGGAAGAACCAGGGAGAGCGGAGACGACACCGGAGACCCCCCGAAGATGGAAGAAGGCCCCGGGGCTGTGCAATAAATTACTTTAAAAAGCTGTGTGTGTTTTTTTTATTGCCATTTTTTTCCACCAGGTGAATGGGTAGGGGTACGATGTACCCCATACTCATTCACATAGGGTGGGGGGCCGGGATCTGGGTCCCCCTTATTAAAGGGGGCTCCCGGATTCCGATAAGCCCCCCGCCCGCAGACCCCGACAACCAACGGCCAGGGTTGTCGGGAAGAGGCCCTGTCCTCATCAACATGGGGGCAGTGTGCTTTGGGGTGGGGGGGCCGCAGGTCGCCCCCCTGCCCCAAAGCACCAAACCCCCCATGTTGAGGGCATGCGGCCTGGTACGGTTCAGGAGGGAGGGGGGCCGCTCTCTCGTCCCCCCCTTCCCCTGCGGCCTGCCAGGTTGCGTGCTCGGATAAGGGTCTGGTTTGGATTTTGGGGGAACCCCCACGCCGTTTTTTCGGCGTAGGGGTTCCCCTTAAAATCCACACCAGACCCAAGAACCTGGTATGCTCTTGGAGGGGAACCCATGCCGGTTTTTTATTTAAAATTTGGCCTGGAGTTCCCCTTCAAGAGCAGCAGAGCACAAGTCGCATGCCAAAGTCGGATCATGCAAGACTGCGGTCCGACTTTGATCCGACTTCAATGATAGTCAATGGGCTGAAGTCGGATCAAAGTCGGACCGAAGTAGTACAGGGAGCATTTTCAAAGTCGGACCGACATGTGTCGGACCAGTTAAGACGGCTCCCATAGGGAAACATTGATTTTCACACGTCATGCGACATGAGCTCCCAATGTCGGAGCGTTTGTCACCCCAGTGTGAACCCGGCCTGAGATGTTTCTACAACTTGATTGGAGTCCACCTGTGGTAAATTCAGTTGATTAATCACTTCAGACCCAGAAGGTTTTACACCCTTAATGACCAGGCCATTTTTTGTGATACAGCACTGCGTTACTTTAACTGACAATTGCGCAGTTGTGTGAGGCTGTACCCAAATAACATTGATGTCCTTTTTTCCCCACAAAAAGAGCTTTCTTTTGGTGGTATTTGATCACCTCTGCCATTTTTATTTTTTGCGCTATAAACAAAAAAAAAAAGAAAATTTTCAAAAAAATTAAAAATGTTTTACTTTCTGCTATAAAACATATCCAATAAAAAATGTAAAACATCTAATTTCTTCATGAATTTAGGCCAATGTGTATTCTGCTACATATATTTGGTAAAAAAATATCCCAATAAGCGTATATTGATTGGTTTGCGCAAAAATGTTATAACGTCTACAAAATAGGGGATAGATTTATAGCATTTTTATGTATTTATTTATTACTTGTAATGGCGGTGATCAGTTATTTTTAGCAGGATTGCGGCGGACAGATCGGACACCTAGCTGACACTTTTTTGGGAACCAGTGACATTATTACTGTAATCAGTGCTAAAAATATGCACTGACACTGTATAAATGACACTGGAATGGAAGGGGTTAACATCAGGAGCGATCAAAGGTTTAAGTGTATTCCCTAATTGAGCTTTCTTACTGTGGGGGGGGGGGGGGGGAGTGGGCTCACTGCTTGGACACTCTGATCCGTGCTCCTGATTAGCAGGAACACTAGATCAGTGTCCATGCCTGACAGCACGGCGATCTGCTTGTTTACATCGGCAGACCGCTATTCTGTGTCTGTGGGGAGCGATTGGGGTGGTCGGTGGACATTGCGGCTCCGGTAGCGCACACGTCCCCCCTAGTAGCTATTGAACAAAATCACGTACAGGTACGTGATTTTGCGCAATAGAGCCACCTTGGCACAGTATATGTACAACAGGCGATCTTTAAGTGGTTAAACATGATTTGGAAAGGCACACACCTGTCTATATAAGGTCCCACAGTTAAAAGTGCATGTCAGAGCACAAACCAAGTCATGAAGTCCAAGGAATTGTCTGTAGACCTCCGAGACAGGATTATATCAAGGCACAGATCTGGGGAAGAGTACAGAAACATTTCTGCAACATTTACGGTCCCAGTGAGCACAGTGGTCTCCATCATCCATAAATGTAAGAAGTTTGAAACCACCAGGACTCTTCCTAAAGCGGGCATCCAGGTCAAACTGAGCAATTGGGGGAGAAGGGCCTCAGTCGGGGAGGTGACCAAGAACCAGATGGTCACTCTGACAGCTCCAGCATTTCTCTGTGGAGAGTGGAGAACCTTCTAGAAGGACAACCATCTCTGCAGCACTCCACCAATCAGGCCTGTATGGTAGAGCCAGACGGAAGCCACTCCTCACTAAAAGGCACATGACAGCCCGTCTGTAGTTTGCCAAAAGGCACCTGAAAGACTCTCAGACCATGAGAAGCAAAATTCTCTGGTCTGATGAAACAAAGATTGAACTCCTTGCCCTGAATGGCAAGTGTCATCTCTGAAGGAAATCAGGTACTGCTCATCACCCGGCCATCATCATCCCTACAGTGAAGCATGGTGGTAGCAGCATCATGCTGTGGGGATGTTTTCCAGCAGCAGGAACTGGGAGACTAATCGGGATCGGGGGAAAGATGAATGCAGCAATGTACAGAGACATCCTTCATGAAAACCTGTTCCGAAGCGCTCTGGACCTCAGACTGGGGCGAAGGTTAATTTTCCAAAAGAACATCAACCCTAAGCACACAGCCAAGATAACAAAGGAGTGGCTACGGGACAACTCTGTAAATGTCTTTGAGTGGCCTAGTCAGAGCCCAGACTTGAACCCGATTGAACATCTCTGGAGAGATCTGAAAATGGCTGTGCACTGACGCTCACCACCCAACCTGATGGAGCTTGAGAGGTCCTGCAAAGAAGAATGGGAGAAACTGCCCAAAAATAGGTGTGCCAAGCTTGTAGCGTCCTACTCAAAAATACTTGAGGCTGTAATTGGTGCCAAAGGGGCTTCAACAAAGTATTGAGCAAAGGCTGTGAATATTTATGTACATGGGATTTTTTTTTTGCTTTTTATTTTTAAGAAATTTGCAGATTTCAAACAAACTTCTTTCACGTTGTCATTATGGGGTATCGTTTGTAGAATTTTGAGGAAAATAACAAATTTATTCCATTTTGGATTAAGGATGTAAAAAAACAAAATGTGGAAAAGGTGAAGTGCTGTAAATACTTTCCGGATGAACTGTATCACATACGCACTGTTGGAAGTGCAACATCATCTGCTATGCACTCCGAACTATAGATGGTGCTGTAGTGATATACTAGTATCTGTGTATTTACTGTGACAGCAGGAAGGTAAAGTCACCTGGTTGCATCCAGGGGGGTAGGTATATTTCTCCCAGATTCAGGCTTTATGCCGACTTATACAACTAGGGAGAGAGTTGATGAAGCCCAGCTGAGGCTAGTGGGCTCATGGATGATTCCTACCTCTAGGGAGAGTGCTGGGCGTCGTGCAGGCAGGGAGTTGATGAGACCAGCTGAAGCTTGTCAGCTCGTTTAAGGCCTCTATAAAAACTCCCAGCTTCATTAGGTGTTTGCTCATGCCTGGAACCAGACCTGTGTGGACTGTCTAGGGAGAGTGAACCCCTGTGCGGTGAGACAAAGCCTGTGTGGCTATTTGTTTGGACATTTACTAAACCAGGGACTTAGGGACTAGGACAGCACCAGGCTGATCCCAGTTGTTAGTTAGGAAACCTGCATGTTTAGTCAGAGGTCAAGCTGACCAGGGTTTATTTTGTTTATGTTTCTTTTTGCTTTGCTGTGTTTTTTGTCACTGTAAATAGAGAAATAAACCGCACCTTTTTGATCTTGAAAACCACAACCTCCGTCTGCTGGGCCTGTTTTTGTGTGGGGAGCCCATCCAGGGGATCACACACACCCGCTGCCGAGCTAACCCCCTCACAGTTGGTGGAGAACCAGTGGCAGTTTTTTTTTAAGCCAGCATGGAGGAGATACTGAAACAGCTGGCTCTAGCAAATGCCAATCAACAGCAGACAAATGCAGGTTTGCAAAAGAGCTTCGCAGCCCAGCAACAAGCCCAGCAGCAATCTGAGGCCCGCTTCATAGACCTGTTGCAGAAGCAAGAGCAGAGACTACAACAACAGATGGAAGCAGTAATGCAGCAACGTCCGCAGACCAGTGAGGAAAGCCGTCCCACTAATACCGCGTCCTTTGGGGTGAGTCGTTTATTGACAAAAATGACTGGAGAGGATGATCCAGAGGTATTTTTGACCACATTTGAAAGGACTGCTGAAAGAGAAAAGTGGCCTGAGGAGCAGTGGGCTGGACTGGTGGCTCCTCTGTTAACTGGTGAATCGCAGAAAGCTTACTATGACCTAGAGCCTGACCAAGCAAAAGACTATGTGATGCTAAAAGCTGAAATATTGGCAAGGCTGGGTG
Source organism: Rana muscosa (assembly GCA_029206835.1). Classification (NCBI taxonomy): domain Eukaryota; kingdom Metazoa; phylum Chordata; class Amphibia; order Anura; family Ranidae; genus Rana; species Rana muscosa. Next base: position 523,441,149 of record CM055118.1, on the reverse strand, counting down.
TCACCCTGGCTGTCCGGGCTCAGCGTGTGCATAACTGGACTTTCCAGCTTGGAAAACCCCCCAGGTCTCAAATGTATGATCTCATTCACCTGAGCAGGAAGTGGCTACAGCCAGAGACTTTGTCCGCACCGGAGATTGTGGAACGTGTTGTGATGGATCGTTTCTTGAGAACTCTTCCTACCGCCATTCAAAAGTGGGTAAGCCATGGAGACCCAGAAACGGCCGGTAAACTTGTGGATCGTGTAGAGAGATACTTGGCTGCAGAGAACCTGACGGCCTCTTCCAGAGACTCTCGGACTTTCCACCCTAAGACCAGACCATCCCCAGGGGCGGATAAGATGATTCCAAGGGGTGAGGGTGGAGAGAGTGAGAGGGTGGGAGCTCTGCCCAGGGTTTGGCGAGAACAGCCTGGGAAGTCAGGGGCTCAAGAGGCAGCCAAATGGATTGTTTGCTACCGTTGCCGGCAAGCGGGACATATTGCAGCAAATTGCCCGGTTGTGGAGGAACCCATGCAATGTGACTTTCTGACGGACAGACGTCAGTCGCTGTGTGCGACAGTCGCATGCACTGCCATTCGGGGAACTGAGAAACATTTATGCAAAATGTGTATTAATGGTAGAAATGTTGTGGTATTACTGGATTCAGGTAGCCTTGTGACCCTGATAAAGGCTGAATTAGTTAAAACAGAGGTCTCTGGGAATAGCAAGGTAGCTGTTATTTGTGTGCATGGGGACACCCGAGAGTATCCAGTGACTACAGTGTGTTTCAAGACCCCCAAAGGTACCCTCTCTCATCCAGTGGGGTTAGTATCTCAATTACCGCATGATGCCATCGCGGGAAGGGATTTTCCGAAGTTCTGGGAACTGTGGGATGATCCTGAGCCCCCCACTGGTGCCCCTATGTACCAGGAAGGTGATAGCCAGAACTCCTCTGAGAGTGGTGAGGACTCTCCAGAATTTCCCTTGTCAGTATTGGCAGGCGAGACTCAAGAAACTGGAGAGGCGCCCACCTCCTCAGACGAAAACCTACCGTCTGTGGAGTTTTCTGATCTTGAGGTTCACAGGGAAAATTTTGCCACAGAACAGTTAAAGGACCCCGCCCTAATAAAGGCACGGGAAAACGTAGTGGAAATAGATGGCGAGTTAGTGAACCCAGATAATACCTGCACTTACCCATACTTCAGCGTAGAGAAGGACCTACTGTATCGGGTGGCAAAAAGGGCAGAAGAAACCGTTGAGCAGCTTGTGGTGCCCAAACCTTACAGGAAGTTGGTGTTGGAGTTGGCCCATGGGCACATTCTTGGAGGTCATCTGGGGACAGAGAAAACCCGAGAGAGGGTATTACAGAGATTCTATTGGCCTGGGGTGATGAAGGACATAGAAAATTATTGTTCCTCCTGCCCTGTGTGTCAGAGGTCGGCCCCGATGCCACATTTCCGTAGCCCGCTGGTCCCTCTACCCATCATTGAGGTCCCGTTTGAGAGGATCGCAATGGATTTGGTAGGTCCTATAATCAAGTCCGCTAGGGGGCACCAGTACATATTAGTTATAATGGACTATGCCACCCGTTATCCAGAAGCGATCCCTCTCCGAAATACCTCGGCCAAAACCATAGCCAAAGAGCTATCTCTTGTTTTTAGCCGGGTGGGTATTTGTAAAGAACTGCTTACGGACCAAGGTACACCTTTTATGTCCCGGGTTATGAAAGAGCTGTGTAAATTCTTCAAAGTGACGCAATTGCGTACGTCTGTGTATCACCCCCAAACCGATGGGCTGGTTGAAAGATTCAACAAAACCCTAAAACAAATGTTGAAGAAAGTGGTGGATAGAGATGGAAAGGATTGGGACTGTCTACTTCCTTATTTGATGTTTGCTATTAGGGAGGTGCCCCAATCCTCTACGGGATTCTCCCCCTTTGAGTTACTGTATGGGAGACACCCAAGAGGGCTGTTGGATATTGCCAAGGAAACTTGGGAAAGTGAGAGTTCTCCCCACAGGAGTGTGATTGAGCATGTCGCCCTGATGCAAGATCGAATTGCACAGGTAATGCCCATCGTGAAGGAACATTTGGCCCAAGCGCAGTTGGCACAGCAGAGAGTGTACAACCGTGGAGCCAAGACCCGTACCTTTTCCCCGGGGGATAGGATATTGGTACTTGTCCCTACGGTTGAAAGTAAATTCCTTGCCAAATGGCAAGGCCCCTACGAGATAATGGAAAAAGTGAGCGAAGTGAATTACAAGGTCAGACAACCAGGAAGGCGAAAGCCCGAACAGATCTATCACGTTAATCTGTTGAAAGCCTGGAGGGATAGAGAGTCCCTAGTCGCAGAAACCTGGTCACCAGCTCAAACTGGTTGCGTGATTCCGGAGGTTGGAATAGCAGCCACCTTGTCACAACCCCAACAACAGGAGGTTAAGGAGTTTGTGCTTCGCAACAAGGAGGTGTTCTCTGAGCTGCCGGGACAAACATTTGGGGTAGAACATGATATTATTACCCCGCCCGGTGAAAGGGTGAAGTTAAAACCCTATCGGATCCCAGAGGCCCGACGGGAGGCAATACGGGAGGAAGTACAGAAAATGCTGAACTTAGGGGTGATAGAGGAGTCCCAAAGTGATTGGTCTAGTCCCATTGTGTTGGTGCCTAAACCGGATGGGAGCTGGCGATTTTGTAACGATTTTCGTCAGTTGAACAAAGTTACAAAATTTGACACCTACCCCATGCCACGTATAGATGAGTTGATCGACCGGCTGGGAACAGCCCGATACATGACGACTCTTGACCTCACAAAAGGGTATTGGCAAATTCCCCTGGCCAAGTCGGCCAAAGAGAAAACCGCATTTGTAACCCCAGACGGGGCGTTCCAATATAAGAGAATGCCGTTCGGGTTACAGAATGCGCCGGCCACATTCCAGCGGAAAATGGACCAGATACTGAGGCCCCATCGGAAGTATGCTGCGGCTTACCTGGATGACGTAATTGTCCATAGCACAGATTGGGCCTCACATCTGCCAAAAGTGCAAGCAGTCCTAGACTCTATCCGGGAAGCGGGGTTTACGGCTAACCCCAAGAAGTGTACCATTGGGCAGGAGGAGGCCAAATATCTTGGGTACACCATTGGCAGGGGAGTAATAAAACCCCAACTCAACAAAGTCGAGGCCATCCAGAGTTGGCCACGTCCCAACAGCAAGAAGCAGGTACGAGCCTTTCTGGGAATCGCGGGTTATTATCGGCGCTTCATTCCCCACTTTGCTTCTAAGGCTGTGCCCCTAACCAACCTGACGAAAGGGAAAGGGTCGGTCATGATTAAATGGACCCCCGAGGCTGAGGCAGCGTTCCAATTCTTGAAACAAGCCTTATGTAGCCAGCCAGTGTTGTACTCACCCGACTTCTCTAAAGACTTTGTCGTACAAAGTGATGCGTCAGATGTGGGGTTAGGAGCAGTATTGTCCCAGGTCTGGAACGGGGAAGAGCACCCAGTCATTTACCTCAGCAGGAAGTTGAAGTCCCATGAGGTAAATTACGCCACGGTTGAAAAGGAGTGTTTAGCGGTGAAGTGGGCTCTAGATTCCCTTCGGTACTATCTGCTAGGTAGGCACTTTGACATGGTTACGGATCACGCTCCGTTAAAGTGGATGGCTCAAAACAAGGAGACAAATAGAAGAGTAAATAGGTGGTTCCTGGCCCTACAGGAATTCAACTTCACAGTAAAGCATCGCCCTGGCGTTCAAATGGGGAATGTGGATGCTTTGTCTCGAGTACATGAATGCCTGATTGCTGGTGTTCCAACCCCAAGGTTAAAACAAGAGGGGGGGGTATGTGACAGCAGGAAGGTAAAGTCACCTGGTTGCATCCAGGGGGGGTAGGTATATTTCTCCCAGATTCAGGCTTTATGCCGACTTATACAACTAGGGAGAGAGTTGATGAAGCCCAGCTGAGGCTAGTGGGCTCATGGATGATTCCTACCTCTAGGGAGAGTGCTGGGCGTCGTGCAGGCAGGGAGTTGATGAGACCAGCTGAAGCTTGTCAGCTCGTTTAAGGCCTCTATAAAAACTCCCAGCTTCATTAGGTGTTTGCTCATGCCTGGAACCAGACCTGTGTGGACTGTCTAGGGAGAGTGAACCCCTGTGCGGTGAGACAAAGCCTGTGTGGCTATTTGTTTGGACATTTACTAAACCAGGGACTTAGGGACTAGGACAGCACCAGGCTGATCCCAGTTGTTAGTTAGGAAACCTGCATGTTTAGTCAGAGGTCAAGCTGACCAGGGTTTATTTTGTTTATGTTTCTTTTTGCTTTGCTGTGTTTTTTGTCACTGTAAATAGAGAAATAAACCGCACCTTTTTGATCTTGAAAACCACAACCTCCGTCTGCTGGGCCTGTTTTTGTGTGGGGAGCCCATCCAGGGGATCACACACACCCGCTGCCGAGCTAACCCCCTCACATTACATAAGCTTGTATATACTGCACATGAAGGAAGTATTTTTTTTTTCTATCTGTTCTCTCCTGTAATACTGTTTTCACACATGTGTTCTGTTTCCCTATCCAAATAAAGCTGAAATCTCCATTCCTCAAGATCTCAGTGCCTCATCTAATCACATAACCAACCTATACCGGAACAGCTAATATAAATAGGAGATCTGTGATTATATAACGATTGCTATAGTTTTATACAGGACTGCAAAATTACTGGTCTGGGAATATTGTTTTGTTTTATTACTATGTAGGTACAGTATTTGTGTATTTGACACTGTCAGTATTAGAAATAACAGTACAGATGTAAATGATTTCATCGTATGCTTTTGTGCATCATATTATATAATACTGTCTAAAGCTATGTGTTTGATCTGCACAGGTAGAATACCAATGCGATGGATTTTTGGAGAAAAATCGTGATACCGTATATGAAGTATTGATTGATCTGCTGAAAACTAGTAAGGTTTGTGTGATTCACTTCCTTGTTCTTTATGTATATTTGCATTGAGAAACTTGGAAAATATGAATTCATAGACACAGTTTTTAGGAACAATAGGAAGGTCTTGTACATACACTTCTGTGCAGGGAGGCTCCCGCTCAGTAGATGGTGCTGTAAGAAGCCTTCCAATGTGCAGAAGATTACAGTAAACTGATTACGGTGCAGGCGTTGGCTGCCTTTGACTTGTGCAGCCCCGATGGCCTGTGATTCAGTGTCCAGCATGTACTGTACCTGTTGTAGTTCTACTGGAGTCCTTGCTTATCATTCCTGATATAAAACATGGTAACATTGTGTACAGATCTGTATAAAAGTATCATATATGAAAGCCCATAAAGTATAACACCAAAAATATAACAAAAAAACAAAGACCAAACTAAGACAGTACGTAAGTTAGAGTTTAACTAAAGGCAAAACTTTATTTTTAGTTTGGGATAGAGTGGAGAGGGATTAGAACACCTGTCCGGTTTATATGGCTGTTTGTGCCCCTGTTAGAAAGATTCACCCTCTCTGTTTGTCATGCAAATGAAAGTGAAAGAAAATCTCACACTTTGGTTGTCTCCAGAACAGTGAGCCCTGGTTCCCACTGGTGCGATTGACATGCGATTTGACATGTCAAATCGCATGTCAAATCGGCGGCAATTGCCGGCAATGACACTGTCCTAAACGGTGCGAAGCCGCATATGCGGCGCTGCACCGATTTCAAAAAGTAGTTTCTGTACTACTTTTTGCGATTTCCACCCATGATTTACACTGACATCGGTGCAGAAACCTGCTGTGGGACAGGAGGAAGTGAAGGAAAAACTCCCCAATGGTCCTCTATTCCTCAATCAAACATGGAAAAAGGTTTTTCCTTCCTTTCTACTTTAAACGCATTGGGTCAATTTATTCAAGGAGTAGAAGCTGTTCACCAAGCAAAGTAAACATTCGCTTTGAAAAATGTATGTTCGCATTGCTTAGCAAAACTCTGTTCACTTTAACCACTTGCCGCCCGCCCTATAGCGGATTGAAAGTGATTTCAAAATCCTGACTGGACGTCATATGACGTCCTCTGGATTTTGAGCCGCTGCGCGCCCATCGTGGCGATCGTTGTTGCAGGGTGTCAGTCTGACACCCCGCAACACCGATCTAGGTAAAGAGTCTCTGACGGAGACTCTTTACCACGTGATCAGCCGTGTCCAATCACGGCTGATCACGATGTAAACAGGAAAAGCCGGTCATCGGCTTTTCCTCACTCGCGTCTGTCAGACGCGAGTAGAGGAGAGCCGATCGGCTGCTCCTCTGACAGGGGGGGTTTGTGCTGATCGATTATCAGCGCAGCCCCCCCGAGGATGCCCACACTGGACCACCAGGGATGCCACTGGACCACCAGGGATACCACCAGGGATGCCCACCACCAGGTATGCCTCCCTAGACCACCAGGGATGCCATTCTGTGCCCCTAATGGATTCCAATCAGTGCCCACAATGGATGCCAATCAGTGCCCACAATTGGCATCCATTAGTAACACATTACAGTACAGTGCCACCTATCAGTGCCCATCCATGCCACCTATCAGTGCCCATCCATGCCCATCCGTGCCACCTATCAGTGCCCATCCATACCGCCTATCAATGCCCATCCGTGCCGCCTATCGGTGCCCATCCGTGCCGCCTATCTGTGCCCATCCATGCCGCCTATCTGTGCCCATCCGTGCCACCTATCTGTGCCCATCCATGCCGCCTATCTGTGCCCATCCGTGCCGCCTACCGGTGCCCATCCATGCTGCCTATCGGTGCCCATCCGTGCCGCCTATCGGTGCCCATCCTTGCCGCCTCATTGGTGCCCATCAGTGCCACCTTATCAGTGCCTGTCAGTGCAGCCCCATCAGTGAAGGAGAAAACGTACTTATTTACAAAGTTTTGTAACTGAAACAAAAAAAATACGTTTTTTTTTCAAAATTTTCGGTCTTTTAAAAAAAAAATTTGCAGAAAAAAAAAATCACAGAGGTGATCAAATACCACCAAAATAAAGCTCTATTTGTGGGAACAAAATGATAAAAATTTAGTTTGGGTACAGTGTAGCACAACCGCGCAATTGTCATTCAAAATGCAACAGCGCAGAAAGCTGAAAATTGGTCTGGGCAGGAAGCTGTATAAGTGCCCAGTATGGAAGTGGTTAAATACCCAATCAAGTGCAGGATAAATAGAAAACAAGACTTTTTCTTGCTGTTGAACCATCCATAATAAACAGTGCTACTCCAGACTATTTAAGCCTCAGATGCCCTGCTCCTTTCTTCCACTGCGGCCACCCTGATGCCAGCACAGAGAACCCATCCCTTCTCACAACTGAAAGATGGTAATGAATGCGAGCCACCGATGATGACTCTTCCAAACACTTGTGCTCTAATAGGCATTTGGAAGAGTTGACATTGGTGTGTGGCTTTTTTTTTGTCCTGGAATATATAGTATATAAAGTGAGGAGAACGACAATAAAACCTGACAGAAGTTCACCCTTTTTTAAAACAGAGCTAAAACCTCTAAGTTCAGCATTTCTATCACTTTAGAAATATGTTTGGGTCAAGCAATGAATGCAAGGCTTTCTTTGATTGGCCAAAGTGTAGGGGCAGGCAGATGACATTACATTCTCCACCTCAGTCATTCTGAGGAAGCCTTGTATTCACTGATAAATATACAAAGCTTCCTATGAATGGCTGAGTAGTGCTGAGCCCGACTTGAGTTTGTTCTTGGAGCGGGATGGGAAGTCCCCATACCACTACTGGAACACAGCGCTGTATACTGTATGTATCTGTTACCACATACAGCTTATACAGTGCTGACAGCGGCCACTAGTATTAGTAAAGGAAATCGTTTGTTTGGGCTGACTTGGCCTAAACTAATTATTAATAGTAATTTCAAAGCTGGAGTTAGACTTTAAAGTTGGTGTTGGGCTTTAAATTACCGGCCCAGTGCATTAACTTTTAACACTGTTTATTAAAAAGCTAAATATGCAGACAAGGGGTGGGCAGGAGGGGAAGCTGCCCTGGGCGCAATGGTTTACTGTAGGGATGGGGGCGCCTTCCTTCTGTTACAAGGCTGACAGGAGTAGTGACAAGGGTGTGACTGCTTGGCATAGGATTCCCTAAGCTTGCACATCATGAATAGGGGGGGGGGGGGACGCAGTTTGGCATCTTTGCCCTGGGCGCTGAATGACCATGTCCCAGCACTGTATGCAGTTATATTCACAAACCAACATAAAGGTAAAATTTGTTACAAACATCTAAATGGAGAACAGCCAGGACCGCTATGCATGTGTCTTGTTTCACTGGGACTATGCTGCACTGGCCTACAGATACTGATGCATTTCGAGGGGTCCCTTTTTCATCAGAGCTCCCCCCTGAAAACGTGTCAGCGTCTGCAGTGCACCAAGGGACATGCATGGCGGTTCTGGTTGTTCTCCATTTTGATGTTTGTGATTGTAATGTGTTTGGTGAGTTTGCAAGGACAAGATACCTTCTAGCAAATGCTTCAAAAAGAGAACATAGGAATAAAAAATGAAACAAGGTTAAATTTATGTTACATTGAAGGTTTTGACGTGTTTTTATTTTCACAAATTCTTTGTGGTCATTATCCAAGGCTTGCTTTTTTTTCTCTTAACAATCCTAGTTTGAACTGTGTGCCAGCTTTTTTCAAGAGAATACACCCAGCACTCCACAGTATAGTGCTGCCATCAAGGTGAAGTCTGCACGGCCGGTGATAAAGTCAGCAAACAAAGAGCTCAGGATGACAGTTGGCAGCAAGGTACGGTCTATACAAAACACTCAACTGAATGCTGTAATGTTATCATTGTCACTTTTTACTTGCCCCGTAACTAAGTCACACGATCCGAAAATCGGACGACAGATCGTCTGACTTTTTTTGTTTAATAGTCGCAAGTAGAAATTGAATAGGTTACTAAAGTCACGAAAATTCTTGTACGACAGAAAAATAAATCGGAAGTGATGTCATGTGTTGATATAATGTATTTGTGTTGTATTTTCGGACAACAACTGTACTGACTAAACGAAAATCGTGCGATTAGGTATCGTACGAGGTAAATTTTCGTGCATGTCCGATAAAATAATATCGGATGAACTGTCGTGATCGGCTCACGGAGGCCCTGTACTAACGATCCGATTATCGTACGATTCTTCGTCAGACGACATTTTTCATACGATATTCGGATCATGTGTACGGGCCATTAAGTGGAGAACTTCGGAGTAAAAACATTATGTTTTATAATAACTTTACAACCAACGTAGGTAGACATACCTCAGTGAGGCTCATTTCGCACTCGCGGTGATGTTTACCACCACCCGGAAAACAGATTTGCAGTAGATCATTTTTCAGAGGATGGTGAAAGGAGGTGTTCAGGAGGCAATACTGGCTTACGATGCCTGTTTTTTTATTGCTGAATGGCAATTTTACATTGCGGGACCATGCCACAAATACGAGCCAATAGTTTGGCTCATTTTTAAGGATCAGACCTATTAACTTGCATGGAAGAGTTTGACAGGTGGTGCCACCTGTCAAACTCTGTACATAGGGTTAAAGCAGAACATAACTGCATCTGAGCACCACAAACTGAAAATGGTATTTAATTTATTTGTGATATTCAAAGCAAACTCACCCATACATCCATGTCTCTATGTTTGATCATGTTGAGAAATCACTTTGAAAAACCCCCCCCTAAATTTCTAGCCACAGCCATCTTGAGTAAGAGCAAGTGATTCATGTAGCATTTACTCCCTGGAATCCATCTGCCCTTAGCTCTGGCATGCAGACAGGAAGCTGTACTTAGCCGAAAAACTCCCTTCTCCAGATGAAAGAAGAAAATTGACGATGAACATACATGGGATGTATGACATCATTTTGACCTAAGCCAGCAACCAGGAAGGTGCTAAAGAAATGTAAAAAAGTTGAAAACAAGTAAATATAATATACGTTCCTATCTATTTACTAAGGCTAGCAGTATAAGGATTAAATATAGTTAATGTTGATTGAGAGAGTTTAGTTCTGCTTTAACCACTTTACCACTGCACTATAGCAGATTTACGGTTACAGCACGGCTCTCCAGTTCTGGGAGGGTATCCCTGGACGTCCTTCCAAGAATGTGCTTCCCGTGTACACCCTGGGGCACACATTGGGAAGTATCTGTGATTGCTCGTCCCTTGGACACAACGGATCACAGATCTGGGTAAAGGGCCAATCACATCGGCCCTGTACCATGTGATCAGCCGTGTCCAATCACAGTTGGTCACGTGTAAACAGTCTTGCCTGTTATCGGCTCGTCTTTCCCTCACACATAGACAGTGTGTGAGGAAAGGAGAGCTGATCTGACAGGGCACAGCGAGTACAACATTTACACTGTGCCCTGGTTAACAGTTTCACCTATCAGTGACCATAAGTGCAGCCTTGTCTGTGCTCATCAGCGAACATCAGTAAAGAAGAAAAATTACTTATTTGTAAAATGTTATGACAGAAACGAAGAAAAAGGTTGTTGTTTTTTTTACATTTTGGTCTTTTTTCATTTATTTAGCAAAAAAATAAAATCCCCAGTGGTGATAAAATACCACCAAAAAAAAAGCTCTAAAACATAAAATTAGTAAAACTATAAAACCTCGTACACACGGCCGAGAATCTTGTCAGGAAAAAACTTGTAGTTTTTCTTGACGAGATTCTTGGACAAGAAACTTGTCCCGGCCGAGTGTACACACACTTGATTCAAAGAACCCGCGGTTCTTTGAATGGAGCGAATGCGGTGACATCATCGACTACGACGAGCGTGCGCTCGTCATATTCGATGCCGTCGCCGCCATCTTGCTACACCCTACCTATGCCTAGGAAGCTACCGCGCATGCATCAAAGTCATTTCGAGCATGCGCGGGTTTCCACGGCGACAGGTAAGTGTACACACACTCGGGTTTCTCGTCGAGAAACAGGCCGACGAGAAACCCGACGAGAAAATGGAGAATCCTGACGAGAAAATAGAGAGCAGGTTCTCTATTTTTTGTCGTCGAGATTCTTGTCAGTTTTCTTGACGAGAAAACTGAAAGCCGCGTACACACGACCGATTTACTCGGCAAGAAAGCTCTGCCAGCAAGTTTCTTGCTGGTTCTTGCCGAGAAACTAGGTCGTGTGTATGAGGCTTAACAAGTGAAGCTTGTCGGTTACTAAAGCAGCACTAAGGCCCCTTTCACACTGGGGCGGGCAGGTGCGGTGGCGGTATAGCAGCGCGATTTGCAGCGCTGCTATACCGTCGTTCTTACCGCGGTATGCGGTCGCTAGGGGGGTGAATTTAACCCCCGCTAGCGGCCGAAAAAGGGTTAATACCGCCCGCAAACCGCGGCTATTGCCGCGGTTTGCGGGCGGTATTACCGCGGTGTCCTATTGATTTCAATGGGCACCCGCGGTAAAGGAGCGGTGAACACACCGCTCCTTTACCGCTGTAAAGAAGCGGCTAGCAGGACTTTTGGAGCGGTCCTGCTAGCGCACCGCTTCAGTGTGAAATCCTTCGGGCTTTCACATTGAAGGCTACAGGGCAGGAATTTTTCATGCAGTATAATAGCGCTATTATTAGCGCTAAACAGCATGAAGAACGCCCCAGTGTGAAAGGGGCCTTAGTGATCACACAATCACCATGACAGCTCTATCCTATGGAAGTCCATAAGAGATATAAAAGACCACTGTATAATTCAAATGGGTGGCAGGAGTGACAGTGTCCAAACGAAAAAGGAGGTGTTTGTAGAATTTAGTTAAGTCTCTACTGGCAACAGCTTCCACCATGTCCACAGCACCACAGTACTTCTCCCTTATGTCACCTACCCCTTAGGGGTTCCTACTCACCGAATAGTTGAATCAAGCAGTCACTGCAAACTTGGATCATTCATTCATCCTCCGCCTCTCACGCAGACTGGAATCACTGGATGCTTCTCCTGATGGTCTCAAGCCCTGTACACACGATAGGTTTGTCTGATGGACTTTTTTCATCGGACAAACCGATCGTGTATGGGCCCCATCGGTCTTTTTTCCATCCATGTTTAAAAATAGAACATGTTTTAAATTTATCCGATGGTTAAAAAACCGATAGCAAATTACTATCGTCTGTGGGGAACTCCATCGGATAAAAAACCCACGCATGCTCAGAATCAAGTCGACGCATGCTCAGAAGCATTGAACTTCATTTTTCTCGGCTCATCGGAGTGTTTTACGTCACCGCATTTGGAACGGTCGGATTTTTGACTGATGGTGTGTAGGCAAGACTGATGAAAGTCAGCTTCATCGGTTTTCCGATGGAAAAAATCCATCAGTTCAAAAATCATAGGAAATCCGATCGTGTGTACAGGGCTTCAGAGTGACAAAAAAACGGAGATAGTGTAGTCCCGCTTTCACCTTTGACTGCTTGATTCAACTATATCTCTTATGGACTTCCATAGGATAGAGTTGTCATGGTCATTGTGTGATCACCAAGCGATGCTTTAGTAACCGACAAGCTTCACTTGTTATAGTTTTACTAATTTTATGTTTTATAAATGTGCATTTGTATGCTTTGAAAGTGGCAGCTGAATTTTAAATGATATATGGCAACATTTGATCATTTGGTTTAATCTGTTATTAGTAGTCCATTGAGCCCATAGCACCAAGATAGTGAAGGAAGGCTGTGAACTTCACTACTTTTTGTAAAAAAAAAGATCTATCTATCTCAAAAAATGATAAAAATATAATTTGGGTACAGTGTTGCATGACCGCATAATTGCCATTCAAAATGTGACAGCGCTGAAAGTACCTGGCATGGAGTTGGTTAACATTGCCGTACCATGATGCAAGGAATCACGGCCATTGTAATATGTACTCATCTGATTGGCACCATGTCCACTTGTAGGTGGGCAGTAAAAAAACTGGATCAACCACCTGTTTTAATCACCAGTGTGATAGAAACCCTACCAGCATGATCTACCTATGTCATGGTAGCCATACAAAGCTCAAATTTAGCAGGAATCGCCTAAAAAATGAACTGTGGCTGGCCCTATCAGCACCACCTGTATTTACAAACTTCGACTGAAAAATGAAAGGAGCCAGGTGGAAAACATGTTGGCCAAACAGTGACTGCATCCAATCTGATGCAGTAACTGTTCAGGCATTCTGCCAGCCGCAGGTGTTGATGGCAGTCAAAATACAAAAACCAGCAGGGGATATTCCTCCATCCACGCTGTTTAGGGTGGATTGAGGAATCTATTGATTTCTCTCCTTCAGCCACTAATTTCAATTTCTCCAAAGCTGGATACACACACTATAATCTGCTTACACAATCTCCTTAAGATTTACCAACAAATATGGAGAGTGAAAGTCTACCCAATTGGATATAATCAGACTGTACAACTGGCTTTTGATTTACCGGAAACTATGAAGTGTGAGAGTCTGTAAATGTAATAGATTGTTTGGGTAGGTTGTTGGACTACCAAGTTATTGGTAATTACCGTGCCATGAAAAAGTATTCACATCCCTTGAAATTTTCCACATTTTGTCATGTTACAACCAAAAACGTAAATGTATTTTATTGGGATTTTTGCGATAGACCAACATAAAAGTGGCACATAATTGTGAAGTGGAAGGAAAATGATAAATGGTTTTCCAAAATGTTTACAAATAAATATGTGAAAAGTGTGGCGTGCATTTGTATTCAGCCCTCTTTACTCTGTTACCCCTAACTAAAATCTAGTGGAACCAATTGCCTTCAGAAGTCACCTAATTAGTAAATAGAGTCCATCTGTGTGAAATGTATTCTCAGTATAAATACAGCTGTTCTGTGAAGCCCTTAGAGGTTTGTTAGAGAACCTTAGTGAACAAACAGCATCATGAAGGTGAAGGAACACCCGACAGGTCAGGGGTAAAGTTTAAAGTAGGGTTAAGTTATAAAAAAATATCCCAAGCTTTGAACATCTCATGGAGCACTGTTCAATCCATCATCCAAAAATGGAAAAAGTATGGCACAACTGCAAACCTACCAAGACATGGCCGTCCACCTAAATTGACAGGCTGGGCAAGGAGAGCATTAATCAGAGAAGCAGCCAAGAGACCCATGGTAATTCTGGAGGAGCTTCAGAGATCCACAGCTCAGGTGGGAGAATCTGTCCACAGGACAACTATTAGTTGTGCACTCCACAAATCTGACCTTTATGGAAGAGTGGCAAGAAGAAAGCCATTGTTGAAAGAAAGCTATAAGGAGTCCCATTTGCAGTTTGCGAGAAGCCATATGGGGGACTCAGCAAATATGTGGAAGAAGGTGCTCTGGTCAGATGAAATTGAACTTTTTGGCCTAAAAGCAAAATGCTGTGTGCGGCAGAAAACTAACACTGCACATCACCCTGAACACACCATCCCCACCGTGAAACATGGTGGTGACAGCATCATGTTGTGGGAATGCTTTTCTTCAGCAGGGACAGGGAACCTGGTCAGAGTTGATAGTAAGATGAATGAAGCGAAATACAGGGCAATCTTGGAAGAAAACCGGACACACGTCGGATTTTCTGACAAATGTTCGATGGGAGCTTGTTGTCGGAAATTCCGACCGTGTGTAGGCTCCATCGGACATTTGCTATCAGAATTTTCAACAACAAAAATTTGAGAGCTGGTTCTCAAATTTTCCAACAACAAAACTTGTCCGAAATGCCTATTGAACTTAATTTTTCTCGGCTCGTCGTTCGTGTTGTACGTCACCGCGTTCTTGACGTTCGCAATTTCCGACAACATTTGTGTGACCGTGTGTATGCAAGACAAGTTTGAGCCAACATCCGTCAGAAAAAAAATCCACGGTTTTGTTGTCGGAATGTCCGATCGTCTGTACGCAGCATTAGAGTCTGCAAAAGACTTGAGACTGGGGCGGAGGTTCACCTTCCAGCAGGACAACGACCCTAAACATACAGCCAGAGCTACAATGGAATGGTTTAGATCAAAGCATATTCATGTGTTAAGCCTCGTACACACGGTCAGACTTCCATCTAACTTTTCAGTGGATTTTTGTCCGAACGGAGTTGGCCGGGCACACCCATAGCATACACACCACAGGACTTTTCTGCAAACTCTCCCAAAACTTTTTCCAACATCACATGGTTTTTCTGCTCTTTTCTGCTCTTTACCGCCACCCTTTGGTCAACTTCTGCTATTGTTGGTTGATTTTAACATTATTTGTTTTGTCCATCGGACAAAAGTCCGATGGCTTTCTGTACACACGGTCGGACTTTGCTCCATCGGAATTTTGTTGGCCAAAAGTTTGTCCGTTTGCAGACCGAACTTTAGTCCGATGAAAACAAAAAAAAAAGTTTGTCCGATGGAGCGTACACACGGTCGGATTGTTGGTCCAACTTGTTTAAAATGAAGTTTGTTGGCCAAAAGTCCGACCGTGTGTACGGGGCTTTAGAATGGTCCAGTCAAAGACTTACATCAAATTGAGAATCTGTTTCAAGACTTGAAAATTGCTGTTCACAGACGCTCTCCATTCAATCTAACAGAGCTTGATTTATATTGCAAAGAAGAATGGGCAACAATGTCACTCTCTAGATGTGCAAATCTGGTAGAGACATCCCCAAAAAGGCTTGCAGCTGTAATTGCTGGGAAAGGTGGTTCTACAAAGTATTGACTCAGGGGGGCTGAATATAAATGCACTTCACACTTTTCACATATTTATTTGTAAAAAGAATTATAAACCATTTATTATTTTCCTTCCACTTCACAATTATGTGCCACTTTTTTTTGGTCTATCACATAAAATCCCAATAAAATACATTTACGTTTTTGGTTGTAACATGACAAAAGGAGGAATATTTTGAGGGGTATGAATACTTTTTCATGGCATTGTATGTAGAATATTGTACAGAGATTGTATAGAAAGACTGTGATGTGTATGGTAAACTTTAGACCAGCCAAGGATGAATTCAATTTACTTTGGGTATGTTACTATGGGTTTTAATCTGCAGTAGACAACTTTTCAATTCATGAAAAGTTTTGTACCATGGATCTAATAAATTAACAGCATGCATTTCATATTATTGTTTTTTGCTTGTAAAAGTCAATCTGCTAAGATGTACTTAACAGTTATTTTCTTTTTGTTCACTGGCCATGCACATTTAAACAGAAGAAAGACAGAATATTTTTTTGTCTGCTTTTAACATTTGAAGTAGATTTAAGTTGCCCTTTTTTAAAAATAGAAAGTGGAACCGTCTCATATGGCTTCTTACAGTGAGAGCATAGTCTGGGTGCGCCCTCTGTTCTAGTCCAGGATTTATACTTTCTATTATGGCTTCCTCCATCAACACACTGGACCACCAAACCCAGAGATTTGCTCGCAGATAACCCCCTACTAACCCCTATCTGCGGCCACACCATGTGGAAGAAGACTTTTCTTATGAATTCTGTTTCTTTTCTCCTCTTTTATTCCTCTATTTGCATGCAGCAAGATACCCATTTTCCTCTTCATCAGGGGGTATATAGTTTTTTTGTACTCCATGTGAATTCCTTCTCACCATGAGTTCATTAGGGGACATAGCTGCCAGATGTGCTTTATTATTCTTACAGTTTTTTGTTCCTCCTCTATGTAGCGCCCACCCCATTTAGGGGTGCTATATACCCAAATTTAGGGGCTGGTCTGAGATAGTAGTTAGGCTCAGACCGTTCTCAATTTATAGGTTGTGCTGCTTTATTTCCAGGATGATATACTGGTGTGCAGTTCCCTGTGGCCTGTAGGTGGCACTGCCATAATGGGTCAGGGTTGAACCACTGGTATTATTGCTGTGCCTTTGGGTGTCCACTCTCGGCAGCTGTACAGTGGGCGTGGTCAACCTGCTGTGCATGCCGGGAGAGGATACATAAGGTCCAGACGCCGCCTGTAAGGGGTCTTCGGAGGAGGAGAGGAGTCGGAGTCCAAGTGCGTGGCGCATGGCCCTCCAGGCCATGGGGCCACATGTGCATCAGTCCCAGGAACCTTTAGTCCTGTGGCTGCATCTTCAACATTGGGCCCAGCACCTTTAGCTGGAGCCCACTTCTGGGAAGAGGAGTCCCAGGGTGTCCCTCGCGAGGGAGCCCGCTTCTAAGAAGAGGAGGCGGGGGAGGCCCTGTTTGACGGACCAGTGAGAGTTCACGGTGAAGGAAGGGGCCCGGTAACTTTCTGGAGGGATTCTTCTATCCACCAAGGGCCTAGTAATGTGCTGCTGCTGGCACCTGTCCTTATGTACCAGAAGCTGGAAGGTTCGGGGTCTGATAGATTCTGTGGCAGAGAGTCTCCCGATCGCATCTAGGAAAAGAACTTGATCAAACGTCCGAACATCACTTCGGCTGCTAGGATCCACTTTGTAGGAGACTATCCGGGTGAGCTAAACCTACTCAGGGATAGAGTAGTGATTGTGCTATCTATTGTGCCTGGACTAACCTCCCAAACCTTGCTGTCCTATCTCTTATCCACCCTTTCCTATCTGCTGAACATTGAGAAAATAAACTCAACGTTGGAGTTTTAAAGTGGTGTGGACATTGAAATTACTTGGGGGGAATACAGAGACTTGTCCCTATATCCTAGGAGATGAGAACCAACTGACGGAAAAACCTAGCTGTGGGACCCAAATACATAACACAGCTTAACCTCCTCAACCAGGAGGGTACGGGCATATAGTATGGTGTGCCTTTTTCCTGCAATTGAGCCAAAGCAAGGGAAAAGGGTCCGTGTGCTACATGTGGGGGCTCGAGTCCAGAATTCTGCAGCTATACCCCCCCCCCCCGAAGTTGGACTTTGTTTCCCGTGTGGTTCCACTGATGTGAGTAATGGAGGTACAGGCCTAAACTGTATTTCTCGCGGCGTAGTTCGTGGGCGTGTCTCAACAGGAAAAAGCCCACGAGTTGAGTGCAACAGGAAGAAGAAAGGGGAGGAGCCCCGACATATCGTGAGTTGCACGTGGTGACCTTGGCGTTTAGTGGACAGTGCGTGCTGGAAAAGTGAGTGTACAACATGTCTGCTGTTCCATGGAGTTCGGTGTCTGCTTCCACCATGGACGTTGCCTCACTAGCTGCCCCCTTGACAGATACTGGGATTCGGATGAAGCCTCTGGGCCGTTTTGCGCTATATATACGTACCGAGATGCTGAGGTCTTGGGGATGATCTGTCCCACGTGTCAGGGACTTGTGGGGCACCTCCGACCTACCAGGTGTGGAGAGTTTCTCTTCGAGTTGGAGCAGCCTACGAAAAAGCCCCGGGTCTATCGGGTGAATTGCTTAATGGGCACCACCACTCTAGAGGAGGAAACCTGCGTTTCCACAACCACCCCCACGCGCACCACTGTGACCGAGAGGGAAGTCAAGCTCGAGATTCCGGTTGCTGCGGAGCCGAAGACGGAGAAGGCGGCGGATGCTGCCTCTGTCGCTACTGAGACTTCCCTTCCACCTCCAAAGCGGATAGTGGGCTACGTGAAAGCCTCCCGCGGCTGCGGACGAGGTACACCCCAGCGCCTACCTGAACCGGAGCTCCAACCCGGAGGGACCTCCAGGAGATCCATGACAGGCCACGGTAAGGAGTCTGGGGCTATGTCAGTAAAGAGTTTGCCGGGGAAAGGGAAGAAGCTCAGTGTCCGTGCCATATGGAACGCTTGGGTGCCTGACCCGCGGGAACTTTTAAACGAAAAGGAGTCAATATTGACCAAAAACTACCTGCCGGCAGAGGAGTACGATACCTCCGATTTGGAGTCGTCTTCTGATGCGGGAGTCGATTTTGAGGTAGATTAACTTTTTGCCAGGAAGGGATGGGACAAAACCCTGTTGTCCGCACCCCGAAGCATGAAAGAGGGATCGCCCATGGATTCTGGGGAGACTGCACCCCTGGTGGAAGCCCCTGCATGTGAGGAAGGAGATGTTCCTGCACCTGTATTTCCAGCGCCGGCTGCTGTGGCTGAGCGTGCGCCACTGCGGGCCCCTTTACCAAAGCTTGAGGCAGTGAAAGTGCCCAGCCCCCCCGATGACATTGTTTTTTCAGGTGCAGGAGACCGTGCAACCCTTTCTCCCCCTTCTAGACTGCAACGGCTCTTTAACAAGAGAGTGGCTGTTGAGTATGGCTGGGAGTACCCCTATGTTCCCAGGGACTTGTTGTTTGAGGTTGAAGCCTATAGAGAGAGATGGTATGCGGACTTTGTGTGGAACCACCTAAAAGTGCCTAACGCCCGCAGATACTTTGAATGCTCTGCTAATATGACTGAACGGTTCAAGGGATGCAAACAAGAGCGGAGCGGAGCTATGGGCGACACATCCATGCGGATCGGGTGGTCGTTTGTAACAAGGAGCGAGAAGATTCTGTGTACTCCATGGAAACCTTTGATACAAAGTGGAAGCTCCTTGTTTTGCCCGATCCTCACTTCTATCTCTGAAAGACAAGACTTTGTTTTTTGTGTCCTCTGGAAGTTGTTCCGTTTGAAACTTAAGAACTTTGCCATTCACTGTTTGGAGTAATCTGCTCTACCAAGAGTCAGGAGAGCTGCTGTTTCTCTCCGCTTGCAGCTCCACAAGAGAACTGAACTTTTGGTGTAGAGATAGTTAGGTTCATCGGTGAGATCATCGTGCTCAAGATGGAAAAATGTATAGCAGTGTTACTTTACCATGTTAGGTAGTGTCAGTGCTATGACCGTCGCACTACCACCAGGTGGCGGTGATTTGCAGGACTTCTGTTTTTTTTTCTATGCATCTCCCTTGAGGAGCGTTATTCCATATACTAGGCCTAGTGTATGCAACCTTAGTTGAAGGGAATCATCTTTCCTCGGGAAGATGATTCACTTCATGTACATGTAGAGATTAGTAGGGGCTGCATCAGTGTGCATCAGTCCCATGCACCTTTAGTCCTGGGGCTGCATCTTCAGCATTGGGCCCAGCACCTTAAGCTGGAGCCTACTTCTGGGAAGAGGAGTCCCAGGGTGTCCCTCGCGAGGAAGCCCGCTTCTAAGAAGAGGAGGCCGGGGGAGGACCTTTCTGACGGACCGGTGAGAGTTCACGGTGATGGAAGGGGCCCGGTAACTTTCTGGAGGGATTCTTCTATCCACCAAGGGCCTAGTAATGTGCTGCTGCTGGCACCTGTCCTTATGTACCAGAAGCTGGGAGGTTCAGGGTCTGATAGATTCTGTGGCAGAGAGTCTCCTGATCGCATCTAGGAAAAGAACTTGATCAAACGTCCGAGCATCACTTCGGCTGCTAGGATCCACTTTGCAGGAGACTATCCGGGTGAGCTAAACCTACTCAGGGATAGAGTAGTGATTGTGCTATCTATTGTGCCTTGACTAACCTCCCAAACCTTGCTGTCCTATCTCTTATCCACCCTCTCCTATCTGCTGAACATTGAGAAAATAAAAACAACGTTGGAGTTTAGAGAGGTGTGGACATTGGAATTACTTGGGGGGGGAATACAGAAACTTGTCCCTATATCCTAGGAGATGAGAACCAACTGATGGAAAAACCTAGCTGTGGGACCCAAATACATAACACCGCTTAACCTCCTCAACCAGGAGGGTACGGGCATATAGTACGGTGTGCCTTTTTCCTGCAATTGAGCCAAAGCAAGGGAAAAGGGTCCGTGTGCTACACGGGTAACTCATTTACATATATGATATGACCATAGGATCTAGTGCCTGGAGGAAGGTATAGTCTAGGTCAGGGGACTAGTTTACTATCCTTCAGACTTTAGGTGGGCTGGATTGTGGCCAGTTGGCATAGAAAATGTCCCAGCATCGGTGAAAGTAAACAATGCCTAAGTGTTGGTGGTCAGTGAGAATTAAAAATTACAGTCTGTAGTCAGTAAAATCAGAAATATTGCCCCATCATTGATATCAATGGGAGACATAGTCCCCTATATCAGTAGTAGTAATAAGGACTGTATAAAGGCAAATAGAGGGCTGCATCTGACCCAAGGGCTTCAGTTTGGAGACCACTGGTCTAGATGAAGCAAATTTTTCTGGCCGAGGTCCGAATCACAAGTCTGTGCCATGAAAGATTGTACATGTCTTCTTTCCTTTTTTTGTCGCGTTTCCTCCACACACTCTGGTATTACTCTGTAGTTGTAAATGTCCTCAAATGTGTTCCCCCTTACATCAGGTGCCCCTACCAGAGTAATTCATTACATTATTGGATGCCCAAATCAGACTAACCCCATAAATCGGTTGCCACCATCAGAGTACCCCTTTATATCAGGTGTCTGCATCAGAGTGCCCCTTTATATCAGGTGTTCGCATCAGAGTGCCCCTTTACATCAGGTATTCCCATCAGAGTGCCCACTTACATCAGGTTTCTTCAGCAGAAGGCCCCCTTACATCTGGTGTCTCCCATCAGTTTGCCCCCTTATTTTAGGTGCTGTCATCAGTGTACCCTTTACATCAGGTGTGCCCATCATAAGAGTGCCCCCTTACATCAGGTATTCCCATCAGAGTGCCCACTTACATCTGGTTTCTTCAACAGAAGGCCCCCTTACATCTGGTGTCTCCCATCAGTGTGCCCCCTTACATTAGGTGCTGTCATCAGAGTGCCCCCTTACATCAGGTGTCCCCATCAGTGTGCCGCTTTACATCAGGTGTCCCAATCACATTGCCACCTAACATCAGGTGTCCCCATTACAGTGCCACCTTACATCAGGCTTTCCCATCAGAGTGCCCACTTACATCAGGTGTCCCCATCACATCAGGTGTCCCCTTCAGAGTTCCCCCTTAACATAATATTTGCCCATCAGTGTGCCCCCTTAACATTAAATGTGTCCATCAGCATGCCCCTTATTCTATGTCAAGGGGCACTATGATGGGTACATTTATGTTAAGGGGCATGCTAATGGACACATTTTGTTGTGCCCATCAGAGTGCCCCTCAACATAAAATGTGCCCATCAGAGTGCCCCTTAACATAAAATGTGCCCATCAGAATGCCCCTTAACATAAAATGTGCCCATCAGAATGCCCCTTAACATAAAATGTGCCCATCAGATTGCCCCTTAACATGAAATAAGAGGCATGCTCATGGTGTCATTTTATGTTAAGGGGCACTCTGATAGCCATATTTTGTTAAGGGACACTCTGATGGGCACATTTTATGTTAAGGGGCACTCTGATGGGCACAGCAAAATGTGCCCATGAGTGTGCCACTAACAAAATAGGCCCATCAGTGATCCCCTTAACAAAAAATGTGCCCCATATACCTTGATGGCAGGAGTCTGCACATGTGGCAAGCTGCAGGGTTCGGAAGCTGGGAGGTATCATACCTCGCAAGGAGTAAGAAGCGAGCAGCAGAGGGACGGGGCGCGCACGCGACATCATGCCCCAACTCGCTGCCTGTCCGGGAGTATGAGCCGGGGGTGAGAGCCGCAGTCAGCGGCAGGGCACACACGCATTGCGATGGTGTCCCAGCAACCGGGGGCGGGGCACACACGCAACGTCAAAATGCGGCAACACACTGGCGGCCTGATGGTCTGTACAGGAGCGTTGCTCGGTCCGTGTTTGGACCGCGGGCTGCCATTTAATAACGGCTGCTCTATATGTAGGTTTTATACCCCAGAGGTCTTCTTTTCCCCCAGTGAACTCAACAAGGGAAGGATTTTATTTTAAGTACAAAAAATACCCCTTTACTAACAAAGGTTTTCAGTTCACCTATATTAGGGCTGTCCCTCTTGGGGCCCATGGGACATTTTGTAGCCCACAACTTCGAAAGCCCTGGCCAATATTAATATTGCATTGATATGGAATTGTGTGTGTGTTTTTTTTTTGCAGGAAATAGTTATATGACTTCAGAAAACCCTTTATTTCTCGTAATTTGTCTAAAGAAACATTATTTTCTCTTAGCCTCCAATGGCAAGCCTCTAAATTTTGCTTTCATCAATAGACACTTTAGAGAACTCTATGGTTATATATTTCCAGGAGCACAATTTTGTACAACAATTTTTGTGAATTCATTTTTATTTATAAAATACCATAAAAGATCAAAATGTGCAGATTGTAAATCTAGCTGGTCAGTGTGTTAAGTCTTTTAATGATTTTGTTTTATTATTTTTTTCTATAATGCATAGTAATAAAAATACAGCATGCATTATGTATTAGGTAATTGACCCCCACTATCTTTTTTTTTTGTGGTGTCATACTATATTTTCCTGTATTTTCAGTTCCGCAATTCTCTCTGTTTACTTATGGAAACCTTAAACGCCACCACTCCTCACTATGTGCGATGCATAAAGCCTAACGATGAAAAGCTACCATTTGAGTAAGTATGAAGTTAAGGTGCTAATCTGTTTAAAACAAGATTTAAAGTATATGCCAGGGTGGTATAAAAAAATTGCCCATTCTTCTTTGCAAAATAGCTCAAGCTCTGTCAGATTGGATGGGGAGTGTCTATGAACAGCAATTTTCAAGTCTTGTCACAGATTCTCAAATGGATTTAGGTCTGGACTTTGACTGGGCCATTCTAACACATGAACATGCTTTGATCTAAACCATTCCATTGTAGCTCTGGCTGTATGTCGAGGGTCATTGTCCTGCTGGAAGGTGAACCTCTGCTCCATTTCTCAAGTCTTTTGCAGACTCAGACAGGTTTTCTTCTAAGATTGCCCCATATTTGCCTCCACCCATCTTCCCATTAGCTCTTACCAGCTTCCCTGTCCCTGCTGAAGAAAAGCATCCCCATAACATGATGCTGCCACCACCATGTTTCACGGTGGGGATGGTGTGTTCAGGGTGATGTGCAATGTTAGTTTTGCTTTCTGGCCAAAAAGTTAAATTTTGGTCTCTTCTGACCAGATCACCTTCTTCCACATGTTTGCTGTGTCCCCCACATGGCTTCTCGCACACAGGACTTCTTATGGCTTTCTTTCAACAATAGCTTTCTTCTTGCCACTGTTCCATAAAGGCCAGATTTGTGCACAACTAATAGTTGTCCTGTTAGGGGTATCAGAGTAAAGGGGGCTGAATACAAATACACGCCACACTTTTTAGATATTTATTTGTAAAAAATGTGGAAAACCATTTCACAATTATGTGCCACTTTCTGTTGGTCTTTCACATAAAATCCCAACAAAATACATTTACGTTTTTAGTTGTAACATGACCACATGTAAACAATTCCAAGGGGTACGAATACTTTTTCAAGGCACTGTATATCTATATACTGTATATATCAGTTATAACATTATTACCACCCACTATAACTTGTTGAGTCATGGACTCCACTAGACTTCTGAACGTACGCTGTGGTATCTGGCATCAAGCTGCATGACTGTATCACAATCTTCTGCTTTTCTGTATCTCCCCAGTGAGACTGTATCATGTGTAATGAAAAGGGTGAAATTTAGCTTTATAGAAAATTCCTTGCATTAAATAAGATTTTTACAGTACATTAAGTAAAAAAGGCCTTTTACTATGAATATTGCTCATTTCAAGGAGAAATTTTAATTCTGATTATTTTAAAAGGTCTCGTTTAGTATTTGGCAGTATGGGGTAATAATGCATGTGTTACTGACCTTAGTGAAATTCTCTATATGATATGAATAAGACATGAAAATTATGTTTCCATAGAACATAATAAACATATGTTTTACATGTATATGTTAATAATAATTTTACTTTTTCCCAGGTTTGACCCTATTCGAGTTGTCCAGCAGTTACGAGCGTGCGGTGTGCTGGAAACAATCCGAATTAGTGCACAAAGCTATCCTTCCAGGTAATTCTTCATTTAAGATTACTTAAACACTAAACTTTAGCTATGAACCCTTAACTCATTAGGTTTGTGTCTTTCTAGGTGGACATACATCGAATTTTATGGTCGCTACAGCATTCTCATGACACAGCAGGAATTGACTTTGCATGATAAAAAGCAGATTTGCATGGTTGTATTGCAAAGATTAATCCAGGTATATTCAATATGTGATACAGTGGGGCTGATTTACTAAAGGCAGATAAGCTGTTCACTTTACAATGGAATGTGCACTTTGCAAGATAATTTTTTCTTTAAAGCCTCGTACACACGGTCGAAAATCTCGTCAAGAAAAAACACGTTGTTTTTCTTGATGAGATTCTTAGACAAGAAACTTGTCCCGGCCGAGTGTACACACGCTCGATTCAAAGAACCCGCGGTTCTTTAAATGGAGCAAACGCGGTGACATCATCGACTACGACGAGCGTGCGCTTGTCACATTCGATGCCGTCGCCGCCATCTTGCTACACCCTATCTATGCCTAGGAAGCTACAGCGCATGCGTCGGAGTCATTTCGAGCATGCGCGGGCTTCCCGGGGGACCGGTAAGTGTACACACACACAATTTTCTCAACGAGAAACAGGCTGACGAGAATCTCGACGAGAAAATAGAGAGCAGGTTCTCTATATTTCTCGTCGAGATTCTTGTCGGTTTTCTTGACGAGAAACCATACACACAAACTATTTTCTCGGCAAGAAAGCTATCTCGGCAGTTTTCTTGTCGTTTCTTGCTGAGAAACTAGTTCGTGTGTACGAGGCTTTACTTAGCAAATGTGGTGAATCTTCACTGGCTTCCATCATCCAATCATGTGCAAGCAGCAGATCATGCTTAGTTAACTTTCTTTTACTTTGGGGGTAACAGGGGGAATATTTTTGTTTTTTCATGTGCAAGTTTTTTTATTTTGCTTGCACGTGATTGGGTTTTCTTTGCAAAGTGAATTTTCACCACATTTATTAAGCTAAGGGAATATTCCCTTGCAAAGTGCCATTTCATTGCATAATGAACAGTCTATTTTTAATTAGTAAATCAACAAAGTATATGCTTTTTCAGGTACATATATATATATATATATATATATATATATGTTTAGTGTATATTAAATGATCAGTTTCACAGATTTCATGGTAATTGTGTACGAGTTTTTAACAGTTCTAACTAGATCAGTATTTTCCATGCAATCAGGTTTTTAACCAGTAGGTGGCCTGCAAACCAAAGAAATATTATAGCAGAAATAGATATAGATCAGATTAATACAGTAGTTGCTATAATAAGAACAGAATGTGTGGCTGCTCAATAGGCCACTTTTCAATGGGTCATTTTCAGCCTCCCTGTGAACATAGGGGCCTATGTTCACAGGGAGGCTGAAAAAGTTCTGCGCTTAAGCACTGTTTGTGTAAATTTCAATTTGCACATTGAAATCGGGTTGTAATTTAGGATTTAGGGATGAGCCGAACACCCCCTGGTTCAGTTCGCATCCAGAACATGCGAACGGACCGAAAGTTCGCGCAAACTTTCGAACCCCGTTAAAGTCTATGGGACTCGAACGTGAGAAAACAAAAGTGCGAATTTTAAGGGCTAATATGCAAGTTATTGTCCTAAAAAGGGTTTGGGGACCCGGGTCCTGCCCCAGGGTACATGTATCAATGCAAAAAAAAGTTTTAAATACGGCCGTTTTCAGGAGCAGTGATTTTAATGATGCTTAAAGTGAAAAAATAAAAGTGAAACATTCCTTTAAATATCGTGCCTGGGGGGTGTCTATAGTATGCCTGTAAAGTGGTGCGTGTTTCCCATGTTTAGAACTGTCCCTGCACAAAATGACATTTCTAAAAGAATAAAAGTAATTTAAAACTGCTTGTGGCTTTAATGTAATGTCTGGTCCCGGCAATATGGATGAAAATCATTTAGAAAAATTGCATGGGTACCCCCCCCCCCCTCCCAGCCCATTACCAGCCCCTTTGGGTCTTGTATGGATATTAAGGGGAACCCTGCACCCAAATTAAAAAAAGGAAAGGCGTGGGGCCCCCAGGCCCTATATACTCTGAACAGCAGTATACAGGCGGTGCAAACAAGACAGGGACTGTAGGTTTGTTCTTAAGTAGAATCTGTTTGTAATTTTGAACAGGTACATTGTTTAAGTGTAGCTCCAGATAAAAAATCTATTTTTAAGCTTTTTGGAAAACATAGGGAAGGGTTATCACCCCTGTAACATTTGTTTTGCTGTCGGTGCACCTCTTCAGAAGATTTCACCTCACTTTCTGACCCAATGACAATTGGATTATGAAAATTTTGTTTTTTTAGGGAAACAATGATTGGTGATAAAGCATCAGTGGAGAGGAGACACCTTTTTCCCACATTAACTCTTACAGGAGAGAATTCCCCTTCCTAGGGGTAGATTTCCTCTCACTTCCTGTTGTCTCCCTACGTTTGTAAGTAGGAGTCGGTTGAAAGTCGGATGTTTGAAAGTAGGGGCCTGCCCTATCTACTCTGCAGAAATTTGGGCCTTAGGTGTTGGTGTTGCCACAACACTGTAAGCCCTCACATTTACTCTTGGTGGGCGCAGGAACGGGCCCTGCTCTGAAATAATAGATCAAGAATTGTAATTACATGCCCCTGTTGAACAGGGTCAGAAAAATTGGGCCTTAGGCACTGGTGCTATTGCCACAACACTGCAACCCCTCACAGATACTCTAGTTGGAGCGCATGAATGAGCCCTGCTGCAAAGTATTGCAGCAAAAATTGTAATTACACGCCCCTGCTAAACAGGGGCAGAAAAATTGGGCCTTAGGCACTGGTGCCACAACACTGCAACCCCTCACAGATACTATAGTTGGAGCACAGGAATGAGCCCTGCTGCAAAGTATTACAGCAAAAATTGTAATGACACGCCCCTGTTAAACAGGGGCAGAAAAACTGGGCCTTAGGCACTGGTGCTGGTGCCACAACACTGCAACCCCTCACAGATACTCTAGTTGGAGCGCAGGAATGAGCCCTGCTGCAAAGTATTGCAGCAAAAATTGTAATTACACGCCCCTGTTAAACAGGGGCAGAAAAATTGGGCCTTAGCCACTGGTGGCCGTGCCCAGAACCAAAAATGTTCTTACAAGCTATCAATATGAACATTGAGGAGGAAAAGGATAGTCACTCAGCATAACAGGATAGTCACTCAGCATCAGCATAGGCAGTCTTGAAGGAATCTCACATTAAAAAAAAATATTCAGTTACATCAGCATCAGGTGCTTGGTAGCTGGTGATCCAAGACTGATTCATTTTTATGAAGGTCAGCCGATTGACTGAGTCGGTGGACAGGCGCACCCTGTGATCAGTTACAAAGCCTCCAGCAGCAATGAATGTGCGTTCCAAAAGAACGCTGGATGCAGGACAGGCCAGTAGCTCAATTGCATACTGTGCAAGCTCTGGCCAGTGATCCATTCTCAAGACCCAGTAACCCAGAGGATTTACGGTGGGAAAGGTGTCCAAGTCTGATCTTGCCCTTAAGTATTCTTGCACCATGTGAATCAGACGCTGGTGATGGTTGCTGGAACCTATCATACCTTGGGGCTGCAGGCTAAAAAATTGTCTGAACGCATCGGTCAGACAGCCACCTTCTCCACTGCTCCTTCTGTGACTGACCGAAGCCTCAGCAACACGTTGTCCAGGACCAGGAATTTGTAACCTCCCAGGCTCTGGAAACGCGTTGCACAAACCTTTCTGCAAGGCCTCCCGAAGCTGTTTCATTCTCTGCTCCCTCTGCAACGGCTGGATAAGGTCTGCAACCTTACCCTTGTAACGTGGATCAAGGAGGGTTGCCAGCCAGTAATGATCCCTCTCTTTGATACCACAAATACGAGGATCCTTTCGCAGGCTTTGCAGGATCAGGGAGGCCATGCAGCGTAGGTTTGCTGAGGCATTCGGTCCGGAGTCCTCTGGGTCACTAAGGACGACATGATCCGCAGCCACCTCCTCCCAGCCACGTACAAGTCCATGGGTTTCTGGGGAGTGCTAGGCTCCACCTCCATGCTGACACAATCCTCCTCCTCGTCCTCTTCCTGTGTGATTCGCGGGCCCGCAGGAACACTGTCTGGATAAAGGGGGCCTTGAGAGGTAAGGAAGTCCTCCTCTTCCTCCCTCTGTTCCCTGTCCATTATTCCATGCAGCGTGTGCTCCAACAGGTGGACAAGAGGGACAGTATCACTGATGCATGCACTGTCACTGCTCACCATCCTCGTGGCCTCCTCAAATGGTGCCAGGACAGTGCATGCATCCCTGATCATGACCCACTGGCATGGCAAAAAAAAACAAGCTCCCCTGACCCTGTCCTGGTGCCATAGTCGCACAAATACTCATTGATGACCCTCTGCTGCATGTGCAGCTGCTGCAGTATGGCCAACGTTGAGTTCCACCTGGTGGGCATGTCACAGATTAGGCGGTTCTTGGGCAGGTTAAATTCCTTTTGGAGGTCAGCCAGCCAAGCACTGGCATTATATGACCGGCAGAAATGCACACAGACTTTACTGGCCTGCCTCAGGACATCCTGTAAGCCCGGGTACCTGTCCAAGAACCGCTGCACCACCAAGTTAAGGACGTGAGCCAAACAGGGCACATGGGTCAGCTGTCCCTGTCGGAGGGCGGAGAGGAGGTTGGTGCCATTGTCGCAAACCACCATTCCTTGCTTAAGATGGCGTGGCGTCAACCACCTCTGAGCCTGCCCCTGCAGAGCTGACAGAATCTCTGCCCCAGTGTGGCTCCTGTCCCCCAAGCACACCAGCTCAAGCACCGCATGGTATCTTTTTGCCTGCGTACTTGCATAGCCCCTTGAACGCCTACGGAGCACCGCTGGTTCCGAGGACAAATCAGCAGAGGAAGAGGCCATGGAGGAAGAAGACGAGGAGGGGGTGGAGGCGAGAGGTGTGTCACAATCGCCAATAGTAGCATTTTGGAGGCGTGGTGGTGGAACAACCTCCAACACTACTGCACCCTGTCCTGTATCCTTCCCAGCTGCCAGCAGAGTCACCCAGTGTGCCCTGAAAGATAGGTAAAGTCCCTGTCCATGCTTGCTGGACCATGAGTCAGTGGTAATATGCACCTTACCGCTGACCGCCCTGTCCAGCGAGGCCAAGACATTGCCTTCCACATGCCGGTAGAGAGCCGGAATCGCCTTCTGTGAGAAAAAGTGGCGTTTGGGAACCTGCCACTGAGGTACCGCACATTCCACAAACTCACGGAAGGGGGCAGAGTCTACCAACTGAAAAGGCAGCAGTTGAAGTGCTAGCAATTTAGCCAAGCTAGCATTCAACTGCTGGGCATGTGGATGGCTGGGAGCGAATTTATTTCGCCGGTGCAGCAACTGGGGCAGGGAAATTTGCCTGGTACAATCGGACGTTGGTGTACCGATAGCAGATTGCCCGCAAGTACTTGGCTGTGACACACCTAATTCTACACTTTCATTCCTCTCAGTGCAGGTTTCTGAGTGGACTGAAGGTATAGTGGGGTTGGAGATCCCAGCTGATGAGGAGCAAGGAGAGGTCCCTATTGAGCGTCTGTGGGGCATCCTCAAACGGAAGGTGGCGGAGCGCAAGGTCTCCAACATCCACCAGCTCCGTGATGTCATCATGGAGGAGTGGAAGAGGACTCCAGTGGCAACCTATGAAGCTCTGGTGAACTTCATGCCCAAGAGGGTTAGGGCAGTGCTGGAAAATAATGGTGGTCACACAAAATATTGACACCTTGGGCCCAATTTGGACATTTTCACTTAGGGGTGTACTCACTTATGTTGCCAGCGGTTGAGACATTAATGACTGTGTTGAGTTATTTTGAGGGGACAGCAAATTTACACTGTTATACAAGCTGTACAATTACTACTTTACATTGTAGCAAAGTGAAATTTCTTCAGTGTTGTCACATGAAAAGATATAATAAAATATTTACAAATATGTGAGGGGTGTACTCACTTCTGTGATATACTGTATGTTTTACGTAAAAAACACCATTACAGTTGTCAAGCGTTTTTACAGGTTAAACTGTGCCTTACTAAAATGGTAGTCCTTTTTAGGCTTCACGCACACTGGGCTATTTGTCATGGTGCATGAGATCCTGGCGTTTGGTGTGGAAGGAAAGCACAGGTGCACTGTACAGCCTCGCTGTTGGCAACCTGTAAAACTCTATGAGAGACTGAAAGCTGGACCGTGCAATAAGTGATATGAACGTTGAAGGCAGTATGCGCCCAGGAATGAATACTCAGAATGCAGACTGCTTTTGTTCTGGGCATTCATCTTTGGGCCCACACTGCTCTAAATGTTAATAGCACTCCATACCCAACTAAATAGTAAATATCTGACAGGGAATGGATATCTCTAAATCACTACTCCTACTGTATTATGGCTCAGCCTTCTTTTCTTTAAAGACTTGCATATGATGGCACCACCAATGGTGGTTGTGGTGGCAAAATAGTCCTTCACTCTTACGGTTTGTCTGTTTTTGGTTTCACCTCGTTTTCAGGACTCCAACCAGTATGTGTTTGGAAAGACTAAAATCTTCTTCAGAGCTGGCCAAGTGGCATACTTAGAAAAACTACGATCTGATAAGCTGAGAAATGCCTGTGTCATAATCCAGAAGAATATGCGAGGCTGGGTGCAACGCAAGAAGTTCCTGCGTGCAAGAAATGCCGCCATTGTCATACAGCAGTATGTCAGAGGACAGCGGGCTGTCAGGTAACCCCAACTTTAAATGAGTTCAAAGCCAACCATAGCACCCAACCAGATTTGTGTTTTCATTTTTATCATTGTTGATTGTAAATTGAAAGCTCTTATATGTTTTTTGCTAGTGCATGATTGCTGTGACAGCCTGTAAAGAAGAAACACACCTTTTGCAAAGAAAAAATAAATGTGCCCATTTTGCAAAAAGCACAAATGTGTATTTATTATTTTTTTGCAATTGAACCTGCAAAACATTTCAGCACTGATCAATGGATAGTGGGTGCAGTGCTCTGGCTCCTGCAGACTATTGCTCCAGCTCAGGTCTGTATGAAGGTACCAACCTTCTATTACAGGGCTACAGGAAGAATCATTCGCTAGCGAATACTTCCAGCGCTATGAGGACCTCCGTAATGGAAAGCAGAAAGGACAATGATAATAGTTTCGGATACTAGGCGGATGCGGCCCTCCTCAAACGGGGTAATCCAATAGAAATTACAAAAACAAAGGGAAAAGAAGTCGCAGGCACCTACTGCATTATCGAAAAAATAACATTTAATCGATGTAAAAGCAAAAAATAATTACTCTCAAAATTGCAACAGACCACACAATGTCAAGCAGTGCGGACAACAGATGTCGTATACATCAAAGGGATGTAGAGCTGACGCATTTCGGGGCTGCACCCTCTTCATCGGAGCTCGGCAAGGCAAGCTATTTATATAAGAACAAGCTATTTGAATGAGAGAGAGGGTTGAAGACAGGGAGTGAGAAAAAAAATATACATATATAGAAAAAAGAGGTAGGATTGCTGCACAAAATATACTTTAATAAAGAAATAGTACCATGAATATCATGTATTTTCTATTTCTTTATTAAAAGTAATTTTTGTGCAACAATCCCACCTCTTTTTTTTATATTGTGGCTCTTTGGAAGGCCTGATTGCATCTGGACATACTTTTATGACCGACGTGCACCTCACCCTTGGAATTTTCTTTTATTTATATATATATATATATATATATATATATATATATATATATATAATAAAAAAAAAATATATATACACATAATGAGTGTAGAAAACATTATTGTAGTATAATATATATAATGAACCACCCAGGTCCACTGTCATTGAGGTAATAATGCTAATGAGAATGCTAAAAGGGAAGATAGCTCATCCTGTGTTGTCATCATGGCTGCTGGAAAAACATGACCGCAAACCAGGGGTGCCAATGGACACAAATACTGGGGTCACATCCATCCAGCCCTGATCAGGCCCTATCATTAAGATGTGTTTTGAGCCAGTAAAGCTGCGGAAACGGGTGCGCCGATTGGACCGCCCACTGCAGGGAAAGAGAGGCCTGGGACCAGAGTGCCCCCTCCGATAGCGCCGAATGCAGCCGATGACGTCACTTCCGGCCCTTGGTGGATGCAGCCGATGATGTCACATAATATATATATATATATATATATATATATATATATATATATATATATATATTATTTATATATATGTCTGTAAATATATATGTGTGTGTGTCTATATATAGCTATATATATTTATATATAGATATTTTTTTTTTCTCTCCCTCCCTCTCTCCTTTTGCTCCACACCCCCACCCCTCCTGCCCCCTTTGGGGGAGTGGGCTTTTTTTGGTGTTTTTATATAAATAGCTTGCCTTGTGGTGTCCAGAGCAGCCGAGCTCTGAGGAAGGGGGTGTGCCCCCGAAACACATCAACTCTACACCCCCTTGATGTATATGACATCTGTTGTCCACACTGCATGACATTACGTGGTCTGTTGCAATCTTGTAAGTATTTATTTTTTGCTTTTACATCGAATAAATGTTTTTTTTTTGGTAATGCACGTTTTTGTAGGAAGAATCATTGGGCTACAGATGCAGTGATGTCACCACACTTGTGCTCCATTAAGAACTACAATTCGTCTATTGCGGGGGGCTGTGTTTGCTGGCAATGTTTCATGTTACACCCTAAATATGGGTGTACCATAAAACACGATCAGAAAAGTGGAATTACCTTTTAATGACCTGTAGGAAATGAGAATTCTACATGGCAACATTGATAAGTATAGTCTGAACTTAAATTTGTTTTTTTATTTCTAGACAAACAATAACAGCAACTGCCATTAAACACACCTGGGCTGCTATCATCATTCAGAAATACAGCCGAGGTTTTCTAGTTCGCCGTATTTACCAGCTTATAATAGTAGCTGCTGTGACCATACAAGCATACACACGGGGTTACCTGGCCAGAAAGAGGTATCGCAAGGTAAGTTTATGACTTTTAGAGATTTCATTCTTATCATTATCTGTGTTACTTTAAGTCTGTGATTGACTGCCCTCTATAATAGTTGCAGAGGAGGGCAATTGGGAAATTGTTAACTCTCCCCCTAGCAAGGAGGAGAAATTAGATTTAAAAAAATCCCCTTTGTATTGGTGGTTTTGCCAAAGGCAGAAAATGATTACATATACTAGCAAAAGTGTGATCATTCCAGAAGTAAGGGTACGGATATTACACACAGTGCTTAATAATTATTTTAGCAGAATGAGCACAGGGTATGACAGCAGCCAGTATACCATGTACAGGATAGAGGAGGGTATGACAGACGATGTACTGTATGTGCAAGAGAGGAAGTGCAGGGAAATGCGAGTGAGCTGAATGTGCAGCAGAGGAGTCCAGAGGGTATGACAGCAGGCAGTAAGTATAGAGGAAGAGTACAGAGAGTGCGACAGTGTGCAGTATGTGCAAGAAAGGAGTCCAGAGGGTATGACAGTGGGCAGTATGGGCAGGAGAGGAGTACAGAGGGTATGACAGTGTGCAGTTTGTGCAAGAGATGAGTCCAGAGGTTATGACAGTGGGCCGTATGGGCAGGAGAGGAGTCCAAAGGGTATGACAGTGGGCAGTATGTGAAAGAGAGGAGTCCAGAGGGTATAACAGTGGGAAGTATGTGCAGGAGAGGAGTCCAGAGGGTATAAGAGCAGGCAGTATGTGCAGGAGAGGAGTGCAGAGGTTATGACAGTGGGCAGTATGTGCAGGAGAGGAGTCCAGAGGGTATGACAGTGGGCAGTATGTGCAGGAGAGGAGTCCAGAGGGTATGACAGTGGGCAGTATGTGCAGGAGAGGAGTCCAGAGGGTATGACAGTGGGCAGTATGTGTAGGAGAGGAGTCCAGAGGGTCTTTAGAGCAGGCAGTATGTGCAGGAGAGGAGTGCAGAGGTTATGACAGTGGGCAGTATGGGCAGGAGAAGAGTCCAAAGGGTATGACAGTGGGCAGTATGTGAAAGAGAGGAGTCCAGAGGGTATAACAGTGGGAAGTATGTGCAGGAGAGAAGTCCAGAGGGTATAAGAGCCAGGCAGTATGTGCAGGAGAGGAGTGTAGAGGTTATGACAGTGGGCAGTATGTGCAGGAGAGGGGTCTAGAGGTTATGACAGCAGGCAATAAGTATAGAGGAGTGCAGAGACTGCGACAGTAGGCAGTATGTGCATATCAGGAGTACAGCTTGTATGATAGCAGTCAGCATGTACAGGTAAGGAGTACAGCAGGTATGACAGCAGGCAGTATTTACAGGTAAGGAGTACAGAGGGTATGAAAGCAGGCAGAGTGTGTAGATCAGGAGTACAGAGAGAATGACAGTGGGCAGTATGGGCAGATCAGGAGTAAAGAAGGTATGACAGCAGTCAGGTAAGGATTTATCAGACAGGTAGACGCTCACTAACTTGTCTCATCTGTTCTGGAGCATTAGGAATAATTTTGAACTTACTTTATATTGCTATACTTTGACAAATCTTAATCATTTCTTTTAAAAGATACGTGAGGAGCACAAGGCAGTGATTCTACAGAAGTATGCACGAGCTTGGCTTGCACGGCGGAGATTCCAGAACATCCGGCGGTTTGTAGTTAACATTCAGTTGTCCTATAGGGTGCAGAGACTGCAGAAGAAGCTTGAAGATCAGGTAGCGTTTTCTATTACTTTGAGAGTTTACCAGAGCAACATCTTCTTGATGTCAGGATAGTGAACACCATTTCAGTTTTCAGAGAATGTCTTGTAAAACCATGAACAGTGAGTGGTGTTCATTTCTTAAGGATCTGCTAATTGGAAACCTTGCACTAAACCTAGTATTGACGACTTGCAAATAAAATCAGTGTAGACACGTGGGACAATTAAAACATGGTACATTATTGCAAAACCCCACAATTTTGGGAGGTGCAGGCTGGAGTATGTGTATAGTGACCATGACCTCTTGTTGTGATTTAGACTTCCCCTTCATCAGAGCTACAAAACAAGCTCAAATATAAAGTATAAATATAAGTGCAAATTTATTAATTTCCTTCCTTCCTTCCATATTTGCCTGTTGGGGAGGTTTTCCTGTTCTTTTTTTTAAAGATATGTTTTATTAATTTTTTTCATAACATACAGACATAGAAAGACAATATGTGGGGGCCTAGCCAGGCCTGTCCCACACACAACATATACAACTTGCTCCTATATCAGTCTACACAGAAGAAGATCTGCACATCCATTTAAGCAGCATAATATAATATAAAGACAAATTACAGCAACATAATAGACCTACTAGACAGTCATAGCTGGTAAAATTGCATAGGAGTATAGTTATGGTTCAAGGTATGCTACAACCTACCTACTCTTTCATGGCAGTATGGGGGAAAGGGTCAGGGGGCTAGCCAGCCACCTGCCCCAAATTTTATAAAATGTTTTCTTCCTTTTGCGGATCTCAAAAGTGAGTTTGTAAAGTGGAAGGGCATCATTGACCAGTTTCAACCATAGCCCCACTGTTGGGGTTGCTGCTCCCCTCCAGGTCAATAAAATTGATTTTTTAGCATAACAGTAAAGGATCCGAAGCAATCGTTTGACCTGGGAGGGAACAGTGAGGTCACCAAAGACCCCCAGGAGGCAATTCTTGGGATTTAATATGTTGGGAAGCCCCAGCGCTGAAGAGAGAAAGGAGTCTACTCTCCTCCAAAACTCCTGCACTATGGGACAACTCCAGAAGCAATGAATGAAGTCAGCTGTATATCCACATCCCCGAAAGCACTCAGCCGAGGACAAAATGCCCATTTTGTGAATCTTGGCCGGGGTGAGATGCGATTGGTGGAAGATTTTTATTTGGATGATCCTGTCCCTGGAGGATACAACAGAAGCCTTGAAAGTGTCACAGAATTCGGACCAGTCCTCCTCTGTTATGGATATATCTAGGGAGTCCCATTTACGTTGTGATGCCTTGAATCTAGGGTTGGAGCCCACCGCCAGTGCTAAATAATAAGTAGAGATAAGTTTCGTGCGGTCTGGGGATCGTAAGAGTTTATCTAAGTCAGAAATCACAAGCGGGTTGTCTAGTGAACCAAACTGTGCTCGCACAGCGTGTCTAAGCTGATAGTAAAAAAATAAGTAGGTATGTGGTAAGTCAAAGTCAGTTCTCATCTGCGCGAAAGATTTAAATCCTTGAGGTGAGTATATGTGACATAAGTATTTTATCCCCCGAGAGGTCCACCTTTGTGGGTCAGGCAGGGAGCCAAATTCTGGTAGTGTAGGGTTAAACCAAAGTGGACTATTAGGGGAGACTGACCAGGAGCCAGGGGCGTGTTTAAGCGTCACTGTTTTAAATAGGGACAGAGATGTACGTAAAATAGTCAGTCCAGGTCCCGGGGGCGTGCATCCACGATAAACGATGTTATGCAATGTTTCGAATGATGAGACCATGGCACCTTCAGTGGTGGTACAGGCATTATTCGGGTCAGGGTGCAGCCAATCATGAATATTAACCAGTTGGGATGCTTGATAGTAAAGGTAAAAATTAGGGAAAGCTAATCCTGCCAAGTGGGACGGAAGGCGCAGAGTTTCCAGTGCCATTCTAGGGGGCCTACCATTCCAAAGGAACTCTATACAAATCAAATCAATACTCTTAAAGATTGTTTTGGGAATTTTGCAGGGGGAGTTAGCCAGGACATACAAAAGTTTAGGAAGATATATCATCTTTAGGATGTTGGCTCGCCCCATCAGATCCAGGGGTAAGTCCTTCCATTGTTTAGATTGGGTTTGCAGTTGGAGTAGTAAAGGGCCTAAATCATGGATATGCAATTAGCGGACCTCCAGCTGTTGCAAAACTACAAGTCCCATCATGCCTCTGCCTCTGGGTGTCATGCTTGCTGCTGTCAGAGTCTCGCTACGCCTCATGGGACTTGTAGTTTGGCAACAGCTGGAGGTCCGCTAATTGCATATCCCTGGCCTAAATTATTGGTAATATATAGGGATAATGGCAATTGAACTATAACACCTAGATATCTAAAGCAGGTGGCTATTTGTAGTCTAGAATCCGAGTGAACCTGTGGAGCAGGAGTCTGATCTATGGGGAAGAGGGTAGATTTCTCCCAGTTCACTCGGAATCCAGAAAAGTCTCCAAAGGTGGTCACCGTGGTCAACAGACTAGTAAGTGAGTCCTGAGAGTCTGCTAAGTAAACCAATGTATCATCCGCATAGAGCGAGATCCTTTCTTCTATCTCATTTATGGGCAATCCGTGAAGGAGTGGGGAATTACGGATCCGAATAGCAAGGGGTTCCATGGCCAGGGCAAACAGGAGGGGCGACAAAGGGCAACCCTGTCGGGTGCCTCTGGTGATCTTAAATGTGCCAGTGATCAGAGAGTTAATGCGAATGCGGGCGAGTGGCATGGCATAGAGTAGTTTGATCCAGGCTATCAGCCGTGGACCAAAGCCATACAACTGCAAGACCCCAAACAGGTATGGCCATTCCACACTGTCAAAGGCCTTGCAGGTGTCCAAGGACACCACAACTCGGGTCGCTGGACAGTCATGTGGAAACGTCAAGTTGTGGAACAGTCTACGAATGTTCATCCGGGTTGATCGACCGGGTATGAAACCACCCTGATCACTCCCCACTAGTCCTGGAATCACCCTGTTCAGGCGGTTCGCCAGAGCCTTGGCTAGAATTTTGGTATCAACATTAATAAGCGATATCGGCCGATAGGAGTCACATTTTAACGGATCTTTTCGCGGTTTAAGAAGTAAAACAATAAGTGCCTCTCTCATAGAGGGAGGAAGTACCCCCTCCTGCAATGCTGCATTGTATGTTTTAAGCAAAATAGGGCCAAGAAGGTGCTGAAATTGCTTATACCATTCCACTGGGAACCCGTCCAAACCTGGCGTCTTATGAGCCGGCATCTGTGAAATCGCCAATGAAAGTTCTTCCACAGACAGCGGCTCATCCAACTCTCCCCGGACCTGGTCTGTCAATCGGGGGAGCGACACCTGGCCTAAATAGTCATCTAGTTGTGCTTCTGAATAAGTAGCTCTGGAAGTATAGAGGTCTTGATAAAAGGAGAGAAAGGCTTCTGCTATATCCTGAGGGACAGTACTAATCGTAGTTCCTGAAACTAATATCCTGGGGATAGAAATAGGAGCATGGTCAGGTCTGGAAAAATATGCGAGTAGGCGCCCTGCTTTGTTACCATGCTCAAAAGTCTTTTGCGTGACATAGAGTAAACGTTTTTTAGTGAGATCTAACAAGCGAAGTTCGTATTCCCTGCGACTATGAAGCCACGGGGCTAACGTGGCCGCAGAGGGCCTTTCAGAGTACTCTGCCTCCGCCTTCACCATAGTCTGTTCTAATTCCTCAGTACGTTGTAGATTATTTTTACGCAGAATACCCGTAATTGACTTGGAAGCATCCCAGACAGTGGTGAGTCCAGTCGTACCCTGATTCAGTTGCCAGTATTCAGTCACACCTTTCTGGCACTCTGCCTGTACAATCTCATCCTCAAGCCAATGTGAGTTCAATCTCCAGACCCGGGGGGCCCGATTTTGGCAGGAGGAGATGACCAATCAGCAAAGGAGCATGGTCCGAGATCCCTCTAGGCAGGTAAGCTATGGAATGAACCAGGGGGAGTACATCCGCCGGGGCAAATGCCATATCTATGCGAGACATAGTATGGAAGGAGTCCGAATGACAGGAAAACTGTCTGTCTTCCGGATGCTTCCAACGCCATAGCTCGGTAAGGGCAAATACCTGGGTCCAGTCAATAAAAGAGGGGTACGTCCTGCCCCCACCCCGCAAGCGGTCTACTGAAGGGTCGAGTACAGCATTGAAATCACCTACAAAGAGCAGGGGACCCGGGGATCGGGACAGTAACATGAGAGACAAATGGGAAAGGATTTCTGAGGAAAACGGTGGAGGAATATATATGTTCACCAATGTAAAAATTGTGGAGGCTATACGGAGGGTGATTATAATAAATCGTCCCGCAGGAGAGGTTTTCCTGTTCTAGAGACACCACAGGAAATCTCTACAACTTGAGGGGGATTTTCTTTTTAGAAAGTTGTCACCGGGTGTCCCCATTGAAAGTTATATCCTGTTCTGGTGACAACTGTTTCATTACTTTCTCTCCCAGTGACAGGACAAATACAGAAGGTAAAACCACATAGTGGGGACACAAACAGCAATAAAAACTTGACAGGATTCCAACTCTTGCTTATCTTATCCAAAACTAAATTAGTAGGCTATGGCTACATGAGAGTATGTACATCCAAATCAGAGGAAGGGTTTAGGAATTACAGCTATTAAGGCCAGTCATCACCCTTTTTTTCATGGGACCAAAAGTAATTGGACAATTGAATCAAAAGCTGTTTTATGGCCAGGCGTGGGCTACTCTTTCGTTATTTTTTCATCAATTAAGCAGGAAAAAGGTCTGGAGTTGATGCTAAGTGCGGTAATTGCATTTAGAATTTATTGCTGTGAACCTACATCAGGAGTTGTCCATGCAAGTGAAACAGGCAATTGTAAGGCTTCAAAAACTAAATCAATCAGAGAAATAGCAGCAACATTAGGAGTGGCCAAATCAACAGTTTGGTACATTCTGAGGAAAGAAGAACGCACTGGTGAGCTCAGCAACATAAAAAGGCCTGGACGTCCATGGAAGACAACAGTGGTGGATGATCGCAGGATCCTCTTTATGGTAAGGAAAAACCCATTCACAATATCCAGACAAGTGAAGGACACTAACCAGGAGGTGGGCGTATCATTGTCAAAGTCTACAATCAAGAGAAGATTTCACGAGAGCAAATACTGAGGGTCCGCCACAAGGTGCAAATCATTCATAAGCCTGAAGAATAGAAAAGCCAGATTAGACTTTGTGAAAAAACATCTAAAATAGCCAGACAAGTTCTGGAAGAACATTCTTTGGACGGATGAAACTAAGATTAATCTGTACCTGAATGACGGGAAGAAAAAAGTGTGGAGAAGGTATGGGACAGCTCATGATCTAAAGCATGCAACGTCATCTGTAATACATGGTGGAGGCAGTGTGATGGAATGGGCATGCATGGCTTCCAGTGGCACTGGGTCATTGGTGTTTATTGAAGATGTGACAGAAGACAGATGCAGCCGAATGAATTCTGCAGTTATTAGAGATACAGTATCTCACAAAAGTAAGTACACCCCTCACATTTTTGTAAATATTTTATTATATCTTTTCATGTGACAACACTGAAGAAATTACACTTTGCTGCAATGTAAAGTAGTGAGTGTACAGCTTGTATAACAGTGTAAATTTGCTGTCCCCTCAAAATAACTCAACACACAGCCATTATTGTCTAAACCGCTGGCAACAAAAGAGAGAGTACACCCCTAAGTGTAAATGTTCAAATTGGGCCCAATTAGCCAGTGTGAGCAGGTGTGTTAAATTTGGTGTTATTGCTCTCACATACTGGTCAGTGGAAGTTCAACATCATGGCAAAAAACTCTCTGAGGATCTGGAAAAAAGAATTGTTGCTCTACATAAAGATGGCCTAGGCTATAAGAAGATTGCCAAGACCCTGAAACTGAGCAGCAGCAAGGTGGCCAAGACCATACAGCAGTTTAACAGGACAGGTTCCACTCAGAACAGGCCTTGTCATGGTCGACCAAAGAAGTTGCGTGCACGTGCTCAGTGTCATACCCAGTGGTTGTCTTTGGGAAATAGATGTATGAGTGCTGCCAGCATTGCTGCAGAGGTTGAAGGAGTTGGAGGTCAGCCTGTCAGTGCTCAGACCATACTCCGCAAACTGCATCAAATTTGTCTGCATGACTGTCGTCCCAGAAAAAGGAAGCCTCTTCTAAAGATGACGCACAGGAAAGCCTACAAACAGTTTGCTGAAGGCAAGCAGACTAAGGAAATGGATTACTGGAACCATGTCCTGTGGTCTGATGAGACCAAGATAAACGTATTTGGTTCAGAAGGTGTCAAGTGTGTGTGGCGGCAACCAGGTGAGGAGTACAAAGACAAGCATGTCTTGCCTACAGTCAAGCATGGTGCTGAGAGTGTCATGGTCTGGGGCTGCATGAGTGCTGCCAGCACTGGGGAGCTACAGTTAATTGAGGGAACCATGAATGCCAACATGTACTGTGACATACTGAAGAAGAGCATGATCCCCTTCCTTCAGAGACTGGGCCACAGAGCAGTATTCCAACATGATAACAATCCCAAACACACCTCCAAGATGACCACTGCCTTGCTAAAGAAGCTGAGGGTAAAGGTGATGGACTGGCCAAGCATGTCTCCAGACCTAAACCCTATTGAGCATCCTCAAACCGCAAGGTCTCTAACATCCACCAGATCCTTGATGTCGTCTTGGAGGAGTAGAAGAGGACTCCAGTGGCAACCTGTGAAGCTCTGGTGAACTCCATGCCCAAGAGGGTTAAGGCAGTGAACAAGGCTAAGTGCCGAAATGCGACAGCTGTCACATTTTAATGGTCATTACAGAAGAATTTCCAGAGTTGCCAGAATTTCGTTTTTTATTCTCAAGTATCTTAGTTGGATGGAAGGAGGACATGCCAGGCCTGAGCACCTGGAGTAGGTGTGCCGGTCTTCTATTATCTCGCCAGAGGCTTCACAGTCAGAGCAGTACTTCTCTTGCATGCAGGGTTAAGGCAGTGCTGGAAAATAATGGTGGCCACACAAAATGTTGACACTTTGGGCGCAATTTGGACATTTTGACTTAGTGGTGTACTCACTTTTGTTGCCAGCGGTTTAGACATTAATGGCTGTGTGTTGAGTTATTTTGAGGGGGCAGCAAATTTACACTGTTATATTACATTGTAGCAAAGTGTCATTTCTTCAGTGTTGTCACGTGAAAAGATATAATAAAATATTTACAAGAATGTGAGGGGTGTACTCACTTTTGTGAGATGCTGTATACTGTCAGCCCAGATTCAGCCAAATGCAGCAAAGTTGATTGGACGGCACTTCACAGTACAGATGGACAATGATCCAAAACACACATCAAAAGCAACCCAGGAGCTTTTGAAGGAAAAGAA
Organism: Rana muscosa; assembly: GCA_029206835.1. NCBI lineage: Eukaryota > Metazoa > Chordata > Amphibia > Anura > Ranidae > Rana > Rana muscosa. Next base: position 523,398,397 of record CM055118.1, on the reverse strand, counting down.
GTTAAATATTCCGCAATGGCCGAGTCAATCACCTGATCTCAACCCAGTTGAGCATGCATATCACTCGCTGAAGGCAAAACTAAAGGCAGAAAGACCCACAAACACAGAACAACTGAAGACAGCTGCAGTTAGAGCCTGGTAAAACATCAGAAAGGAGGAAATGCAGTCTTTGGTAATGTCTATGGGTTCCACACTTCAGGCAGTCATTGTCATTAAAGGATTCACAACAAAATAAAAAAAAATGAACATTTTATTCATGATTATATTAATTTGTCCAATTACATTCAAGCCCCTGAAAATGGAGTGACTGTGTATAAAAATGGTTGCAGTTCCTAAATATTGTACTTGATATTTATGTTCAACCCCTTAAATTAAATCTGAAAGTCTACACTTCAAATTCATTTGGATTGTTTTATTTTAATTGAATTCTGATGGCATACAGAGCCAAAAGTAGGAAAATTGTGCCTGTGTCCAAATATATATGGACCTCACTGTATGTGTGTGTATATATATATATTTATATGTGGGGGGTTCAAGTCAGGTTTTGAGTTTATATAATGACAGGACAGATTTAAAGGAGCGGAAACTGCGTTTATTTTTTGACATACTCCCCTGCTACATTTATACACTTATCCCAGCAACTAATGCCTGGAAAGCTTTGGCAAAGAGAGATTTATCAGTACGCCGGAACCATCCTAGGATAGTCTACTTCACTCCATCCTCAGTGCTGAAATTCTGCCTTCCAAGGAACTCTTTTAGGGATCCAAACAGGTGGAAATCACTTGGAGAGAGGTCCGGGCTGTAAGAGGGATGTGGCAATACCTCTCAGCCGAGTTGCTGTAATGTGCACGTGGTGCCTTCAGCAGTATGAGCTTGCGTGTTGTCCTGGAGAAAGAGGACGCTGTTGGTGATCAAACCAGGCTGTTTTTTTCGTAGAAACACAACATTTATATTCATGGTTGATAATGGCACCACAGGGTAGAAAATCCACATGAATAACGCCACGTTTGTCCCAAAACTTGCTATCACTTTACCTGCAGACACAATTGTTTGAATTTATTTTGGTGGTGGGGAGCCTGTGGTGGAGATGTTCCATGCACACTGTTGACTGCCATCTTCGTTAATGGTCTCTGGACTGGCCCATGACATGTGCGCCACCTACCAGTAATAGAACACACGCCACATACTACTGCATGTAGGACCGCTATGCTAGCATTCCTTTTTATACCTGTAAAATGAAAATTCCCAGTTTGACTTGAATGCCCCTCATATATACACACTTTAATCAGGGCTCAAAATTTCAAGTCTTGAGCCACTAGCCAGGCCTCAAGGGTTACTTGCCACTAGTTGCCCCACCCAACCCCATACCTTGCTCCACCCCTAATTCTGCCGCTAATGACGCCTTCATAAATTATCACGTAAAAATGTTTATTGAATTAAGTTACAAAAATATATATTAACAACAACTTTACCAGTTCCCTTCAGCACAGCCTCACCTGTGCCCATCAATGCAGCCTCACCTGTTCCCATCAATGGGGACTCACCTGTGCCCCCTATTGCAGATTCACTGTGCCCCCTATTGCAGATTCACCGTGTCCCCTATTGCAGATTCGCCGCGTCCCCTATTGCAGATTCACCGTGCCCCCTATTGCAGATTCACCGTGCCCCCTATTGCAGATTCACCGTGCCCCCTATTGCAGATTCACTGTGCCCCCTATTGCAGATTCACCGTGCCCCCTATTGCAGACTCACCGTGCCCCTATTGCAGATTCACCATGCCCCCTATTGCAGATTCACAGTGCCCCCTATTGCAGATTCACCATGCCCCTAATGCAGATTCACCATGCCCCCTATTGCAGACTCACCGTGCCCCCTATTGCAGACTCACCGTGCCCCCTATTGCAGATTCACCATGCCCCCTATTGCAGATTCACAGTGCCCCCTATTGCAGATTCACCGTGCCCCCTAATGCAGATTCACCGTGCCCCCTAATGCAGATTCACCGTGCCCCCTATTGCAGACTCACCGTGCCCCCTATTGCAGATTCACCGTGCCCCTATTGTAGATTCACCGTGCCCCCTATTGTAGATTCACCGTGCCCCCTATTGTAGATTCACCGTGCCCCCTATTGTAGATTCACTGTGCCCCCTATTGTAGATTCACCGTGCCCCCTATTGTAGATTCACTGTGCCCCCTATTGCAGACTCACCATGCTCCCATTGGCGGCCAGATCATGACAGGAGGAAGAGGAGAGAGCCGCGGGATCGCAGAGCGGTAAAGCATGCTGTTACAACTTACATTTAAATTTTCTCCTCTCTGCTCCTTCCCACAGCCCCGCCTCCTCCTGACCCCGCACCTGTGATATACAACACATCTCAGCATTGGACCCGCATTCTGTCTATTACAGGCGTGGGGTCAGGAGGAGGCGGGGCTGTGGGAGCGAGCAGAGAGGAGGAAATTGAAATGTAAGTTGTAACAGCATGCTTTACCGCTCTGCGATCCCGCGGCTCTCTCCTCCTTCTCCATGCTTTCTGTCATCGGGGCGATCACTGGGAGAATGGCTCCCGATCAACCCTGCCCGCTGGAGGTGCTCACCCCCCCACTCCCAGGCAGCCCAGCTCCTCACCAGACCTAATTTTCCACTCGCAAAATGCGAGTAGGCGAGTGGAAAATTTGAGGTCTGCTTTAATATTGCATAAGTAAATACCTTAAAGTATATGTAAACACTCACCTTGTAAAACAACCTATTCTATTTTAAATAGGAATGAAAAGCAACACATTTGTGTATACATATAAGAAAAAAACATTATAAATACCTTCTTTTCCCCTTTTTTATAAATTATCACATACCCCCTGTTCCTCTGTTCTTAGGTGGGGGGAGGGAGCAGCACACTGGTCCTCCCAGTAAATGGCTTTGTGTGTGAGGGGGAGGGTGTCAGCACAAGTCTGATCATCGGAGAAGAGCAGTTCTCATCACAACGAGAGAACTGACCACACTAAACCCTCATGCCTAGTGTGGTCAGTTTTTAGTAGACAAGCAGAGGGGCTGGCAGGAACACCAGAGATTTCACACAAAGGAAGCAATACAAAGAGAACAGGATACTTTCTCATACAAGTATATGGTACAGCAGGCACATATCAGGAATATGAAATGTTGGGTTTACATATTTTTTTACTTTTATTAGGTATAGTTTTGCTTTGGGTGCTTTAAGCTTATTCATAGCAATACTTCAAATACCGTTTCAGAACAAAGAAAACCACGGATTAGTGGAAAGATTGACTAGTTTGGCTTCCACTCACGCACATGATAATGATAAACTTCATAAACTCGAATCAGATCTGGAAAAATCTGTTACTCGGTTGAAGTCACAGGAGGAAAAAGGGAAGAAATACAGAGATGACACTGAGCAGGTCAGTGACCTTTGTTCTCTATAACACCGCTCTTCTACATAGCATGGTGATAGGGAACATTGTACTTTTGGCTTCATTTGTTTTCATGTCAATATTTCTGCTGCCCCTAGAGGGCACACTCATCCTCATGTCAGACAGCATTTGTGTATTTGATTTGGCTGCAAGGCTTTGCTTATCATGCACACAAATCTTTCTGTATGATACAACTGAAATCAATCTGTTTTTGTGAATAAATTATAATGGCCTGGGAATCGACGTCCGATGATTTCACCAGTTTTGTATGTGGACATCGTCTAGATATAAATGAGACAAAGATAAATCATTTCAGAACTTTCTCCACCTTTAATTTGACCTATAAACTGTACAACTCAGTTGAAAAACAAGCTGAATTTTTTTAGGGGGGGGTAAAAATAAAAAAATAAAATAATGGGGTTGCATAAGTGTGCACACCGTCTTATAACTGGGGATGTAGCTGTGTTCAGAATTAAGCAATCACATTCAAACTCATGTTAAATAGGAGTCAACACACCTGCCATCATTTAAGGTGCCTCTGATTAACCCCAAATTAAGTTCAACTGTTCTAGTAGGTCTTTCCTGACATTTTCTTAGTCGCATCCTACAGCAAAAGCCATGGTCCGCAGAGAGCTTCCAAAGCATCAAAGGGATCTCATTGTTAAAAGGTATCAGTCAGGAGAAGGGTACAAAAGAAGTTCCAAGGCATTAGATATAACATGGAACACAGTGAAGACAGTCATTATCAAGTGGAGAAAATATGGCACAACAGTGACATTACCAAGAACTGGACATCCCTCCAAATTCGATGAAAAGACGAGAAGAAAGCTGGTCAGGGAGGCTGCCAAGAGGCCTACAGCAACAATAAAGGAGCTGCAGAAATATCTGGCAAGTACTGGCTGTGTGGTACATGTGACAACAATCTCCCGTATTCTTCATTTGTCTGGGCTATGGGGTAGAGTGGCAAGAAAGAAGCCTTTTTTTTTTTTTACCAAGAAAAACATCCAAGCCAGGCTAAATTTTGAAGTCTCCCAAAAGCATGTGGGAAAATGTGTTCTGGTCTGATGAAACCAAGGTTGAACTTGTTGGCCATAATTACAAAAGATATGTTTGGCGCAAAAACAACACTGCACATCACCAAAAGAACACCATACCCACCGTGAAGCATGGTGGTGGCAGCATCATGGTTTGGGGCTGTTTTTCTTCAGCTGGAACAGGGGCCTTAGTCAAGGTAGAGGGAATTATGAACAGTTCCAAATACCAGTCAATATTGGCACAAAACCTTCAGGCTTCTGCTAGAAAGCTGAACATGAAGAGGAACTTTATCTTTCAGCATGACAACGACCCAAAGCATACATCCAAATCAACAAGGGAATGGCTTCACCAGAAGAAGAATAAAGTTTTGGAATGCCCCATCAGAGCCCAGACCCGAATCCCATTGAAAATCTGTGAAGTGGACTCAGAAGAGGGCTGTGCACAGGAGATGTCCTCGCAATCTGACAGATTTTGAGTGTTTTTGCAAAGAGTAGTGGGCAAATATTACCAAGTCAAGATGTGCCATGCTGATAGACTCATACCCAGAAAGACTGAGTGCTGTAATAAAATCACAAGGTGCTTCAACAAAGTATTAGTGTAGGGGTGTGCACACTTATGCAACCATACTAGTTACATTTTTTATTTTTACTTCCCTCTACTTAAAAGATTTTAGTTTTGTTGTTCAACTGAGTTGTACAGTTTATAGGTCATATTAACCACTTCCGGACCGCCCACCGCACATTTACTGCGGCAGAGCGGCCCGGCTGCGCAAAACAACATACCTGTTCCTTTTTAGCTTTTTGCGGGTCTGGGGTCATGTACACCACTTGCGACCCACTCTGGCTGTGATTGGAAACAGCGGGACCTGCTGATCGTTGACAGGAGAGGCAGTGGTCTTACATAGGCAGACCGCTGTTCTGTCAGAGAGGAATATGGAGATCTTGTGTTTCTGCTAAGTAGAAACACAGATCCCTGTCTTCCTCCAGTTAAGCCATCCCCCACACAGTTAGAAAGCACTCCCTAGGAGCACACATTACCCTTTGATCGCCCCTGATGTTAACCCCTCCCCTGCCAGTGTCATTAGTACAGTAGGAGTGCATTTTTTTTTAGCACTGATCACTGTATTAGTGTCACTGGTCCCCAAAAAGTATCAATTAGCACTTGCACCATTTTCCAACACTGTGCACCACAAAGTAGTGCATGGAGTGTTCACATTTGTATTGTGGTGTGATATAACGCAGGTATATTGCAGTGTGTTGGGGTACCATTAAAGATAAATGGTACTTTAGTGCAATGTGCTTATACCTGTGCACCAAAGCATGTTGCACTCCCACATGTTGTACTGTGGGGGAGATTTACTAAAACTGGAGAGTGCAAAATCTGGTGCAACTCGGCATAGAAACTAATCGGCTTCCAGGTTTTATTGTCAAAACTTAATTTAATAAGCTGAAGTTAGAAGCTGATTGGCTACCATGCACAGCTGCACCAGATCCTGGGTGCTCCAGGTTTAGTATCTCTCCCCCACCGTGTTCTACTTGGTTTTGGTAAGAATAAGGCTCCATGTACACTGAAGCTGATAAACTGCAGTTTATTGGCATTTTGGCCTTTTTTTAAAAAGCCCATTAAAGTGGTTGTAAACCCACTTTTTTTTTTTTGGCCAACCTGTAAGAGAAAGGCATTATGACTAGCATAATAGCTCATTATGTACCACTTACCTTGGATCGGGGCCCCCGAGGCAGTCCGCGTCCCTCTGTCCAGCCGCAGACATCACTGCAGCGATAGCCGGAATGTTACTTCCGGGTATCGCCGCACCAGCCAATCACAGCGCCACTCCGGCGCTGTGATTGGCCGGAGCGGCGGAGACGTCACTCTGCGCATGCGCGCGAGAGCGTTTTCATTCGGCTACGCCCAGTGATTGCTGGGAAGTAGCCGATTTTGTAAATGGGATTAACCCCATGAATGCGCCGTTGTCTACGGCGCGCATGCGCTGTAGACAGCGGCGCCTGTCTTTTTAGTAAATATCTCCTAAACCGTGTAGGTTTAGGAGATATTTCTTGCACCTACAGGTAAGCCTTAATCTAGGCTTACCTGTAGGTGCAAGTTGAAAAAGTGGGTTTACAACCACTTTAACTGCACTCTATGTTAGCCTATGTGTTCCTGTACACATAACGTTTTTTAGCATTAATGAGCAGTGGAGTTAATGGGCCTTTTTCTGAACGCAAGAAATTCGCGTTCAAATTGCCGTTTTTCGGTGGGAAAAAACGCAAAACGCTAATAAACGCTCAAAAACGCTGGTCGCCAGCGTTTTTTTGCATTTTTTGATCCATTGAAAAAAAAAAAAAAAGCTGAAAAACGCTAGTAAAAAACGCTGATAAAAGCTATATTTTAAAGCAGCTTTTTCTGCCAGAAATCTGGCGTTCAAAACGACCGTTTTTGAGCTTCTGTGTACATGGAGCCTAACTGATGTATTCCCTGGTTGTTTTGTCATCAATGTGAATGTGCTAATGTCTCTCTTCTAATAGAAAATATCAAAACTACACGCTCAGAACGCTGATCTTCAGGAACATAAGCAAAGACTGGAGACCCAACTAGAGGAAAAAACCCAAGAGATGAAGGGTAAAGTGTTTTCAGACTGATAGAACTTTTATATTATTACTAGGTTTGCACAAATAATTACATTGTGCTGCTTTCATTTTTCTGCACAGATAAAATGAATGAACTTACCAACCAGCTGTTTACAGATGTGGAGAAAGAGGGAAAGCATAGAGTGTATGTATAGCTCCTTTTTATATGTGATGACTCTACTCTTTTATCATGAATAAAGAAACAAACTGGGCTCCGTTGTTGGACAAGCTCTGTAGGGTTGTGGAGGTGGAGCTAATTTCACATACAATTTTTACCAAACTAGATTTTTTGTAGGTTGCTTTTAATAGATTTTCTATTAAAGGAATATTAAAGTCACATTCATTACATTAAGTCATATTATTAAGCTTTAATCACTTACCCAAAACACTGAGTTAGTATTATTAGATAGTTTTCTTCCTTGTGTGTGCGTATCCTCGTAGGGGACATGCAAAAGTAAAAGAACACATCCCTGGGTACCCTTTACATATGCATGTTCCAGGGAGGGACCTGACCACTTGCTGGTGTAGATTTAATGCTATGCATTCTGCCCATCAGTTGCTTGGTTACATTCTATCTGAAAGCTTCTAGAACAGTAATCAAGCAACTGATCAGCGCAGCTTAAGTCTGCACCACCCAGTGAATAGCAGGGAGGAACATGGTCATTTAAAGGGATGCTGGGGTTCTTTAATTCAGGCTCATCGCTCGTCATCACTTACACTCTCTGCTATCATTGCATCTATATGCATGGCTACAAAGGGAGATGTTGAGAGAGCAGAATGAATTGTAGACACAGGTATAAAGGACAGATGGGGATCTCTAAGGTACTTATGGGGATTTAATGTACACAAAGGATGAAACAACTGAGAATTGAAACTTGAAGCATATATGTATTTTTTACTTTAGCTTTAATTATATTAATAAGAAATATGTCATATTATCTTCTTGTGAATTTTTTTTTTTTAATATTTTAAGATTCCCAAAGTCACCTGCAGGACATATATGTGTTACAGAGGTGGTCAGTACTTTCTTTTTGAACTATTGGAAAGAATTACAGTGCTCGCAAATAAGTATAATAAAATAAATTCCAGACAATAAATGCAATAATTCATAAACAATTCATGAGAGTGCAAAAATTGTAATATGTGATGTGCTCCAATATTAAAGTGCAGTCGTGCTGCAAAACTCAAGGTGTGCCACACTCCCTCCTGTGTCTCCACTCACCGGATGGAATGGAGCCCTAGCTTTTCAGTCTGGGGGTCGTTCAGGCTTTGAAAAGTTGGCCAGGGATGGCTAGATCACATTAGTGTATCAAGAAAATCTCAGAAATTTGTAAACATCAAATGTGGGCCATGATACCAGAAATAAAAAGAAAAGGTGCCATAGTGAAGTACTGTTGACCAAGAAATGTATTGCGCAAGTGGACAAGTACAAACTGATGGGTAAAATTAAGACACTTCCGGTCTTTCGTTCGTTGACGGCGTTCGCTTGCTGCTGTAAACTTTTACTGGATTCATGCTTATTTTTACCCATCAGTTTGTAAGTACTTGTCCACTTGCGCAATAAATTTCTTGGTCAACAGTAGGGCTGGGCGATTTTCCCCAAAAAAAAGTCTGCGATTTTTTTATAAAAAACTCGATTTACAAATCGATAAAAAAAAAAAAAATTTATTATATTAATTGAAGTGCATCAACAAACAAAATTGCAAAGGCAAACCCTTTCTCTAACTGCAAAGTCAGTGTGCAACAAAGATTGTTAAACATCCAAATTATTAATACTGTATTTGGATTTAGCTAATAAAACAACAAAAAAACTTGAGGTTACTCTTAGTTGAATTGAACTGTGCCCGTGTCTCACTGTGCCCATGCTTCAATCACTGTGCCCTTACCTGATGCAGATTTTCATGGGATACGGATTTTACTGCTAAACCATTCCAGTATTCATAAGCCGCGCCTCCTCCTCGTCTGTGATAGGCGGAACACTCAATTTCCCAGCATTCAGTGTTCCGCCTACCATGGACATCTGCTCATCCTCATAACACAGACGAGGATGAGAGGATGTCCGTGATAGGCTGAACACTGCCTGCTGTGAAATTGAGTGTTCCACCTATCACAGACGAGGACTCGGGAGGCGCGGCTTTTGAACACTGCAATGGCCGCCGTCTGTCTGCATGACACGCTTATCAGATAGGCAGACGGCGGCTTGCGGTTAGTTAGTTTTACATTACATCTACTCGCGGCGGCTGCGGCGAGTAGATGTAATTGGGGTAACGCCGCCCAGTGCCATTCCGGATACGCCCCCTGCAGCCCTGCTACGGAAACTTTGAAGGAAATTTTTTAAAAAAAAAAAAAAAAAATACATTTTTTTTTTTTTAAATCTAAAAAAATCGATTTTTTTCCCAGCCCTAGTCAACAGTACTTCACTATGACACCTTTTCTTTTTATTTCTGGTATCATGGTCCACGTTTAGATCTTCTTGATGCACTGATGTGATCTAGCCAGCCCTGGCCAACTTTTCAAAGCCTGAACGACCCCCAGACTGAAAAGCTAGGGCTCCTGGTCAAAGCCTGAATGACCCCCAGACTGAAAAGCTAGGGGTCTATTCCATCCAGTGAGTGGGGACACAGGAAGGAGTGTGGCACACCTTGAGTTTTGCAGCACGACTGCACTTTAATATTGGAGCACATCACATATTACAATTTTTGGACTCTCATGAATTGTTTATGAATTATTGCATTTATTGTCTGCAATTTATTTTATTATACTTATTTGCAAGGGCTGTAATTCTTTCTAATTATTCATTTTTTCAAGTGTTAGCACTTTGTGTAAAGCAGCTGCAATTTCACTTGTTACACCTGAATTATTTTATTTTATTCTATCTGTACTTTCAGCGCGAGTTATATATTTAGATATATATTTTGTTCACAAGGTACTTTCTTTTTGGCTCATAGATATTGATTTAGGTGTAAAATATATGTCAGTTACTGCTGTTGTTTTTTCCCATAGGAAGCTTGAAAAACATTTTGAAATCCAGAGAAAAGATTATGAAAAACAGATAAAACAACTGAAGGAAGAGATTGAGATCCTGAAAGGAAAAAACAAAAAACTAGTAAAAGAGGTAGAGGAACAGACAGCCCATAATGATGAACTACAACTGCAAGTAGCTCAGCTCTCTAACCAGGCAAAGGTAAGAAAAGTTAAAATCCTGATGTCAGTCTATGGGGTTGATTTACTAAAGGGAAATAGGCTGTTCACTTTGCAAAGAAAGTTTGCCTATAGCTTAATGAATGTGGTGGAAATTCGCTTTGCATAGAATACCCAAATATGTGCAAGAAAAATTAAGAAAATAAAACTGTATTTTTGCTCGCTCATGATTGGATGATTGAATTCAGCAGTGCATTTGCTCTAGAACTGAAGGGAATCTCTGAAATGAGGGGAAGCTCTGCTCGTTTCTATAATCAAATCATGTACAAACACAAATGCTGTTTTTTAATTTTCCTTGCATGTGATTGAGTATTCTTTGCAAAGAAAAGTGTTACCTCATTTACTAAGCTCTGGAGCAAGTGCATTTACTGTGCACAGTACAGGCGGTCCCCTACTTACAAACATCCGACTTACAAAGGACTCCTACTTAAAAACGGAAGGAGACAACAGGAAGTGAGAGGAAATCTACCCCTAGGAAGGGAAATTCTCTCCTGTAAGCATTTTTATGAGAAAAAGATATCTCCACTGGAGCTTTATCACCAGTCCATGTTTCCCTAACAACCAAAATTTTTCAAAATCCATTTGTCATTGGGATGGAAAATGAGGTGAAATCTTCTGAACAGGTGCACAGACAGCAAAACAAATGTTACAGGGGTGATAACCCTTCCCTATGTTATCCAAAAAGTATAAAAACTATTTTTTTGGCTGAAGCTACCCCTAAAAAATGTACCTGTTCCGACTTACAAACAAATTCAACTTAAGAACAAACCTACAGTCCCTATCTTGTTTGTAACCCGGGGACCCCCTGTATATTTGCCTTTAGTAAATCAACCCATATGTGTTAGGCCCTTCTTATTGCATGCACAACATGGATGTATAATATTCTAGGCAGAGTTCCAACACATATATCTACTTTATTGTTATGTGTTAAAGCGACATTGTAGCTATATATATATATCTATATACCGTATTTATTGGCGTATAACACGCATCCCAAGTTTAGGAGGGAAGTTTAAGGAAAAAAACTTTTAGGAGGGAAGTTTAAAGGAAAAACGTACATTTTAAATGCCCATCAATGCAGCCTTATCGGTGTCCATCTGAAGCCTTTTCCATCATTGCAGAATGATCTCTGTCCATCTGCAGCTTTGCCCGTATTACAGCATTACCAGTGTCCATCTGCCTGCAGAGGAGGGAACGTGCGCTGCCGAGATAAACAGAGCCGGATGTCCTGTGTACTCGGCTCGTCCCGCCCCTTGGCCGTGTTATACGCCGATAAATACGGTATATATAGATAGATTTATATATATATAGATATATCTATATATATCCATATTATTATTTATATATATATATATATATATATATATATAGATAGATAGATAGATAGATATATACACATACCAATCAGCCGTAACACTATGATCTTCTACCATAACCCATTGACCTCCTACCATAACACATTGACCTCCTACCAAAACCCACTAGACCTCTGAAAGTATGGTTTGGTATGTTGTACCAAGCCGTCAGTAGCAGATCCTTTAAGTCCTATAAGTTGTGAGGTGGGGCCTTAATGGATTGGACTTTTTCCAGCACATCCCACAGATGCTTGATTGGATTAAGTACAACAAGTAGGAAAGAACAAGATGGACTTTTAAGGTGCCATTGTACCAAGATATATATTTTTTAAAACATTGCTAAAAATAAAACTAGAAACATGGAATATTCAATATGGAACCGCCTTTCAAATAATACTCATAAATACAGAAACTCCAAAAAGTTTGGTACAAAAAGGCAGTAGTATCCACTAACTTCCTCTTGTGCTTGGAATGTCATCCAGATAAAGGCAAAGTCTCAACGCATTTAGTGGGAAACCACGCTTCTTCAGGAGTTGAGGAGAGCTAGATAATTATGATTCGTATAAAACAATAATTTTATAAATTGAAAAGAATAATAAGAGAGATTGGATGCTCATTTGCCATTTGTAGCCGCTTTTGGCTGTGGACACGGGTCAGCATGGGCACCCTGACTGGTCAGTGGCTACACAGCCCCATACACATCAAACTGCGATGCACTGTGTGTTCTGACACCTTCCTATCAGAAACAGCATTAACTTTTTCAGCAATTTGATCTATAATAGCTCTACTATTGGATTGGACTACACATGACAGCCTTTGTTCCCCACACGCATTGGTGAGCCTTGGCTGCCCATGACCTGTCGCTGGTTCACCGTTTTTTCTTCCTTGTACCACTTTTGGTAGGTCCTGACCACTGCAGACAGGGAACATCCCACAAGACCCAGTGGTCTAGCCATTACAATTTGGTCATTGTCAAAGCTGCTGAATTCCATACGCTTGCCCATCTTTTCTGCTTTCAGCACAACAATTTCAGGGACAACATGTTCACTTGCTGCGTAATACATCCCACCCCCCTTCAGGTGCCAATGTAACGAGATATTAAATGATATTCACTTTCCCTGTCAGTGGTCAAAATAGGGTGTCTCCTTGGTGGACTACCACTGTGCCACTTGGGTGAGATAAGCTGCCTGGTAGTACCTATGGAGAAGAGGAAGGCATAGACATCCTTGAAGCTTGGGTCTATGTAACATTGTTTTAGCCACTTGAGGGAAGGTACCCTTCCAGACAAAATTTAAAATTTGCCTCTGCATAACTGGAAGCCGGTAGGAGCGAATGGGGATAGGCAAGAATTGGGCAAGGTAAAGAAAGTTTTGTAACAATGTCATATTTACAGCCTTGATCCTACCTTGTGGAGTTGTTTTAGACACATTTGGGGGTTATTTACGAAAGGCAAATCCACTTTGCACTACAAGTGCAAACTACAAGTGCAAATTGCACTTGAAAGTGCACTCGCTGTAAATCTGAGGGGTAGATCTGAAATGAGGGGAAACTTTGCTGATTTTATCATCCAATCATGTACAAGCTAAAATGCTGTTTTTTTTTTTCCTTGCATGTCCCCCTCGGATCTACAGTGACTGCACTTCCAAGTGCACTTTCAGTGCAATTTCAAGTGCAATTTGCACTTGTAGTTTGCACTTGTAGTGCGAAGTGGATTTGCCTTTCATAAATAACCCCCATCTGTGTGCTGGTTCACTACAATTAAGCCCTTGATCAGGGAAAATGCATGATTAGAGCATTGTGGGAAACATCATATTTTTTGGGAGGGTTATTTCCATTTATAAACAATAAAGATATTTGAAACGCCTAGATAATGCGGTTAGTGCAGCCATGAATTTATTGTGAAATCCTGTCTCTTTTGCAGGTATCTAAATGTGTAAAAAAGCATAGATAATAACTTGTTGAAACAGGAGTGGATCTAATCTCATTACATGCATCACATACGCTGATCGTTACTGGCCCCTTACCTAGGTGTAGTATAAATTTGAAGGACATTCCCTCCTATAAAAAAAGTGCTGTTGTTTATACCTTTTGTCTGAATTAACTGTAGCACTACCCCCGTAGGAGCTGCTGTTTGTTTGATTTGGGTCTACGTCCTGCCTATCAACCCCTGGAAGTGGCTCAAACCTTCCCTTAGCACAACTGATATGAATAAGGAGTGTGAGACCTATTGAGTATTAGGAGACACAATCCTGCATACATCACACAATAACCTGTAAATGTTATTACCTTTGCTGGTCACTAGTCCTTCTAAGTGACAGAGATACTTCACACAAGTTATATGCTTAATCAAAGGTACCTTTACTCAGTATAAAAGGGAAGGGTAAAGAATCACATTAATACACACAGTTGACTCTGCATGCGCATTGCAGAGTCAATAAACCAATAAGGATAGGTATCACTGAGATTAGGTAATAACAGGAAATAACATCAGCTATATATATGTACATGTATCTATATGTGTCTCTGCACGGCTAACTGGTTGCTCGCGAGCTCCCCCTTTGTTGCAATACCTTGCACGTGTTCATTCCCTATAATAGGTAAGCAAGGCCTATCTGCGTCCCACTCAAAGTTCCTTTCTCCAATGAAGTCTTCGCTAGCCACCGTCGGTGCACAAGTTAAATTGTAATCCACAGGGTTTCAACAAGATGCTGTAATTATCCGCAATATACCTGAGTACTCGTGTGCCTGCCACCCACTAATGACGGATGCACCAATCTCTGATCACATAGTCTCCAGTGAGATACACTAGGCCGCAAGCTGTGGCGTGATAGGTGAAGTGTGGCTGGCACTAACTAAATCACTTTCCTCTAAGGTAGTAGTCAATTCTGGGCAGGTGCCCTTCTCACCAAACAGGCCCGACTTTCAGATAGTCTCCTCTGGCTTGTCCCGGTCACTCGATCTCCACGCTTCTGCTTCAGCTGCAGTCTCCGGACTCCGTCACTAACAGCTTATGGTGATGGACGACTCCGGTCTCTGCTGGGCAATCACAGGACGCTGTGGACGATCCTCTGCTGGAAATCACTCAGGCACTCCCGTAATTTAGGCCCAGGCTTCTGGCCTAATCCTTAGGAAGCAGGCCTCCGTGCCAACTTCCTGCTTGATTGAGAGCTGGATCCAGAGAGAGAGACGCTGGCCCCTCCCCTGGTTTAAGTAGTCTGCCCAGAATGCTTTGCGGTGTTGCAATGCACCCTGGGTAATGTAGTCTGTCTTTTACTAAAAGCAACAAAGTCTTTTCTCCTAGCTGATATCTGTCCCAAAGTGCATTAGTTGCATTGTAACACTTATACCACCGGAGGGAGCCGGATTCCTTCTTTCATATGGACATCCTGCTACACACTCCCCCCACTTAAAGTCTTTGGTCCCCAAAGAGGACAACAGTATGTAACCTAACACATACTTTGGCAATACCTGCAGGGAAATTTGTTAGTTTATGCATGACAATAAACAACTTGCCTTTTCATAAGCAGGATTTAAACTTAAACAGCTCATATCATAACACAGAACCGACAGAGGAACCTCCCACCAATTATCACAAGGAGGGAGGTTGTCCTGTATACGGACCACCGACACTTGGGTGTCTGTTTCAGATGTGCTAGGGAGTGAGCTGGGGTTGTCTTCCACTGAATCTGAATCTGGAGTGGAAGAGCTAGACTGATCAATGGTTCTCTTAGAAGTGATGATGGCCTCCTCAGAGCATTCACCCAATTGGTCGTACGTCAGTCTTTTTGGGGGGTGAATTACTCTTCTTTCCCTCTGCTCTTTAGGTATCATATTCTCAAGGACATTGGGGCTGGCTGTTTCTAGAAGCTCTTCAGGGGCTTCCTCATCTAGTTCAGGCATGTTGGGCTCCAGAACTTCAGGAGCGTCCCGCTCTCCTTCAGATAGAGACAACGACCCTTCTTCTGGGTCTTCCATTGACAAAGAGTCTGAGTCATCAGCTACCTCCTCAATGAGAATGTTTGAAGGCACGAATTCAGGAGCTTCTGCCCGAAGAGTTCCATTGTCAACTGTTTTGGGTGAGGTTTGGGAGGTGGTCATGGGTTCTGGCAATTGGGATGACCACAACCAGTCAGATTCTGCTTCTTCATCCTCTTGACCTTCATGGTCAGAGTCTCCATCTCTCACATCTGGAAGCACTGTTTGAGATCGGGTGATGGGTCTGGAACCTTGAGAAGTTGAAGGGGTTTCTTGTGAGTCAGATGCAGGAGGCATGCGAACTGCCTCGGAGAGGGGCAACAAGTGATTCCTGTGCCAGGTCTTTAACGGTCCCACGCTTCCTTCTGGCCTAATTTGGTACACAGGAAGGTTTTCCTGCTTCTTGCAGATAACATAAGGTTGGGATTTCCAACGGTCAGCCAACTTATGTTTTCCCGGAATTCCCAAGTTCCTCAACAGCACTCTATCTCCTGGCTGTAAATCTTGAATTCTGACTCTTAGGTCAAAGTTTCTTTTATTTCTCAGCCCCCGTTGGTCAGATGCTGCTTGGGCCTTTTCAAAAGCTGTCTTCAGACTCTTTCTCAATCGGTCTACATACCCCTTGTGGGATGCTGCTGAGGTATGATCCAGCGATATGCCAAAGGCCAAGTCCACTGGCAACCGAGCCTCCCGCCCGAACATCAAACGGTATGGGGAATACCCGGTGACATCACTGGCAGTGCTATTGTAGGCATGCACTATGGCAGCTACATGCTTGCTCCAATTCTGCTTTTTCTCTGAACTCAGAGTCCCCAACATATCCAAGAGAGTCCGGTTAAACCGTTCAGGCTGAGCATCTCCTTGTGGGTGATAAGGGGTTGTCCTGGTCTTCTGGATGCCTAACAGGTCTAATAACTTAATTTGCTTTCAAAGTCTCTGCCCTGATCTGAATGAAGGCGTTGGGGTAGACCATAGTGCACAAAGAATTTTTCTACCAGTACTTTGGCTACTGTTGAGGCCTTCTGGTCTTTTGTTGGGAATGCTTGAGCATATCTGGTAAAGTGATCTGTTATCACCAAGACATTCCCTTGACCACTCAGATCAGGCTCCAGGCAAAGGAAGTCAATGCACACCAGTTCCATAGGTCCCTGACTTTGCAGATGGCCCATTGGGGCTGCTTGACGTGGCAAGGTCTTCCTTTGAATGCATCGGACACAGGAATGGCAATATCCTTCCACTTCAGCCCGCATGCAGGGCCAATAGAACCTATCCCGTACAAGGTGAAAAGTCCGTTCGGACCCTAGGTGACCATGGTTGTCATGGAGGGCAGCTAGGACCGCTTCTCGATATTTGGCTGGTAGAAACAGCTGCCACTTCTCTTCTGAGTCGTCAGAGGGGCCCCTTCGGTAGACCACCCCTTGACGTATGTGTAGCCGATCCCACTCCCTGCGCAACAATCGGGCTTCTCTTGGGGAGTCTGTTTCAAGCATCTCGGGACGCTGGCTTTCCAGGGCCTTTATCAGGAGTTTCCCTAAAGAGTCTTCTTCTTGCTCCTTTCTCAAATCCCTTTTTGTCAGCTTGGGCAAGCCCTCCCCTTCGACTTGGGTCACACTGCAATAGCACTTCGGTACTCCAACAGCTGAGACCCCAATTTCTTCAGCTCTTGACCCACCTCTGGCTTGAAGTTCTGTCCCCTGATATAGGGCTCGCACTCCCTCTGGGTCTAGTTGGGCCCATTCTTCGGTAGGGTCGGTGGGGGCATGAGACCTCCTGGACAGGGCATCTGCATCCCTATTTCCCACTCCGGGTCGGTACTTTAAGCTGAAGTTGAAGCTTGAAAGGGCAGCCAACCACCGGTGTCCCGTTGCATCCAACTTGGCAGTGGTCAGAAGGTAGGTGAGCGGGTTATTATCTGTCTTCACCACAAACTCCGCCACCATATAGGTAGTCTCTCAGTTTGTCTACCACTGCCCATTTCAAGGCCAGGAATTCAAGCTTGTGGGTGGGGTAATTCTTCTCAGCAGGTATCAGACTTTTGCTCACATATGCGACGGGTCTTAGGTAACCATCATGTTCCTGGTACAGCACCCCACCCAGCCCATCTCGGCTGGCATCTACATGCAGTTCATAAGGCTTCTTTGGATCAGCATAGGCCAGGACTGGTGCAGTGGTAAGACTCTTCTTTAACATCTGGAAGGCTTCCTCGCACTCCCCTGTCCACTGGTCTTGAATCGACTCTTTGGGCCTTCGGGGTCCCATGGTGAGTTTCACTGGTTTGACCAGCTCTGGAACATCATCTTCCCCTTCGTTTCTGAGTAACTCGTTCAGGGGTCTGGCAATCTTGGCGAATCCTTCTACAAATCTTCTGTAGTAAGAACAGAACCCCAGGAATGACCGAAGCTCAGTCACGTTGGTAGGTCTCGGCCAGGAGGTGACGGCATCCAGCTTCTCTGGGTCCGTGGCCACCCCTTCTGCAGAAACGATATGGCCCAGGTAATGGACTGAGGACTGGTAAAATTGACACTTCTCTGGGGAGAGTTTCAGGCCCTCTTCACTGAGCCTCTTCAGGACCTTCTCCAGTCTCTCTTCATGCTCTTCTAGGGTTCTCCCGAACACGATGACGTCGTCCAAATATACCAGTACCTCTATTAGATTCATGTCCCCGACGGTTCTCTCCATTAGCCTTTGGAAAGTGGCGGGGGCTCCTGATAACCCTTGAGGCATACGGTTGAACTCAAAAAACCCCACAGGGGTGATGAAGGCTGTCTTCTCCCGATCCTCAGGGTGCATGGGGATTTGGTAATATCCACTTTTTAGATCCATTACACTGAACCACTTGGCCCCTGACAGACTCTGCAGGGCGTCTTCAATTCGGGGAGTGGTGTATTGATCTGGGATGGTCCTTCTGTTTAGTGTTCTGTAGTCGATACACAGTCTCAGCGACCCGTTCTTCTTTCGGACTACCACTATTGGAGAAGCGTAAGGGCTCCTGGATTCTCGAATAATCCCCGTCCTCTTCAGCTCAGCCAACTGTTCCCGCAAGTCTTCTAAGTCACCCAGTGGGACCCGTCGAACTCTCTCTCTAAAGGGCTTATCTTCTTGTAAGCGTATCTTGTGAGTGGCACTCCTTGCGCACCCCACATCGAACTCATCTTTAGAAAAGATCTTTTCCCACCTTGCAAGTTGAGCTTTGGCCCTTTTTCTCCATTCTGGTGGGAGGGCCGTGTCTTCAGAACAGAGCTTCTCTATGGTGACTTCACCCCTTTCTTCTTTCTTCAATTCACACGGGGCAATGGGGGTGGCTGGATTCACCTGGCCCAACAGCATTCTGGCCGGCACCTTCACTGGTGTATTAGCAGTGTTCCTTATACTCACTGAAACTCTCCCATGGCTTTTCTGTAGGGCCTTCAATGGGATCACTTTGGGGATTACTTCAATCCCTTTCTGTCTTTCCTGTGGGCCTGGTTCGAAGACAATGAAGGGGCCTGGCAGTTTCCATGTGAGCTTGACAGAAGCTCTCAGGCAAGTCACCTCTCCCGGTTGTAATACCTTCTCCGTCTTGTCTAGCTTCCAAATCTTGCCAACTCCCTCAGCCGGGGCCTTCTGCTCCAGTACCAGGCGCTGGTAGGCTTGCCTTAATATGGGGTGGACTCTTGTGGTCGGGGCTTCTTCCTGTTGGGCCAACGGTGTCAGCAGTCGCCTGACTAGATCAGTGTTGGTCCCTATGATGAGTGAGCTCTTGCTGGCCCCTGGTGGGCGAGGGCACACTACTGCCAGAGTATCGAAGGTCTCTGTCTCCCCAGCCACTGAGGGATCAAAAGTCAACTTGATTGGCAGGTAACCGTCATAGGGAAAGCTCTGAGTTCCAATACCCCATATTTCCAGTTCCTCTAATTTCTGTAGGGGCAGATGTTTAAGATGTTTATCATAGAAATCCCTATACAGAAGAGTCACTTGAGCCCCAGTGTCAAGAAGAGCCTTGGTGTAGATCCCTTCTACTTGTATGGAGACTACTGGAGAAGGCCCCACTAACTTGGCAGGGAACTCCTTCAACACAGACTTCTTGCTGGGTTCAGTTACCTGTACCCTCACTTCTTTTTTTCTTGAGTTTCCGGTGGGTCTCAGTCCCTTCTGGGTCTGGTGTGCACTGGCCTTCTGTTCAACAGCAGCCTGAGTTGTGGGACGGGGCCTAATTGGCAGAGGTTTAGGTCCCTGACTCTGATGTTTTGGATCATTGGACTTCTTGAAGGAGTTCGTGGAAACTGGTGGGCGCCCGGCTGACTCCTTCACCGGGGCCCTCTGAAGTTTTCCGCCGGCTTGCGATATCTGGATGCAACTTCATCTGGGCTGGGACACACTGCTCTAACATGCCCGATTCCCCCACAATTGAAGCATGTTATCAATCTCTTAGGCTTCTGCACTAGTTCCATATTGGAGCTAGGAGGTTTTTTTGGTTCCTCTGACGTGTTCTTGTTGTGTGGCACAGAGACCTGGCTAGTCAGCATGGACACCATTTCTACTAGTTGTGACACCTGGGTCTTTAGGAGTTCAACTTCTGAATCACCTTCTTCTGCACTTAACATTCTGACTCGGGCAGTTGGTTCGGTGTGTTGACTCCTCCTTTTGTCTTCCAACATGGCCTCCTCCTCCCTGACTATCCGGATCAAGTCGGGGTATTCCAGGCTGCTCCCGTCCCGCCGGGTGCGTAGCAATAATGCGATGGGGTCCAAGGGTTGAGCTCCCCTCAACACCTGCTGGGCACGGGCCTCATCCACTTTTCTTGGATCGATCCCTTTCTTCAGTAGGATCCGATGCAGGATCTTATCCAGGCGTCCTATGAATTCTGACAGCTTCTCTCCCTCTTTTTGGTAGCAATGCCCCAGCTGGTAAGTGAGTTCAGTGACGTTTTCCGTCCCGCCGAACACATTCTGCAGAATATCCAGATAATCCTGTGCATTGCAGTCCTTCTTGCTTACCTTGAGGTTACGTATGGCCTCCAGAGCAGGCCCCTTTAAGCTTTCCACAATCCGTTGTTTTTTTTGTTGTTCTGGCACCTCCCATTCTTCTAGGGCCTGAGTGGCGCCATCTAGCCACTCTTCAAATCCATCTTCCACTGAAGGTACAGGTTTCTTCCCAGAAAAGGTCCTGAGTTTCCTGTATCCTGACATCAGGTAGTCTGGAGGGTCCTTTTTACACTTGGTCACAATCTCCCCCAGGACAGCGCACAATTCTGAGCTAAGGGTGGTCAATGGTGGTGAACCGGGACCCTTTTGTTGGGCGCTCCCTCCTGTGCTGGGGCCTCCTGAAGTAGTGGATGTGGGGCCATCTTTATTCTCTTCTGGGTGTATCAGGAGGAGTTCTACTTGGTTTGTAGTTTTTATGCTGGCACCCTTGAAGTAGTCAGAGATTCCGTTCCTCCACTCACATAATGCATAGGTGTGGGGATTTACAGTATCTGTCTTTATGTCAATCACCCATGGCTTCCTGTCCGTGGACAATGCTCTCAAGACTGGAGTTAGCTGCTCCTCTACCCAGGCCTCTCTCTGGATTTCAACCACCAGGCCATTTCCGGGTAGGATGCCTTCATCCCTGCACCACCGGGCTACGGCAGCAGGGTCCATTTCTGTGCTGTAAGGGTTCTGTCTAGGGGGAAAGTTGATTGCAGAACCGTAGAAGATCCCGGACGAGCCCCCACGTGTAGCACTACCCCCGTAGGAGCTGCTGTTTGTTTGATTTGGGTCTACGTCCTGCCTATCAACCCCTGGAAGTGGCTCAAACCTTCCCTTAGCACAACTGATATGAATAAGGAGTGTGAGACCTATTGAGTATTAGGAGACACAATCCTGCATACATCACACAATAACCTGTAAATGTTATTACCTTTGCTGGTCACTAGTCCTTCTAAGTGACAGAGATACTTCACACAAGTTATATGCTTAATCAAAGGTACCTTTACTCAGTATAAAAGGGAAGGGTAAAGAATCACATTAATACACACAGTTGACTCTGCATGCGCATTGCAGAGTCAATAAACCAATAAGGATAGGTATCACTGAGATTAGGTAATAACAGGAAATAACATCAGCTATATATATGTACATGTATCTATATGTGTCTCTGGACGGCTAACTGGTTGCTCGCGAGCTCCCCCTTTGTTGCAATACCTTGCACGTGTTCATTCCCTATAATAGGTAAGCAAGGCCTATCTGCGTCCCACTCAAAGTTCCTTTCTCCAATGAAGTCTTCGCTAGCCACCGTCGGTGCACAAGTTAAATTGTAATCCACAGGGTTTCAACAAGATGCTGTAATTATCCGCAATATACCTGAGTACTCGTGTGCCTGCCACCCACTAATGACGGATGCACCAATCTCTGATCACATAGTCTCCAGTGAGATACACTAGGCCGCAAGCTGTGGCGTGATAGGTGAAGTGTGGCTGGCACTAACTAAATCACTTTCCTCTAAGGTAGTAGTCAATTCTGGGCAGGTGCCCTTCTCACCAAACAGGCCCGACTTTCAGATAGTCTCCTCTGGCTTGTCCCGGTCACTCGATCTCCACGCTTCTGCTTCAGCTGCAGTCTCCGGACTCCGTCACTAACAGCATATGGTGATGGACGACTCCGGTCTCTGCTGGGCAATCACAGGACGCTGTGGACGATCCTCTGCTGGAAATCACTCAGGCACTCCCGTAATTTAGGCCCAGGCTTCTGGCCTAATCCTTAGGAAGCAGGCCTCCGTGCCAACTTCCTGCTTGATTGAGAGCTGGATCCAGAGAGAGAGACGCTGGCCCCTCCCCTGGTTTAAGTAGTCTGCCCAGAATGCTTTGCGGTGTTGCAATGCACCCTGGGTAATGTAGTCTGTCTTTTACTAAAAGCAACAAAGTCTTTTCTCCTAGCTGATATCTGTCCCAAAGTGCATTAGTTGCATTGTAACACTTATACCACCGGAGGGAGCCGGATTCCTTCTTTCATATGGACATCCTGCTACATAACTCTAACACTTTCTAAAGCAAATCCACACTATGTAATGACCGTATACAAATTGTGCTTTCACTGCTATTAGCAAAGACAAAAACTGCACACCTACACCCACCTATTCCAGGAAGAACCAGTGAGCTTGAGGAATCTTACATAACTGCCCCACATTGCTGCCAGGATTTGTAGGTATTGTCAGTGTGCATCAGAAGATTCCCTCTTGCAACATCATTTAATCAGCAGAATAATTTCCATTATATAATCAACCTTCCTTCCCTTGGTTGACCTGTTTCCATGTCTGAATGATAATTACTCCTTAATGTAAGGTGCAGCTTTCATCATTTGTAGATAAACATATGTTTGGTCAGTAGGTGTGCACTGTTTGTAGGTCACATTGATAGTTCAGGTTAATAGAAGGTTGATGATATAGCTTACATTTGTGCATGTTCAGAAAGGCTATGCAAAAGTGCAGTAACCCATAGCAACCAGTGGGATGTGCCCAGGACTCCATTACTAGTACTCCCAATATACACAGACTGTGTTTTCTGAACAAAAACGGAGACCTATTCAAATTTAGCGATTACAATCACTATAGAAGCTGGAAACTGAAGGTGCTAAAATTTTACACTTCAGTACAGATGCTTTTGCCTGTTTAAAGTGTTTTTTTCTTAAAGTGTCTCGTTTTTTTTTTTTTTATTATTATTAAAAATAACAAACATAATATACTTACCTGCAATGTGCAGTGATTTTGCAGAGAAGCCCTGCTGACCAATCAAGATATTGTTGGTTCTTGTTGGTGTGCCCTCTTGTCCACTGCAGCAGCCACTCACGTGACCCTAGCGGATTAAAAATAGGTGGATGATGGGTGGTATTTTTGGGGTTATAATCATTTAAGAATAATTATACAGTGGAACCTTGGATTACGAGCATAATCTGTTCCAGGAGAATGCTTGTAATCCAAAGCACTTGCATATCAAAGCGAGTTTCTCCATAGAAGTCAATGGAAACGAAGATAATTTGTTTCCGCATTGACTTCTATGGCATGCAATACCGCATATAGCCAGAGGTGTGGGGGTGCCGGAGAGCCGCGGAAATACTCAGGGACAGCTCGGCTAAACTTGGAAACCCTCGGAAAGGCTTGGAAACTGAGTATTTCCGAGTGCTTCCGAGTATTTACGAGTAATTACGAGTATTTTCGAACGGCTTCGAACCGTTCCGAGTGTCACCGACACCCCCGCACCTCTGGCCAAATGGCGGTACTGCACACCCCATTAGCTTGAATTCTGCTCGTTTTGCAAGACAACACTCGCAAAACTGAGTCAGGATTAAAAAAAAAGGTTGCTCGTCTTTCAAAACGCTCGTTAACCGCGTTACTCGTTAACCAAGGTTCCAGTGTAGTTAGGCTTTTCTTCCCCTTTTTCCCCCACCAAAGATCACCTAAAATTATCAAAAATTATGGCCGGGGATACACTGCACACATTTTATTCACACCTGTTTATGATGAGAAAAAACAGCAGACACTGTCCTATAGTCTACGTTCGCTGCATTAAAATTTTAAGCTGACATATTCTTACATTTATGGTAATCATGTAATATAGCGAGCAATTGGATTTGAATCACTTTGGAAATTTTGACCACCAATTTCCTTATCCCAAAGTAAAGCTCATTATGAAACAAGCTACTTCATGCCATGTTCATCAGGAAACAAATGGCATTAGTGATTTTAATATGTACCGTATATACTCGAGTATAAGCCGAGTTTTTCAGCACATTTTTTTGTGCTGAAAATGCCCCCCTCGGCTTATACTTAAGTCTGTGTCCATCTTCACCTTTGTGCGCCTGATCCTGGCCAGCCGTAGATCCTCTGGAGCACCGATTTTTCAAAGCCGGGCTCCCCTTCCATAGACTCCTATATTAAATGGTAATTTCTCCGGTGATTTTGGGGACCCGGTACTGGCCGGCCCTAGGACCCCTGGACCCCAAACTTGGCACACATGTAGCCCCACTCTTCATCTCCAAGTGTGCAAAGTTTGTTGTCCAGGGTACCTATGGCCGGGGAGCACCGATTTTTCAAAGCCGGCAACCCTTTCATAGACTCCCATGGTAAATGTCAGTCTAGTCACACAGCGCCGGAGATCAGGTAGGGAGATTGGGCACAGTGAGGCATGGGCACAGTGACAGTGAGGCATGGACACAGTGAGGCATAGGCACACTGAGGCATGGGCACAGTGAGGCATGGACACAGTGAGGCATGGGCACAGTAAGGTACAGTGAGGCATGGGCACAGTGAGGCATGCACATGGACACAGTGAGGCACAGTGAGGCATGCACATGGACACAGTGAGGCACAGTGAGGCATGAAGATGGAGACCCTAGGCTTATACTCGAGTCAATACATTTTCACATTTTTTGTGATAAAATTAGGTGCCTTGGCTTATATTCGGGTCGGCTTATACTCGAGTATATACGGTACTTACTTTGTTTGGTATTGCATAATATTTAAAAAGCTGAGCTGGGCATTTGTTTTCTTTTAGCTTAGTTAAATAGTTAGTCAAATTAAAAAGAAAAAAAGAACAAAAACAAAAAAATTTAAAAATGAACCGATCCAAAGAAAGGCAAAAAAGAGCATCATAAAGCATATTTGCTGTAACAGTAGATAAGTTCCTTTCCTATCCTCAAAGGCAATCAGTAACTCCCTAAATCAACATTCTTCAATATTATTTTTGGTAACAATAAAGAATTTTATTGTTGAATGTAGATTGTTACATATATGGACTGGCTCAATGTATGCAGCGGAAGTTTCAGTGCATTATTACAAAGGATTTATGCTAACGTAAGAGCAATTTACCAAACATGGCCTCAGGTTTGCAGTCAACAATAACATTATTGCTGAGTACAGACTATACGGCTTCATGTACACTACAGCTCCTAAACTCGAGTTTAGGAGCTTTTGGTGTTTTTTGCCAAAGCACCTAAACTCAGCTCCATAAAAGCCTATAGGGTTGATTTACTAAAACTAGAAAGTGCTAAATCTGGTGCAACGGTGTATGGTAGCCAATCAGCTTCTAACTTCAGCTTGTTCAATTAAGCTTTGTCAAAAAACCTGGAAGCTGTTTGGTTTCTACGCAGAGGTGCATCAGATTTTGTACTCTCCAGTTTTAGTAAATCAACCCCTGTGTGTCTATGTACACAGGTTTTAAAGATCATTTAGGAGCTGCTGCGGTTCAACCTTCCTCTCCTAAATGCGGAAGAATCGCATTCAGGATAGGAACGATTTGACCGCTGGCCACAAAATGCGGTAAAATCACGGTGCAATTTTGCCGCGTTTTCCCACAGCCATTACAGTTATTACAGTAAAGTACATATTTGAAACCTAGAAGAGTTAAAGTGGTTGTAAAGCCACTTGTTTAGGAACATACAATCCCCTGTTTTTAATATTAATATGTGCCCCAATGTATATGATGTGCCCCAGTAAAATATGACGATTTCTACCTTATTTCACAGCGCCTCCCGGCGCTCACATGACTGCTCGCCTCTCTCCTCTCCCAGTCTGACAGCTACAACGGGAGGGGCTGAGAACTCCCGCTAACGTCAGCCGAGAGGAGGAAAGGAGAGTAGGGGAGAGGCGGGCAGTCACGTGAACGCCGGGAGGCGCTGTGAAATAAGGTAGAATTTGTCATATTTTTTATAAAACACATACACTGGGGCATATATCGTTATTTAACAGAAGGGATTGTATGAATATGTAACAATTATGATAGCAGCAGGAAGGTAAGGGGCGGGGAGCAGAGCAGCACTGTCACTAGCTGACAGGCGAGAGGGGGAGGAGGAGGACAGAGGAGAGCTGTGGATGATGGAGGTAAGTAAACTGACAACAGTGTCAGGGCTCAGCAGCCATAATAAAATGTGGTCAGTTTACAGGGGAGAGGGCAGAACCTAGGCAGGATCAGCCAGGTATTTCAGGTGATAGAAAAAGCCAAATTACACAGCACTGTGCTGTTTTTCATTATTTAAAGGAACAGAATCCATTTTTTTGGGGGGTAATAAATGCTTTAAAGGAAGAGAATAAAGGAAATTGCAGAAAAAGGAATAAAAAAGAAAGAGAGGGAGAAGGGAGGGAGAGAAGGGACCCACAGAGGCCACATGAATTGAAGCACAGGAGAGGGAGTATTCCCTTGTATTCAAAGTTGCATAACACATAAAGGGGGAGAGTTACTAAAACTGGTGAGTGCATAATCTGGTGCAGCTCTGCATAGAAACCAATCAGCTTCCAAGTTTTATTGTCAAAGCTTAATTGAACAAGTTGAAGGTAAAAGATGATTGGCTACCATGCACAGCTGCACCAGTTTTTGAGTGCTCTAGTTTTAGTAAATCTTCCCCAAAATGTGTTAAGAGAAAGGGGAATAATGGAGCCCTGGTTGCCAGTTTGAAATACATTTGTCATGGGTATCCTTTAAGATAGCAGTCAGTTTTTCGTTATCTAGTGTGCCCTGGATCCTAGCTTTAACCTCTTCAAAATTAAGGGATAAAGATTTCCACACATTGGCGATGTTTGTTTGGTGGCTATAAAAATATGTGTAATAAGAAAACGACTATACAGAGGGATGTCATTTACTGGTTTGTGAGGAAGGGTCTTTGTGAATATTGACCTGTAATACCAAGTTAATCATTGTATAGAACCTTATCCATAAATGATGACCTTTGGGCAAGACCACCATATGTGAACTTCAATGTTATTTTATAAAAGAACAGTGTAAGCCTTTTTAAAGTCAATGTTATGAATGTTGTGAGTCTATCTTATGCCTTTCTGGTGACCTTGAACTTTCTAGTGAGTTATATGGACATATAGGGGAGATTTACTAAAACTGGAGCACTCAGAATCTGGTGCGCTGTACATGGTAGCCAATCAACTTCTAAACTCAGCTTGTTCAATTAAACTTTGACTATAAAGCCGTGTACACACGATCGGTTTTACCGATGAAAACAGTCCGATGGACTTTTCTCATCGAACAAACCGATCGTGTATGGGCCCCATCGGTCTTTTTTCCATCGGTGTTAAAAAATAGAACATGTTTCAAATTTATCCGATGGAAAAAAAAACAATAGCAAATTACTATCGACTGTGGGGAACTCCATCGGATAAAAAACTCACGCATGCTCAGAATCAAGTCAACGCATGCTCAGAAGCATAGAACTTAATTTTTCTTGGCTCGTCGGAGTGTTTTACGTCACGGCGTTTGGGACTATCGTTTTTTTGACTAATGGTGTGTAGGCAAGACTGATGGAAGTCAGCTTCATCGGATTTCCGATGGAAAAATCCATCGGTTTAAAATCCGTAGGAAATCCGATCGTGTGTACAGGGCTTAAGGCTTGGTTCACACTGCCACGATTTGGAATCCAACTTGTGAGGCCCTAAGTCGTATGACATGTCAAATTCAATGTTAGTCAATGAGAGCTGACTTAATTAGCACTACTGAAGTCGCTTTAACTTTAGAAAAGGTTCCTGTACTACCTCACGATGACTTCTATTCTATACTTCTATCAAAGTTGTCCACAAGTCGCCAGGAATTTGCCTGGTAAAGTTGCACCACAAGTCACGCGACTTTCAGGTCACAGTAGTGTGAACCGAGCCTAAATCCTACAAGCTCATTGGTTTCTATGTAGGACTGCACCAGAGTTTGCACTCTCCAGTTTTAGTAACACATATTGTATTTTTATTATATTTATTTGAATTTTTTATGGTGTCTTTTTAGCATTGTTATACTCAAATTTTTAGACTAATGATCATAATGTTATGCCGCGTACACACGATCGATTTTCTCAACGTGGAAAACACCGCCGAGAAGTTCGACATGAAAAACGAGGACCGGCTTGGTCCCCTACACACGGCCGGTTTTCATGACATGTTTTCTCTTGGTCGAGAAAACCGACCGTGTGTAGGCTCCCTGGCAGTGTTTCCCTATGGGAAAACTGCAACGGAAAAAAATGCAGTGAATCATTAGAGCATGTTCTAATTTTTCTCGTCGTGATTCTTGCCGTTTTTCTCGTTGGGAAAAATGCTGGAAAGCCCACACGCGGGCGTTTTTCTCGTCAAAGAGAAAAAATTACATTTTTCCTGACGAGAAAAATGGTCGTGTGTTCGCGGCATTAGAAAGCAGAAGGATATCAAAGTGCTATCCATGAACCTCCAGGTAAGAACATGTCTGGTGGACAATACCTTGTTACCAAATTTGTCCGTAACAGACTGTTTATCAACATATATGATTCAGTAGACGTTTGTTTATATGGAATGTTTAGAAAAAAAAAAAGAAGCTATATATGTTTCATTATAAAAAAAACTTGTTATGTTCCCTTCAGTATTTTTTAGCACACTCTGATCTCTGTATCTTGCCTGACTCTATCTGCTCTCTTTTTGTCATGCATCATGACTGCACAGTCTCCAAGGCTTCATTAAGAAGATTAATCCGTATGTAATAAAAATATATGACTACAGTTAGTGCATGTTCTGAAAACCTAATACGCCATGATATACACTCTATAATGTCCTCCACAGAAAATACCAGAGTTTCAATCACAGATTGAACTTCTTGAAACCCAGAATAAGGAGATTGCCAACCAGGCCCTATCACAGAAGCAAGAAATGCGGGGTAAGATACATCGTTCTGCAGATTTCCTTGTTGAGTCTAGTAAAAGTACAGTGTTTTATCACTTCTGTGAACTGTAACACTTTGTGATGGGGAGGTTGCTATTAGGCAGAGCATTTATACATTACATTTAGGCTTTTTTAGATATTTAATAATTTTTTGTTCAAATACATTTTCAATATCCATACTCAATATGTCCTACTCAGAAGTTGGAATGGACAATCTATCCATTCAGTACTGCCAGGGTCATATTAAAAACCTTCTAATATGCCAGTGTCTTTGCTTTTTGCTCACTGGTAAGCTTAACAGAAAATCGATATATTTGCCATCAGAAGATAAGGCTTACTATAACTGTTCTTAGGAACATTCCCTCCCCCTCCCCCTACCTATTCTGCATACCCTGTATAAAAAAGATCTGTGTATTTACCTTTTAATAATCTGGTCCAGTCACATGATCCAGCTGCTCCAGCTCCCCTGTTGCAGTGAGCGGCTGCTGCAGGGAAGAGGAAGGAGCGTCGACAACTAATGGGCCATGAGATTCTATGGGTCACCGCTCCAGGAATTCACAGCTGTTGTCAAACGCTCCTTTACACAGGGCATCTGGAGCTGCTGGATTGGATGAAAATGGGTAAGTACACAAGGCTTTTTATACAGGGTATGCAGGATAGGGAGGAGGAGGGATGGAACGTTTTTAAAAATAGTTATAGTTAGAATAACTAACACTTAAAAGCCCAACTCTAGGAAACTCTAAAATTACCCTTTGCAGCTAGGCTGCGCCTGCACTGCAAATACAAATTGCTTGTTTAGGTCTAGGGCAGTTGTTAAAGAACATGTACTTACTGATTCACTGTGCTGCTAGATTAGTCCCTGCAGTATCTTCTCCCCCACACTCCTGCAGTCTAAGGTCCTGACATCATCAAACCAACTCAGGGTTTATAGTCATTCATTGGATGTGATGACGCCAAGGGACAGTCCACTATCAGAGCATGGGGAAGCACCATCTGCCAGGGGAGTGGAGGATCATATAAGTAAAATGTTTCTCCGCTCCTGTAGACAAAACAAGCAATTAACCCTTGCAGCACGGGTGCAGCCTCACTGCAAGGAATAACTTTTAGGTTTTCCAGAGTTTGGTTTTAAAGCGTATTTAAACCCTAACAATGAATTTCTCCTTTTTGCTCAATTTTGATATGTTAATTGTACCATTAAAACCTTTTTATGTATCTGAGCTGCCCTGTGTTCTGTTTACTCTACGTGTCTCATGGAATCCAATCAGTCTTCTCAGTTTTTACATTGGACTACAAAACAATTACCTTCCTATTTTTTTGGGAAATGAGGATAGGTGGAGGGGTCCTGTAGTTGAGTGGTTCACAACCTCAGTCCTATCTTGCACATGTGCTTTAAATCAGAGTCAATGGCTTGGTATTTTGGACAGCTATTTTATCTAAGAGAAATTCCCAAAACATGGCCTGTTGGGGGTACTTGAGGGTTGAGGATGAGAACCACTGCTGTAGTTTACCAAAAGACAACTGGTCAGGGCTGACACAATTTCTTGTAATTTTAGTCCAGAAATGCCGTGTTTTGTTAGTCCACAACAGGACATTGAAAGCTGGGTACATATTTCGGGCAGATGAACAGGTATTTTCCCGTGCTTGCAGAGTCTTAAAGTGGATAAAGCATGTGGTAATGTGCATGTATTGCAGAGAATTACTGCGTGTTTTTATTTTTATTTTGCCTTGAGATACATTTTAATGGGGTAATCTTGTTACAGAAAAAATGTCTGAAATGGCCAAACAGCTTCTGGACAGTTTTGAAGTTGAAGATGTTAAAAACAGGTATTAAAAATTATACCAATTTTATCAATAATTCTACTTTGACTAACAGTGCAGCCAGGTGCGTTCAATGCTGCATAAGGTGTGGGATCTTGTGTCATGCTAGTGCCCTTATTAGTGTTACATAGTGGTTAGAAGAGAGCGATATAATTGTAAGGGAATTGTCCACTGAACTGTTCAGATCATGCTGTTAGGTACTGTAATGCCGCATACACACGACCGTTTTTCATGACGTTAAAAATTCAATTTTTTAAATTGGTCGTTAAAAACCATCATGTGTAGGCTCCAGAGCATTTTTAACGACGTGAAAAATGGCCTAAAAAAAATTAGAACCTGCTCTGTTTTTTCACGTCGTTTTTTCACGTCGTTTTTTTTAACGTCTTGAAAAACGGTAGTGTGTATGCTTTTACGAGGGGAAAAAAATGCGCATGCTCAGAATCAAGTATGAGATGGGAGCGCTCCTTCTGGTAAAACTAGCGTTTGTAATGGAGATAGCACATTCTTCACGCTGTAACGGACTGAAGAGCATGAGGCTGAAAAGCTTGAATCGTCTCTCACCAAACTTTACTAATACGAGGATCAGCAAAAGCAGCCCAAAGGGTGGCGCCATCCGAATAGAACTTCCCCTTTATAGTGCCGTTGTACGTGTTGTACAGTACCGCGCTTTGCTTGAGCGGTTTTTTTCATGAACGTGTGTATGCAAGGCAGGCTTGAGAGGAAACACGAAAAATCACGTCGAGAAAAACGTCGTTTTTTTCAATGACATTAAAAACGGCCGTGTGTACATGGCATTAAGGTCCCATTTTTGGGATTGTTCAAGAAGCAAGTGGCATCTTTTTTTTCTAATCGCTTTCAGCAATTTTTAGAACTCTTCAGAGTTCTTTTGCAGCTTAGATGAAATTTTCATGGAATTTTGTCTTTTTAAAGTGGAACTAAACAGCTGAATGAATGGCCTCCCTTTGCCTCTCTTCTGTGCCGCCACCATAAAAGACACTCTGGTGCGTGCGCATGTGTAAAAAATAGAATAGTAATTATAAGCATTTGTGTAAGAGGGAGGGTAATGGGATAAAATAAAATAAAAAGTTGTTGCTGTGAGTTTAGTCCCACTTTAAATATGTATTTGCAATGTCAATATAACCAGGATACATTTTATCAAATTGTTGAATATATTTTAGAGTAGGTTTTAGAGTAATGCCCTGTACACACGATAGGATTTTCCGTCCCAAAAAATTGAATGTAAGCTTTTAGTCAGATATTCCTACCGTGTGTAGGCTCCATCCAACATTTTCTGTCAGAATTTCCGCCAGCAAAAGATTGAGAGCAGTGTCAGGTCACCTGTGGCCAGATGACAGATGCACACCATTGGGGGTCAGGAGTGCACCACAAGGTAGTGAACCCTATGGCTGACTGCTGCGGATGGGATACTGGGTGGTTGTGCAAAGCGGGACCAGTGGAGCACAACAGGGATCCACAGGAAGCTAGAGCCGAGATTCCCCAGGGCGCGGAGTCTAAGACCCAGCAGGTTTTCACCAGAGCCTCTAGTGGTGAGGATGTTACGCTGCAGCTGGGTCCAGGTCGCGCCCCCTAGAGTCCCCTAGCTCACGCTCCGTAGGGTTAGGAGGATAGAGGGGAAGCAGCAGCACAGGATACAAGAATAGTGAGGGGAAAGGCCAAGGTCAGGGCAACAAGCAGACAAGGATAAACGAAGGACAACCTGAAGGTCAAGGTCACAAGCAGACAGGGATAGTCGGGAACAAGCCAATATCGGTAACAGAGACAGATGTATCACACAGCAGGCAGGAACCCAAACACATAATGCTTAAACAAACACGTTGATCAGCAAGGCAGCCTTGCAGTGCACAGGTTAATATAGAGTTCTGTGATAGGACCTGGGGTGGAGCCAGACTGGGAGGAGAGATTATAAAAGCAGCCAGGAGAGAGAGTCTCGCCTCTAAGGTGAACACATGAGGAGGAAGGTAAGCTGACAGACAAACATTACTGCATATCCATGACAAGCAGGTTCTCTATTTTTCCGACGGAAAAAGTTCTTGTCGGAAATTCCGCTCATCTGTATGCAATTCCGACACGCAAAAAACACGCATGCTCAGAATCAAGCAGAAGAGCCGTACTGCCTATTGAACTTCATTGATCTCGGCTCGTCGTACGTCTTGTACGTCACCACGTTCTTGACGGTCTGGATTTCATACAAGATTTGTGTGACCGTGTGTATGCAACACAAGTTTGAGCCAACATTCCGTCAGAAAAAATCTTGTTTGAATTTCCGATCGTGTGTACGGGGCATTTGCTTCAGAAAAAATCTACAATGTGCCTCAAAATAGGAACTATCCTGACATTTAAGCAAATCCTTTCAGAAGTTCAATAAAACTCAGGTTAATGAAATTATATAGAAAGTTGACAAAAAACATTTGGTGGCTTTTTACTGTCCCTGAAATTTGTTAAAAAGATTTTAGCTAGGATAAAAAAAACTTGAAGTAATGAATGTTCGCCCATTTTATATGTAATGCAAGCAACCCCAATAAGGTTACTGCTAGCTTTCTGTACATCTTTACACAGACTCTTTAACCTCTTCATTTGTAAAATTGCAGCCCTCATCGTGTTGGCCTTTCTCATCTGACTTAGCCCAAGCACAAGGGTGGCATTGGGCTTCCCGATATTAAGCATTGTTATTAGGCATGTGAACTTATACAAGTGGTGAACCGGAATCTGCATGCGGCCCTAAAGGACTGGGTGCCTTTGAATCACTTGTTCACTCTCCTGACACGGTCTCATGGCTTATTCCACAGACAGTCCTCAAAGGCTTGACTGTACATTCACTTATCGGAACCACCATTTACAGCTTCTGTATGGTCTGCTTAGCATTCTCCCTCTAGACCAGTGTTTCTCAACTCCAGTCCTCAAGGCGCCCCAACAGGTCATGTTTTCAGGCTTTCAATTATTTTGCACAGGTGATTTGATCAGTTTACTGCCTTAGTAATTACCACAGCTGTTTCATCTGAGGGAAATCCAGAAAACATGACCTGTTGGGGCGCCTTGAGGACTGGAGTTGAGAAACACTGCTCTACACAACCTACATTTGTCCCCTTTTTTTAGAAACCACTGGACATGTCCCACAGTAGTCACTAGACACTTCTTTAAAAAGGGACTTTTTCGAGACTGCCTAGTCCTAACCAACCATTTCCAAGCTGAACCATTCCCTATGTGGTCTTATCTTCAGAAAAGGCATTTCTTGAATCAGCCCCATATTGGTTGTATATTTAGGAGAGAACCAACACCATTCAAGTCTCTTGTCTTTCGGGTACCCCACAGCGGCATCTTACTCCCACAGTTTATGCTCACATGACTGCTGACCCTGCAAGGCATGGGAGAAAGTCCTATGCATCAATTTCTTCAATGGCCACTGCAAACGTTTAAATACCACCATTCGTAAATGTTTCCTTAATGTCAATGTCCAAGAAAACAGCTACAAGCTTCATACAAGGTAGTACAGAATGCCCTTCCTACTACATAAAAATCTTGCCAATGCCAAGAGTTCTAATCAATGCTGGCAACAAATGGAGCAATGCTTTTATGTCTATGGTGGCTTTGCCCTATCCTTCAGTGTCGTACTGATTGAATGACTGAATAATCAAGGCAGTATCTACTTACACAATGAAGATATACTCACCAGCTAGTACTCTGTGACAGAGACAAGGCCGATCTGTAACCTCTAGTCTAACATAGAGGGTATTCAGACCATTTTGTTTTCAATTTCTCTTTATTAGTTTATAACCATGTTTACAATTATACAAAATTCATTACATTGTGCATTTATTCCTTCTTGTATATATAAAAAAATAATCTTGATAATTATCTTGTAGCTTCTATTCATGAAAGTGGTTGTAAACCCAGACGAATTTTTTTTTTTTCAAATCACCTGCAAGAAAAAGCCATAATGAGCTAGTATGACTAGCATACTAGCTCATCATGAATCACTTACCTTAGATCGGGACCCCCGAAGCCATCCTCGTCCCCCGCTCCGACCGCAGCCATCGCTCCTCAGATACACGGAACGTTTCTTCCGGGTATCGCCGCTCCAGCCAATCACAGCGCCGCTCCGGCGCTGTGATTGGCCGGAGCAGCGAAGACGTCACTCCGCGCATGCGCGCTGGAGCTTTCTATTCCGGCAGCGCCGGAATTCTGAATGGGATTAACCCTGTGAATGCACCGTTGTCTACGGCGCGCATGCGCCGTAGACATCGGTGCATGTCTTTTTTTGCAAATATCTCCTAAACCGTGTAGGTTTAGGAGATATTTCTTTTACCTACAGGTAAGCCTTAGTATAGGCTTACCTGTAGGTAAAAGTAAAAAAAAAGACTATACAACCGCTTTAAATAACTACGCCATTCACTCTCACATATTCCTATACTCTAGCATTCACATTCACCCAATCCAAAAGACGAAAAAAAAAGGGGGGGGAAGAAACATATTATCTCCCCCTTTATGTCTCCCTATATCCTCTTCTTTCCTCTTTTATTTTTTCTTTCTCTTTTTATATCCCAATAAGGGGTTATTTTGTTATTTTCCATTTATAGATATTCTATCATACTTATTCAGACCATTTTGGAGTACAGATAAGGAGACAAGTAGCCCAATACATAACCCCTGCCTCAGCTTGGGACTACCCCTTTAATCCTAACCCCACCCTCCTCCCCCATTTGATTTCTATACATTTCTATTGTTTGTATGATTACTATGCATTGCACCTAAAATTTACATATATTTCCACGTTCAGACCCTGTTTTAAGTCTGTGAAGTTTAATGCTGTTACTAGATCACATTTATCAATGTTCAATGAATTTATGGAAAGAAGAAACTTAACAAATGTATAACAATATCTATATACATTCTTTAAATGTAGACTTGCACAAGAAGATTTAGGAAATATAAATGAAGATGGAGAACTTTGGTTTGCTTATGAAGGCTTGAAAAAAGCAACCAGGTGAGGCATTCTTGCAACATTAATGTAATTTTTATGATGGTCCCACCATACTGTACAGCCAGTTTGCAATAGCACTGCCTATTTACACATAGCAACTACTGTACATAACAGCAATCCCCTGGAGGAGACAGAAGTTTTTCGACCAATATCCTCCCACTATAAATATAGAGAATCTGTATTCACCTGACCTAGATCAATGATCTCGATAACTAGAATATATCTTTTTAGTAAACTTATACCATACACAATAAAGGACCTATGAGGAGGCTCAGGATATGTGGGGGCAGGGTCAAGCTTGACTTTTTCTTGAAATGGTCAAACTGTATATTGCTAGTGGTCTTTATCTCTGGATCTACTTAGAGCAGTGGTTCTCAACCTTTCCAGTGCAGTGACCCCTTGATAACATTTCCCAAGTTGTGGGGACCCCTAAAAGAAAAATTATTTTCGTACCGTGGGTTGTCAGCACCCAAGGCAAGACAAGTAATTTGTACCTCTAACCCACGGACATTTAGTGCTCCCTGAGTCCCTTCCACTCGTACAGTATTAAAACCCCTTATGGTACATTTTAGGATGTACTACTCCCTTTGTTCTCCTTACTTTCCCTTATATCTCTCTATCGTAATTTCCTGTTTTTTTCCCCCCATCCCACTCTCTAGCCGTCTTTCTTGTTCTTTCTCTTATTCTTTCTCTCCCTTTTTCTTTGTTCTTCCCCCTCTTTTCCTCTCCCTTCCATGTATTCTCTATTTTTATTCCTTCTCTTACTCCTTGGTGTGGGGAATGGGATGAGTGTCAGTGCTGGTGGGGAGTTGGGATGAGTGGCAGTGCTGGTGGAGGGTGGGATCAGTGGCAGCGCTGGTGGGGGGTGGGATCAGTGGCAGTGCTGGGGGTAGTTCTGATCAGCCATCTTAGGTGCTCTTGATCAAGGTCATCTGCTGATCTGAGAACTGTAGTGGGGACTTTTTAAGGCAACTATAATCACAGGTAGTGTTACTCAATGTGTCTCTGACTTTTTGGTGTCTCGCAGCAGTGACACCTATGCCGATAGGGTCTCCTCCAGCCCCTCCCACTTCACCAGTCAGCTGACCTCTAGTCTCTGCCCCCCCAGCCATGCTGTGAACTGAATGGGCGGCTGCGAAAAGGCTGGGAGAGCGGTGCGGGCTTCAGGAACAGCCCAGGATTTGGTGACCCCTGGAAAATTGTCATTCGACCCCCGTGGGGGTATCGACCCCCAGGTTGAGAACCACTGACTTAGAGTTTTAAAATTATGTTTTTAAGAAAGTATTCTCTGTTAATGGTTTTCTAATCATATGCTCAGTTAGAAACTGGTCAAGTTTGTGAAAGGTGTATTTTAACAATAGCTACACATGTACCTAACTATTTCTATAAAAGAAACAAATATAATGTATTGAAGATAATACATTGTCTTTGAATAATACAAGATGTCAAATGCTGATTGAAGGAAAGGTGTTTTAGGAAATATATGAACTTATGAATTCAGGTGTCACAGAAACTTGACAAGTCCATAATGCACAAAATAGTGCTCTTAGACGTAAACTTTTATGTAGGTGGGACTTTTGCATTACTTTTGTGGAGAATCTGCTCAACACAATTCAATTTTGTTTTGTAGAATCCTAGAAAATCACTTTCAGACACAGAAGGAAAATTATGAAAAGGATATC
Organism: Rana muscosa; assembly: GCA_029206835.1. Taxonomy (NCBI): domain Eukaryota; kingdom Metazoa; phylum Chordata; class Amphibia; order Anura; family Ranidae; genus Rana; species Rana muscosa. The sequence goes on along the minus strand of CM055118.1, from coordinate 523,360,659 downwards.
GAGCTGTTGAACTTCAAAGTAAATCATTTTAGTGGCGACATAAAAAATGTTCAAAAGTCATTGCTGGAAGAGAAGGACACAAACGATGCACTCAGACAAGAGATCATAAGGCTGACATCTGAGAAAAAGGTTTGGATGACTAAAAACTAGGAAATTTTTCTTTTTTTTGTTAGTCCTATGACATATTATTGAAATCCAGTGAAGCATAGTGTTTTTCCTGCAGCAGTGGATTAAATGGAATGGCATAGCACTGGTATTAAACTTTATAGTCTTGGGACTCTGATAAACAGGGATTTTTTTAATAATAGTATTTAATACAGTGCCTTGAAAAAGTATTCGTATGTTAAAACCAAAAACGTAAATGTATTTTATTTATCAATGATGTTTATTAGGATTTTCAGACAAGAAAGAAATACAATTAACATTGCATGCAAGTGAAATATAGATTCTATGCCACTGATCCTCTCCCACACAAAATACATTAACAATATAACCAAGTGGTTAACAAGAGGTTAATTTAATGAAACCAGGAGATAAGGTAACTTTCAGGCCTCATGCCCACTGGCGTTTTTACAGCTGCGTTTTTGAGCGTTTTTTACAGCTTAAAAACGCCTGTCCATGTTATTGTAAATATTTTTTTTTTTTTGAAAAAAAAAAAAAAAAAAAACGTCGGAGCTAAAAACGCGACCGCGCGTTAGTGCGCGTTAGTGCGCGTTAGTGCGCGTTTTTGCGCGTTTTTTGACGCTCGCGTTTTTTCCTGCCTAGTTCTGACGCTGAGGAACGCACTGGCCCTGGGTTTTTTTTACAGCTTACAAACGCCTATGCTCTTTACAGCTCAAAAACGCCTAGGTGGGCATGAAGCTATAGACTAACATGGACAGGCGTTTTTAAGCTGTAAAAAACGCTCAAAAACGCGGCTGAAAAAACGCCCGTGGGCATGAGGCCTCAAATTGCAAATTTTACAAGTAATGCAATACAATTCTAATGCCGCGTACACACGATCATGATTCACGGCGGTGAAAACACCGCCGTGAATCACGACAGGAAAAACGAGGGAACGGCTTGTTCCCCCAAACACGGCCGTTTTTCCCGTCATTTTTTCTCTTGACGAGAAAAACTACCGTGTGTAGGCTCCGCGGCAGTGTTTCCCTATGGGAAAACTGCCGCGGAAAAAAATGACAGGAATCACGACGAGAAAAATTAGAGCAATTCTAATTTTTCTCGTCGTGATTAATGCCGTTTTTCCTGTCGGGAAAAACGTCAAAAAGCCCACAGACAATCGTTTTTCTCGTCCAAAGGAAAAAAATTCATTTTTCCCAACGGGAAACATTATCGTGTGTACGCGGCATTACAGTTATCCCATTTAGCAATTATGATCTGGTGAAAACGGGAGAAACTGCGCCAGGAAAAAAAAATTGAGCCAAGTATCTTGGCTCTCCTAGTATGCACTGCAGCATACATAACCTCCTAATTGAGGGAGAGTAATCCCATATTTTAACTAGAAAAATCTGACGTCCCCCTGAAACTATTAGGGACGTTCTGCAGTGTAGAGAAAAGAGAGAAAGATCATAAGAAAAGAAGGAAAAAATAGGTAAGATAGATTTCCTGCACGTCCACACTTCTGTCTAAGAATGGCTTAAGCCAGGGGTGTCCAAACTTTTTTCAAAGAGGGCCAGATTTGATGAAGTGTACATGTGTGAGGGCCGACCATTTTGCCTGACATTCTTTGAACCATTAAAATTCGGTCTAAGTGTGTTCGTCTGAGCATTAATACACTGCCCAACAAGAATTCTCTTGCCTTTGTGGCTGTGTGTGGTGAAGAGATTAGCTTGGGCACGTTATTTGGATATACCGTGTTTATCGGCGTATAACACGCACCTTCACTTTAAGAGGGAAGTTTCAGGAAAAAATCTTACATTTTAAATAAAGAACTGTGAAGCACAATAAGGGTCAGTGCCCATCAATGCAGCCTAATCAGTGCCCATCTGCAGCCTCACAAGTGTCATGAATGCAGCCCCACCATTGCCATGAATGCAGCACCCACATTGCCATGAATGCAACACCCACATTGACATGAATGCAGCACCCCTGTTGCCATGAATGCAGCACCCCTGTTGCCATGAATGCAGCACCCCCATTGACATGAATGCAGCACCCCCATTGACATGAATGCAGCACCCCCATTGCCATGAATGCAGCACTCCCATTGACATGAATGCAGCACCCAAATTACTATGAATGCAGCACCCCGTTGCCATGAATGCAGAACCCACAATACCATGAATGCAACACCCACATTGCCATGAATGCAGCACCTCCATTTACATGAATGCAGCACCCACATTGCCATGAATTCAGCACCCGCATTGCCATGAATGCAGCATCCTCAATGCCATGAATGCAGCATCCCCATTGACATGAATGCAGCACCCACATTTCCATGAATGCAGCACCCCCATTGACATGAATTCAGCACCCACATTGCCATGAATGCAGCACCCCCATTGACATGAATTCAGCACCCACATTGCCATGAATGCAGCACCCCCATTGACATGCTTTTACAGAGGCTGCCGGGAAACAGGAAATTCTCATGTATGTATGACACTCGTTCCGCCCCTCCCTGTCCCCTCCAAGGCAGCCAGCATATAAATCTTTTGTGGCCACTGGTGCTCGGGGATTCGTTGGGGGCCACAAAAGATATACATGTCTAAATTACCAGGCGGGCCATTTGAAACCGGAACGTGGGCCGCAATTGGCCTGCGGGCCGGACTTTGGACATGCCTGGCTTAAGCCAAACCAGCTTGAGAATCACCTGCAATATAATTAATCCAGGAGCTCCAGACTTTCTCAAACAGTTTAACCTTATCATTCAAAATGTCAGAAAGGCGTTCATTTATCAAAATCAAAAGGTATGATAGCTGACCTCCATGACCTAGCCATCGCAATCTTTGCTGCCATGAATATGAAGGTAATTAATCATTTAGAATGTCTCAGGGCATTCTCCATCGAGCTGCCTAATAATGCTTGTTTTGGGGATTTTTGCAGATTAACCTGGGTTAACATTAATGGATTTTATGGATTTCATGTGATAGACCAACACAGAGTGGCACATAATTGTGAAGTGGAAGGAAAATGATAAATGGTCTTCAATTTTTTTTACAAATAAATATCTGAAAAGTGTGGCGTGCATTTGTAATCAGCCCCCTTTACTCTGATACCCCTAACTAAAATCTAGTGTATTAACAACAAAAATACTGCGCTTGTGTATAAAGTGCAAACAAATAAGCAGCAACAAAGAATGTGAGAAATATACACATAAACAAATATGAAATACAAGATAAGTTGCGCTAAATGGACGTAATATAAATGTGGATAAATAATAAAGTCCAACAAATTATTAAAAAAAGAAGTGTCAGCAATCAAATAAATTAATAAGTCCAATTCCTTGAAACATATGCTGAATAAAGTGCTGGGTGCTGTGAACTCCAAATGGTATCCTTCACCAGGTGAATCACCAACATAAAGTAAGGCTGTATGTACTCTTACCCTACACGGTGGACCCTCTGTTATGGAAGGTGAAACAAGCATAGGTAATTGTCAGCTCCTGGCATCAGGGGGAAACGGTGGTATAAGGAACATACCTATCTCCAACAACTCCTCCAATGACTGGATCAAAACCTCATGTCCACCGTACAAATTCCCTAAAGAAATAAAAGGGGGGCTTCCAATAGTGTAAAAAACCTTTTCATAAGGCGTTTTATTCAGACACTGTGCACAACATAGGATACATGGTGCGACAAAGCATAAAAAAACTGCAGCTGAGAGTATAACATTTAAAAACCTTGCGGTGGCATAGATAGCGCCTCGTCGCCTGACCGGTTTTGTCACTATAAGGACTTCTTCTGGGGCTTGAGCTATTTTGCAAATAAGAATTGGCAAAAATGTCACTCCCTAGATGTGCAAATCTGGTAGAGATATCCCAAAAAGACTTGCAACTGTAATTGCAGTAAAAGGTAGTTCTACAAAGTATAGACTCAGGGGGGCTGAATACAAATGCACCCCACACTTTTCACATATTTATTTGTAAAAAAAATTGAAAAACATTTATCGCTTATCTTCCACTTCACAATTATGTGCCACTTTGTGTCGGTCTATCCCAATAAAAAATTACTTTAATTATGTTTTTGGTTGTAACATGACATGTGAAAAAATTTAAGGGGTATGAATACTTTCTCAAGGCACTGTTGTACCAATAAATATATTTGATGTTAACCACTTGCAGCCAGCAGGTAGAGCAGTATGCGCTGAATGATCTTTCTCCTGACAAAGGTGGAAACATGCAAACTCACACAGACTGGGCTTTATGATATAATAGTCCAGCATGCTTTGCAAAAAGCACCTTATAAGGCATTTGTTTTTAAATAAAAAACATGATTAAAACATGATATACTGTAACTAATTACCAATATGAACTAAACATCCCACTATAATCCTACATCTTGTCAATATCTTCATTATTATTTTTAAAGCTATGGGGGAGATTTACTAACTGGTGCACAGAGAATCAGGTGCGGTTGTGCAAATTTACCATTAAAGCCGTGTACACACGATCGGTTTTACCGATGAAAACAGTCCGATGGACTTTTTTCATCGGACAAACCGATCATGTATGGGACCCATCAGTCTTTTTTCCATCGGTATAAAAAAATAGAACATGTTTTAAATTTATCCGATGGAAAAAAAAACAATAGCAAATTCCGATCGTCCGTGGGGAAAAAAAAAAACACGCATGCTCAGAATCAAGTCGACGCATGCTCAGAAGCATTGAACTTAATTTTTCTCGGCTCTTCAGAGTGTTTTACGTCACAGCGTTTGGGACGGTTGGTTTTTTGACTGATGGTGTATGGGCAAGACTGATGGAAGTCAGCTTCATCGGATTACCGATGGAAAAATCCATCGGTTTAAAATCCATAGGAAATCCGATCGTGTGTACAGGGCTTAAGTGTCTATATTTTATTGTCAACGCTTAATTGAATATAAAGTTAGAAGCTGATTGGTTACTAGGCACAGCTGCACCGATTCTGTTTTCTCCAGTTTTAGTAAATCTCCCCCTATGTTTGTTAAATAGAAAACTAAATCTCATTATTTTTTTGCATTTACCTTCCAAAGGTCATAACATCTCTAAACGCTAAAATCTCTGAGCTTGAAAAGGAAAATCTGGACCTCCAAGGCTGCCTGTATGAACACAGCATGAACACGCCAGGTATCAATCCATGGGCTGTTATTACACAAATATTTAACATGCTTCCTGTATTTTTTTTCAGTCCTCCAAATGCCATTACGTGAAAGCTGTAGTGACAGAAATATATAGGTTGCCACTGCAAAACGTTCCTTCTGGAATCAACCCACCTCCTGCATAGATACTTACCTTTCCCATACTCCCCCATTGGTCCATTTACCTATGGGAGTCATGAGAAATACCCAATATTTCCAGGAATGGGAAAGCATGTGACGGTCAGCTCTCTTGTAATAACAACCGATGCGGCTAAGCCCGCTGCCTTCCGTCGCTCACCTGTGCTCTCCCGTCCCACCCGGAATCGGCCTTGATCGGGTCTCGGCTATGGTAACCCAGAAGCGACGTCATGACATCACTTCCAGTTTTCTTGGGAGCCAACTGTGCCAGTTTTCAAAAATTGAAAACATTCACAAATGCAGATCTTGGTGTTTTGAATACTTTTAAGCGCAGAGGAGGGGTTTGGGGTACTTTAGACCCCAGATCCCTCCTTAAAGAGTACCTGCCACTGCCTATTACTGCCACAAGGGCTGTGTACATTCTTTGTGACAGCAATAAAAGTGATCAAAACGTTTTTTTTAAAGGGACAGTGTAAAAAACTAAAACAAAAAAATTATAAAAAATTAATTAAAGTGCCCCATCCCTCCATGCTCACGCGCAGAAGCGAACACATACGTAAAGTCTCTCCCGCAAATGTAAACACTGTTAAAACCACACATGTGAGATATTGCCACGATAGTTAGAGCGAGAGAAATATTTCTAGCACAAGACCTCCTCTGTAACTCTAAACAGCGCAATTTTAAAGCATGACATGTTAGGTATCTATTTACTCAGCGTAACATCATCTTTCACATTATACAAAAAAAATAGAAAATTGGGCTAAATTGGGACCTTCTTCTCTGCAGCTCCTTCATCACTTTCTCTTTGTCTCCTGGCCTTCATCCATCCTCTGGTCTCCTAGAGCCTCACCCATCCTCTGAAACTCCCTACTCCAATCTGTCTGGCTATTTCCTACTCCATCTTTAGAGGATCCTTTAAAAGGCATCTCTTCAGGGAAGCCAGTCCCACCTAAAAATTATACTTTTTCTTTTTTGTATCACTTGCCCCTCTCTTTTAGATTGTGAGCTTTCATAAGCAGGGTCCTACTAACCCTCTTGTCTTGCAGAGTATTGTACCTATATTGTCTCCTTTTATTTTGTAAAGTGCTGCACAAACTGTTCCTGCTATATAAATTCCATATAATAATATTAATCATTTTCAAAAGAAAAAAAAAAATTTGTGGAGTTAGGCTTTAACCCTCCTGGCGGTATTCCCGAGTGTGGCTCGGGGTTAAATTTCAGTACCATTTAGCGGTAACCCCGAGCTATACTCTTGTGCAGAATCCTGGTCCAGGTTACTTACCTTGTCTCCAGGATCCTGCGATGTACCCCCGCTGTGTCCTCCGCCGGATCATATGCCCGATGCTCTGTGTTCTGGGCTCTGTTCCCTGCAAACGTCGCGACGCACGGGGTCGGAGCCCGGCGGCAAATTCAAAAAGTACAAAAAACATAACACATACAGTACACTGTAATCTTACAGATTACATTACTGTATCAAATCATTTCACCTCCCTTTGGCCCGTAGTGCTTTGTCCAGTGCCCTGCCTGCACTTTTATATTATATATACTGTTCTTTCTGCCTGGAAACTGGAGATTGTCCATAGCAACCAAAAAGTGTCCCTTTACGTCAAAAGTGGTTTTAGACCAGCTAGAAAACAGTGATAGTATATTAGAACACTTTCAGAATTGAGCGATAGTGATTTGTGGGGAAAATTTATTTTATTATTATTATATATATATTTTTTTTTAATTATTAATAGTTATTTATTATATTATAATTTATGATTTAGTGTTTCAAACTTTAAATCATACCCGGGATGTCTACTAGACTCCTATTTGAACAGATTTTAGTGAGTTATTACTAAGAATTACAGGCCTGCAATATAAAACGCCAAATTGCTATGCAAAACAATTGTACCGCTTTGAGATTAGAAAATCTGACATAATCATACCGCCAGGGAGGTTAAAGCCCCGTACACCAGGGCCGAATGTCGGGAGAAAATAAAAGGTCCGACATTCAGCTTGTGTATGTCGGATGTGCATGCTGGGAAACCAGCAGCCGACCAACTCCCGATCAACGCTCTCAGCCAATGGCAGCCCCCTCTCAGAACACAATAGCTCAGCGGGGGAAATTACTGAACTAACCTCGTAACCGTGGGGTTGAACAAAAAAAAAAAAAACGAATAGTGTGTATACCGGGCCTAAGGGCCCTTTCACACGGGCTCCGCTTTGCTCAGCGGGGATCACTCCGTCGATCCCCGCTGAGCAGGCAGATGACAGGTCTGTCTCCGCACACTGTGCAGGGACCGCCCTGTCAGAGCGCCGCTCTCTCCTATGGGGGATCGGATGACGATGGACCGTAAAGTCCATTGTCATCCGATCCGCCAGACGGATGGAAAAGAGGGTTTTCCTCCGTTACACTTTGGCGGATCGGAGCGGGTGGGATGTCAGCGGGCATGTCACCGCTGACATCTGTGGCTCCATAGAGGTGCACGGAGCATCCGTTCAGGTCTGCCTAAAAAACTGACAGGTGGTCAGCCCGCGTGAAAGGGGCCTAAGGGTCATTCTTTTGTACTCAATGTTCAAGAGATCTGCTCTTCTGTGTTCAGCACCTGGTCTGTCAGTGCATTTGTTTAAATATAATGGGGTTGATTTACTAAAACTGAAAAGTGCAAAATCTGGTGCAGCTCTGAATATAAACCAATCAGCTTCCAGGTTTTTATCGTCAAAGCTTAATTGAACAAACTGAAGTTGGAAGTTGATTGGCTACCAGGCACAGCTGCACCAGATTTTGCACTCTGCAGTTTTAGTAAATCAAACCCATTATTTTTATCTCAGTGGCTGTGAATTAATAGTTTTTGACATTTTCTGGGGCAGACACAAATTTAGCTACACCCAGTCTTTAGATTTACTATTATAATGTAATGCCCTTTGTCAATTCTACTAAATATAAGAACATCCGTGTATTCCACAATATGTTGACTTTTTACATACCTTATGACATAATTTATGCAGTGACACAGCTATTATTTTTCTGTGTGTTCTTATTCACATATGTTATATAATGGTTTAAATATTGCAGACAAAGGAGACAAAATGTTTAATCATAAACATCACTACCTGGAAGAGGAAGAAATGTCAGAAAAGTAAGTGATTATGTCACTGTTCCTGTATGTTCACCCTCTGCCCTTCATTCACATATCACCACTGCATAGCTGTCCCCTTACTAATCTGACAGCCCTACAAATACAAACAGGAACAGATAATAGCTGCACATGACTTCCACAGCCTTGCCAAGGAATATTTCTGAATAGAGTTTGCAGAAAATAATTTACAGAAGCAATTTTTTAGGCAAGTCAGCGAGAAAATTTGGCACACATATACTGCAAATCAGGCTGCATCTAATTTAGCAAAGTATCCAGCAAACAGTCTGCAGAGGTCTGAGAACGTTAAAAAATAAAACTGTAAGAAAAATATCAATTTATCCCATATATACCAAAATATGGGAACACTGCGCTAGATAGTGAAAAATATTAAAGATAATGTGCAAAAATTGATAAGGTGAAAAAGCTGCCGGTACCAAAAATCCAGATACAAGAATTAAAAAATAAGATATAATAATACGGTACAGCGCTAAATAAAATGATTAATAGTCCTGTGAAGGACTTACCGTATATACTCGAGTATAAGCCGACCCGAAAATAAGCCGAGGCACCTAATTTTATCACAAAAAAATGGAAAAACGTATTGACTCGAGTATAAGCCTATGGTGTCCATCTGCATGCCTCACTGTGCCTCACCTTGCCTCACTGTGTCCATGTGCATGCCTCACTGTGTCCATGACTAGACTGACGTTTAACATGGGAGTCTATGGAAGGGGTGCCCAGCTTTGAAAAATCTCTGCTCCCCGGCCGTAGGTCCTCCAGACAAAAACTTTGCACTCTTATAGAGGAGAAATGGGGCTACATGTGTGCCAAGTTTTGGGTCCAGGGGACCTACAACCGGCCAGTACCGGGTCCCCAAAGTTACCGGAGAAATGACCACTTAACATTGGAGTCTATGGAAGGAGTGCCCAGCTTTAAAAAATCGGTGCTCCCCGGCCGTAGGTCCCCCGGACAACAAACTTTGCACACTTGTAGAGGAAGAGTGGGGCTACATGTGTGCTAAGTTTGGCCGGTACCGGCTCCCCAAATTCCGGGAGATCAGGTGCAAAACGGTGACTCGAGTATAAGCCGAGGGGGCATTTTCAGCACAAAAAAATGTGCTGAAAAACTCGGCTTATACTCGAGTATATACGGTAGTAATTTTATACACCCAAATGTTAGCAAATGAGAAAAAATTGGGTATTCAAATAATCAATGAAACTAGTGTAGCGTCCTCACCCTCTCTCTCTTCTTTATCGGTTACTCTGGCTCTGGTCTAGGGGTACCTTGAAGGGGAGAGCGAGGTGCGCCACAGCCCATGTCCTCTAGATTACAGCATGTAGAGGTGAAAGCCAGCACCAGATTACCTTTGGGCTGTGTATACGCTCAGAGCCAAGTCTGTTCTGCTGATAACCCCCTTTGCTCCCAGTAATTGGAGTACCACACACTGAAAAAGGTCCAACACGTATTTATTCCATAACGGCAAACAAATAGTCCTTTGCGAGCAGACAGTTTGAGACCCATAGAACAGTCGAGTATTGGTGGGGAGTAGGTCAAGGCACAATCCTCAAAGAAATTAAACCGTTGAGGTTTCACCAACGGTTGCTAAGCACAGTGGCTGTTAAATGGACTTTTTAGTTGCAGAGTCTCTTCCAGCGACTCTAGTGAACAGGAACTGGAGTTACCTTCGCTACGTTGCAGCCCCTGTCAGGGGGAAGACATCCCTCCAAGGGAGTTACCAGAGGCCCCGCCGTCACCGGATTAATGCTGTACCGGACTATTCGGAAGGGTTACACTCCCCGGCCTCCTAGCCTCAGATACGGGTCCCAACACCTTAGGGCCCCTCGGACTCCTCCACCCTCGCGGAACCCAGTCGAAGTCCTGGGCTCCAGGCCTTGGCCGTAGTACCTCACCCCAGGCTTAAGGTGCCTGGGATGGACTCCATCCCTTGCTCCGGCCAGGTCAAGGGCACCTGGGCCCGGATCTCCGGAACGCCAGCACCCAGGCCGAAGGTGCCTGGGTGCGGCCGCGTCCTCCAACTCTGAACCCCGAGGTCAGGGCGTCCGCCCCTTTTATCTCCTCTCCCTTTGCATCACATCGGGTTCCCCGCCCCGCTGTACCGGCGCCAGGAAAGGACAAAAAGGAACAGTCTTGCGGTGCAGGTTCAACTCCGACCCAGGGCGACAACGCCACCTGCAGGCCACAGGGAACCTTGCACCACCAGAGTCCTCCAAGAACCACAAAAGGGATTCTCAGATTCCCTAACAATTAGTACATCTGGGTTAAATAACCCAGATGCTCCCCCCCAATTTAAATACCCGCTACACTAGTAACATCAAAAACACACGATGCCTAAATGAATAAAGCAGTAACACATGTGAACAATACTACTAAAATAATACAATAAATTAATAAAATGATTTCCACTGTGAAAAAAGAAACAAAGATGATGTGAAAAGTAAAGTCCCAAAACCGTATATAAAAATTTGTTGCGTGCTGACGGACAAATCTTTGATGTTTAAGAAAGGGTTAATCCTGAAGAGAAACAGTCCTTAGAAGGATCGTAATGTGGCAAAGTGAGGAAAACTTAAAAATAGGGAAAATTTCCATCCACCAGTTAAGGCACCAGAAAAGTGATGTTGTAGTCTCCTTACCAGAAATAACTGACCACTATCACGGCGGTCACTGCAGACACAGGGATTTAAGGTCTCCCTAAAGACCCACAGCTGATGGCCGGATAAGGGTATGAAAGGTATCTGGTATCTCAAAAAGACATAAGCAGAGAAGACTCCATAGTGTAATACTGTACATTTATTGATAAAAAAAGGTAATGCACTTACAGAGTCTTGATAAAATTGGCGCGGTATGAATCAAATAGGGTAGGCACGGTATCTCACGGCATCTCCTCCAGGCTTCCTCCGCTTGTTAGCTTGCGGTATCAATGTGTCTCCGTATGGAGGGGGCGTGATGACGTCAGGACTACAGGCCACACCCTATGCGTTTCCCATATATACATTTTGATTTTAGACAATTGAATATTTGTCACATAATTCAAAGAAGTAAGTATGTAAGATTCTTCACATGTAAATTTACTAAGTTAATCCCCTCCACTCCTAACGGTAAGTCAAAGGCTAATGCCTAAGCACAATTTTGCAATTTTGACATGCGTTAGTAAAACCGTACATATCCCAACAACTACTTCATGCATCCAAGTCGATTGTACCTTGCTTTTTTCAGGACAAATTAGGCTTTCATTTGGTGGTAAATGATAATTGATATCTCTTAAATATTTTTTATTATCAAAGGAAAACTGGCCCAAAATTGTAAACAAAATATTTTTTATTTTATTTCGCTGTATGTTTCTTGTTACTGCCATAACCTACCACCAAAGAACACCCCAAAATAATTTCTCCTGCTCCCAGCGATTGCAGTGATACCACATGTGTATGTTAATTGTTGTTTGTACCCGTAGTAGAGCCCAGAAACAATAGTGCACATTTTGTTGCAAATGTAGTACAGAGCAGGGTTTTACCAGTGAGTTGCAATATGTTGCAGATTTTATTCTTCAGTTCTAATTTCTTTTTTTCACCCTGTCATTGGCATGCAGATGCAATATTCGCAGTCCATTTTAATCATTATCAAATCTTATGACATCTATCGATTTTTTCTATGTATAACTTTTTTTTCTGCTATTTTTTTTTTTTTTTTTAATCTCCTCTTTCTTTTAGACTTCACAAGAAGCGGACAAAACATGAAAACGCAGAACCTGATGGCAAACATATTGAAGAGGGCGGTATTTTCTTAAAAGAGCAAAATGAAATGGACAGCCAGGTAAATGATAAAGACTCAATTCACAAAAGCGTAACACCTTTGTGCAGTGAATTAATTGCTTATTTTAAGACTCATATTTTGTTATGTTCAGTTCAGCACATGAGAGATACATTTACCGCACTGATTTACAGCACCTTGTGAGATGATAAAGCTATCAACATTAAAGTGATTGTAAATCCTGACAGCAGTACAATGTCTAAGTAGTAGGGTACACCACCAGCCATTAATTTACACGTGAACCACTTTAGGAATAAAAGCAATAAATACCTTTGTTCAGCCTTTTCAAATTGAGGTCACATGATTTCTTTTTTTACTGCAGCATGGCTTTGGCTGGGGGCACGGCTAAGCCGGAACAGGTCACATGTCCTGTGACATCGCCTCAGCTTTTTCAGGCCCTCCCTCCAGACCATGCAAAGTGGAGTGGACCTGTCAGTCATGGATCCGATTTGTCCATCAGCCCCTTCAGATGGATCAGATCCTTGAATGACAGCTGCAAATTTACTTTGCACAGCCTGGAGGGGCTTGAAAAAGATGAGAGGTGTCACAGGACATGTGAATGGCTTTGGCTTACCACCATTACAACCACCTTGGGCCGAAGTGAGATAGCCAGTTAGGGGATTTTCTTCACAGTAATAAATTGAAAATAGTAAAAATGTGATGCTACGTCCAAATAAAAAATTCAGATAACAGGATAAAGTGTAGTTGCCTGAGCCAGGACAGATGCTGCATATATCGTCCAACACCATGAGAATAGAAGTAAAAGTCGGTACAACTTGAAGTAAAATCTGTAAAGGCATTATTAATGATCCAACGAGACACAAGGAGAACCCATTACACAGCAAGGTTGAAGCATTTCAGCCGTACTCTGGGCCTTAGTCATAACTAAAACCAAGAGTGGGGCTGAAACGCGTCAACCTTGCTGTGTAATGGGTTCTCCTTGTGTCTTGTTAGATCATTAATAAAGCCCTTACGGATTTTACTACAAGTTGTACCGAGCTCCTGGACTTTTACTTCTCTTCCTTTACAGTAAGCCGGAGGAGAAGGAAGGTGAGAGGAGCCTCATCCGATTGGTTGATGGCATCCCATGTGACTTTGGAGGCCATCTTGGGTCAGACAGAGTCTATTTAAGTCCCTGGCTCTCGGGTGTGGGGCGCATTTCACGTGTGAATAGAGTAGTAAACAAATCTAAAGAGCTGATTTCTGTCCACATAAAACACAGAAAATGATCAGAAAAGGCTTTGTAGCAACTTTATGAAATCCACACTCCTTATCCCACAGTACTGAAGACAAGCAAAAATTTTTAGTCCTAACGACATTAGGTCAAATCACAAATCATTACTTTGCCTAAACAAGGAGCCAGAGTTGAAAGAATTTAAATGTCTAAAACCGGTTGCAGCGACATAAATCCAAACGCCAAGTGTGATCTTTATTGTATACGTAAATTGTTCCAGCTTGGACTAATGTAAGTATGCATATCTCAAACCTGAAAGACTGCTAGGGAATCAGAAAATCTCTGTAGTTGTCGGGGCTAATACAGTGACAGTCACAATCTTCAGGGTCCTGTGCCAAGCAGCTTCCCACCTGCACACCCACCACAGGGGATTGCTCGCTTGGCACATCTTTTTCACTGAATACAAAGGGTTCCAACCACATAAAAAAAACACTGATTCACACTGTACAGGCCACAGCACTCATGTGAATGAGCCCCAAGACCGTATTCACACACACAGAGCTTTATTTATTACTCAGTACAGTTTTATCCTTTATCTTTAGCAGGAGTTTCTGTGTGTATATATATATATATATATATATATTATTATTATTATTATTATTATACAGGATTTATATAGCGCCAACAGTTTGTGCAGCGCTTTACAACATCAGGGAAGACAGTACAATCACAATATATCTATATATATATACACACATACATGTGTGTTTGAGCTTTGGGGTGCACACCCTAATGCAACAGGCTGTGCACACCTATGTACTAGACCTTCTGTAAATGGCAACAGTGCCAAGCGAGCAGCCCCCTGTGGTCATTGTGCAGAAGGAAACCCACTCAGCACACAACTTTGAAGATAGCGGCTGCCACTAGTAGTGCCAATTACTACAGCGATTGTCATATTCCCCAGCTGCCCCTCAGGTATGAGATATGTTTACTTACATTGTGCCAAGCTGGACAAATGCAAGCATGCAAAAAAGATCATACCCGGAGTTCAGCTTTAAAACAATCTTTTATTTTGAGTTTTTTTGTGCTATAATGTGTTATAATGTGCTATAACTTACTGAACACTTTAGGGTTTAGTCATGCAGAAGGGTATGTAGCGTTGAACCAAAACATGGTGTTCATTAAAAAAGTTCAAGTGCAAAAGATAGTTCTTTTAGCAACCCTTTAAAATTCATCTTCTACTCGTTTGGCTTTAGTCACCCAATCAGCAGTAACTGGCTTTAGTTACCCAGTTAGTCAACACCCAATCAGAAATGGAACTAAATGTAGAGCAAAAAGAACATAAGAACACCCAACGCTGTATCCTGGCCTAGGCCAAAAAGACCCAGGCCTAGGGCAGCACTTTGCAGGGGGGCAGCATGGAAAGAGTCCACACCGGATTGTGCTACACTGTTAGTGTAACGCAGGCTGCTTCTAATTTTGACTGTCCTATCATCCTGGACCACAAACCTTCATCACTGTGCTATATGTTTTCTGCTGCACTATTATTATCAGAAAATTATCAGAAATTTGTTCTTAAAGTAGAACTATAGGCAACACTTTTTTTTTCCATTTTGGATAGAGTAAGGGAGGGTTATAGCCCCTGTCAGTTTATTTTTTACCATCCCTGTCCCATTGCAGAGATTTCCCTTCACTTCCTGCCCCATAGCCAAACAGGAAGTGAGAGAAAATCTATGCAAATTAAGGGAATCCATTGCCCCCCCCAGGCCCTAAGAAATAGTGCCCTCACTTGAAAAAAGGGGTGTGGTCTTGACAGGAAGGGGTGGATCATATTTAAATTAGGGGGTGCACGAGTTTAGTCAGGCCTAGAGCAGCACAAAACCTTAATACACTACTGAGAACACCTGCTTATTTACTAAACTCTGGAGAAACTTCTCTTGCAGAGTGCAACTGCACAGTCTATTTGCCTTTAGTAAATCAACCCCAATGTGATGTTAGTCATAAGGATGTAGTGTAGAAGTGGATTCATGCCCAAAATGAGGTACTGAACTGTGTAATAATTGCACCATTACTGCTGCTGCAAAAAAAAAAAAAGAAGGAAAAAAGGACATTATATTTGGATTTATTTATATTTGTTATATTATACTTAGATTATACTTTATATTCTTTTATATTATATTTTGTTATATTTGGAGATTTTAGCATATCATTTGGTTAAAACTGTATGCTAATGTCAACTAAATTATACTTTGTTAGTAGATTGATTTCTTTTTTTAACTTTTACATAGGACTTTGAAGAACAAGTCGATAAAAAGGATAGGATTATCAAGAAACTCCAAGATCAGATCAGAGCTCTCACAAAAACCATGGAAGTTGGTCAGTGTGTTGTATGAAGACGTCCTGTTTTGCACTATGACAACAACAGTTCACTGCACCACCTTGTCTGGGCTGCAAGATTCTCAAAAACCACTAAGAGGACCATTACAATTTGTAATGGGATCATAGTCTGCTTGACATACATTTTGTGTATATGCCACCGACTGTTAATATGTTTTACATAGAAACCTTAAAGCGGAGTTCCACCCAATTTTTTTACTTTTTTTTTATTCCACTCCTCACCCCCTTACATGCCACATTTGGCATGTAATTTTTTTGGGGGGGGGGAGTGGGGGCTTCAGTAGGAGTGGGACTTCCTGTCCCACTTCCTCCTTCCGCCCTGGAGCCGCCTAGGCGATACGTCATATCGCCTTGTGGCGGCTCCTCCCTGTAGGCGATCACCTGGGACGTGACAGGTCCCAGGCGATCGCCTGTTCACTCACAGAGCGCTGCGCCGTTCGCGCATGCGCAGTAAATGCCCGGCCGTGAAGCCGAAAGCTGTCACGGCCGGGTGCCCACACTGTGAATGGACGCGCCGGCGGAGGAGGGGGGAGAGGAGCGGAGCTCCAGGCGGTGCGTCGCTGGACAGTGGAGCAGGTAAGTGTATGTTTATTAAAAGCCAGCAGCTACACTTTTAACCTCCCTGGCGGTATTCCCGAGTCTGGCTCGGGGTTAAATTTCAGCACCAAAAGCGGTAACCCCGAGCCAGACTCGGGATTGCATCGCAGTGATCCAGGCAGGAGTCACTTACCTTGTCCCCTGGATCCTGCAATGCTTCCCCGCTGTGTGATCGAGCCGTCATCTCGCTCGATTCACACACTGCCGAATGCCGCCGAGCTCCGTTCCCTGCGACGTTACGACGCACGGGGACGGAGATCGGCGCCAAATTCAAAAAAGTTAAAACACAGTACACATACAGTACACTGTAATCTTACAGATTACAGTACTGTATAAAAAAATGACACACCCCCTTTGTCCCTAGTGGTCTGCCCAGTGTCCTGCATGCACTTTTATATAATAAAAACTTTTTTTTTCTGCCTGGAAACTGGAGATTGTTCATAGCAACCAAAAAGTGTCCCTTTATGTCAAAAGTGGTTTTAGACCAGCTAAAAAACAGCGATAATAAATTAGAATCACTCGCAGAATTAAGCGATAGTGATTTGTGGGGAAATTCGTCATCAAACACTGAAAAACACTTTTATTATTATTATGTTATTATTTGTTATAATTATTTTATAGTTATTTATTTTATTATAATGTATAATTTTGTTTTTTGAACTTTATCATACCCGGGATGTCTACTAGACTCTGGTTTGGACAGATTTAAGTGAGTTATTCCTAAGAATTACAGGCCTGCAATATAAAACGCCAAATTTCCATGCAGAATAATGGTACCGCTTTCAGCACCTAAAATCTGACAGAATCATACCGCCAGGGAGGTTAATAA
This sequence comes from Rana muscosa, assembly GCA_029206835.1. Taxonomy (NCBI): domain Eukaryota; kingdom Metazoa; phylum Chordata; class Amphibia; order Anura; family Ranidae; genus Rana; species Rana muscosa. The sequence continues at coordinate 523,343,297 of CM055118.1, read as the reverse complement.
ACATAAAAAAAGGGTGGAACTCTGCTTTAAGTGCCCATGAAGCATCACATTTGCTGCTCAGGCAAGCGTTAGAAGAAAGATCTTAGACAAGTTATAGATGGACAATTGTAGGGGGGATTTACTAAAACTGGAGCACTTAGAATCTGGTGCAGCTGTGCATGGTAGTCAATCAGCTTCTAGCTTCCGCTTGTTTAGTTAAAGTCTAGTTTTTTTTTTTGTTAAAAATAACAAAAATGTTTTATACTTACCTGCTCTGTGAAGTGGATTTGCACAGAGCAGCCCAGATTCTCCTTTTCTCAGGTCCCTCTTTGGAACTCCTGGCCTCTACCTCCTTTTGAGTGCCCCCACAGCAAGCAGCTTGCTATGGGAACACCCGAGCTGTCCATTCAGACACGGAGCCGGGGCCCGGACCCACCCTCTCTCTCCTCATTGGCTCACTAACCTTGATTGACAGCAGCTGGAGCCAATGGCGCTTCAGTGCTGTCTCAGCCAATGAGGAAGGAGAGTCCCGGACAGCCGAGTCTCTTGTGCAACATCGCTGGATGGAGATGGACTCAGATAAGTATTAGGGGGGCTGAAGGGGGCTGCTGCACACAAGGCTTTTTATCTTAATGCATAGAATTGCCTTTACAACCACTTTAAGCTTTGACAATAAAACCTGGAAGCTGATTGGTTTCTATGCAGAGCTGCACCAGATTTTGTGCTCTCCAGTCTTAGTAAATCAACCCCAGAGTCTCTGAGATCATCAACTAGTGAGACAGATAATTGCTACATGACCGTCACCCAATGCAGTGCTCTATCCAGCTCAGCCAAAGGGCAACTGTAATACAGGTGTAGTCTTCTTCTCTTTTCTGTATAGGATTCCCCAGCGCCTGTCCACACATACATTTTCTAGCTCTGTTCAATAGCAGGCACTTCCTATGGTCAGAAATACTTGTTACCAAAACCTTGGAATCCCAAGCAAACACTGCTCCCTAAAATTGGCCTATATACATATACAAGTAAAGGCAGGCACCTGTAAACTGGTCTGGCCATATATGGTATGCCTAAATAAAAAATCTGGAAACACAGCAACAAAACAAAATTTCCAGATAACCATGGATGATAAGGCAGTGCCTGTTGACCACATACACTCACATAAGATACATTATTTTTTATCCCAAGAGAATCTTGCTTTTTTTTTACATTCTGCACAATATAATCCAGCCCTTGGTGCCAGCCAAAGCAGTGAGTTTGCTGCTGTCTCCTTCCACTTCTTCCCCACTACCCATTTAGGATCTTTAGTTCCCATCCTTTCTCAACCCTTCCAATATCCTTGTTCTCCTTGCTGCCATCTCTCCCCTATTTTACAGCTATCACCTTTGTCTCAGCATCCTCCACTATAGATTTGGAGACTAGGCATAGTGATACTGGTCATGTTCTCGCTTCCTTCCATCCTCTGTTTAATGGTTGCAATGAATGAATGAGGGTCAAATAAGATTCTCACCTTGATTGATAACTTAAATAGTTGTGTCCATGTCAAGAAACTGGCGATATAAGGACATCCAATAACATCTAACCAATGTGCTTTTTTTCAGAAAACCAAACAAGTGTGCCAAGTGTTTTTAAAGATTATTTGGGAATGCTCGAGTTTTCACCAGAAGAAGAAACAAAGCTTATAGCCAGTCTTATTCTGGGTATGTGAAATCATTATTTTGTTCCAATATCAACAGAAAGGTCTCAAATTAATGTCAAATAAACAGAGCTTATTATCTCTACTAAAGCATTGCAACAAATAATGTGAAGCCTCCTACACACGGCCAAGAATCTCGTCAGGAAAAAACCCGTCGTTTTTCCTGACGAGATTCTTGGACAAGAATCTTGTCCCGGCCGAGTGTACACACGATACATTCAAAGAACCGCCGTTCTTTTGAATGGAACGAACGCGGTGACGTCATCGACTACGACGAGCGTGCGCTCGTCACATTCAATGCCGTCGTCGCCATCTTGCTACACCCTACCTATGCCTAGGAAGCTACCACACATGCGTCAGTCATTTTGAGCATGCGCGGGTTTCCACAGCGACAGGTAAGTGTACACACACTCGGGTTTCTCGTCGAGAAACAGGCCGAAGAGAATCCCAACGAGAAAATAGAGAGCAGGTTCTCTATTTTTCTCGTCGAGATTCTTGCCTGTTTTCTTGAGAGAAACCTGAAAGCCGCGTACACACGACCGATTTACTCGGCAAGAAAGCTCTGCCAGCAAGTTTCTTGCTGGTTCTTGCCGAGAAAATCGGTCGTGTGTACGAAGCTTAATAGTGTTAAAGTAGAACCATAGGCAAAAGGTATTCATTTTCGATAGAGCAAGGGAAGGTTATAACCTCTGTCCGATTTTTTCTTCCCAAACAAAGTTTATTAAGAAAAAAAAATAGTTTTACATACAATTCAAAAACATCTCAGACATATGATTGATATTGTACAAGGATCAGCATGAGCACCAGTGCATCTACAACAGAATATGGAGCGAATAACTGCTAATTAGTGATGAGCCGAACACCCCCGGGTTCGGTTCGCACCAGAACCCGCGAACGGACCGAAAGTTCGAACGAACATTAGAACCCTATTAAATACAATGGATGCGAACGTTCGAATTCTAAAGTGCTAATTATAACAACTATTATGCATGTTATTGTCATAAATAGGGTTTGGGAACCCGGGTTCTGCACCAGGGGACATGTATCAATGCAAAAAGAAGTTTTAAAAACGGTCGTTTTTCGGGAGCAGTCATTTTAATGATGCATAAAGTGAAAAAAAAAAAGTCAAATATTCCTTTAAATATCGTACCTGGGGGGTGTCTAAAGTATGCCTGTGAAGTGCCACGTGTTTCCCGTGTTTAGAACTGTCCCTGCACAAAATGACACTTCTAAAGGAAAAAAAAGCCATTTAAAACTGCTTGCGGTTTTAATGTAATGTCTGGTCCCGGTAATATGGATGAAATTCTTTAAGAAAAATGGCATAGCTACCCCATGACCCCCCCCCCCCCTACCCCAGCCCATTACCAGCCCCTTTGGGTCTTGTATGGATATTAAGGGGAACCCCGCACATAAAATAAAAAAGGCCCTATATACTCTGAACAGCCGTATACAGGCGGTGCATACAAGACAGGGACTGTAGGTTTGTTCTTATGTAGAATCTGTTTGTAATTTTGAACAGGTACATTGTTGAAGTGTAGCTCCAGCCCAAAAATCTATTTTTAAACTTTTTGGGAAACATAGGTAAGGGTTATCACCCCTGTAACATTTGTTTTGCTGTCTGTGCCCCTGTTCAGAACATTTCACCTCACTTTCCGTCCCAATGACAACTGTTTTTGAAATGTGGTGTTTTTCTTGAAACAAGGATTGCTGATAAAGCATCAGTACAGATGAGACCCCTTTCTCCCATATTTATTCTTACAGGAGAGAATTTTCCTTTCTAGGGGTAGATTTCCTCTCACTTCCTGTTGTCTTCTTTCGTTTGCAAGTAGGAGTCGTTTGTAAGTTGGATGTTTGAAAGTAGGGACCTGCCGTATATACTCTGCAGAAATAGGCCCCTTAGTTGTTGGTGTTGGCACAACACTGTAAGCACTCAGTTACTCTTGGTTGGTGCTGGAACGCCCTGCTGTCAACTATTATATCAGGAATTTTAATTACATATAATTGTTGAACAGTGGTAGTAAAAATTGGGGCTTTGATGGTGGTGCTGGTGCCACAACACTGTAAGCCCTGACAGTTACTCTTGGTGGGTGCAGCAATGGGCCCTGCTGTGAATTATTAGATCAAGAATTGTAATTACATGCCCCTTTTGAACAGGGGCTGAAAAATTGGGCCTTTCGTGGTGGTGGTGGTGGTGGCGTTGCCACAAGACTGTAAGCCCTCAGAGTTACTCTTGGTGGGTGCAGCAATGGACCCTGCTGTGAATTATTAGATCAAGAATTGTAATTGCATGCCCCTGTTGAACAGGGGCTGAAAAATTGGGCCTTAGGCACTGGTGGCACAACACTACAACCCCTCACAGATACTGTACTTGGAGCACAGCAATGAGCCCTGTTGCAAAGTATTGCTTCAAAAATTGTAATGACACGCCCCTGTTAAACAGGGGCTGAAAAATTGGGCCTTAGGCACTGGTGCCACAACACTCCAACCCCTCACAGATACTGTACTTGGAGCACAGCAATGAGCCCTATGGCAAATTATTGCTAAAAAAATTGTAATTACACGCCCCTGTAAAACAGGGGCTGAAAAATTGGGCCTTAGCCACTGGTGGCGGCACCCATAAACAAAAATGATCTTCCAAGCTATCATCATCAATCGTATCATTGAGAACTCGGAGGAGGAGGATAGCCAGTCAACATAACAGCACAGGCACTCAGCATCAGCATCAGTCTTGAAGGGATGTGACATGTTAAAATCAATTAGTCTGTTATATCAGCATCAGGTGTGTGGTAGCTGGTGGTGATCCAAGACTGGTTCATCTTGATGAAAGTCAGTCGATCAACCGAGTCGGTGGACAGGCGCACCCTGTGATCCGTGACAAATCCTCCAGCAGCACTGAATGTGCGTTCCGAAAGAACGCTGGATGCAGGACAGGCCAGTAGCTCAATTGCATACTGTGCAAGCTCTGGCCAGTGATCCATCCTCAAGACCCAGTAAGCCAGAGGATTTTCGGTGGGGAAGGTGTCCAAGTCTGACCTTGCCCCTAGATATTCCTGCACCATGTTTATCAGACGCTGGCGATGGTTGCTGGAACCGATCATACTTTGGGGCTGCGGACTAAAGAATTGTCTGAACGCATCGGTCAGACGGCCACCTTCCCCACCGCTCCTTCTTTGACTGGCCGAAGCCTCAGCAACTCGTTGTCCAGGACCAGGAGTTTGTAACCTCCCAGTCTCTGGGAACGCGTTGCACAGACCTTTCTGCAAGGCCTCCCGGAGTTGTCTCATCCTCTGCTCCCTCTGCGACGGTAACATAAGGTCCGCAACCTTACCCTTGTACCGTGGATCAAGGAGAGTGGCCAGCCAGTAATGGTCCCTCTCCTTGATCCGAAGAATACGAGGATCCTTCCGCAGACTTTGCAGGATCAGGGAGGCCATGCAGCGTAGGTTTGCTGAGGCATTCGCTCCGGAGTCCTCTGGGTCACTAAGGACGACATGATCCGCAGCCACCTCCTCCCAGCCACGTACAAGTCCACTGGTTTCTTGGGACTGTAAATCATCCCTAAAAGACTGCTGCTGATGATGCTGAGTGCCAGCCTCCACCTCCATGCTGACACAATCCTCCTCCTCCTCCTCCTCCTCCTCCTCTTCCTGTGCGATGGGTGGGACAGAAGGAACACTGTCTGGGTAAAGGGGGCCTTGAGAGGCAAGGAAGTCCTCCTCTTCCTGCCTCTGTTCTGCCTCAAGTGCCCTGTCCATTATTCCACGCAGCGTGTGCTCCAACAGGTGGACAAGAGGTACAGTGTCACTGATGCATGCACTGTCACTGCTCACCATCCTCGTGGCCTCCTCAAATGGTGCCAGGACAGTGCATGCATCCCTGATCATGCCCCACTGGCGTGGAGAAAAAAAACCAAGCTCCCCTGACCCTGTCCTGGTGCCGTAGTCGCACAGGTACTCATTGATGGCCCTCTGCTGCGTGTGCAGCCGCTGCAGCATGGCCAACGTTGAGTTCCACCTGGTGGGCATGTCACATATAAGGCGGTTCTTGGGCAGGTTCAACTCCTTTTGCAGCTCAGCCAGGCGAGCACTGGCATTATAAGATCTGCGGAAATGCACACAGACTTTCCTGGCCTGCCTCAGGACATCCTGTAAGCCCGGGTACCTGCCCAAGAACCGCTGCACCACCAGGTTAAGGACGTGAGCCACACAGGGCACATGGGTCAGTTGTCCCTGTCGGAGGGCGGAGAGGAGGTTGGTGCCATTGTCGCAAACCACCATTCCTGGCTTAAGCTGGCGTGGCGTCAACCACCTCTCGGCCTGGCCCTGCAGAGCAGACAGGACCTCTGCCCCAGTGTGGCTTCTGTCCCCCAAACACACCAGCGCAAGCACGGCATGGCATCTTTTTGCCTGCGTACTTGCGTAGCCCCGTGAACGGCTACGGAGCACCGCTGGTTCATAGGACAAACCACAGGAAGAGGCCATGGAGGAAGAAGAAGAGGAGGGGGTGGAGGAGAGAGGTGTGTCACAACCAGTAGTAGCATTTTGGAGGCGTGGCGGTGGGACAACCTCCAACACTACTGCACCTTGTCCTGCATCCTTCCCAGCTGCCAAAAGAGTGACCCAATGGGCCGTGAAAGAAAGGTAACGTCCCTGTCCATGCCTGCTGGACCATGAGTCAGCGGTAATATGCACCTTACCGCTGACCGCCCTGTCCAGCGAGGCCAAGACATTGCCTTCCACATGCCGGTAGAGAGCCGGAATAGCCTTCCGTGAGAAAAAGTGGCGTTTGGGAACCTGCCACTGAGGAACCGCACATTGCACAAACTCACGGAAGGGGGCCGAGTCTACCAACTGAAAAGGCAGCAGTTGAAGCGCTAGCAATTTAGCCAAGCTAGCATTCAACCGCTGGGCATGTGGATGGCTGGGAGTGAACTTCTTTCGACGGTCCAGCAGCTGGGGCAGGGAAATTTGCCTGCTAGAATCGGACGTCGGTGTACTGCTAGCAGAGTGGCCGCAAGTACTTGGCTGTGACACACCTAATTCTACACCTTCATTCCTCTCAGTGCATGTTTCAGAGAGGACTGAAGTTATAGTGGGGTTGGAGATCCCAGCTGATGCGGTGCAAGGAGAGGTCCGCTTTGTTCTTTGGTGTGGGTCTTTCAGGTAGGCTTGCCAACGAGCTGCATGGCAGGTCAACATATGTCTGGTCAGGCATGTGGTACCCAAGCGGCTGATGTTTTGGCCACGCGATATACGCTTGAGACATATGTTGCAAACAGCAGCTGTGCGATCTGATGCACTAGCCTCAAAAAAGGCCCACACCAAAGAACTTTTTGAATGACGGGCAGAGGCAGCGCCCTGCACAGGCGGAGCTCTGCGGTGTGATTCCGTCGGTGTACTGCCCTTACGCTGGCCACCAAAGGGCATCCTGCCTCGTTGGAGATGTGCCTCCTCCTCATCCTCCTCCTCCTCCTCTCTCCTATTAGGCACCCACGTGGAGTCAGTGACCTCATCATCACCTCCCTCCTCATCACTGGAGCCAATCTGGCAGTATGCTGCAGCTGCTGGAACATGACTGCCAGATTGGTGTCCTTCTTGAGCATCCCCTCTGTCTGCTCTCACGCTACTGCCTTCCTCTAGCTGGGTTTCATCATCAGACCCTTCGAAACGCTGGGCATCCTCCTGGAGCATGTACCCAACACTGTGCTGAAACAGTTCGGGGGACTCCTCAGGAGGAGGACATGGTGGGTCTAGGGAAGGAGTGACTGATGATGAGTCTGACATTGATACCAGGGAAGAGGACGCTTTGGCAGCTGCTTTTCCAGTACCCTGAGCCTGGGTGAGAGAGGATGAGGAGGAGGAGGAGGGCTTGGTCATCCACTCTACCAAGTCTTCGGCATGATGTGGCTCAACATGTCCAGCTGCCGAAAAGAAGGACAAGCGTGTCCCATGGCCATGTGCTGATGACAATGCAACGCGTCCACGACCAGCACTGTTGCCCCCAGACACAGAGCCTGCTTGCCCTCTTTTATTGCCTCCTGACTGTCTGCCTCTCCTTGTTTGCCTTCCAGACATTCTAATAGATGGCCTGCAGGGAGATGGGAAAAAAGCAATAAGGGCTACCTTCAGGTGTCCTTCTCTGTCCCTTGAAACAAGGACTTTGACAGTGAAAGAAACTGACACACTCTCCCTACCTACAGTTTTCTGTCCCTAGAAAAAATGTTTTTTTTTAAGCACAATTTAGCACAAGGAGAATTCACTCACTGTCCTTCCAGGTCCCTGGAAACAAGGACTTTGACAGTGAAAGAAACTGACACACTCTCCCTACCTACAGTTTTCTGTCCCTAGAAAAAATGTTTTTTTTAAGCACAATTTAGCACACGGAGAATTCACTCACTGTCCTTCCAGGTCCCTGGAAACAAGGACTTTGACAGTGAAAGAAACTGACACACTCTCCCTACCTACAGTTTTCTGTCCCTAGAAAAAATGTTTTTTTTAAGCACAATTTAGCACAAGGAGAATTCACTCACTGTCCTTCCAGGTCCCTGGAAACAAGGACTTTGACAGTGAAAGAAACTGACACACTCTCCCTACCTACAGTTTTCTGTCCCTAGAAAAAATGTTTTTTTTTTAAGCACAATTTAGCACAAGGAGAATTCACTCACTGTCCTTCCAGGTCCCTGGAAACAAGGACTTTGACAGTGAAAGAAACTGACACACTCTCCCTACCTACAGTTTTCTGTCCCTAGAAAAAATGTTTTTTTTAAGCACAATTTAGCACAAGGAGAATTCACTCACTGTCCTTCCAGGTCCCTGGAAACAAGGACTTTGACAGTGAAAGAAACTGACACACTCTCCCTACCTACAGTTTTCTGTCCCTAGAAAAATGTTTTTTTTAAGCACAATTTAGCACAAGGAGAATTCACTCACTGTCCTTCCAGGTCCCTGGAAACAAGGACTTTGACAGTGAAAGAAACTGACACACTCTCCCTACCTACAGTTTTCTGTCCCTAGAAAAAATGTTTTTTTTAAGCACAATTTAGCACAAGGAGAATTCACTCACTGTCCTTCCAGGTCCCTGGAAACAAGGACTTTGACAGTGAAAGAAACTGACACACTCTCCCTACCTACAGTTTTCTGTCCCTAGAAAAAATGTTTTTTTTAAGCACAATTTAGCACAAGGAGAATTCACTCACTGTCCTTCCAGGTCCCTGGAAACAAGGACTTTGACAGTGAAAGAAACTGACACACTCTCCCTACCTACAGTTTTCTGTCCCTAGAAAAAATGTTTTTTTTAAGCACAATTTAGCACAAGGAGAATTCACTCACTGTCCTTCCAGGTCCCTGGAAACAAGGACTTTGACAGTGAAAGAAACTGACACACTCTCCCTACCTACAGTTTTCTGTCCCTAGAAAAAATGTTTTTTTTAAGCACAATTTAGCACAAGGAGAATTCACTCACTGTCCTTCCAGGTCCCTGGAAACAAGGACTTTGACAGTGAAAGAAACTGACACACTCTCCCTACCTACAGTTTTCTGTCCCTAGAAAAAATGTTTTTTTTAAGCACAATTTAGCACAAGGAGAATTCACTCACTGTCCTTCCAGGTCCCTGGAAACAAGGACTTTGACAGTGAAAGAAACTGACACACTCTCCCTACCTACAGTTTTCTGTCCCTAGAAAAAATGTTTTTTTTAAGCACAATTTAGCACAAGGAAAATTCACTCACTGTCCTTCCAGGTCCCTGGAAACAAGGACTTTGACAGTGAAAGAAACTGACACACTCTCCCTACCTACAGTTTTCTGTCCCTAGAAAAAATGTTTTTTTTAAGCACAATTTAGCACAAGGAGAATTCACTCACTGTCCTTCCAGGTCCCTGGAAACAAGGACTTTGACAGTGAAAGAAACTGACACACTCTCCCTACCTACAGTTTTCTGTCCCTAGAAAAAATGTTTTTTTTAAGCACAATTTAGCACAAGGAGAATTCACTCACTGTCCTTCCAGGTCCCTGGAAACAAGGACTTTGACAGTGAAAGAAACTGACACACTCTCCCTACCTACAGTTTTCTGTCCCTAGAAAAAATGTTTTTTTTAAGCACAATATAGCACAAGCACAAAACACACTGACACTCTCCCTACCTATCCTTCTCTTTCCCTAAACTAAAGGAATCCAGGTTAAGCAAGAAAGAAATAAAAGTCACTGTCCCTGCCTATGCTGCTCTATCCCTGCTCCGGAACACACTACACTAGGCCGCCGTGCTGGCGGCCTTTTATAGTGTGGGGCGTGTACTAAACACCCTCAGCAATAATTGGCCACAGGCATCCTGCCTGTGGCCAATCATTGCTCTCCTCGCTGCCGGCGCTGTGATTGGCCAAGCATGCGGGGTCACAGTGCATGCTTGGCCAATCACAGCGCCTGGATGACACTGCGATGGCGTAGTGCATTGTGGGCCGTTCGCGTCACTCGAATTTGGCGCGAACGGCCCAAATCGTTCGATCTTCGTCGAACGATCGAACAGCCGATGTTCGAGTCGAACGTATGTTCGACTCGAACACGAAGCTCATCCCTACTGCTAATGCATAAAAAAAAATTAAACATGAAAACAGTGAATATTGATCAGCTACTTGCTAGTATCAGACATCTGGGGAAGTCCCAGCATGTAAATAGGAAAGGTATTTGAAGGATCTGCAAGTATAAAAAAAAAAAGGGGGGGGCATCTTTCTGAGGGAGGAGGGTGTGGTCAGTAAACAGTAGGTGGAAAGAAAAAGATTGGAAACTATGGCCAACAAGACCCTCCTGTGTCAAATAGTTTTTCACCATCTGTGTCCCATTGCGGAGATTTCCCTTCACTTCCTGTCCCATAGCCAAAACAGGAAATGAGAGGAAATCTCTGCAAATTAAAAGAATTCATTGGAGACCACCTGATCACCAGAACTAGTGTCCCCATTGGAATATTTTCCCTTTGGGACAACCGAAAATTTGGGATTTTATTTTACTTTCAATGATAATGGTAAACAGGACAATTAAAGATGGGAAATCTCCTTGACGGGGCAATAAAAACTGTCAGGTGTTCTAATCCTTCTCCACTCTATCCAAATCTAATAAAAAAAGTTTTGCCTTTAGTTATACTTTAATATCTAGCTTAGGTTGATCTAGGACTACAAGAATGAACCACACAAAGCTAGCTGGGCTTGGGCTTGACCCTTAGACACATATACACCCCATAAACACATTCAGCAAAGCATAAAGATATTAATATTCATGTTAGTCTCCTGAATCAATCTTCCAGATTATATAGGGGCAACAGTAGTGGTCAAATGTTGACAATATATAGGCAGATGCAGTCATGGTTTAAATTTCTACCTAGCTTTTTCACTATGAACACAAGCATGAGCCAGGGCCGCTGATAGAAATCATGGGGCCCCGTACAGCCTACCTGGCGGGGCCCCCTTCGCAGGCCCACCCTCAACCCTGCCCCTGGCCCCTCCCCCAGCCCCGCCTTGAAACAAAGTGCAGGAACAGGCTGGATGAAGTACATACAGTATATGTGATCCAGCCTGCCCATGCCACCCTGCTGCAGTAAATGTACTGAGGGTGGGCAGCAAGCAGTTAAAAGGAAAAGATTGGGTCTGATCTGAGCCTCCCATCACTACTATAGAGCGATGGATCTAAATGGACCTGTGTCTATTTACACCTGCCTACCTCCAATCCGATCCGCTAAACAAAACGGAAAGGAATCCGTTCCCCTCTATCTAGCAAATCGGATTGGAGGGCAGTCGGGTGTAAACGGATAGCTGGTTTGTTTACACCAACCGCCCTTAGAGCAGAGTTGGCTGTCTCCGTGTCTGCTCTGCATAAGCTGAGTGGACACGGACCTGTCATCAGCCCACTCCACTCAGCAAGGGATCAGTGGACAGATTCCCCTCTGAACAAGCAGATTCTACTCAGTGTGAAAGCCTTGATCGCAAAAAGCAACACAGGGAGCTTAAAATCATCAGCATTATAACACACAGGCACACTCTATCATGGCTGGCACTGTTACAGTGTGTTACATGACATGACTGTTGGGTGCTGACCTTGTTAACTTATGACCAAAAAGCTACAAAATCAGCACGCAACAGCCATGTCATGTAACACACTGTGAGAGAGAACCTGCTGTTTGCTGCCTGTGTGTTATACATGGTGATATGGATGGTGACATTATAGGAATGTACAGTACACTGCAGTATATCGTTATATTCATTCACCCACCCCCAGCGGTAGCCGCAAATTCCGGGTTCCTCCTCTGCCTCTGGACCCTGTTAGCTGCTTGCCGCCGCCCGCCTCACAACCTCCCACTCTTCGTCTCTCACAGGCTGACTACTGCCTGAGTGGGGAGCTGTACAGACGAAGATCACTCCGCCAGGGAAGGAAACAAGCAACCGCATTGGCAGGCTGATGGCTGATACTTTAAGCAGTGGCGCGGGCCCGGGATGCAGTGCGCATGTGCCCGAAACTGAAAAAAAAAGTCCCTTCACTCCCACATTAGAGAGAAGGGGCCCGGAAGATCATAGCAACAATACACCCCCCTAAGCTAGTAGGAGCGGCTGAGCTGGGGGGTGTATTTCAGAAAGCCATTTTTTTTGTTTTTGTTTTTTTTATTCTGTGCTGTCTGTGAGGCTGCCTGGGCCCCCTTTGCTGAGCTGAGGACGCTGGGCCCCGTACAACGGGGCCGGTTGTACTGGCCTATCAGCGGCCCTGATGAGCACTATATATAGGCATTATAAAAGGGTAAGGTTGTATCACATGTCCCATAGGCTATCCTCCTGAAAATGTTCAATTTCATAAATATCCTTTTATGGAGGGCTCTTTAATATATCTAACATAGGGCAATGTGTAAATACAGAACTGTTTTTCCATCAGCGGAGCCTGTAGACAAGCAACCTTTAGTGCCCAAAAAAGCATCCCTCTAAAGGGAAAATTTTATATAGAATGTTGTTCTGCTGACTTTTTGATTCTACTGCCTATAGCCTTGGGTTTACTGTGTCTAATGATATATATATATATATATGTAGCACTTACCCCCATTTAAGGGACCGGCTGGTTTTGTTTTGGGTCTGCAGCAATTACCTCTCTAGAGTGGATCCCTTAGCTCCGTTGTCCAGGCAAAATATCTCTTGTAATAAGGCCAATGTCCACACAGGAGTAAAACCTAATCAACAAGGCTTTATTCTTTTTCTTTGAATCAACTTGAAGAGAGAGAGAGTAGTAAGTTGAAAGAAGTACGGGAAGGTTCAGGCACGCAACACTTAAGGTTCAGGGTCTATATTCGTCGCCACTCAAGCCTGAGTGGGTATTGCTCACCCGGATAGTCCCTATGAGAGCAGTCCTAGCAGCCGGGATGGAGCACGGATATCAGAGACGATGAATCCCTCTTTAGGCGAGTTTCCAGGCCTCTCCCCGAGTACCGTTGCTAATCTCCTGGGGCTGATCCTCCCCTGGACTCCTTTCCTTAACAAGCGGGCAGCCTGGGATCCTTCTCTGAAGCGTAGGCCCTTGCCAGCGGAGCTGGGCCCACGATGCAGCAACAGGGTCTCGGGCTGAAGGTGCCCGAGGCCTAAACACACTCGCGCACCTCGTGCCATGCGGGCCACGAGGCACACTCACTGGACCAGAGGTCCCCCCTGTGCGCATTGGGGTCCCCCTGGAATCGCCTCACGCCTAATGGCGTCTGCCCCTTATGTACCCTCTCCCCGCATGCACATCGGGTTGACCACACCCCCTGCACAGCTGCCGAGAGGGGACGCCCAAGGTGTTGTGATACCCCCCATAGTTTAACCTATGCCGGCGGTGACAGTGCCACCTACAGGCAACGGAGAACACTACTGCCAGGCAGTATCACACCCAAAGCAGAGCAATATTGAATCATTGATTGGTCTGAGCCCAACTACCGGCTCAGACTACCCCTAAATTTCCACATAGCGCGCCCAAATATTGGGGGGGGGGCGCTACATATATATATACTGTATATATATATATATATATATATATATCTATCATAAATCTATACCATATATAGCATTGTAATATATGTTTGTATATATTTGTACGGTTTCTTGACTTAGGATACATAAATGTATTTGTATGCTTTGTTTAAGTTGAATTATTTACTCTATTGTGACAGATCTGAAGCCACGGGGAGTTGTAGTGAATATGATCCCAGGTTTACCCGCTCACATCCTATTTATGTGTGTTAGATTCACTGATTACATTAATGATGCAGACAGAATCAAATCTCTGATGAATGTTTCAATTAATGGCATTAAACAAGTTATTAAGGTAAGGTTAAACCTTTTAAAAATTTACAGAAACCTGGAAGCTTATGTCTCTTAATGGAGAGGGCAAATGTATAGAGTCTTGGTTCTTACAACGTGCATTTTCCCTCTAGAGGGCCTATTCTGACATATAGCTGTGTCATACAACACTTCACGCCTGTCCAGACCTCTACACTCTGGCAGTCAGAATGTCATACCCAGTGGCGGCCCGTGCATTGTGGGCACACGGGCGGCCCCGCCGCCCACTCCCTATGCATGCGTCCGGCCCCTTTCAGGACGCTGGGTGCATAAAATACAATTGCTGGAGGTGTGTTTTTTGAAGCACCTGATTAGAGCCAAAGGCTCTAATAGGCTTCAAAATAGGGTGGGACCGGGGCGCAGAGCACTGCGTCCAGAGCCCACCCAGTTGTGTTAGAATAACGGAGGAATATTCGCTACGTAACACTGATCCTTCGGGGGGCATAGCCAGCCTTGGGTCTGTATGGCAGCAGTGTGAGAGCACTCCAGCGCCAAAATTCTCCCAGCGACTGCTCACAGCAACCGAAGTGACCCCTCTTCTCCCTAACCACCACCCACACCTACCATACCCTCTACCTGCAATGTATAAGCGGCGTAACTGCCGCTCTGGGCCGCAAAACTAACTGATTTCTACCTCCCGGCCAGGAGCGGGCTCCAACAAAATGGCGGGGGCCCCGCTCCACAAGAGATACAGAGGCCACAGGCAGCTGCAGATGGGAGACATGCTTTAGAGCCTCTGCAAGGATCAGATGTGCCCAACACAGCCCAGGCAAATGGTGAGTCTACCCTACCGGTTAGGGGTAGAGGGTGGTAGTGCAGTGCCAACCCCCCCCCCCCAAAAAAAAAAAACACCAGCCGCCACTAGTCATACCAGAGATACCCATCTTTGTATGTTTAGCATGTCTTTCCACAGTCCACTCAGAACGAGGGATGAGCTTGGGTTCAGTTCAAACTCATGTTTAGTCGAACCTGGAAGGCACTTATCAGTGCTGGCCAATACTCTGCAGATGGGGATTCCCCGTCTCACAGCTGCACATATACAAATGAACATAGATGCTTGTGACATCATTGACTTAAAATGAGCACAAAGCCATATTAGGTCAATGGCACTTTAACCTAATATAGCCATGCGGCCATATTAGGTCAATTATGTCATCCTCAATCCTTTGTGTGCATGCAGCTGCGAGGTGGGGAATCCCCGCAGCTCATTGGCCTGGAACTGAAAGCTGCCTTGCAGGGTTTGGACCAAACCCAAGCTCATCCTTCCTCAGAACATCCACAGAAAAGTATGAGACAAAAGGAGCTCACCACCAAACTAACCTGACCACCAGATGTGCTCACACAACAGAGGTTTTTAAATGGGACATATGTGGTGTAGCATATTTTAAATGTATATATTACACAAATGTAAAAGAGAATACAAAAATATACTGTATATTCAATTCATAAAAAAGTACTACTACTCACCACCATATATTAACAATTACAAAATTGTCATAACACCACGATTAATCTGGACCATTCCCATCATGTTACCCATGGCTATTTAATTAGAACAGTCACCTCAATCATAGCTAAGCTGAAATAACTACTTAGCCCTTAATTTCTCCAAGAATACGGAAGTGAAGCCACACTAAACTCCACCCCAATAGTCACAATAGAGTTATAGAACTTGTCCTCTAGGATCCACAAAAGGAGCTTGGCTTCCAGTGGGAGTCATACCACTGTCCACGGTACATGGCATGGCATGTCTTTTGCAGACTTCAAATCATTGCAATAAAACGGATGACTCGTTTTTTATTGAATGCATACTAAAATCTTAAATTATAACCAACAGTGACTGTGAATTTTATTACATAGAAATGCTTTCCTTACTGTATGGCTTATGTATTTATTTTACGTAGGAACATGCAGATGATTTTGAAATGCTGTCATTCTGGCTGTCCAATGTACATCATTTCCTTAACTGTTTGAAGCAATACAGTGGAGAAGAGGTAGGTAGTTGCTCAAACCTACTGTATATTCTGAAAATCTAAGTGTATGAAGAGTAATGTGGTTTCAGACGACCCCCTTCTCACTGTATAGTTCAGTGCTCCTATCTCAGCCCAACTGTTACTTTCTAGACACCTGCCTTTGTCACAGGGGACTTGCACGTTTCATGTCTACTTTTACTTATTTTCAGAGACTTAAATTACTTTGCAGAGGACAAAGTCAAAGTGATATTAAACCCTCCTTTTTTAAATTTTTGTTTGTTGTCAATAACATTATCCAATAAGTCTAAACTGATGTTTGAAAGCTCTTCCTTTGTTATAATTTTTTGTCGTCTGTGAAGCACTTCCACCTGTCTTCTATCATAACGTGCCTACTATCCCACAATGATGACTGCGCATGCACAGGCATCCCAGCATCTGAGAACACTGCAGCTCAACCTCTGCTCTGCCTTCCCACAGATATCATTGGCAGAGGCTCCGGCTACAGCAACAGAAACTCCGCCACCCGTGTGCACTGATTGACAGCAGCCCTGGGGATGGTAGCAACAGCTCCACCTCTGCATTAAATCCTCTCTAAGGCTGGCTGGCAGAAAAGGGGCATGTCAGAGGCGAGCAATGGGCATGCCTGGGAGGCAGAGCAGAGAGGTGGAACGCATGCGCACTAGCAAAGCCTGTTGGTACATGTAATCCTGAAAGCTGGGTCAGGCGATACCCAGGAGCATACTCTCCAGGTGGAAGTTATTTTAATTCCGTGCCACAATCATAGAGGATGCAGCTCATAAAACATAGAAATATGTGATGTTAGGCACATTATTTAAAAAAAATAATCATGGATTTATGCTTAAGTATCTAAAACATCTACTTAACCCTTTTTCCGCCTGGCATTCTCTTTAAAATTTCTTAACACCCAGGGGGGTAGGAAGGATCGGCGATCATCTGACTACTGTGATTGGCTGCCACAGTGGTCACATGATGGGAAGCCGATCCCTCCAGCTACCGATATTTTTTTCAAGACAGATAGTCGTTTTTGGCTCCCAACACACAAACAATGCCCGCCCAGCGACGCATATGTGCGGTGTGTGGGTGTTAAAGCCCAGCTTTTTTCTGCCACATATATGGGTTACTGTGGCGTAAAAGGGTTAATGTAAATTTATATGAAGCTTTAGAACCACTTTAAAGCAAATTGAATTAAACCTTTCATTTTAATGCAGGTCATTATGCTTACCAAAATTAAATTCTTGCGCTAAAGTGTCCAATAAATATATATCACAAACCCAATTATGCTAAAAAAGAGTCAAACTAAGCTTCTGGCCTACTTGGCACACATGGACCACAAGCCTCCGGTGGTGGTGACCCTCCAGTCAGAGTCAGGGGCCCGGCTCTCGGACTCCGACCTGGTGGCAGAGGAGTTTAGATCCTACTACTCCACCCTCTACTCCTCCTCCGCCTTCCACTCCCAAGACGAACTTTACAATTCTTACAAACCATCCCCTTCCCCATGCTCACCCCTGACCAGGTGGCCCAGCTGGAGGCACCCATAACTGCGAAATGTGTGGCGGAGGCACTGGCAAGACTTCCCACATCCAAGGCGCCGGGCTCGGACGGGCTCCCCCTTGAGTTTTATAAACATTTGGGCAAGACCCTTATCCCCAAACTCTGCAAGCTCTATGAGCACATCTTTGACACTGGCACACTCCCGCCCTCCATGGGCGAGGCTCTTATTGTCCTCATCCCCAAACCGGGCAAGGACCCCCTCTTCCCAGAATCCTACCGACCCATCTCCCTCCTCCAGCTCGACGTGAAAATCCTTGCTAAAATCCTCGCCATGCGCCTCAACAAAGTAATCCTTAGCCTGGTGCACCCTGATCAGACGGGCTTCATGCCAGACAAGAACACAGCCTTCAATCTCAGGAGGCTCCACATGAACCTCCAGTCTCAGCACTCAGACATGGGCTCCAGGGTGGTGGTCAGCTTGGACGCAGCTAAGGCGTTCGACTCTGTGGAATGGCGCTACCTTTGGGAGTGCCTCCACGGATTCGGTTTCGGCCCAAAGTTTGTGAAATGGCTCCAACTCCTCTATCAATCCCCCACGGCCCGCATACAGGTCAACGGTAGAACTTCCTCCCCCTTCCCACTTTCCCGCGGCAGGGCTGCCCTATTTCTCCCCTCCTGTACGCCCTGGCGGTGGAGCCCCTGGCTATAGCTCTTCGGAGACATCCAGGTATCAGGGGACTTCGTTGTGGCCAGCTGAATGAAGTGGTCAGCCTCTATGCGGATGACATGCTCCTCTACCTTGCGGATGCAGGTCCCTCACTACAGGCGGCCCTACAGCTTATTAATGCCTTTGGGGTGTTCTCGGGGTTGCAGATAAATTGGACCAAGTCCCACATTCTCCCACTAGACCTGGGTGCCCCGGACGCCGACCAGGCCACACTTCCCCTCGTTAGGACGAGCTCTATTAAATATTTGGGCGTCCACATCTCTAGATCACTGCCCGACTTCATCCCCCTTAACGTCGACCCCCTATTCGGTGTCCTAAAAGCCAAAACGCAAACGTGGTCCCTTCTCCCCCTCAGAGTTATGAGTCGCATTAACCTAGTCAAAATGATACTCCTCCCCAAGATACTTTAAGTTCTTTGTCAGGCCCTGCTGTACATCCCCCCTCGTGTATTTAAAGCCATGGAGTCCATCCTTAATTCGTTCATTTGGGGGCCCACCAGGCACAAGCTGCCGTGGAGGGTTCTGAAGTGTCCGACTGACCTGGGAGGCACGGCGGTCTCCGATCTCTCCCTCTACTACGTGGCAGCCCAACTGTCCCACTTCTTTTACTTTAACCGCTCCGATAGAGATCGCTACTCTGCCCTGGTATGTTCACGGGCCCTGGGCCCGCTCTCCCACCCCTTTCAGATTCTTTTCTGCGGACCTAGCCGACCGCTTCGGATGGATGAGGGAAAACGCATGCTCTTTCATCATTGCAAGATTTGGCAACTCGCCATGCAGTATGGAGAGGCGCCCTCCCCCCAGGCATACACACCCCTATGGGACAACCCACACCTGCCCGAACTGGCTACTATCCCCGATCATGGAATATGGGTCACTAAGGGTGTCATATATTTATTTCAAGTCATTGCTCACGGTGCCGTCAAGTCCTTTGACATTCTTAAAAAAGACTTTGTTCTTCCCAACCACATGTTTTACCGCTATCTCCAACTCAGGCATGCGCTTACCACGCAGTTCGATGGCTCCATTCCAGCCCTCAAGGTCCCGCTGCTGGTGGACATAGTCCTGGGTAGTGACTCTAAGAAGCTGATTTCACAGATATACGCTTATCTCCTGCTACCCTCGGTCACCAGCACCGCTCAACAGCTGAAATCCCGCTGGGAGCCAGAATTGGGCGCTATTTCAAATGAGGACTGGGACGAGGCCCTCGCCAACTGCAGACTAGTCTCCCCTAAACTATCCGACCGTCTCACACACTTATACATCCTCCACCGCTCCTACCTGACGCCCCGCCGCATCTCTAAGTACAAACCTGGACACAGTCCAGACTGCCCTGGCTGTGGCTATTCCAACGCATCCTTCTATCATCTCCTCTGGGCTTGCCCCCGCGTTCAGGGATTCTGGGCCCAGGTGGTCCGGTTCCTCCATGACTGCATGGGCTCCCCAGTTACCCTCTGCCCCCGTCAGTGCTTGTTGGGACTCCTCTCGCTCACTGAGGCCAAAAAGTATCTAAACACACTGCTGCAAGAAACATTATTCCTCGCCAGGCTTCAGATGGCCAAGACTTGGTTGAGGCCCCCCCCCCCCCCACCTTGCAAATATGGATCAGAGCAGTCAACAGCACCCTACCATACAAGAAACTGCTGTACTTGCACAGAGGTTTTCCTGATAAATATCACAAAGTTTGGGATAGATGGTTGGGAGATGCCTCCACTTGTGATGCAGAGGATTAGACGCACTGCCATCTAGCCCCCCCCCCCCTTTGCCTACTATGAGCCTCCCCTCTCCCTCTCCTTCTAGCTGACCCCGGGATGCTATGCTGTTCATCTAGTAATATGCTGCACACACTTCTACAGCTATTTTGTCATGTTATATTGTACTTCAAATGTGATGCTCCGTAATTGTAGTGCCTGTTGCACTGTTTACCCGTATGTCAATGTTTTACCTATGCTCAATAAACGTCGTTCTGATTAAAAAAAAAAAAAATAGAGTCAAACTGATCACAAACTGTTGACAGCAGCACGCACAATATCTCCTCATCTAATAAATAGAATTAAACAAACAAAATGTGTTGCGCTGCCATTTCAAAGAAAACAATTCATATAGTGCATAGAAATCATAAAAAAATCATAAAAACATACATGTGTGTGTGTATATATATATATATATATATAAATATAACAATAAATATGATGATAAAGTGTTATCTATAAAAAGTACCAAATTCATAAAAATATCCAAATAAAGCCAACATCCATCCATTTGGAGGCTTATTTTCCATGCATCCATCCATTCATTCATTCAGTGGGCTCATTGTGGGACAGGAGGAGATCATCCATCCATTCATCTTGGATGCGGTCAGACCTCCTATATTTTGAGGTCTGAGGGTCTGGTAAACAGCATTAAGTTATAAGGTGGTGTGCACAGCGGTAAAGAACCCTTTAACTACTTCAATACCATGCACTTACTGGGCCCCTTCCTGCCCAGGACAATTTTATGCTTTCAGCGCTGTCACACTTTGAATGACAATTGCGCGTTCATACAACAGTGTACCCAAACAAAATTTTTATCATTTTCTTCCCACAAATAGAGCTTTCTTTTGGTGGTATTTGATCACCTCTGCGGTTTTTATTTTTTGCTAAACAAACTAAAAAAGACCAACATTTTTGAAAAAAATAATATTTTTTTTTAGTTTCTGTCATAAAATTTTGTTTTACCCTTCACTGACGGGCACTGATGAGGCAGCACTGATGGGCACTTATGAGGCGGCACTGATGAGTTGGCACTGATAAAGTGGCACTGATGGGCACTGATGAGGAGGCACTGATATGTAGAATTGATGGGCACTGATAGGCGGCACTGATATGCAGCACTGATGGGCACCAATAGGTGGCACTGATATGCAGCACTGATGGGCACTGATAGGCACCACTTATCGGCACTGATAGGTGGCACTGATGGGCACTGACAGGCGGCACTGATGGGCACTGACAGGCGGCACTGATGGGCAATGACAGGCGGCACTGATGGGCACTGACAGGCGGCTGTGATGGGCACTGACAGGCCGCTGTGATGGGCGCTGACAGGCGGCACTGATTGGCACTCATAGGCAGTACTGATTGGCACTGACAGGTGGCACTGATGGGCAGCACTGATGATGAGGTACTGGCAGGTGTTACTGCTGGGCAGTGATTGGCACTGTGGTGGGCAGTGATTGGCAATATGGTGGGCAGTGATTGGCACTGGTGAGCAGTTATTTGCACTGTGGTGGGCAGGGATTGGCACTGTGGTGGGCACTGGCATCCTTTATTATGGGGGAACTGGTTGGCAGGTGATCTTTTACATTTGAGGGGGCTGTGCTGATAATCAATGTGCTGATTATCAGCACAGACCCCCCCCCCTCTGACAGGGAGAGCCGCCGATCGGCTCTCCCTGTCAGTGTGAACCGAGAAATGCCATTTACCGGCACTTCCTGGTTCACGCGATGATCAGCTGTGATTGGTCACAGCTGATCACGTGTTAAGAAGCCTCTGACAGAGGCTTCTTATCACGATCGGAGATGCGGGGTGTCAGACTGACACGCCGCACTCACGATCGCCGCGATGCGCGCCGGCATGTTATCCTGCTGGACGTCAATAGATGTCCAGTCAGGATAACAGAACCACTTCCCGGAAGTCAATTCCCTATTGACCGGGCGGGAAGTGGTTAAACACGGGACCACTTGGGTTGATTGTAGGCCATTATGCTGCCTATATATTTTGTAAGAACTTTTTCAAAAATAGTTTTTAACCTGCTTACTATTCATCTCAAACCTTGCTTAAAAAGTATCTAAATGGGGAATCAAGACACTAGACAAATGGAGGTATACACAATTACAGCACTTTGCACAATCATTGCCACAACCACTACGGGGAAAAGGACATATGAGGTTAATAGAGAAATTATTCTGCTCCCCTCTCAGTTTAAACCAAAGTATATAAAAAATGTATACAATTTTAATTAAGGAAATAGAACCAGAATTCCCTCCATATCTGGGAAAATGGGAAGAGGAGATAGGCCTTCTCAGGGATGTGGAACATAAAAGGAAAATCTTAAGAGTAGCCTGTTTTTCCTCAGGGGATATAAAGACAGTGGAAATGTGCTATAAACTCCTGGCGAGATGGTACGTGACCCCCCAGAGGGCGCATAGACTCGGGGCAGAGGGACCCCCAACTTGTTGGAGGGGTTGTGATGCCCCGGGGACCTTTGCGCATCTGTGGTGGGAATGTACAAAGATACAACCTTACTGGGAGGGAATTTTACCAGTGACCCACCAAATAACGAGAGAATGGATTCAGAAGGGCCCCTGGGAATGTTTATTTCATGATACGAGGAAAACGGTCCCCCAATATAAGAACACCCTAGCCCCATTCCTTTTAAACGCAGCTAAAAGTTTAATCCAGAGCCTATGGAGGACCCAAGAAGTGCCGAACATAAAGGAGTGGGCAGTAAGGGTTGAAATGGTAAGAGCCATAGAGGAAACAATTTATACAGTAGAGGATTCATTGGAGATATATTGGAATATATGGGGAAAATGGACGGAGTTTAAATAATCTGGAGGTTGGAGGAATTTGATGGAGGTGTAGGGACTAAGGGGGGGGGGAGAGGAGGAGAAGGGGGTTTTTACCCCTCCCCACTTTTTTTTTTTGTGTTTTGGGGAAGGGTTTGGGGATAGGGAGAATAAATGTATAGATTCGATGTAATAAGGAACTTGGCCCTCTTATGAGTAATCCCCCCCTCCCTTCCTGGCAAACTCTCAAGAGAGAGAGAGAGAGCTGTGCATGATGTCATAAGCCTAGGCCTTTTACCAGACAAAAAACAGGAAGTGGGCTGTATAAGGTATTTACTGGCAGAATTTTTTTTTTTTTTAACTATCCAAAGTTAA
The DNA here is from genome assembly GCA_029206835.1 of Rana muscosa. Taxonomy (NCBI): domain Eukaryota; kingdom Metazoa; phylum Chordata; class Amphibia; order Anura; family Ranidae; genus Rana; species Rana muscosa. Next base: position 523,320,157 of record CM055118.1, on the reverse strand, counting down.
AACAACAAGGGCAGAAGATTTAATAGATGGAAAGTTGAACAAATTACTGAAGGTCCGCTTTAAGTGTAATGCCCTGTACACACGATCGGATTTTCCGATGGGATAAAATCCGATGGAATTTTCCGTCGGAATTCCGTTAAAGCGGACTTCCATCAGTCTTGCATACACACTGTCAGACAAAATTCCTACCGTCAAGAAAGTGGTGACGTACAACACTACGACGAGCTGAGAAAAATGAAGTTCAATGCTTCCGAGCATGCGTCGACTTGATTCTGAGGATGCATGGGTTTTTTCTCAGTCGGAGTTCCACACAGACGATAGGAATTTCCTATCGTTTTTTTTTTCCATCGGAAAAAAATAAAACATGTTCTATTTCCAAACACCGACGAAAAAAAATCCCATGGGGCCCACACACGATTGGAATTTCCGATGAAAAAAGTCCATCAGACTTTTTTCATCGGAAAATCCTATTGTGTGTACAAGACATAAGAGCTGATCACTAAAGGAGTAGAGAATGCTTGAAGCTATGTTAAATGTTAATACCCAATCAAGTAGTTTTGCTACATTGTATGTGTTCCTTGAAATGTTAAGGCCCCTTTCACACTACCGCTACTTCGATTTTGACGCAATTTCAGGGAATGCCTGTGTAAACTTGAGGTCTATGGACCTCAACTCGCATCAAAGTCAGACCAAGGTAGTACAGGGACTACTTTGATGTTGGTGTGACTTGAAGTCGCACAGATATCAATGGTACTCATTGGAAATCATGGGGTACGACTTTGCAGTCCCAAGTCACATGACAAGTCGCACAAGTGTGAAAGGGGCCTTAGTCTTTTGATGGTGCTGATGAACCAGGTTTGTCCTGTGCTTTCTGTGGGATTTATTTAATATGTAAAAGAGACACAAAATTAACACAGTGCCAAAGTTCATTATTCAATATTAAAAAGATGTGACAGTGTAAGACACTGGAAGAAAACTGGACTTTGAGGTAAACTCTGTAAATCTGAACTCCAGTGGAATCTAACACTCACTGTAGTAGTCGGCACACAACAGTGATAACCATGACACTGGTCCTGTGTGGAGCAGTATCCCCTCTGCACCACAGGGGGTTGCTCATTCAGCACTTCCACCATAGAACACCTTTTTTTTGAATGAATACTTGAATGAAGGCTTTGAATGAAGGGGTTCTCTGCTTGTACAAGGTGGATAAGAGGTGACATTATTATCATCCGCCTTTTCCAATCAGGGAATTCCTTGTATTCATTATAAAATACAAGATGTTTTGTGAATGGCGGCAGTTCCAAGGGAGTACCCTGTGCAGAGGAGAAGTCATTTGGCACAAAATTGCAGCTATTGCTGCAGGGGCACCAACTACTACAGTGATTGCCAGCTTTGTCAGAGGCCCATCGGGTATGAGATATACATCCTTACAATGTTCCAAGCTTGACCAATGTAAGTATGCAAGAAAGATCAAACCTGGAGTTCAGCTTTAGGCCTTCCACTAAATATAGTTTCACTTAGACATACAAATGTAGGTGGGCGCTGTGCTATAGGGTTTCTGTGAGTAGAACGTAACACTAATGAGAGTGAAGCTTAATGTCCAAATTCCCAATCACTGACACTCGTCACTATCCTTTCTGTTCACTCAGTAATCTCTGCTAATAATGCTCATGTGGTTCCATTTTGCAGGAGTTCATGAAGTACAATGTGCCACTTCAGAATAAGAACTGTCTGAAGAATTTTGATTTATCAGAATATAGGCAGATTATCAGTGATCTGGCTATTCGTGTCTACCATCAGTTCATTACAGTGATGGAGAACAATCTCCAGCCAATGATAGGTAAGGCAGCACCTTGAAAGTCTATATCATTTAAAATGACAAATACTGCGATCAAAGAGAAATGCTACATATAGGATGTAGTCATACTGTGTATGGAAGAAAGTGCAGTAACCCATAGCAACCAATAAGACTTCACTCTACTGAAGCCAAACCAGTGCAAGGTGGACTGTTACTGATTGCTGTACTAACATCTGAGTGTTGTGTGACAGGAGAGCTCAGGATGAATGTAGGCATTAAATAATTGCTGATATAATCTGATGGCATTGTCATACTGTGCCTTCTAGGCTCACCTCACCAAGTAGAATTGGGAACCTCCCTTTGCTTGTGGAGTTTTACAAACAATCCACTCTGCAAGCATAACAGGAACCAGTAAAGTTCCTTTAGACTGCTCATCATGACCATTGGGGTGCTTGTGAAGACTTATAAAGAATCCACTCTCAAGCACAAGAGGAACTTGTGCAGGCCCTTATGCTGTGTACACACGGCCGGTTTTAATGTCATTGAAAAAAACAACGTTTTTCTCGACGTGATTTTTCGTGTTTCCTCTCAAGCCTGCCTTGCCTACACACGTTCATGAAAAAAAAACGCTTGAGCAAAGCGCGGTGACGTACAACACGTACAACGGCACTATAAAGGGGAAGTTCCATTCGAATGGCGCCACCCTTTGGGACGCTTTTGCTGATCCTCGTGTTAATAAAGTTTGGTGAGAGACGATTCGCGCTTTTCAGTCCATTACAGCGTTACGAATGTGCTATCTCCATTACCATCGCTAGTTTTACCAGAACGAGCACTCCCGTCTCATACTTAATTCTGAGCATGCACGTTTTTTTCCCCCCCTCATAAAAGCATACACACTACCGTTTTTCACGACGTTAAAAAGAACGACGTGAAAAACGACGTGAAATAATAGAGCAGGTTCTAATTTTTTCAGGCCATTTTTCACATCGTTAAAAAAGCGCTGGAGCCTACACACGATCGTTTTTAATGAACAATTAAAAAAAATGCATTTTTCACGTCATGAAAAACGGTCGTGTGTATGCGGCATTAGATTGCTCCCCATGGTAATTTAGATGGTAGCTTGGACATAATTTATATGTATTAGTACATGAGCAGAGGAACCCCCTGAGTGATATGTGTTTATAGTGGCTACCCATCTCTCATCAGGTGTGCCTCAGCAATGGTGGCATTGGTTGTAATGATAATATGTATTTGTGTAGTTAAATACTGTCTGATGATGCATTATTGCAGTGCCCGGGATGTTGGAATATGAAAGCCTTCATGGAATATCGGTTGCGAAACCCACCGGATTCCGGAAACGCTCATCTAGCATCGATGACACAGATGCATATACCATGACATCTATTCTTCAGCAGCTGAGTTATTTTTATACCACCATGTGTCAGCATGGCATGGACCCTGAACTTCAGAAACAAGCTGTGAAGCAACTTTTCTTCTTGATTTCCACTGTCACACTAAATAGCCTTTTCCTGCGTAAGGATATGTGCTCTTGTAGAAAAGGAATGCAGATAAGGTATGGACATTAATCATGTCAAATGAAGAGATAAAGATGTATGCTTGGCTACAGAAACTTTTAATAACAACAAAATATGATCTTCTTTATGGAGGACACTATGAAAACCTTCATTTTTTATTTTTTTATATTTTAATATACTATGCAGAATTTAATGGCAAAAATACAACCCTGAGCAACTACGTTAGTTTTTGGAGAAGTCCATATACTGACAGGGGGCCTCCCCCCCTACATTGTGCAGGTACATTGAGCACTGAGAAATTTCACATGAAATGTGAGCAATATTTTAGTCAAAGGTTTTCAAGTTCCAATGTGTTTGGATAGCTATTGGAAGGAAAAGTTCTCACATGTTTATCAAGAGCAAATCATTTTTTTTTTTTTTTTTTGCACCGGATTGGCGCAGAACCTGCAGAGATTTGGGAGAGTGTGGAGCACTACTGGTGCAGATAGAATATTCAGGTTTAGGGAGTGTTAGGAATTAATTTACAGTTAGAATAAGGGTTAAGGTTAGGGGAGGTTTGAGTTAATGATTTACTTTACATTGTTTACCTTCTCCTTAAAAAAAGTTTAAATATTAGTATCGCCCCCTGTGCCTGTCTGTAGCTACTCTGTTATCTCCTCCCCACTCGCACAGGCTTGGCTGAGAGCTACAGAAGCCATGGGCTCCCGCTGATGTGTTAAATCTTGTGATGAGGGAATGTAGGGCGAGGTTGAGCCTCACTGTCTGTGTCTATGGATGCAACCAGCATGGCTCAGGATCAAGCCTGAAGGTGTGTCATGATAGAAAGCAGCCTCTTATGGTGGCACACCGAGAAGAGAAGGAGCCAGGAGCGCCAGCAGGAGACCCGAGAAGAGGAGGTTCTGGGCTGCTCTGCGCAATTCCATTGCACAGAGCAGATAAGTATAACATGTTCGTTTTTTTGTTTTTAAGAAGACTACAATCACTTGAAGTGTGTGTTAAGTTTTAGTGTTGGGGCAAAATGTGAAGTTAAAACAAGTAAGAAATGTCTCTTTACAGCTGCTTCACTGCGATGTGTGGATAGACAGTAACACATTTATTTCTGAAATGTAATTTTGTTCAAGTATAATCAAAAGTAAAATTCTCCTGCTGCACATAAGACCAGACATCACAGTTTAACTAAATAAAACAAGAACAAGGTGCGCCAGACTCAGTGTAGTATTTAGGGGTTTGTTTTAATAAGACAAACAAGCCAATTGAATACTCAAACTCACAAAGGGATGATGATATCAGGCATATAGGTTATAGAGGGTCCGGAGTCACTGTGCGGTCCGTAATGCATTCCGTGATGTAAGGATCTGATTGGTCGCCAACGTCACTTCTGGTCCACGGAGCTTGCGTTCCACGCTGACACGCATTTCCGGTTCCGGTTTCCGGACGCCATAGAGAAACAACAGTGTGCTGGTCAGCTAGCCTTCCGGACATCCACAGAGGCTTCACCGCTGTTCCATCCTCTAGCGGCTTACCACTATCATTGCTGGGACCCGGCTCCTTACAGATGCTCCTTACATCACGGACTGCATTACGGACCGCACAGTGACCCTGGACCCTCTATAACCTATATGCCTGATATCATCATCCTTTTGTGAGTAGCCAATTGGCTTGTTTGTCTTATTAAAACGAACCCCTAAATACTACACTGAGTCTGGCGCACCTTTTTCTTGTTTTTTTTTGTCTTCCAAAGTTGTGCTTCCCCTCCCAAGGCTGCTGCCACCAGTCTATACTGGAACTGATTATACTTTGAACTGATTTATTCCTCTCCCTCTATATACTGATTTTATGCATTTGATGGACTTTTTTTAACACTTATACAGACACTACTTAGTTGGTTCTCACGCCATCTCTTCCTCTTTTACTATCACAGTTTAACTACATGTACCTTGGAATGTTCTTTTCTAAGTTCTGAGGTCCCCCCTACCCAACCATATTTCTCAAACAGAACATTGAATTGAATAGGGAGATGGCAGGGAGTGTGCTAAATCTCTGAAGTAGGAACAAAGTAAAGACCCTGATTATCCAAGAAAACAAAAGCACCGTTGCCATCAGGAACGACAGACCATCATCCAAACCAGTATTCAAATATTCCAAGCCTTGCCTTTGGCCAGGCAGTACACATAGAAGAAAATAGTCTGCACCAAGACATCCAGTTAATTGGGAACAATTGTTCAGTAAAAGCACAAATACTGTGGAATGTATAAAACTCTTTGATGTGTTTTGCACCTCAGTGGACAAGGAGTTTTGTACTGCCAGTTGTATGTTGCTTTTCTTCTACTGAATAAGGCAAGCCATAGATGATTCGATTTTCTTTCCTTCCACCACGTGTGGAAGGAAAGAAAATTGCTTGATTCCCCTATCAACACAGTCAGTAGTGATGGGGGATCCCTCCTTCAGCGCTATTGTGTTCTGCCAGCAGGGATCCTTCCTTGCCGGCAGAACTAGGCGCTGTAGCTGATGGATCAACTTGGGTACATTCAGCCTGCCCATAGATGGATCGAATCTCAACAGGTTCCTGCTGAACTGGCTGAGATTCGATTCATCTATGACCAGCTTTAGTCTTTCCTATTAACCACACTGCTTCCCAGAAACTCTTTACTTCTTTTGTGTAAAGGTGGGGACCCCTCATTGTGGCCTGGTCTGGGTGACACCTGGCTATAGAGGAGATGATTTAGGAAATAGTAAATGTACACGCGGACACTGTGTGGTGACTGCTGTTATGTGCTGCTGCTGTGAGAGATTAATAATTTTTTATGAAAATATTTTTTTACGCTGAAATGGGATATTATTTACAGATAGTAATTTATTAATGGGATCATAATGCATGGTCTGTGTAAGACAATCTATGAATGTTCATTGCTTCACTTTGGTGGTTAATACTGTGTATTGTCAGCAAGGAGACCCCCTGTATACTATAAACAACAAGCAGGAGCACATACACAGCAAGCATGCCTTCACTAATATTTGTGAAAAAACGATTGTCACTTGGATTAGCAGTGCACTCATGCTGGCAGTTTTAACCAGGCATGGTACACTCCCTTCGTTCGGTTCCTTTGTATAGTGTGAGTGTGCCGAAACGTAGGCATGGTTCAGTTCAACCATGGCCAGTGTGCGTGCACCCTAAAATTTCCATTGCTTATAAACAATATGGTACAAACTGACTTCCCTCTCTGGTTTAAAACATTTCACCCAAATTAATGTCACTCTGCTATGAATATGCTGGTTCTTGATGGACAATGATGATATTTTCATTGAAAACAAGCCTTTTGTTTATCTGTAGATGCAATATAAGTTATTTAGAAGAATGGCTGCAGGGGAAGAATCTACAAGGAAGCACAGCCAAGGAGACTCTGGAGCCCCTTTCCCAAGCTGCATGGTTACTGCAGGTGAAAAAGATCAAAGACGAAGATGCCAAAGAAATATGTGAGCGATGTACAGCCCTTTCTCCTCTGCAGGTATGGTTTACTCAATGAGTAAATCTTTCGTATCAATTTGTATGTGTGTTTGAATATGGCCATGTAAAGGCAATGCTGCTTTCTTAAAGCGGAAGTAAACCTATCCATAAAACTGTTTCATTTCCGGCACGTGCCAGAAATGTACCACTCCCATTGGTTGTGCTCTCAACCTAACTGTCAAACCATCCAAGGGCTGGTGTCATAGCTGATCACATGTGCAGAATCATGGCAGTTGTAGATTAAACAGAGGCAAAGATTGCAGCTTCCTTGGCTGAAAACGATAGGAGGGTTTACTTACATTTAAAAAAAACTTTTTGTTATGAAGATGTTCTCTATTTTTTTCTACCCATTAAGGGTATTAAGGCTTAAAGTGTAATTTTAATGTTATGGATAATCTTGTCTTGATTTTTGTATTGCTGTAGATCGCCAAGATCCTGAACTCTTACACTCCGATTGATGATTTTGAGAAACGCGTCACGCCTTCTTTTGTACGCAAAGTTCAGGTAAGACAGATTATAAGGTATTATTCCCGGGGAAGGTTGGTTATGCTTAGTAGGTAAGCTTCTAAAACTGAAATAGTTAAAGAACAATACAAATCATATTGCTTTAAACAGGTATTACATTTTTCAGATACACACTGCTCACCGAAATGTCTGTCTTTGTTAGTAAGAAACACACGTACTGTATAATTTGCACATAAGATATGGTTGTAATTATATAGTAAAGTCCTCGACTTTCAATCTCGTGAAGCTTCACTAAAATATTTGAACCTCAAGGCTGGAGAGTGCATGTTATCCAGCAAACCTGTCACTTTGCCATAAGTGGGTAAAATACAAGTGCAATTTAAAGGGGTTGTAAAGGTTCCTTTTTTTTTCTTTTTAAATAACAAACATGTCATACTTACCTCCACTGTGCAGTTCGTTTTGCACAGTGTGGCCCCGATCCACGTCTTCTGGGATCCCTCGGCGGCTGTCTCGGCTCCTCCCCGCAAGAGCTAACCCCCGTTCTGGAAAGCTCTCTCCCAAGGGGGTTAGCTTGCGTGCGCGCTCCCGTGTGATACAGTGGCGGCCATAGCCGCCAAGTGTATCACTCGGCCCCGCCCCTAGGCGTACCGCATAATTAATTTGATTGACAGCAGCGGGAGCCAATGGCTTCGCTGCTATCAATCTCCAATGAAGAGCCGAGAACAGCTGAGACGACCGGGCCGAGAAGCCAGCGCGTTCATGTCACGGGACTTTCGAAGGCTCAGGTAAGTAAACGGGGGGGGGGCTTAGGGGCTTGTAAACATTGGATGTTTTTTCACCTTAATGCATAGGATGCATTAAGGTGAAAAAAACGGGAAGCTTTACAACCCCTTTAACTATTGTCTTTTTTTTTTTTTTTTTAAGTTAACTTTATTGCTTGTAAAAGATACCAAATACAAACCAAAGTGAATAACATTTACATAGACAGGTAGCATAGCATTAAAGTGTCCAATAATTACAAGGCGATCACATAAAAATAATTTTGGAGTAACGACCATAACAGAGCATGTGATATACTGGATCAAAAAATAAATAAAAGATGGGGGGGGGGGGGCAACAAAAACGTATTCCAAAAAGAACATAGTAATAGTGAAGAAACAAAAAAAGGGAGTGTCCTCGTATTGCAAGTTATATATATATACCAAGTACATATTCAGAACAAACATGGTGAAAGAGATACCTTACAAGATCAGGAGCTACCACATTCTTCAGGCATTATAGTGCGTTCAGATTCTACCTAAGGGACCAGATTTTGTGAAATCTTTTAGGGCATCTTCTGGCTTCCTAGGTCATCTTATATTGTGGAATTGCTTGATTAATGTAATCCAGAAAGGTACGTCAGGGGGAATTTGTGATTTCCAGCGTATGGCTATGGATTTTTTGGCATAAAAAAAGTCTAGGCGTAGAAATTTTTTAGTTCAGTTAGGGATGCTATCGTCATCTTTTTACCCAAACAGACATCGTAAAGGGTTACAGACCTTAGGCAATTGTGTGAGAAGATTGCTAATGAAATCCGTAACTGCAGACCAAAAGCTTCGGATAGGGGGGCACTCCCAGACCGTATGGTAGAATGTGCTATCAGCCGTGGAGGTTTTAGAACAGAGAGGAGAGGACAGCCTGCCAATGTGAACTAAAAAACTGGGTGTATAGTAAGATCTATATAAAAATTTGGTCTGGACAACCTTGTCCCTTGAAGAAATAACAGTGGGAACCTGTAGGGGGAGAATTTCCTGCCACTCTTCTTCTGTTTTCAAGTTCTTTTTATTTATCATTTTTCAAATACAAAAACAAAAACTTTTACATTTATACAAGATTCACTTAAAATGTAATTGTTCCCCTTAATTATTCAATATGCCGAATCTTGATATATATTGGTTACTTATCGTTTAAAAACAATATACCTTCCATCAATCAACTACATTGCTCCTTTCATCCTCCACATCCATTCATCCCAAAATTCACTGACAAATTAACAACAATAAACAATCAACAACGACAACAACAAAAAATCCCTTTAATCCCCCCCCCCCGTCTCCCCCTTTTCCTCCCTCCCCTTCGTATTTCTCCTTATTTTCCACTTATATATATTACTTCATTGCTTCTGAGAGCCAAAATTCATCCCATTTTTGCCAAATTTCTGGCATTTATAAGACAGCAAGCTGCGTCTAAATGAATTTTCGTTTCTGTAATGTGTTTTATGATCTTGATTACATGGTTCCAAAATGGTTTAATCAAGTCACATTCCCACCAGATGTGGTATAAGGTGCCTTCTTCCCGGTTGCAGCGCCAACAATGTCCAGGAACAGTTGAGAACCATTTGTGTAATTTGTTTGGTGTGATATACCAATTTGTTAGGATTTTGAATGAAGTTTCTTGTAATCTCACACTGATTGTGCATTTGTGTGCGAACACACAGGCTTGTAGCCATTGATCTCTCGTAAAGGTTCTTTTTAGGGTTGTTTCCCAGAATATTTTGTGTCTGTTGGGCTCCTGCATTTGACTATTTATATATCCTTCTTCTCTTATCTGTCTTTCCATATATTCTTCTGTAAGGCTCGGAACATCCGCTCTCCGGCGAGATTCTGTAGCCAAAGACCTTTGGTTTTGGAATGTAATGGAGATGAGTAATAAGTGGACACCAATTTGTTATGGGAAGGGTCACATATCAAGTTTTCCAGTTTGAAAGGTTTGAGGGACACATTAATCAAACCAAACTGTTCCTCTGCAGTGTGTCGTAACTGAATGTATCTAAAATAAGCAGTTGAGGGAAGATTATGGTTTAGTTGAAAATCAGCACAGGTGTAAAAGGCACCTGAAGAAAAAGAATGAGAGATTCATTTCACCCAAGTTCTAGCCCAAAACACTCCATCAGTGCCAAAGAGGAGCATTAGGGGAATATTCATTATTTAACTTAGGCGTGGTCAATTTAGAAAGCGTGAAAATATGCAATGTCATATACAACACGCTAGTAGTATCCCTGCCCATAGTAGACTGACGATGCACTAGCTTTTGAACAGATTCAAAAGAAGTAAGGATGGCCGCTTCCAGAGCCGCAATTTAACTATTATCTACCTCTGTAAAATGTTTATAGAGGGCATTGCAGAGACCCCCCTTGGGTCAGCACACCCCTTAAAAGCTGGTTCAGATCACAAAGTGTACAGAGCTGATCCAAGTGGCTCTGTATCTTGTGATCACTGTAATGATTAAAATAGCGATCGCAAATGTAAACAGTGTGCTGTTTACATCTGAGAGCCCTTCCATTCCTTCACAAGAGAGGAAGTAAGTGTTTTATCAGAGGAAAAATAATTGAATGAAGTGATCAGCAGCAGAGCCATGGTAAGGTATTTTAATTAATTGTAGGATACATTTTTAATCCTTTCACCCCCTCCTCTTCTGTACATCTGATCTCAATCCTTTTTTATGTAGTTTGTATATAAACTCTTTCACCTCCCTCAAGCAAGCCATAGATGATGCCATTTTTACTAACTTGATTCCCCCATCAGCACGATCAATGTTGCTAGGGGAATCCCTCCCACAGCATATCCCCGGCAGATATGTTTGTAACAGAAATGAAGGGAAATGTTTTTTTTCTTTATATAGTAAAATAAATATATACATGCAGTTGTGCTCAAAAGTTTACATACCCTGGCAGAATTTATGATTTATTGGCCATTTTTCAGAGAATATGAATAATAACACAAAAACTTTTCTTTCACTCATGGTTAGTGTTTTGTTGAAGCCATTTATTATCAATCAACTGTGTTTACTCTTTTTAAATCATAATCACAACAGAAACTACCCAAATGACCCTGATCAAAAGTTTACATACCCCAGTTCTTATTACTGTGTATTGCCCCCTTTAACATCAATGACAGCTTGAAGTCTTTTGTGTTATTTGTGGATGAGGCTCTTTATCTTCTCAGATGGTAAAGCTGTCCATTCCTCTTGGCAAAAAGCCTCCAGTTCCTGTAAATTCTTGGGCTGTCTTGCATGAGAACTGCACCTTTGAGATCTCCCCAGAGTGGCTCAATGATATTGAGGTCAGGAGACTGAGATGGCCACTCCAGAACCTTCGCTTTATTCTGCTGTATCCAATGACAGGTCGACTTGGCCTTGTGTTTTGGATCATTGTCATGTTGGAATGTCCAAGTACGTCCCATGCGCAGCTTCCTGGCTGGTGAATGCAAATGTTCTTCCAGTATTTTTTGATAACATACTGTATTCATCTTGCCATCAATTTTGACCAAATTTCCTGTGCCTTTGTAGCTCACACATCTCCAAAACATCAGCGATCCACCTCCGTGTTTCACAGTAGGAATGGTGTACCTTTCATCATAGGCTTTGTTGACTCCTCTCCAAATGTAGCATTTATGGTTGTGGCCAAAAAAAGCTCAATTTTGGTCTCATCACTCCAAATTACTTTTTGCCAGAAGGTTTGAGGCTCGTCTCTGTGCTGTTTGGCGTATTCTAAGCGGGATACTTTGTGACATTTGCGTAGTAATGGCTTTCTTCTGGTGACTCGACCATGCAGCCCATCTTTCTTCAAGTGCCTCCTTAGTGTGCATCTTGGAACAGCCACACCACATGTTTTCAGAGAGTCCCTGTATTTCACCTGAAGTTATTTATGGGTTTTTCTTTGCATCCCGAACAATTTTCCTGGCATTTGTTTCTAACATTTTAGTTGGTCTACCTGACCGTGGTTTGGTTTCAACAGAACCCTTCATTTCCACTTCTTGATTAGAGTTTAAACACTGCTAATTGGCATTATCAATTCCTTGGATATCTTTTTATATCCCTTTCCTGTTTTATACAGTTCAACTACCTTTTCCCGCAGATCCTTTGACAATTATTTTGCTTTCCCCATGACTCAGAATCCTGAAACATCAGTGCAGCACTGGATGAAAGATGCAAGGGTATGTCAGGAGTCCAGAGACTCATTGACCTTTTATACACACACACTAATTACAAACAGATCACAGGTGAGGATGGTTACCTTTAATAGCCATTCAAACCTTTTTGTGTCAACTTGTGTGCATTTTATCAGGCCAAAATCACCAGGGTATGTAAACTTTTGATCAGAGTCATTTGGGTAGTTGCTGTTCCCATTATAATTTAAAAAGAGTAAACCCAGTTGATTGATAATGGCTTCACACAAACACTAACCATGAGTGAAATAAATGTTTTTGTGTTATCATTCATATTCTCTAAAAAATGGACAAGAAATCATAAATTCTGCTAGGGTATGTAAACTTATGAGCACAACTGTGTATATATATATATATATATATATATATATATATATATATATATAATTCATTTGGGTACAGTGTCGTATGATGGAGTAATTGTCAGTCAAACTAAAAATGGCTTAGTAAGGCCCCTTTCACACTGGGGCGGTTTGCAGGCGCTATTTTGCTAAAAATAGCGCCTGCAAACCGAGCCTAAACAGCAGCTGCTGTCTCTCCAATGTGAAAGCCCCGAGGGCTTTTACACTGGAGCGGTGCACTAGCAGGACGTGAAAAAAAGTTCTGCTGGTCGCATCTTTGGAGCGGTGAGAGGAGCGGTGTGTTTACCGCTCCTACACCGCTCCTTCCCATTGAAATGAATGGGACACCGTGGTAATACCGCCCGTAAAAACCCTTTTTCGGCCGCTAGCGGGGGTTAAAACCGCACCGCTAGCGGCCGAATACCTCAGCAATCTCGACGGTATAGCGCCGCTAAAAATAGCGGCGCTATACCGCCCCAGTGTGAAACCGGCCTAATGAAGGGGTGTTACAAGCCAGTACTCAAGTGGTTAAAACACCTGAAAAAAAAAATACATATATATGCATACTTTTTTCCCAAGGGTCTTCTATCCATTCTGATGATGTCATGAGTCCTTCCTCCTGTACTGAACAGCTCACTTGTTTTAGCATGTAAACCATTCAATGACATTCCCCAGGGGACTGGTCCATGACAGCTTAAGCCCAGCAGAAGTTAATTGAATGATGATGGCTGTCTTTCAGCCAGGAACAATGGTGGCATCAAGTAGCGGGAAAAGATTATTGTGGGGGACAGCTCTGGATTAGAGGTGGGCATTGCAGGAAAAAAAAAAAAAAAGCTGAAAGGTTTAATATTGCAGCCTTTTTTCAGTTTAAAAAAAAAAAGGAGTTCTACGTTGTGTTAACTTGCAGTGATTTTAAAGAATACCTTATAAAATGTATTATCATAGTGCCTTGATATTGGTAATATTTGTGTACATCAGAACATGCTAATTTTGCTTTTTTTTTTTTAAACAATAAGTGACTTCTTGCTGTCTCTTGTCTTAGGCTCCATGTACACAGAAGCTGATAAACTGCAGTTTATTGGCGTTTTGGCGTTTTTTTTTTTAAAAAGCCCATTAACTGCACTCTATGTTAGCCTATGTGTTCATGTACACATAACGTTTTTTAGCGTTAATGAGCAGTGGAGTTAATGGGCTTTTTTCTGAACGCAAGAAATTTGCGTTCAAAGTGCCGTTTTTCAGCGGGAAAAACGCAAACCGCTGAAAAACGCTAATAAACGCTCAAACGCTCAAAAACAATGGTCGCGGGCGTTTTTTAGCGTTTTTTGATCCATTGAAAAAAAACGAAAAAAAAACGCTACACTGAAAAACGCTAATAAACGCTAGTAAAAAAACGCTGATAAAAGCTAGCTTTTTCTGCTGCTTTAAAAACTACTGTTTTTGAGCTTCTGTGTACATGGAGCCTTAATGAAGCAAACACTGGTTGAACTACTGGAGTGTGACATTTAAAGCAGCGTACAACTGTCTTCTCCATTCTGGGTAGTGGCCCACACTTTATTCATTGATGTGTTAAAATCAGTTAAGGTGAACAGGTGCAAGAATACCTAATCCAAGTAGCTTATTTTAGATATGTCTTCTATATACAGTACGAATAAGTAGAAGCTGTTCGCGTGATGCATCTATTTTTCAAAATCATCCTTGCTAAAATGGAGTAGTTATTATTGAAGATGCTACCATAAATGCTTAGAACTTAAAGGGGTTGTAATGGTTCGTTTTTTTCACCTTAATGCATCCTATGCATTAAGGTGAAAAAAAAAACTGCCAATGACGGCCCCCCAGCCCCCCCATTTTACTTACCTGAGCCCCGAATCTGCTGTGCGCGTCCCCCAGCATCCTCTTCTCCTCAGTGTCTGGCAGTTGATTGTCTAGATTTGCTAGATTGATAGCAGCGCAGCCATTGGCTCGCGCTGCTGTCAATCGCATGCAATGATGCGGCGCGCCGGGGGGCGGGGGCCGTGTGATACAGTCGGCAGCTATGGCCGCCGGCTGTATCACGGGAGCGCGCCCGCAAGCTAACCCCCTTGGGAGAGCGCTTCCCATGAAGGGGGTTAGCTGATGGGGAGGAGCCGATACAGCCGCGAGGGACCCCAGAAGACCAAGATCGGGGCCACTGTGTGCAAAACGAGCTGCACAGTGGAGGTAAGTATAACATGTTTGTTATTTTTTTTTTTTCAACTGGAACCTTTAGTGTCCCTTTAAATGGTATCTGGAGCAGCACCTTCAGTAACAATCAGCATGTTCTAGAACACTAAATTTCAGATAGGGGCTCAGATTTTACACAGCCCTCTACTCATACTTGGCAAATAGTGAGCTGAGGGTGTTATAGCAGTATTAAACCCTAACCAAAAATGTAATATATTGCAGCTTACCAGTCCCTAGATGTGGTGGCTGCATTCGTTTTTTTTTTAACTTTTTTTAGCCCCTCTGTTTTCACCTGGTGATCTGGTCAGTAACGCGCTTCCTGTATTAGAGTGCCCCCACTCTGGATGAAGGAGCATAGGGGCACCTTTGGACAGCAGCATTTTCAGTCAGGGGGGAGGGGAGTGTTATATATACTAGCACAGTTAGATACACTTACAAATTGAAGCCAAACTCCAGCTCATACCGTAGTTACACAAGCAGCTAAAGCCACAGCTTTTTTTTTTTCTTTTAAGATAAAGATTTTAAATTAATAAATAAAAGCTGATCACTTTAAGCACCCCTGTCAGTTGTAAATGGCTTGTCTTATTCCTCTAACTGCTACATGTGCAAGAAAGCTTTTTTGAAAAACAACAGACTTACTGGTAGAATCACTAGGTAAAAATATAGAAAAGTAAGCCTAAAAAAGAAAACAAACGCAACCATTACATCTAAGAATTGGTAAGCTGATCTATAATAAATGTTTGCTTTTGGGTTTAATACCGCTTTAAATGAGTGTGCAACATCCTCCTCAACTAAGTTTTATGAATTAAAGTGAACATCTAGCTTTTGTTGAAAAACATCACAATAAACGTCTCCTTAGTTTCCTCCCCATCTCCACCACAAACAGCTTTTACGGTTTCCCCTCCTCAGCCACAAACAGCTTCCACTCTGCTTTTCTTTACTACAACAACTCTTATCACCTCCCTCCAAAGTCACAATCAATTCCCACTTTTCCCCACCTCCATAACAATCAGCTGTTGCTCTTCCTGCTGAACTGCCTTTCCTTTCTCCTTACAGATTTGACCAGAACCCACTCTTACTATTCTACTGTATCCTTGATCAATAATCAGCATTTAATCCATCTTTTCTAACACCACCAGTCCACTTCCCCTCTGTTACCCTGACCATGATCAGCTTCCTCTCTGCCTCCACTCTCTTCAATCCCGGACCAACTCTTTCTCTGCATCCTCACCAAATGGTTCCAAGTATGTTCCTCATACTACCAGCAACAATCAGCTGATGCTCAGTCCCCCCTCTCCATAGTCTATAGGCATTTTACAGTCTACCATCTCAGTCATAAGTCCAGATCTTCCAGTGGTCCACAATATGCTTCTACTGAGCCTCCTATATCCCATTCTTCATGATCAGCTTCCTCTGCCTCCACTCTTCTTAAATCTACAATCAGGTACAAATCTGTCTCTTCTCCTGACTTCCGAAAATCAGCTTCTTTCCCAGTGGTTCTCAACCTGGGGGTCGGGATCCCCTCGGGGGTCAAATGACGCTTTGCCAGGGGTCACTGAATCCTGGGCTGTTCCTGAAGCCCGCACCGCTCTCCCAGCCTTTTCGTGGCCGCCCAGCAGGGCTGTTCCTGGATCCCGCTGCCGCCCACTCAGCCTCTTCACAGCTGCTCATTAGGTTCACGGCATGGGTGGGGGACAGAGACTAGAGGTCAGCTGACTGGTGAGGAATGTGAAGTGGGAGGGACTGGAGGAGACCCTATCTCCTCATTTCAGTGAGTAACACTACCTGTGATTATAGTTGCCATTAAAAGTCCCCACTACAGTTCTCAGATCAGAAGATGACCTTGATCAAGAGCACCTAAGTTGGCTGATCAGAACGCCCCTCAGCACTGCCACTCATCTCAACTCCCCACCAAGGAGTAAGATAAGGAATAAATATAGATACTACATGGAAGGGAGAGGAAAAGAGGGGGAAGAACAAAGAAAAGAGGAAAGAACAACAAACACGGCTGGAGAGAGGGCTGGAAAAAAAAAAGGAAATTAGGATAGAGAGAGATAAAAGGGAAAGAAAGGAGAACAAAGAGAAAAGCCTCGTACACATGAACAAGTTTCTCGGCAAAAAACAGCAAGAAACTTGCTGGCAGAGATTTTTTGCCGAGAAATTCGTTCGTGTGTATGGTTTCTCGTCAAGAAAAGCGACAAGAATCTCGACGAGAAAATAGAGAACCTGCTCTCTATTTTCTCGTCGAGATTCTCGTCAGCCTGTTTCTCGACGAGAAAATTGTGTGTGTACACTTACCTTTTCGCCGGGAAGCCCGCGCATGCTCGAAATGACTTTGACGCATGCGCGGTAGCTTCCTAGGCATAGGTAGGGTGAACCAAGATGGCGGCGACGGCATCAAATGTGACGAGCGCATGCTCGTCGTATTCGATGACGTCACCGCGTTCGCTCTATTCAAAGAACCGCGGGTTCTTTGAATCGAGCGTGTGTACACTCGGCCGGGACAAGTTTCTTGTCCAAGAATCTCGTCGAAAAAAACGACATGTTTTTTTCGACGAGAATCTCGGCCGTGTGTACGAGGCTAAAGAGTGATACATCCTAAAATGTACCATAAGGGGTTTTAATACTGTACGAGTGGAAGTGACTCAGGGAGCACTAAATGGATTAGGGGCGCAATTTACTTGTCTTGCCTTGGGTGCTGACAACCCACGCTAAGAAAATCATTTTACTGTTGGGGGTCCCCACAACTTGGGAAATGTTATCAAGGCACTAGTAAGGTTGAGAACCACTGCTTTATCCCCTGCCATGATGAGTTGTCCTCTTGTTTCCTCTCCACTCTCAATCAACTCCTACTGGTTGAACTAGATGGACTTCTTGTTGGTGTCTTTTTTCAACCAGACTAACTATGTAACTTGTCCAAGATCAGCTATCATTCTGCCTCCTCTTGTTCCACTCAGTCCAAAACCAGCAGTTGATCTGATTTTTCTTTCCAACCCACATGGTCTACAATCAGCTCCCACGTGGCCTCTTTTCCCAACCCAATGGTTCTTAACCACTTCAACACCAGGCTTTTTTTACCACCTCAATACTGGGCCTATTCTGGCACTTCTCTCCTACATGTACAAATCATCATTCTTTTTCTAGAAAAGTACTCAGAACCCCCAAGCATTATATATGTTTTTTTAGCAGACACCCTAGAGAATAAAATGACGGTCATTGCAACTTTTTTTCTTGCACGGTATTTGCGCAATAATTTTTCAAACGCCTTTTTTGGGGGGAAAAAATGGTTTCATGAATTAAAAAATAACAAAACAGTAAAGTTAGCCCAATTTTTTTGTAAAATATGAAAGATGATGTTACGCCGAGTAAATAGATACCTAACATGTCACGCTTTAAAATTGCGCACACTCATTGAATGGCGCCAAACTTCGGTACTTAAAAATCTCCATAGGCGACGCTTTAATTTTTTTTACAGGTTACCAGGTTAGAGTTACAGAGGAGATCTAGTGCTAGAATTGTTGCACGCGCGCTAACGCACGCAGCGATACTTCACATATGTGGTTTGAACGGCGTTTACATATGTGGGCGGAACTTACGTGTGCGTTCGCTTCTGAAAGCGAGCTACCGGGGACAGGGGCGTTTTAAAAAAATAATTTTATAATATTTTTGATTTTTTTTACTTATTTTTTTTTGTTTTTACACTTTTTTTACATATTTTTTTTTATCACTTTTATTCCTATTACAAGGAATGTAAACGTCCCTTGTAATAGGAATGGTGTGTGACAGGTCCTCTTTATGGAGAGATGCAGGGTCAATAAGACCCCACATCTCTCCTCCAGGCTGGAAAGCATGAGATCGTGAAAAAAATGTCACCGATCTCATGTTTACTAGCCGCAATGGCGGCTTTGTTTACATCTGAGAACCAGGGCGTGACGTCATCACATCGCGCCCGGGCCTCCGACGGTCATAGAGATGACTGGTGACCATCTGGTCACCAGTCATCTCAATGGTTCACCTCCGGCGCCGGACGATTCATTCTCCGGGCCCCCGATGGCACGGGAGAGCCCGGAGAAGTACCGGATGGCGGCGGGAGGGGGGGAATGTCCCCTCCTGCTGCCTATAAAAGTGATCAATCGGCGGAACCGCCGCTATGATCGTTCTTATGGCGCACAGAATCGCCGGCAGAACAGAAGGATATCTGAATGATGCCTCTAGCTGCAGGCATCATTCAGATATCCTCCCACAAAGCCCAGGACGTCATATGACATCCACCCAGGATGGGAGATCCCATCTGTGGACGTCATTTGACTATGGGCGGGTAGGGAAGTGGTTAAACAGTTGACATTAAGTATACCACTACCAGCCAAAATTATTCCCTGCTTCCTATGTAACCACCGCCTGTGTTCACCACTACAATCAGTTCTGATCACATACCACAGAGGGTCACTGGAGTCCGAAACACGGGGAAACTGGGACCATGTAGAGGTGCAAGACAAAGAGAAACTGGCCGCACACCAACACAGAGCTATTTGTAAAATTAATCATTTGCCTTCACAGCCAGAAAAGCAATACAGGACAATATGTTGATGCGTTTCACACTGACAACTCGTGCTTAATCATACCAAAGGAGATATAAAGGACTCAGCTATTTAAGTGCACACCCGATGGGGATGCACCTGCAACAGCTTAAGTGCCTGACTATCTGCTGCTGATCATGTGAACGCAATCATTTAAAATCATTAATTAATGAGCATGACTATAACCAAAAAAGAAAAGAAGAAAGAGAAAAAAAGTATGAAAAAGAAACATTGCAAAAAAATATGTTTTTATATAAAGAGTATAAAAAACATGACTGACAAAAAAAACATGAAAAGGATGAAAAAATATGAAAACCATTGAAAATATAAAAATGTTTTTTCTTTTTAATAAAGGACTTTCCCAATGGTGTCTGTGTATTTTTTTAAAATGTTTTTGACACTTTCTTCGGGAAATGGTAGGGGTACAATGTACCCCTTACCAATTCACATGGGGGGGCCGGGATCTGGGGGTCCCCTTTGTTAAAGGGGTCTTCCGGATTCCGATAAGCCCCCTGCCCGCAGACCCCCACAACCACCGGGCAAGGGTTGTGGGAATGAGGCCCTTGTCCCCATCAAGATGGGGACATCCTCCCCATGTTGAGGGCATGTGGCCTGGTACGGTTCAGGAGGGGGGGGCGCTCTCTCTCTCTTTTCCTGCGGCCTGCCAGGTTGCGTGCTCGGATAAAGGGTCTGGTCTGGATTTTTGGGGGTACTCCACGCCATTTTTTTTTTTTAATTTGGGGTGCAGTTCCCCTTAAAATCCATACCAGACCTGAAGGGCCTGGTATGGATATTTGGGGGAACCGCACGCATTTTTTTTTTACATTTGCGGCAGGGTTTCCCTTAATATCCATACCAGACCTGAAGGGCCTGGTAATTAAATTTGGGGGAACCCCCACGCTTTTTTTTTATTTTTTCAATGACTTTTCTATGTATTGCCGGGAGCCGACAATTCATTATAGCCGGGAGTGAGTTTTAAATGACTTTTTTTCCTTCAGAAAAGACACTTTGTGCAGGGACAGTTCTAAGCACGGGAAACAAGCGCAAATAGTCCTCAGAAGTTCGGGTCCCCATTGACTTCAATGGGGTTCGGGTTCAGGGTCAAGTTCGGGTCAAGTTCGGTCCCAAACTCAAACTTTTTTTCGAAGTTCGGCCGAACCCGTCGAACCCGAACATCCAGGTGTCCGCTCAACTCTAATAAACAGTTGTTATGAATAAGTGTTATAGTGTGGGAACAGAGAACAAGAAAATGTTTTGGAGAAGATCAAACACCTATCACTCGTAAAAATTAGTAATGTCCCATTCATGGTTCGATCCATGTGGGATACGAGTTGTAGACAAAAAAATCCAGAATACTTCCCATTTACATAAAAGTTGGAACATATCTCCCCCTCTTTTTGGTGGACGAACTTTCTCCAGAACCTGGACTCCCACTGCTGAAATGTCACCTGCATGATTAATAATAAGTGTTCTCAAAAACCGAGATTGGTAAGATTATAAAGATTGTCAATAGACACCTGCCCATCCTTTTTGAGGATCAGATTTGCACTGATCTTCTCAAAAAAGGGATCGATATTGTCCCCAGAACGGCTCCCACACTGGGGCACTCATTATCCCCCGGTTTTTGTAATCCTATGGGAATACAATTTACTACATGACTTCACTTCAAGGGCAATTTTTGCAGTGGCAGCTCCATTTGCCCTTGCTGTAAACATATAATTAGAGGAGACATTGGGGTTGATTTACTAAAGGCAAATCCACTCTGCACTACAAGTGCACTGCAAGTGCACTTGGAAGTGCTGTCGCTGTAGATCTGAGGGGAAGATCGGAAATTAGGGGAATCTTTGCTGATTTTATCATCCAATCATGTGCAAGCAAAAATGCTGTTTTTTTATTTTCCTTGCATGTCCCCCTCAGATCTACAGCGACTGCACTTCCAAGTGCCCTTGGAAGTGCACAGTGGATTTGCCTTTAGTAAATAACCCCCATTGCTCGCTTCACTGTTCTCATTCTTTCTTTAATGCAAGTTATGTAGTCTATGTTATAACTTGCAAGATTTGTCATGTGCAATATGTGGGACGCACAAATAGGCGATTAAGAGATCGATTTTATGAACACTTCTATAAAATTGTGAAAAATCAGTCTACTAATGTGGCACGACACTTTATTAATAATCATGCAGTTGACATTTCAGCAGTGGGAGTCCAGGTTCTGGAGAAAGTTTGTCCACTTAAATAACCAAGTGATATCCTATACCAGTGACAGTGGCGGATCCAGGGGGGGGGCAACAGGGCAATTGCCCCCCCCCGAGACCATCTGTCACACTCACTTGCTTGCTCTGTTTTTTTTTTTTGCGCCTGATCTCCCGGACTTTGGGGACCCGGTACCGGCCCGCCGTAAGTCCCCTGGACTCCAAACTTGGCACAAATGTAGCCCCATGTCTCCTCTACAAGTGTGCAAAGTTTGGTGTCTGGGGGACCTATGGCCGGGGAGCACTGATTTTTTAAAGCCGGGCACCCCTTCCATAGACTCCAATGTTAAACTGTAATTTCTCCGGTGACTTTGCGGACACGGTACCGGCCAGTCGTAGGTCTCCTGGACCCAAATCTTGGCACACATGTAGCCCCATGTCTCCTCTACAAGTGTGCAAAGCTTGGTGTCTGGGGGACCTACAGCCGGGGAGCACAGATTTTTTAAAGATGGGCACCCCTTCCATAGACTCCAATGTTAAATGGTCATTTCTCCGGTGAATTTGCGGACCGGGTACCAGATGGTTGTTGGTCCCCTGGACCCCAAACTTGGCACACATGTAGCCCCATGTCTTCTCTATAAGTGTGCAAAGTTTGGTTTCCGGGGGACCGACGGCCGGTAAGATCCGATTTTTCAAAGCCGGGCACTCCTTCCATAGACTCCTATGTTAAACATCAGTCTAGTCATGGGCACAGTGAAGCGTGGGCACAGTGAGGCATGGGCACAGTGAGGCAAAGTGAGGCACAGTGAGGCATGCAGATGGAAACCCTAAGCTTATACTCAAGTGTAACGGCACCCCCCAATATGAAAGGGGTATACGCCGTTTAGAATATTCCCTCTCTGAACACACAACCACTATCGACCCTCCACAGCCAGGCGACCACTTTCCATAGGATTAATCCTTCCAGAGATACGAGACAACGCTCTGTATTTCAAGTTCCAAAACAGGGAATAACTTTATTTTCAAAACACATGGTAACACATTTCTCTTCAAAACCCTTTCCCTCCCATCCTTGGGGGAACAGGGCGGGTTAAACTATCCAATGACAATGGTGATACAGGTCAGGTGTGTTCAAACTTCTCATTTGATAACCAGTCTTAGCAGGAGGGGTGATTTCCCCCCCCCCCTCCTCACAGAAGACACTTAAACATCCCATAATAATAGGCAGCCAGACGGTCTACTAAGCTCCAATCCACATCATCACAATGAAAGGACCTGTAGCCTAGGTGAGGCTCATTAGCATTACACAAGCAGATAGGTGACACATCAGCATTTCTCAACTAACCTGTTGAGTTCAGAAACAGTAAATAGTCCTTCACAGATATCCTTGGGGATATGGTGGATAAATATTACAGACCCATTTTAGGTAGCCCAAGAGATATTTCTTAATGTCCATTATTTTCTGGCTCACCCTGTGTCCAAAGTGACCCTCCTGTCACACATCTCCCCTTTCGGCAGAAGACTAACAAAGGAGGTGACCCCAGACGGGTTGACTCCGAAGTTAGTCCATAGGTCCATTCTTCTAATGCCGGTAGCCACACAGTACCCCAAATAAATTGCTCCAAACAGAGCATTACTTACCCAGCCAACCTCTGCCTCTCTCAGAGAACATACCCGCCGCTTGGGAGAAGACAGGGTGACTGGGCTCAATCCGTCATGCTGTTGGGGATCTGGGCGGACTGCCCAGCATCCCTGGGGTATACAAGTGGAGACTGAAGTCCCATCCCCTTGTGGTAGGTGAAAATACCCCAGTGCTTGCAAAGCAAGGCTGACATCCTCCTGTCCCAGTGTCACACCATTTTCTGGGGTTGTGTCAGTGAGGACCGAAGTCCCATCCAGTACCACAGGAACTCCCTCTTCTGTTAGTTGAGAGCAGAGGCCCGCGGCACTCTGCTCTGTTGCCAGCTCTTGTGCTGGGTCGCTGTGAGTGGAGACCGCAGTCCCATCCACCGATATCCGCTCAAGTGGCAGTTGTGTGCAGCGGCCAGTAGCATTCTGCCCTGCTACCAGTGGTTCAGCTGGGGGTAAAAGCTTTACCACCTCAGCTTGTTGCTGGAGAGGGGGGCCAACTGCCCCGGCTCCCTGAAACTCCACAGTTGTTTCCGGTGCTGGGCAGAGGTTGCTATCACTCTGCCCTGTTGCCAGCACTTCTGCTGGGGACTCCACACCATCTGCTCTGGCTAACTGTTGGGGAGGGAAAAGGGCTGCTTCTCCCCCCTGCATCTCTGAAATCCCCTGGGAAAGAGGAACCATCACCTTCTCACCTCGGGCCTCCAAAACTGCCACGGGTGTAGAGCAGGGGTCTGCAGTACTCTGTCCTGCTGCCAGTACTTGGGCAGGCGATGCATAATCCCTAACATCCTCTGAATAGTCCCTTAAATCCATACCTTCTGTAATCTGTGGCTGGGGAGATGAGCCAACTGCCCTAGCTCCCTGGAACTCCATATCATCCATTTTGGCTTTAGGGAGGGCAATCTTCAGCTTTTCCACTGCCGATTCTTCAGCCAGGCTAGCTCCCTGGAACTCCATATCATCCACTTCGGCTTTAAGGGTGGTAATCTTCAGATTTTCCACTGCCGATTCTTCAGCCAGGCTAGCTCCCTGGAACTCCGTATCATTCACTTCGGCTTTAGGGATGGCAATCTTCAGATTTTCCACTGCTGATTCTTCAGCCAGGATTTCATAGTTGTCAACTGGTATTTCCTGATAGTCCCAGGCAAAGGGAGCCCCACCCTGCTGCTGAGCAGATTCTAGCAGCTGTCTGTAGGCGATCTCCGATTGTCGTATTTCCGCCATTCTCCACTCATGTTGCCGCTCTAGTTCTCTCTCTTGTCGCTCTAGTTCTCTCTTTTGTCGCTGTTGTTCTTTTTCTTGTCGCTGTCGTTCTTTTTCTCGTCGCGCATCCTGCAGCTGGATGCCTTTAATGGCTTCCTGTATGGCGGTCTCTGATGAGTTAGCACCATATAATGCCAACCGCTGTTGAACACGTTGCTGAAACAGGTCTTCAACTGACCGGGGTCCTGCATCACCAACCCTCTGATCCATCTCGGTTAGCTCCCTGATCAAGATGGCCTTGTTCTTTTGTCCCACCGGACCCTCCACGGCTCTCAAGTAAGTCTTTCAGCGTGGCTTTCCTGCCGGCTGCATAGCTGGTCATTCACTGTGGTGGTTTGGAGTGTCCCAGGAACTGGAGGGAAAATCCCGCTGCTGCCAACCAATGTAACGGCACCCCCCAATATGAAAGGGGTATACGCCATTTAGAATATTCCCTCTCTGAACACACAACCACTATCGACCCTCCACAGCCAGGCGACCACTTCCCATAGGATTAATCCTTCCAGAGATACGAGATAACGCTCTGTATTTCAAGTTCCAAAACAGGGAATAACTTTATTTTCAAAACACATGGTAACACATTTCTATTCAAAACCCTTCCCTCCCATCCTTGGGGGAACAGGGCGGGTTAAACTATCCAATGACAATGGTGATACAGGTCAGGTGTGTTCAAACTTCTCCTTTGATAACCAGTCTTAGCAGGAGGGGTGATTCCCCCCCCCCTCACAGAAGACACTTAAACATCCCATAATAATAGGCAGCCAGACGGTCTACTAAGCTCCAATCCACATCATCACAATGAAAGGACCTGTAGCCTAGGTGAGGCTCATTAGCATTACACAAGCAGATAGGTGACACATCAGCATCTCTCAATTAACCTGTTGAGTTCAGAAACAGTAAATAGTCCTTCACAGATATCCTTGGGGATATGGTGGATAAATATTACAGACCGATTTTAGGTAGCCCAAGAGATATTTCTTAATGTCCATTTTTTCCTGGCTCACCCTGTGTCCAAAGTGACCCTCCTGTCACATCAAGTCAATAAGTTTTCCCAGTTTTTTGGGGTAAAATTAGGTGCCTCGGCTTATACACGGGTCGGCTTATACTCGAGTATATACAGTACTTGTTCTGCAGCTGCTGCTGCCCCAATCTTGGCACACATGTAGCCCAATGTCTCTTCTACAAGTGTGCAAAGTTTGGTGTCTGGGGGACCTATGGCCGGGGAGCACTGATTTTTTAAAGCCGGGCACCCCTTCCATAGACTCCAATGTTAAACTGTAATTTCTCCGGTGACTTTGCGGACACGGTACCGGCCAGTCGTAGGTCTCCTGGACCCAAATCTTGGCACACATGTAGCCCCATGTCTCCTCTACAAGTGTGCAAAGCTTGGTGTCTGGGGGACCTACAGCCGGGGAGCACAGATTTTTTAAAGACGGGCACCCCTTCCATAGACTCCAATGTTAAATGGTCATTTCTCCGGTGAATTTGCGGACCGGGTACCAGATGGTTGTTGGTCCCCTGGACCCCAAACTTGGCACACATGTAGCCCCATGTCTTCTCTATAAGTGTGCAAAGTTTGGTTTCCGGGGGACCGACGGCCGGTAAGATCCGATTTTTCAAAGCCGGGCACTCCTTCCATAGACTCCTATGTTAAACATCAGTCTAGTCATGGGCACAGTGAAGCGTGGGCACAGTGAGGCATGGGCACAGTGAGGCAAAGTGAGGCACAGTGAGGCATGCAGATGGAAACCCTAAGCTTATACTCAAGTGTAACGGCACCCCCCAATATGAAAGGGGTATACGCCGTTTAGAATATTCCCTCTCTGAACACACAACCACTATCGACCCTCCACAGCCAGGCGACCACTTTCCATAGGATTAATCCTTCCAGAGATACGAGACAACGCTCTGTATTTCAAGTTCCAAAACAGGGAATAACTTTATTTTCAAAACACATGGTAACACATTTCTCTTCAAAACCCTTTCCCTCCCATCCTTGGGGGAACAGGGCGGGTTAAACTATCCAATGACAATGGTGATACAGGTCAGGTGTGTTCAAAATTCTCATTTGATAACCAGTCTTAGCAGAAGGGGTGATTTCCCCCCCCCCCCTCCTCACAGAAGACACTTAAACATCCCATAATAATAGGCAGCCAGACGGTCTACTAAGCTCCAATCCACATCATCACAATGAAAGGACCTGTAGCCTAGGTGAGGCTCATTAGCATTACACAAGCAGATAGGTGACACATCAGCATTTCTCAACTAACCTGTTGAGTTCAGAAACAGTAAATAGTCCTTCACAGATATCCTTGGGGATATGGTGGATAAATATTACAGACCCATTTTAGGTAGCCCAAGAGATATTTCTTAATGTCCATTATTTTCTGGCTCACCCTGTGTCCAAAGTGACCCTCCTGTCACACATCTCCCCTTTCGGCAGAAGACTAACAAAGGAGGTGACCCCAGACGGGTTGACTCCGAAGTTAGTCCATAGGTCCATTCTTCTAATGCCGGTAGCCACACAGTACCCCAAATAAATTGCTCCAAACAGAGCATTACTTACCCAGCCAACCTCTGCCTCTCTCAGAGAACATACCCGCCGCTTGGGAGAAGACAGGGTGACTGGGCTCAATCCGTCATGCTGTTGGGGATCTGGGCGGACTGCCCAGCATCCCTGGGGTATACAAGTGGAGACTGAAGTCCCATCCCCTTGTGGTAGGTGAAAATACCCCAGTGCTTGCAAAGCAAGGCTGACATCCTCCTGTCCCAGTGTCACACCATTTTCTGGGGTTGTGTCAGTGAGGACCGAAGTCCCATCCAGTACCACAGGAACTCCCTCTTCTGTTAGTTGAGAGCAGAGGCCCGCGGCACTCTGCTCTGTTGCCAGCTCTTGTGCTGGGTCGCTGTGAGTGGAGACCGCAGTCCCATCCACCGATATCCGCTCAAGTGGCAGTTGTGTGCAGCGGCCAGTAGCATTCTGCCCTGCTACCAGTGGTTCAGCTGGGGGTAAAAGCTTTACCACCTCAGCTTGTTGCTGGAGAGGGGGGCCAACTGCCCCGGCTCCCTGAAACTCCACAGTTGTTTCCGGTGCTGGGCAGAGGTTGCTATCACTCTGCCCTGTTGCCAGCACTTCTGCTGGGGACTCCACACCATCTGCTCTGGCTAACTGTTGGGGAGGGAAAAGGGCTGCTTCTCCCCCCTGCATCTCTGAAATCCCCTGGGAAAGAGGAACCATCACCTTCTCACCTCGGGCCTCCAAAACTGCCACGGGTGTAGAGCAGGGGTCTGCAGTACTCTGTCCTGCTGCCAGTACTTGGGCAGGCGATGCATAATCCCTAACATCCTCTGAATAGTCCCTTAAATCCATACCTTCTGTAATCTGTGGCTGGGGAGATGAGCCAACTGCCCTAGCTCCCTGGAACTCCATATCATCCATTTTGGCTTTAGGGAGGGCAATCTTCAGCTTTTCCACTGCCGATTCTTCAGCCAGGCTAGCTCCCTGGAACTCCATATCATCCACTTCGGCTTTAAGGGTGGTAATCTTCAGATTTTCCACTGCCGATTCTTCAGCCAGGCTAGCTCCCTGGAACTCCGTATCATTCACTTCGGCTTTAGGGATGGCAATCTTCAGATTTTCCACTGCTGATTCTTCAGCCAGGATTTCATAGTTGTCAACTGGTATTTCCTGATAGTCCCAGGCAAAGGGAGCCCCACCCTGCTGCTGAGCAGATTCTAGCAGCTGTCTGTAGGCGATCTCCGATTGTCGTATTTCCGCCATTCTCCACTCATGTTGCCGCTCTAGTTCTCTCTCTTGTCGCTCTAGTTCTCTCTTTTGTCGCTGTTGTTCTTTTTCTTGTCGCTGTCGTTCTTTTTCTCGTCGCGCATCCTGCAGCTGGATGCCTTTAATGGCTTCCTGTATGGCGGTCTCTGATGAGTTAGCACCATATAATGCCAACCGCTGTTGAACACGTTGCTGAAACAGGTCTTCAACTGACCGGGGTCCTGCATCACCAACCCTCTGATCCATCTCGGTTAGCTCCCTGATCAAGATGGCCTTGTTCTTTTGTCCCACCGGACCCTCCACGGCTCTCAAGTAAGTCTTTCAGCGTGGCTTTCCTGCCGGCTGCATAGCTGGTCATTCACTGTGGTGGTTTGGAGTGTCCCAGGAACTGGAGGGAAAATCCCGCTGCTGCCAACCAATGTAACGGCACCCCCCAATATGAAAGGGGTATACGCCATTTAGAATATTCCCTCTCTGAACACACAACCACTATCGACCCTCCACAGCCAGGCGACCACTTCCCATAGGATTAATCCTTCCAGAGATACGAGATAACGCTCTGTATTTCAAGTTCCAAAACAGGGAATAACTTTATTTTCAAAACACATGGTAACACATTTCTCTTCAAAACCCTTCCCTCCCATCCTTGGGGGAACAGGGCGGGTTAAACTATCCAATGACAATGGTGATACAGGTCAGGTGTGTTCAAACTTCTCCTTTGATAACCAGTCTTAGCAGGAGGGGTGATTCCCCCCCCCCTCACAGAAGACACTTAAACATCCCATAATAATAGGCAGCCAGACGGTCTACTAAGCTCCAATCCACATCATCACAATGAAAGGACCTGTAGCCTAGGTGAGGCTCATTAGCATTACACAAGCAGATAGGTGACACATCAGCATCTCTCAATTAACCTGTTGAGTTCAGAAACAGTAAATAGTCCTTCACAGATATCCTTGGGGATATGGTGGATAAATATTACAGACCGATTTTAGGTAGCCCAAGAGATATTTCTTAATGTCCATTTTTTCCTGGCTCACCCTGTGTCCAAAGTGACCCTCCTGTCACATCAAGTCAATAAGTTTTCCCAGTTTTTTGGGGTAAAATTAGGTGCCTCGGCTTATACACGGGTCGGCTTATACTCGAGTATATACAGTACTTGTTCTGCAGCTGCTGCTGCCCCAATCTTGGCACACATGTAGCCCAATGTCTCTTCTACAAGTGTGCAAAGTTTGGTGTCTGGGGGACCTATGGCCGGGGAGCACTGATTTTTTAAAGCCGGGCACCCCTTCCATAGACTCCAATGTTAAACTGTAATTTCTCCGGTGACTTTGCGGACACGGTACCGGCCAGTCGTAGGTCTCCTGGACCCAAATCTTGGCACACATGTAGCCCCATGTCTCCTCTACAAGTGTGCAAAGCTTGGTGTCTGGGGGACCTACAGCCGGGGAGCACAGATTTTTTAAAGACGGGCACCCCTTCCATAGACTCCAATGTTAAATGGTCATTTCTCCGGTGAATTTGCGGACCGGGTACCAGATGGTTGTTGGTCCCCTGGACCCCAAACTTGGCACACATGTAGCCCCATGTCTTCTCTATAAGTGTGCAAAGTTTGGTTTCCGGGGGACCGACGGCCGGTAAGATCCGATTTTTCAAAGCCGGGCACTCCTTCCATAGACTCCTATGTTAAACATCAGTCTAGTCATGGGCACAGTGAAGCGTGGGCACAGTGAGGCATGGGCACAGTGAGGCAAAGTGAGGCACAGTGAGGCATGCAGATGGAAACCCTAAGCTTATACTCAAGTGTAACGGCACCCCCCAATATGAAAGGGGTATACGCCGTTTAGAATATTCCCTCTCTGAACACACAACCACTATCGACCCTCCACAGCCAGGCGACCACTTTCCATAGGATTAATCCTTCCAGAGATACGAGACAACGCTCTGTATTTCAAGTTCCAAAACAGGGAATAACTTTATTTTCAAAACACATGGTAACACATTTCTCTTCAAAACCCTTTCCCTCCCATCCTTGGGGGAACAGGGCGGGTTAAACTATCCAATGACAATGGTGATACAGGTCAGGTGTGTTCAAACTTCTCATTTGATAACCAGTCTTAGCAGAAGGGGTGATTTCCCCCCCCCCCCCCCTCCTCACAGAAGACACTTAAACATCCCATAATAATAGGCAGCCAGACGGTCTACTAAGCTCCAATCCACATCATCACAATGAAAGGACCTGTAGCCTAGGTGAGGCTCATTAGCATTACACAAGCAGATAGGTGACACATCAGCATTTCTCAACTAACCTGTTGAGTTCAGAAACAGTAAATAGTCCTTCACAGATATCCTTGGGGATATGGTGGATAAATATTACAGACCCATTTTAGGTAGCCCAAGAGATATTTCTTAATGTCCATTATTTTCTGGCTCACCCTGTGTCCAAAGTGACCCTCCTGTCACACATCTCCCCTTTCGGCAGAAGACTAACAAAGGAGGTGACCCCAGACGGGTTGACTCCGAAGTTAGTCCATAGGTCCATTCTTCTAATGCCGGTAGCCACACAGTACCCCAAATAAATTGCTCCAAACAGAGCATTACTTACCCAGCCAACCTCTGCCTCTCTCAGAGAACATACCCGCCGCTTGGGAGAAGACAGGGTGACTGGGCTCAATCCGTCATGCTGTTGGGGATCTGGGCGGACTGCCCAGCATCCCTGGGGTATACAAGTGGAGACTGAAGTCCCATCCCCTTGTGGTAGGTGAAAATACCCCAGTGCTTGCAAAGCAAGGCTGACATCCTCCTGTCCCAGTGTCACACCATTTTCTGGGGTTGTGTCAGTGAGGACCGAAGTCCCATCCAGTACCACAGGAACTCCCTCTTCTGTTAGTTGAGAGCAGAGGCCCGCGGCACTCTGCTCTGTTGCCAGCTCTTGTGCTGGGTCGCTGTGAGTGGAGACCGCAGTCCCATCCACCGATATCCGCTCAAGTGGCAGTTGTGTGCAGCGGCCAGTAGCATTCTGCCCTGCTACCAGTGGTTCAGCTGGGGGTAAAAGCTTTACCACCTCAGCTTGTTGCTGGAGAGGGGGGCCAACTGCCCCGGCTCCCTGAAACTCCACAGTTGTTTCCGGTGCTGGGCAGAGGTTGCTATCACTCTGCCCTGTTGCCAGCACTTCTGCTGGGGACTCCACACCATCTGCTCTGGCTAACTGTTGGGGAGGGAAAAGGGCTGCTTCTCCCCCCTGCATCTCTGAAATCCCCTGGGAAAGAGGAACCATCACCTTCTCACCTCGGGCCTCCAAAACTGCCACGGGTGTAGAGCAGGGGTCTGCAGTACTCTGTCCTGCTGCCAGTACTTGGGCAGGCGATGCATAATCCCTAACATCCTCTGAATAGTCCCTTAAATCCATACCTTCTGTAATCTGTGGCTGGGGAGATGAGCCAACTGCCCTAGCTCCCTGGAACTCCATATCATCCATTTTGGCTTTAGGGAGGGCAATCTTCAGCTTTTCCACTGCCGATTCTTCAGCCAGGCTAGCTCCCTGGAACTCCATATCATCCACTTCGGCTTTAAGGGTGGTAATCTTCAGATTTTCCACTGCCGATTCTTCAGCCAGGCTAGCTCCCTGGAACTCCGTATCATTCACTTCGGCTTTAGGGATGGCAATCTTCAGATTTTCCACTGCTGATTCTTCAGCCAGGATTTCATAGTTGTCAACTGGTATTTCCTGATAGTCCCAGGCAAAGGGAGCCCCACCCTGCTGCTGAGCAGATTCTAGCAGCTGTCTGTAGGCGATCTCCGATTGTCGTATTTCCGCCATTCTCCACTCATGTTGCCGCTCTAGTTCTCTCTCTTGTCGCTCTAGTTCTCTCTTTTGTCGCTGTTGTTCTTTTTCTTGTCGCTGTCGTTCTTTTTCTCGTCGCGCATCCTGCAGCTGGATGCCTTTAATGGCTTCCTGTATGGCGGTCTCTGATGAGTTAGCACCATATAATGCCAACCGCTGTTGAACACGTTGCTGAAACAGGTCTTCAACTGACCGGGGTCCTGCATCACCAACCCTCTGATCCATCTCGGTTAGCTCCCTGATCAAGATGGCCTTGTTCTTTTGTCCCACCGGACCCTCCACGCCTCTCAAGTAAGTCTTTCAGCGTGGCTTTCCTGCCGGCTGCATAGCTGGTCATTCACTGTGGTGGTTTGGAGTGTCCCAGGAACTGGAGGGAAAATCCCGCTGCTGCCAACCAATGTAACGGCACCCCCCAATATGAAAGGGGTATACGCCATTTAGAATATTCCCTCTCTGAACACACAACCACTATCGACCCTCCACAGCCAGGCGACCACTTCCCATAGGATTAATCCTTCCAGAGATACGAGATAACGCTCTGTATTTCAAGTTCCAAAACAGGGAATAACTTTATTTTCAAAACACATGGTAACACATTTCTCTTCAAAACCCTTCCCTCCCATCCTTGGGGGAACAGGGCGGGTTAAACTATCCAATGACAATGGTGATACAGGTCAGGTGTGTTCAAACTTCTCCTTTGATAACCAGTCTTAGCAGGAGGGGTGATTTCCCCCCCCCCTCACAGAAGACACTTAAACATCCCATAATAATAGGCAGCCAGACAGTCTACTAAGCTCCAATCCACATCATCACAATGAAAGGACCTGTAGCCTAGGTGAGGCTCATTAGCATTACACAAGCAGATAGGTGACACATCAGCATCTCTCAATTAACCTGTTGAGTTCAGAAACAGTAAATAGTCCTTCACAGATATCCTTGGGGATATGGTGGATAAATATTACAGACCGATTTTAGGTAGCCCAAGAGATATTTCTTAATGTCCATTTTTTCCTGGCTCACCCTGTGTCCAAAGTGACCCTCCTGTCACATCAAGTCAATAAGTTTTCCCAGTTTTTTGGGGTAAAATTAGGTGCCTCGGCTTATACACGGGTCGGCTTATACTCGAGTATATACAGTACTTGTTCTGCAGCTGCTGCTGCCCCAATCTTGGCACACATGTAGCCCAATGTCTCTTCTACAAGTGTGCAAAGTTTGGTGTCTGGGGGACCTACGGCCGGGGAGCACTGATTTTTTAAAGCCGGGCACCCCTTCCATAGACTCCAATGTTAAACTGTAATTTCTCTGGTGAATTTGCGGACCCGGTACCGGCCGGTCGTAGGTCTTCTGGACCCCAATCTTTGCACACATGTAGCCCAATGTCTCTTCTACAAGTGTGCAAAGTTTGGTGTCTGGAAAACCTACGGCCGGGGAGCACTGATTTTTTAAAGCCGGGCACCCCTTCCATAGACTCCAATGTTAAACTGTAATTTCTCTGGTGAATTTGCGGACCCGGTACCGGCCGGTCGTAGGTCTTCTGGACCCCAATCTTGGCACACATGTAGCCCAATGTCTCTTCTACAAGTGTGCAAAGTTTGGTGTCTGGAAAACCTACGGCCGGGGAGCACTGATTTTTTAAAGCCGGGCACCCCTTCCATAGACTCCAATGTTAAACTGTAATTTCTCTGGTGAATTTGCGGACCCGGTACCGGCCGGTCGTAGGTCTTCTGGACCCCAATCTTGGCACACATGTAGCCCAATGTCTCTTCTACAAGTGTGCAAAGTTTGGTGTCTGGAAAACCTACGGCCGGGGAGCACTGATTTTTTAAAGCCGGGCACCCCTTCCATAGACTCCAATGTTAAACGGTAATTTCTCTGGTGAATTTAAAACATATTTTTTGGCAGTGCCCCCCCCCCCGAGAAAAGACTCTGGATCCGCCCCTGACCAGTGATGGCGAACCTTGGCACCCCAGATGTTTTGGAAGTACATTTCCCATGATGCTCATGCACTCTGCAGTGTAGTTGAGCATCATGGGAAATGTAGTTCCAAAACATCTGGAAGGCCAAGGTTCGCCATCACTGTCCTATACAAACCTGAGTGGTACCATATACACACTCTATTTGGATAATGTAAAGGTGACAGGGGATCACTTGAGGACATGAGTCACTAGGAGACACAGGGAACTTAGCATCAAGCATGAAGAGTGTGGAACAAGTGAATGCAACAGTAATACTATTTTTCTAATTTCAAAATTTTCCCAATATTTCCTCAAGAACCATGTTAAGGGCTTGTGTACACAGACATCAGATTCAGAATCAAGTCTTGCAGAAAACATGTTTTTTGGTGCTTTCAGAAAAGATGTATTGCTATTGTGACTCATCTATTATGTATTCATAATACATTTTATAACACGTTTGCTACGGTTTTGCATAGATTTATCTGTAGAAATTAGAACAGGTAATATGCAATACTGAAGGTAAACAGGTATTTTTGTGATATACAGCCTTGTGCTCTTCAGTAAGAGCAGGGGTCTCCAAACTTCCTAAGCAATGGCCCATTTTATTGTCTTTCAGGCTTTAGGGGGGTCAGACTGTTGCTAACGGGTGTGGAAATTTTCCTGGCATCAGTGGGAGAACACATCACCACATTCGTTATCATGGGGAGGAATAGTGCCCCATTGTTGATGCCAATTGACAGAATAGTGTCTCGAATCATTGGGATGAATAGTGCCCCAAGGGCCAGATAAAAGCAATCAAAGGGCCCGTGTTCGGCTCCCCCGGGCCGCAGTTTGGAGACAATGAGTGAGAGTCCTCTGCTGCTTCTGGGGTCAGCTCCTTGCTCACTGAATTTTTATTTTCTAACGAGGAGGTCAGAGGCCAATGTGATATAGGAACGGCTGAACCCGCAATATACAGTATTTTGGTGTACAGAGGGAATGTTTGCCTGGTGTTTTGCTATAAAGAAAATATAGAGTTTACAAATCCCGAAGGGATGCATAGCAAAGTACAAATTAACATTGCTCCATTACACCCAGTTGCCAGTTTTTTTTAAAAGTACTTTTAAAGGAGAAGTAGAGCCAACACTCTTTTGGCCCCGCTTCTCCTGTGAGTCACAGAAGTACAGATAGTGCTATAAGCCAGATTCAACTGATGGCGGGCTAAAGTCTGGTGATGGCTGACATCACTCAGCCAGTCCAGTCTCTCCAGGGAGGGAACCCGACTTTAATGTCAAAATCCACTCAGATTCCTGACCGGCAGGTGGCTCTGCCTATCAGCGTGCCACTGAGAGCCTAAACCAGCCGCTCCTGCCCCCTCCACAGCCCATCGCTCCAGTGAGTGCTAGAGGAGCAGAGAACCAGTGACTGACAACTACCGGCTGTCTGCTCACTGAAGACCGAGAACTGAGTGATTAGTTGTGTTTGATCATTCAGTTCTCAGTCTTAGAGGAGATAGGAGCGATGCTGCATCCACCTAGGTAAGTAGGTAGGTTTTTTTTTTTATTTACATATTTCTCTTTGTTAAAGGTAAATGTGACGAAGATAACACCATTTAGTGTGTCCGTTTGCTTAACAATAACAAAAAGAAACATAATGGCATTTGACATGGGTGATCTTTAAATGGAATTACTGGTAGGACTAGTAACAGCTGTGCATAGGACATTGGAGAAACAACTAGCTTAAATTAGTTTCTCAGCAGTTGATTACAGCAGTCGTGGTACAAGGAAAGTATATGGTCTGTTTTACAGTAATTTCATACTTATTTCACATTATTTACAATAAAGGAAACCTGAAACATAAAGAGCAGTTCTCCTTTTTTCTCGGATTGTCCTAGAATATATAAAATGTTTTTCAGATCATTTATTTTCATACATTATTTATTGTTTGTTCATGCAACACAGTTATTAATGTGTATTTGTTATTTCAGTCCATGCTAAGCAATCGTGAAGATGGATCCCAGTTGATGCAGGACAGCAAATATCTCTTCCAAGTAACATTTCCGTTCAGTCCGTCTCCCCATGCTCTGGAAATGATCCAAATTCCCAGCAGCCTCAAACTCGGCTTCCTAAAGAGGATCTAGACTGAGCCTATAAAGACTGCCCTTCCTCTGTCTGCAGACTCCAGGGACCCATGGAGGAGTAAATCTGTGGATGAACTGTTTACTGTTCTTATTTGGGAGTATTCAATACCTATGGCGGGATACCCCCAAAAATGTTATTTTTAATTGATCTTTTACAAAAAAAATATATATATTTTTAAATGAAGGATTTTCGGAGAAGGAATTACTGCATTTCATGTCATGACAGATATTTTTCTAATCCTAGCACAACAGAAAAGCTCCCCATTACCTTGCGTTACAGTGCTATGCATCAGCTGCTGGCCATTAGAGTTTACCATATGTTTTATAAATGGACTGAACATAAAGTGATACTTTTCAGTTTATGTGTGTATTCGTGTTTTGTTGTGCTTGTAGACAGATCTTGTTAAAGAATATCTAAAATTCAGGAAACAAAATAATTTCTGCCTGTTATATTGATGTAGAGATAAAAAATGACAGTGCTACAGATCACATTAAATATTACCTGTCACTAATCTTACTAGATAAGGCTATTATTTATACTATTTATGATTTTAGAGTTTTTACAAATCTGGTTTACAATACTTTGTATATATTCAGTGTATTTTGGCTTTTTTATCTTTCTAGATAATCAAAAAAAAGAAAATGATATTCCTCTTATTTCTTATTAACATGTTCTGGTGTTTTATAGTGCTAATCATTTATTACCCAGTTATTGGTATGTTTGTGATATGCTTATCATCTTTTGTGAAAATGTTTTTTTGTTTTTTTTTTCATTGAAGATTATCCATCATTCCACATTTAGACTCTTCTGTTTATTTAAAACAATTTCTGTCAGTATCATTTTTATTTTATTTTATACTATACTATGTTGTCTATTCAAATTGTTCTCTTTAATAAAAACCCTATTGCCAGACCATGTATTTAAATAAAAACCTTCCCATATTATTGTAAGCGCATTTAAAGCAGAACTTCAACCCTAAAGGGAAGTTCTGCTTTTCTGCCTCCTCGCCCAACAGATCCCCCCCCCCCTTTCAACTTTTGGACACTTTTTTTGGGGGGGAAGAGGTACCTGGTTTTGAAAGGGTACCCAGGATCAACTAGGCAATCCGCGCTTAAGTCCAGTCCCCCTCTCTGCCAGCAGCCTCTTGGGACACATCACCAGTTCCAGAAGGCTGCGGGACCATTCACAGGGCACAGCGCGGCTCACACATGAGCCGTGGAGAACAGGCTATGAAGCCGCAAGGAGTCACAGTGGGCTTCCCACAATTAGCACGGCGGTGCTATAGACCCAAAGACTGGTAAAGAACTGGCCCAGGTGTGTGCAGCGCTCGATCCCTGGACAGGTAAGTGTCCTTTTATTCAAAGCAAGCATTTCCAGCTGTTGACTTTTCATTTTTGTATTTGGGGGGGGGGGGGGGGTGGCTGAAGATCCTCTTTAACATATTTTGTGCATGTTATGTACTTTCCTCTTTTGTGTAGATTTCTCAAAACCCTGAGACTGCTACTGGGTGCTACCATCTGGGGTGTGATGTCAGCAGCCCAGGAGACTCATTATTCACACTCAAGTGACACATAATTATATTCCCATAATTATACACTCAAAGCTTACATACAGAGGTCAAGGATGGAGTGTAGGAGCTGGGCCAGCATAGAAAGTAATTAGATACCCCCAAAAGAGGAGAGGGCTATGAAGAGCATGGAGGAATATGGCTTTGCTAAGAAAATTTACACTTTATGAAGTAGCCAGATTTTTCAAAGGCCATTGCAGGGGAATAAAAAATCACTTATAGAAAGAAAGAATTGTAAGAAAACCCTTAAAGTATACCCTTGGCTTCCTGTTTTAAAACAGTGGGGTAAAAAATGTTGCAAGAGGTGTGGCTATCAGCATTGTCACTACTAATTCACAAGCTTGTAGGCTTCCCAATTAGCACCTAGCCACACTTGAGCCTTCCTACTACTCTATTTGTGTGATACCTGCTCTCTTTCTCTCTCTCTCTCTCTTTGTGTGTGTATATATATATATGTAAATATATATATATATATATATATATATACATATATACATACACACAGAGGGGCCCAAAAAAATGTATACACAGCTGTTATCTATGCCCTTTTTTAAAAACCTGACTTGAATTATGGCAGCATTGTACACAGTATAATGTTTTCCCTAAAGATATCCGTAGTCGCACCATTGTTGATGTCATCATGTTTCCGGCCATATATGCAGTTTATGTGGATGAGCAATTTTACTACAAGCAAGATGGGGCACCACCTCACCTCACTACCACCAAGACGTGAGAGCCTATCTCAATGACATTCTGCCAAGATGTTGGATAGGACATAGAGGTGCTGTTGAATTCCCTCCACATTCCCCGCACTTAAGGGCCCTTTCACACGGGTGGATCCGTTTTTAGACATCTGCTTGCTTAGCAAGGATCACTCTATTGATCCCCGCTGAGCTGGCGGATGACAAGTCCATCTCTGCAAACTGTGCAGAAAAGGACGTGTCAGGTCTCTGCTTTCCTCTATGGGTGGATTGGATGAAAACGGACCGTCTGTCCGGTTTCATCAGATCCGCCAGACGGATGGAAAATAGGATTTCCAAACATCTGGATTTAGCGGAGTGGGGCGGATCGGATGTCAGCGGACATGTCACCGCTGACATTTGTCGCTCCATAAAGATGTATAGAGCGTCCGTTCAGGTTCGCCTGAAAAACTGACAGCGGATCTGAATGGTCCGCCCGTGTGAAAGTGCCCTAACAGTCCCTAACCTTGATTTCTATATGTGGGGAACACTAAAGGATGTGGTGTAACGTAGAAAACCACCTACACTGACTGCACTATGGGAAGAAACTGATACATCATGCAGAGCAATTTCTGTGGACGCTGTAGTCAATGTTGTTCATGCATTAGTTCACCGAAACCAAAAGTGTCTGGATGCTAATGGTGACCACTTTGAGCACCTAATGTGATTGCATAATTCAAACACGACGTACAGCTACCCTTTGATGTTTATATACATCTATTAATAACATTTTTATGCATATATTTTTCATGTTGAAATGTGTATACATTTTTTGGGCACCTCTGTATATACAGTATATTGTAATAGCGATATTAATATATAGTAATAAGGTTGGTAAGGTAGCTTGGTGCTGATTATTTTTCTTTTTTGTGGAGAGATAGGAATTAATTTCCATTTTGTGCTATGCAGCCATAAAACAGCCAAGTCCAGGCAAAGAGGATTGTGGTGGGTCTGTCAATGGGAAGTTTCACTGCCTGTGTCCATCCATGGCTAGTCGCAGTTGGATGCAGATTTTAGTGGATTGCTGTTCATTAAAGTTAAACTCCTGACAATTTTTTTTTTTTTTTGGTGGGTAAAGGTGAAAAACATTTTCCCCTGTTCTCAAAAATGTATGGGATCTCTATGGGTTCATTTAAAGATAAGATTCTCTTTGCTGTTTTTAGGAGGCTGTAAATATTTTTGTTATTCAGTGCTTGTGGTAAAACCCCTGGCCTGCTTCCTATACTTAAATATAACAGAACTCCTCTGTGACTTTATACCAATCATCTCAACTTGGCTGAATACAAAATACTAAATCTGATTTAGTAAAAACTGGTACTTTCCTTCCTGATATTCAATTTATATCTATCTATGGGTTATACAAAGGACAAAGGGACATCAACTGCACATGGAAGAAAGATGGGAAGTGATTCATTATATCAAGAGTGGATAAAGCGGTAGTAAAAAGCAAAAAAAAAAACAAATCTTCTCCCTGCATTACAAATTAACACATTATGAAAACGATCTTCTCCCTGCATCACAAATTAGCACATTATGAAAACGAAGCCCTCCAGTGGCATGCTGTCACCTCTGCCAGGGCTAGCATCTTCACCTGGTCCTCATTCCAGATTTGTAGACGCTGGCTGTTTGAATGACATGTGGGTGGGAGTCACGGCCACGGCACAGCTCTATCAATGTGCTATGCTGTCCATTGAGAGCGTAGTGCGCATGCACCGATGGTTGTCACTGGCTGCTACTAAAGAGAATATCTCCCAAACAATGCATGTTTAGGAGATATTTACTGTACCTACAGGAAAGCCTTATTATAGGCTTACTTATAGGTTTTTATAAAAACAAGCAAAATTTACTACTGCTTAAGCCTAGCAATGAAGTTGAAATTGATGGAACTGTCTCTTTTTTTTTATTTAGCCTGTGTTACTAAGCTCTCTCTCTCTCACTCAGCATTTTTAAATAAATTGGAATAAATGAAAATGTATAATCCAACTCATAGCAATTTTCGTCCACATGTGGTCCCCTGAATTTTTTTATTCTGTCCAGGTCATCCCTAGAAGTCAAAATTGCTAGTATTTGTTGCTAACTTTGTTCAGATGCAAATAGAGAAGGTAAAGCCAAGTATCTGTGTAAAAACCCTTGCATATACAATAGCCTACATCATTAAAAGTATTTATTTGTTTTTCGGTGTATCCTGGGTAATTGTACAAATGTATAGACAGGAACTGCTATTATTCCTTATAGCAGTTTCCAAATTCACTCCAGAACGTGCAACGACTGTGTGATCAGAATTTGTCCAAAATGGAGTTCAGACTGGGGGGTGGGATTTACGAAAACTGGTGCACTCAGAATCTGATGCAGCTGTGTATGGTAGCCAATCAGCTTCTAACGTCAGCTTGTTTAATTAAGCTTTAGCAATAAGACCTGGAAGCTGATTGGTGTCTATGCAGAGCTCTCCAGTTTTAGTAAATAACCCCCTGTGGACTTTGGGAAAGTTGCACAGAGAATATTGCATATATACAGAAATTGGAGGGGAGAAGCCTTAAAGTGGATGTAAACCCTCCATACACCCAGTGAAGTGAACAACCTCAGATGATACACAGAGATGAACCAAATCTCCCTATATAGGTTTTATATGTATGTAGCGGACCCCCAAAGGGACAGTACAAGCTGGATCATTGGAGGAGAAGTAAGATGGCCGCTGCTCCATGGACTTCTGTTACATCGGGACCTCGGATGTTCCAAACCACCCCAACCATGGACATTACTATACTTCCCTCACTGCCCCCCTGACGGACACAGGGATCCGGCTGAAGCCTAGAGGCCGCTTCGCTCTCTATGTCTGCCGAGATGCGGAGGCCCTGGGCATGCTCTGTCCCAGATGCCAAGGACTAGCGGTGCAACTACGGCCTTTTGGAAGGTGTGCAAACTGTGGAGAGTTCTACTTTGAGGTAGACCAACCCACTGAGAAACCCCGGGTCTACCAGATCAACTATATCACGGGTGTCATCACTTCCGAGGAGGAAACCTGTGCTCCCACGGTTGAGCTCACGCACACCGCGTTGGCTGCCATGGACGTGGCCGATGGAGATGACTCAGCTGCTGCAGAGCCATCGGGGGATACCGGAGCGGATGCTGTCTCCGCCACAACCAAGACCTCCATCCCGCCCGCCAAGCGAAAGGTGGGCTATGTAAAGGCCTCCCGCGGTCGAAGCCTGCCCCAGCACCTGCCTGAACCCGGAACTCCAAGCTGGAGGGACCTCCAGGAGATCCACGTCAGGGGACGGTAAGGAGGCTGGGCGAACTGTGACATTGAGTTTGCCAGGGAAAGGAAAGAAGCTCATACCCCACACTACTGGGGATGCGTGGACAGCCAGCCCGTGGAAACCTTCTATTTTTAGGGACAATGTGTCTGTGTCCACCGCGAACTATCTGCCGGCAGAGGAGTATGACACCTCCGATCTAGAATCATCATCCGATGTGGGGGATGACTACGAGATTGATGAAGTCTACATTAAAAAGGGATGGGACCAAGTTCTAGTGACTTTGCCCCGCAGCCTTAGGGAGATCTCGCCAATGGACTCTGGGGAAACTACACCTAGAGTGGAAGTCCCTGCCCTAAAGGAAGTAGTCATTCCCACACCCGCTCTGCCTGCACCTGCATTGTCCGCACCTACTGCTACGGAGGGACATCCACCGTTGCGGCCACCTTTGCCACAGTTGGTGCCAGTTCAAATAACAAGGTCCCCGGATACTATTGTTCTTCCTGGGGCAGGAGATCGGGAGACCATGCCGCCTTTAGCCCGGTTGCAGAGACTCCTAAACAGGAAAATTGCTGCGGAATACGGGTGGGAATATCCCTACGTTCCCAAAGAGTTGCTTTTTGAAATCGAGGCTGTGGGAGATTAGCTCGTGGGGATCACCTTTTCACAGAATGAAGGTCAGCGTACAGGCAGTTTCTTTAAAACCTGGCGTATTGCCAGCTTTATTTACAAGTGGTTTGCAATAGTCATACAAAAATAAACAAAACAGTAAAACAAATCCTTGCCGTCCGGCGCTAAACTATACAGTAACCGCTCTCTATACGGTGAGGGGCTGGTCCCCGTCACCCACAAAACACAAGGTGAAGTAAAGCAAACCTTTTCTTTCAGCCCAAAATAACCAGCGCTCCTCTTACTCAGATTCCCTTCTGAGTCTCAGGCCAGAGCATTGCTGTGCTCTCTTCCTGGATCTTTAAAGCCCAGCTGCCTATGGATTCCAGTGAACCTGAATATCCGGACCGGACCCAGCCAACTACAGAGGCTGGAAAAACCTGGGCCGGATTCTGGTTCAGTCTCTTACAATGGACCGAATGCGAGGTGAAACATAGCGACTGTCATATATCTCACCTCGCATACCGTCACATATCCTCCCCCTCTGCTCAAGCCCCTGCGGCTGAGCACTTGACCCAGCCATACAGTGCACGCGGGAGAGGGCATCAGCATTATCCTGGAGTTTTCCCAGCCTGTGCTCAACCGTGAATTTAAAGGGCTGTAAAGCCAGGAACCATCTTGTCACACGGGCATTTTTCTCCCTGTTGTCACACATCCACTTTAGGGG
The DNA here is from genome assembly GCA_029206835.1 of Rana muscosa. Taxonomy (NCBI): domain Eukaryota; kingdom Metazoa; phylum Chordata; class Amphibia; order Anura; family Ranidae; genus Rana; species Rana muscosa. The sequence goes on along the minus strand of CM055118.1, from coordinate 523,277,066 downwards.
AGCATGGTCAGTGACCAGCCTGAACGACCTCCCGAGTAGATAATACCTCAGGGAGTCCAAGGCCCATTTAATGGCGAGACACTCCTTTTCAACAATGGCATAGTTCCTTTCATGCTTGTTCAGCTTCTGGCTTAGGTTGTATGCTCCTCACCATTCCTGACCTGTGACAGTACAGCCCCTAGGCCCACCTCAGAGGCGTCTGTCTGTACGACAAACTCCTTTGTGAAGTCCTGGGTCACCAGCACCGGTAGTGCACAAAGGGTCTGTTTTAATTTTTGAAACGCCTTCTCGGCCTCAGTGTTCCATTTGACCATGACCGACCCTCTGCCCTTCGTCAGGTCAGTCAGAGGGACGGCAATAGTGGCAAAGTCAGGTATAAACTGTCGGTAATACCCCGTAATGCCTAGGAAGGCCCGAACTTGTTTCTTGTTTACGGGTTGGGGCTACTTTTGAATTGCCTCAATTTTATTGGTCTGAGGCTTGACAAGTCCCCGGCCAATAACATAGCCCAGGTACTTGGCCTCCTCCAGGCCTATGGCACACTTCTTTGGGTTAGCCGTGAGGCCTGCTTCTCTAAGGGAATCTACCACCGCCTGTACCCGGGGCAGGTGCGATTCCCAATCTGGGCTGTGAATGACCACATCGTCCAAATAAGCAGCCACATACGGGCGATGTGGTCTCAAAGTTTTGTCCATCATTCGTTGGAATGATGCAGGGGCCCCATGCAGACCAAAAGGCATCCGCTTGTACTGAAACGAGCCCTCAGGAGTGGAAAAGGCAGTCTTCTCCTTGGCTGATTCAGACAGCGGTATTTGCAAATAGCCTTTTGTCAGGTCTAGGGTTGTTATATAGCGAGCCTGTCCCAACCTGTCCACAAGTTTGTCGACCCGGGGCATCGGGTATGCATCGAAATTGGATACACTGTTAAGTTTTCAAAAGTCATTAGAAAACCTGATAGTGCCATCAGGTTTTGGGACCAGCACTATGGGGCTCGACCACTCACTGTGGGACTCTTCTATCACATCCAACTCCAACATGTTTTTAATTTCTTTCGCGACTGCCTCACGCCTGGCCTCTGGGATTCTATACGGCTTCACATTTACCCGAACCCCTGGTTCCGTCACTATGTCATGTTGGATCACGTTGGTCAGTCCGGGTAAGGGGACGAAAAAGTCTCTATTTTTATGCACAAACACCCTAACGTCACTTTGTTGTGCCACGGACAGGGTATCCGTGATGGGAACGTCAGGTGTCACGGTACCCGGTCGGTTGGAGGCGGGGACATGGCCAGTAAAGTCTCTCGGTCCTTCAAGGGTTTTAAGAGATTCACATGGTAAATTTGGTGTGGTTTCCTTTTCCCTGGCTGGTAGACTTTGTAGTTTGCCTCCCCCACCTTTTCGACAACCTCGAAGGGACCCTGCCACTTGGCTAAAAACTTACTTTCCACCGTGGGGACCAATACCAACACTCTGTCCCCAGGGCTGAAAGTACGGACCCTGGCACTTCGGTCATAGACCCTCCTTTGGGCCTCCTGGGCCCGCTCCATATGTTCTCGCACCAGGGGCAGGACAGCTGCGATTCGATCCTGCATCAATGAGACATGCTCTATGATGCTTTTATATGGGGTTGCCTCACCTTCCCATGTTTCCTTGGCAACATCCCTGGGATGCCTACCATACAAGAGTTCAAAGGGGGAATAGCCTGTGGACGCCTGCGGAACCTCACGTATTGCAAACATGAGATATGGCAGCAAAAAATTCCAGTTTCTCCCATCTTTGTCGACCACCATTTTCAGCATACTTTTCAAAGTTTTATTAAATCTTTCGACCAGACCATCCGTTTGGGGGTGGTAGACAGAGGTACGGAGATGGGAGATTTTGTATAACTTACAAAGCTCCTTGGTAACCTTGGACATAAAGGGGGTGCCCTGGTCAGTTAAGATCTCTTTTGGGATCCCCAGTCGACTGAAGACATGGACCAATTCCTTGGCGATAGCCTTCGCAGAGGTATTGCGCAAGGGTATGGCCTCAGGATAGCGAGTCGCATAGTCTAAGATCACCAGAATATGCTGGTGACCGCGGGCAGATTTTACAACCGGCCCCACCAGGTCCATGCCAATCCTCTCAAAGGGGACCTCGATTATTGGCAGAGCGAAAATGGGGTGACGGTGCCGACATTTGGCACTCGGGGCACGATTCGCAGTACTCCTTGACATCTGCATGCAATCCGGGCCAGAAAAATCTCTGGGCGATTCTCTACCTGTTTTTTTCAACACCGAGATGCCCCCCCATTACATGACCATGGGCCAGGTCTAGCACCACCCTGCGGAAGGGTTTGGGGACTAGTAGCTGTTGTACCTCGTCCTCTCCATGTTTTATCACTCGATACAATAAATTGTTTTTAATTGCCATGTAAGGGAAAGACACCACCCAATTAGGATCCACCGGTTCCCCATCCAAAATCTTAACGTTTTCCCTGGCTCTCATGAGGGTGGCCTCTCGTAATTGCTCGGTACAGAAATCCTCTCTCCTGACCTCTAAATCGGGTACCACATCTTGGCTACTCTCAATGTCAGGGTCAGAGGGGTTTTCCTGTTCGTTACCCTCAGGCTGGGAGCTAGCTTCCAGGTCCTCCGGCTCCCCAACCATGACAGGGAAAGGAAGAGGGTCTCCGGTTTCCTTGATCCCACCAACAGCATCCCTTTCCCTTTGGCAAAAAGGGTCGAGTGAGAGTTCCCGTGCTTCCCCAGCAGGGGGAGCTCTATCTACCAGCCTCCCTTTGCTCTCCCATAAATTCCAGAAATGGGGAAAATCTCTTCCCACTAAAGCTTCATGAAGCAGTGAAGGTACCACCCCCACTGAATGTGTTATACTGCCCCTGGGGGTCTCAACCTCAACCACCGCTATCTGGTAGTCTCGAGTGTCCCCATGGATGCAAATTACCCCAATAGTACTGGGGTGTAGTTTTGTGGGGTTCACACAATCACTCCTGACTAGGGTCACCACACTACCAGAGTCTAGCAGGGCTGTCAGTGGCTTTCCATCCACAGAAATAACACACATTTGTTTTTCAATGCGACTCTGACATGATGCAGTACATGCGACCTGTGCAAACAAAGAAAAGCGTCTTTTCATATAAGCATAATCGCATTGCATAGGTTCATCATTTAAAGGACAGTTTGCAGCAATATGCCCTAATACATGGCAACGAAAACATCTTATATGCTCAACCCCCAGTCCTCTCAACGGTTCCAAAGACCTTCCTGGCTTCTTTGGCCAGTCTCCAGGTCTAGGAAGCACAGTCTCATGAGTTGGAACAACAGTCTTATCAAATCTCCCCAAGCTCTTGGACCCCGGAACAGTCTTACCCGAACCGCCGGGAGTTCTTGCACCCCTAGACACACCGAAGTGGGGCGTAGATGGATTCACCAAGTCCTCAGTAGCACTGTACCTCTCCACTAGGTTGACCAGTTGGGCTGTAGTTTTGGGGTCGCCTTGTCCGACCCACTTCCTCAGAGCAGCCGGAAGCGCACGCAGATACCGGTCCATTACCACACGCTCTACGATCTGCGGGCCTGTCAAGGTCTCTGGCTGCAACCACTTCTTGGTGAAGTGGACCAGGTCAAACATTTGCGAACGGGGTGGCTTGTTGCTGGAGAATGACCACTGATGCACCCGCTGGGCCCGGATTGCCATGGTGACACCCAAGCGTGCGAATATCTCTGTCTTTAGAGTCTCATAGTCCTGGGCCTTATCGGGTTCTAGGTAAAAATAGGCCTTTTGGGGTTCTCCTGTTAAAAATGGGGACAACAGACCCGCCCACTGTTCTTTTGGCCATCCTTCGCGGACAGCAACTCTCTCAAAAATCGGCAGGTATGCCTCGATATCATCAGCAGATGTCATTTTCTGTAAGTGGTAGGATGCACGTATCATCTTGGCTTCCACTGGCACATGAGGTGCGGACCCCTTTTTCAGTTCCATCAGAGCCTTTGCAAACTGACGGTTCATCTCCTGCTGGGCCGCCTGTTGTGCTGCAGCGGCCTCTGCGACTTGGCGGTTCATCTCCTGCTGGGCTGCTTGTTGTGCTGCAGCGGCCTCCTTTTGTGCTGCCTGTTGTGCTGCGACTTGGCGGTTGGTTTCCCGCTGAGCTGCATTGGCCTGTAGCAGGGCCTTTAACATTTCCTCCATCTTCAGAAAATGCCCGCTGAATCCACCACGTGGGAGATTAGCTCGTGGGGATCACCTTTTCACAGAATGAAGGTCAGCGTACAGGCAGTTTCTTTAAAACCTGGCGTATTGCCAGCTTTATTTACAAGTGGTTTGCAATAGTCATACAAAAATAAACAAAACAGTAAAACAAATCCTTGCCGTCCGTCGCTAAACTATACAGTAACCGCTCTCTATACAGTGAGGGGCTGGTCCCCGTCACCCACAAAACACAAGGTGAAGTAAAGCAAACCTTTTCTTTCAGCCCAAAATAACCAGCGCTCCTCTTACTCAGATTCCCTTCTGAGTCTCAGGCCAGAGCATTGCTGTGCTCTCTTCCTGGATCTTTAAAGCCCAGCTGCCTATGGATTCCAGTGAACCTGAATATCCGGACCGGAACCCAGCCAACTACAGAGGCTGGAAAAACCTGGGCCGGATTCTGGTTCAGTCCCTTACAATGGACCGAATGCGAGGTGAAACATAGCGACTGTTATATATGTCACCTCGCATACCGTCACAAGGCCTACATGGAACGGTGGTACGCAGACTTCGTTTAAGATCATTTGGAAGTGCACAGAGGCCGCAGGTATCTAAAATGTTCTGCTATGATGGCAGATCATTACAAGGGGTGCCGTAAGGACTGGAGTTATGGTCAGCACATCCATGCGGACCGTGTGGTAATTTGCTGCAAGGAGAAAGAGGATACCGTGTACTCTATAGAGACCCTAGATAAACAATGGAAGACTCTTGTTCTCCCGGATCCTCAGTACTACTTATGAAATGGAACTTGTGAGTAGGGATGAGCTTCGTGTTCGAGTCGAACATACGTTCGACTCGAACATCGGCTGTTCGATCGTTCGACGAAGATCGAACGATTTGGGCCGTTCGCGCCAAATTCGAGTGACGCGAACAGCCCACAATGCACTACGCCATCGCAGTGTCATCCAGGCGCTGTGATTGGCCAAGCATGCACTGTGACCCCGCATGCTTGGCCAATCACAGCGCCGGCAGCGAGGAGAGCAATGATTGGCCACAGGCAGGATGCCTGTGGCCAATTATTGCTGAGGGTGTTTAGTACACGCCCCACACTATAAAAGGCCGCCAGCACGGCGGCCTAGTGTAGTGTGTTCCGGAGCAGGGAAAGAGCAGCATAGGCAGGGACAGTGACTTTTATTTCTTTCTTGCTTAACCTGGATTCCTTTAGTTTAGGGAAAGAGAAGGATAGGTAGGGAGAGTGTCAGTGTGTTTTGTGCTTGTGCTATAGTGTGCTTAAAAAAAACATTTTTTCTAGACAGAAAACTGTAGGTAGGGAGAGTGTCAGTTTCTTTCACTGTGCAAGTCCTTGTTTCTAGGGACTGGGAAGGACAGTGAGTGAATTCTCCTTGTGCTATAGTGTGCTTAAAAAAAACATTTTTTCTAGGGACAGAAAACTGTAGGTAGGGAGAGTGTCAGTTTCTTTCACTGTGCAAGTCCTTGTTTCTAGGGACTGGGAAGGACAGTGAGTGAATTCTCCTTGTGCTATAGTGTGCTTAAAAAAAACATTTTTTCTAGGGACAGAAAACTGTAGGTAGGGAGAGTGTCAGTTTCTTTCACTGTGCAAGTCCTTGTTTCTAGGGACTGGGAAGGACAGTGAGTGAATTCTCCTTGTGCTATAGTGTGCTTAAAAAAAACATTTTTCTAGGGACAGAAAACTGTAGGTAGGGAGAGTGTCAGTTTCTTTCACTGTGCAAGTCCTTGTTTCTAGGGACTGGGAAGGACAGTGAGTGAATTCTCCTTGTGCTATAGTGTGCTTAAAAAAAAAATTTTTCTAGGGACAGAAAACTGTAGGTAGGGAGAGTGTCAGTTTCTTTCACTGTGCAAGTCCTTGTTTCTAGGGACTGGGAAGGACAGTGAGTGAATTCTCCTTGTGCTATAGTGTGCTTAAAAAAAACATTTTTTCTAGGGACAGAAAACTGTAGGTAGGGAGAGTGTCAGTTTCTTTCACTGTGCAAGTCCTTGTTTCTAGGGACTGGGAAGGACAGTGAGTGAATTCTCCTTGTGCTATAGTGTGCTTAAAAAAAACATTTTTTCTAGGGACAGAAAACTGTAGGTAGGGAGAGTGTCAGTTTCTTTCACTGTGCAAGTCCTTGTTTCTAGGGACTGGGAAGGACAGTGAGTGAATTCTCCTTGTGCTATAGTGTGCTTAAAAAAAACATTTTTTCTAGGGACAGAAAACTGTAGGTAGGGAGAGTGTCAGTTTCTTTCACTGTGCAAGTCCTTGTTTCTAGGGACTGGGAAGGACAGTGAGTGAATTCTCCTTGTGCTATAGTGTGCTTAAAAAAAACATTTTTTCTAGGGACAGAAAACTGTAGGTAGGGAGAGTGTCAGTTTCTTTCACTGTGCAAGTCCTTGTTTCTAGGGACTGGGAAGGACAGTGAGTGAATTCTCCTTGTGCTATAGTGTGCTTAAAAAAACATTTTTTCTAGGGACAGAAAACTGTAGGTAGGGAGAGTGTCAGTTTCTTTCACTGTGCAAGTCCTTGTTTCTAGGGACTGGGAAGGACAGTGAGTGAATTCTCCTTGTGCTATAGTGTGCTTAAAAAAAACATTTTTTCTAGGGACAGAAAACTGTAGGTAGGGAGAGTGTCAGTTTCTTTCACTGTGCAAGTCCTTGTTTCTAGGGACTGGGAAGGACAGTGAGTGAATTCTCCTTGTGCTATAGTGTGCTTAAAAAAACATTTTTTCTAGGGACAGAAAACTGTAGGTAGGGAGAGTGTCAGTTTCTTTCACTGTGCAAGTCCTTGTTTCTAGGGACTGGGAAGGACAGTGAGTGAATTCTCCTTGTGCTATAGTGTGCTTAAAAAAACATTTTTTCTAGGGACAGAAAACTGTAGGTAGGGAGAGTGTCAGTTTCTTTCACTGTGCAAGTCCTTGTTTCTAGGGACTGGGAAGGACAGTGAGTGAATTCTCCTTGTGCTATAGTGTGCTTAAAAAAAACATTTTTTCTAGGGACAGAAAACTGTAGGTAGGGAGAGTGTCAGTTTCTTTCACTGTGCAAGTCCTTGTTTCTAGGGACTGGGAAGGACAGTGAGTGAATTCTCCTTGTGCTATAGTGTGCTTAAAAAAAACATTTTTTCTAGGGACAGAAAACTGTAGGTAGGGAGAGTGTCAGTTTCTTTCACTGTGCAAGTCCTTGTTTCTAGGGACTGGGAAGGACAGTGAGTGAATTCTCCTTGTGCTATAGTGTGCTTAAAAAAAACATTTTTTCTAGGGACAGAAAACTGTAGGTAGGGAGAGTGTCAGTTTCTTTCACTGTGCAAGTCCTTGTTTCTAGGGACTGGGAAGGACAGTGAGTGATTTCTCCTTGTGCTATAGTGCTTAAAAAAAACATTTTTTCTAGGGACAGAAAACTGTAGGTAGGGAGAGTGTCAGTTTCTTTCACTGTGCAAGTCCTTGTTTCTAGGGACTGGGAAGGACAGTGAGTGAATTCTCCTTGTGCTATAGTGTCCTTAAAAAAACATTTTTTCTAGGGACAGAAAACTGTAGGTAGGGAGAGTGTCAGTTTCTTTCACTGTGCAAGTCCTTGTTTCTAGGGACTGGGAAGGACAGTGAGTGAATTTCTCCTTGTGCTATAGTGTGCTTAAAAAAAACATTTTTTCTAGGGGACAGAAAACTGTAGGTAGGGAGAGTGTCAGTTTCTTTCACTGTGCAAGTCCTTGTTTCTAGGGACTGGGAAGGACAGTGAGTGATTTCTCCTTGTGCTATAGTGTGCTTAAAAAAAACATTTTTTCTAGGGACAGAAAACTGTAGGTAGGGAGAGTGTCAGTTTCTTTCACTGTGCAAGTCCTTGTTTCTAGGGACTGGGAAGGACAGTGAGTGAATTCTCCTTGTGCTATAGTGTGCTTAAAAAAACATTTTTTCTAGGGACAGAAAACTGTAGGTAGGGAGAGTGGTCAGTTTCTTTCACTGTGCAAGTCCTTGTTTCTAGGGACTGGGAAGGACAGTGAGTGAATTCTCCTTGTGCTATAGTGTGCTTAAAAAAACATTTTTTCTAGGGGCAGAAAACTGTAGGTAGGGAGAGTGTCAGTTTCTTTCACTGTGCAAGTCCTTGTTTCTAGGGACTGGGAAGGACAGTGAGTGAATTCTCCTTGTGCTATAGTGTGCTTAAAAAAAACATTTTTTCTAGGGACAGAAAACTGTAGGTAGGGAGAGTGTCAGTTTCTTTCACTGTGCAAGTCCTTGTTTCTAGGGACTGGGAAGGACAGTGAGTGAATTCTCCTTGTGCTATAGTGTGCTTAAAAAAAACATTTTTTCTAGGGACAGAAAACTGTAGGTAGGGAGAGTGTCAGTTTCTTTCACTGTGCAAGTCCTTGTTTCTAGGGACTGGGAAGGACAGTGAGTGAATTCTCCTTGTGCTATAGTGTGCTTAAAAAAAACATTTTTTCTAGGGACAGAAAACTGTAGGTAGGGAGAGTGTCAGTTTCTTTCACTGTGCAAGTCCTTGTTTCTAGGGACTGGGAAGGACAGTGAGTGAATTCTCCTTGTGCTATAGTGTGCTTAAAAAAACATTTTTTCTAGGGACAGAAAACTGTAGGTAGGGAGAGTGTCAGTTTTCTTTCACTGTGCAAGTCCTTGTTTCTAGGGACTGGGAAGGACAGTGAGTGAATTCTCCTTGTGCTATAGTGTGCTTAAAAAAAACATTTTTTCTAGGGACAGAAAACTGTAGGTAGGGAGAGTGTCAGTTTCTTTCACTGTGCAAGTCCTTGTTTCTAGGGACTGGGAAGGACAGTGAGTGAATTCTCCTTGTGCTATAGTGTGCTTAAAAAAAACATTTTTTCTAGGGACAGAAAACTGTAGGTAGGGAGAGTGTCAGTTTCTTCACTGTGCAAGTCCTTGTTTCTAGGGACTGGGAAGGACAGTGAGTGAATTCTCCTTGTGCTATAGTGTGCTTAAAAAAAAAATTTTTCTAGGGACAGAAAACTGTAGGTAGGGAGAGTGTCAGTTTCTTTCACTGTGCAAGTCCTTGTTTCTAGGGACTGGGAAGGACAGTGAGTGAATTCTCCTTGTGCTATAGTGTGCTTAAAAAAAAAATTTTTTCTAGGACAGAAAACTGTAGGTAGGGAGAGTGTCAGTTTCTTTCACTGTGCAAGTCCTTGTTTCTAGGGACTGGGAAGGACAGTGAGTGAATTCTCCTTGTGCTATAGTGTGCTTAAAAAAAACATTTTTTCTAGGGACAGAAAACTGTAGGTAGGGAGAGTGTCAGTTTCTTTCACTGTGCAAGTCCTTGTTTCTAGGGACTGGGAAGGACAGTGAGTGAATTCTCCTTGTGCTATAGTGTGCTTAAAAAAAACATTTTTTCTAGGGACAGAAAACTGTAGGTAGGGAGAGTGTCAGTTTCTTTCACTGTGCAAGTCCTTGTTTCTAGGGACTGGGAAGGACAGTGAGTGAATTCTCCTTGTGCTATAGTGTGCTTAAAAAAAACATTTTTTCTAGGGACAGAAAACTGTTGGTAGGGAGAGTGTCAGTTTCTTTCACTGTGCAAGTCCTTGTTTCTAGGGACTGGGAAGGACAGTGAGTGAATTCTCCTTGTGCTATAGTGTGCTTAAAAAAACATTTTTTCTAGGGACAGAAAACTGTAGGTAGGGAGAGTGTCAGTTTCTTTCACTGTGCAAGTCCTTGTTTCTAGGGACTGGGAAGGACAGTGAGTGAATTCTCCTTGTGCTATAGTGTGCTTAAAAAAAACATTTTTCTAGGGACAGAAAACTGTAGGTAGGGAGAGTGTCAGTTTCTTTCACTGTGCAAGTCCTTGTTTCTAGGGACTGGGAAGGACAGTGAGTGAATTCTCCTTGTGCTATAGTGTGCTTAAAAAAAACATTTTTTCTAGGGACAGAAAAACTGTAGGTAGGGAGAGTGTCAGTTTCTTTCACTGTGCAAGTGTCCTTGTTTCTAGGGACTGGGAAGGACAGTGAGTGAATTCTCCTTGTGCTATAGTGTGCTTAAAAAAAACATTTTTTCTAGGGACAGAAAACTGTAGGTAGGGAGAGTGTCAGTTTCTTTCACTGTGCAAGTCCTTGTTTCTAGGGACTGGGAAGGACAGTGAGTGAATTCTCCTTGTGCTATAGTGTGCTTAAAAAAACATTTTTTCTAGGGACAGAAAACTGTAGGTAGGGAGAGTGTCAGTTTCTTTCACTGTGCAAGTCCTTGTTTCTAGGGACTGGGAAGGACAGTGAGTGAATTCTCCTTGTGCTATAGTGTGCTTAAAAAAAACATTTTTTCTAGGGACAGAAAACTGTAGGTAGGGAGAGTGTCAGTTTCTTTCACTGTGCAAGTCCTTGTTTCTAGGGACTGGGAAGGACAGTGAGTGAATTCTCCTTGTGCTATAGTGTGCTTAAAAAAAACATTTTTTCTAGGGACAGAAAACTGTAGGTAGGGAGAGTGTCAGTTTCTTTCACTGTGCAAGTCCTTGTTTCTAGGGACTGGGAAGGACAGTGAGTGAATTCTCCTTGTGCTATAGTGTGCTTAAAAAAAACATTTTTTCTAGGGACAGAAAACTGTAGGTAGGGAGAGTGTCAGTTTCTTTCACTGTGCAAGTCCTTGTTTCTAGGGACTGGGAAGGACAGTGAGTGAATTCTCCTTGTGCTATAGTGTGCTTAAAAAAAACATTTTTTCTAGGGACAGAAAACTGTAGGTAGGGAGAGTGTCAGTTTCTTTCACTGTGCAAGTCCTTGTTTCTAGGGACTGGGAAGGACAGTGAGTGAATTCTCCTTGTGCTATAGTGTGCTTAAAAAAAACATTTTTTCTAGGGACAGAAAACTGTAGGTAGGGAGAGTGTCAGTTTCTTTCACTGTGCAAGTCCTTGTTTCTAGGGACTGGGAAGGACAGTGAGTGAATTCTCCTTGTGCTATAGTGTGCTTAAAAAAAACATTTTTTCTAGGGACAGAAAACTGTAGGTAGGGAGAGTGTCAGTTTCTTTCACTGTGCAAGTCCTTGTTTCTAGGGACTGGGAAGGACAGTGAGTGAATTCTCCTTGTGCTATAGTGTGCTTAAAAAAAACATTTTTTCTAGGGACAGAAAACTGTAGGTAGGGAGAGTGTCAGTTTCTTTCACTGTGCAAGTCCTTGTTTCTAGGGACTGGGAAGGACAGTGAGTGAATTCTCCTTGTGCTATAGTGTGCTTAAAAAAACATTTTTTCTAGGGACAGAAAACTGTAGGTAGGGAGAGTGTCAGTTTCTTTCACTGTGCAAGTCCTTGTTTCTAGGGACTGGGAAGGACAGTGAGTGAATTCTCCTTGTGCTATAGTGTGCTTAAAAAAAACATTTTTTCTAGGGACAGAAAACTGTAGGTAGGGAGAGTGTCAGTTTCTTTCACTGTGCAAGTCCTTGTTTCTAGGGACTGGGAAGGACAGTGAGTGAATTCTCCTTGTGCTATAGTGTGCTTAAAAAAAACATTTTTTCTAGGGACAGAAAACTGTAGGTAGGGAGAGTGTCAGTTTCTTTCACTGTGCAAGTCCTTGTTTCTAGGGACTGGGAAGGACAGTGAGTGAATTCTCCTTGTGCTATAGTGTGCTTAAAAAAAACATTTTTTCTAGGGACAGAAAACTGTAGGTAGGGAGAGTGTCAGTTTCTTTCACTGTGCAAGTCCTTGTTTCTAGGGACTGGGAAGGACAGTGAGTGATTTCTCCTTGTGCTATAGTGTGCTTAAAAAAAACATTTTTTCTAGGGACAGAAAACTGTAGGTAGGGAGAGTGTCAGTTTCTTTCACTGTGCAAGTCCTTGTTTCTAGGGACTGGGAAGGACAGTGAGTGAATTCTCCTTGTGCTATAGTGTGCTTAAAAAAACATTTTTTCTAGGGACAGAAAACTGTAGGTAGGGAGAGTGTCAGTTTCTTTCACTGTGCAAGTCCTTGTTTCTAGGGACTGGGAAGGACAGTGAGTGAATTCTCCTTGTGCTATAGTGTGCTTAAAAAAAACATTTTTTCTAGGGACAGAAAACTGTAGGTAGGGAGAGTGTCAGTTTCTTTCACTGTGCAAGTCCTTGTTTCTAGGGACTGGGAAGGACAGTGAGTGAATTCTCCTTGTGCTATAGTGTGCTTAAAAAAAACATTTTTTCTAGGGACAGAAAACTGTAGGTAGGGAGAGTGTCAGTTTCTTTCACTGTGCAAGTCCTTGTTTCTAGGGACTGGGAAGGACAGTGAGTGAATTCTCCTTGTGCTATAGTGTGCTTAAAAAAAACATTTTTTCTAGGGACAGAAAACTGTAGGTAGGGAGAGTGTCCGTTTCTTTCACTGTGCAAGTCCTTGTTTCTAGGGACTGGGAAGGACAGTGAGTGAATTCTCCTTGTGCTATAGTGTGCTTAAAAAAAACATTTTTTCTAGGGACAGAAAACTGTAGGTAGGGAGAGTGTCAGTTTCTTTCACTGTGCAAGTCCTTGTTTCTAGGGACTGGGAAGGACAGTGAGTGAATTCTCCTTGTGCTATAGTGTGCTTAAAAAAACATTTTTTCTAGGGACAGAAAACTGTAGGTAGGGAGAGTGTCAGTTTCTTTCACTGTGCAAGTCCTTGTTTCTAGGGACTGGGAAGGACAGTGAGTGAATTCTCCTTGTGCTATAGTGTGCTTAAAAAAAACATTTTTTCTAGGGACAGAAAACTGTAGGTAGGGAGAGTGTCAGTTTCTTTCACTGTGCAAGTCCTTGTTTCTAGGGACTGGGAAGGACAGTGAGTGAATTCTCCTTGTGCTATAGTGTGCTTAAAAAAAACATTTTTTCTAGGGACAGAAAACTGTAGGTAGGGAGAGTGTCAGTTTCTTTCACTGTGCAAGTCCTTGTTTCTAGGGACTGGGAAGGACAGTGAGTGAATTCTCCTTGTGCTATAGTGTGCTTAAAAAAAACATTTTTTCTAGGGACAGAAAACTGTAGGTAGGGAGAGTGTCAGTTTCTTTCACTGTGCAAGTCCTTGTTTCTAGGGACTGGGAAGGACAGTGAGTGAATTCTCCTTGTGCTATAGTGTGCTTAAAAAAAACATTTTTTCTAGGGACAGAAAACTGTAGGTAGGGAGAGTGTCAGTTTCTTTCACTGTGCAAGTCCTTGTTTCTAGGGACTGGGAAGGACAGTGAGTGAATTCTCCTCGTGCTATAGTGTGCTTAAAAAAACATTTTTTCTAGGGACAGAAAACTGTAGGTAGGGATAGTGTCAGTTTCTTTCACTGTGCAAGTCCTTGTTTCTAGGGACTGGGAAGGACAGTGAGTGAATTCTCCTTGTGCTATAGTGTGCTTAAAAAAACATTTTTTCTAGGGACAGAAAACTGTAGGTAGGGAGAGTGTCAGTTTCTTTCACTGTGCAAGTCCTTGTTTCTAGGGACTGGGAAGGACAGTGAGTGAATTCTCCTTGTGCTATAGTGTGCTTAAAAAAAACATTTTTTCTAGGGACAGAAAACTGTAGGTAGGGAGAGTGTCAGTTTCTTTCACTGTGCAAGTCCTTGTTTCTAGGGACTGGGAAGGACAGTGAGTGAATTCTCCTTGTGCTATAGTGTGCTTAAAAAAACATTTTTTCTAGGGACAGAAAACTGTAGGTAGGGAGAGTGTCAGTTTCTTTCACTGTGCAAGTCCTTGTTTCTAGGGACTGGGAAGGACAGTGAGTGAATTCTCCTTGTGCTATAGTGTGCTTAAAAAAAACATTTTTTCTAGGGACAGAAAACTGTAGGTAGGGAGAGTGTCAGTTTCTTTCACTGTGCAAGTCCTTGTTTCTAGGGACTGGGAAGGACAGTGAGTGAATTCTCCTTGTGCTATAGTGTGCTTAAAAAAAACATTTTTTCTAGGGACAGAAAACTGTAGGTAGGGAGAGTGTCAGTTTATTTCACTGTGATAATCCTTGTTTCTAGGGACAGGGAAGGACAGTGAGGGAAATTCTCCTTGTGCTATAGTGTGCTTTAAAAAAACATTTTTTCTAGGGACAGAAAACTATAGGTAGGGAGAGTGTCAGTGTGTTTTACTGTGCGAATCCTTGTTTCTAGGGACAGGGAAGGACAGTGAGGGAAATTCTCCTTGTGCTATAGTGTGCTTTAAAAAAACATTTTTTCTAGGGACAGAAAACTATAGGTAGGGAGAGTGTCAGTGTGTTTTACTGTGCGAATCCTTGTTTCTAGGGACAGGGAAGGACAGTGAGGGAAATTCTCCTTGTGCTTTAAAAAAACATTTTTTCTAGGGACAGAAAACTATAGGTAGGGAGAGTGTCAGTGTGTTTTACTGTGCGAATCCTTGTTTCTAGGGACAGGGAAGGACAGTGAGGGAAATTCTCCTTGTGCTATAGTGTGCTTTAAAAAAACATTTTTTCTAGGGACAGAAAACTATAGGTAGGGAGAGTGTCAGTGTGTTTTACTGTGTGAATCCTTGTTTCTAGGGACAGGGAAGGACAGTGAGGGAATTTCTCCTTGTGCTATAGTGTGCTTTAAAAAAAAAATTTTCTAGGGACAGAAAACTATAGGTAGGAAGAGTGTCAGTTTCTTTCACTGTGATAATCCTTGTTTCTAGGGACAGGGAAGGACAGTGAGGGAAATTCTCCTTGTGCTATAGTGTGCTTTAAAAAAACATTTTTTCTAGGGACAGAAAACTATAGGTAGGAAGAGTGTCAGTTTCTTTCACTGTGATAATCCTTGTTTCTAGGGACAGGGAAGGACAGTGAGGGAAATTCTCCTTGTGCTATAGTGTGCTTTAAAAAAACATTTTTTCTAGGGACAGAAAACTATAGGTAGGAAGAGTGTCAGTTTATTTCACTGTGATAATCCTTGTTTCTAGGGACAGGGAAGGACAGTGAGGGAAATTCTCCTTGTGCTATAGTGTGCTTTAAAAAAACATTTTTTCTAGGGACAGAAAACTATAGGTAGGAAGAGTGTCAGTTTCTTTCACTGTGATAATCCTTGTTTCTAGGGACAGGGAAGGACAGTGAGGGAAATTCTCCTTGTGCTATAGTGTGCTTTAAAAAAACTTTTTTTCTAGGGACAGAAAACTATAGGTAGGAAGAGTGTCAGTTTCTTTCACTGTGATAATCCTTGTTTCTAGGGACAGGGAAGGACAGTGAGGGAAATTCTCCTTGTGCTATAGTGTGCTTTAAAAAAACATTTTTTCTAGGGACAGAAAACTATAGGTAGGAAGAGTGTCAGTTTCTTTCACTGTGATAATCCTTGTTTCTAGGGACAGGGAAGGACAGTGAGGGAAATTCTCCTTGTGCTATAGTGTGCTTTAAAAAAACATTTTTTCTAGGGACAGAAAACTATAGGTAGGAAGAGTGTCAGTTTATTTCACTGTGATAATCCTTGTTTCTAGGGACAGGGAAGGACAGTGAGGGAAATTCTCCTTGTGCTATAGTGTGCTTTAAAAAAACATTTTTTCTAGGGACAGAAAACTATAGGTAGGAAGAGTGTCAGTTTCTTTCACTGTGATAATCCTTGTTTCTAGGGACAGGGAAGGACAGTGAGGGAAATTCTCCTTGTGCTATAGTGTGCTTTAAAAAAACATTTTTTCTAGGGACAGAAAACTATAGGTAGGAAGAGTGTCAGTTTATTTCACTGTGATAATCCTTGTTTCTAGGGACAGGGAAGGACAGTGAGGGAAATTCTCCTTGTGCTATAGTGTGCTTTAAAAAAACATTTTTTCTAGGGACAGAAAACTATAGGTAGGAAGAGTGTCAGTTTCTTTCACTGTGATAATCCTTGTTTCTAGGGACAGGGAAGGACAGTGAGGGAAATTCTCCTTGTGCTATAGTGTGCTAAAGCATTCCTCATCAACCATCTTTGAAATCCTTGTTTTTTGGACAGTCAGGGAAATTGTCGTTGTGCTATTCTGTGCAAAAGCAATCATCCTCAACCATATTTAGAAATCCTTAAGTAAAGGGACAGAGAAGGACACCTGAAGGTAGCCCTTATTGCTTTTTTCCCATCTCCCTGCAGGCCATCTATTAGAATGTCTGGAAGGCAAACAAGGAGAGGCAGACAGTCAGGAGGCAATAAAAGAGGGCAAGCAGGCTCTGTGTCTGGGGACAACAGTGCTGGTCGTGGACGCGGTGCATTGTCATCAGCACATGGCCATGGGACACGCTTGTCCTTCTTTTCGGCAGCTGGACATGTTGAGCCACATCATGCCGAAGACTTGGTAGAGTGGATGACCAAGCCCACCTCCTCCTCCTCATCCTCTCTCACCCAGGCTCAGGGTACTGGCAAAGCAGCTGCCAAAGCGTCCTCTTCCCTGGTATCAATGTCAGACTCATCATCAGTCACTCCTTCCCTAGACCCACCATGTCCTCCTCCTGAGGAGTCCCCCGAACTGTTTGAGCACAGTGTTGGGTACATGCTCCAGGAGGATGCCCAGCGTTTCGAAGGGTCTGATGATGAAACCCAGCTACAGGAAGGCAGTAGCGTGAGAGCAGACAGAGGGGATGCTCAAGAAGGACACCAATCTGGCAGTCATGTTCCAGCAGCTGCAGCATACTGCCAGATTGGCTCCAGTGATGAGGAGGGAGGGGATGATGAGGTCACTGACTCCACGTGGGTGCCTAATAGGAGAGAGGAGGAGGATGAGGAGGAGGCACATCTCCAACGAGGCAGGATGCCCTTTGGTGGCCAGCGTAAGGGCAGTACACCGACGGAATCACACCGCAGAGCTCCGCCTGTGCAGGGCGCTGCCTCTGCCCGTCATTCAAAAAGTTCCTTGGTGTGGGCCTTTTTTGAGGCTAGTGCATCAGATCGCACAGCTGCTGTTTGCAACATATGTCTCAAGCGTATATCGCGTGGCCAAAACATCAGCCGCTTGGGTACCACATGCCTGACCAGACATATGTTGACCTGCCATGCAGCTCGTTGGCAAGCCTACCTCAAAGACCCACACCAAAGAACAAAGCGGACCTCTCCTTGCACCGCATCAGCTGGGATCTCCAACCCCACTATAACTTCAGTCCTCTCTGAAACATGCACTGAGAGGAATGAAGGTGTAGAATTAGGTGTGTCACAGCCAAGTAGTTGCGGCCACTCTGCTAGCAGTACACCGACGTCCGATTCTAGCAGGCAAATTTCCCTGCCCCAGCTGCTGGACCGTCGAAAGAAGTTCACTCCCAGCCATCCACATGCCCAGCGGTTGAATGCTAGCTTGGCTAAATTGCTAGCGCTTCAACTGCTGCGTTTTCAGTTGGTAGACACGGCCCCCTTCCGTGAGTTTGTGCAATGTGCGGTTCCTCAGTGGCAGGTTCCCAAACGCCACTTTTTCTCACGGAAGGCTATTCCGGCTCTCTACCGGCATGTGGAAGGCAATGTCTTGGCCTCGCTGGACAGGGCGGTCAGCGGTAAGGTGCATATTACCGCTGACTCATGGTCCAGCAGGCATGGACAGGGACGTTACCTTTCTTTCACGGCCCATTGGGTCACTCTTTTGGCAGCTGGGAAGGATGCAGGACAAGGTGCAGTAGTGTTGGAGGTTGTTCCACCGCCACGCCTCCAAAATGCTACTACTGGTTGTGACACACCTCTCTCCTCCTCCCCCTCCTCTTCTTCTTCCTCCATGGCCTCTTCCTGTGGTTTGTCCTCTGAACCAGCGGTGCTCCGTAGCCGTTCACGGGGCTACGCAAGTACGCAGGCAAAAAGATGCCATGCCGTGCTTGCGCTGGTGTGTTTGGGGGACAGAAGCCACACTGGGGCAGAGGTCCTGTCTGCTCTGCAGGGCCAGGCCGAGAGGTGGTTGACGCCACGCCAGCTTAAGCCAGGAATGGTGGTTTGCGACAATGGCACCAACCTCCTCTCCGCCCTTCGACAGGGACAACTGACCCATGTGCCCTGTGTGGCTCACGTCCTTAACCTGGTGGTGCAGCGTTTCTTGGGCAGGTACCTGGGCTTACAGGATGTCCTGAGGCAGGCCAGGAAAGTCTGTGTGCATTTCCGCAGATCTTATAATGCCAGTGCTCGCCTGGCTGAGCTGCAAAAGGAGTTGAACCTGCCCAAGAACCGCCTTATATGTGACATGCCCACCAGGTGGAACTCAACGTTGGCCATGCTGCAGCGGCTGCACACGCAGCAGAGGGCCATCAATGAGTACCTGTGCGACTACGGCACCAGGACAGGGTCAGGGGAGCTTGGTTATTTTTCTCCACGCCAGTGGGGCATGATCAGGGATGCATGCACTGTCCTGGCACCATTTGAGGAGGCCACGAGGATGGTGAGCAGTGACAGTGCATGCATCAGTGACACTGTACCTCTTGTCCACCTGTTGGAGCACACGCTGCGTGGAATAATGGACAGGGCACTTGAGGCAGAACAGAGGCAGGAAGAGGAGGACTTCCTTGCCTCTCAAGGCGCCCTTTACCCAGACAGTGTTCCTTCTGTCCCACCCATCGCACAGGAAGAGGAGGAGGAGGAGGAGGATTGTGTCAGCATGGAGGTGGAGGCTGGCACTCAGCATCATCAGCAGCAGTCTTTTAGGGATGATTTACAGTCCCAAGAAACCAGTGGACTTGTACGTGGCTGGGAGGAGGTGACTGCGGATCATGTCGTCCTTAGTGACCCAGAGGACTCCGGAGCGAATGCCTCAGCAAACCTACGCTGCATGGCCTCCCTGATCCTGCAAAGTCTGCGGAAGGATCCTCGTATTCTTCGGATCAAGGAGAGGGACCATTACTGGCTGGCCACTCTCCTTGATCCACGGTACAAGGGTAAGGTTGCGGACCTTATGTTACCGTCGCAGAGGGAGCAGAGGATGAGACAACTCCGGGAGGCCTTGCAGAAAGGTCTGTGCAACGCGTTCCCAGAGACTGGGAGGTTACAAACTCCTGGTCCTGGACAACGAGTTGCTGAGGCTTCGGCTAGTCAAAGAAGGAGCGGTGGGGAAGGTGGCCGTCTGACCGATGCGTTCAGACAATTCTTTAGTCCGCAGCCCCAAAGTATGATCGGTTCCAGCAACCATCGCCAGCGTCTGATAAACATGGTGCAGGAATATCTAGGGGCAAGGTCAGACTTGGACACCTTCCCCACCGAAAATCCTCTGGCTTACTGGGTCTTGAGGATGGATCACTGGCCAGAGCTTGCACAGTATGCAATTGAGCTACTGGCCTGTCCTGCATCCAGCGTTCTTTCGGAACGCACATTCAGTGCTGCTGGAGGATTTGTCACGGATCACAGGGTGCGCCTGTCCACCGACTCGGTTGATCGACTGACTTTCATCAAGATGAACCAGTCTTGGATCACCACCAGCTACCACACACCTGATGCTGATATAACAGACTAATTGATTTTAACATGTCACATCCCTTCAAGACTGATGCTGATGCTGAGTGCCTGTGCTGTTATGTTGACTGGCTATCCTCCTCCTCCGAGTCCTCAATGATACGATTGATGATGATAGCTTGGAAGATCATTTTTGTTTATGGGTGCCGCCACCAGTGGCTAAGGCCCAATTTTTCAGCCCCTGTTTAACAGGGGCGTGTAATTACAATTTTTGAAGCAATACTTTGCAACAGGGCTCATTGCTGTGCTCCAAGTACAGTATGTGTGAGGGGTTGGAGTGTTGTGCCACCAGTGCCTAAGGCCCAATTTTTCAGCCCCTGTTTAACAGGGGCGTGTAATTACAATTTTTGAAGCAATACTTTGCAACAGGGCTCATTGCTGTGCTCCAAGTACAGTATGTGTGAGGGGTTGGAGTGTTGTGCCACCAGTGCCTAAGGCCCAATTTTTCAGCCCCTGTTTAACAGGGGCGTGTCATTACAATTTTTGAAGCAATACTTTGCAACAGGGCTCATTGCTGTGCTCCAAGTACAGTATCTGTGAGGGGTTGCAGTGTTGTGCCACCAGTGCCTAAGGCCCAATTTTTCAGCCCCTGTTCAACAGGGGCATGTAATTACAATTATTGATCTAATAATTCACAGCAGGGCCCATTCCTGCACCCACCAAGCAAGAGTAACTCTGAGGGCTTACAGTGTTGTGGCAACACCACCACCACCACCACCACCACGAAAGGCCCAATTTTTCAGCCCCTGTTCAACAGGGGCATGCAATTACAATTCTTGATCTAATAATTCACAGCAGGGCCCATTGCTGCACCCACCAAGAGTAACTGTCAGGGCTTACAGTGTTGTGGCACCAGCACCACCATCAAAGGCCCAATTTTTACTACCACTGTTCAACAATTATATGTAATTACAATTCCTGATATAATAGTTGACAGCAGGGCGTTCCAGCACCAACCAAGAGTAACTGTGAGTGCTTACAGTGTTGTGCCAACACCAACTAAGGGGCCTATTTCTGCAGATTATATACGGCAGGTCCCTACTTTCAAACATCCAACTTACAAACGACTCCTACTTGCAAACGCAAGAAGACAACAGGAAGTGAGAGGAAATCTACCCCTAGGAAGGAAAATTCTCTCCTGTAAGAATTAATATGGGAGAAAGGTGTCTCCTCTGTACTGATGCTTTATCAGCAATCCTTGTTTCAAGAAAAACACCACATTTCAAAAACAGTTGTCATTGGGACGGAAAGTGAGGTGAAATGTTCTGAACAGGGGCACAGACAGCAAAACAAATGTTACAGGGGTGATAACCCTTACCTATGTTTTCCAAAAAGTTTAAAAATAGATTTTTGGGCTGGAGCTACACTTAAACAATGTACCTGTTCAAAATTACAAACACATTCTACATAAGAACAAACATACAGTCCCTGTCTTGTATGCACCGCCTGTATACGGCTGTTCAGAGTATATAGGGCCTTTTTTATTTTATGTGCGGGGTTCCCCTTAATATCCATACAAGACCCAAAGGGGCTGGTAATGGGCTGGGGTAGGGGGGGGTCATGGGGTAGCTATGCCATTTTTCTTAAAGATTTTCATCCATATTACCGGGACCAGACATTACATTAAAGCCGCAAGCAGTTTTAAATGGCTTTTTTTTCCTTTAGAAGTGTCATTTTGTGCAGGGACAGTTCTAAACACGGGAAACATGTGGCACTTCACAGGCATACTTTAGACACCCCCCAGGTACGATATTTAAAGGAATATTTGACTTTTTTTTTTCACTTTATGCATCATTAAAATGACTGCTCCCGAAAAACGACCGTTTTTAAAACTTCTTTTTGCATTGATACATGTCCCCTGGTGCAGAACCCGGGTTCCCAAACCCTTTTTAGGACAATAACATGCATAATAGTTGTTATAATTAGCACTTTAGAATTCGAACGTTCGCATCCATTGTATTTAATAGGGTTCTAATGTTCGTACGAACTTTCGGTCCGTTCGCGGGTTCTGGTGCGAACCGAACCCGGGGGTGTTCGGCTCATCACTACTTGTGAGTGTTTTTTTCTTTATTCGGCCTCACAGGAATAGCCTGCCCTGAACTCACTTATGACTTTACTCTTTGCAGCAGGGGAAACTACTCAAAGGAATTGGAGAGTTGTTGTTTTTTTTTCTCATCTCTCTCCTCAGCTCCACAAAGGAAAGGATTTTTTTTTTCTTTCCCTTCTCTACTGAACTATGGGGTAGTCTAGTCAGGGCCAAAGTGAGAAATGTCGTGGTCAAGCAAGATGAAGAGTTCATGTGAAATATATATATGCCCACGCGCAGCAGTGAAGTGTACAGGTTCAAGTTGCGACTAGGTGGTGGTGTTTTGTGGAAATTTCAATGAGGCTAGGCTTAGCAATGCAAACTGAATGTGTATATATCTGAGGATGATCATCTCTCTCCGGTGGAGCTGGTTTTCTTCTATCTTAGATGTAGAACTGTTATTGTGTTTTCCTTTTCTCTCCCTCTGCAGGTGACCTGCAATCAACTCTATCGGAGAATGGGTGGAGTAGATATGTTAAGAGGGGTGGGATTGTAATTTGTGATATTGTGTGTTTATACAAACTGTGATGTATATTTTACATGCTCTCCTTCTTTCTCTTCCTACTCTATTCCCAAGTTATTGGTTCAGGCACCATCTTAAAACAATTACTGTACATAGTTGGAAAAGACCGGAACCCACTCAGGATTGAGGGGTCTTTCTGATCTCTTCCAGCCACTGGGGACAGTGGCTTTTCAAGGGGGGGTATGTGTAGCGGACCCCCAAAAATTGGGGTCGCTATGCTCTAAATTTAGGGGCAGCCTGAGCAATAGTTTAGCTCACGTTCTCCAATTCTGCTTAGCTTGGACTCTGCTCTGCTGTAATGTTGCCTGGAGTATAGTTCCCCTTGACCTGCAGGTGGCGGTGTTGCCCAGGTCTTGAGGAGAACCACAGGTGGCGTTGTGGTGTGATTTGGTGTCCTCTCTCGGCTGCCGTGCGGTGGGCGGGTTTTGCCTGCTGTGCATGCCGGGAGAGGGTACATAAAGGGCAGACGCCATGATCTGAGGTAGTGTGTCCAGGGGGGATTCCAGGGAGGACCCCTGGTGGCAAAGTCGCGCCCGTTGGCCTTGCAGGCCTGGGGTGCGTGAACTGGTCGGAGTCTCGGGCACCTTTAGCCCGAGGCTACAGAGTTCCAGGTAGGCCCAGTACCTTCAACTGGGTCTACAAACCAACCACTGGAGTCCCAGGGAGCCCGAGGGAGGGTGGCCTGCTCTGAAGCAGAGGAAACCGGGGGAGGAACTGTCCGATGGATCGTAAAGGAAGTCACGGTCTCGGAGAGGCCTGGTTGCCTATCAGAGGGAAGGATTCGTGAGTTGCAAGATAGCTCCTGTAGTGTGCCCCATTGGCACCTATGGTCTCTAATAATCTACAGGGGTTCCAAAGTTCTAATTCAGTAACCAAGGGATTCTGTGGCAGAGGATCTTCTAACTTGTCCATAAAGGGGACTAAATCAAAGTAACTGTTCGTGCGTCACTCCGGCTGCTAGAACTGTGAGAGGGATCTATCCGGGTGAGCAATACCCACTCAGGCTTGAGTGGAGAATAGCGTAACAGGGTGCCGCGTGCCTGAACCTATCTCCCTACCTAATCTCATTGCTGTCTTTCAACCTTTTCCCAGTCTGTTCAAGCAAGAGAAAATAAACTTGTTTGTTGGAGTTTAAACACTGTTTGGACATTAACCTTCTTTCGGGGAAGAATAGACTTTTCCCTACATTCTAGGGACGAGAACCAACAGAGGGGAGGTAACTCGCTGCAGGACCCAAAATTGCAAGAACACCGCTCAACCTCTTATACCGGGAGGATACGGGCATGTGGCATGGTGTGCCTTTGCTCCTGCAAGAGAAGGTAGGCAGGAGAAAGGGTCTGTGTCCCTTTGTATATCTGCTGTGTTCACATTTATATACTGTTTAGAAAAGTCAGATTTTGTTAGGAGATTTTCTCTTCCTGGTTAACACAGAGTGTGATGTCTGGGCATACAGCCAAGATAGCTAAAATTGCTGATTGGAGGAAAGGCACACACCCCCTCTCCTCATAGGCTGAGACTCTCAGAGGTGTTTTGTAATAGGAGCTGCTCTCTGCTAATCTATTTTAGCAACCTCCTTTGACAAAAGATTCAGGCTGCTTTTGTCTAAAAAATCAAGTTCTCAGGCCGATAACAGAGGAACCGTTCAGAAGAGAGCTATAAGACTTAGCTCATTTAAAAGAGATAACAAAATACTGCAGATATATGTGCCCAGCTCAAATTTCATGAATCTGGTTTACATCCACTTTAAAGAGAACGTTAAGTGGTGTTGCACATACTATTTTTTTTCTTTCTAATAAATATTAGAATATTTAGCATTTTCAGCCAGCACGTAAAACATTCAGTTCATATCTACTTGTGTATCTCTATCTATTTACAGCCCATCAAACAACACTTGTTGTTTACAGTGTTTCTAGCTCAAGCTCCATTTTACATACATAAGTGGATGACTTGTCACAGTCATTCATCTCTTAATCAGATGGCTTAAGTATAACTAAAGGCACAACTCTTTTGTTAGTTTTGGATAGAGTGGAGAGGGATTAGAACACCTGTCAGTTTTTATAGCTGTCTGTGTCCCCGTTAAGGAGATCCACCCTCTCTATTTATCCTGTTCACCATTATCATTGAAAGTGAAAGTAAAGAAAAATCCCAAATTTTGGGTTGTCTCCAGAAAAGTAATCTTCCAATATGGACACTAGTTCAGGTGATCTGGGGCCCCCAAGGAACTCCCTTCAATTGCAGGGATTTTCTCTCACTTCCTGTTTTGCTATGGGACAGGAAGGGAAATCTGCACAATGGGACACAGATGATGAAAAAAAAATATGACAGGGGTTATAACCCTCCCTTACGGTATCCAAAATGAACAAAAATAGTTTTTCCTATAGTTCTACTTTAAATAGAGATTTCAATCAGGTGAACAGAGACATGAAACAGGCAACATTTAGGCTGGGTTCACACTGATGCAATGCATCACATCACATGTGATTTGCACAGGAATTTCACCACATTCCTTTGCAAATCACTTGCGATTTTGTGCATTACGATTTGAGGCCATCATTTTGTATGGCTCAAATCGCACCACATCCGCACGAAAAAGGTGCAGGCACCCTTTTTTGCCACACTGGATTCTAGCAAAGGCACTGCATTTTGTGACTTGCTTTTGGGGTGTCTTTAACTTTTAATTGACATCCGCAGCAGATCGCATGAACTCAGATTGCTATGTGGTGCGATTCCTGTGCGTTTCCCACATCGCATCAATGTGAACTGAGCCTAAATGTGCTGATGCTATCTCACAGTGCTCTGGCAGTCCATTAAAAGATTATATATATGTTACCAAAAAACTGATATAAAGCAACAAATTAAACAAATACAATTCAATGAAAGCTATTGTAGTTTTTCTTTTTAAGAGTTTATTCTTCATGAGGCCAGTGTAGGGGGGGTTTTGGGGTTCTTATGTAGTGTGTTTTTTCTTATCCTTTCATACATTGGAAAGGGTATCACCCGTGTAAACCATCTTATGATTTTTTTCTTCACCTGATATAAATATTCAAAGAATGCAGAATGAGCAAAAATGTTACTCTATCCATACACTTTACACATTACATCAGATGGCCTCTTCTTTTTTTATAAACAGCTTTAGTTCTACTTTCTTCAGTCTGCCCAGATTCTTCACATTTACATATTATTCCTTAATTACACTTTAATATGCATTTGAAGGCTTCCGTTCTGGATTGCTTGACCCTGTCTTAATGGAATGGACTGAGAAGTTTTAATACACTAAGTAGATTAGCGGTGTAAGGTCTGTCAGTCTCTGGCTATTTACAGATAGCACAATTCGGCTTTGTTCTACCATCAATCTTCCACGCTGTAAGTATTTTTCTCTTAAATTTCTCATCTGCAAACATGGTACTTTCTTACACAGTATAGCAATATATTTTAATTTTGATCATCTAGATAATTAGTTCCCGGGAAAACTGAAAATGATACCAGACAGATTATAATAAAAACAGATGACTAAACATAAGGTGACATTTTGTCTTCACTGCAGTAATTATTTATTTTATTACAGTTACTTATACAGCGCTGTCAATTTACGCAGCGCTTCACATATATATTGTACACTCACATCATTATTGATATTAAAGAAATAAAATAACTATCCACAAATTCTAGTAATATAATAATTTATTGCTTGTGTTCTATCCAAAATGGTGTGATTTATTTTACAAATGTAGATTCCCTATTATAAAATATAACAGTTAGTGAGGTCTGTTTTTTTCAGTAATGTCCAAGTGGTGGGTGCACATGGCTCAGAGCGAGCCATCTCCCATGCAGCTATCAAGTACATTTATTTTTCTGCTTTAATTATTCTAAGGGGGAAAAGCTGAGAAAATTGCTGTTTTGACACTTTACCCCAACTAACATTCTACTGTTAGACACACTGTAGTTTTCAAGGTTTGCTAAAGGCCCAACATTAATATTATGTTTACTGTTGTTTATATGCCTGAACCTAATTTTGGGCAAACTTTGTACTGACTCCTTTTTGACCAAACACTATTCGAATTCCCCTCTGTGTTTTTGGATGGTTTATTGTGCATTCATATTCCTGTTCAGACTTAGAAAAGGAGCAGTTGAGCGCGTTAGTGTTGGGGATGAAATTTGTTCAGTGGTATTGCACCCAAATTCTTCCACCTTTATCATTACTGCGCCAGAGTCACAATTCTTGGTCCACATTTCAACCTTCATGACTGTAAAGTCATTTGCCATGGTAGCCCTCTGAAATCAAACAAGTTGCTTACAAACCTATTAGCAACTACTTCATGAAGAACATGGACCTGTTTAGACAATACATTTTGCAATACAATTGTATGTATGAAAAAACACATATATACAGTACTTAAACTTTTGGTAACCCAAAACAAGAATGTGATTTTGGTGCTATCATGCTTACTAAAAGTGCATGTATACCTACAACTTTTTTTCATGTCTTTAATAGAGTAGGGAAGGTTTCAAACCCTTGGCAGTTTTTTTTTGTTGCTGTCTGTATCCTATTGGGGAGATTTTCCTTCCTCTCCTGTAGTGGACAAAGAGCAGAAAATCAGAGTAAATCTTTACAATGTGATTAGATAGTTGTTCCCAGAACAATTGTTTCCCCTTTGGATGAGTTCCCCGTGGCTATTGTTCTGAGTACAAATGTAAGATTCTGGATTTCTCATCATTTTCTGTTTAGGTGACAACAGCCAAAAGGACAACGAGTAAAAGGAAGGCTTCAAAAAAGAATATTAGATTAAAATATATAGGGGTACCATCATCCTACTAGTGACAATAAAGGGAACAGCAGCAGACATATGTCTCTTTATATCAGAATTAATGACCTATCTCAGTCCCCTAATGGATAACTCATAGTAAAAGGTACATTTTTATTGATACATAATGTATAAAAACAGGTATCCATAATGTATAAAAAACAGGTATCCAGATATGAATTTAGAACACTAATCTCATACTAAAACAGGATATTGTGGAATATCACATGTTGCACTGGTGCTTGGTATCCTCCAAAGTTGGAAACAGTAGATCCTCAGTGAACAGTAAATTCTCTACATGCTTTGCGGATATCGACTGCTTCTTCAGGAAGAATAATACTAAATACAGTCTGTAACAGAGACATATTGCAAATGGTAAACAATAGTACGGTACAATGAAATATTATGAGTCAATGACTGAAATCGGGGGACAAAGTGACATTGTCGCTTACCAATGAGGACCAACACTCAGGGAAGACCAAGACAGTAGTGCCAGCAACTCGCCCCTATGGCAAGCACGGGGGACATGCAATATGTGTGTGAGCTGATGCTATCTATAAGTAGCAACTAAAAAAAAAAAAAAACACAAGGTAAGGAATGATCATATCCTACTAAAGGAAAAGAGAGGAGAAAGAAGAGGGGGGGAGGGAGGGGGAAAAAGGGGAAGGGAAGGAGAAAAGAGGGGGGAAAAGGGGGGTGATGAAGGGAAGGAAAAAAGGGACAGAGAACTAGTGAATCTCCCCAGTGGGCACAGCAAAAAAAAAAAAACTGATGGGTTCTAACCCTATACCACTTAGCCCAAAACTAAAAAAAAGTTTTGGCTATACATACTTATGACATCTTATCTCAGCAGGAAACCCGGGTTTTTTTTCTGCTGTAATTAATTTACAGATTTTGTAACTGCTGCAATAACACCAAAGAATTGTTTTGTTTATATCTGCCTGGAGTTTAAATTTAAGACAAACAGATTGCAAATTAAGTATTTGCTTTCTAGTAGCTAATGTACCCAAATCTCTATATTTTATGCAATACAAAAATATGGAAGAACAAATAGGTATAAAATGTGAAAAACGCATTAGAATTGATTTGAAGCAAACACGGAGATGACTCCTTTGGTTGATGAAGCAAATTTTCACATTAAGCCTTTGCTTATTAAATATTAAGACTGATATAATGTATCTTTAATATTTAAACCAATCGGTCAACTTTTGCAGAGATTATGTTTTTAAGAATTCATATTCTTTCCCCATTGCAGCCAATGTCCGTTAGCCTGTATCTTTGCTGCTTTGTCAAGAGGTAATGAAGTGGAGCAGGAAAGACGGGGTGCAGTTTTTGGGAGTTTCTTTGCCAGCATTAGGACACGGTAGCCATAGCTCATGTTAGTGTCTCTGGAGTAAGGGCGGGTAGCAGACATAGATTGCAGGAATGTGAATTGTGTCAAACTCGTCATTGCATTCTAGAACTTGGCGAGTTCACAGTTCCCTGGGGTAGGCAGAGGTGAATGTTTGAGATGGCTGTCTGTATCAGTCTGGTCAAAGGCAACACCAACATTACAGTCAACAATTTTGTGGAAAACAGAGTTTTTATGGCCTTTGTTAAACTGGGTATGACTGAAATCTTGGTGGTGTGATCTAATAAATCTATAAAGACGTACATTGAAAATTGATCTGAGGAAGACTGTTTTCTGTAATAGTGCTGTTTTACATGCATCCCTGAGTGGAATGTTCTCTTTATATCTCTGAATATCTTAAACTCACCACACACATAATAGAATGACTGTACAAGCTCCTTTAGATTTCTTAAAACTATGTTAATATGATAACCTATGTAGTGGTGCCCCCATAGGGCTGCTGAAAGATGTGGCCCACCTGTCACCCTGCCCAACACAGCATTCACTTCCCAGTCACTTTTGAGGCAATGAACAGTCCATGTAATTGTTTTGTATTTTTATTGAGGGGTTTGAACTTGGATATGGATAGGAATATATGGGATGCCCAGTAGAACAAACAATTGGTTGATTGTATATCAATCAGTTGGGACAACTATACACACTTAGCTACTCCAGTCTCCTCCAGCACATCTCTTGCTTGCAGGCAGACTGTTAATCTCACTCTCTCTACTGCACAACACTTTACTCCAGGCACAGCTAGCACATGGTTTGGCCCAACTCTGACTCAGTCAGGCCTCAGCAACTGCCTTTTGCAGGCAGGGACCGCGGGTCCCTTTAATGTAGCAAGAATTGAAAATAGGAAGTCTTTAGTGCTAGCTATCCTATGGTGGACTACTGCTCCCAGTAAGACCTCTTCAGGCCCTGCCAGCCCTCCTGGCTGCAGCTGCCTGACCTGACTGCACGTGACATAGCAATCCTCACTGGCTCCACACCCAGCTCGGACTGTTTCCTCTCGGTCCTCTCTGGCATGCCTCTCCAGTCCTCCCGACTGCCTAAGGTCACCCCCCAGACTGGAGCTCCCTAAAAGGCCCCGACAGCCTAGTACTCCATCCTCAGTTCTTCCACCGACAACTCTTCCCCAGCTGGGCTGACCCTGGGTATTTCAAGTACGCCTGCCCCCTGCCAATTTTAATTGGGGTTTGGTCAGGGCTCCCTGAGACACCCAGAAAGATCCACCTCTCTTCTCCACCTCTTCTTCTAGAATCCTCTAGAAGCAAGAGGGAGGTAACCGTGGAGTGATGATGTCTGTGAGTCACAGCTGCTGCTTTGAGCCACGCCCAGCCCACACAGATCAAAACAAACAGGCCTAGCTTCTAGCTAGGCCTGCCTAAATTTACCTGCGCTACAAAAATCCTCACCTCTAGCACCTACCAATGTAGAGGGTGCTACATTCACCCCCACCAAATTATAGCTGCTCCCTCAGCTGGGAAAATTTACAAACATGACTCCTGGGCCCAGGAGCAGGGGCATCCCATGAGATAAAATGGAAGGGGAGAAGGAATATAACTTGGATGGGGAACTGTACAAATAAATTATGTACAAAAATATATATAGATTTCTGGTAAGTATTTACATCTGTACAGAGAAAATAAGGCATGTCTAACTACAGGCCCCTGCAGCTAACAATAACACATACATATACACTTTTGAGCCAGAGCATCTCTACCTCGAGAAAGATAATCTGCCCGGGTCTTCAGGGACTTTAACTGGTTCCTGCTGGGCAGGACTCACAGTTACCAGGCCACAGGTCAGGACAGACTCCTCTCCTCTGATGTCCTCTCTCTTCAAGGGGGAGTTGCTAGGCCTCAACTCCGCTCCGCCTTTAGGGTGTGATTCTAGGCCCTCTATGGCCTTCTGGGACTTACGCGACTGCGGACAGCAGAGTCCTGATAGCAGGTCTACAGTGTAGTAGTGTGGCTCCTGCTGAATGGATGCCAGCTGGGTCAGTGGTTCGTCACAATGGCCACACCGGGCCCAGGCAGCGACCACCGTGGTCGGGATCCGGCACTCAAGACACAGTAGACACAACTGCTCCATCCCATCGATCACTCCTAGGGCGAATCCCCCGCGAGGCTCCAGTCGGACACCGTTATCCACCAGTGCCTGCTCCTGCTTTTCAGGCAACCACATCAAGGTGGGTAGCAGCCGGCTACCTTCCTCCATCTTCCTCCTCCTTTAGGGTGTGATTCTGCTAGCAGGAAACTTTTGGTCTCCTCCAGGGCGTGGCACCGCCCCCTCGCTTCCAGACTGGCTGGCGCCTGTGGAACTGATAGGCAGACTCCTCCCTTGGCACGCTGCTGTAACCCTTTGTTAAATGAACTGAAGTTGGCAGGCATGCTGATGCTAGCAGGACTTGTCCAGGCATGTCGTTCAGCACCGACTGTGCCTGAGCAACTGGGAAATGATGACCAATGACTTTGGCGGTGGTTGCCGGTAGCAACAATAAAGTTTGTAGCCAATGCCTCACTGAAGGGCACTATCTCAGCACAGTCCCGCCTGCAGGTTGACCGCGATCACCCCGGGCAACAGTAGACACTTCCAGGCACACTTTACTGAATAATGCCGGAGTTTCGAGCAAAAGTTCAAGATGCGCGGCATTGGCAGAGTGCTGGTAATATTTGTAATCCAGTGAGAGATGTTCAGCGTTAGCAGATCGCTGGACATATTTTTAATCCATGAGCACGATTGTCTGCCGTGGGTGACAAATTCACTGAATTGCAGGGTTGGTATAAGTGTCTGCCCCAGCGCTAGTTGGAGCAGCTGGGTAAGCAGGTAGCAACGATTTGTAATGGCTCCTGCTGGTTGCTATGGGCAACGGCACTCACTATTTTAGTACTGAATAGCGGGCAGAGCACACAAGTCCTTCCCAGGGTTCAATGCCTCAATACTGGTGGAACAAGCACAGTTCCCTGGCTTGCTACCTTGGTTGCTAGGGGCAACGGGCTGGCAGTCACATGTGATTAGGTGATCCCGGACGAGCCCCCAAATGTAGCGGTACCCCCCGGAGGAGCTGCTGAAAGTTAAGGCCCATCTGTCACCCTGCCCAGTCCGGCATTCACTTCCCAGTCACTTTTGAGAAAAAGAACAGTCCATGTGATTGTTTTGTATTTTTATTGAGGTATTTGAACTTGGATAGGGATAGGAATATATGGGATGCCCAGTAGAACAAACAATTGGTTGATTGTATATCAATCAGTTGGGACAACTATACACACTTTGCTACTCCTGTCTCCTCTAGAACATCTCTTGCTTGCAGACTGTTAAGCCTCGTACACATGGCCGAGAATCTTGTCAGGAAAAAACACGTAGTTTTTCCTGACGAGATTCTTGAACAAGAATCTTGTCCCGGCCGAGTGTACACACGTACAATTCAAAAGAACCGCCGTTCTTTTGAATGACTCGAACGCGGTGAGATCATCGACTACGACAAGCGTGCGCTCATCACATTCGATGCCGTCGCCGCCATCTTGCTACACCCTACCTATGCCTAGGAAGCTACCGCGCATGCGTCAAAGTCGTTTCGAGCATGCGCGGGTTTCCACGGCGACAGGTAAGCGTACACACTCTCGGGTTTCTCGTCTGGAAAATAGAGAGCAGGTTCTCTATTTTTCTCGTCGAGATTCTGCCCGGTTTTCACGGCAAGAAAGCTCTCCCGGCAGTTTTCTTGTTGTTTCTTGACGAGAAAACCGGCCGTGTGTACGAGGCTTCAGACATATGATTGATATTGTACAAGGATCAGCATGAGCAGCAGTGCATCTACAACAGAATATGGAGTGAATAACTGCTAATGCATAGAAATTTTTAAAACATGAAAACAGTGAATATTGATCAGCTACTTGCTAGTATCAGACATCTGGGGAAGTCCCAGCATGTAAATAGGAAAGGTATTTGAAGGATCTGCAAATATAAAAAAAAAAAAAAGGGGGGGGCATCTTTCTGAGGGAGGAGGGTGTGGTCAGTAAACAGTAGGTGGAAAGAAAAAGATTGGAAAACCGGCCGTGTGTACGAGGCCTGACTCTCACTCTCTTTCCTGCACAACACTTTACTCCAGGCACAGTTAGCATATGGTTAGGCCCAACTCTGACTCAGCCAAGCCTCAGCAACTGCCTTTTGCAGGCTGGGTCCCTTTAATGTAGCAAGAATAAAAAATTGGAAGTCTTTAGTGCTAGCTGTCCTATGGTGGACTACTGCTCCCAGTAATTTCTCTTCAGGCCCTGCCAGCCCTCCTGGCTGCAGCTGCCGACCTCACTGCCCATGACAGTGCAATCCTCACTGGCTTCACACCCAGCTCTGACTGTTTCCTCTCAGTCCTCTCTGGCATGCCTCTCCAGTCCTCCCGACTGCCCATGTCACTCACCAGCCCTCCTGGCTGCAAACAGGTTGTTCCCTCCTGAAGACTTGCCCGGCAGTACTAGCTCCTGCTGTCCTCTCTGGCTCCTCTCTGTGCCTCCTGTTTGGATCCCTCATGGGTTCTTGAAGAGTTCCATCCTGCACCCAAGTCCCAGGCCCAAGGTCAACCCCCCCCCCCCCAGACTGGGGAGCTCCCTCCCTCAATGCCCCGACAGCCTAGTACTCCATCCTCAGTTCTTCCACCTGACAACTCCTCCCTAGCTGGGCTGACCCTGGGTATTTCAAGGAGGCCTGCCTCATTCCAATCCTAATTGGGGATTGATCAGGGCTCCCTGGGATACCCCAGACAGCTCCACCTCTCTTCCCCTCCTCTTCTTCTAGAATCCTCTAGAAGCAGGGCCGCCATCAGGAATTTTGGGGCCCCTTACACAGCTTCAGGCATGGGCCCCTTGGAGTAGAGGAGAACCGGGGGGGGGGGTGCTGTCACCGCAAATTGAGAAGCGGGCGGGGGCTGCCGAAAATTGAGAAGCAAAGGGTGTGCCGAATTGAGAAGCGGGGGGGTGCTGCCGCCGCAAATTGTTGAGGTCGGGGGGGGGCTTTGGGTGCTGACGAACACAAAAAAAACAAAAAAAAACAAAAGAACAAAAAAAAGGGGGGGTTGCCATCTGGGGACCGCCGGGCCTCTGGGGACCTCTGGGCCCCTTACAAAAAAATAATAATTTTTTTTAAATAAAAATAAAAAATAAAAACATTTTATAAAAAAAAAAAAGGGAGGTTGTCATCCAGGGCCCTGGGGACCTCCGGGCCTCTGGGGACCTCTGGTCCCCTTGCAAAAAAAATAAAAAAATAACATAAATTAAAAAAAAAATGAATAAAAAAATGAATACATTTTTTTTTAATAAAAATAAAATAAAAAGGGGGGTTGACATTCGGGGCCCTGGGGAACTCTGGGCCCCTGGGGACCTATGGGCCCCTTCCAAAAAAAAAGGGGGCATCCGGGCCCCTGGGGACCTCCGGGCCCCTTACAGGTGTACTGCCTGTACCCCCCTGATGGCGGCCCTGTCTAGAAGCAAGAGGGCGGTAACTGTGGAGTGATACTGTCTGTGAATCACAACTGCTGCTCTGAGCCACTCCCAGCCCACACAGATCAAAACAAAAAGGACTAGCTTCTAGCTAGGGCTGCCTAAATTTAAACAAAAATCCTCACCTCTAGCACCTAACTATGTAGAGGGTGCTACACCTATTTAAAACTCCATTATATCTTCACTTTAAATTATACAAATTTAGTCAGGGAGGATTACAAAACGAAATTGTGAATAACTCACTGTTCTTCATACCGCTTTACACAGACTTCTATTCTAACACACTGAGCAGCGGCCCCTAACTGCAAAGTCCTATTTGACTTAGGGATTTTCTTCTGGGGCTGGGGAAAGATTAAAGAAGCACTTCGACTGTACATGTAATATTTTGTCCCATACACCTACCTGCTTTGTAATCCTAGGTTGGACAGGGCACCCCCCTTTCCCTGCAGGAGGCCAAGAGCATAGCTAGCAAGGAAGAGAAAAAAGGATGGGAGTATAAGGGCAGTTGCTGAGGCTGACCATACACATATACCCACCCCAAGGGATTGTAATGGACTAACTCGGTACTGATAAACAACAACGTATTTATATGTAAAATATACTGTTTAATAAATATAAAATGACATACAAAGATCAATAAAATATCAACCACAAACAACTACTAACGGGTTACCCCGTAAGATATCTGTTGAAGTGGAGTATAGACTGGTCTTTCCTCAACTAGTTTTGCGGTATGGGACCGCTTCCTCAGGAGGAGTTGTCTATGGAACAAATAGTACAGTAAGACATATAGTAAATGCAATATAATACAGCCAGTTCAAACATGATAATACAGCCAATATTGTAATAAGAAGATCTGCTCACCCAACCGGTCAAGACATACTTAGTAGTTGTTTGTGGTTGATTTTTTATTGATCTTTGTATGTCATTTTATATGTATTAAACAGTATATTTTACATAAAAATACGTTGTTGTTCATTAGTACTGAGAAAGTCCATTACAACCCCTTAGGGTGGGTATATGTGTACAGTCAGCCTCAGCAACTGCCCTTATACTCCCAACCTTTATCACTTCCTTATATTAATTTGGATGATGGTAGTTATGGTCTATTATATTGCTCCAAGCACTTGCCCAAGACAAACTTAATGTGGGGGGGGGGGGGGGGGGGGACCTTGCAAAGTACACAGGAACTCATAGAGGGAAAGAGCTGAAGTGAGTGTTCTTCTTTAAGAATATTGGTCCACTTAAGACCACCCTATGGGACATCATCACTTCCTATCACATGTAGAGATATTTTATTTTTATAATACTTCTGAGCAATCTGGATGATGCTTTCCTGTTCTTTGTATAAGTGGGCAGGGAGGTGTCACTTTAGTACAGTTAGGCAAATCATGAAACAGCAGCTGGTCCTGGCACTACAGATGATAGGCTGATGTCTTTCCACCAATCATTCTCAGGGAGACATCTGCCTCTTTATTGGTAGCTAAGGGACAACGTATAGATCAAGTTAGGTCACACACAGCATTTCCTGCAAGCTGTGTTGATGAGCGCATCAATAATGATATCTCCCCCAGGGCAGTAAAAATGAGGTCAGGCCTCACCTGAACACCTGAGTTGGTCTCATACCAGAGGTGTCATACCAGAATAGATATGATGATGCAGTTTTCGATGCAACTCTTTTTATATACACTGGATGTAAAAATATGATGCAGTAAAATGTACCCTACTCTATTTATTATTATATATTGTATTTTTTGACAATTTCATGTTTTTTCTATTCTATTTAAAATTTAAAACAATTAAACTTTGAATTTTATGCAAGTATTTGTGACGCTCTTGTGCCTTTAAAGTACCATTACAAAGGGGGAAACTATGTTCTTCCATATATTTTAGGGATGTGACCACATACAAGCAGATAACACAACCGCCAATCTGTTTTTGAATTATAAGCAGATACTGGTCAACCTATCTTCTCTTATAAAGGGCTGCTAACAATGTGCTGTTTATCTACACCTGGCTTTAGAAGACATGCCATTATATCCAGTATATATATATATATTGTGAGGGGGTTAGCTCGGCAGCGGGTGTGTGTGACCCCCGAGATGGGCTCCCCACACAAAAACAGGCCCAGCAAACGGAGGTTGTGGTTTTCAAAATCAAAAAGGTGCGGTTTATTTTCTATTTACAGTGACAAAACACAGCAAAGCAAAAGAAACATAAACAAAATAAATCCTGGTCAACTTGACCTCTGACTAAACATACAGGTTTCCTAACTAACAACTGGGATCAGCCTAGTGCTGTCCTAGTCCCTAAGTCCCTGGTTTAGTAAAAGTCCAAACAAATAGCCACACAGGCTTTGCCTCACCGCACAGGGGTTCACTCTCCCTAGACAGTCCACACAGGTCTGGTTCCAGGCATGAGCTAACATCTAATGAAGCTGGGAGTTCTTATAGAGGCCTAAATGAGCTGACAAGCTTCAGCTGGTCTCATCAACTCCCTGTCTGCACGACGCCCCACACTCTCCCTAGAGGTATGAGTCATCCATGAGCCCACTAGCCTTATACAACTCTCCACCTAGTTGTATAAGTCGGCGTAAAGCCTGAATCTGGGCGAAATATATCTACCCCCCTGGATGCAACCAGGTGACTTTACCTTCCTGCTGTCACATACCCCCCCCTCTTGTTTTAACCTCGGGGTTGGAACACCAGCAATCAGGCATTCATGTACTCGAGACAAAGCATCCACATTCCCCATTTGAACGCCAGGGCGATGCTTTACTGTGAAGTTGAATTCCTGGAGGGCCAGGAACCACCTATTCACTCTTCTATTTGTTTCCTTGTTTTGAGCCATCCACTTTAACGGAGCGTGATCCGTAACCATGTCAAAGGGCCTACCTAGCAGGTAGTACCGAAGGGAATCTAGAGCCCACTTCACCGCTAAACACTCCTTTTCAACGGTGGCGTAATTTACCTCATGGGACTTCAACTTCCTGCTGAGGTAAATGACTGGGTGCTCTCTTCCCCGTTCCAGACCTGGGACAATACTGCTCCTAACCCCACATCTGACGCATCACTTTGTACGACAAAGTCTTTAGAGAAGTCGGGTGAGTACAACACTGGCTGGCTACATAAGGCTTGTTTCAAGAATTGGAATGCTGCCTCAGCCTCGGGGGTCCATTTAATCATGACCGACCCTTTCCCCTTCGTCAGGTTGGTTAGGGGCACAGCCTTAGAAGCAAAGTGGGGAATGAATCGTCGATAATACCCAGCGATTCCCAGAAAGGCTCGTACCTGCTTCTTGCTGTTGGGACGTGGCCAACTCTGGATGGCCTCGACTTTGTTGAGTTGGGGTTTTATTACTCCCCTCCCAATGGTGTACCCAAGATATTTGGCCTCCTCCTGCCCAATGGTACACTTCTTGGGGTTAGCCGTAAACCCCGCTTCCCGAACAGAGTCCAGGACTGCTTGCACTTTTGGCAGATGTGAGGCCCAATCTGTGCTATGGACAATTATGTCATCCAGGTAAGCCGCAGCATACTTCCGATGGGGCCTCAGCATCTGGTCCATTTTCCGCTGGAATGTGGCCGGCGCATTCTGTAACCCGAACGGCATTCTTTTATATTGGAACGCCCCGTCTGGGGTTACAAATGCGGTTTTCTCTTTGGCCGACTTGGCCAGGGGGATTTGCCAATACCCTTTTGTGAGGTCAAGAGTCGTCATGTATCGGGCTGTTCCCAGCCGGTCGATCAACTCATCTATACGTGGCATGGGGTAGGTGTCAAATTTTGTAACTTTGTTCAACTGACGAAAATCGTTACAAAATCGCCAGCTCCCATCCGGTTTGGGCACCAACACAATGGGACTAGACCAATCACTTTGGGACTCCTCTATCACCCCTAAGTTCAGCATTTTCTGTACTTCCTCCCGTATTGCCTCCCGTCGGGCCTCTGGGATCCGATAGGGTTTTAACTTCACCCTTTCACCGGGCGGGGTAATGATGTCATGCTCTACCCCAGATGTTTGTCCCGGCAGCTCAGAGAATACCTCCTTGTTGCGAAGCACAAACTCCTTAACCTCCTGTTGTTGGGGTTGTGACAAGGTGGCTGCTATTCCAACCTCAGGAATCACGCAACCAGTTTGAGCTGGTGACCAAGTGTCTGCGACTAGGGACTCTCTATCCCTCCAGGCTTTCAACAGATTAACGTGATAGATCTGTTCGGGCTTTCGCCTTCCTGGTTGTCTGACCTTGTAATTCACTTCGCTCACTTTTTCCATTATCTCGTAGGGGCCTTGCCATTTGGCAAGGAATTTACTTTCAACCGTAGGGACAAGTACCAGTATCCTATCCCCCGGGGAAAAGGTACGGGTCTTGGCTCCACGGTTGTACACTCTCTGCTGTGCTAACTGCGCTTGGGCCAAATGTTCCTTCACGATGGGCATTACCTGTGCAATTCGGTCTTGCATCAGGGCGACATGCTCAATCACACTCCTGTGGGGAGAACTCTCACTTTCCCAAGTTTCCTTGGCAATATCCAACAGCCCTCTTGGGTGTCTCCCATACAGTAACTCAAAGGGGGAGAATCCCGTAGAGGATTGGGGCACCTCCCTAATAGCAAACATCAGATAAGGAAGTAGACAGTCCCAATCCTTTCCATCTCTATCCACCACTTTCTTCAACATTTGTTTTAGGGTTTTGTTGAACCTTTCAACCAGCCCATCGGTTTGGGGGTGATACACAGATGTACGTAATTGCGTCACTTTGAACAATTTACACAGCTCCTTCATAACCCGGGACATAAAGGGTGTACCTTGGTCCGTAAGCAGTTCTTTACAAATACCCACCCGGCTAAACACAAGAGATAGCTCTTTGGCTATGGTTTTGGCCGAGGTATTTCGGAGAGGGATCGCTTCTGGATAACGGGTGGCATAGTCCATTATAACTAATATGTACTGGTGCCCCCTAGCGGACTTGACTATAGGACCTACCAAATCCATGGCGATCCTCTCAAACGGGACCTCAATGATGGGTAGAGGGACCAGCGGGCTACGGAAATGTGGCATCGGGGCCGACCTCTGACACACAGGGCAGGAGGAACAATAATTTTCTATGTCCTTCATCACCCCCGGCCAATAGAATCTCTGTAATACCCTCTCTCGGGTTTTCTCTGTCCCCAGATGACCTCCAAGAATGTGCCCATGGGCCAACTCCAACACCAACTTCCTGTAAGGTTTGGGCACCACAAGCTGCTCAACGGTTTCTTCTGCCCTTTTTGCCACCCGATACAGTAGGTCCTTCTCTACGCTGAAGTATGGGTAAGTGCAGGTATTATCTGGGTTCACTAACTCGCCATCTATTTTCACTACGTTTTCCCGTGCCTTTATTAGGGCGGGGTCTTTCAACTGTTCTGTGGCAAAGTTTTCCCTGTGAACCTCAAGATCAGAAAACTCCACAGACGGTAGGTTTTCGTCTGAGGAGGTGGGCTCCTCTCCAGTTTCTTGAGTCTCCCCTGCCAATACTGATAAGGGAAATTCCGGAGAGTCCTCACCACTCTCAGGGGAGTTCTGGCTATCACATTCCTGGTACATAGGGGCACCAGTGGGGGGCTCAGGATCATCCCACAGTTCCCAGAACTTCGGAAAATCCCTTCCCACAATGGCGTCATGCGGTAACTGAGATACTAAGCCCACTGGATGAGAGAGG
The DNA here is from genome assembly GCA_029206835.1 of Rana muscosa. NCBI lineage: Eukaryota > Metazoa > Chordata > Amphibia > Anura > Ranidae > Rana > Rana muscosa. The sequence continues at coordinate 523,237,638 of CM055118.1, read as the reverse complement.
GTACCTTTGGGGGTCTCGAAACACACTGTAGTCACTGGATACTCTCGGGTGTCCCCATGCACACAAATAACAGCTACCTTGCTATTCCCAGAGACCTCTGTTTTAACTAACTCAGCCTTTATCAGGGTCACAAGGCTACCTGAATCCAGCAATACCACAACATTTCTACCATTAACACACATTTTGCATAAATGTTTCTCAGTTCCTCGAATGGCAGTGCATGCGACTGTCGCACACAGCGACTGACGTCTGCCCGTCAGAAAGTCACACTGCATGGGTTCCTCCACAACCGGGCAATTGGCTGCAATATGTCCCGCTTGCCGGCAGCGGTAGCAAACGATCCTTCTTGCGGCCTCTTGAGCCGCTGATTTCCCAGGCTGTTCTCGCCAAACTTGGGGTAGAGCTCCCACCCTCTCACTCTCTCCACCCTCACCCCTTGGAATCCTCTTATCCGCCCCTGGGGATGGTCTGGTCTTAGGGTGGAAAGTCCGAGTGTCTCTGGAAGAGGCCGTCAGGTTCTCTGTAGCCAAGTATTTCTCCACACGATCCACAAGACCATCGGCCGTCTCTGGGTCTCCATGGCTTACCCACTTTTGGATGGCAGTAGGAAGAGCTCTCAAAAACCGATCCATTACAACACGTTCCACAATCTTTGGTGCGGACAAAGTCTCTGGCTGTAGCCACTTTCTGCTCAGGTGAATGAGATCATACATTTGAGACCTGGGGGGTTTTCCAAGCTGGAAAGTCCAGTTATGCACACGGTGAGCCCGGACAGCCTGGGTGACACCCAGCCTTGCCAATATTTCAGCTTTTAGCATCACATAGTCTTTTGCTTGGTTAGGCTCTAGGTCATAGTAAGCTTTCTGCGATTCACCAGTTAACAGAGGAGCCACCAGTCCAGCCCACTGCTCCTCAGGCCACTTTTCTCTTTCAGCGGTCCTTTCAAATGTGGTCAAAAATACCTCTGGATCATCCTCTCCAGTCATTTTTGTCAATAAACGACTCACCCCAAAGGACGCGGTATTAGTGGGACGGCTTTCCTCACTGGTCTGCGGACGTTGCTGCATTACTGCTTCCATCTGTTGTTGTAGTCTCTGCTCTTGCTTCTGCAACAGGTCTATGAAGCGGGCCTCAGATTGCTGCTGGGCTTGTTGCTGAGCCTCCAGACTCTGTTGCAAAGTTGCGTTTGTCTGCTGCTGGGCTGCAAGGCTCTGTTGATGAGCTTGCTGCTGGGCTGCGAAGTTCTTTTGCAAACCTGCATTTGTCTGCTGTTGATTGGCATTTGCTAGAGCCAGCTGCTTCAGTATCTCCTCCATGCTGGCTTAAAAAAAAAAAACTGCCACTGGTTCTCCACCAACTGTGAGGGGGTTAGCTCGGCAGCGGGTGTGTGTGACCCCCGAGATGGGCTCCCCACACAAAAACAGGCCCAGCAAACGGAGGTTGTGGTTTTCAAAATCAAAAAGGTGCGGTTTATTTTCTATTTACAGTGACAAAACACAGCAAAGCAAAAGAAACATAAACAAAATAAATCCTGGTCAACTTGACCTCTGACTAAACATACAGGTTTCCTAACTAACAACTGGGATCAGCCTAGTGCTGTCCTAGTCCCTAAGTCCCTGGTTTAGTAAAAGTCCAAACAAATAGCCACACAGGCTTTGCCTCACCGCACAGGGGTTCACTCTCCCTAGACAGTCCACACAGGTCTGGTTCCAGGCATGAGCTAACATCTAATGAAGCTGGGAGTTCTTATAGAGGCCTAAATGAGCTGACAAGCTTCAGCTGGTCTCATCAACTCCCTGTCTGCACGACGCCCCACACTCTCCCTAGAGGTATGAGTCATCCATGAGCCCACTAGCCTTATACAACTCTCCACCTAGTTGTATAAGTCGGCGTAAAGCCTGAATCTGGGCGAAATATATCTACCCCCCTGGATGCAACCAGGTGACTTTACCTTCCTGCTGTCACAATATATATATATATATATATATATATATATATATATATATATATATATATACATTTGTACATGGTAATCTGACGCATAAAGATAATTCCTATTTTAGCTACATGTGTTTTAATTTCCTGGTCCTACAGAACTATATAACAGATAGTATAGAGTTAGCGTATAGAATGATATAACAGTAAATATTATCCATTGCAAATGTTTAAAATAAAAAAACTGGAATGGTCATGTGGCACCGTATAAAGAGTTTGTTTTTTTAGTTTACTCATATTGTTTACCACCATCAAAAATGGATAACAAAATCTAGTACTGTATATGCAGCTATAGGATTAGCCTACAGGAATTATGAACAAGCAGCTTATCTGGCCTGGAGCTTCTCCATTGTCTCCAAGCCATTAGCTGCTATGGAAATAAAAGGAGGAGGTGGGATCTTATTTTGTCTTTTTCTCTTCCAGCTCTACTGAGGCCTGAGCAATGTGTGACCAGACCTTCCTTACTGTTCTCTTTGGCCCCTGTGCCAAATGCAGCCGGGAGAGACCATTACGGACCGTTTACATCAAAGCTGAACCCGTGACTCTCTGTTCACTATGTGTGGAATTGGTACGGTAAATAAGTATAAGTCAAATAACATGCCAACCATTTATTGAACAACAGTAATGATGGCCATACATGTAATTATACACCTTTTCAGTATATTAATTATTCTTATGAAGGAATAACATCTTACAGAAATCTCATAATTTTGATCAAACTATTGTTTGCATTCTAAACGTTTCTTTCTATAGATAATTATAAGGAATTAAGTATTTTCTTTGTGTATTGAAGATCTTTTTAAATGGTGTAATTTATGATTGATTATCATTATGTCACATGTATAACTAGAATAATAAAGGGGACAGGAAAAAGCAGGACTTTGAGTGAAGCATGTGCGGGAAAAGGTTCAGGTAAATAGAAGGTAATAACACATCTGGAATACATTGTATCTTTAAAATTTATTTTATACTTTCACATAATGCACCGTCCATGACTATATTGCATTATTAAAGAAATCAAAACACATATACATTTCACAGATTGAGTTAAAAAGAGAAAATTTTGCAACTAAGGACCCGAATACACAAAAATTACAATGTAGTATACTGCAATAATGCATTTTGGAAGCATGAAGCATGAGGTAGATAGCTCTACGCGTTTCGCGACTTTAGTCGCTCATCAGGAGGAGGCATGCATTTGTTTCTGTAATGACATAAACATATTTTGAGTTGTTCCAGGGCATCAGAAATACAAGGGACCTTGAACAAGTCAGAGTAAAACAGAACTCTTAGAGTAAAAGAGTGGAAACGTATAATGATATTTTAGTAATAAAAAGTACTGTTGGAATGCTATTTAAATTCATAAAAAGTGCAGAATTGTACCACCAGTTGTGAATAAGTGTAATATGAAAACAAACAGTAACAGGAAACACTTTTTTTTTAAATAAGGACCTTCACTATGTAAGCTATGGCCAAAAAAGGCAAGCTGGGGGACTAAAGACTAGTTGTCTGTTGGCTCCTTGTAGCTATTTTTTTCCCTATTATCAATTTAGCAGTGTTTTGTATTGTATATCTGTGTGGAGGCAGCGACCTTGGAAAAGGGTGTTTTTTTGAAGCACCTGATTAGAGCCAGAGGCTCTAATAGGCTTCAAAATAGTAGGGTGGACTCGGGGCACAGAGAATGCAAACAGAGCCCACCCAGGTGTGTTACAACAGCGAATGACTATTCACTATTGTAACACTGATCCGCCTTTCCGGCCAATCAGGAAGCGGGTTCTGAGACCCGTCACCTGATTGGCTGAAATGACAGGCGGTCCTATTGGACGGCTAGGAGGAGGGGAGGAGCCGCACGCTGGAAGCCGCCGTGATGGAGGAGAGGACATGGAGCCGCTGCCCGCCACACGCTACCCACCTAGATGGGGTAAGTGCGGGACCGACCGTCAGATAGAGGGGGGGGGGTTCCACCGGCCATTTGGGGGGGTGCTTGTTTGCTGCCCCCCCCCAAAAAAAACACCAGCCGCCACTGAAAACATGGCCTTCCTTCCTCATTTGAGAACTGTCCCCTGATGACTGGTGATCTAATGAATGCTGAAGGAATATTCAAAAAGTAGCAGGAGAGGAAGGTGAAGCACAGAATGAATAGGGCAGGGAGATCTTTGCACTGCAAGTCCTCGGGGAGAGCTTCCTCTTCAGCAAGGAGAACAGTGAACAGAATAGAAGTGACATCGCTAAATCTCACTCCAAATCTCTTAAGAATAGCAGTCAAAGAGAACAGTGCCTTAAATGGCCTTATACTGCAGATATACAGCTATCAGGCTGTAGGCATAGGAGTGCCTAGTCAGTTATATGCCAGGAAGTGCACTGCAACCTTTCAGGAGGAATCCAAGACAAAAAGGAATTTCTTTTTTTCAGGTACTGCTTAAAGGGTAGTTCACCTTTCCAGAAAAAATATAAAGGTAAACTAACATCCTTCCCACCCCACCCCCTCCACAGTCACCTCTATGAGGGATGAGCTATCAGTGCCCACACAGCTGGTGCAGTGGTCCAGGGTTGTAATATGCCTGCTCTTCTCCCTCTTCTTTCTGCAGGGCTTCCGGGATGGATCATAGCAATGCTCTGTGCCAGCTCGATCAATTAGAATCGCTCTGATCCATCCCAAAAGACCTGCAGGATGAAGAGGGAGAAGAGCAGGGACTTCAAATCCCCGGACTGCAGCACAAGCTGCATGGGCACTGACAGCTCATCACCCATGGAGGTAACTACAAAGGGGCTCGGAGGAGGTGGGGTTGGGAGGATGTACGGTGTTAGTTCACCTTTTCATTGATTTCAAATCCCTGGACTGCTGCACCAGCTGCGTGGGCACTGACATGGAGGTAAGTACAGCAGGGACCATGGGGTAGGGAGGGTTTGCTTTTTGAGTCCAGATCCACTTAAGCGTAATGCACAATTTGATGCAATCCTTTAAAACAACACGATAATCTTGTTTTTCAAGATAACTTGGCTGTAATGCTCTACTACATTATTTATATAAAAAGCACAGTGCGCTCCAATTGTCAGCGCTAATATAATATCTGTGTAAGAAGAGTTAAGTCATTAGCACTGACCTAAATAATATTGGTGGTGAAGCTGCTATTTGATCAGTAGCTATGCAAAATCTGCTGCTGACTCACTTGCTACTAAAATTAATATCTGCTTTGGCTTTAAGGTACCTTATGTCAACTTAGGTGCTCTGTACAGACTAAAATACAGGTAACAATGCTACATTTCACTGCGGTAACGGTTCAGGGGCCCAGTCCATCACGATTCAAGCTCACTGATGTTATTAAATACCTAGGTAAATTGTTACAGCTGAAGTTTAGTTCAGGCACAGGGGTATCCACATACCCGAATTTGGCAGCCCTGCTGGGGCACAGTTAAAAGAGCGAAAAAGAGTAGAAAAAAATAAAAAAAAGCAGAGAATGTAAGTGTAGCGCTACCCCCAGTTAAGAGAGCCGCTGGATTTGTTTTCGGGCCCTGTGTGCAGCACCACCAACCCCCGGCAATCTTACTCGACCCACTCTGCACAGTTAGTCTAGGGTTATATCTGTATCACATTCAAAAAGTATTGCAAGGGGTAATCTCTTAGCAGTAAGACAACACACTGAAGCGAGGGATTAAATATAACAGTTTACTCTTATCTCAAAGGTGGCATAGGCAGAATACAACACATGCAACTGGCTTGCAGAGCCCTGCAGAAATCAATACAGCACTAGACATGTGCATTTCGTTTCGTTCCGAATCGAAATTCGGACGAATTTTTCATTATTCGGACATTCGGATGCATCCGAATTACCGAATTACAATACTAACGAATTTAACGGAATCCGAATTTTTTCGAATCTAAAAATATTTTTGACCCGACTTTGGGTCCATGTATCTCGGGGTTACTTGGTGATAGAAATCCCAAATTTAGAGATGTTGTAGTGCTAGTTCTTCTGTGTTTGCATACCAAATTTGGGGTTTCTATCACTAAGTGACCCCGAGATACGTGGACCCAAAGTCGGGTCGCAAAATGTCAAGCACTTTACTGGAGCAGAGAATGACATTTTGCGACCCGATTTTGGGGCCACATATCTCGGGGCCACTTGTAGCTAGAAACCCCAAATTTGGTATGCAAACACAGTAGAACTAGCACTACAACATCTCCAAATTTTGGGTTTCTATCACTAAGTAACCCCAAAATACATGGACCCAAAGTCGGGTCGCAAAATATTTTCGAATCCGGTTGAAATAGTATCAACATGATTCGAAATTATTTCAACTGCATTTGAAACTATTTCAACCGGATTCGAAAATATTTTGTGACCCGAATTTGGGTCCATGTATCTCGGGGTTACTTGGTGATAGAAACCCCAAATTTGGGGTTATTGTTTTTCTAGTCTATTTTCTATTTTATTATAATCTTTTCTATCCAAAGTTAAAATTAATTAATTAAAATTTTTTAATTCATACTATTCGAAATTCAAATTTATTCTATTCGAAATTCTAATTTCAGAAGATGGTTGTATATTCTTTCTATTTTATTCTTCTAAATTATATTTTTTTTCTATTCTGTTCTAATCTTTTCTATTTGAATTATAAATTTTGGAAGAAGGTTATTTACTTACTTATATACATCTGTCACATAAAAAAAAGATGTGAAATGGCTGTCACGGATGTCGATCGCAAGGCAAGTACATATGCTGTATGTCATTGTCCACTTACCACAACACCTGCCACGAGTGCCACGACACCGGCCACGAATGCCACGACACCGGCCACGAGTGCCACGTGACCTGCCACGAGTGCCACGTGAACGGCCACGAGTGCCACGTGACCTGCCACGTGACCTAGTTGTGGATTGTCTACTTGCCACGTCACCTGCCACAAGTTATGGGGCTCCTAGCACCAAGTGACCCCCAGATATGGGCGATATTTCAAGTACTTTTAATTTTTTTTGCAGATTACTATTTTTTACATAAGGTATTAGCATTTATTTTATTTTTTGCAGATCTCCTGCAGACTATTATTATCTATTTAGTTTTCTCACCAGGTCTCCTGCAGACTATTAGCATCTATTTCTTTTTTTAGCAGATCTCCTGTAGACTATTAACAGCCATTTCACTTCTTTTTTTTTTGCAGATCTCCTGCAGACTGTTAGAATCAATTTCATTTTTTTTTCAAAGTCGGGTCGCAAAATATTTTCGAATCCGCTTTAAATAGTATCAACATGATTCGAAATTATTTCAACCGCATTTAAAACTATTTCAACCGCATTTGAAACTATTTCAACCGGATGCAAAAATATTTTGTGACCCGACTTTGGGTCCATGTATCTCGGGGTTACTTGGTGATAGAAACCCCAAATTTGGAGATATTGTAGTGCTAGTTCTTCTGTGTTTGCATACCAAATTTGGGGTCTCTATCACTAAGTGACCCCGAGATACGTGGACCCAAAATCGGGTCGCAAAATGTCAAGCACTTTACTGGAGCAGAGAATGACATTTTGCGACCCGATTTTGGGGCCACATATCTCGGGGCCACTTGTAGCTAGAAACCCCAAATTTGGTATGCAAACACAGTAGAACTAGCACTACAACATCTCCAAATTTTGGGTTTCTATCACTAAGTAACCCCAAAATACATGGACCCAAAGTCACTTGTAGCTAGAAACCCCAAATTTGGTATGCAAACACAGTAGAACTAGCACTATAACATCTCCAAATTTGGGGTTTCTATTACTAAGTGACCCTGAGATACGTGGACCCAAAGTCGGGTCGCAAAATATTTTCGAATCCGGTTGAAATAGTTTCAAATGCGGTTGAAATAATTTCGAATCATGTTGAAATAATTTCGAATCCGGTAGAAATATTTTCGAATTCGGTTGAAATATTTTCGAATGTGACTGATTTTCGAATTCGGTCGAAAACAAAACGAAATCCGAAAACGAATTTAACAAATTTAACGAATCTAACTAAACGAAATTAATTAATTAACGAATTAAAACGAAACGAAACAAATTTTTTCCTTTTGCACATGTCTATACAGCACACAATAATGGCGCTGCGCGGTACTTCACCACGCGTAGCTATTATGGTGTGCGCGCCCTATGGCGCACTGAACAATATCTTAGCTCCCACCCCGGTCAGGCCTGACATGGAATAAATCTCAGTCACCTCCTATGGGGATTTCTTCGCATGCCAGCTTTCGGTGGTGCACTTGATGAATAGTACTTTATAATCCACAACCAGGCAATAAACTTGAAACACTATACTGGGGGGGACACTTCAACTCTGTCCTGCTACCCGTCCCCCCGGGGAACAGCGGATAAATGAAACTGTGGGCCTATGCAGTCTATAGGCCTAAACACGGCACAGTCTATTGGTCTGGGCAGGTGCCCGCTCACCACTCCGGATGCGATCCCAGTCCGGGACGTCCACTCTGCTGGGTATCCGCACACAGCGTCTGCAACGATCGGGTCCCCGATCCAACTGATGTCCTCACTCGACAAGTCAGATGCCACCCAGGCTCCGCAGTGGGGTGGAAGGCTCTTTGGAAGTTGCGCAAGGCCCAGGCTTTAGGCCTTGCACTGCAGCAGATCCGCACAGGAAGAAACTCTTGCTTGCAGCGCGGTGTCTAAAGAGGCCGAGCTCCGCCTCGCCTCCTCCTTAAATAACCCCTCCCATGAGTCTCTGCGGTGGCTAACTGCACTCTAGGTGCTGAACGGGGTTCTGGGTAATGTAGTCCCGGGGCCTTAAAGGAGACCCCGCTACACACTCCCCCCACTTAAACTCTTTGGTCCCCAAAGATAACATAGACTTAAATCACAGAACGTACAACATCAATCAAACTTTCGTATGCTGTTGGCAGAGGAAATTCCCACCAAAACCGAGGCGGTGAACTCCCCTGCCCACAGGTCACACTATCATTAGTGTCCTGCTAACTGTGCCAGAGAGTGAGTTGGGGTTGCCTCCCACCAAATGAACAGTGGGAGGATCAGGGTCTTCCATACTCCTTCTGGCAGTAACCACAGTGTCTTCCGCACTTCTCCCCATCTATGGGTAAGTTAACCTTCTGGGAGGCTTTATGGCTCTTCGCTTCCTGTGTCTTCTTGGACTTTCTGTTGAAACGGGCTCCTCCTCCGGAATCGACTTAGGAATATCCTCTGTTTCGGGAACACTGGACTCCGGAGCACGGAGATACATGGAATCCCTTGGATCTTCCTCTGGGGGTAAGTCACAGACACTCTCCCAAGCATCTGACCAAGGACTGGACGGGATGAACTCAGTGGCTTCTGCATTCAGTGTCTGGTCCTCAGCATCTTCTTCGGGTGGAAGATCAATAGCAGAAGTTTCTGGAGCCTGGGAAGGCCAAAGCCAACCAAGTTCTGCTTCCTCATCTTCACTTGTTTCCGAGGTCTCTGTATCCCCGATCCAGGGGGTCTGAGACCGAGTGTTTGGTCGGTGGGTATCCAGTCTGGAAGTTGACTCAGGGGAATTCATCACAGGGGGGATCCGGACTGCCTCAGCCAGTGGGAGTAAGTGGTTCCGGTGCCAGGTCTTCAAGAGCCCCACCTTCCCTTCTGGTTTAAGTCTGTAAACGGGTAGGCCCGGCAGTCTTTTGCAAACAACATAAGGTTCAGGTCTCCATCTGTCTGCAAGCTTGTGTTTTCCAGGGATCCCCAAATTCCACAACAACACTCTGTCTCCAGGTTGTAGATCTTGGATCCTAACTTTTAAGTCAAAATTTTTCTTGTTGCGGGCCCCCCTTTGCTCCGAGGCCGCCTGGGCCTGTTCGTAGGCCAATTTCAAATTATGTCTGAGCCTATCGACATATCCCTTGTGGGAAGTAGCAGAACAATGGTCTATGGAAGTGCCAAAGGCCAGATCTATGGGTAGTCTTGCTTCTCTCCCGAACATAAGTCGATAGGGTGAGTACCCTGTAGCATCACTGGTGGTGCTGTTGTATGCATGCACAACTGCCTCTATGTGGTTGCTCCAATGCTGCTTCTTTTCACTACTCAGGGTCCCCAGCATGTTGAGCAGGGTTCGGTTGAACCTCTCCGGCTGAGCATCACCTTGTGGATGATAGGGGGTAGTTCTTGTCTTCTTGATCCCCAAAGAATCCAGGAGTTTCTGGATCAATCGACTTTCAAAATCCCTTCCCTGATCTGAATGGAGCCGTTGTGGTAGCCCATAATGTACAAAGAATTTCTCCATCAGTACTTTGGCCACGGTGGAAGCCTTCTGGTCCTTGGTTGGAAAGGCCTGGGCATACCGGGTGAAATGGTCGGTTACTACCAGAATATTTCCTAGTCCACTCAGGTCGGGTTCGAGGCAGAGGAAATCAATGCATACCAGATCAAGTGGGCTTTGACTTTGCAGATGGCCCATTGGGGCAGCTTGATGAGGTAAAGTCTTTCTCTGGATGCATCGTGCACATGAGTGGCAGTATTCTTCAACTTCAGCCCTCATGCAGGGCCAATAGAAAAGGTCCCTAACGAGTTGGAAGGTCCTTTCCGCCCCTAGGTGGCCATGGTTGTCGTGCAGAGCAACCAGGACTGTCTCTCAGTGCTTCTCAGGCAAGAACAGTTGCCATTTGTCTTCTAGGTCATCAGAGGGGCCCCTTCGGTAGACCACTCCCTGATGCACCTGTAACTTGTCCCACTCTTTCCTCAACAGGCGAGCTTCCTTTGAGGGGTGGCGTAAGAGTCTATTCGGGTCCTGATTCTCCAGGGTCTCTAGGACCAATCTCCCCATGGGGTCTTCCAATTGGTCGGATCTCAGCTCCTTCTTGGACAGCTTTGGCAAGTTATCCTCCCCCAGTTGGGTTACTCCACAGTATTGCTTGGGAACTACTACTATGGTAACCCCTATCTCTTCTGCTCTTGAGCCGCCACTGGCTTGGAATTCAGCCCCTTGGCAGAGGGCCCGCACCCCGTCGGGTGCCACTTGGGTCCAGTCTTCTGTACTGCAAGCGGGGACGTGAGATCTTCTAGACAAAGCGTCTGCATCTCGGTTTCCAGCCCCAGGTCTGTACTTCAGGCCGAAATTGAAGGCAGACAGCGCCGCCAGCCACCTATGTCCTGTGGCATCCAACTTTGCTGTGGTGAAAAGGTAGGTGAGGGGGTTGTTGTCTGTTTTCACTGTGAATTCCGGCCCCATACAAATAGTCTCTAAGTTTGTCAACTACCGCCCACTTAAGGGCCAGGAACTCCAACTTATGGGTCGGGTAGTTCTTTTCAGAGGGAGTCAGACTTCTGCTCACATACGCAATAGGCCTCAGTTGCTCTTCATGCTCTTGGTACAGCACTCCTCCCAAACCATCATGACTGGCATCTACATGAAGTTCATAAGGCTTCTTAGGGTCTGCGTAGGCCAGGACAGGGGCAGTGGTTAATGTCTTCTTCAACATCTGGAAGGCATTCTCACACTTCTCGTTCCACTGGTCCTTGACTGACTCCCCTGGCTTTCTGGGGCCTGTGTCATCCTCTTCCCCCTCCGTCTTTAGCAGCTCATTCAGAGGCCTGGCTATCCGAGCAAACCCCTCCACAAACCTCCTGTAATAGGAACAGAACCCCAGAAAGGATCTGAGCTCTGTCACAGTGGTGGGCCTGGGCCAGGAGGTGACTGCCTACAATTTTTTGGGGTCTGTGGCTACCCCATCTTCAGACACTATGTGCCCCAGATAGTTAACGGATGACTGATAGAATTGTCATTTTTCAGGTGAGAGCTTGAGTCCTTCCTCACTCAGTCTCTTCAAAACTTTCTCCAGCCTCTCTTCATGCTCTTCCAAGGTTCTTCCGAAGACAATGATGTCATCCAAGTATACGAGGACTTCAATGAGGTTCATATCTCCCACAGTCTTCTCCATGAGACGTTGGAAGGTGGCTGGAGCTCCAGACAGACCTTGAGGCATCCGGTTGAATTCAAAGAACCCTACCGGGGTTATGAAAGCCGTCTTCTCTTTGTCATCTGGATGCATCGGGATCTGATAGTACCCGCTCTTGAGGTCCATAACACTGAACCACTTGGCTCCAGACAAGCTCTGTAGAGCATCCTCTATCCTTGGAGTGGTATACTGGTCCGGTATGGTCCTCCTGTTGAGGGTCCTATAGTCTATGCACAGCCTCAGTGACCCATTCTTCTTCCGGACCACCACTATAGGGGAGGCATAGGGACTTCTAGATTCTCGAATCACCCCTGTTCGCTTGAGCTCGGCGAGCTGCTCCCTCAAGTCTTCGAGGTCTGCTAACGGAACCCGCCTAACCCTCTCCCTGAAGGACTTGTCTTCCTGGAGGCGGATTCGATGGGTGGCACTCCTAGCACACCCCACGTCGAATTCATCTTGAGAGAAAATACTCCCCCACCTGGTCAACTGGGCCTCGGCTCTCTCTTTCCAAGCCCTGGGCAGATTTGGATTCTCCATGGAAAGCTTCTCCCACACAGTACCTTCTCCATCTGTCTTCTCCACATCTGATGAAGCAACTGGGGTAGCTGGGCTCACCCTGCCCAGCAACAGTCTGGCGGGGATTTCCATGGGACCATCCATGGTATTTCTGACACTCACAGGCACCTTACAGTTAGCCTTCTTCAGGGCCCGCACCGGGACCACTTCTGGGACTACTTCTAAACCCGAATGTTCTTCCCTTGGGTCGGGTTCCAACATGACAAAAGGGCCCGGATGCTCCCAAGTGAGTTTCACTGTGGCTTTCAAGCAGGTTACTTCACCGGGCTGCAGCACTATTCCCCTTCTCCCCAGCCTCCAGACCTTCCCTACCCCCTCTTCCGGGGCCTTCTGTTCCAAGATCAGCCGTTGGTAGGCTGTCTTCAACATTGGGTGGATCTCAGTGACTGTGGGGTCTTTCCTTCTTGTCAGAGGGGCCAAGAGTCTTCGGACCAGATCCGTGTTCGTCCCTATTATCAGGGAACTCTTGTTAGCTCCAGGCGGTCGGGGGCACACCACGGAAACTCTCCGTCCCAATTCCCCATATCTCCAGCTCTTCAATCTTCTGGATGGGTAGGTGACTTAAATGCTTGTCATAAAAGTCCCGGTACAACAGGGTCACTTGCGCCCCAGTATCCAATATGGCTCTTGTGTAGACTCCCTCCACTTGAACTGGTACTATCGGGGAGGGACCCACCAGCTTCTCTGGATATCGCTTCAAGGGGGTCTCTTTCTTTTGATCTTTGCATTTTCCCTTTTGACTTTCTTTCTTCCATTTCTCTTTGGACTTAAGTCTCTCTTGGGCCTGGTATGCATTGATCTCCCTCCTTTTGGTGGGTGTAACTACCCACTGAGGGACACTACTCTCTTTCTTTGGGGTACGTTCCTTCTGAGGAACTTTGCGTTTCTTCTGAGGGGTCTTCTCCACTCTTTTCATGTGCTTCTCATTCAGTTTGGAGCTCACTGGAGATGATGGGCACCCGGTTGACTCCTTCACTGGGGCCTGCTGAAGTTTTCTGGCGGCTTGCGGTTATTCATCTTTTTTTTCTTTGGGCTGGCACACACTTTGGCGAAGTGGCCAGCTCCTCCACAATTGAAACAAATCACATCCCTCCAATCTTCCAGGGATGCGGGCGCTGAGGTGTTGGGAAACAGCTCCTTCCTCTGACTTTTCCTCTCTGGTTCCCTTGACTTATTTTCCATCAGGGAGGTCAGCATCCCCAATACTTGGGACATCTGTGACTTCAAGGTATCCACCTCTGAGTCTCTTTCCTGGGTCATGGCCGTCCTGACCATCACTGGAGGAGGATTTACCGACTCAACTGGTAGGCTCCTCTTCTTCTCCTCCAGCATAGCTTCTTCCTCTCTGACCACTCGAATCAAGTCAGGGTACTCCAGGCTCTTCCCGTCCTGTCTTGTGCGTAGCGCCAATGCGATGGGGTCCAGGGGCTGAGATCCTCTCATCACCTGTTGAACACGGGCCTCATCCACCTTCCGTGGGTCAATCCCCTTCTTAAGAATCATCTTATGCAGGATCTTATCCAGGCGCCTCATGAACTCTGACAGCTTCTCTCCTGTCTTCTGGTAGCAGTGCTCCAGCTGATAAGTGAGCTCAGTGATTTTCTCTGTTCCACCGAACACATTCTGCAGAATGTCCAGATAGTCCTGTGCATTACAGTCTGTCTTACTCATCTTGAGGTTGCGTATGGCCTCTAGAGCAGGCCCCTTCAAGCTCTCAGCAATTCTCTGCTTCTTTCTGTGGTCTGGGACTTCCCATTCTTCTAGGGCCTGAGTGGCACCGTCTAAACACTCCTCGAACCCCTCTTCACCCGAGGGTACAGGTTTCCTTCCTGAGAATATTCTAAGTTTTCTGTATCCTGACATCTGGTAATCTGTAGGATCTTTCTTGCACTGTGCCACGAGTTCCCCCAGGACCGCGCACAACTCCGTGCCGAGAATGGTAGATGGCGACCCGGGACTTTCCCTTTTCACCTGTCTTTCTACTTTTGGGGTGGGTGATGGAGACAGTTTCGGTGTCTGAGACCGTCCTCCTGGCTTAAGTGGCAGCGCGTGTATCAGGCTATAAGTCTGGTCATCTATAGCTTCTACACTTGGATTCTTGAAATGTTCTGGGACTCCGTCCTTCCATTCCACTAATGCGTGGGTCAGTGAGGAATTCGTCCTGACATCCACCACCCATGCTTTCTGATACGGTGACAGTGACATCACTAGCTGCTTCACCGCTTCTTCTTGCCAGATCCCTGGGAGTTCTATGACTACTATCCCGGTTGGATCTGTGCCGACCGTTTTACACCACTGTCCTACTTCTAGTGGGTCCATGCTGGTACTTTTGGCGCGTTACTTGCTGCAACAGGATCCCGGACTCGAGAGCCCCCACGTGTAGCGCTACCCCCAGTTAAGAGAGCCGCTGGATTTGTTTTCGGGCCCTGTGTGCAGCACCACCAACCCCCGGCAATCTTACTCAACCCACTCTGGCACAGTTAGTCTAGGGTTATATCTGTATCACATTCAAAAGGTATTGCAAGGGGTAATCTCTTAGCAATAAGACAACACACTGAAGCGAGGGATTAAATATAACAGTTTACTCTTATCTCAAAGGTGGCATAGGCAGAATACAACACATGCAACTGGCTTGCAGAGCCCTGCAGAAATCAATACAGCACACAATAATGGCGCTGCGCGGTACTTCACCACGCGTAGCTATTATGGTGTGCGCGCCCTATGGCGCACTGAACAATATCTTAGCTCCCACCCCGGTCAGGCCTGACATGGAATAAATCTCAGTCACCTCCTATGGGGATTTCTTCGCATGCCAGCTTTCGGTGGTGCACTTGATGAATAGTACTTTGTAATCCACAACCAGGCAATAACTTGAAACACTATACTGCGGGGGGACACTTCAACTCTGTCCTGCTACCGGTCCCCCCGGGGAACAGCGGATAAACAAAACTGTGGGCCTATGCAGTCTATAGGCCTAAACACGGCACAGTCTATTGGTCTGGGCAGGTGCCCGCTCACCACTCCGGACACGATCCCAGTCCAGGACGTCCACCCTGCTGGGTATCCGCACACAGCGTCTGCAACGATCGGGTCCCCGATCCAACTGATGTCCTCACTCGACAAGTCAGATGCCACCCAGGCTCCGCAGTGGGGTGGAAGGCTCTTTGGAAGTTGTGCAAGGCCCAGGCTTCAGGCCTTGCACTGCAGCAGATCCGCACAGGAAGAAACTCTTGCTTGCAGCGCGGTGTCCAAAGAGGCCAAGCTCCGCCTCGCCTCCTCCTTAAATAACCCCTCCCATGAGTCTCTGCAGTGGCTAACTGCACTCTGGGTGCCGAACGGGGTTCTGGGTAACGTAGTCCCGGGGCCTTAAAGGAGACCCCGCTACATAAGTCCTGCTACAAAAATCGAATTAAAACTACTTTAAAATTACTTTTAAGAAAAACTCAAACCACTTTCAGATTTAGCCTCTACATTAAGAAACCTATCTGTTATAGCAGTTCACCAAAAAAAGTTAAAGATTTAATGTAACTGACCTCTTCCTTCCAATTTTTATAGCAAAAGGAGAAACACGAAAAAGAAATGATTCTCCTTATTCTATATTTGTGCCAGACGTCAGTTGTTTTAACACTGCATTGCAGATAAGTATGTGAATGACGTATGTGGACAATAGAGAAGTCAAGGACCCTCTACCTCAGGTCAAACAACATTTTTTAAAGTTCAGCAACACAGTTGAGTACTGTCTGAGCTACTTTTTTATTTATCAGCTATAGAGGAACACTTGTCCCTGTCCTAAAATAAAAAAAATAAAAAAAGTTAAGGTGTTAGGCAGGTAGGGTGGTCGTCACCTTTTCCATGTTTTTCTCCTCGTTGGGTGCCAAACAAGGGTCACTTGAGCAGCCTACCCCGGTTTTTCCGGGCTACGCTAGACACCAGTGGGGGCTGGTGCTCAATATTCTTTTTTGGGGGGGGCAAACAAACCTGACCCCTCACTTGCACCCCCTTACAACCGTGAGGGGGGGCAATTGTGCTGTTCCTTAACCCATGCAGTGCTTGTGTGGAGCAGGCCAGCTGTCACAGGGTTAGGCAGGTAGATGTCAGGGAGGAGGTGTGCCCTTACCTTGTCTATTGTGCCTGGCAGAAGCATCTCCAGCAGCCTGCACAGCACCACTCTGTCCTTCAGGGACGCCTGTAGGAAGCCCTCCGGGTTGGAGATTGTCTTCTTGGAGGACTCCAGCACCGCGAGTGTTATGAGCCACGTCACGGTCTGCTTAACTGAATTCATGGCTAATCAGAGCGAGGGGGGCAGGGGCCGCCAAATCTATCCCCTTCCCCCCTCTATCTATGGATGGGTGTAGCGCTGCCTGGGCTGTCCCTGCGGGTACATTGAGCTCTGGGTCTACTGCTTTCCGCTGCCACTGCTGATCCCTCCTTTCTTGGGTAGAAGCTGTAGGAAGGAGCCGGGGCTGTTGCTTCTCCTCCAGACCGAACAGGATGTGGGTCCTGAGACCCAATTTACCGGGAGTCCTAAGACTCCCTGGCCAATCGGGTCTCAGGACTCCCTTCCTGATTGGCCGGGAGGAGAAACAGGAAGACATTAGCGAATATTAATTTGTTAATGTCGCACAACTGGGTGGGCTCATGGCGCAGTGCTCTGCACCCCAAGCCCACCCTTTTTTAAAGCCAATTAGAGCCTTAGGCTCTAACCATGTGCTTAAAAAAAACATTGGAATCCATACGTCCAGTGCCCTGCATGTAGATTAGGGACGGGGGCATGGATTAGGGGGGTGGCACCCCTGCGCCTTGTATGGAGCTGCCGCCACTTCTAGACACATTAACCTCCCTGGCGGTATTCCCGAGTCAGGCTCAGGGTGAATTTTTACTACCAAAAGCGCTAACCCCGAGCCAGACTCGGGATCGCATCGCAGTATCCAGGGAAAGTTACTTACCTTGTCCCCTGGATCCTGCAATGTCTCCCCGCTGTGTCTGCGAGCTGTCTCCTCGCTCGATTCACAGTGCCGAGTCCCAAACTCCGTTCCCTGCAAGCGCTGCGACGCGCGGGGACGGAGCACGGCGTCAAATTAAAAAAATTAACAACACACAATACATACAGTACAATGTAATCTTACAGATTACAGTACTCTATAAAATAATTACACATCCTCTTCGTCCCTAGTGGTTTGTCCAGTGCCCTGCATGCCCTTTTATATTATAAATACTTGTTCTTCTGCCTGGAAACTTGAGCATGTCCATAGAAAGTGAAACCAAAAAGTGTCCCTTTACGTCAAAAGTGCTTTTAGACCAGCTAGAAAACAGCGATAAAGAATTAGAATCACTTGCAGAATTGAGCGATGGTAATTGTTCCGGAAATTCGTCATCAAACACTAAAAGTAATGACAGCGACAATTCTGCAACTGAGCAAATTTCTGTATTTTTGATTTGATTACATTAGTGAATAATTTTTGTTATAATTATTTATAGTTATTTATTATATTATAATTTATGATTTTGTGTTTCAAACTTTATCATACCCGGGATGTCTGCTAGACTCTTGAGTTGAGTTGAGTTGTGAGGTATCTTAATATAGCGCGGTCTTACCCCAAAGGGTCCCGACGCGCATAGCAGAGTTCCTGGGAAAAGAGGACCCAGGAACCAAGAGCAGCACAGAGCGGCAGAAAGGGTGGAAGAAAGAGGCTATGCAGGAAAGGCTTGCGTGAAAAGCCAAGTCGTCAGTAACCCGCGGAAGACCGGGATAGTAGGGGCCTCCTGGAGCTCATTTGGACAGATTTAAGTGAGTTATTTCTAAGAATTACAGGCCTACAATATAAAACGCCAAATTTCTGAGCACTGTGTACATTTGACTGTAGTTTAGTTAACTCTTCTGTCCCATGTCGATGGACACGGTCACTGTTGCATTTAGGTGATACACACACAGAGCCAATGCCCTCCTCACCTGTCCAGCGTATCACCTCCACCTCACTCCCAGCATGGGGTCCCATACTGCTAGCAGCGATCTGGAGCTTTCCGTTAGCCACCAGTAACTGTGCCAGGAGTGTTTAGGGCACGTGCTCTCGGGACAGCTGGTTTTGCAATGTAGCATCAAAGCCCACCTGCTAAAAGGCCACATATTTGCGTGCCGCCGGCGCCAAGAGGTTAATTGAGATTCAGTGCATGCACAGACACAGCGTGAATCTCTACTAGGTCTATGGGTTCTAACAATGATGCCTGCGGCATGTGTGCACGTACCAGATCCCCCACGCATGTGCAGGCACACTGCAGGTCTCTGGTAGTTCCCTGAAAGAGACCCCATGGCATCACGCAAATGGCTCCTGGGGTGGCTACATAACGCTTCCCAGGAGGCAATTTGCCAGATGTCATGTATGCACACACAAGTTTGTAGGGTCCCTCCCAGAGAACTACCAGAGATATGCAGCATATCTGTGCATGTAGGGGGCCAATTAAAAAAAATTGATTTTGCTTTTCAATTTTTTTTTGTTTTGTTATTGTGCATGGGGGTAGGTATGCTTTACATTTTCAGGACAAGCTTTCAGGGTATACAGTACACCCTTCTTCTAAAGTCCAAGCAGAATGAATACACGAGACATTAAAATAATGTTTAACATTTTGCTAATGCCTTGAGTATCAGTACTGCTTGGACCTTAAGGAAAGGGGTTTACCCCTTCTTACCCTGCATTAAAGTGACACTAAATGATATACGTATTCTCTAAATACAATCCATACACACCCCCTACCTTACCTAATGCCCTGTAATTTATTTTTCATGAAATTGTTTCTTCCTGTGTTTTTCTACCTCCTTGTAACATTCTCCATGAGCTCCCAAACCTCTCCCTTTCCACTCACTTCTGTTTGTTTGGGTAACGTTAGTGGCAGTCATGTGCACTTCTCCATGCACGCTAAATATCCCATAGTCTATAGTGCATCTTGGGAGAAAGGAAGAGAGGGTGGCTACATTCCTACAAACAGTAGGACCATGGAGAACAAAAGTAGCCACCCTCTAACAGGAAATCAGATCACAGCAGCAGAAAAACAAAAACAAGATTTTGGAGGTTTGGAGGAGGCTGAGAGCAATAGAAGGGGCGTTCCTTGCCCGTAAGATTGCATAATTTGAATATATCTTGCTTAAATCAGAGTTCAGAGTCACTTTAAACTTGTCCTGAAAATGTAACAAATAAAAAAAGTATCATAGACAAAACTCAACTGTATTATTGCAAGTGCATGAATAGGACTACAATGCAGTTCAGCAGGAAGAGTCAGTACAGTGCAAATGACAGTGAAATATAAAGCGGTATAAGGGCCGGTTTACACCACATGCAGTCCAGTGCATTTTTTTCTGCGTCAGTAGGTTACATGGATTTCAATGGCAGTGCAGTGCATTTCAGTGCAGCCAACAAAAGTTGAACATGCTGCATTTTTCTGCAAGGAACTGCACTAAACATTGCAAAGTACATCAAAAACGCACTAGAATGCATCAAAAATGCACCAAAAAAACAGGAAACTTTGGGAGAAAAAAGCAAGGGGGAAAACGCACTGGAGGGCATTGAAAACGTATACAAAAATGCAATAAAATAGCAGCAGAACACATGAAAAACGTGCATGCATAAAAGCATCCGGACTGTGTTTCTGTGGTGTGAACCGGCCCTATGGGCTCATTCAGATAGGCGCTAAGACGCGTCCTCCATGATAAGCGTCTTTTCGCTGTGCCTGCATCCACCTCGGGGCTGTGTGCAGGCAGCCCATGAATTTAAATGCGGCTTCATGGACGCAGTTACATGTCAAAATTTGGCATGCGGGCAGAAGCAGTTGCACGGATCTGAAGGCAGACACTGTGGGGTAGATTTATTAAAACAGGTGCACTCAGAATATGGTGCAACTGTGCATGGTAGCCAATCAGCTTCTAACCTCAGCTTGTTCAATGAAGCTTTGGCAATAAAACCTGAAAGCTGATTGGTTTCTATGCAGAAGTGAGCCTGATTTTGCACTCTCCAGCCTTAGTAAATAAACCCCTGTGTGTTCAGATCCGTGCACCAATTTCTGTCCGCATGTCAGATTTTGACACGCAACTGCGTCCGTGCTGCTGCATCAACTTGGGTTGCCTGCACGCAGCTCTGAGATGAAGGCAGACGCAGCAAAAAGCGTCTCAGCCTGAATCTGAATGAGCCCTAAAACCAAAAACCAAAAATGTAATAAAGATTACTGTTCCTTAAAGCGGAGCTCCACTCAAAAGGGGAAACTCCGCTTGTCTGCCTCCCCCCCGCTTCCACATTTGGCACCTCGCGGGGGGCAGTGGGTATCTGGTTTTGACAGGTACCCGCTCCCACTTCCTGCTGAGTTTGCCGCAGCAAACTCAGGCTGAAGTTTGGCCCTCACTGCAGCCGGCCCATTGAGAAAGCACAGCTTGATTCGCAAGGCTTCACTGATGGTTTCCATTACCCATGATGGCGATGCCAGCATCGCTGGTTTCATGGACAGGTAAGTGCCCTAATGCAGTATTTGTAGCTGCTGGCTTTTAGTTTATTGGTGGGGGTGGAGCTCCGCTTTAAATGCAGTTATTAATAATTCATAAAATAACATCACATATGATAAAATAACATCACACAAAAAACACATATTTCTGGAAAAATATCAAACATAGCGATTTTCTTTGACCCCTTTCACACTGAGGCGCTTTTCAGGCGCGTTTGTGCTAAAAAAAAGCGCCTGAAAAGCTCACGAAAACCTATTTCCATTGAGATCAATGAATGCTTTCAGACTGGGGCGGTGCGCTGGTGGGCAGTAAAAAAAGTCATGCAAGCAGCATCTTTGGAGCATGTTTGGAGTGCTTAGGCTGCTTTCACACTGCAGCCGCGACCGCTAAAACGAGTGGCGCTTTACTGTTGTTTTAGTGGCGCTTTTCAGCCACTAGCGGGGTGCTTTTAACCCCTGCTAGTGCCAGATGAAAGGGTTAAAACTGTTTTGTGGCTCTTCCAAAGTGCTTTTTAGGCACTTCGGAAGCGCTGCCCATTCATTCCAATCGGCAGGGGCGGTGTAGGAGTGCTGTATACAGCCCCAAGGATGCTGCTTGCAGGACTTTTTTTCCTGTCCCGCAAGTGCACCACCCCAGTTTGAAGGCACACAAGCTTTCACATTGGTGAGGCATAAAAGGCAGTTTTCAGGCGCTATGTTTAGCACTAATACGCCTGAAAACTGCCTCAGTGGGAAAGTAGCCTTAGAAAAGGGGCTCAAAAACGCCCCTGTCCATTCGAATGAATGGGAATCGCTTCAAAAGCGCACAAAAAGCGCAGCAAAATGGTTCTTTTGAGTCATGTGACTGTAAAAAAAAAGCCTCCTGCTAACGCTGCAAAAGCGCTTGCAAAGTGCCGCAAAAACGCCAACATTTTATGGGCAGTTTTCGAGCGCCTCAGTGTGAAAGGGGTCTTTACCTCACATTTTCCCCTAGAATAGCACTAAAAAACAAAAACATCATAAAGAGAAACAAATTGCAAAAAAAAAAAGCACTAAGATACATTGTTGCATTTAAAAATCAAAGTGAAAAAAGGGAAAAGTAACAATTATAAACATGCAGTGCTCTTTTTGTGTCAAACCAAATAAAGCTATTCATGTTGAAAAAAAAAAAAAAAAGACTGAGCCTCCAGCCAAAGCAGCGGCTGCTAGAGCATCCTTGATAGTGCAGCCATCCCCATCATACACTGCTACCCCCTCCACCTCCCTCCTCTCTCCTGCAACCCTCTCTCTCTTATTTATCCCAAGATGGCAACCGAAGGTTTGCAGGAGAATGAAACCCTGTCCTCCCTGAAGAATGAAGCCGAGAGTCTGAAGGGGAAGCTGGAGGAAGAGAGAGCCAAGCTGCATGATGTTGAATGTACGTATGCTAATCTGTATTGAGTGTGACATCTGGAGTGTGACACAGCTGGGGAGTGATCAGAGCTGGGCGCTGTAAACAGACCAGCAGCTGGACTCCTCTGCTCTGTGTGACACCATCTTCCCATCCCATGACAGGACTGGTGTCACACTCTCATCACATTACAGTAAGGTCATCGCTGGGCACGGTTGTGTCAGCCAATTCCCCATGTATCAAATATATCATCATAAAACTGATTTGCAATTAAAGTCTAGAACTGATCGCTTACTATCACATATTCGTTTGCAACATTTCATTCAGCCCTCTCCTTTAAGATCTCGCTATCCCTTTCTACACATACAATGAGGTTTATTTACTAAAGGCAAATAGACTGTGCACTTTGCAAAGTGCAGTTGCTCCAGAGCTTAGTAAATGAACAGAAGCTCTCCTGACTTCCATCATCCAATCATGTGCAAGCAAAAATGCTGTTTTTCTTATTTTCCTTGCATGTGATTGGATATTCTTTGCAAAGGGAAGCTTTGCCTCATTTACTAAGCTCTGGAGCAACTGCACTTGCAGAGGGAAACTGCACTTTGCAAAGCGCATGGTCTGTTTGCCTTTAGTAAATCAACCCCAATATTTCAAGTTTACCTGGTAAATCGGTAACATGCTTTATGCACATGGGGCTATCTAGCTGCAGTGCGTTCCTACCAGAGTCTCAGTGCGCCCATGAGGGACAAGTGCAGCACCCAGCCCCCGCCGCAGGCAGCCTGTCATTGTCTATGGCAGACTGATGCTGGATGGGGCTGAACACTGTACCTGCGTTTAGGTCCCCGTGCACTGAGGGATGAATGCACGTGTCTTCATTCCAGTGTGTGTGGGAAAGCAAAAATTCCAAGACTTCTGATTCTTATTAGCTCATGCACTATCTAACAGGCCTCATGCAAGCTGCTTGTATGGGCATTTGAGCTTTTTTTTTTTCTCTTCCTCTAAATGCCCCTCCATGGTAGCCTATGGGTTTGATTTACTAAAGGCAAACAGGCAGTTGCCCCAGAGCTTAGTAAATGAGGTAAAGCTTCACTTTGTAAAGAGTACCCAATCACGTGCAAGGAAAAATAAAAAAATGAATTTTTGCTTGCACATGATTGGATGATGAAAAGTCAGCAGAGCTTCACCTCATTTACTAAGCTCTGGCGCAACTGCATTTTGCCTTTAGTAAATCAACCCCTATAGGCGTTTATAGGAGTTACAGAGGAACTGCAGTCTGCTCACATAATTTGTAATAAAAACATCTGTGCCATTCTGAAGCTTCCCTCCAACCACCTATCATATTATTTTATATATACTGCAATTCTGTACTTGCGAAATATGCTGCAGAAATCTCCCTCCACTAAGTCTGGCTGCAGCCATTTTAACTGTGGGCAGCTGAAGCTGCTGCCTGTTCACTTCCTGGATTTACACAGAGACACAGAAGCACGCCTCCAGCTCTGCAACTCTCATTGCCCCTCCTATGACTCACCCCCCCTCCCTTCTTGGCAAAGTCTCCCAAGATTGAGAGAGAGAGCTGTGCATGATGTCATAAGCCTAGGCTAATGACCAGACAAGAAACAGGAAGTGGGCTGTATAAGGTATTTACTGGCAAAAAAAAAATGTTTTACTATCCAAAGTTAAAACAACAAGGGCAGAAGATTTAATAGATGGGAAGATGAAAAAATAACTGAAGTTCTGCTTTAAGAGGCAGAAATTCTATACCCCCCCAACCAAAGCCGCATTCAGGAGAGGAGATTTTGAGTATAAAAAATGCCTGACGCACCTAAACGCATCTGAATGCGCCTAAGCACTAGGTGTGTTTAGTACTTGAGCGGTTTCTTTTTCTTTTTTTTTCATTTCAATGGCCAGAATAAATGAATATTCTGGCCCATTAAGAAAAAAAAAATGTCCAAGCGCTTGACCTGCCTAAATGTGTTTGCAAAGATGCAGTTTAGGAGTGTTGTTGAAGCTGCTTTCCGGCCTCATGCACACGGGCAGAAAAAATGCTGCTTTTAAAAGCGTCTGCGATTTTTTTTTTTAATGTCCCTGAAAGCAGCTTTAGGTTATCTCAGCCTTTTTCAACCAGGGTGCCTTGAGGTTTCTTCAGGGGGTCCTTGGCAAAATGACAAAAAATTAATCAAAAACTCCTTGGCCACCAAACTTGCCATTGCTTGATCCTGGAAGCGCCCCCCAGTTCACAGTGCTATGTTTAGGTGCAAAGTTTCCTGGATGCTGCTTAATGAACACCTGGCAAGTAGGTTTACTGACTCTGTGCCTCGGTTTTGGAAAATATGGGATCCTTGGGCTAAATATGTTAATATAGATTTGTAACTTGTATCTTTTCTCAGTTTTTTGGCTTCTTTTCCTCTCTCAGGCGCCCCTCCTGGGCCTTACCCCTGGGCAGTGACAATGTAGAGGTCATATCTTGGTTTTCTCTTCCACCTCTTTCTTTTCTTTCTCTATACTTTCTACCTTTTTTTATCCCTTCAGGACCTTAAGCACTTCAGCCCCGGAAGGATTTACCCCCTTTCCTGACCAAGCCCTTTTTTGCGATACGGCACTGCGTCGCTTTAACTGACAATTGCGCGATCGTACGACGTTGTACCCAAACAAAATTGACGTCCTTTTTTCCCCTTTGGTTTGGTGGTATTTAATCACCTCTGCGGTTTTTATTTTTTGCGCTATAAAAAAAAAAAAGAGCGCAAATTTTGAAAGAGCAATATTTTTTACTTTTTGCTATGATAAATATCCCTAAAAAAAAAAATATATATATATATATATATATATATATATATATATAAAAAATCTTCAGTTTAGGCCAATATGTATTCTTCTACATATTTTTGGTAAAAAAAAAATCTTAATAAGCGTATATTGATTAGTTTGCGCAAAAGTTATTGCATCTAAAAAAATAGGGAATAGATTTATGGCATTTTTGATATTATTTTTCTTTTTATTAGTAATGGCGGCGATCTGCATTTTTTATCGTGACTGCGACATTATGGCGGACAGATCGGACGCTTTTGGGACCATTGACATTTATACAGCGATTAGTGCTATAAAAATGGACTGATTACTGTGTAAATGTCACTGGTAGGGAAGGGGTTAAACACATAAGTGTGTTCCCTGGGTGTGTTCTAACTGTAGGGGGGATGGGCTCACTAGACCATAACAGAGATCACTGCTCCCGATCACTGGGAGCAGTAGATCCCTGTCATGTTGCTAGGCAGAACAGGGAAATGCCTTGTTTACATAGGCATCTCCCCGTTCTGCCTCTCCGTGCCACGATCGCGGGCCACGGGAGGACATTCAATCCGTGGAACCCGTGGTGCGCGGCGGGGGTGCGCCGTCAGCATGGGCACGCCCACCAGCCACCGATGATGGAGTTGCGTACAGGTATAAACTGTATACAAGCCAACAGGTGAATTAAGCCTGCCTGTTAGTTACACAAAGCCACAGGTTTTCATTATGCATCAATATGACTTTCTAAACACTGGCATCCTAACAACCAATGACGTCATCAATTAAGAAGGAAAATGTCTGTTGCCTCCACAGCATCCATGTTTGACCCTCCTGTGCCCCTTTCCCTCAGCACTAGGGTGACATTAGCTGACTGATGGAGAGAAATTGAGGGAGAAGAGAAACATTGGAATACTAGTCAGTACCAATGTGCAAAAGTGTATTTGCTTTGGAAGAATAAATCACCTCTAATGTTGGGTGTCTTACATGTGGATGTTGCTGCATTATGTAACACTGTTAGAACAGTTTTTTACATTTTATAATGGGGTGCCTCAAGACTGTCCTTCATTTTAAAGGGTGCCTTGACTGAAAAAAGTTTGGAAAATACTGTTATCTAATGTGCAAATTGTCATTTCTAAGCATACTTTTGAGCAGTGTTCAGGAACTTCAGGGGCAAAAAAAAATGCTCCAAACCTGCTTTCAGAGAAGAGTTTTCCAGCGTAAACGAGCATAAAAACGCAACACTAGAGGCATTTTTTTCTGCAAAGTGTAGCAGCCTCACCCCATCTCTTTTGTCTAGGGGTATCACATACGACAGGGTGAGATGCACTACGGCCCATGTCCTCCCCATAGCTGTGGGTGAGGTGAAGGCCAGTACCAGATATTTTCCTCGGGCCTGTGTGTTTTAGTCAAGGATTAAGTCCTGCCGTGCCAACACTTCCCTTTGCTCCCATTAACCAGAGTTCCACACACCGATCACAGTCCAACTCTTGTTTTATTGCATAACTCACAATAAACAGTGCTTCAGTAGCCAACTGGTTGAGACCCAATAACAGTTTGACACGGTGGAATGAGCAGGTCGAGGCACTATCCTGATTGTACACTAAACCACTGTGATTTCACCAGCGGTTACTATAGCCATAGGCTAGAGAGAACTTAGAACTTGAGAGTCTCTACCAGCGACTCAAGAGAACGTAGATAGGAGTACCTTCGCTGCGTTGCGGCCCCTGTCAGGGGAAGATGTCCCTCCAAGGGAGTTACCGGAGGCCCATCCGTCACCGGGTGGATGCTGCTCCAGACTCTCCGAATGGGTAACCTCCCCGGCCTCCTCGCCTCAGACATGGGGCCCATCCACTTCAGGGACCCTCGGACTTCTTCACCCTCGCGGGACCCAGTCAAAGTCACTGAGCCCCAGGCCTCCTGGTTTAGTACCTCACCCCAGGCTGAAGGTGCCTGGGATGGGATGGACTCCAACTTCATTCCGGTCAGGCCTAGGGTACCTGGGCCAGAACTCAGAACCGCCCGCACCCAGGCTTAAGGTGCCTGGGCGCGTGATGAAGAAACTCCAAAATAGCAAGACCTCGTGGCCAGGGCGTCTCCCCCTTTTATCCCCTCCATTGACGCCACGGCAGGTTCCCCGCCCTCGCCGTACCATCTCCGAGAAGGGACAAAAAGGACAGCACTATGGCAGTAAATCTACCTTGAGCCTGCGGGCACCCCGCCACCCACAGGCCAAGGAGATTATTACACCGCCCAATCCTCCACGAATACAAATGGTCCAATTACTCTCATAATTTACACACCTGGATCATAATACCACCCAGGTGTATCCCACCTAAATTTAAAGACCCCGCTACAAAAGTATAGGCAGAAGAAATGTAGCATATCTTCATATGCCTGTGTGCACGAGGCCTTCTCCTGCCAGGAGAAAAGCGTTTATAGGAGCCCAGTGTGCATGAAGCCATAATCCATAGCATAGTTCCAACTGTCCCTCATTTGGCAGGACTGTCCCTCTTCTGAGACCGAATCCCTTCGTGCCTCGTGCAGCCTCAGTGGTCCCTCATGTTTTACGGTGAGGATGGTGTGTTCAGGGTGATGTGCAGTGTTAGTTTTCTGCCACACATAGCGTTTTGCTTTTTGTCCAAAAAGTTCAATTTTGGTCTCATCTGACCAGATTTCCTTCTTCCAAATGTTTGCTGTGTCCCCCACATGGCTTCTCGCAAACTGCAAATGGGACTTCTTATGGCTTTCTTCTCGTCACTTTTCCATAAAGGCCAGATTTGTGGAGTGCACAACTAATAGTTGTCCTGTGGACAGATTCTCCCACCTGAGCTGTGGATCTCTGCAGCTTCTCCAGAGTTACCATGGGCCTCTTGGCTGCTTCTCTGATTAATGCTCTCCTTGCCTGACCTGTCAGTTTAGGTGGACGGCCATGTCTTGGTAGGTTTGCAGTTGTGCCATACTCTTTCCATTTTTGGATGATGGATTGAACAGTTCCCCCGTGAGATGTTAAAAGCTTGGCATTTTTTTTTATAACCTAACCCTGCTTTAAACTTCTCAATAACTTTATTCCTGACCTGTCTGGTGTGTTCCTTGGCCTTTATTATGATGTTTGTTCACGGAGGTTCTCTAACAAACCTCCGAGGGCTTCACAGAACAGCTGTATTTATATACTGAGACTAAATTACACACAAGTGGACTCTTTTTACTAATTAGGTGACTTCTAAAGGCAATTGGTTCCACTATATTTTAGTTAGGGGTATCAGAGTAAAGGAGGCTGAACACAAATGTGCGTCACACTTTTCAGATATTTATTTGTAAAAAAAATTAAAAACCATTTATAATTTTCCTTCCACTTCACAATTATGTGCCACTTTGTGTTGGTCTATCACATAAAATCCCAATAAAATACATTTACATTTTTGGTTGTATGACAAAATGTGGAAAATGTCAAGTATATGAATAGTTTTTCAAGGCACTTTAAGTCAAGTACTCTACCTCAGAGTACAGTCCTTGACTTAAATTGGCCATAGATTAGTAGATTATTCTCACAGCTCACATCCTGTACCTCCTGTAAATCCTGTACATTCAGACCTGTCTGGAATCTGCGGCAGTTTTCTATATGGAAAATTCCCTCTTTTAAATGGGTGCACACCGTGCTCTGGTTTCTGTTTCACTCTGCTAGAAAAAAGAAAAGAGAAAGGAGGGCGCACCAATCTCGTGCATTACCACTTAAAAGTTTTATTAAAATATAAATAAAAAGCAATGGTCCTACTCACAAACGGAGCTTAAGTGCAAGCTTATCGGATGATCATCTTAGCTCTGAGGAAAGGGGTGCGCCCCAGAAACGCGTCAGCTATATAGATGTTTGAGGTGCTGCCGGACCCTCTTTGTCATCAAGTTCGGTCGGTGGGTGCCAAGAATTTCCAGCCTAATTGTCCGATAAGCTTGCACTTAAGCTCCGTCTGTGAGTAGGACCATTGCTTTTTATTTATATTTTAATAAAACTTTTAAGTGGTAATGCACGAGGTTGGTGCGCCCTCCTTTTTCTTTTCTTTTTTCTAGCCATGTGAACACCCATTGTTCTGAGGAGGGCTGCAAGACTTCAGGCTTTGCTTTTAGACGGAACCACACTACCCGTACCCGTAGAAATTGGAGCAGGTGGTGCAGATAGACCTAAAACAGGTATATAGGTATCTGTTAATGTGACGCATGCCACTCCTGACAGTTTCCCTGCACCATTATATATGAAGTTTAGTTAAATCCCCGCAATGTATGTGAGATGACATCATGTGAAAAGAAGAACAGCAGTCATGCACGGCCCCATAACTTCAAGTCATCCTAGGATTCAGGCCTACAGAGGGCTTACTCAGAACACTCCAAACACTGGAAGCAGATGCTGTGGATGGATTGTGTGTCTTTGTTTGCCATCTCTTGTGTTTGGGCATGTCTAATAATGTGTAAACTGGTACAGGATTACAGAACCTCCTATAATTCCTATTGCTAACATTTCATAGTTATGTAATAGAGGGGTGAGCCAAATGTTTCAACAGCTGGGTGTGAAAGAGATAATTCTGGTATGTAGAAGGGTGAACTCAGATGAATCATAACATGTCACATAGCTGTCCTCATATATACAGTATATATATATATATATATATATATATATATATATATATATACACACACACACATATATTCTCTTTTTGTTTCCTTATGCCCACAAGCCTGCTCTTTTTGTTTAGATCTTATTGTATGTCTATGGGTCCTGTCTAGGACTCCTGTCTACCTCCCTTTGGGAGTAATATTAATGAGATGGTTTACGAAACGTCTTCATTCCTATGTTCCTGTCCTGTGATGAGCAGTCACTGCTACTTTATTTCTTTTGTCCCCACCTATTAAACACAAATGTTTGGCTAAAGCCTAGTACACACGGGCTGAATGTCAGCCGGCATCGGCCAGTTCAATAGAATTTGGCCGACATTTGGCCCGTGTTTAGCAGCCGGTCTGACAGAAGCTGGCCTTTTGGCTGACTTCTGTTGAAGGCTCATGACCGAAAAGGTAGAGGTGAACCAAATGGAAATTTTGGTGCCGAAACCGAAAATTTAGGATGCACTTGGCCAAAACCAAAAATGAAAATTTTTAAAAAGTATATATATATATATTTAACTATAATTGCATTATATTCAACTTTTTAATTAAAACGGAGCTCCACCCAAAAGGGGAAGCTCTGTTTGTTTGTCCCCCCCCCCCCGGTAACACGTTTGGCACCTTTCGGGGAGGGTGTGATTTTGACAGGTGCCCGTTCCCACTTTGGGGAGACCTTGCCGTAGACCTCGCTGCAGAAAGTTCAGCTCCCCTCCTCCTTCCTCCACCACCAGGCCAGTTAGAAAGTGCAGCGCGCTTCGCACATGCGCATTAAGGAACCGGGTGTGAAGCCGAAAGGTTTCACTGCCGGTTTCCCTTACCAAGAGAGTGACAGCAGCACCCGAAAGCCAATTGGAAAATCGACTTGGGTCCCAACATAAGGATCTCTGGACAGGTACGTGTCCTCATACATACAGTATTTGTAGCTGCTGACGTAAAATGTTTTGCTTGGGGGGGGGGGGGGAGATGGACCTCTTCTTTAATATCACGAATTTAAATAAATATAAATTTATTGTCAGGCATTATCTGCACCTTTAGCGCAAGAAAAGCTCAAAAAAATGCATCCCTTTAAATTCTATGTATGTCTTCACACTGGTTCGTTGCGCTTCCGTTGTGGTGTTAAAAATCCTGCTTGCTGCATTTTTGGTCAGTTAAATAAACCACACCAAGCCTCACCTCCCTTTTGAAATGCATTGAAAACGCAGCAAGAACGCATCAATAGCACACCCGTGTTACTTTTTTGTTGTGGTTTTTTAGTCACATGACCTATGAAAAACACACCATAAGCACAGTAAAATTGTGGTAAAATTGGGGCAAAATCACATGCGTTTTTGATGCCATTATCGGCACCCTTTTCTGTATCTGCAAAATGGCGAAAACACAATTTTTGGACGATATGTTTCGGCTGCCGATATTTCAGTGCATCTCTACGAAAAAGGTCTGCTGACCAGCTTCTGGTCGGCGTTCTCAGCGAATGGAGAGAGAGCTGACCGGAGTGTTCTGGCGAGGGGGGGGGGGGGGCAGAGGAGATGTCTGTACTAACATCGGATTGCTGCAGAGTGGAAATACATGTGTGCACTCATATAGAGCAGTACACACAGTACAGTATAATATAGTGTATTTGCTGATGGTACTGCCATATGCCATATTTTTTGTGTTTATATATGGGTGAAGCCATTTTGTGACCCGGAGCACATACGAATAAGAATGTGAAATTTGGCATTCCTTGGTAACTTCACGGTGGCACGCATGCACCACAGGAAACTGATAGGTGACAGGTACACTTTAATTTTGCTCATTTGTAAACGCCATTAGGTAAGCTGGAAGAAATGTGTGATGAGACATTTGTGATTTTATATGATTTACAGAACCTTTGATGCTTTCCAAGAAGCATAGCTCCCAACTGTCCCTGATTTCGAGGGAATGTCCCTGATTTGGAACAATGTCCCTCTGTCCCTCATTCCTCCTCATTTGTCCCTCATTTCGGTCTGATCAGCGCACATCACATCAGTGAAGGAGGAAAATCACTTATTTTCTAAATTTTATAACAGAAACTAAGAAAAACTTTTTGTTTATTTTTTTGTTTGTTTAGCAAAAAATAACAAACCCAGTGGCAATTAAATACCACCAAAAGAAAGCTCTATCTGTCTAAAAAAAATATAAAAATGTGATATGGGTACAATGTTGCATGACCACGCAATTGTCATTCAAAGTACAACAGCGCTGAAAGCTAAAAATTGGCCTGGGCAGGAAGGGGGTAAAAGTGCCCAAGTAGGCAAGTGGTTAAGGGCCCCGCAACAATGGATCAAAATAATATTGATTTGATTTTGAAAGAAAATTACAATTAAACTTTCTTAACCACCTGGTTTTACCCCCTTCATGACCAGGGAATATTTTGCTATTCAGCACTGTGCTACTTTAACAGGCAATTGCACAAACATGCACCCAAATGAAATTGATATAATTTTTTTTACACAAATAAAGTTTACTTTTGGTGGAATTTAATCACCATAGGTTTTTTTCTTTATTATTATTATATAAACAAAAAAAGACCGACAATTTTGAAAAAAAAGAATACTTTGTACTTTCTGTTATTAAACATATCCAAAAAAAAATAATAAATAAATCTAATTTCTTCATACATTTTGACCGAAATGTATTCTGCTACATGTATTTGGTAAAAAAAAAAATACAAATAAGTGTTAATTGTTTTGTACAAAAGTTATAGTGTCTACATACTATGGTATATATACTGGAATTTACGTAGCTATACTAGTAATGGCAGCGATCAGCAACTTATAGGGGTTGATTTACTAAAGGCAAATAGACTGTGCGCTTTGCAATGTGCAGTTGCACTCTGAAAGTGCAGTTGCTCCAGAGCTTAGTAAATGAGGTAAAGCTTCACTTTGCAAAAAGTTTCCAATCACGTGCACGGAAAATGAAAAACTGAATTTTTGCTTGCACATGATTGAATGATGGAAGTCAGCAGTGCTTCACCTCATTTACTATGCTCTGGAGCAACTGCTCTTGCAGAGTGAAACTGCACTTTGCAAAGTGCACAGTCTATTTGCCTTTGGTAAATCAACCCCATAGTGTGACTGTGATAGGGTGGCGGGCAATCTGGTACTAATAGACACTGCTGTCACTAGTGATTCTAATACAGTGATAATGTACACTGGCTGGGAAGGGGTTAACATCTAGGGGCAATCAAGGGGTTAACTGTGTGCCTAACAATGTGTAATATGTGCTGCTTTTACTTTCTGATTTAGCTGTTTTTTCTCCCTGCTTTTCAGGGAGAAGAACAGGCCAAATCGCTGTTCCTTTGCACACAGAGTTCTGTGTTTTTGTAAACACAGAATACTGTCAGTGATTGGACACAGCCAATCAGCTGATTTTTACCTTTAAACATAAAATCAGCTGATTTTAGACAAAATCATTGGCTAAAATCTGCTGCCAAACTCATGCTGTGTCCACGCTTGTGTGCACCCGAACCTGGAAGACAGGCGGTGCCGTACAGGTCCGTCCTCCTCGTTGGCAATAAATCTTCTGTGGGCGGCGGCAAGGAATTAAAGACACTATAGAGAAAATACTGTATTAAGGTAATGTAAGTACATAAACCATAGACATCAGGTTCACATTACAGTTTGTCTTCTAAAAACTCATCTTCTTTCAGAGGTCAGTTTGTAAAAAAAATTTGTGAAACCTTCGTACATGTAATGTACAGTAATGATGGCCATCTCCATCTAGTGGCTGATGTGTACACAAATTAGTTCAACGTTATACCACTAGATGGCGTACATAAGAAACCTGCGAGGGGGGCCCCCAAGATCTCGGCTGCCTAGGGCCTCCACAGAGTTTATTCCAGCACTGGCCACAGCCTATTTCGGACATTGAACTGGTACGATGAGCATCAATCATTTGATGAGCGACATCATGTGCCTGCACAAAAACAAAGAGGCGGAGATATAGGAGACAGTTATGCAATAATAAAGTGAGACCTATCAACAACAACAATTCCCAATACACCACTGTGGCAGCTGATTAAAAATCACGCATAACTGACAAGATAAATGAATGAGTCTATTATGTAATCTACTGGTTTCCATAAAATCTATCAGTTGGAGATATTCTTATTAGAATTATTGGTAGAGATAATCCCCATAAAAAAAGGCTCTTGAATATTTCAGTATAGCCAACCAGCTTATATGAAACACCTGTCTCATATACCAGTCCACATAAAATACTATTTTCTAAAAAAAATAAAAATTTGCTTAACCACTTTAAGACCGAGCCTGTTTTTCAGGTGTTTACAAGTTAAAAACACGTTTTTTTTGCTAGAAAATTACTTAGAACCCCCAAACATTATACATTTTTTTTCTAACACCCTGTAGAATAAAATGGCGGTCATTGCAATACTTTTTGTCACACCGTATTTGCGCAGCGCTCTTACAAATGCACTGTTTTTGGAAAAAAAAATCACTTTTTTGAATTAAAAACAAGGACAACAGTAAAGTTAGCCCAATTTTTTTTATTCGGTGAAAGATAATGTTACGCCGAGTAAATTGATACCCAACATGTCACGCTTCAAAATTGCGCCCGCGCGTGGAATGGCGTCAAACTTTTACCCTTAAAAATCTCCATAGGCGACGTTTAAAAAATTCTACAGGTTGCATGTTTTGAATTATAGAGGTGGTCTAGGGATAGAATTATTGCTCTGACGATCACGATCATGTGTTTAAACCTCACATGTGTAATTTAAACACCATTTTCATATGCGGGCACTGCTCAAGTATGCGTTTCCTTCTGCGCGAGAGCTCGTCGGGACAGGGTGCTTTAAAAAAAAAAAAAAAATCTTATTTATTTTACTTTATTTTATTGATTTTAAAACTGTTTTTTTTTTTAATTGGGTCACTTTTATTCCTATTACAAGGAATGTAAACATCCCTTGTAATAGAAAAAAGCATCACAGGTCCTCTTAAATATTAGATCTGGGGTCAAAAAGACCTCAGATCTCATATTTGGACTTAAATGCAATAGAAGAAAAAAAAAAATTGATATTTGAAAAAATTACAACAAAAAAATGTCCCTTTAAGACGTATGGGCGGAAGTGACGTTTTGACGCCGCTTCCGCCCTGCAGTGATATGTAGACGGGTCGGGCCATCTTCCCCTCACTTGTCTCCACACACAGCAAGGGGACAGACGCGATCGCCTCCGCCGCTACCGACCGCTCCGGTAAGCGGCGGAGGGCACCGGAGAGCGGCGGGAGGGGGGGCCCTCTCCCGCCGCTGATAAAAGTGATCTCGCGCCATATCTGCCGCAGAGACCACTTTCATCTTGTAGAGGACTGCCCGTTGAAGAGGATACTGGGGATACCTTCAAAGTAAGGACGTAAAACTGCGGTGGGTGGTCCGGAAGTGGTTAAAGTGTTACTATACCCAGGTCCCTATATTCACTAACATGGAAATGCAATTATTTTAGTAAATATACCCTTTTTAATCAACAGTATTTAGCAGTCATGACTTCTATCGGTGTCTTGTTAAAGCTTGTAGGAGGAGTTTTCATTCTACTCTGACTGTCCTAAGAGGCTGCATGACCACTGACCCTCTATCTGGACAGTGCTGATTGGCCCAGTGCTGATCACATGCATCCTCCTAAAGAAAAAAAAAACTCTCTAGCAATACACACCACACTGAGCATGTGCAGAGTGACTCCAAAGGCTCTGTCTAATCAAGAGATAGATTGGGGACAGTGGAAGAAGGGGAGGATCAGAGAAGACAGGATCAAACAGCCTTTTTACACAATGCAGAGGATTAACCCTTTAAGTTCCACAGGGAGTATAACAAGCATGCTTTACTGCATATACAGACTGATTTTTCTGTTGTGGGTTTAGTAACACTT
This sequence comes from Rana muscosa, assembly GCA_029206835.1. Taxonomy (NCBI): domain Eukaryota; kingdom Metazoa; phylum Chordata; class Amphibia; order Anura; family Ranidae; genus Rana; species Rana muscosa. The sequence continues at coordinate 523,201,987 of CM055118.1, read as the reverse complement.
TAAATATTTATATACAGTATAAATAGTGGCCATTTAATATATCTAAATTTTTTATGCAGCCTATCTCTAATAAAGTATTGATATAATTTAATCAATGATGAACCTGCGCTAAACCCACTTTTCAATGAAGCATTTCAGCTGCTCCACTTTAACAATACAAAGGCTGATCAGTAGATGTGGGGATTGTAATGCTATGTGTGCTGCTGTTTGTTTTTATACTTTAGCCTAAAACATCATAGCTTGTCTGAAAGTCATAAATTAGAGTTTCACAAGATTAATGTTCTTGTCTTGGGTTCAGCTAATTTGCCAGGCAGTAGTGACCGCTATTACCCCACCATCACAATAAACATATGACCGGCTATTTCACGTCTTGTGCAATGAATACATTCTTCCAGGAAGTCATGACCTGCTACCTTGTGGCCATTCTTCCCATTCACGATGACTTAATTGTTTTGCACAAGCTTAAATCCAATCAACTGACAAAGGAAACATATAAATTCATTTTTTTACTCCAAATGCAGTTCCAAATAGCAACTGGCTCCACATTGGTGGAAGGGCCACAGATACAGTCTTGGATATACTGAGAAAATCAATAGACAAAATCTTTGTTTGGTATTATCTATCAAAGTTGGTATTTACCAAAGCTTGAAAGTCCCCCAGAACAATGTACACTGGTTTTCTAAACATTTTTCATCACTATATTCAAGTAAAAAAGTCCTTTGAAGTAAAACTACATTAGCTGAAAAAATTGGAAGAATACATTGCAAAGGTTTGGAAAACTTTTTTCCAAGTTTCTACGTTTCTCTTTTATTAAAGTAATTCATACTTGCCTTATTATGCCTTCAAACTGAGCTCTGAATAGGAGACCCAGCCTTCATTACAATCACCTGAGTAATCTTTATGTTGTAATGTTGTAATGAGAAAAACTGCGGTCTCTGAATCCCTTTTGGTGAGGATGAGCCTTATGCACGGTACACACGATGAGATTATCGGAAGAATGATCGTCCTTTTTTTTGCATGCAAATCTCAGATCGAATCTGATGAGTTTCTTAAAGTCACAAAAATTTGCGTACTACAGAATAAAAATTTGGAAGTGATGTCATATGTTGTAATGCATTTGTATTGCATTTTCAAACGACAGCTGTACTGATTAAAATGGTTGTAAAGGTTTAGTTTTTTTTAATTTTAAATAACAAACATGTGTAGCGATACCTTCAGCTAAGAGGGCCGCAGATTTAGTTTGGGCCCTGAAGACAGCTCCGCCAACCCCCGGCAATTTACTCGACCCACCCTGGCACAGTTAGTCTAGGGTAATATATATATCTTATGCTCTATGGTTAAATTCAGACACCAATGCAATGATAGAAGAATAACGAGTTTACTTCTACTGGCTAAAAAAATCAACAGTTGTAACCAACCACAGGAATATCTCTGCAGAGCCCTGCAGCAATAGACAAACTACAGAAAGGAAAAAAGCCCTAGGGCTAACGTTGCGCTGGAGAAGCAATTGAAATTGATAAAGTGATCAGTGATCAAAGGACAGCAGCTAGCATAAATAGCTAAATACTAAAACTATACAAAACATAAAAAACAAAGGTATGCAGCGCTGAAATAAGATCTCCAAAATTAAATTAGGAGAACATAAAATGGGTTGATAATCGACTAAATGGTTAAACACAAAATATAAAGTGAATTATAAATAAGTGCAGTAGTGAACCACAAAAAATTATTAAATAAGTAAATGTTGACAGTATAAATAATGTTAATAATTAATTTGTGAAGAAGTTCATAAACAAAGTCCATCAAAGGAAACCTCCTTAGTGCAGAAATCAACAACAATCCAGTGTGAAGTGAAGTGTTCCAAAAAAAAGAAGAAAGCTTGCTCCCAAACGTGAAGTAATGGATACAATGGTGACACCCGGGTGAGAAAGATATATATATCCTGCTTACCAGATGCCCATGACTGCATCCAACAGTCTCACCCAGCACAGGGAAATAAGGCTTCCCCCACAGCCTTTAAATTTCAATGGTGTAGATTCCTCGTCCAACCTTAAACTCAGGCATGAAAAAAGAATTCCATAGGGTAGTATGTCAAACCAGCTAGGTTTATTAAAAAGTATTGCACTTACAATGTCGAAGATCGTTGGAAGCAGTAATCACAATACAACGATATGGCAGTAACAGCTCCGGCGTTGGTCTGTGTCTCTCGTTCCTGTTTGTTCCGCGGCACTTCCTCGTATTCAAAAAATGCGTGATGACGTCACTGGCCCCCAATACGAGGAAGTGCCGCGGAACAAACAGGAACGAGAGACACAGACCAACGCCGGAGCTGTTACTGCCATATCGTTGTATTGTGATCACTGCTTCCAACGATCTTCGACATTGTAAGTGCAATACTTTTTAATAAACCTAGCTGGTTTGACATACTACCTTATGGAATTCTTTTTTCATGCCTGAGTTTAAGGTTGGACGAGGAATCTACACCATTGAAATTTAAAGGCTGTGGGGGAAGCCTTATTTCCCTGTGCTGGGTGAGACTGTTGGATGCAGTCATGGGCATCTGGTAAGCAGGATATATATCTTTCTCACCCGGGTGTCACCATTGTATCCATTACTTCACGTTTGGGAGCAAGTTTTCTTCTTTTTTTTGGAACACTTCACTTCACACTGGATTGTTGTTGATTTCTGCACTAAGGAGGTTTCCTTTGATGGACTTTGTTTATGAACTTCTTCACGGATTAATTATTAACATTATTTATACTGTCAACATTTACTTATTTAATAATTTTTTGTGGTTCACTACTGCACTTATTTATAATTCACTTTATATTTTGTGTTTAACCATTTAATAGACAAACTACAACTAGTAAGATATGGCGCACACGCGCCACGTGTAACAGTACTTCACTATGCGCCCTATGGCGCAGCAACTAAATAAACTATCTGGATGGCCAGGCCTGACCCTATAACTCAGTCTCTAGGGGATGAATTCTTTGCATGCAAGTCTTTAAACGGTGGTGCAGATTTCAGGAACACATTTGTAATCCAAAGGGTAAAAGTGCCAACACAGAACACTCCACTAGAGATCCGTTTGACTCAGTTCTGCTATGGATCACCAGTGGGGACTTAAATATGAACTGGTGGGCCACGGCAGTCTGTAGGCCTAACAATAGTGTACAGTATATGGATTGAGCAGGTGCTCGCTCACCCCTCCGGACGCGATCCCAGTCCGGGAACTTCCACCTGCTGTGTCTCCACACACAGCGTCTGCAACGGTCTAATCTCCGGCTCAGCAGCGGTTGAGTATGACCGAGTCAGATGCCACCCAGGCTCGCAATGGGCGTGGAAGGCTCTTTTGGGTAGCAGCGCAAGGCCCCAGGCTTCAGGCCTTGCACCACAGCGGATCCGCACAGGAAGATCTCTCCACTGAAGTCTTGTGTCCCAAAGAGGCCGAGCTCAGCCTCGCCTCCTCCTTATATAACCCCACCCATGAGTCTCTGGGGTGGAAACATTGCATCCTGGGTGCCTAATGGGGTTCTGGGTAAGGTAGTCCTGAGAGTCTTAAAGGAGACCCCGCTACACATGTCATACTTACCTCCATTGTGCAGTTCATTTTTCATAGAGTGGCCCCGATCCTCCTGTTCTGGGGTCCCACGGCGGCTCTCGCAGCTCCTCCCCACAATAGCTAACCCCCTCTGGGAAGCTCTCTCCCAAGGGGGTTACCTTGCAGGCGTGCTCCCGCGTCATACACTCAGTGTCCATAGCCGCCGAGTGTATGACTCAGCCCCACCCCCCGGCGGCCACGTCATTGTATTTGATTGACAGCACCGGGAGCCAATGGCTGCACTGCTATCAATCTATCCAATCAACGCCGAGACTCTGTGGAGAAGAGGATGCCGGGGACGCGCAGAGCAGGTGAGCTGGCTCAGGTAAGTAAAACGGGGGGGCTGGGGGCCCATGATTGCCAGGTGTTTTTTCACCTTAATGCATAGGATGCATTAGGGTGAAAAAACACGAGCCTTTACAACCCCTTTAAATGAAAATCGTACGATCTGACATCATACAAATATGTCCGATCAAATAATATCTAATGAACTGTCCTGATCGGCTCTCGAAAGCTCTGTACTAACGAGCAGATTATCGTAAGATCGCTCTGAAATCTGTATTTTTTGTGCGATTTTCTGATCGTGTGTCCCGGTCATAAAGCCCCTTTCACATGAAGGATCCAATCAGGTTGATTGTCAATTTTTCAGGTAGACCTGATCGGACTCTCCATTGAGCCCTTTGGAACAGCAGGTGTACACAAACTTACCTACCTTCAATCCGATCCGGTCAGCTACAAAAAAGTCTACTTTAGGCAGACCGGATCAGAGGGCAGTCGGGTGTAAACGGACAGCAGAGTCCATTTACACCTGCCGGTCTGAAGAACAAAGTGGGCCAGCTTATGCAGAGTGGACACTGACCTCTCATCCACTCTCTGTGCTCAGATCAGCAGGGAATCAGCAGACAGATCCCCTGATGATCTAATCGGAGTCTGCCCGTGTGAAAGGGGCCTAAAACTGGCCATATACCAGTAGAATATTGTTTAAAACTTTTTGTTTTTGAAGCATTATTTGGATTTACTAATGGTTAGTGGGGTCAAATGGACATTCGTTTTTGACCGTAGAGATAAAAAGATGGGAAAGAATAGGATGAAGAATTTTCCTCAAATAAAATTCTAACAGTTTTTTTGCATTCTGTATTTAGTAGAGATTGTCCAATGATTACAAAAAACAGGTAAACAAGTTAAAGTCACAACAAAACCCCAAAAAACTAAAATATACAAAAAACTAAAACTCGACATTCAGGGTTCCTTGAAAAGGGGTATGTACAGGATTGTATATAACTCTTGTCTGGAACATAGTGTAGGGGTCAGATATCAAAAGGTTTACCATTGTAAGATAAAGGTCATGGTTCAGAGTCCCCTGTGGTCTAATTGCAATTTGGGGGTTTATGCCCAGAAAAAAAAAAAACGAAATTCCTCAGTGCATGTGACTGGTGGCACCACATTTTACAAATATTCTCCTTCATACCCCTTAATCCATCTGTCAGGCTCTCCATTTCCGTAATGATTTTGCGAAACCAAAGTGATAGGGAAGGTAGCATAGAGGATTTCCATAGTGTGGGCATTAATCAGGTGTCTAATAATTGATTGTTTGTACAGAATTCTGCAGCCAGAATCCTGACTAGGCCCAGTATAAGGGATCATATTACCCCTATTCTGGAGTCCTGACACTGGCTACCTGTCAGGTTTCACATAGACTTTAATATCCTCTTGCTCACCAATAAGGTTCTTCATGGCTTGGCGACCCCTTATCTCTGAACTTTTATAAACGTACTCCCCCCTTCGTAACCTCTGCTCCTCAAATTCAGGTCTTCTGTGTGTCCGCTCTACTCACCTACACTCAGTGGGAGACAAAGCCTTCTGCTATGCTCCAAAACTCTGCAATTCACTTCCAAAGAACCTCAGAGAGTCGTCTTCTCTAAACTCATTGAAATCAAACTTAAAAACTTTTTTCTTTAGAGAGGCTTTCACTTAATTGTCCCTTTTTCCTTCGTTTTATCCTATGTATTTCCTTGTAAAATGCTTTGAGAAGCTACCTTTAAAGGTGCTATGTAAAATAAAGTTTATTATTATTATTGTTAGGAGGATAGTAGTGAAGGGGACGGCTCGTTCGGTAAACTTCTGTATTATAGAATAAGCCTGGGCCCAGAATGGTTGGAGCGCTGGGCAAGACCAGAAAATGTGTAACATGTCACATTTACCTGTACTGAAGTGCCAACAAGTGTCGGGCACGGAAGGGTATATTCAATGAAGTAGAGCTGGGGTAAGATAGCAACGGTTAACTGTTTTATAGCCGGTTTCTTGATATGTAAGGCAAATAAAGGATTTGTAGGAGAGTGTGAGAATTTTTGAATGGTCTTCCAGCGTCAGTTCGAGTCGGAGGTCTTGTTCCCAATGAATCTAACACCTAAGGGATGCGAGGGAGGGTTCCACAAGCAAAAGTTTATGAGCGCGAGACAAAGTATGACTCGTGGGGCCCTCTTCACAGCATTTAAAATCAGACATTTTAATGTGCATGTTCTAGGCACAACAGAGATCTGTTTAACACATCTACGATTCTATTCAAGTGGCAGGTTGGACAAAGTTTTAAGGGCTTTTAAAGAAAATTAGCTGACTTAATGATGGCAAGATCGAGTGGTCTGATATGAACATTCGAACCAAACTTTAAGGGTGTATGACCAACTGTAAAGTGTATGTGTTCAGAAACTCATTGACAATAACCACTTGTCAACCAGCTCACGCCAATATACGTTGGCAGAATGGCACGGCTGTGCAAAACAACGTACGGGTACGTTGTTCCCTTTAGGAGCCGCTGGCGCGTCGGGGACCCAATGAGCGTGGCTAGCGGGTGCGATCACCACAGGTCACCCGCGATCACGGGCACGAGAGCCAGCATGGGGATTTGTGTGTGTAAACACACAAATCCCTGTTCTGTTAGGGGAGAGGAGACATATCGGTTGTTCCCAGTAAGTAGGAACAGCGATATGTCTCCTCCCCCAGTCCGTCCTATCCTAGAAACACTAACTGGGGAACACATTTAACCCCTTGATTGCCCCCTAGTGTTAAACCCCTCCCTACCATTGACATTTTTACAGTAATCAGTGCATTTTTATAGCACTGATCGCTGTATAAATGTCAATGGTCCCAAAAATGTGTCAAAAGTGTCCGATCTGTCTGCTGCAATGTCGCAGTACCGCTAAAAATCGCAGCTCACCACTATTACTAATAAAAATAAAAAAATGCCATAAAAATGCTATAAATCTTTCCCATAGTTTATAGACGCTATAACTTTTGCGCAAACCAATTAATATACGCTTATTGCGATTTTCTTTAACAAAAATATGTAGAAGAATATATATTGGCCTAAACTGATGAAGAAATTTGTATTTTTTTAATCATTTTTGGGTATATTTATTATAGCAAAAAGTAAATAATATTGGTTATTTTTTTAAATTGTTGCTCTTTTTTTGTTTATAGAGCAAAAAATAAAAACCGCAGAGGTGATCAAATACCACCAAAAGAAAGCTCTATTTGTGGGAAAAAAAGGTTGCAAATTTTGTTTAGGTACAGCGTCGCACGACCGCGCAATTGTCAGTTAAATCGACACAGTGCCAAATTGTAAAAAGTGCTCTGGTCAGGAAGGGGGTAAAATCTTCCAGGGCTGAATCGGTTAAACTGGGGATGCGTGTAATTAGAATTACAGCTCAGTGTAAACTTCGGGGAAAACATTTAGCAAATCACAAGAAGGAAATGAAAGCAGCGTACAGAATGTACCTAGGATTCCAAGAAAGCTTTAATCTTTTGACAGTTTTATAAAATCATGGCTACTACAGACTGAAATGGAAAAGTAATATTTAATAACAATATATAACAAAGTGGCTTGAATTTTATGTTATATTAAAAAAAAAACTGTTTTTGGAATTTCCTTTCCAGAACCGCTCTTGAGTGCAGTTTTTAAACCTCCCTATTCTGATTTGTTTGCTGTATTTCATTTGAACAGATGACATACAACAGCTGGTATTTGAACTATGCCTATAAACAAACCCACAAAGCATCAGATTGACTGTCTATCCATAATTACACAATTGTTTCTATCATTATTAATAATACAATTTTGTTTGTAGTACATCAAGTTGCAGAACGTGTGGAGTCCCTGGGCCAGTTTGTCATGAAAACAAGGAGGACATTGAAGGGTCATGGCAATAAAGTTCTGTGCATGGATTGGTGTAAGGACAAGCGGAGGATTGTGAGCTCATCCCAGGTAATGATACTTCAGCCTTATGTAATTAGGGTGTGACTAAAAACTTCAATGTTAATACTGTCAAAATGTGGTTTTTGCCCACGGAGATGTCACAGAGTAACATGATTCATGTATCGTTTTTAGCAAATAGTAATGTGACGCAGATGTGGGATTGTCGGCATTCATAGATGTGGGTGTTTAAGTATGTTTAGTTGCTGTGCAACAAAAGGCTTAAAAGCAGTATCCTTTATTGCTACAAAATATTGTATTAATGCATAAGTTAAAGTGGAAGTAAACCCTCCTATCATTTTCAGGCAAGGAAGCTGCCATCTTGGCCTCTGTTTAATCTTCAACTGCCATGATGCTGCACATGTGACCAGTTATGACACCAGCCATTGGATGGTTTGACAGTTTGGTTGAGGGCACAACCAATGTGACAGTTGGCATTCCCGGCATGCAGAGAATGTAACTGCTTTTTGAAACTGTTAAATCAATGGGTTTACTTCCGCTTTAAGTTTAGTTACAAAAATCAGCACAAGGGACATTGCTTACCATCAGTGTGATGTGTGCCATATGCTGCTGTCTCATGGTTTAAGTGAAATATTCTTCCTCTGATGCCCCCCACCGGCATAATCTTGTGGTGCATTGGGGATTAATAGACCCGAGGGAGCAGTGACAGTTAGGCCATGCACTGTTTCAAATCTCGGCCCGTTAAACAGGAACCTGCCCAAATTTGAACCATTAATGTGGAGGCTGAATGTACCAAGTTGGTCTGCCGGATTTGCTTGCGTTTATTGCAAGCGGCTGCTATAGCCACTAGTGATAATCACTGTCCTCTCCCGGACACCCCCCCCCCCTGCCAGATGAAGACAATTGCTCGGAAGGAGGGATTCCGTGTTGATGGGGGGAATCGTGCAAATTTCTTTCCTGGTTGCACCATGCATGGCCTGCCTTACTCATCAAGAGTTCTCAACTATGCCCACCCTTTCCGCCCAGCTACTACTCTAAGGCCCCTTTCACACGGGCTGCTGTTCTGCCGCAGTTAAAAGCACATTTCTTTCTTTTGAAATTCAAGACCCCAGGCACAGCGATCAGCTGCATTTGTACACGGCGATTAGCTGCGTTTACGTGCGTTTACATGCGGCTGCGTTTAGCTGCGGTTGCCCATTATTGTCATCCCCATAGCAACCATTTTTATTTTGATGTGCTTACACATTGTTTTTTTCTTTTGTTCATGCTGCTATCCGCAGCTGACACAGTGCACTGCGATTACCTGCAGTTATGTGCAGATAGCTGCGCTACATCGCACCTGGACGCATTCAAATAAATTTTTTCTATTCGCACTGAACTGCATGTAACAAAATCGCAGCTAAACGCTGTGTGTGAATGGGGCCATAGGAAAGCATTGTGTGCTTTTAGCTGCAGTAGAAAACTAGAAAATCCGCAGCTAAAAGCACCATTCTATCCGTCCATGTGAAAGGGGCCTTATAGAAGTTGTACTATCGCTACTAGTTGTACTATCGCTACTATGTTTGAAAGACAATCTATGAATGGAGGGGGTAAACTTTTCCATCATATGCCCATCCTCCATTCACAGATCACGTTTGATTCGTAGAAGCTGCAGTACGGCTTCTATGAATTGAGAAGCTGGGTGTAAAGGCATTAACTCTTGATGAGTGACTGTCCCTGCTCCCTTAGTTCTATAAACCCTTTGCTGCACCAGAAGAATATAGTGATGGGTGTGGGGGCATCAGAGGAGGAGGATTTTACCTAATTCACGAGACAGCAGCACTAGGTATACATTACACTAATGGTTAATAATGTCTCTTTTGCTGATTTTTTTAAACTAATCTTATGCTTCAAATTGTATCTAAACCCAAAAAACAAAAATGTATTGTATTGCAGCTTACAAACCCTTAGATGAGGTGACTACATTAAGTTTTTTTTTTTATTATTAGTTTTTACCTAGTGAACTGGCCAGTAAACACACTTCTTGTCTTAGGGGCCTTTCACACTTTTAATGCGTTCCCACCTTACAATGGAAGGTGTCTTTTTGGTGCGCTTTTGAGAAACTGCACCAAAGATTAGAGATGTACAGAACTATTCGCCGGCGAACAGTTCCCGGCGAACATAGCTTGTTCGCGTTCGCCGCGGCCAGCGAACATATGCGATGTTCGGTCCGCCCCCTATTCATTATCATTGAGCAAACTTTGACCCTGTACCTCACAGTCAGCAGACACATTCCAGCCAATCAGCAGCATACCCTCCCTCCCAGACCCTCCCACCTCCTGGACAGCATCCATTTTAGATTCATTCTCAAGCTGCAGTCTTAGCGAGAGGAGGGACAGTTTAGCTGCTGCTTATTTTATAGGGAAAGCTAGGCTAGGCAAGTGTATTCAGTGTTCACTCCACTCCTGAAAGACTCATCTGATCTCTGCTGTAAGCACAGCGTCCTGACAGCACCCCAAAAAGCCCTTTTTAGGGCTGGTAAAACACCAGTCTGCTTTTTTTTTTTTCCTGGACAGCATCTATTTTAGATTCAGTCTGTACTTAAGCTGCAGTGTTAGCCAGAGGAGGGACAGTTTAGCTGCTGCTGATTTTATAGGGAAAGCTATAGGCAAGTGTATTCAGTGTTCACTCCACTCCTGAAAGACTCATCTGATCTCTGCTGTAAGCACAGCGTCCTGACAGCACCCCAAAAAGCCCTTTTTAGGGCTGGTAAAACACCAGTCTGCTTTTTTGTTTTTTCCTGGACAGCATCTATTTTAGATTCAGTCTGTACTTAAGCTGCAGTGTTAGCCAGAGGAGGGACAGTTTAGCTGCTGCTGATTTTATAGGGAAAGCTATAGGCAAGTGTATTCAGTGTTCACTCCACTCCTGAAAGACTCATCTGATCTCTGCTGTAAGCACAGCGTCCTGACAGCACCCCAAAAAGCCCTTTTTAGGGCTGGTAAAACACCAGTCTGCTTTTTTGTTTTTTCCTGGACAGCATCTATTTTAGATTCAGTCTGTACTTAAGCTGCAGTGTTAGCCAGAGGAGGGACAGTTTAGCTGCTGCTGATTTTATAGGGAAAGCTATAGGCAAGTGTATTCAGTGTTCACTCCACTCCTGAAAGACTCATCTGATCTCTGCTGTAAGCACAGCGTCCTGACAGCACCCCAAAAAGCCCTTTTTAGGGCTGGTAAAACACCAGTCTGCTTTTTTTTTTTCCTGGACAGCATCTATTTTAGATTCAGTCTGTACTTAAGCTGCAGTGTTAGCCAGAGGAGGGACAGTTTAGCTGCTGCTGATTTTATAGGGAAAGCTATAGGCAAGTGTATTCAGTGTTCACTCCACTCCTGAAAGACTCATCTGATCTCTGCTGTAAGCACAGCGTCCTGACAGCACCCCAAAAAGCCCTTTTTAGGGCTGGTAAAACACCAGTCTGCTTTTTTGTTTTTTCCTGGACAGCATCTATTTTAGATTCAGTCTGTACTTAAGCTGCAGTGTTAGCCAGAGGAGGGACAGTTTAGCTGCTGCTGATTTTATAGGGAAAGCTAGGCTAGGCCAGTGTATTCAGTGTTCACTCCACTCCTGAAAGACTCATCTGATCTCTGCTGTAAGCACAGCTTCCTGACAGCACCCCAAAAAGCCCTTTTTAGGGCTGGTAAAACACCAGTCTGCTTTTTTTTTTTCCTGGACAGCATCTATTTTAGATTCAGTCTGTACTTAAGCTGCAGTGTTAGCCAGAGGAGGGACAGTTTAGCTGCTGCTGATTTTATAGGGAAAGCTATAGGCAAGTGTATTCAGTGTTCACTCCACTCCTGAAAGACTCATCTGATCTCTGCTGTAAGCACAGCGTCCTGACAGCACCCCAAAAAGCCCTTTTTAGGGCTGGTAAAACACCAGTCTGCTTTTTTGTTTTTTCCTGGACAGCATCTATTTCTTTCTCGTACATCACGGGACACAGAGCGACATAGTCATTACTAATGGGTTATATAGATACCGTCAGGTGCTGGCACTGGCAACTTCCAAAACCGGAAGTACCCTCCCCTATATAAGCCCCTCCCATCCGGGAGCACCTCAGTTTTTTTGCCAGTGTCTAAGGTGTTGGCCAAGAAGAAACATGTGTTTTTCACTGAGCTTGCGTACAGGTTCTTTTGGGCCTCAGTAAGCTATTCCGGATCCGACCAAAAAAGCTTCATAGCTAAACGGTCGGTACCCGGGCCTTGCAGAGAAGAGCAAGGTTTTGCCTGTAATGCTTCTCTTAGGAGAGCTGGACCCTGGGATCCAGAGCTCTGGTCATACCCACGACCAAGATGTTTTCTGTGCAGGGTGCTATACAGGTCCAGGGGAGTGGAATCCTTGGGAACCCGGTCCCTGAAGGTTTGATTACAATGCCTGCCGTGATAGGTGAAGTTTGGGCTTTTGTGGACCAAACAAAGTCCTGCGGCGGGGAACAGGTAAGTGGGGGCCCCCAGGAACTTGGTTCTATTGGGGGACCCCCAAGCCTAATTTGTCTTTCTGTCTGTTACCTAATGGTATTCCCGCAAAATTCTGTGCATGCCTGTAACTACTAAAAAAATGTAATAATTTTTAATGGTGGTCAAGAAAAAAAAAAAAAAAAATTTTATATATATATATTTAATATATTAGACTGCGGTACCTGTGTTTGTCCACTAGAGGCCGCTGTGGAATGTTTTCTTGTCATGTGGACTAGCTTCTTCTCAGCAGAGCAAAGTCCAGGCAGATTGTGAGTTCTCTTATAGGGAACTGCTTCCTCTGCCATGTTGCAGTGCTCGTCCATCCCCCGGCCTGCGGCAAAGAGGGGCCCTGGCTCCTGTCCCTTGTTACCATATTTGAAATTAGCGCCGAAGGCGCACGTGCCCGCGCGCGTGCACGCGCCTCTATATATAGAGGTGAGCCGGGAAAGGGGGCGGAGCCTGGGGGATGACGCTCTGTGCGCGCCGCAGCGCTTCTGCGCATGTGCGGGCGTCCCAGCAGTTTTAAAAAAACCACAATATGTAGTGAGCTGGCTATGAAGTACAGAGACAGAGCTGGCAACATTTAAAGGCATACAGCAAGCGGTTGATACAGGCATCCCCTAGAAAGGCACATTAGTAGACACCAACTGTGATATAGCAGCAATTGTGCTAGACTATTCTCAGTAAAAGTGGTGTATTACGGCTGGAATACCTCAGCTTTAGGCTTAGGAATATGCCGTCCAGAAGCTCCGGAACTGAATCTTCCAGGAAGCGAAGGGGGTCTCATCGGGCTCGGAGGATCTTGGGCATACTCCTGCTGCACCAGTCTCCCCTGAAGTTCAGAGGTAAGTGACCGTAGAGACCCCGCAGGGGTACTTGGTACTGTGGCTGTCCTCAGTCACCTGCTCCTGTGTATGTAACAGAGGAGGTTTTTTCCTCAGCTCTGGGAGGATTAGAGAGAGATTGTCAAAATTTATCGCTGCCTCCCTGTCAGGAAAAGCACGCCCGATCTCCGTCTCCTCCTTCAGAGTGCCTGTTAGCAGAGCAACAGTCCCATACAGGGATCGACCTGCCTGAAGGGGATCAGGATAAGGTTGATTCTGTTATAGAGGAATCAACAGTGGGGGAACCTTTTCTCAGCATCTCAAGCTGAAAGATTATGGGTTCAGTCTCTGACTAACATGGTCCGATCAGCATTTAAAAATGCACCTTGCGGAACCATCAACCACTACTGTATCCTCGTTGGGGTCGCTAGAAGCCCCCAGACTGTTTGTTCTTTTCCACTTCACCCTTTACTGAAAGGGCTCATTTACCAGGATTGGGAACGTCCTGAGAAAATATTTATTCCCCCAAGAGATTTCCGGTGGTCTATCCCATGGAGGATAAGTTCATCAAAAAAAAAAAAAAAAAAATGGAAGGTCCCTACAATGGACACAGCCATCTCTTGTATGTATAAATCACTGACATGTCCAGTGGATAATGTCCAAATGTTCAAGAACCCAATAGATAAAAGATTGGAGTCCTTATGAAAATCTGCTTGGTGATACAACCAGCAGTAGCAGCTATTGGGGTCTGCTAAGCAGTGAAGGATCAGTTGAAACAGGTCTTGAGGGACTTGACAGATCAGCAGGCTTTGCCCTAGCTGATCTACCTAGAGCCTTAGGCTTTGCGGTTGATGCCATAGAGGATTCAGTCCATCAGGCCTCCCGCCTTACGCTGTCTATAGTACATATGCGTAGGCTCCTATGGCTCAAAAACTGGTCTGCTGAAGCTCCCTGTAAAGAATGGCTGGTTAGCGTCCCATTTCATGGTGAACGCTTATTCAGGGAAAACCTGGACAAATATATCCAGAAAATTTCCAGCGGTAAAAATACGCTCTTGCCGGTTAAAAGCAGAGTTAGAGGTCCCTCTTTAAGAGGCCTGCTTCTCCAGTCCCTGGGGCATCGGCTGTGTAACAGTTCCGACGGCCTCCTCGGTCAAATCCCGGGGGTAAAAAACAGGGACAGTAGCAGGGTAATGAGAAACCCTGGGTTAGGGGAGGTACAAAACCTCCCCCAAAGTTAAATTCATGAAGCCCCCACTCAGTCGGGTGGGGGGAGGACTCCAGTTGTTCGCAAGAGACCTGGCGGGACACGATCAAGACAGATAGGTGCTCTCCGCAGTAGGTTTGGGATACAGTTTGGAGTTAAAAGACTCTCCTCCTTCCCATTTTTGAGGTCAAACGTGCCAAGGGATCCCCGGAAGAGAGAGTCCCTCCTGTTGGCACTAGAACAACTATTGCTCCAAGGAGTAATTATGGAGGTTCCCCTGGAAGAATGAGGGTTCAGGTTTTACTCAAACCTCTTTACAGTCCCGAAGCAAACGCGGACGGGAGGCCCATATTAATTCTAAAAGGGCTATACAAATTCCTGTATATCAGGACTTTCCGATGGAGTCGATCCGATCGGTGGCCACTGCCCTACAAGGGGAGGATTGGTTAGCCACGATCGACATCAAAGATGCTTATTTGCACATTCCCATCTTTCCAGTCCACCAAAAATTTCTACGCTTTGCAGTAGAAGGGCGCCATTTTCAGTTCAGAGCCTTACCCTTCGGTTTGGCCACAGCACCACGAGTGTTTACAAAAATTCTGGCCCTTTATTGGCCAATCTAAGAACACAAGGTGTAATGATAATGGCATATCTGGATGACTTGTTGCTGATAGACCACTCAGTGAAAAAACTAGACGTGGTCGTTCACAAGACGATCAAGTATCTGGAATCTCACGGTTGGATTATCAACCGAGACAAGTCAGCCCTAAAAACCAGTCAAAAGTCTGGAATACTTGGGGCTAAGGTTGGATTCAGGCCAGAGAAAAATATGCTTGCCTCGAGGAAAGATGTTGTCTTTGAAAGATTTGATCCACTTAGTGGGTACAAAAAAGACAGCCGTCCATACGCCTGTATATGAGGCTGCTGGGAAAAATGGTGGCATCATTCGAAGCAGTACCCTACGGTCAATTCCATTCAAGGAATTTGCAAGGGGCCATACTGTCAGCCTGGAACAAAAAAGTTCAGGCCCTAGACTTACAATGTCCTTGTCCCCTTCCGTTCGCAAGAGCCTCCGTTGGTGGTTGGTTCCCCAGAATCTGGAAAAAAGGAAATCCTTCAGTCCGATTTCTTGGAAGGTGGTCACTACAGATGCCAGCCTTATAGGCTGGGGAGCAGTACTGGAGCAATAGTCTCTCCAGGGCAGATGGTCGGATGCAGAAAAGGCCCTGCCCATCAATCTCTTAGAGATACGAGCAGCCCGGTATGCCCTAGTAGCATGGACATCCAAACTCCAAGGGTCCCCTGTCAGAATGCAATCAGACAATGCCACAGCAGTGGCATATATCAATCATCAGGGGGGCACCAGGAGTCGTGCAGCCCAGAGGGAAGTAAATTACATCCTGAAATGGGCAGAAAAATATGTCCCAGCCATATCTGCGGTATTCATTCCAGGAGTGGAGAATTGGAAGGCGGACTTTCTAAGTCGCCAGCAATTAGGCCCAGAGGAAGGGTCCCTTCACCCCGAGGTTTTCTGGACAATGTGTCGGCGGTGGGGAACATCGGATGTAGATCTTCTAGCATCCAGATTCAACGCAAAGGGGGACAGGTTTGTCTCTCGGACAAGGGATCCCCTAGCTTGCGGCTCGGATGCCCTAGTGTTCCCTTGGGATCAGTTCAAGCTGATATATGCATTCACACCGCCACAATGGTTACCTCGATTACTCCGCAGAATCAGGGTAGAAAAGAAACCGGTGATTCCGGTGGCTCCAGCGTGGCCCCGAAGAGCGTGGTACGCGGAGATTGTAAAATTTCAGTGGGGAGTCCTTGGACTCTCCCACGTCGTCCGGCTTTCGCAAGGACCGATATACCACCCTTCCTTACCAGCCCTAGGTTTGACGGCCTGGCTATTGAAGCCCACATTCTAAAAAAGAGAGGGCTCTCTAATGCTGTGGTATCTACCATGATCAATGCCAGGAAGCCGGTATCCAGGCAGATCTACTATAGAATCTGGAAGGCGTACATCGCGTGGTGTGAGGCCAAGAAATGGCATCCACATAAGTACGTAATAGGTAGGATTCTGGACTTCCTACAGTGGGCTGTAGATAGGAAGCTTGCCTTGAGTACTATCAAGGGTCAGTTTTCGGCCTTATCAATATTTTTTCAAAGGCCCTTGGCTTCGCATTCACTAGTCAAAGCCTTTATACAAGGAGTGATGCGTATTAGTCCTCCGGTTAATATTCCCATATGTCCATGGGATCTAAACTTGGTTCTGTCGGTTCTACAGAAACAACCATTTGAACCATTACAGCATATTTCCTTGGTGCTTCTCACCAGGAAATTGATTTTTCTAGTAGCCATTTGTTCGGCTAAAAGAGTATCGGAATTAGCAGCTATGTCCTGTAAGGAGCCATATCTGGTTATCCATAAGGACAGAGTAGTGTTACGTCCTCATCCAGCCTTTCTTCCTAAGGTGGTATCGAGGTTTCATTTGAACCAAGATGTGGTTCTTCCTTCTTTTTTCCCCAAACCTACTTCGGTAGAGGAAAAGTTATTGCATTCTTTGGATGTAGTAAGAGCAGTTAAAGCTTATCTAAAAGCCACTGCTCAGATTCGCAGAACGGATACTTTGTTTATTCTGCCGGAAGGCCCCAGAAAGGGTCAGGCAGCGTCAAAATCTACTTTAGCCAAGTGGATTCGACAGGTCATTATGCAAGCTTATGGCTTGAGAAGGAGACCGCCTCCGTTCAAAGTTAGAGCGCACTCCACGAGAGCAGTTGGAACTTCATGGGCAGTGCATCACCAGGCCTCCCTGGCTCAAATCTGTAAGGCCGCAACGTGGTCTTCAGTTCACACGTTTACTAGGTTCTACCAGGTGGACGTTAGAAGTCAGGAGGATGTCGCCTTTGGGCGCAGTGTGTTGCAGGCCGCAAAAGATCCTCATGTCTGATAGCGCTCAGCTTATATATGGTGTATCCCCCCCCTCATTGGGCATTGCTTTAGGACATCCCATTAGTAATGACTATGTCGCTCTGTGTCCCGTGATGTACGAGAAAGAAAATAGGATTTTTATAACAGCTTACCTGTAAAATCCTTTTCTTGGAGTACATCACGGGACACAGAGCTCCCGCCCCTCTTTGGGGACACTTATTGCTTTGCTACAAAACTGAGGTGCTCCCGGATGGGAGGGGCTTATATAGGGGAGGGTACTTCCGGTTTTGGAAGTTGCCAGTGCCAGCACCTGACGGTATCTATATAACCCATTAGTAATGACTATGTCGCTCTGTGTCCCGTGATGTACTCCTAAGAAAAGGATTTTACAGGTAAGCTGTTATAAAAATCCTATTTTTAGATTCAGTCTGAACTTAAGCTACAGTGTTAGCCAGAGGAGGGACAGTTTAGCTGCTGCTGATTTTATAGGGAAAGCTAGGCTAGGCCAGTGTATTCAGTGTTCACTCCACTCCTGAAAGACTCATCTGATCTCTGCTGTAAGCACAGCGTCCTGACAGCACCCCAAAAAGCCCTTTTTAGGGCTGGTAAAACACCAGTCTGCTTGATTTTTTTCCCCGGCACAGTAGCTTACATAAAAAAAACCACAACAGTTTTGACTGCAGTAGATGAGCAGTCAGTTGCCTGCCAGCGTGTGTGTCAGACCTACAGTGTCTACTGTGCCAACTTCTGCCAGTGCACAGTGCCACTCATATCTGGTGTCACAGTAGCTTGCATGCATAGTACAACTAAACTAATCTAAAAAAAATGACAGGCAGAGGCAGGCCACCCCGCAGGGGCTGTCGTGGTCGTGGTGCTGTGATTCCCTTTGGTCCAAGAATAATGCCCAGTGTTCAGGGGCCACGTACCCTGAACTCGAAAAGTTCTGAGGACATAGTTGACTGGCTAACACGGGACAGGCAATCTTCTACAGCTTCCGCTCGGAACCTTGACGCACCATCCTTCTCCAGCTCAGCTTTGGGCACCTCTCAAGTTCCCACTCGCCCGCCTGCCGCCACCACCAACACTAGCACCACAGTTGCTTCACTTGATCTGTCAGAGGAGTTATTTACACATGAGTTGGAAGAAATGAGTGATGCGCAAACATTATTGCCAGAGGATGTAGATAAAAGGGATATGTCTCAGTCAGGCAGCATTACACACATGGATGTACGGTGTGATGATGATGATGTTGTACCCGCTGCTGCTTCCTTTGCTGAGTTGTCAGATACAAGTGAAGCGGTTGATGATGACGATGTGGATGTCACGTGGGTGCCCGCTCGAAGAGAAGAAGAACAGGGGGAAAGTTCAGATGGGGAGACAGAGAGGAGGAGGAGACGAGTTGGAAGGAGGGGTAGGTCGTCGCAAGGAGCTAGTGGCACAGTCAGACAGCATGTATCGGCACCCGGGGTCAGCCAGACAGCACGCCAATCAACGCATGCTGTTGCCACCACCAGAAGGCCGCCATTGCAAAGCTCAGCAGTGTGGCATTTTTTTTGTGTGTCTGCCTCTGATAACAGCGATGCCATTTGCAACCTGTGCCAAAAGAAACTGAGTCGTGGGAAATCCAACACCCACCTAGGTACAACTGCTTTGCGAAGGCACATGATCTCACATCACAAACGCCTATGGGATCAACACATGATGACGAGTACAAGCAGCACACAAGCTCAAAGCCACCATCCTCCTCCTGGTCCAGCATCTTCAGCCACGTCAACCACTGCTGTCCTCCTTGCCCCCTCTCAACCATCTGACACTACGTCTCTCGCCTTGAGCAGTTCCTGCTCATCTGCCCACAGTCAGGTGTCTGTCAAGGACATGTTTGAGCATAAGAAGCCAATGTCACAGAGTCACTTCCTTGCCCGGCGTCTGACAGCTGGCTTGTCGGAACTCTTAGCCCGCCAGCTTTTACCATACAAGCTGGTGGAGTCTGAGGCCTTCAAAAAATTTGTAGCTATTGGGACACCGCAGTGGAAGGTACCCGGCCGAAATTTCTTTTCACAAAAGGCAATCCCCAACCTGTACTCTATTGTGCAAAAGGAAGTCATGGCATGTCTGGCACACAGTGTTGGGGCAAGGGTCCATCTGACCACTGATACCTGGTCTGCAAAGCACGGTCAGGGCAGGTATATCACCTACACTGCTCATTGGGTAAACCTGCTGACGGCTGCCAAGCATGTAATGCGTGGCTCTGCAGAGGAGTTGGTGGTGACACCACCACGACTTGCAGGCAGGCCTGCTGTCACCTCCTCTACTCCTCCTACTCAATCCTCTTCGATAACCTCCTCGGCTGAGTCCTCTTCTGCTGCTGCGTCTTGCTCCACATCAACAGCACCCCCCCAGCTCCCCAGGGGCTATTCCACATCCCGGATACGACAGTGTCACGCTGTCTTGGGGTTGACTTGCCTGAAAGCAGAGAGTCACACCGGACCAGCACTCCTGTCCGCCCTGAACGCACAGGTGGATCAGTGGCTGACTCCGCACCAACTGGAGATCGGCAAAGTGGTGTGTGACAACGGAAGCAATTTGTTGGCGGGAATTGAATTTGGGCAAGTTGACACATGTGCCGTGCATGGCACATGTGTTAAATCTGATTGTACAACGCTTTGTGCATAAGTACCCAGACTTACAGGATGTCCTCAAGCAGGCCAGGAAGGTGTGTGGCCATTTCAGGCTTTCCTACACAGCCATGGCGCACTTTTCAGATATCCAGCGGCGAAACAACATGCCAGTGAGGCGCTTGATTTGCGACAGCCCGACACGTTGGAATTCAACACTCCTAATGTTCGACCGCCTGCTCCAACAAGAAAAAGCCGTCAACGAGTATTTGTATGACCGGGGTGCTAGGACAGCCTCTGCGCAGCTGGGAATTTTTTTGCCACGTTACTGGACGCTCATGCGCAATGCCTGTAGGCTCATGCGTCCTTTTGAGGAGGTGACAAACCTAGTCAGTCGCACTGAAGGCACCATCAGCGACATCATCCCATTTGTTTTCTTCCTGGAGCGTGCCCTGCGAAGAGTGCTGGATCAGGCCGTAGATGAGCGTGAAGAGGAAGAGGAAGAGTTGTGGTCACCATCACCACCACCAGAAACAGCCTTATCAGCATCGCTTGCTGGACCTGCGGCAACGCTGGAAGAGGAGTCTGAGGAAGAGGAGTCAGAGGAGGAATGTGGCTTTGAGGAGGAGGAGGAAGACCAACCACAGCAGGCATCCCAGGGTGCTCGTTGTCACCTATCTGGTACCCGTGGTGTTGTACGTGGCTGGGGGGAAGAACAGACCTTCAGTGAGATCAGTGAGGACGAGGAACAGGACATGAGTAGCTCGGCATCCAACCTTGTGCAAATGGGGTCTTTCATGCTGTCGTGCCTGTTGAGGGACCCTCGTATAAAAAGGCTGAAGGAGAACGACCTGTATTGGGTGGCCACGCTACTAGACCCCCGGTATAAGCAGAAAGTGCCAGAAATGTTACCGAATTACAGGAAGACGGAAAGGATGCAGCAGTTCCAAAATAAATTAAAAAGTATGCTTTACACAGCGTATAAGGGTGATGTCACAGCACAACGGGAATCTAACAGGGGAAGAGGTGAAAGTAATCCTCCTCCTACCACGACCATGCCGGCAAGGACAGGACGCTTTACAGACGTATTGTTGATGGAGGACATGCAGAGCTTTTTAAGTCCTACGCATCGCCACAGCCCTTCGGGGTCCACCCTCAGAGAACGACTCGACCGACAGGTAGCAGACTACCTCGCCTTAACTGCAGATATCGACACTCTGAGGAGCGATGAACCCCTTGACTACTGGGTGTGCAGGCTTGACCTGTGGCCTGAGCTATCCCAATTTGCGATAGAACATCTGGCCTGCCCCGCTTCAAGTGTCCTTTCAGAAAGGACCTTCAGTGCAGCAGGAGGTATTGTCACTGAGAAGAGAAGTCGCCTAGGTCAAAAAAGTCTAGATTACCTCACCTTTATTAAGATGAATGAGGCATGGATCCCGAAGGGACTGACAGTGGGCGATACATTTGACTAAAAAAGGTCTGATGAGATGAGCTGCCTTGGGCTAAAAATGGTCCACAAGCCGCAATGTTTTAGGGCACTTTCTGCCTGAAAAACATAATTTTTTCTGGCCGCTGCTACAGCAGCGGCTGCAACAATACCTAATTTTACAGGCATGTGTACATGCCTAATTTTTCTGGCCTCTGGTGCTGCACTGTGGCTGCAAAAAAAACAAACAAAAAAACACATACCTGTGTCAATTCCCCTTCGTGATCGTTACCTTGTTGTGATGAAGGGGCTTGCGTATCACAATGAAGCGACCACCTCTATGAGTGTGTTGGCAATGGCGTTGTTGGCACACCCCAGATGGTAAGGTCGTTGCTTCATTGTGAACAGACCAAAAGCGATCGGCTTGATAATTTTGCATAGAAAAAACATAAATTTTCTTTGTGATCATCTAAGGTGATCATTAAAGCCTTGCGGTTGTGCAAATGGACTGTTTGCAGTTGTTTGCGGTGCGTTAAACGGGGAGTTTGGTCTGTCCGAGTTTGGTCTGTCACTGTGAAGCGGGCGTAACCCTTACACTACCTGATCAATACAACATCATACCTGATGTTTTAAAGCACGTTATTCCAAACACATTAGGAATGTTAGGTGATTTATGCCCTTTATGGATTAAAACCCGACTCTGCGTCAACTACGTAATTTTCCATGGGAGTTTTGCCATGGATCCCCCTCCGGCATGCCACAGTCCAGGTGTTAGTCCCCTTGAAACAACTTTTCCATCACTATTGTGGCCAGAAAGAGTCCCTGTGGGTTTTAAAATTCGCCTGCCTATTGAAGTCTATGGCGGTTCGCCGGGTTCGCCCGTTCGCGAACATTTGCGGCAGTTCGCTTTCGCCGTTCGCGAACGGAAAATTTTATGTTCGCGACATCACTACCAAAGATGCAGCATGCAGGACTTTTCAAAGCGCAGCACACCAGCAGTGTGACAGTTACATATGATTTAATGGGGAGTAGCTTTCATGCCCCTTTGTTGCCCTGTAAAGCACACCAGTGTGAAAGGGGCCTTAAGCCAACCATACATGGATTAAAATTCATCCGGTTCAGCAGGAATGGCCAAACTTAGATCTATGTATGGCCCTTCCGGTTCATGAGAAGTCAATCTATTGATTGATGTTTTATGAACTGGCTTGTTGGTACATTTTCGCGAGATCAGTGCATGCAGCCAATCGTCTGCAGTGTTGATCAGTGTATTCTGAGCGGAGTCCCGCTGTGAGAATACAATGACACCTCAAATGTGTGGATGGGAAAATCAGTTACATTTTTTCGTTCAGCCAGCTGGCTGAAGATAAAAACTGACCCATGTATGGCCAGCTTTAAGCCTGATACACACTATTCGTTTTTTCGCTGGGTTGAACAAAAAAAAACTGCCAGCTCCGGTTGGAGCCGCTGTACTAAAGATCCGACCTTAGTACAGCGATCACCCCCGCTGAGCTGTTGTGTTCTGGCAGGGGGACGGCCCCCCCACCAGATCACTCTGATCTGCGTTTTTCGCCATTGGCTGAGAGCGCTAATTGGGAGCCAATCGACTACTGGTATTCCAGCATGCTTGTCCAACAGAAGCCAGCCAAACAGCCAGCTTCTGTCGGACAGGGTGCCATACACACAGGCCAAATGTCGGCCATTTTTTTTTTAACCTGCCGACGTCAGCCAGCATTTGGCCCATGTGTATGAGGCTTTCGTGTGTCTCTTCAATCAGTGGAGGAACAACAACGTCACCCTTAGACAGCAGCGTTGTTTGCAGATGGTTGTGTTAGATGGATTAGTAGATTTAGATGTTTAGAAAAGTGACTAAAAAAATGTAAGCCTTTTAAGAAATTACAAAAAATTTTTTTTTTTTTTATTGAGGAAAAGGAGTTAATCAAGTGAACAAAAGCTGTAGAGTAGAGGGGAATTCAGGTCCTCTTGGAACAGGAGCCCAGTGACAGCTAATACCCCTGTTTCTGCACAACTGGTATCCAATGCTGTGGGTAATATTTGAATTTGTGGGATGTCAAGTTAAAATGAAAGTAGACTGCTATTGATAAGGTTGCAATTCACTTGCCTTGTTCCCCCGGGCAGACCTCTAGTCAAAGAGTGACTAAATGTGGCGGGCAACTCTGGGGTAACACACAGGCACAAGATAGATGGACATCAACTGCTTCTCAGATTTGGTATATTTGTAAAAAGAGAAATTCTTCCCTTGTATCTTACTTGTGAGGGGGGTGTTTGAATTTAAGGGAGGCATCTGAGTGGTAGTGTAACCCAGATGCACCAATTGCTAGGGGATCTGAGACCCTTTTCTGGTTCTTGGAGGACTCTGGTGGTGTGAGGTTCCTTGCGGTCCACAGGTGGCACTGTTGCCCTGGGCCGGGGCTGAGCTCACACCGCAAGACTGTACCTTTTTGTCCTCCCCTGGAGCTGGTACAGCGGGGCGGGAGACTCGCTGTGACGCAAAGGGAGAGGGGATAAAGGGGCGGACGCCCTTACCACGGGGTTCAGAGTTCGGAGTGGGAGTCGGCCGCACCCAGGCACCTTCAGCTTGGGTGCTGGCGTTCCAGTGCTCCAGGCCTAGGTGCCCTTGGCCTGGCCGGAGCGGAGATGGAGTCCATCCCAGGCCCCTTTAGCCTGGGGTGAGGTACTATGGCGAATGCCTGGGGCTCAGTACCTTCGACTGAGTTCTGCGAGGGTGGAGGAATCCGAGGGGGCCCTAACTCCTTGGGTGCCCGTGTCTGAGTTTGTGAGGACTGGTGTGCCGAACTTCTCTGAAGAGTCCAGTGCAGCATTGCTGGTGACAGAGAGGCCTCCTGTTTCTCCCTTGGACGGATCTCCTTCCCCTGACAGGGGCCGTGCTAGCGAAGGTAATTCACGTTCTACTCAATATAGTCAGTGGCAGTGACTATTCGCCACTGGTGATATCACAGTGGTTAACAGCAGAAGGGAAAAGATTGTGCCTCGATCTATTCCCCATTATTACACAGTAAAGAGACTGTTTGTTGTTAGCCAAGAAGAATAAAACTGAGTTGGACCTATTCACTGTGTGGAACTCTGGTTACTAGGAGCAAAGGAGTCAGGGACGAAGTACTGGACTTGACTCTAGGACACCCACACAAGACCCAATCTTCTGGCCTTCACCTCTTAGCTATGGAGGACATGGGCCGTGGTGTATCTCATCCCTCCCCCCAGCACTGAGACCCCTAGACGAAGAAAGACAAGCCGAGTACGAGAAGGGGAGAGAGGGGTGAGGCCGCTACATGTGGGGGCATCATGTCCGGGATGTGTGTGGTGTCTGAACTTGAACTTTGCTGCCCGGAGGAGTTTCCGAATAGGTCGGCCATATTGGCCAACGCGGCCACGAGGCAACCCATAGCTGCGTAGTTCGTGGGCGGGGAGAGGAGAAAGCCCGCGAACAAGTGCAGAGTGTGGGAGGAGTCTGGCCATGTGGACATACGCACGTGGAGATTCCGGCGCAGGTGGGTCAGTGTGCAATGGAGCAGCGAAGAGAGAAGATGACTTCAACCACTCCATGGATTTCAGCTTCTTCTTGCATGGACATAACTTCTCTGGCTACTCCGATCATGGATACGGGGATAAGACTAAGGCCCCGGGGGCCATTGGCTCTGTACACCTGCAGAGACATGGAGGCCCTCGGTGTGATCTGTCCCGGCTGTTCGGGACTGGTGGTCCAGCTGAAGACATTCGGGCGATGTGAGGTCTGCAAGGAGTTTCTTTTTGAGATGGAACCATTCACAGAAAAGCCTCATGCTTTCCACCTCAACTAACTCACAGGGACTGCCACTCCGGAAGGAGAGATCGATGCTGGTGCGTTTCCCGTGCGCACTGATCCAGGCGAAGTGACTGCCCAAGCGGAGATGAAAAGAGAAAAATCCGAGGATGCTGCCTCAGTCACCAGCAGCTCCCTGCTCCGACCACCGAAGAGGAAAGTCGGCCTAGTGATGGCCTTGTGTGGTCATAGAAGAGCTTCACCCCGCTGCTTGCCTGGCCTGGATGGATCCGGAGGGAAGAGTCCTGGACATTCCTATTCTTCTGAAGGCCCAGGTGAGCCAGGGGTTGGGACTGTCTGTGTGGTTAAAAGTGGCGGAAGCCCACAGTCGGTAGAGGCCGTCAAGGGGGATAGTTCCGTGACTGGGAATTATTTGCCCGCTGAATGCTACGACACCTCTGACCTGGACTCATTGTCTGACAATGGCGATGATGGGGAGATAGACGAAATCTTCCATCAGAAGGGATGGGACAAGATGAAGCTACCCTCGTCCCATGTCACAAGGGACCTGCCCATGTCTACTGGAGATAGTACACCCCGGGTGGAGGCCTCGGCGCCTAGGGAAGAATCTGGTCCCCTGTCCGAAGTTCCTCTTCTGGACTCAACATCCATTTCACCTGTTCCTGTTGCGGGAGTGCAACGCAAGTCACTGCGGGCTCCTAGGCCCAGATCTACCGAGGTGGTGAACGCACCTCGCCACCCAGAAGTGATTGTTCTGCCTGAAGAAGGAGACTGGGCCACCATGCCACCTTTATCAAGGCTGCAGCGTCTCTTCGGCCAGAAGGTTGCCCAGGAGTATGGGTGGAAATACCTGTACCTGCCTCGAGAACTGCTTTATGAGGTGGAAGTTTTTTGCCAAAGATGGTATGATACCTTTGTGTGGGACAAACTTAAAGTACAGCAAGCACGGCGATACCTTTCCTCTTCACCAACGGTCACCAAGAAGTTCCAGGACTGTAAGGCTAAGTGGATGCTGGGAAGGCATATCCATGCGGACAGAGTGGTGATTTGCCGCAAGGAAGGAGGAAATGCTGAGTACCATGTGGAGGCTTTGGACAGACATTTGAAGCCTGTGTTCCTACCGCATCCAAGGTTTTACCTTTAGGAGAAAAGGAAAGACTCCTGTGTGTTCTTTTGCTGTTCATTGCTGAACTTTCCGGAGTGTCTTCACTGGAACACAGGGACTGTGCCCTAAGTTTTTTTTGCATTTGGGCAGTTCTACTCTTCGGAGAAATGGGAGCTGTTATTGTTTTGTTCTCCCTCTTTCTCCTTGCGCTTCAAAGAAATCAGTGAGTTTGGGGTTTTAGTCAGTGTAGAGTCACAGAGAAATGCTCAAGAGAGAAAAAAAGTTAATCTGGAAGTGATGAGTGTCTTGACCGCGGCATTGTCACCAGGTGGCAGTGTTGCGCAACGATTGTTATTTTTTTTTACATTATGCAGCACTCATTTGAGTGAGTGGGTTTCTTTTCGGATAGACCCATTCATTCCAAGCAGACACACATATGTTGTTAGGATGTATGTTTCTTTTCTTTCCCTCTGCAGGAGACTCGTCTATCAAGGCTGCTGAGAGTGGGTGATCCCTAGATAGCCAGGGGGAGGGAAGAATGTAAATGTGTGAGATATGTAAAGTGTTTTATTGGAAAGTTTTATAGTTATATTGTTTTAAGTTTTCCCTTTCCCATTCAGGTCTTGGCACAATTCAGGGCTAAATTGTGTAGTTTGGTTTCTGGGCTGAACTTATGTCACCACCCTTGTGGGATATGAGTTTGTAGCAGACACTGGGGACCAGTGTCAAATCACCAGGGGGAGAGTGTAGCGGGTGTTTGAATTTAAGGGAGGCATCTGGGTGGTAGTGTAACCCAGATGCACCAATTGCTAGGGGATCCGAGACCCTTTTCTGGTTCTTGGAGGACTCTGGTGGTGTGAGGTTCCTTGCGGTCCACAGGTGGCACTGTTGCCCTGGGCCGGGGCTGAGCTCACACCGCAAGACTGTACCTTTTTGTCCTCCCCTAGAGCTGGTACAGCGGGGCGGAGAACCCGCTGTGACGCAAAGGGAGAGGGGATAAAGGGGCGGACGCCCTTACCACGGGGTTCAGAGTTCGGAGTGGGAGTCGGCCGCACCCAGGCACCTTCAGCTTGGGTGCTGGCGTTCCAGTGCTCCAGGCCTAGGTGCCCTTGGCCTGGCTGGAGCGGAAATGGAGTCCATCCCAGGCACCTTTAGCCTGGGGTGAGGTACTATGGCGAATGCCTGGGGCTCAGTACCTTCAACTGAGTTCTGCGAGGGTGGAGGAATCCGAGGGGGCCCTAACTCCTTGGGTGCCCGTGTCTGAGTTTGTGAGGACTGGTGTGCCGAACTTCTCTGAAGAGTCCAGTGCAGCATTGCTGGTGACAGAGAGGCCTCCTGTTTCTCCCTTGGACGGATCTCCTTCCCCTGACAGGGGCCGTGCTAGCGAAGGTAATTCACATTCTACTCAATATAGTCAGTGGCAGTGACTATTCGCCACTGGTGATATCACAGTGGTTAGCAGCAGAAGGGAAAGGATTGTGCCTCGATCTATTCCCCATTATTACTCAGTAAAGAGACTGTTTGTTGTTTGCCAAGAAGAATAAAACTGAGTTGGACCTATTCACTGTGTGGAACTCTGGTTACTAGGAGCAAAGGAGTCAGGGACGAAGTACTGGACTTGACTCTAGGACACCCACACAAGTCCCAATCTTCTGGCCTTCACCTCTTAGCTATGGAGGACATGGGGCGTGGTGTATCTCATCCCTCCCCCCAGCACTGAGACCCCTAGACGAAGAAAGACAAGCCGAGTACGAGAAGGGGAGAGAGGGGTGAGGCCGTTACACTTGCTTAATCCATGTCCATGCAATATCCTCAATTACTAAAGAATCAGCCGGTCTACCCAATTCACATGACTGGGATTCCTTGAATCAGTGTCTGCCAATCTAGGAAAGCAGCATCATAGTTAAAAATGACCCATTGCCATGATTAAATATGACATGGCTGGTACATAAAAAAAAACTGAAGAAAATTATTGAAATGATAATCATTCAAACTCAGGCTTGAACCAAAAAATACCAATAGATGCCCCATCTTTTTGATACAATAAATGAACTATCTTATGTTGTCTACACACAAACAAGTTTAAAGGCATTTTCAGCTTTCAAACACAAAATGAACTACCGGTAACTGATTGAATCAAGATGACCTGCTGTCCAACACTTTATATAACGTCATGTTAACCTGGTCATACTAAAAAGAGGGGGATTGGGGAAATTGGGACTTTAAATGAAGCCATGACTGGGTAAAGTCATGTGCCTCCATCCCTGTCATTTGACGATAAAAGCACCATTTGCGGCAAGGGACAGCAGTGATGCAAACAAGGAAATGGACTTTATATGAAGCTCAGGATGACAAAATGAATAGAATGGTGGAAAATATACAATTTAATGATACATAAAAACATGTTTACATACCGTACATTGAATCCATGTACAAAGAAATGCACCCATAACAAGGTGCCAATTTCTAACCTGGCAATCATTGGTAATACAAATGTTTACAAACATTTAATATTCACAGTAGATTGAAGGGGGCCACCATATACATAGTTGGATAAATATGTTAAAATAATAGCATCCGCACGGTCATTAGGGATGGAAGCTCTTGATGACATCAATGTCTTTACTGCTGTAATTTTGAAAACTGCACCTAGCCACACTGGCTCAATATTATCTTCCCCTGACCATCTGCATAATTGTATTAATCTCATATTATTTTTACCTATAAATACTGCGGTTACTACATGGTATATATTGTATACTGTTGTTCCCACTATTGTGTGCATTGGTTGTCTAGGGGTCTCAGTCTCCTTGCTGCTCATGTTCTATTGGTGCGGGAGCCGTGACGCACACTGGGGTTTTCCTCCCTCCCACCCGCCCGCCTCTGACGCTCGGGGAGAGGATATGCTGCCACTGTGCGTCGACGTCACATGTGCGCACGGCGTTCTTGTGACGCGGTCCTTCCGGCGCAGCTATATCCATCTTCCCGAGTATGGGCGGGCCTGGCTGGCGCTGGCTGCCGGGCGTAGACACGCCCGGAAGTAGGTTCCGCCCTCCCCTCCACGCTCGCGGCTGTGGCGTGGAGGGCGTGGCTGTGGCGGCGTGGCTGTGGCGGCGTGCATTTATAGGCGGTGACCCGGGTCTGTGCTGAGTTCCTCTGAGCCCTCCATCACATTGCTTTACACCTTTGTTGGACTGGTCTCCTCTCCCTCCAACACAGGTAATCTCTACACTCTCACTCGTTCATTCCAATTTCCTTCTTCACTGGGTGTTTTGGTGATGATCCCTCACCATGGTCCTTCACCTTCACTCCCGGTTGGCCTCCATTCCATTCTGTCACCCCTGCACTAACCACTTTCCCTATCCAGTCCATTTCTCGCATTGACCCACATCCCACGCACATAGCTCTAACATTGTTCCTTGCCTTGTTTTTGTTTTTCATTTCACTATAGTCACTACCTCTCTCCATCCCCTACACTTACACTAGGGGAGCTCGGGGGGCTCGGAGCCGCCTGTACGGCCTTCTGTGATGGTTGCCGCCTTGTACATGCCCTCTCGGTTCCCGACACTGATGCTCTTGGGTGGCCTACGGTCCTTGACGCCATGCCTTCCAATGCACACATATCGTAAGTTATCTTGTCTTGTCTTATAAGGGTTTTGGGGGGTTCTACCCATCCTCCCCTACCCTGACATAGTTAACTGACGTGGCTAATTTATCTTCCCATTGCAGATACCTAGCATGTCTGCTCCTGAAGAGTGGTTTCAAGCCGCGAAATGTGTCAAGATACTAGATATGGTGTACTAGTTACACACCCACCTGAATATGTGTCTATAATTTCTAACTTGATAGGGATCCCAAGAATATTGACCTTGCAGATGCTTCAATCTACTGTGATTATTAAATGTTTGTAAACATGTTATTACCAATGATTGCCAGGTTAGAAATTGGCACCTTGTTATACCAATGTATGTAAACATGTTTTTATCAGCGTCCCACAAATTATCACAATTATTTATTCTGCATAGGGCCTATAGAACACCAGTACAGCTTTACAAGTGGGGGGGAAGGGACTCCTCCTTGTGCCCAAAGTGCAAAGTACAGCAAGGGGACTTTATACATCTAATTTTGAGGTGCACAAAACTCCACAGATACTGGGAGGAGGTTTCCCAGAACATCACAAGAGTGGCCCAGGTACCTATACCCTTGGACCCTTTGGTGTACCTGCTTGGGGCGATTGAAGCTGAAAAGTTCCCACAAGGAAGGTACTATATGATAATAAGACTGATGTACCTGGCTAGAAAGCTAATAGCGTGATATTGGATGGCAGAGACGGTTCCCACAGGGAAGCAGTGGATTGCGTATGTCAATTCCTTGCTTTTCAGAGAACGGCTGGCCTACAGACGTAGAAAGGCAGTGGATAAATTCAATCTTATATGGCAGCCATGGCTGGAGGATCCTAGCTTTGTGTCATTACAACTGGTAAAGGATAGGCTCCTGATGTAGAAACCTATGGGGCGGTTGGGGGGGGGGGGGATTATAAGTTAAATGCGCTAATGACAATGCATTAGATTTGGGAGAGCTTGCGAACAGGAGAAAAGACCCAGGTTGTTTAGATTCAAAGGGTTGGGCGGGGGGTTGGGGGGGGAGTAAAAGGGAAAAATTAAAATGTCACTGTTGTACTGTAAATTGATTAGGTTTTTTTTTTTTTTGTATGGACAGGAATTTTAATATGCTTTTGTTTATATATCAATGTGTAAGACTAAATGCACAAATCACATGTATTGATTGAGCAAATGAAAAATAAAAGGATTAAAAAAAAAACAAAAAAAAACATGTTTTTATGTATCATTAAATTGTAAATTTTCCACCATTCCATTTATTTTGTCATCCTGAGCTTCATATAAAGTCCCATTTCCTTGTTTACATCACTGCTGCCCCTTAACCTGGTCATACACGTGGTAGCTTTCAGGCACTTTTAATGAACAGGTAATCAAACATACAATCTAAGGTGGTTGGCTGAAACAAAGCAATCTTCCCCCATTGAATTTGATCAACCACATTCATTTGATTAATTGAGTTGGGCAATACATTGACAGTTTCAGAGCAGAAAATTTCATTAAAAGCAATCAGATTTTTCTAAACAAGGGCAATTCATTTTTATATTGTTTCATTGATCAAAGCCACTATTTCATGTCGTCTACTGCCTTGCGACTTTGACCAAAAAACATGTTAAAAGTGCAATGGCTTTATCTAATTGCTATGTATATGGCCAGCTTTAGTGGTGGGTTGCTTTTCTATGGTTGTCAATTTTTTTTCTCTTTAAATTTTGTATGAAAAATGTCTGACAATTGCAATGTGTGTGGCCACCATAACAGAATATGTCCTGTCGCTTTTTTAAATTTTCGAGCCCACAACTCTATACAGTGGCTTCACAATATAAAAATAAGCCATTTAGTTACTAAGGATCTATGCACATTTCATAGGGACACCAATTAGACCAAAGCAACAGTGTAAATATAATGATTCCTAATCTCATTTACTTGTGGATTTTAAATTCGTTTTTCCTTTTTGTTTGTGTTTCTTTATTATACAGGATGGAAAAGTGATTGTCTGGGATGCTTTTACAACAAACAAGGTCAGTAGTCTGCTGCCCCTGCATGAAGACCTATTACAAATTATATAAAATAACAGCATCATATAGCACCAATGTTATGAAATGTATTTATTCTGAAGGCTGTATACCGGTAATACATGTAATAGCAGCATTCCATATATATTTATAATCCCCCTTTATTACAGTATTTGTATTTTTCTCCACATTTACATGCAGACCAAGCTATCCAGCATAAGTGACAGCGTTGGGAAAACCTTTAACATTTAAAAACATTTTTTTTTGTAAAAGACATTTGTCTACAAGGCAGGTACCCATGCTTCCTTCCATGTGGCTGAAACACGCAGTTGGGTACATACACACCTTACATACAGCATTGCAGAGCATCACGCCGGTGTTCAGCCCAAACCTCCAGTTCATATGCATAGATGTCGGTGCTCCATATCCTCCTGGTCCTCACACACATTAACCCATTCTTGTCTGGAGTACTCACACATAGGCCTAGTCCAGACAGAAGCTCCAGAAGTCCAACCGGCCACCTGAGGGTCATAAGACCACTAGAGTCCAGGCCACCTGACGCATGATAAACGGGAGTGATATCTCTCACCACCAGGCAGGGGACTTCTTTTCTTCCATCACCACCCACTCCAGTGCAAATCAGACTTGCACCAGTAAAGCATACAACTCTTCATCCCCAGGCATTGGATGCACTTAACCTCTACTCTTGATAGAACATTACACAGAGGCCTTCTTATTGCAAAGTAACTTCTTTACTCAGTAGCAATAATAGTGATAACTTTCAAGATATTGGTTAGGTAGAAAACACCAGCCTCTTATATTTTTGCATATTGATAAACAGTGGAAGAGCAAGGTGGTACTCATAAAATGATAACGGTCCATAACTTGATTCCCCAAAACTATGGGCAAAGTCCTGCACTGCCTCTTCCCTGTAGGGGATACAAACTAGGACTCCTCAGCTCTCATAAACTTAGTGGCACCTTAGTGGAACACATTCATGTACCCAATATTGGCATCACATGCTTTAGTGGCATACATTTATCAGACAATTTTTATAGAGAGTGTGAATATTTTTCAGCGTTTTTCGGTGTGTCTATATTCTTATGCAAAGTTCTGCAATGGAGACTGTTGATAGAAGTTGTCACCCATGCTCTGCTAGATTATGATGTTGATTTACTAAAATTAATAGGCTGTTAAATGTACCTTGCCAAAGAGCAAAAGTGAGAGGAAAATAAAAAATAGTGTAAGGAAAAAGGAAAAAAATGCATTTTTGCTTGCACGTGATTGGACAATGGAAAGCAGAGCTTCATCTCATTTACTGTGTTCTGGGGGAAAGTCTCTTGCAAAGTGCAACTTCCCATGCAAAGTGAACAGTCTATTTGTCTTTAGTAAATCAACCCCAGCGGCTTACAACTGACAGAACAGGTAGCTGGTTCCCAGGCATATTTAATAGCAACCTTTCTATTTATCAGTGATAAGAACTTAGGAACGAAACATAATCAGACTATCATATAACATTGACAGCCAACAATGATTTTCCCACAGCACAAACTATATGTCACTTGTACACACCTATACAAACACTGGACTGTCTGTATTTATCATATTAACCACATCAAAATCGAGAAAAAAAAACCCCATCTAGAACATGTAACACGAATAACACTCTCAATGACGTACTACAGATAAACGCTACATTCAGCTATAGTATAAAAGATCAATACATCAGGTTTTTATTTCATCTGTCACTGCTTCTCAAGTGGCTCTTTTCATCGTAATATTAATGGTTTAATTATCTTTGTGGGTACAGAGCAAACAGGCAAAGCAGTACAACCCATCAATTCTGCTGACATTAGTATTTTATTATTATGTTTATACCGATTATTAAAGGTGAAAGAAACATGCAACTGATTAACGTATTGTAGCGCCCTCACCCCGTCCTCTTTAGCTAGGGGTATGTCACGCGACAGAGTGAGGTACGCTACGGCCCATGTCCTCCCCATAACTGTGGGTGAGGTGAAGGCCAATACCTGATGTTTCCTCAGGCCGGTGTGTCCTGGGCATGTACCGAGTCTGCTGTGCAGAAACCACCAAACCACCCTTTGCTCCCATTAACAGAGTCCATACACCGATCACAGTCCAACTGTTGGTTTATTTCGTATCTCCACATACAGACAATGCGATGACATGATACGGTGGGATGAGCAGGTCGAGGCACTATACTGATCTGGGTCCCTACACCCCCTGTGCTATGACCAAGGGTTGTAGGAGTCTTGACATGAATACCTCCGTTGCGTTGCGGCCCCTATCAGGGGAAGATGTCCTCCAAGGGAGTTACCGAAGGCCCATCCGTCACCGTGTTGACACTACACCGGGTCTTCGAACGAGTGACCTCCCCAGCCTCCTCACCTCAGATGCGGGTCCCCTCGCAAGGGGCGCCCTGGAACCACTTCACCCTTGCGGGACCCGGTCAAAGTCACCGGGCCCCAGGCCTCCTCAATAGTACCTCACCCCAGGCTGAAGGTGCCTGGGATGGAACCCCAACTTCATCCCGGCCAGGCCTAGGGCGCCTAGGCCGGGAACCTTGAATTGCCCGCACCCAGGCTGAAGGTGCCTGGGTGCGTGAAGAGATGATCCCCGAAGACAGACCTCGTGGCGAGGGCATCTCCCCCTTTTATCTCCTCCCGTCGATACCACGGCGGGTTCCCCGCCCCACCCGTACCATCTCCAGGAAGGGACAAAGAAGGGTAGCACTGTGGTAGTGATTCTACCTCGAGCCTGTAGGTACTCCGCCACCCACAGGCAAAGGAGAATATTGCACCACCCAATCCTCCACGAATAACAAAAAGGGGTCTAAACCCTGCCATAATTACACACCTGGGTCACTCTACCCCCAGGTGTATCCCACTAACTTTGAAGACCCCGCTACACACTCCCCCTGGTGATTTGACGCTGGTCCCCAGCGTCAGGTGCACACCCATGTCTCCCAAGGAGTGGTGACATGAAGTGGGCCCCAGAAGCTATCCCTCAAATTTTTGGATACTAAGTGTGCCAAGACCTGCTCAAAAGGGAAAGGGAAAATATAAAACGATAAACTTTTGCATAAGACATCTATTCTGTACACATGTACAATCCCTCCCATCGCTGTCTAAGAACCACCCCACTCTCAGTAGTCTTGACCGATGAATCTCCTGCAGAAGGGAAACAACAAAAAGAAAACACATCCTAACACTCTGTGTTAACTTGGCATGAGTGGGTCCGTCAGCCGAGAGACCCGCTCACTCCAATAAGTAAGTAATGCATGTGTAGCATTTCGAATAACCGTTGCACAACACTGCCACCTGGTGACAGAGCTGCGGTAATGACACTTGGTGAGATCTTCATTCTTCCTGCTTTCCTACTCTGACTCTACCCCAAAAGTCTCTGCCTTTGGCACATGAAGAAAAGGGAGAAAAAAACAACAGCTCCCAAGTCTCCAGTGAGTAAAAGAAAAGCCCAAATCAAAACAAAAGTAGGGCACAGTTCTAGGCGTCTGGGAATGTCTCTTCCAGAAAGTTTCAACAGCAACAAGATAGGAGCTCACTTCTCCTATAAGTAGAACCTTGGATCCGGCAGAAACAGAGGCTTCAGGTGCCCGTCAAACACTTCCACCGAATACTCGACATCCTCTCCTTCTTTCCTGCAGATGAGCACCTTATCGGCATGAATATGGCGCCCAAGTCTCCAATCAGCTCTGCAGTCCTTGAACTTTTTAGACACAGGCGGCGAACATGACAGGTATCGCCTGGCATGGGGTACTTTAAGCTTTTCCCATACAAACTCATCATACCACCTTGGTCGCAGGACCTCGACTTCATACAATAAGTCCCGAGGCAAGTAGGGGTACTCCCACCCATATTCACGGGCGACTCTCTGGGAGAAAAGTCTCTGCAACCTGGCTAGAGGCGGCATCACATCTCGCTCACCTTCTCCTGGCTGTACGATGGCCTCCGGGTGCCGAGGTACCTTCACCATCTCGGGTTGCTTTGTCTTTGGTGCCCGCAACGAAGCACGCTGCGTCCCCTCCATCAGAGCGGGTGATGTAGTTGAATGAGGAAAGTTGGTCGGAGGATTAGATTTCCTCGGGAACTCCGGGGCCTGCGCCCGGAGCGTACTGTCTTCTATGGACATGGGGGAATCCTGTGGTTTACTCAGCACAGGTAGCGGGCGTCTGTCCCAGCCCTTCCGGTGAAACAGCTCGTCTATTTCCCCGTCATCCCCACAGTCTGACAACGACTCTAGGTCGGAGGTGTCATACATCTCGGCGGGAAGGTAGTCTCTAGTAGACGGAAGGCTACCCTCCCTTTCAGGCTCCACCGACTGTGGACCCCCGACACCTCCAACCAACACCACAGTCCCAGCCCCTGGCTCACCTAGACCTTCTTCAGCACTGGGATGTCCAGGATTCTTCCGGCCGGATCCATCCAGGTCCAGCAAGCAGCGGGGCGAAGCTCGACCACGACCACAGGAGGCCTGCACCAGGCCTATCTTCCTCTTCGGGGGTGGCAGCAGGGAGTCTGTGGTGACCGAAGCAGTGTCCTCGGATTTTTCTCTCTCAGTCTCTGGTTGGGCAGTCACGTCGCCCTGGTCAGCGCGTACGGGGACCTCCGCAGAGGCCTGGATCTCTCCCTCCGGAGTGGCGGTTCCTGTGATGCAGTTGAGGCGTAGGGCCCGGGGCCTTTCCGTGTATGGTTCAACCTCAAAAAGGAACTCCTTGCATGCCTCACATCGCCCGAATGGCTTTAGTTGGACCACCAGTCCCGAGCATCTGGGACAGATCACACCGAGGGCCTCCGTGTCTCTGCATGAATACAGAGCCAATTGTCCTCGGGGCCTAAGTCTTATCCCCGTGTCTGTCAGGGGAGCAGCAAATGCAGTCATCTTCATAGGGTAATATACCGGCATCCACGAAGAGCTTGAATTCATGCCGACCACTTGCTGTTCCATCACGCGCTGACCACACGCCGGAGTCTCCACGTGTATCTCCACACGTGGCCAGACTCCTCCCACGACTTGTAAGTTTTCGCGGGCTTCCGCCAGCCTCCGCCCACAAATTGCACAGTCATGGGGTGCCTCGTGGCGCAGTGCATTAACAGTCCCCACATGTAGTACTTCACACGGCTGGACCTCTCCCTTTTTACGCTCCTCCGCGTGGGCCTTTCCCGACTTAGGGTCATGTCCACAACTCCGAGCAGGGATGCACTTTGGCCAATCACATGGCCGACCTGCTCGGAACTCCTCCGGGCAGCAAAGTTCAAACACAGACGTTCTCAGTTCCATCGCCAAGACACACACAATCCCGGACGAACGAGCCCCCACGTGTAGCGGCCTCACCCCGTCCTCTTTAGCTAGGGGTATGTCACGCGACAGAGTGAGGTGCGCTACGGCCCATGTCCTCCCCATAACTGTGGGTGAGGTGAAGGCCAATACCTGATGTTTCCTCGGGCCGGTGTGTCCTGGGCATGTACCGAGTCTGCTGTGCAGAAACCACCAAACCACCCTTTGCTCCCATTAACAGAGTCCATACACCGATCACAGTCCAACTGTTGGTTTATTTCGTATCTCCACATACAGACAATGCGATGACATGATACGGTGGGATGAGCAGGTCGAGGCACTATACTGATCTGGGTCCCTACACCCCCTGTGCTATGACAAAGGGTTGTAGGAGTCTTGACATGAATACCTCCGTTGCGTTGCGGCCCCTATCAGGGGAAGATGTCCTCCAAGGGAGTTACCGAAGGCCCATCCGTCACCGGGTTGACACTACACCGGGTCTTCGAACGAGTGACCTCCCCAGCCTACTCACCTCAGATGCGGGTCCCCTCGCAAGGGGCGCCCTGGAACCACTTCACCCTTGCGGGACCCGGTCGAAGTCACCGGGCCCCAGGCCTCCTCAATAGTACCTCACCCCAGGCTGAAGGTGCCTGGGATGGAACCCCAACTTCATCCCGGCCAGGCCTAGGGCGCCTAGGCCGGGAACCTTGAATCGCCCGCACCCAGGCTGAAGGTGCCTGGGTGTGTGAAGAGATGATCCCCGAAGACAGACCTCGTGGCGAGGGCGTCTCCCCCTTTTATCTCCTCCCGTCGATACCACGGCGGGTTCCCCGCCCCACCCGTACCATCTCCAGGAAGGGACAAAGAAGGGTAGCACTGTGGTAGTGATTCTACCTCGAGCCTGTAGGTACTCCGCCACCCACAGGCAAAGGAGAATATTGCACCACCCAATCCTCCACGAATAACAAAAAGGGGTCTAAACCCTGCCATAATTACACACCTGGGTCACTCTACCCCCAGGTGTATCCCACTAACTTTGAAGACCCCGCTACAGTATAATCTGTTATTAAACACATAGGGGATATTTACTAAAACTGGAGCACTTAGAATCTGGTTCAGCTGTGTATGGTAGCCAATCGACTTCTAACTTTAGCTTGTTCAAGTAAGCTTTGACAATAAAACCTGGAAGCTGATTGGTTACTAGTGATGAGCCGAACACCCCCGGGTTCGGTTCGCACCAGAACCCGCGAACGGACCGAAAGTTCGTACGAACATTAGAACCCTATTAAATACAATGGATGCGAACGTTCGAATTCTAAAGTGCTAATTATAACAACTATTATGCATGTTATTGTCCTAAAAAGGGTTTGGGAACCCGGGTTGTGCACCAGGGGACATGTATCAATGCAAAAAGAAGTTTTAAAAACGGTCGTTTTTCGGGAGCAGTCATTTTAATGATGCATAAAGTGAAAAAAAAAAAGTCAAATATTCCTTTAAATATCGTACCTGGGGGGTGTCTAAAGTATGCCTGTGAAGTGCCACGTGTTTCCCGTGTTTAGAACTGTCCCTGCACAAAATGACACTTCTAAAGGAAAAAAAAGCCATTTAAAACTGCTTGCGGCTTTAATGTAATGTCTGGTCCCGGTAATATGGATGAAAATCTTTAAGAAAAATGGCATAGCTACCCCATGACCCCCCCCCCTACCCCAGCCCATTACCAGCCCCTTTGGGTCTTGTATGGATATTAAGGGGAACCCCGCACATAAAATAAAAAAGGCCCTATATACTCTGAACAGCCGTATACAGCCGGTGCATACAAGACAGGGACTGTAGGTTTGTTCTTATGTAGAATCTGTTTGTAATTTTGAACAGGTACATTGTTTAAGTGTAGCTCCAGCCCAAAAATCTATTTTTAAACTTTTTGGAAAACATAGGTAAGGGTTATCACCCCTGTAACATTTGTTTTGCTGTCTGTGCCCCTGTTCAGAACATTTCACCTCACTTTCCGTCCCAATGACAACTGTTTTTGAAATGTGGTGTTTTTCTTGAAACAAGGATTGCTGATAAAGCATCAGTACAGAGGAGACACCTTTCTCCCATATTAATTCTTACAGGAGAGAATTTTCCTTCCAAGGGGTAGATTTCCTCTCACTTCCTGTTGTCTTCTTGCGTTTGCAAGTAGGAGTCGTTTGTAAGTTGGATGTTTGAAAGTAGGGACCTGCCGTATATACTCTGCAGAAATAGGCCCCTTAGTTGTTGGTGTTGGCACAACACTGTAAGCACTCACAGTTACTCTTGGTTGGTGCTGGAACGCCCTGCTGTCAACTATTATATCAGGAATTGTAATTACATATAATTGTTGAACATGAACAGTGGTAGTAAAAATTGGGCCTTTGATGGTGGTGCTGGTGCCACAACACTGTAAGCCCTGACAGTTACTCTTGGTGGGTGCAGCAATGGGCCCTGCTGTGAATTATTAGATCAAGAATTGTAATTGCATGCCCCTGTTGAACAGGGGCTGAAAAATTGGGCCTTTCGTGGTGGTGGTGGTGGTGGCGTTGCCACAACACTGTAAGCCCTGACAGTTACTCTTGGTGGGTGCAGCAATGGGCCCTGCTGTGAATTATTAGATCAAGAATTGTAATTGCATGCCCCTGTTGAACAGGGGCTGAAAAATTGGGCCTTTCGTGGTGGTGGTGGTGGTGGCGTTGCCACAACACTGTAAGCCCTCAGAGTTACTCTTGGTGGGTGCAGGAATGGGCCCTGCTGTGAATTATTAGATCAAGAATTGTAATTACATGCCCCTTTTGAACAGGGGCTGAAAAATTGGGCCTTTCGTGGTGGTGGTGGTGGTGGCATTGCCACAACACTGTAAGCCCTCAGAGTTACTCTTGGTGGGTGCAGCAATGGGCCCTGCTGTGAATTATTAGATCAAGAATTGTAATTACATGCCCCTGTTGAACAGGGGCTGAAAAATTGGGCCTTAGGCACTGGTGGCACAACACTACAACCCCTCACAGATACTGTACTTGGAGCACAGCAATGAGCCCTGTTGCAAAGTATTGCTTCAAAAATTGTAATGACACGCCCCTGTTAAACAGGGGCTGAAAAATTGGGCCTTAGGCACTGGTGCCACAACACTCCAACCCCTCACAGATACTGTACTTGGAGCACAGCAATGAGCCCTATGG
The DNA here is from genome assembly GCA_029206835.1 of Rana muscosa. Lineage (NCBI taxonomy): Eukaryota > Metazoa > Chordata > Amphibia > Anura > Ranidae > Rana > Rana muscosa. The sequence continues at coordinate 523,161,640 of CM055118.1, read as the reverse complement.
CAAATTATTGCTAAAAAAATTGTAATTACACGCCCCTGTAAAACAGGGGCTGAAAAATTGGGCCTTAGCCACTGGTGGCGGCACCCATAAACAAAAATGATCTTCCAAGCTATCATCATCAATCGTATCATTGAGGACTCGGAGGAGGAGGATAGCCAGTCAACATAACAGCACAGGCACTCAGCATCAGCATCAGTCTTGAAGGGATGTGACATGTTAAAATCAATTAGTCTGTTATATCAGCATCAGGTGTGTGGTAGCTGGTGGTGATCCAAGACTGGTTCATCTTGATGAAAGTCAGTCGATCAACCGAGTCGGTGGACAGGCGCACCCTGTGATCCGTGACAAATCCTCCAGCAGCACTGAATGTGCGTTCCGAAAGAACGCTGGATGCAGGACAGGCCAGTAGCTCAATTGCATACTGTGCAAGCTCTGCCCAGTGATCCATCCTCAAGACCCAGTAAGCCAGAGGATTTTCGGTGGGGAAGGTGTCCAAGTCTGACCTTGCCCCTAGATATTCCTGCACCATGTTTATCAGACGCTGGCGATGGTTGCTGGAACCGATCATACTTTGGGGCTGCGGACTAAAGAATTGTCTGAACGCATCGGTCAGACGGCCACCTTCCCCACCGCTCCTTCTTTGACTGGCCGAAGCCTCAGCAACTCGTTGTCCAGGACCAGGAGTTTGTAACCTCCCAGTCTCTGGGAACGCGTTGCACAGACCTTTCTGCAAGGCCTCCCGGAGTTGTCTCATCCTCTGCTCCCTCTGCGACGGTAACATAAGGTCCGCAACCTTACCCTTGTACCGTGGATCAAGGAGAGTGGCCAGCCAGTAATGGTCCCTCTCCTTGATCCGAAGAATATGAGGATCCTTCCGCAGACTTTGCAGGATCAGGGAGGCCATGCAGCGTAGGTTTGCTGAGGCATTCGCTCCGGAGTCCTCTGGGTCACTAAGGACGACATGATCCGCAGCCACCTCCTCCCAGCCACGTACAAGTCCACTGGTTTCTTGGGACTGTAAATCATCCCTAAAAGACTGCTGCTGATGATGCTGAGTGCCAGCCTCCACCTCCATGCTGACACAATCCTCCTCCTCCTCCTCCTCCTCTTCCTGTGCGATGGGTGGGACAGAAGGAACACTGTCTGGGTAAAGGGGGCCTTGAGAGGCAAGGAAGTCCTCCTCTTCCTGCCTCTGTTCTGCCTCAAGTGCCCTGTCCATTATTCCACGCAGCGTGTGCTCCAACAGGTGGACAAGAGGTACAGTGTCACTGATGCATGCACTGTCACTGCTCACCATCCTCGTGGCCTCCTCAAATGGTGCCAGGACAGTGCATGCATCCCTGATCATGCCCCACTGGCGTGGAGAAAAAAAAACAAGCTCCCCTGACCCTGTCCTGGTGCCGTAGTCGCACAGGTACTCATTGATGGCCCTCTGCTGCGTGTGCAGCCGCTGCAGCATGGCCAACGTTGAGTTCCACCTGGTGGGCATGTCACATATAAGGCGGTTCTTGGCAGGTTCAACTCCTTTTGCAGCTCAGCCAGGCGAGCACTGGCATTATAAGATCTGCGGAAATGCACACAGACTTTCCTGGCCTGCCTCAGGACATCCTGTAAGCCCGGGTACCTGCCCAAGAACCGCTGCACCACCAGGTTAAGGACGTGAGCCACACAGGGCACATGGGTCAGTTGTCCCTGTCGGAGGGCGGAGAGGAGGTTGGTGCCATTGTCGCAAACCACCATTCCTGGCTTAAGCTGGCGTGGCGTCAACCACCTCTCGGCCTGGCCCTGCAGAGCAGACAGGACCTCTGCCCCAGTGTGGCTTCTGTCCCCCAAACACACCAGCGCAAGCACGGCATGGCATCTTTTTGCCTGCGTACTTGCGTAGCCCCTTGAACGGCTACGGAGCACCGCTGGTTCAGAGGACAAACCACAGGAAGAGGCCATGGAGGAAGAAGAAGAGGAGGGGGTGGAGGAGAGAGGTGTGTCACAACCAGTAGTAGCATTTTGGAGGCGTGGCGGTGGAACAACCTCCAACACTACTGCACCTTGTCCTGCATCCTTCCCAGCTGCCAAAAGAGTGACCCAATGGGCCGTGAAAGAAAGGTAACGTCCCTGTCCATGCCTGCTGGACCATGAGTCAGCGGTAATATGCACCTTACCGCTGACCGCCCTGTCCAGCGAGGCCAAGACATTGCCTTCCACATGCCGGTAGAGAGCCGGAATAGCCTTCCGTGAGAAAAAGTGGCGTTTGGGAACCTGCCACTGAGGAACCGCACATTGCACAAACTCACGGAAGGGGGCCGTGTCTACCAACTGAAAACGCAGCAGTTGAAGCGCTAGCAATTTAGCCAAGCTAGCATTCAACCGCTGGGCATGTGGATGGCTGGGAGTGAACTTCTTTCGACGGTCCAGCAGCTGGGGCAGGGAAATTTGCCTGCTAGAATCGGACGTCGGTGTACTGCTAGCAGAGTGGCCGCAACTACTTGGCTGTGACACACCTAATTCTACACCTTCATTCCTCTCAGTGCATGTTTCAGACAGGACTGAAGTTATAGTGGGGTTGGAGATCCCAGCTGATGCGGTGCAAGGAGAGGTCCGCTTTGTTCTTTGGTGTGGGTCTTTGAGGTAGGCTTGCCAACGAGCTGCATGGCAGGTCAACATATGTCTGGTCAGGCATGTGGTACCCAAGCGGCTGATGTTTTGGCCACGCGATAAACGCTTGAGACATATGTTGCAAACAGCAGCTGTGCGATCTGATGCACTAGCCTCAAAAAAGGCCCACACCAAAGAACTTTTTGAATGACGGGCAGAGGCAGCGCCCTGCACAGGCGGAGCTCTGCGGTGTGATTCCGTCGGTGTACTGCCCTTACGCTGGCCACCAAAGGGCATCCTGCCTCGTTGGAGATGTGCCTCCTCCTCATCCTCCTCCTCTCTCCTATTAGGCACCCACGTGGAGTCAGTGACCTCATCATCCCCTCCCTCCTCATCACTGGAGCCAATCTGGCAGTATGCTGCAGCTGCTGGAACATGACTGCCAGATTGGTGTCCTTCTTGAGCATCCCCTCTGTCTGCTCTCACGCTACTGCCTTCCTGTAGCTGGGTTTCATCATCAGACCCTTCGAAACGCTGGGCATCCTCCTGGAGCATGTACCCAACACTGTGCTCAAACAGTTCGGGGGACTCCTCAGGAGGAGGACATGGTGGGTCTAGGGAAGGAGTGACTGATGATGAGTCTGACATTGATACCAGGGAAGAGGACGCTTTGGCAGCTGCTTTGCCAGTACCCTGAGCCTGGGTGAGAGAGGATGAGGAGGAGGAGGTGGGCTTGGTCATCCACTCTACCAAGTCTTCGGCATGATGTGGCTCAACATGTCCAGCTGCCGAAAAGAAGGACAAGCGTGTCCCATGGCCATGTGCTGATGACAATGCACCGCGTCCACGACCAGCACTGTTGTCCCCAGACACAGAGCCTGCTTGCCCTCTTTTATTGCCTCCTGACTGTCTGCCTCTCCTTGTTTGCCTTCCAGACATTCTAATAGATGGCCTGCAGGGAGATGGGAAAAAAGCAATAAGGGCTACCTTCAGGTGTCCTTCTCTGTCCCTTTACTTAAGGATTTCTAAATATGGTTGAGGATGATTGCTTTTGCACAGAATAGCACAACGACAATTTCCCTGACTGTCCAAAAAACAAGGATTTCAAAGATGGTTGATGAGGAATGCTTTAGCACACTATAGCACAAGGAGAATTTCCCTCACTGTCCTTCCCTGTCCCTAGAAACAAGGATTATCACAGTGAAAGAAACTGACACTCTTCCTACCTATAGTTTTCTGTCCCTAGAAAAAATGTTTTTTTAAAGCACACTATAGCACAAGGAGAATTTCCCTCACTGTCCTTCCCTGTCCCTAGAAACAAGGATTATCACAGTGAAATAAACTGACACTCTTCCTACCTATAGTTTTCTGTCCCTAGAAAAAATGTTTTTTTAAAGCACACTATAGCACAAGGAGAATTTCCCTCACTGTCCTTCCCTGTCCCTAGAAACAAGGATTATCACAGTGAAAGAAACTGACACTCTTCCTACCTATAGTTTTCTGTCCCTAGAAAAAATGTTTTTTTAAAGCACACTATAGCACAAGGAGAATTTCCCTCACTGTCCTTCCCTGTCCCTAGAAACAAGGATTATCACAGTGAAATAAACTGACACTCTTCCTACCTATAGTTTTCTGTCCCTAGAAAAAATGTTTTTTTAAAGCACACTATAGCACAAGGAGAATTTCCCTCACTGTCCTTCCCTGTCCCTAGAAACAAGGATTATCACAGTGAAAGAAACTGACACTCTTCCTACCTATAGTTTTCTGTCCCTAGAAAAAATGTTTTTTTAAAGCACACTATAGCACAAGGAGAATTTCCCTCACTGTCCTTCCCTGTCCCTAGAAACAAGGATTATCACAGTGAAAGAAACTGACACTCTTCCTACCTATAGTTTTCTGTCCCTAGAAAAAAAGTTTTTTTAAAGCACACTATAGCACAAGGAGAATTTCCCTCACTGTCCTTCCCTGTCCCTAGAAACAAGGATTATCACAGTGAAAGAAACTGACACTCTTCCTACCTATAGTTTTCTGTCCCTAGAAAAAATGTTTTTTTAAAGCACACTATAGCACAAGGAGAATTTCCCTCACTGTCCTTCCCTGTCCCTAGAAACAAGGATTATCACAGTGAAATAAACTGACACTCTTCCTACCTATAGTTTTCTGTCCCTAGAAAAAATGTTTTTTTAAAGCACACTATAGCACAAGGAGAATTTCCCTCACTGTCCTTCCCTGTCCCTAGAAACAAGGATTATCACAGTGAAAGAAACTGACACTCTTCCTACCTATAGTTTTCTGTCCCTAGAAAAAATGTTTTTTTAAAGCACACTATAGCACAAGGAGAATTTCCCTCACTGTCCTTCCCTGTCCCTAGAAACAAGGATTATCACAGTGAAAGAAACTGACACTCTTCCTACCTATAGTTTTCTGTCCCTAGAAATTTTTTTTTTTAAAGCACACTATAGCACAAGGAGAAATTCCCTCACTGTCCTTCCCTGTCCCTAGAAACAAGGATTCACACAGTAAAACACACTGACACTCTCCCTACCTATAGTTTTCTGTCCCTAGAAAAAATGTTTTTTTAAAGCACACTATAGCACAAGGAGAATTTCCCTCACTGTCCTTCCCTGTCCCTAGAAACAAGGATTCGCACAGTAAAACACACTGACACTCTCCCTACCTATAGTTTTCTGTCCCTAGAAAAAATGTTTTTTTAAAGCACACTATAGCACAAGGAGAATTTCCCTCACTGTCCTTCCCTGTCCCTAGAAACAAGGATTCGCACAGTAAAACACACTGACACTCTCCCTACCTATAGTTTTCTGTCCCTAGAAAAAATGTTTTTTTAAAGCACACTATAGCACAAGGAGAATTTCCCTCACTGTCCTTCCCTGTCCCTAGAAACAAGGATTCGCACAGTAAAACACACTGACACTCTCCCTACCTATAGTTTTCTGTCCCTAGAAAAAATGTTTTTTTAAAGCACACTATAGCACAAGGAGAATTTCCCTCACTGTCCTTCCCTGTCCCTAGAAACAAGGATTCGCACAGTAAAACACACTGACACTCTCCCTACCTATAGTTTTCTGTCCCTAGAAAAAATGTTTTTTTAAAGCACACTATAGCACAAGGAGAATTTCCCTCACTGTCCTTCCCTGTCCCTAGAAACAAGGATTCGCACAGTAAAACACACTGACACTCTCCCTACCTATCCTTCTCTTTCCCTAAACTAAAGGAATCCAGGTTAAGCAAGAAAAAATAAATGTCACTGTCCCTGCCTATGCTTCTCTTTCCTTGCTCCGGAACACACTACACTAGGCCGCCGTGCTGGCGGCCTTTTATAGTGTGGGGCGTGTACTAAACACCCTCAGCAATAATTGGCCACAGGCATCCTGCCTGTGGCCAATCATTGCTCTCCTCGCTGCCGGCGCTGTGATTGGCCAAGCATGCGGGGTCACAGTGCATGCTTGGCCAATCACAGCGCCTGGATGACACTGCGATGGCGTAGTGCATTGTGGGCCGTTCGCGTCACTCGAATTAGGCGCGAACGGCCCAAATCGTTCGATCTTCGTCGAACGATCGAACAGCCGATGTTCGAGTCGAACGTATGTTCGACTCGAACACCGAGCTCATCCCTATTGGTTACTATGCAGAGCTGCACCAGATTTTGCACTCTCCTGTTTTAGTACATCTCTCCCTTACTGACCAGAGCCAGTTTACCTTAGGGCCCACTCACACTGGTGCATGCATTGCGTTAATGTACACATGTTGATATGAGTTAGTTCTGTGCGTAAACCAGTGTTATGTGAAGGCATCCCATAAATTTAAATGAGCTGGCAATGCACCAGAATGCGTAGAAAATCGAGCCTGCAGCATTTATATGATGCAGCGTACCGCATTGCGCGATAATGCATTATGCCTTGTGGTGTGTTGCAATGCAGATGCATTTGCAAGGTGCTTTGGGGTGACGTTAAGAATGAATGGCACCACAGCGCACCAATGTGTATTGCTGCAATAGTGTGAATCCAGCCTTAGGCCTGGTTTAATAGATAGGGACATTTGTCTTGATGGTAGGTGACTAGAGCTTCAAGGTCAGCAGATCAGACTTTGTTTTTTATTTTATTTTAGCATATAACGTGTACTTTCTGTGGACAATCAGTGAGATCAGACACTTTAACACACTTTAACACACACAACACCTTTCACACTGACAACGCAGGGGCTTTGGCGGTAAAGCGCCGCTAAAACTAGCGGCGCTTTCTGTCTTTTTAGAGGCGTTTTTTGCTAGCGGCCGAATAAAGGGTTAAAAGCGCCCACAAAATGCTGCCGAGGCGCTTTGGCAGCGTTGCCCATTGATTTCAATGGGCAGGAATGCCTCACAGAAGCTGCTTGCAGGACTTTTTCTGACGTCCTGCCAGCGCAGTGCCCCAGTGTGAAAGCCCTCGGGCTTTCACACTAGGATTGCAGATAAGCCATTTTTCAGGCACTTTACAGGCGCTATTTTTAGCGCTAAAGCGCTTGAAAAAGCCTCCAGCGTGAAAGGGGTCTAATTTCTTAATAAATATAGTTATATTTATGAGAATATATAATGGAGAAAAGCTGGATACACTAAGCACTGCACAAGCAGGTTCGGAGACAGAATTTCTAAAGAGCACTAGCCGTAAATCCCCAACTCTTGCTAACATGGTATCAATTTACACAGTAGCTGTTTCTTTTATTTTTTTGCTCCAGAAAGATGGTATCTAAAAGAACTTCTCTAATCCTGTTACCATACACGTTTCTTGTACAGTATGGTCATTTACTTTAGTAATGGGCACTTACTATCTTTGGATACCTTCAAACATGACACCTTTACTGACAATATCTATACTTCCGTAAAATACAGAGATTAGGGAGGATGTAGTTTTTTTTATATTACCTTTCCCACACTTTTATACTGAAGAAGCCTCTAAAATATATCCTTAGTGCCCAACCTGCGGCCCGAGGGCCACATGTGGCCCCTAGGTATATGATGTGCAGGCCTCAGTAGTCTGTAGTGTGAACATTGATTAGGGTAATAGCCTTGATCTCTTAATGTTGTCAGTTTAATTTTATCATCTGTAGCATATTCCCAGCCAAAAATGTAGCATGTCCACATTATCTGACCCACATTTCCTCTATTATATCTGCAGTTTCTGACTGTTCTTTCAAGCATTACATATATTAAACATTATGTGCAGCCCTTTGATGAAGTCAAGGACTGCATTTGAGACCCCCTTTAGCTCATAAGTTGACAACCACTGCCCTAGACATAACCTTTTCATTTTAAAAAGGGAACTGAATTTTCTTCATCATAAATAAAAAAATAGAACCAGACTTTTCCTGTGTCTAAGATCGTGCAGTAATAATGTGGTTTTTGGTTCCCTCTAGGAGCATGCAGTTACCATGCCCTGCACCTGGGTAATGGCCTGTGCCTACGCGCCATCTGGGTGTGCCATTGCATGTGGGTAAGTCTGTCATAACTGTTGCTCCTCTAAATAACATGTTTACATATTTTTATTTCTTGCATAAAATGTGATGCTACAAATTATAGTATCAGCCTGACACAGGGATATTTTAGGTCCAGGACATCTTGAAACCACCATGGAGACCTTGAGTTAGTATGATATGTAGCGGGCATGCACTTTCCCTGTGTATTTAAAACTGGCAGAGACACCAGTAGTTTGCAGTTCCCTGCAGCCCAGCGGGTGGCGCTGTCGCCTTGGGCTGGGGTTGAACCATTGCTGTGTGCCATACCCCTTTTTGTCCTCCCTCGGCAGTGGTATGGTGGAGCGGGGAACCCGCCGTGCTTGCTGGGGGAGGGTATAAAGGGGCCGGCCATCTTTGTCACGGGGTCGAGTCCCGGGCACCTTCAGCCTGAGGGCGGTGGTTCGTGTCGGAGGTCCTAGGCGGCCTAGGCCTAAAGGACGTTCGGAGGTCGTGTTCCATCCCAGGCACCTTTAGCCTGGGGTGAGGTACTTGGATGGAGGTCTGGGACTAAGGGTCCCGGACTAAGGCTCCGCGAGGGAGGCACTTCCTAGGGGACCCCGGGAGTGGGTACCCGAATCCAATGGCGTAAGGGACCGGAGGGGGTTACTTACCTGAAGACCTGGTGCAGCAAATTGCCAGTGACGTGTGAGCCTCCGGAGACCGCCGGGAGGGATGTCTCCCTCGATCGGGAGCAGAAACCTACTTCTGGGAAGGAAGTAGGAGAGTTCATTGTGTCTGGGCCTACTCGCATCCACACCCCCTGTCTGTTCTGTTCTTGGGGGGAGTCGAACTGATTGTGTTCACTTTTGCATTAAGAAGAATAAAGGAGTGTTGGACTTTAATGGTGTGGGGCTCATTTTCTGGCAGACATTGTTCAAGAAACCACCAGGAGGAGGCTCCAGATGCAGAACACTGACCCGAAGGTAAAAGAGGATTGTCTCTCACTGCACATACATCTGCAGAGGGAACTTGGCGTGGTGACCCTGCACTCTCTCCTTCAGAGTACTCCTAGACAAAAGCCAGAGCCAGAAGAATTGATACATAGAGGGAGAGAGTGGAGGCCGCAACACGTGGGGGCTCGGGTCCGGTATGGTGTTCGTGCTACTACGGAGTTTGAACGTGTCTGCCCGGAGGAGTTCCGAGTAGGTCGGCCATATTATTGGCCAAAGTGCATCCCTGCTCGAAGTCGTGGACATGACCCAGTGAAGAGAAAGGCCCGCGCAGAAGAGCGAGAAGAGGGGGGAGCTCAGCCGTGTGAAGGACTACACATGGGGGCTTCTATTTGCACTGCGCCACCAGGCACACCCTCACTGCTTAGTTCGTGGGCGTGACTCAGGAAAGAAGAAAAGCCCGCAAACTAGACTGCAGAGGGGAGGAGTCCAATACGTGTGAAGGACTACACGTGGGACATTGGCGCAAAAACTTGCAGTGCGCAATGGACCAGCAGCAAGTCACCATGTTCGGACATACATCGTGGATTCCGGTTCACCCTTCTACCACGACCCTGACTGCTGCTGCTCCGGTGACCGATACGGGTATTCGGCTAAAGCCAAGGGGTCGATTCGCCCTGTATTCATCCATGGACGTTGAGGCTTTGGGTGTGATTTGTCCCGGCTGCTCGGGACTGGTGTGTCATCTGAAGCCATTCGGGCGATGTGAGGCCTGCGGGGAGTTCTTATTTGAAGTGGATCCAGTCATTGAGAAGCCAAGAACCATTTACCCCGGCCGTGCTGCAGGCAACACCACTCAGAGAGGAGGAATCACTGCTTTGACAACCATCCCTGTGAGCACTGCAGTGACCGTGGAGGAGGTCGCGAGTACTCAACGGGAGAAATCCGAGAATGCTGACTCGGTCACCACTGTCTCACAGCGTCCACCACCGAAGAGAAAGACCGGCATGGTAGCCCCGACCAGCGGTTGTGGTGGACCATCCCGCCCGCCTACGCCCGGCCCGGATGGTACCGTTGAGGAAAGTTCCGGACATCCCTTCTCAAGTAAAGGACAAGGTAAGCCGGGCGGAGAGACTTGATGTGTGGGCGGAGGTGGTAATTCAGTCTCCACTACAGGCTACCTGCCCGCGGAGGAGTGTGACACCTCCGACCTGGAGTCGCTCTCCGATTTGGGAGACGATGTCACCATAGATGAACTCTTTGTGCAAAAGGGCTGGGATAAGATACCTCTTGCCTCGTCCCGCAGAACCAGGGACCCACCCATGTCTACAGGGGATAGTACACCCTGGGTGGAGGCACCAGCGCCTGAGAAGGGATCCCGTTCCCAGCCTGCCCTTACATCCCGGTACCACCTACACCCAGTACCGGGGAAAAGAGACTGTTGTTGCGGGCACCTATGCCCAGACCAGATGTGATCATGGTCCCTCGCCACCCGGACTCAATAGTTTTGCCTGGCGAAGGGGACAAATCCACCATGCCTCCTCTGGCGAGACTACAATGCCTATTCTGCCAGAAGGTTGCTGCTGAGTATGGATGGGAGTACCCATACTTGTCCAAGGAGTTATTGTATGAAGTGGAAGTTTGTCGGGAGCGCTGGTACAATGACTTTGTGTGGACCCACCTTCAGGTTCCACATGCCCGCAGGTACCTTGCGTGTTCCCCCAAGGCATCCCAGCGTTTCAAAGACTGTAAGGCAGAATGGATGCTGGGACGGCACATCCACGTGGACAAGGTGCTGATCCGGCGCAAAAATAGGGCAGGATGTTGAGTACCATCTGGAGACCATGGATCAGCACTTGAAGCCACTTGTTCTGCCGCACCCTCGCTTCTATCTGTAGGAGAAAAGAGACTCCGTTCTTGTAGTCTTTACACTGCTGAACTTTCCAGAGTTGTTGTTGTTCTTGTTACCCAAAGGAGTTGAAGGACTGTTCCTGTTTGTTCTTCAATTGTCCAGCAAGTAATCATGGACTCTGGGGTAGATAGGGCCCAAAGAAGAAGGAAAGTTCCACGAGTGCAGTTACCGCGATGCTGTCACCAGGTGGCAGCGTTGTGCATCGATATCACTTTTCACACACCCACTTTATGAAGGAAAGGATTTCTCTACAGAGAAGTTTTTTCATTCTCACACGAATACATGTGTCAGGATTTGAGTGTGTTAATGTTTTTTTTCTGCAGGAGACTATCCCATCAAGACCACTGAGAATGGGGTGGGTCTTAGTCAGGATGGGTGGGGAAAAGTGTAATGTGAAAATGTGATTTTCAGTGTTATGGTTAGGTGTTGCTGTTTCCCTTCCCTTCCCTTTCATGTAAGGCTCAGACACAATTGCTCCAGTTAGTTAAGTTTCCCAAAAGTTTTTATTTTTGTACAATTTATAGTTGGTTTCTGGACTGGGCTATGTCAGCCGTTGAGGGCATAGTTTATTCCAGACACTGGGGACCAGTGTCAAACCACCAGGGGGAGAGTGTAGCGGGCATGCACTTTCCCTGTGTATTTAAAACTGGCAGAGACACCAGTAGTGTGCAGTTCCCTGCAGCCCAGCGGGTGGCGCTGTCACCTTGGGCTGGGGTTGAACCCTTGCTGTGTGCCGTACCCCTTTTGTCCTCCCTCGGCAGTGGTATGGTGGGGCGGGGAACCCACCGTGCTTTCTGGGGGAGGGTATAAAGGGCCCAGCCATCTTTGTCACAGGGTCGAGTCCCGGGGCACCTTCAGCCTGAGGGCAGTGGTTCGTGTCAGAGGTCCTAGGCGGCCTAGGCCTAAAGGACGTTCAGGGGTCGTGTTCCATCCCAGGCACCTTTAGCCTGGGGTGAGGTACTTGGATGGAGGTCTGGGACTGAGGGTCCCGGACTAAGGCTCCGCCAGGGAGGAACTTCCTAGGGGACCCCGGGAGTGGGTACCCGAATCCAATGGCGTAAGGGACCGGAGGGGGTTACTAACCAGGAGACCTGGTGCAGCAAATTGCCAGTGACGGGTGAGCCTCCGGAGACCGCCGGGTGGGATGTCTCCCTCGATCGGGAGCAGAAACCTACTTCTGGGAAGGAAGTAGGAGAGTTCATTGTGCCTGGGCCTACTCGCATCCACACCCCCTGTCTGTTCTGTTCTTGGAGGGAGTCCAACTGATTGTGTTCACTTTTGCATTAAGAAGAATAAAGGAGTGTTGGACTTTAATGGTGTGGGGCTCATTTTCTGGCAGACATTGTTCAAGAAACCACCAGGAGGAGGCTCCAGATGCAGAACACCGACCCGAAGGTAAAAGAGGATTGTCTCTCACTGCACATACATCTGCAGAGGGAACTTGGCGTGGTGACCCCGCACTCTCTCCTTCAGAGTACCTCTAGACAAAAGCCAGAGCCAGAAGAATTGATACATAGAGGGAGAGAGTGGAGGCCGCTACAGATACTTTTAGGCTGGGTTCACACTGTTGGCGGTCGTGGGGCACAGCAGGGGGTCTGGTGCGACTTTTTGGCTGAATTCTGACCTGAAACAGAGCCAAAGACGCACAGGACTCTTCTGCTGTGTGCTCCGCGGCCTCCCTGGAGATGTGTGGACTGGCTCCATAGAGAGCCGGTCACAATCTCCTGTCATGCGAATTGAATGCGGGGAAACCGCATCCAATTCGCAATAGTGTGAACCCAGCCTTAACGTGTTCCCACAATTTGGGTTATTACCTAAAAAAGAACCTCATTGAAATCTATAAAATTATTTGGATGTCTGGATCAACTTATTGTAATTTTTATATTGACTTTTAAACACCTCTTTATTTTTGTAATGATGCTGAAGACGTACCCCTTTAGTAAAACTGTTCTATCATCCCTAGCCCTGCAGATGCAACCCCTCGCGCTATTTACATCCTTCATATGGAAATTTTCTTCAGCACTAACCATGCCTACACCTTACACCTTCATAGACTTGCATAAGGTCATACTTTAAATGTCTCTAATCTTGGAGTATAGCCCCATATTCTCTTTGATAAATGATCAATTCATTTTTCATCGATCTCTTCTAATAGGAAAAATCGATCTATAGTCAACAATCCATCTGACTGGAAGCGGATTTTGTTCGATAGTTAAGATTTGACCATAAGTTATTAATTGTGTTGATTGAATCCAACTGACTGTATTGATGGGGGAATTGAGCAATTTTCTTGTCTTCCACCCATGGTAGGAGGAAATAAAAGTGCATAATCTATGGCTTGCCTTATACAGGTTATCGTTGAATTTGTTGTGTGGTCTCTCACTCCCTGTGTTTCTTCCATACAGGGGTCTGGACAATAAGTGCTCTGTGTACCCTCTGACATTTGATAAGAATGAAAACATGGCTTCCAAAAAGAAGTCAGTGGCTATGCATACCAACTACCTGTCTGCTTGCAGCTTTACTAACTCGGATATGCAGGTAAAGACATTGGTCAGCAGGCGAAGAATGAAATGTGATTAGTTATCAGTTCTCTTTCACCATTTTAGCAGCTTATTTATCTTTGTGATCGCGCAGAAAGTGAAAACAAATCTTTCCAAAAGAAACAAACATCAAATTAAAATCTGGAAATGTTTCCAACCCTTTTCCCTCTCTGTCCAAAACAAAAAAAAATAAATGAGTCTGGGGTTAGGAACAGGAAGATACAGATTGAAATAATAAAAAAAAAAAATCCCCACGCAACTAAATTCCATGCTAAAAAAATGGAAATATTTACCCTGTTTCTTGTTCTGGTGATGGGGGCCAGGAGACAGAATTGATGAGAACTTTCTTCTGTGGTGACCTAGACAGCAAAAAATAAATAAAAAATCTTACAGAAGTTCATACCATCCCTTTGTCTAAAAAAGAAAATGTTCTGGCTAGAATTTGGTTTGAATTAAAATGATCTACTCTGATTTCAAGTGGATGAGTACAAATGTTTTTGTTGTTGTAAGGACTCAATCTTTTTGGGGCATGTATAGCTAGGCAGTTAAGCACACCATAGAGATGCAGCTTGTATATGTACTTAGAATCCTGTCGATATTGTCTTGCATAAGGTACCACTCTCTAATCTAGACCAGTGGTCTTCAAACTGTGGCCCGTAGGCCTTTGCTTGCCTCCTCTTGGCCCTTGGGACATTATTCCTCCAACTGACACCATGGATGGGACACCCTTCCTCCCACTGACACCATGGATGAGGCACAATTCCTCCTTCTAAGACCAATGATGGGGCACTATTCCTCCCACTGATACCATTAATGGGGCGCCCTTCCTCCCACTGACACAGTCGATGGGGCACTATTCCTCTCATAGATACCAATCATGGGGCACTGTTCCTCCTGCTAAGACCAATAATGGGGCACCATTCCTCCCACTGACATCATTAACCACTTAAGCCCCGGACCATTTCGGGCCATTAGGACCAGGCCTGTTTTTGGGATTCGGCACTGCGCTGCTTTAACTGTAAATTGTGCGGACATGCAATGTTGTACCCAAATGAAATTTGCGTCCTTTTCTTCCCACAAATAGAGCTTTCTTTTAATGGTATTTGATTGCCTCTGCGATTTTTATTTTTTGCGATATAAACAGAAAAAGACCGAAAATTTTGAAAAAAAATGATATTTTCTACTTTTTGTTATAAGAAAAATCGAATAAACTCAATTTTAGTCATACATTTAGGCCAAAATGTATTCAGCCACATGTCTTTAGTAAAAAAAATGTCAATAAGCGTATATTTATTGGTTTGCGCAAAAGTTATAGCGTTTACAAACTAGGGTACATTTTCTGAAATTTACACAGCTTTAAATTTATGACTGCCTATCTCATTTTCTGCTAAAATGGCAGGGCAGTACAAAACCCCCCCAAATGACCCCATTTTGGAAAGTAGACACCCGAAGGAAATTGCTGAGAGGCATGTTGAGCCCATTGAATATTTTTTTTTTTTTGTCCCAAGTGATTGAATAATGACAAAAAAAAAAAAAAAAATTACAAAAAGTTGTCACTAAATGATATATTGCTCACACATGCCATGGTTATATGTGGAATTGCACCCCAAAATACATTCTGCTGCTTCTCCTGAGTACGGGGATACCACATGTGTGGGACTTTTTAGGAGCCTAGCCACGTACGGGACCCCGGAAACCAAGCACCGCCTTCAGGATTTCTAAGGGCGCAAATTTTTGATTTCACTCCTCACTACCTATCACAGTTTCGAAGGCCATAAAATGCCAAAATAGCACAAAACCCCCCCAAATGACCCCATTTTGGAAAGTAGACACCCCAAGCTATTTGCTGAGAGGCATGTTGAGTCCATGGAATATTTTATATTTTGCCACAGGTTGCGGAAATATGACAAACTTTTTTTTTTTTGCACAAAGTTGTCACTAAATGATATATTGCTCACACATGCCATGGGCATATGTGAAATTACACCCCAAAATACATTCTGCTGGTTCTCCTGAGTACGGGGATACCACATGTGTGGGACTTTTTGGGAGCCTAGCCGCGTACGGGACCCCAAAAACCAAGCACCGCCTTCAAGGTTTCTAAGGGCATAAATTTTTGATTTCGCTCCTCACTACCTATCACAGTTTTGAAGGCCATAAAATGCCAAGATGGCACAAAACCCCCCCAAATGACCCCATTTTGGAAAGTAGACACCCCAAGCTATTTGCTGAGAGGCATGTTGAGCCCATTGAATATTTTTTTTTTTGTCCCAAATGATTGAATAATGACAAAAAGAAAAAAAAAAAATGTACAAAAAGTTGTCACTAAATGATATATTGCTCACACATGCCATGGTTATATGTGAAATTACACCCCAAAATACATTTTGCTGCTTCTCCTGAGTACGGGGATACCACATGTGTGGGACTTTTTGGGAGCCTAGCCGCGTACGGGACCCCAAAAACCAAGCACCGCCTTCAAGGTTTCTAAGGGCATAAATTTTTGATTTCACTCCTCACTACCTATCACAGTTTTGAAGGCCATAAAATGTCAAAATAGCCCAAAACCCCCACAAATGACCCCATTTTGGAAAGTAGACACCCCAAGCTATTTGCTGAGAGGCATGGTGAGTATTTTACAGCTCTCATTTGTTTTTGAAAATTAAGAAAGACATTTTTTTTTCTTTTTTTTTTCTTTTTTTACATTTTCAAAACTTTGTGACAAAAAGCGAGATCTGCAAAATACTCAACATACCTCTCAGCAAATAGCTTGGGGTGTCTACTTTCCAAAATGGGGTCATTTGGGGGGGTTTTGTGCCATCTGGGCATTCCATGGCCTCCGAAACTGTGATAGGCAGTGAGGAGTGAAATCAAAAATTTACACCCATAGAAATCCTGAAGGCGGTGCTTGGTTTTTGGGGTCCCGTACGCGACTAGGCTCCCAAAAAGTCCCACACATGTGGTATCCCCGTACTCAGGAGAAGCAACAGAATGTATTTTGGGGTGTAATTCCACATATGCCCATGGCATGTTTGAGCAATATATAATTTAGTGACAACTTTTTGTACATTTTTTTTTTTTTTTTGGTCATTATTCAATCACTTGGGACAAAAAAAAAATATTCAATGGGCTCAACATGCCTCTCAGCAAATAGCTTGAGGTGTCTACTTTACAAAATGGGGTCATTTGGGGGGGGGGTTTGAACTGTCCTGGCATTTTATGCACAACATTAGGAAGCTTATGTCACACATCATCCACTCTTCTAACCACTTGAAGACAAAGCCCTTTCTGACACTTTTTGTTTACATGAAAAAAAATTTTTTTTTGCAAGAAAATTATGTTGAACCCCCAAACATTATATATTTTTTTAAAGCAAAGGCCCTACAGATTAAAATAGTGGGTGTTGCATTTTTTTTTTCCACACAGTGTTTGCGCAGCGATTTTTCAAACACATTTTTTGGGGGAAAAACACACTTTTTTTATTTTTAATGCACTAAAAAACACTATATTGCCCAAATGTTTGATGAAATAAAAAAGATGATCATAGGCCGAGTACATGGATACCAAACACGACATGCTTTAAAATTGCGCACAAACGCGCAGCGGCGACAAACTACATTCATTTTTAAAAGCATTTAAAAGCCTTTACAGGTTACCACGTTAGATTTACAGAGGAGGTCTACTGCTAAAATGACTGCCCTCGATCTGACCTTCGCGGTGATACCTCACATGCATGATGCAATTGCTGTTTACATATGACGCTAGACCGACGCTTGCGTTCGCCTTTGCGCAAGAGCAGGGGGGGACAGCGGTGCTTTTTTTTTTTTTTTTTTTATTATTTATTTGGCTTTTTTATTTTATTTTTAAACTGTGCCTTCCATATTTAATTTTTTTACCATTTTTATCGTTATCTCAGGGAATGTAAATATCCCCTATGATAGCAATAAGTAGTGACAGGTACTCTTTTTTTTGAAAAAAATTGGGGGGTTAGACCCTAGATCTTTCCTCTGCCCTCAAAGCATCTGACCACACCAAGATCGGTGTGATAAAATGCTTTCCCAATTTCCCAATGGCGCTTTTTATATCCGGGGGGGGGACATTCCCTCCCACTGCTTGTAAAAGCAGTCTAGAGGCTAATTATCTGCTAGAATTGCTTTTACATGAAAGCCGGCTGCTGGCTGAAAAGAATGATACCAAGATGATACCTAAACCCGCAGGCATCATTCTGGTATAAACATTCAAAGTCCAGCAACATACCAGTACGTTGCTGGTCCTTGTTGGACATGTATTGTAATCTTTTTTTTCATACAGCCTATTGGCTGAACGAAAAAAAGAGATTGATTGGTGGGTATGCCCACCATTAGAATACCTCCCTTCATCCACCCACTTCTAATGATGGGCATATATGCCGAAGCATGGGGGCATCCTCCCGCAAAAAAGTTATGCCGCGTACACACGGTCAAGCCTTCGTCGGAATTTCGACCGTATGTACGCGGCATAAAAGGTTATGCCGCGTACACACGGTTGGACTTTTCCACGGGCAAGCCTCCGTTGGAATTTCGACCGTATATACGCGGCATTAGGAGCAAAATCGCTCCTCCGCCCCTGCTGCCCCCATGCTTCGGCATATATGCTCTTTTTTTTAACTGTGGTGGTGAAATCACCTCCTACAGCGTTGGAGTCACGGCTGTCAAGATAAATAGATCCGCGCTGCAACTGAATGGCGTACCTGCTAAGCAAATGGTGGTTAACATTAAAACAAAGTAACATTACAGTACAACAGTAAGACCTTACCATGCCATACCTGCAAAGCAAATACCAAAACAAAACCTAGTAAAAAATAAAAAAATGTTTTAACGCAACCTGTGCCTAAAATATATATATGCCGAAGCATGGGGGCATCCTCCCGCAAAAAAGTTATGCCGCGTACACACGGTCGGAATTTTCCACGGGCAGGCCTCCGTCGGAATTTCGACCGTATGTACGCGGCATTAGGAGCAAAATCGCTCCTCCGCCCCTGCTGCCCCCATGCTTCGGCATATATGCTCTTTTTTTTAACTGTGGTGTCACGGCTTTATGTATCGTGGGAGCAAACGCTGTTGCTGTCAAGATAAATAATTCCGCGCTGCAGTTGAATGGCGCACCTGAAAACAAAAAATTACATACCTGAAAAGCAAGCATGATAAAACATTGCAGAATAGAATACAGTAAAAAAGAGCAGAACAATAGAGAGAAAATAGAGAGAGAGAGAACAATAAAACGACAACTATTTTTGGTTTTTTTATTTTATATTTTTTTTGTGTTTTGTTTTTTACGTTTTTTTTTTCTTTTTTACACTTTTTTTGTAACTTTACAACTGTAATGGTTCGGGTCTCTCAAAATGTAATGGCATCTTGGGAGACCCTGTGTAAGTGTGTCCTTGTCTGTGAAATGCTGTACCCTACGCTAAAACTTCACTTTTGAGTGGTAGCGTTCAAAACATTCACCTTGGACTGGTTGATATTGATGGTTGCTATGGACTGGTTGCTATGGACGGTTGCTATGGACAGTTGCTATGGACGGTTGCTACGGATTGGTTGTTATGGACGGTTGCTATGGATTGGTTGCCATGGACAGTTGCTATGGACTGGATGCTATGGATAGTTGCTATGGATGGTTGCTATGGACAGTTGCTATGGACGGTTGCTATGGACTGGTTGCAATGGATGGTTGCTATGGACAGTTGCTATAGACTGGTTGCTATGGATGGTTGCTATGGACGGTTGCTATGGACTGGTTGCTATGGACGTTTGCTATGGACTGGTTGATATGGATCAGGCCTGTCTCTGCGAACGCTGCAGTTATGTGTGTTGTGTTTGGTAAGTGACAGTGATCGATCGATACTGCACTTGGGTGGGCTGGGCTGGGCTGGGCGGAGGGGCTAAACGCAGGCGCTAGCAGGTATCTGGGCTGATCCCGCTAACACTGCGTTTTTGGGAACCCTAAACCGCTGGGGATGCTAGTATAGATCTGATCAGATACTATACCACTAAGGGGGGTGTATGCTTTGCGCGTGGGTGTTAGCGTTACTGGCACTAACCTAACACTGCCTGGGGCGACGCAGACCCTCTCTGGCGCTAAAACCTAATTGATCTCACCCGCCGGGCGATCAGGGGGGTTAAACCTTTATTGGGTTATATACGGCGGGTGCCCTGATGCTATAAAAAGCAAACTAATCAACCAGCGTCACCCGTAACCTTTATATGGTGATCACTGGTGAAAGGGTTAACTAGGGGCAATCAGGGGGTTAAAACCTTTATTAGGTTAAATATGGGGGTACCTGACACTATATAAAAACCTGACGGGTAACCTAAATAACTAAATAACTTACTGGCTAACCAGTGACACCAGTGACGCTTATACGGCGATCACTGGTGAAAGGGTTAACTCTAGGGGCAATCAGGGGGTTAAAATAATATATGGGGGTACCTGACACTAATAAAAACCTGTGGCGAACCTAAAAAAAAATAACTAATAATCTAAAACACCAGCGACACAAATACAGCGATCGGAAAAACAATCGCTTAGTGACGCTGAAGTTAGGGGGTGAAAGGGTTACCTGGGGGGTGATCAAGGGGTTAAACCTTTATTAGGGGGGGGGTTAGGGGGCTACCCTGGACCTAAAGGGGCCTAATCCTAACTGCACTGCAACTTTTTACAATCACAGATGACACTAAATGCAGTGATCAGTAAAATAAATGATCACTGCAATCAGTGACACTGTGATTGGGGGCTTTGGGGTGACCTGGGGGGTGATCTGGGGGTGACTGGGGGGTGATTTGTGTGCCTATGTGTACCTACGTGTCAGTGGACTGTTGGTGCACTAACCTGCTTCTTCTCTGCTCGGCGCCGGGAACG
This sequence comes from Rana muscosa, assembly GCA_029206835.1. Classification (NCBI taxonomy): domain Eukaryota; kingdom Metazoa; phylum Chordata; class Amphibia; order Anura; family Ranidae; genus Rana; species Rana muscosa. Next base: position 523,141,304 of record CM055118.1, on the reverse strand, counting down.
AAAAGACCGCAGCGAGGGAGATGACATCACTTCCTCCAGCCTTGTTTACATCACATGGCGGAGGAAGCATTTTCATTGGCCGGGAGCGATCGCGAGGGGGGGGGCGGAATCGAGCGGCCGCCCCCTCATGCCTGATCGCTCCCGAACACTTAACGGCCGCTCACTGCAGTGAAGGGGGGTCCGGATGGACCCCCCAACTGCACAAAGGCGATCACGTAGATCTACGTGATTCTGCCTGTCCGTGCCATTCTGCCGATGTAAATCGGCGGTGGGCGGTCGTTAAGTGGTTAATAGGGCACCCTTCCTCCCACTGACACCATCGATGGGGCACTATTCCTCCTGCTAAGACCAATGATGGGGCACTATTCCTCCCACTGACACCATTAATAGGGCACCCCTCCTCCCAATGACACCTTCAATGGGGCACTATTTCTCCTGCTAAGACCAATGATGGGGCACTATTCCTCCTCCTAAGGGGCACCATTCTTCCCACTGACACCATTAATAAGGCACCCTTCCTCCCACTGACATCATCGATGGGGTTCCTCCTGCTAAGACCAATGATGGGGTACCATTATTCCCACTGACACCATTATTAGGGCACCCTTCCTCCCACTGGCACCAATAATAGGGCACTTTACCTCATGCTAAGACCAATCATGGGGCACTATTCCTCCCACTGATACCAATCATGGGGCACTGTTCCTCCTGTGAAAACCAATGATGGGGCATTGTTTACTCCCAGTGATGTCGGGACATTTTCTACTCACACTGACCGCAGTCCGGCCACCCTAAAGCCTGAAGGACAGTAAACTGGCCCTTTGTTCAAAAAGTTTGGAGACTCCTGATCTAGACTGTCAATTGTTGGAGCCCACTAGACTTTCTGGGCTTAGAACCTGTGTCATATGTCATATGTCAAAGAGCATAGTTTATTTCTTTCTAACTCTGTACAAAAAAAATGTAGTTCTCCCTTTAACACTTTGCCACTGATATAAGGCTTAAGGCGGAGCAAAACTGCGTAACCCTTACAATGGCAGAGTTTTCTAAAGCTCATAGTCACTTCAGCAACCATGAACTTACACCTAAGTAGTGCCTAACACCTTGTCTTTTCGTGAATGGATGTGAACAACAGGTAACAAGCCATTGATCACATGCAACATGTGTAAATTCATTGACTGCTGCTCCTTGAAGCACCTAGATCTGCACATATGATCTGGCAGCCAGATGGTGAAAATCACATCCACAAGGCTGCAGCCAGGGTCCCCCTCTAACTGCTTCCTGTGTTTACCACTCTCTTCCACCCTGCAGTAAGCTGGGGGCACCAGTGCCGGATTACCAAATAGACAGAGAAGGCACAGACCTAGGGGCACCACACTGTTTAGAGCCCCATGATAATGGATCACAATGATATTGATTTGATGTTGACAAAAAATGACAATGTAACTTTCTTTAATTATTTACAAAAGAAATGAATCAACTCAAAGAAATTAAAACTTTACATTAAAGACTCTATAGATAAAATACTGTATTAATGTAACATACTCAATAACAACTTAAGGAGAAGTACAGCCAAAGCTCGTTTGGCTGTACTTCTCCTGTGGATCACAGTACTGCAGTTCGTTCTGCACTCCTGCGACCCGTTTTCAGTGGGCTGAAACCTGCTGTTGGCTGACATCACAGAGCTGGTCCAGGCTGGGAAAAGATTATGACCATATGGTTGGCAGCCTGGAACAGCACCCAGCTCAGCCTTTTAGCGACCCGCTGAGAGCCTGAGCCAACCGCTCCCGCCCCTCCACAGCCCAGCACTCTAGTGAGCGCTGAAGGGGCAGAGCAGAGAGAGCCTGATAGTCACCAGCTCTCTGCTCATGGAGCACTGAGAAACAAGTGATTAGCGGTCTTTGATCGCTTGGTTCTCAGTTTTAGAGCCAGCGGGGGACAGATGCAGCATTCACCTAGGTAAGTATTATTCTTAAAAAAGAAGAAAAAAATCCCAATCTTCTCTTTTAACCCCTTTCCGACCGCACCACATTTATATACTGCGGGGCGGTGGCTCCTGTGAGAAGAATCTTGTACAGGTACCCGCCACGGACAACCCGCTTCCGCTGTGATTGGACACAGCGGGAGCCAATCAGCAGGTCTGGCGGACCTAATGTCTGCCAGGACTTGCCAATCGTTCCGACAGAGGCAAAATGGCAGTCTGTAAACAAGGCAGATCGCCGTTCTGTTAGTAGGGAAGACAGAGATCCTGTGTTTCTGCTAAGCAGGAACACGGATCCCTGTCTTCCCACAGTTAAAACCCCAGTTAGCAAGCACTCCCTAGGGACACATTTAATCCTTTGATCGCCCCTGATGTTAACCCCTTCTCTGCCAGTGTGATTAGTACAGTGATAGTGTATTTTTTTTACCACTGATCACTGTATTGGTGTCACTGGTCCCGAAAATATGTCACTTCAGGTTTGTGCGCCGCAATGTCGCAGTCCCGCTAAAAATCCCTGATCGCCTCCATCACTATTAAAAAAGAAATAGATATCTATCCCATAGTTTGTAGACACTATAACTTTTGCCCAAATGAATCAATATATTGAGATTTTTTTTTACCAAAGACATGTAGCAGAATACATATTGGCCTCAATTGATGAAGAAATTATATTTTTTGCATTTTTTTATTGGATATGTTTTATAGCAGAAAGTAAAAAATATTGTTGTTTTTTTTCAAACTTGTCGCTCTTTTTTTGTTTATAGCTCAAAAAATAAAAAACGCAGAGGTGATCAAATACCACCAAAAGACAGCTCTATTTGTGGGGAAAAAAGGGCACCAATTGTATTTGTGTACAGCGTCGTACGAGTGCGCAATTGTCAGTTTAGGTACCACATTGCCGTATCACAAAAGATGGCCTGGTCATGAAGGGGGGTAAACCTTCCGGAGCTGAAGTGGTTAAAGTACAGTACATAAACCATAGACATCAGGTTCACATTACATCTTTTTTCCGCTGTCACTTTGTAAAAAATGTTGATGCAACCTTCTTACGTATAATGTACAGTAGTGATGGTCATCTCTATCTAGTGGCCAACATGCACACTACTTAGTTCTGTGTTATCCCACTAGAGCGTACAACACATGAGAAACCTTCACAAACATGACAGGGGGGCCCCCAAGGTTGCAACTGTCTAGCGGCCTCCACAGAGTTTATTCTGGCACTAGGTGGCACCTGTGCACATTAGATCCCAGTGGTACAAGCACTGGCTGCTATTGCTGTCTCTTTTCAAGCTCAATGATTGTTTGAGTGATTACTGATTAGTGTGATTGCAGCATAATTATACCCAGCTTAGTGGATGTAATCTGGTAGCCAAAGGGCAGTCAAGCAAGGTGGCTGACTCAGGAGGCACATGAATGTATAGTCTTATTTGCTTTTAGTAAATCCACCTCAAGTAGGAGGTGGATTTACTAAAGGCAAATAGACTGTGCACTTTGCAAATGTAGTTGCTCCTGAGCTTAGTAAATGAGGTGAAGCTTTACTGTGCAAAGAATACCCAATCACATGCAAAGAAAATGAAAAGAAACAGCATTTTTGCTTGCACATGATTGGATGATGAAAGTCAGCAGAGCTGCCCCTCATTCACTAAGCTCTAGAGCAATTGCACTTGAAACGTGCACAGTTTATTTGCCTTTAGTAAACCAACCCCAGTGTGTCTTGTGGATTTGCAGATCATTTGTTCATTGTTTTGAGTGAAGTGCTGGTGATCTGATTGCAGCAATGTTTTTTTTTTTTTAATCTCCATAAACGCAAGACAAGATCTCCCATGGTACAGCTGTGCTGATATGAACTTGGCTTTTCTAGTTCTACCGAGCGTCAAAGCAATCTGTACAATGACATTTGTTTGATCTCTAAAAACCATACCTAAAAATCAGCTACAGGACAGTATTGTAAACATTTCAGGACACTTAGGAAACATACATACAACTTAATTCCTGAAAATGTGAGTCATAGAAACATGTTCAGTCTTGTTTTTAGAACCCCTTTTGAACACATACCACTGTATCTGTGTTCAGAAATTGTGCTCTGAATTCACAGTGACAGTGCATAGCTGTGTAGCGCCCTGCCCCCCATGATCGGGGCACTATTGTAAATTTAGGGGGTGTCTGAGCCAATAGTTGGGCTCAGATCTATTTGATTATATCTAAATTGCCTCTGTTCTGGCTATGGTGGTGCCTGGTAGTGTTTTCCCTTGTTGCCTGAAGGTGGTGATACCACTTCAGGCCCATGTTGGAATACAGGCAGACCATGGTGTATTGGGTGTCCTTTCTCGGCAGCGGTACAGTGGGAGTGGTGCCTGCTGGGGAGGGATACTTAAGGGGCAGACACCATTGTTCGGGGTCGGTGTTCGCCTCGCTGCCCTCCTGGCACGAGGTATGTGTGTGTGATTTTGGCCTCTGTGCCACGTTGGCCCGAGGCTGCATCGCTATTTGGTAGGCCTGGCTAGTCTGGCTGGGCCTACAATTCTTAAGGGGATCCCAAGCTGTCCACCATGAGGGAGGAAGCTGCTTAATGAAGGAAACGGGGAGAGTACCTGCCCTGGAGGAGACGAGCAAAGTGCTAATGTCTCGGGAGAGGCCTGGTGACCTTGTTAAGAGGGGATCCACTACTTTAAAAGCCAAGCAGTTTGCCGGATTGGCTTAAAGGTTCTTTAACTGCACGGCTGGAAGTTGGGGACTGAAATCCTGTGGCAGAGGATTCCTGGCTATCCACAATTGTTCTCAAGCGGTCTGTGGCAGAGACTGTCCTGATACTGGTTCGTGCATCATCTTGGCTGCTAGGCCAGGTGAGAGGGATCTATCCGGGTGAGCAATACCCACTCAACAGTGAGAGTGGTGAATGACTTTAGACATTTTGTGTGTTCTACAGCGTGTACCTGAACCTTCCCCTCTCTTCTCATACCTTCTACTTACTATACGAGTTACTGCAGCAAAAATAAAACCGACAGTTGAAGGATTTACATCTTGTGTGGACATTGCATTTACTACAGACTTTCTCACCCTGACAACAAAGCTAAAGAGGTAACGTGCAAACCCAAAACTTAAACCAGCAGCTCCTACGGTGGTAGTGCTACAGCTGTATAGAATTCTCCTCTAAGGCTTATCACATCATAATATATATTTCTCTGACGTCCATGGACTGACACAGCTGGATACTGTAAACATGTGGGTACATGTCCCTGCTCGCAGGAGAAGATCTAGGCAGAATGTTAGATGTTAGAAACATACATTCTAGAACAAACCAGAGCTGAACAGCCCCGCCCAGGGGGGCGGTCCCTCCGGACATTACCCTTCCACCTGCAGTCAGCAGACCTCAGTTCGTAACGTCCATGGACGTCAGAGAAATGGATTTTACGGTGAGTACAAAAATCCTATTTTCTCTTACCGTCCATGGACTGACACAGCTGGATACTGTAAACGTGTGGGACATCCCAAAACAGTATCAGAAGGGTGGGAGCAGTAGTAAAGGAACAACCAAAACTTCACTCCAAACAAGCAGAGCTCCTCAACGGAGGAGTTGCAACATTAAACAGCAGCCTGCAATGCTTTGCGGCCGAAGGGAGCATCCGAAGATGCAGCCACATCAACCTTATAAAATCTTGAAAAGGTAGGAACGGACGACCAGGTCGTCGCCTTGCACACTTGTGCAACCGACGCTTGATGTCAGAAGGCCCAGGAAGCACCAATTGCCTTGGTGGAATGCGCCGCAACCAGAAGGGAGGCGCACGCCCCTTAAGGGCATAGGCCCGTATGACGGTCTGCCTGATCCACCTAGAGATGGTGGCAGACGACACCGCTCGGCCCTGTTTTGTACCAGACACAGACTTCCGAATGGAAACAGTAGCAGACAGGTACACTCGTAAGGCTTGTACCCATCTTAATGTATGAAGCGCAAACTCTCAGGGATGCGATGGGTGAGGACACCAGGACGGAAGAACAATGTCCTTCTTAAGGTGAAAGGCCGAGACCATCTTTTGAAAGAAGGACGGTCGTGGGCGCAACACTGCCATATCCTTATGGAGGACCAAGTAAGGCGACTTGCAGGACAAGGCCGCCAACTCAGACACCCGTCTAACCGAAGCAATGGCCACTAAGAAGGCCACCTTCCGAGACAAGGTCAAGAGAGGAATCTCTCTGGTATTCTCAAAGGGATGATCTTGGAGAACCGAGATGCATCAAATTCAGATCCCAAGTAGGGAGAGGAGGCTTGACAGGGGGGATCACATGGCGAACCCCCTGCACAAAAGGTGCTATCAAGGAATGGCCCAGTAGCGGTCGTTGAAAAAGACAGCCCGGGCCGAAATCCCACCCTCAAAAAGGTATGCAAGGCCAGCTTTTGGGTCACACCACGCTGTAAGAACAGCAAAATCCTGGGAACGGAATACATCCGAGGACGCCACTCAAGTTCCTTGCACATAGCGATGTAATCATTTCTAATTGGCTGCCTAACAAAGCACAGAGCAACGCACCTCAACACATGAAAATGCATGCATTTCAATGCACTGTGTTCTGGTGTGAATGAGCCCTTAATAAAGCAGGAAAACATATACTGATGCAAACTGCATTATAATAAAAGATCATAATAGACGGAACCCATCGATACCAACATAAATTTACTCTACCAGTGAGGTAAATTCTGAATGGTTGCTGGACTTACTAAGTACAGCCAAAATCAAAAACCGAAAAATCAGCACAATCAGGGAAATAAATTACAGTCAGCAGGATGTGCCCCTTGTGTTGATTCCTTTGCTATTAGAGGTAAATGTCCTTTGTAATGACCCCCCACCCCACTGCTGCTGGTAATACAACTAAATGGCTGTCACAGGTAACAGGTTCTCCTCAAGCACCTTTCTGCCCAGCTTCACCATTCATAGAAGCTGTACTACAATGTATATGAATGGCCCACAATCTATGAATGGAGGGGGCGGATCTAGCATTCATCCATCTGTCCTTCATTCTTCTTTATTCTTAGATCACTTTCCATTCACAGAAGCTGTAGTACGGCTTCTATGAAGGGAGGAGCTGGGCAGATGGGACAAGAGCCTCTGACAGCCTGTTTGTTGTATTTAAGTAGAAGTACAGCCAAAACTTGTTTGACTGTACTTCTCCTGTGGATCACAGCAGTGCAGTCTATTCTGCACTCCTGTGACCCGTTTTCAGCAGACAGGGGGCTGTTGTCAGCTGTTGGCTGACATCACAGAGCCGGTCCAAGCTCTGGAAAGATTGTGACTATATGGTCGGGATCTGCCCACATGCCTGGACCGACACTCGGCTTAGCCTCTCAGTGAGCAACTGAGAGCCTGAGCCGGCTGCTCCAGCTCCCTCCGCAGCCCAGCGCTCCAGTGAGCACTGGTGGGGGGGGGGGGGAATCACAGCAGACAGCGGTGACTGGCAGTCACCAGCTCTCTGCTCATGAAGCTCTGAGAACCAAGCGGTCAGTGTCAGTGTTTGATCGCTCTGTTCTCAGTGTTAGACAGACCGATGCTGCATCCACCTAGGTAAGTATGATTTTAAAATAAACACAAATCCCATACTCCTCTTTAAACCTCCAATGAAGATTATGGTGGCAGTAGTTGAGGGCAGGGCGGAAGAAAATGTTCACTACCAAAAGAGGAATCAGCACCAGGGACATATCCTACTGCTGAGGTTTCTGTATTTGAATTTGGCTGCACCTAGGTTTTAAAAATAAGAATTATTTATTGAATAACGCATGATGTTTAAAGCAAAGTGTCATCTAGCAACTAATCCAGATGTCAGGATATTACCATCAGACCATTTGAGATCATTTATAATTAGTGATTATAGATGACTGCACCAATATGAATTCACTCTTTGAAGTCAGATGAATGCAGATGAATTTGGATTCTGGTTGCTGCACTTATGAATTCTTTTTTGAATAAGACCTGATGTTCAATGCAAAGTAACCTCTAGCAACAAATCCAGATGTCAGGTTACTGCCATCATCTGAGATTATTTGGAGTTGGTTACTATAAATCTCTGCACTTTGCAATACCTTATTAAAGGGGTGTTCCAGGCAACCCCGGGCAAAAAAAAATAATTAAAAGCCAGCAGCTACACATACTGCAGCTGCTGGCTTTTAATAAATGGAGACTTACCTGTCCTGGTGTCCTTCGATGTCGGGTGCTGCCGTCACCATTGCGGGTAAGGGAACCCGGCAGTGAAGCCTTTCGGCTTCACGCCGGGAACCCTACTGCGCATGCGCGAGGCCCCGCTCCTCTCTCCTATTAGCCCGGCGGCCAGGGGAGGAGGAGGAGGGAGCCCCGCGGTGACGTCACGGCCGGACTCCAGGAAGTGGGAAAGGATACCTGTCTTTGACAGGTATCCTGTCCCCCCTCCCCCCGAAAGGTGCCATTAGTGGCACCGGAGGGGGGGAGGAATCCGATGAGCGGAAGTTTCACTTTAGGGTGGAACTCCGCTTTAAGTAGGCCTATTGTGTGTCCATCCTTTTCCATTACAGATAGAAACCTAGAATCTATCTGCTTTTTATGCACATCTGGACATGTTTCTTTTTGCTACATTTTCTTATTTTTTTTATTTTTTATAAATGAGTCCTTTTTATGTTATTACTTATTTGTCTTCTATCCTTCGCTGTGAAGTTATTTCAGAATGCCACCTTTAGTTAGAAATTTATTTTCAGAGCCGTAATGGGGATTTTGTGGCGTAATTCCATGTATTCATCACATCAGAAAAAGAGTTATTGATAGCTGTAATCTTGGAAATAATGATGCCCTTAATTGTTTTTGGCTCTCCTTGTATTCTAGACATTAAAATAAAGATATTTGTACATTAACTTTATTTATTTTTTTAACCATATACTAGGTCTAAGAGTCATTTTTATGTGCTCTCTAATGAGGGAAAAGATGAAAGATTTATGCACAGGAAAAAAAGTACCAAATAACCGTTACAGGGTTTTTTGCAATAAATTAGTATGTAGCTTGATGGAACGAAAACCTTGGTAGTTAATCTGTGTTATTTTCTGCTTTGTGGACAAGATCAAAGTAATACGCTTTATTTTTGAAAATTCTGTTTACTTTCTTGGCATACGCTGTTACAATGACATCAGTATTATAGACTTACATTTCCTACATGTCCTGTAGCTTAGGACACACTGACAAGACTGTCAAGTGACTGCACCTGACTGTGTGGTTATTCCACCACTGCACAAACTCCGTCACTTAAGGTTAAGCAATCTTGCCCTAAACAAAATAAATAACTAGATCTTTCTGGTTTGGCGGCATAACTGGAACTAATGGAATGAATCCATTGATATAATTATAGTAATGCATGTAAGATCTAATGGTGGTTATCCACATTTCAATAAATGATCAATTTATTTTGCAATTTTTCGATTGGATTAAAATATTGCATAGCCTTCCATAAGATTTCCCTTACCTGTATTAGATATGGGGGAATTTACTATTTACTGTAAACTATACAGATATTAGCATTTTCTTAGGTGTTCCATGCTGAAAAAAAAAATGCCCAAGGCTCTGGGTCATGTATATTTATTAGAGCACTGGGGAAACCCTGAGGTATGGGGAAATGTTCCTATTACTGTAAGTTATATAGATGTCAGGATTCTTTTAGGTGTCCCATGGCCAATAAAATGCATAAGGCCTTGGGCCATGTACATTTTTAAAAGGAGGAACCCAGAGGTGAACCCAAAAGTAGTTGACTTCCGTATAAGAAAAAGCCCTAGTGTCTCTGTGTCTCCTTGGTAGAAACATGTGGGTGAACCCATGATGAGACAAATACAGGAACTACCATTGCTGATGTGTTTTTATAGGTATAGGTTCGTGACTTTCATCCTGACCTTGGCTTCTCTACCCCGTAAGTCACCTAATGAGCAGTGGCAGCTCCCATATTTGTCCTCTTATATGCCCCTTTATGGGCAGTAACTGTTGTGAATCGCCTATGTACTTGATTAAGTGCTGTAGAATTGAATATGGATGAACTAAATTGTTTTAGTATCTTTAAAGAGGAACTTTATGAAAAGTCTGTTTTTGTGGTTTTAGGGGAGTAAGGTGTAAAGCTGTATATCAGACTTAGTTCAGTGACTGCAATGACTGAAACAGTGGGTGACTTATAGCTTTGTGTGTTAGATGTTTTTTTCATACTGTACATCAGTGGTCTTCAAACTGCTTGCCTTTATCCGGCCCTTGGGGCACTGTTCCTCCCACTGATACAAGACAATATTCTGCCTACTTACACCAACAATGAGGCACCAGTTCTGACAATGACACCAACAATGGAGCACTATTTCTTCCAATGATAGCAACGACCGTGCATTATTCCTCCCCCTAATACCAAATGTGGCGTTGTTTAGTTGCACTAATGCTGGGAAAATTTCCCTCCCACTGGCTACAGTCCAGCCCTCCGAAAGTCTAAAGGACAATAAAGTGGCCCTTTGTTTATAAAGTTTGATGACCCCCACTGTAAATGATAGCATTAGCAGGGAAGTTTGGATGGCTGTCCTTTGCCTGATTCTTTGCTATCCCTTCAGTCTCCCCTTAGCTCTGTTGGACATGGTGTCCTCTGTGGCTCCATGGATTCTTCCAGATCGTCCTGATTTTCTGCCTACGGGACAATTTTCTACCCCCCTTCACACAGGTGTTGGCTTAATGGCATGGCTTATAAAGCCCAGATCCTGAGGTTTTCTTCTGCTGCTGAGTGAGGGTTGGGAAAAATACCTTTTTTAATATGGGAGTGGGAGACCGGTACTGGTAGTCGATGGGAGATTCAGAATCGGACAAAATAAAAATGTTCGTTAATATCGTTTTATTATTGTCATAATAATTACGAATATTCGTTATGATGAAGTTAAAGACCCAGGAAGTCAGCACAGCACAGGGATGGTGGGAGCCCCTCATAATGAGCATAATGAGTCAGACGACTGCCATATTGAGAAAGGTTTTTTTTGCTTTTTAAATTCATCATAACGAACGTTCGTAATTGTTACGAAAAGTAAGCGAAAATTCGTATTTCGTACGAATCCAAATTGAATTTCGGACACGAATTACGAATTAACGGCTAATACGAAACGGAACGGAACGAAACGAAACAAATTTATTGACGGCGCACATGTCTATCCTCCACATGCTTCACAGATATATGCTTCCTAAGGAGGATGAGAAACTGTTTTCAATAACTGCCAATTCCAATGACAATGGCCACCATAGAGGTCCCTGGAGCAAGGGCAATTAAAAGCAATTAAGAAGCTCCTGTGGGGTCACTAGGGTTGCCACCTTTTCTTCAAGCCAAACCCGAACACTTTAGCGGCACAGGGCACATTTTTTTTTAATAGTATACACTATAGGATTATGATTATAAAAGACCTGGGACATCTTTGGGTGTCCAAAGAGAGTGGTAATGCAGTGCGCTGCGGCAAACAGTGGATGTGGCCAAACTGCTTTTGCTGACATCCACCCCCCCCCCAGTGCCCCATTGATGCCAAACCTGCCCCCAGACAGTGGCCCGCAGCTCCCGGATGGCAACAGATTTTTGTGTGACTATCTCAGTTACTTGGGGAGCCACAGCCCGATTTGAATAATGTGTCTGGGTTTCAGGAAGACTGAAACCTGGACACATAGTTCTAAACCCTGACTGTCTGAGTGAATCCCAGACAGGTGGCAACCCTAGGGGACACAGAGGCACCAGGAGGCCATGAACTAACCAAATCTGATGTTAGCTTGTATTTTTACCTTCCCAAGATGTGTCCATAACCCTTAGGTATAAGATAGTGCATGGCATCTGACTATAGGGGATGGTAGTATCACTTCTGTCTTATCATGGATCCACTGGGGGATCACAGTGTTAAAATAGTTTCTGATATCTCAGTAAGCGATGCACGATATTTCTCAAGATGAACAGCAATGGACCCTAAGGCAGAGTGGGAGAGAGGGGGGAGAGAGAAACAATGTTTCCCCCCTCTTGGAGTAGAACGTGGTCTTTATGAATACAAGGTGTTCTCTGATTGGAAGAAGTAGAGAAGAGGGGTGGATGACATCAAATCTCTACCTCATCCAATCAGGGAACACCTTATATTCATTAAAAAATAAATAAAAATGTTCTCTAAATGGCAGCAGGGCAGACTGAGCGATCCCCTTTTTCAGAGTGCAGAAAGGAAGCCGCTGGAGCAGCACCCAGAGGATCTTAGCTTTTACTGTATGAATCAGAGAATATTATAGTGATTTTCAGCATCCCTCCAGATATCAGATATGGATGGTTACATCAAGCCAAGCTGGACCAATGTACGTTTGCAAAAAAAAAAAAATCATTCCTTAATTTCTACTTTAAAGAGACTCTGTCATTTAAAGCCAACAATAGCTGCTCAAAAGTATTGAACTAATGTAGCACACAAACCTTTTTTTCCTGCTTACCTTCACTTGCAGGGTAAGGCACACCATGCCACATGCCCGTATCCTCCTGGTATAAGAGGTTGAGCGGTGTTCATACTACTGTTGGGTCCTGCAGCGAGTTACCTCCCTCCATTGGTTCTCGTCCCTAGAATATAGGGAAAAGTCTATTCTTTCTCCCAAAAAAGGCCAATGTCCAGACGGTTTTTAAACTCCAACAGATGAGTTTATTTTCCTTGCTTGAAACAGATTGGGAAAAGGTTGAAACAGAGATAGAGTTGGGTAGGGAGGCAGGTTCAGGCACGCGGCACCCAGTTACCCTATTCTCCACTTAAGCCTGAGTGGGTATTGCTCACCCGGATAGATCCCTCTCACAGTTCTAGCAGCCGGAGTGAAGCACGAACAATTACTTCAGATTTAGTCCCCTTCAAAGACAAGTTCAGGAGATCCTCTGCCACAGAATCCTTTAGTTCCTGAATCTAGAACTCTTTAACGCCTGCAACCTTTAGAGACCATAGGTGCCAATGGGGCACATCACAGGCGCTACTGTGCAACTCACAGAATCCTTCCCTTTGATAGGTAACCAGGCCTCTCCTGAGACAGTGGCTTCCTTCACCGATCCTCCAGACAGGTCCTCCCCTGGTTTCCTCTCTTTCAGAGCGGGCCACCCTCCCTCGGGTTCCCTGGGACTCCAGTGGTTGAGCTGTAGACCCAGTTGAAGGTACTGGGCCTACCTGGAACACCATAAGGCTAAAGGTGCCCGAGACTTCTCGACCAGTTCAAGCACCCCTGGCCAGCAGGCCAACGAGCGTGACTCTCGCTACCAGGGGTTCCCCCTTGGAATCCCCGAGCCAATCTCCCCTAAATCATGGCGTATGCCCCTTATGTAACCTCTCCCAGCATGCACAGCAGGCAAAACCACGCCCACTGTATGGCTGCCGAGAGAGGACACCCAATCACGCTATAATGTCACCTATGGTTCAACCCGAGATCTGAGCGACAGCGCCACTCGCAGGTCAAGGGGAACTATACACCCAGGCAACACCACAGCAGAGCAGAGTCCAATCTATAGAATCAGAATAACCTGAGCCAAACTATTGCTCAGGCTGCCCTTAAATTTAAGGCACAGCGACCCCAATTTTGGGGGTCCGCTACACAAATATTATCAGTCAGGCCAATCAATAGGGCAAAGCATCCATTCTTCTGAATAGTTTTGGAGCCTCTCTGGTCACTCACTCCTTCTCACCCCCAATCTATTTGTCCCTATTTGCTGCCTTCATGGCCAATAGGAATGTGCAGGAGACAGGCAGGTAGGTTTCAGAGTTATCAGAAATGATTAGAGGTCTACCTGGTGAAAAAAACTGGGAATTCAAGAAAGGCTGAAAGCTACTGTAGGTATTTGTAGGTATCTCCGGGTACTTCAGCAGCCCTCAGAATCCCATTTAGCATTATTTTTTGGCTTAGTTGTAAGGTAGGAGGGCTAGTCAAAGTTTCTAAGGTGCAAAGCAGATATAGTACAGAGAACATAAAATTCTACATTTCTTAACATATTGTGCTTGTCTGTATTCCAGATCCTGACAGCCAGTGGAGACGGTACATGTGCTCTCTGGGACGTGGAAAGTGGACAGCTGCTGCAGAGCTTTCATGGACATGGTGCTGATGTTTTGTGTCTGGATCTGGCACCTTCTGAAACAGGAAATACCTTTGTGTCTGGAGTAAGTGCTGTAAACCTTTCCAATCCCTAACATTCTACAGAAACAAATCACAAAATTCTGTTTAAATATTTCATTGTCAGAGCGCAGTGAAAGCAATGGTATGTCTTTGTCTGTGACTGCCTTTCTGACTGCATTTGAAACCTGGTAAAGGGCACAGAGAAAATTAAATGCCTTTAAGGCCAATCTTGATTGGCTCCCAAATCTTCCAATAGCCTTAAGCCTCGTACACACGATCGGACTTCCATTGGACTTTTCCGTGGATTTTGGTCTGAAAGGCGTTGGCCGTGAACTTGTTCTGCATACACACGGCAGAACATTTTCAGCCAACATACACCAAACCACGTGGTTTTTCAGCTCTTTACCGCCACCCTTTGGGCAACTTCTGCTATTGTTGTCTAATATTTAGCATTGGTTCGGAGGAAACATGGTTTGTACTTTGGATTTTAGTCCGACGGATTTGTGAATAATCGGACGTAACAGATTTATTGTCAGACAGTTGGTGAGCATGAACAGCAAACATTTGTTGTCATTAATTCCGACAACAATCTGATGGAGCATACACACAGTCGGATTATCCGACACAACACGTCATCAGACAATTATTGTCGTAAAATCCGATCTTGTGTACAGGCCTTAATGTGCCCTTTCCTGCGGAGGTCAGCAGGAGGAACCAGTGAGAACTTTGGGGGATACAGGACATTAACACTGTTGGTTTCCCAGCAGATTTCAGGGAATTATTTTCTTATCTAAAATCTAATTCTGAATGCTGGAAAATTTTAATTCGATCAGCGGCTGCAGCTAATCGTCTATTACAGGGGAGGAGTCCCGCTGTTAGAATACAATAGCTCAGTGGGGAGGAATCACACCATGATTCACACCATTAGTATCCACACATATGAATTCTGGGTAGACCTGCTTTTTTTTTTTAAACTCTTTATTTATAATTTTCTATAACACAACACACAGAAAGAAAGAAAAGGCATGAAAGAAAAATAAATATATACATATATATATATATACATATATACACACATACACATACATATACATACATACACATATGTTAGAAGGCCAGTATGCTGGCCTGAATTTATGGGAGGAGCCCGGGGGGCTATTTAACCAGCCCACTCACCTGCAGTCTTCGTTGGTTTCCTGTGAGTGATACTGGATCTCACTGGGCCGACTCTTACCAGCTCACCTCATGTTTGTGAGTCCTGGCATTTCGATCGCAGGGCATTTCGGCGTCTTCGTTCGTGGTCTTCGTTGGCGGTTCCCGCTCACTATCGCAGGTACTTTTCGAATCTTTTGCGTCAGGTACAATCTTGCAATTAGTAATGCTTCCTGTCCTGCATTCCTTTCTTTAAAAGTCTGCTTCTGAGTTATTGTCTGTCCCATACATACGATTCATTTATAAATCCAAACCTCCGAGTCGCTTTCGGTCATTGTCCGATATCACTCGCCGTAGGTTTCACTGGACGTAAAGATTCACTGTCCATAAGGTTGCCGTCTCTTCCAGTTGGGGAAAAAAAAAAAAAAAGAGGAGAAGAAAAAAAAAAAAAAAGGAGACTCTAATTCGTCCCACCTGCTGCCTCTCTGCACTGGTTAGCCTGGGGGGAGAGGTGATTGATTGGTGTTCAGTTTTAGAGTAAAGGGCGGCATACACTATACAACCAATTTGCATTACATTAATTCTATACTCCTCACTATCGATTCGTATCGGATTCCTTTCGTATATTTACGAACTGATTCGGGTCACATACGTTGCATACTTTCCATCGTTGCCATTTGTTGTTTGCCTTCATGCCGTGTGTTTTAGTTCCCGCAGCGGAACTTGCGTATTGTTTGTACACGTTTTTTCCTCTCACTCGTTTACCAAACCAAGAAATTTTTTGTATGTCATGCATGGCGCAACACCACACTTTTTGGATGTCTTTGACACCCACCATGCTTTTCGTACATCAAGTTTTCAAACTGTCACAGTTAGGATTCGTGCAATTTCTTTGCTTAACGCACTGTTTGCCAGGTAAACCATGTCATCAAAACCCCGCTGTGGAACTTGCGAGTCATTAGTCAAGTCTCCATATGCGGCCTTATTTCAGCCTCGTGCAAGACCACGGTTGTGTCGTGCAATTCGTGAACACAAACGCAGAGCTGTTTATCAGTTTAGTTTTGTGCTTTTTTTCCCCCTCTTTCTTGTTGTTTCACGCCAAGTAGTAGGCTTATGTCACTTAGAATGCACTGTCTATCATTACAGTTATTTTACTTTGCATTACCCTCCGGTCGAATCTAGTCGCATCAGCGACTCACTGGTTCGTCCCCGCTAGTTTGTCATCTCATTCCACTGATAGTAATTTCACTTGTCTCATCTCGCACACCCTTCTCTCTCCTCATAAAACCCTGCACATAGCTACTGATTTGTCTTGCATCGATAGTGATTTCCTCTGCATCATTCTGATATGAATCCAAGTCGCATCCACAATGCACCGATTCATCCCGGCGGGCCCTAGTTGCTGGCCTCATTTTAGTACATGCTCCAGAGTTCGCTCGTTGTCAGCCGCACATGCGGCGCACCGTCTCATGCCTAGATCATGGGAGAATTCTGTCATTCATGTCACCATCACGCATCTGAGTTGAATCCACGCACATTCTTATATTCTTATAGGTCCCATACATGTCCCAGTTGCTGGCCTCATTTCAGTACATGCTCCAGAGTTTGCTTGCTGATAGTCGCACAGCGCAGCACGATTCATGCCTCTGTCATGGAAAATTTCTGTCACTCATGTCACAGCCACGCATCTGATTTGAATCCACGCGCATTTTCGTGTGCAGGTTCGCCAAGCGTGCCCCAATTGCTGGCCTCATCTCAGAACATGCCCCAGAGCCTGGTCGTTGTCAGTCGCATCTGCTGCGCACCGATTCATGCCTCTGTCATGGGACATTTTTGTCACTCATTGCACTGTAACACATCTGATTTTAATCCACGTGCATCCTTGGGTGCAGCTTCGTCTCAAGCGTGCCCCAGTCGTTGTTGGCCCCATTTCAGTACATGCTCCAGAGTTCGCTTGCTGTTAAACGCACAGCGCGCACCGATTCAAGTCTCTGTCATGGGAAGTTTCTGTCACTCATTTCACTATCGCGCATCTGATTTGAATCCACGTGCATTTTCGTGTGCAGACTTGTCTTAAGCGTGCCCCAGTTGTTGTTGGCCTCAATTCAGTACATGCTCCAGAGCCCGGTCGTTGTCAGTCGCACCTGCGGCGCACCGATTCATGCCTCTGTCATGGGACATTTTTGTCACTCGTTCCACTGTAACACATCTGATTCGAATCTACGCCCATCCTTAGGTGCAGCTTCGTCTCAAGCCTGCCCCAGTCGCTGTTGGCCCCATTTCAGTACATGCTCCAGAGTTCGCTTGCTGTTCCTTGCACAGCGCAGCACCGATTCGTGTCTGTCATGGGAAATTTCTGTCACTCGTTTCACTGTCACGCATCTGATTCGAACCCACTTGCATTCTCGTGTGCAGGCTCGTCTTAAGCGTGCCCCAGTTGTAGTTGGCCTCAATTCAGTACATGCTTCAGAGCTCGGTCGTTGTCAGTCGCACCTGCGGCACACCGATTCATGCCTCTGTCATGGGACATTTTTGTCACTAATTTCTCCGACACACTCCACCATCCGATCCGCTCACTTATATAAAAAGGCAGTGCAGCACTGAACAAGTCCATAGATCAAAAGACAATCCCAGTGATCTTCTAGAGTGATTTATAGAATCGGAAACATGCAGATGATGTGAACACAGTGAGAGACCTCCACCAGTAATAAGAATGGCCTCACCTCCCAAAGTGGACCCTTTGGTTATAGAGAGTCACAGATACCTTCCCATATGGGTATATACGTCTCAGGCATGTATTGCAGCTCCGGGATAGTTGGATGACAACAGCAGATGGACCGGATCACAAATGACTCCAATGAGGTGTGTATATAAATATATATATATAAGACAGGCAGACCATAGTGTTCTCCGCATATAAAAGGATATTTAATAAAAAGAAATGCACTTACATGTAAAAGGCACTAAACCAGTGCCGAGTGTAACAGCGTGTATGAAACAGATGCAGTCTGTCGTGTTCAAATCAGCTAGTCAAACCCCTCACCACCTGTCATTTCTCCTCCAGGTCAGTCAGGTCAAGTAGGTCCACCCTGCACCAGGTTGGACGTAATTTTCCCTATAAAAAAAAAAAAACCTATAAAATAAAAAAACCTATATATATATATATATTGTGACAGCAGGAAGGTAAAGTCACCTGGTTGCATCCAGGGGGGTAGATATATTTCGCCCAGATTCAGGCTTTACGCCGACTTATACAACTAGGTGGAGAGTTGTATAAGCCCAGCTGAGGCTAGTAGGCTCATGGATGACTCATACCTCTAGAGAGAGGGCTGGGCGTCGTGCAGACAGGGAGTTGATGAGACCAGCTGAAGCTTGTCAGCTCATTTAGGCCTCTATAAGAACTCCCAGCTTCATTAGATGTTAGCTCATGCCTGGACCCAGACCTGTGTGGACTGTCTAGGGAGAGTGAACCCCTGTGCGGTGAGACAAAGCCTGTGTGGCTATTTGCTTGGACATTTAAAACCAGGGACTTAGGGACTAGGACAGCACTAGGCTGATCCCAGTTGTTAGTTAGGAAACCTGTATGTTTAGTCAGAGGTCAAGTTGATCAGGATTTATTTTGTTTATGTTTCTTTTGCTTTGCTGTGTTTTGTCACTGTAAATAGAAAATAAACCGCACCTTTTTGATTTTGAAAACCACAACCTCCGTTTGCTGGGCCTGTTTTGTGTGGGGAGCCCATCCCGGGGGTCACACACACCCGCTGCCGAGCTAACCCCCTCACAGTTGGTGGAGAACCAGTGGCAGTTTTTTTTTAAGCCAGCATGGAGGAGATACTGAAGCAGCTGGCTCTAGCAAATGCCAATCAACAGCAGACAAATGCAGGTTTGCAAAAGAGCCTTGCAGCTCAACAACAGAACTTCGCAGCCCAGCAGCAAGCTCATCAACAGAGCCTTGCAGCCCAGCAGCAGACAAACGCAACTTTGCAACAGAGTCTGGAGGCTCAGCAACGAGCCCAGCAGCAATCTGAGGCCCGCTTCATAGACCTGTTGCAGAAGCAAGAGCAGAGACTACAACAACAGATGGAAGCAGTAATGCAGCAACGTCCGCAGACCAGTGAGGAAAGCCGTCCCACTAATACCGCGTCCTTTGGGGTGAGTCGTTTATTGACAAAAATGACTGGAGAGGATGACCCAGAGGTATTTTTGACCACATTTGAAAGGACCGCTGAAAGAGAAAAGTGGCCTGAGGAGCAGTGGGCTGGACTGGTGGCTCCTCTGTTAACTGGTGAATCGCAGAAAGCTTACTATGACCTAGAGCCTAACCAAGCAAAAGACTATGTGATGCTAAAAGCTGAAATATTGGCAAGGCTGGGTGTCACCCAGGCTGTCCGGGCTCAGCGTGTGCATAACTGGACTTTCCAGCTTGGAAAACCCCCCAGGTCTCAAATGTATGATCTCATTCACCTGAGCAGAAAGTGGCTACAGCCAGAGACTTTGTCCGCACCAAAGATTGTGGAACGTGTTGTAATGGATCGGTTTTTGAGAGCTCTTCCTACTGCCATCCAAAAGTGGGTAAGCCATGGAGACCCAGAGATGGCCGATGGTCTTGTGGATCGTGTGGAGAAATACTTGGCTACAGAGAACCTGACGGCCTCTTCCAGAGACACTCGGACTTTCCACCCTAAGACCAGACCATCCCCAGGGGCGGATAAGAGGATTCCAAGGGGTGAGGGTGGAGAGAGTGAGAGGGTGGGAGCTCTACCCCAAGTTTGGCGAGAACAGCCTGGGAAATCAGCGGCTCAAGAGGCGGCAAGAAGGATCGTTTGCTACCGCTGCCGGCAAGCGGGACATATTGCAGCCAATTGCCCGGTTGTGGAGGAACCCATGCAGTGTGACTTTCTGACGGCCAGACGTCAGTCGCTGTGTGCGACAGTCGCATGCACTGCCATTCGAGGAACTGAGAAACATTTATGCAAAATGTGTGTTAATGGTAGAAATGTTGTGGTATTGCTGGATTCAGGTAGCCTTGTGACCCTGATAAAGGCTGAGTTAGTTAAAACAGAGGTCTCTGGGAATAGCAAGGTAGCTGTTATTTGTGTGCATGGGGACACCCGAGAGTATCCAGTGACTACAGTGTGTTTCGAGACCCCCAAAGGTACCCTCTCTCATCCAGTGGGCTTAGTATCTCAGTTACCGCATGACGCCATTGTGGGAAGGCATTTTCCGAAGTTCTGGGAACTGTGGGATGATCCTGAGCCACCCACTGGTGCCCCTATGTACCAGGAATGTGATAGCCAGAACTCCCCTGAGAGTGGTGAGGACTCTCCGGAATTTCCCTTATCAGTATTGGCAGGGGAGACTCAAGAAACTGGAGAGGAGCCCACCTCCTCAGACGAAAACCTACCGTCTGTGGAGTTTTCTGATCTTGAGGTTCACAGGGAAAACTTTGCCACAGAACAGTTGAAAGACCCCGCCCTAATAAAGGCACGGGAAAACGTAGTGAAAATAGATGGCGAGTTAGTGAACCCAGATAATACCTGCACTTACCCATACTTCAGCGTAGAGAAGGACCTACTGTATCGGGTGGCAAAAAGGGCAGAAGAAACCGTTGAGCAGCTTGTGGTGCCCAAACCTTACAGGAAGTTGGTGTTGGAGTTGGCCCATGGGCACATTCTTGGAGGTCATCTGGGGACAGAGAAAACCCGAGAGAGGGTATTACAGAGATTCTATTGGCCGGGGGTGATGAAGGACGTAGAAAATTATTGTTCCTCCTGCCCTGTGTGTCAGAGGTCGGCCCCGATGCCACATTTCCGTAGCCCGCTGGTCCCTCTACCCATCATTGAGGTCCCGTTTGAGAGGATCGCAATGGATTTGGTAGGTCCTATAATCAAGTCCGCTAGGGGGCACCAGTACATATTAGTTATAATGGACTATGCCACCCGTTATCCAGAAGCGATCCCTCTCCGAAATACCTCGGCCAAAACCATAGCCAAAGAGCTATCTCTTGTGTTTAGCCGGGTGGGTATTTGTAAAGAACTGCTTACGGACCAAGGTACACCCTTTATGTCCCGGGTTATGAAGGAGCTGTGTAAATTATTCAAAGTGACGCAATTACGTACATCTGTGTATCACCCCCAAACCGATGGGCTGGTTGAAAGATTCAACAAAACCCTAAAGAAAATGCTGAACTTAGGGGTGATAGAGGAGTCCCAAAGTGATTGGTCTAGTCCCATCGTGTTGGTGCCTAAACCGGATGGGAGCTGGCGATTTTGTAACGATTTTCGTCAGTTGAACAAAGTTACAAAATTTGACACCTACCCCATGCCACGTATAGATGAGTTGATCGACCGGCTGGGAACAGCCCGATACATGACGACTCTTGACCTCACAAAAGGGTATTGGCAAATCCCCCTGGCCAAGTCGGCCAAAGAGAAAACCGCATTTGTAACCCCAGACGGGGCGTTCCAATATAAAAGAATGCCGTTCGGGTTACAGAATGCGCCGGCCACATTCCAGCGGAAAATGGACCAGATGCTGAGGCCCCATCGGAAGTATGCTGCGGCTTACCTGGATGACGTAATTGTCCATAGCACAGATTGGGCCTCACATCTGCCAAAAGTGCAAGCAGTCCTGGACTCTGTTCGGGAAGCAGGGTTTACGGCTAACCCCAAGAAGTGTACCATTGGGCAGGAGGAGGCCAAATATCTTGGGTACACCATTGGGAGGGGAGTAATAAAACCCCAACTCAACAAAGTCGAGGCCATCCAGAGTTGGCCACGTCCCAACAGCAAGAAGCAGGTACGAGCCTTTCTGGGAATCGCTGGGTATTATCGGCGATTCATTCCCCACTTTGCTTCTAAGGCTGTGCCCCTAACCAACCTGACGAAGGGGAAAGGGTCGGTCATGATTAAATGGACCCCCGAGGCTGAGGCAGCATTCCAATTCTTGAAACAAGCCTTATGTAGCCAGCCAGTGTTGTACTCACCCGACTTCTCTAAAGACTTGTCGTACAAAGTGATGCGTCAGATGTGGGGTTAGGAGCAGTATTGTCCCAGGTCTGGAACGGGGAAGAGCACCCAGTCATTTACCTCAGCAGGAAGTTGAAGTCCCATGAGGTAAATTACGCCACCGTTGAAAAGGAGTGTTTAGCGGTGAAGTGGGCTCTAGATTCCCTTCGGTACTATCTGCTAGGTAGGCACTTTGACATGGTTACGGATCACGCTCCGTTAAAGTGGATGGCTCAAAACAAGGAAACAAATAGAAGAGTGAATAGGTGGTTCCTGGCCCTCCAGGAATTCAACTTCACAGTAAAGCATCGCCCTGGCGTTCAAATGGGGAATGTGGATGCTTTGTCTCGAGTACATGAATGCCTGATTGCTGGTGTTCCAACCCCGAGGTTAAAACAAGAGGGGGGGGTATGTGACAGCAGGAAGGTAAAGTCACCTGGTTGCATCCAGGGGGGTAGATATATTTCGCCCAGATTCAGGCTTTACGCCGACTTCTACAACTAGGTGGAGAGTTGTATAAGCCCAGCTGAGGCTAGTAGGCTCATGGATGACTCATATCTCTAGAGAGAGGGCTGGGCGTCGTGCAGACAGGGAGTTGATGAGACCAGCTGAAGCTTGTCAGCTCATTTAGGCCTCTATAAGAACTCCCAGCTTCATTAGATGTTAGCTCATGCCTGGACCCAGACCTGTGTGGACTGTCTAGGGAGAGTGAACCCCCTGTGCGGTGAGACAAAGCCTGTGTGGCTATTTGCTTGGACATTTAAAACCAGGGACTTAGGGACTAGGACAGCACTAGGCTGATCCCAGTTGTTAGTTAGGAAACCTGTATGTTTAGTCAGAGGTCAAGTTGACCAGGATTTATTTTGTTTATGTTTCTTTTGCTTTGCTGTGTTTTGTCACTGTAAATAGAAAATAAACCGCACCTTTTTGATTTTGAAAACCACAACCTCCGTTTGCTGGGCCTGTTTTGTGTGGGGAGCCCATCCCGGGGGTCACACACACCCGCTGCCGAGCTAACCCCCTCACAATATATATATATATATATATATATATATATATGAAAAAAAAAAAAAAAGTATGTGTACCAAGCACTTACCAACAGCCGATCTGAATCTAGTCGCAACGTCGGCCCTATGATTCGGATCCTCAGCAATCACAAACCCCTTCAACCACTAACACCATCAGCCGATCTGAGTCTAGTCATATCATCAGTGCAACGACGCGGATCCGGAACATGAGCTCCCTCATCACCTTACATCTACAGCCGTTCCAAATCTAGTCGCATCATCGGCGCAACGATTCGGATCCTCGGCAATACAAACTTCACCGACCGATCCGAGTCCAGTCGCAGCACCGGCTCAACGTTTAAGATCCTTTACAAACCAAACCCCACCGGTGCTCACACCTCAGCCCGATTCGAACTATTCGCATCAGTGATACCAATAAAGTGGTACTTACAATTCAGATCCCTGGCCTTACGTCCGTTATCAAGCATAAACCTTTACATCTCACTCCATCTGCATATACAATGTTGCGCACGGTCGTTCCTACATACTCAAAATTTCCGCTAACTTTGCTTTTTATTTTTCCAATAAAGCGGCTTAATTGCAGTCGCTGCAAGCTTTCCGACTCGAATCGGTCACTCATCTCCAGTAGCAACTTGGCTGCTCACCTATTCTCTGTCGTGCTAAACACTCAAACTAGCTTTCACTACGTTTTTCGTCCCTAAAGCCGACCCGCGTCAGGTCAGTTCTCCAAGACTTCACCCGTACACGGGGGTGTACTAAGGAGCAGCTTCAGTCTCTCCTGGGAATGCTCAATTTGCAGCAAGGATCATTCCCAAGGGTCGATCTTTTTGTATCACGCCTCCTGGTCTTCCTCTCCCAGACACAGGACCCCAATCAGATCCTTAACTTCAGATCCTTAACTTAGACACCGCGGCAGTAGCGGACCTGTCATTATGGGAGGAGTTCCTTACTACGTGAAACAGTATCAAAGTATACCATCAATATCGCCCCCATCACGCTGGTAGTGACAGATGCCGCAGCCTCCACAGGCTTCGCTGCAATTTTTGGCCACTATTGGTTTGCAGGACCATGGCTTCCAGAGACACTCCTAATCCCAGGGTTTACCTGGACTTCCTCCCTGTTCGAACAATACCAGATCGTGGCAGCCGCTCAGCTCTGGGGGTCATATCTGGACAGGACAAACCGTGGCCTTCACCACCGACAACCAGGCCACGGCTGATATTATTAGTAAAGGCAAGTCCAAGTCATGTCCTTCCCACGCAGGCCCGTACAACTATGCCCTCAGCACCAGTTAATGTCCACTACCCTCGCTAGTTCCCCATTTGGCCTTCTCCCCAGCCTGGTCATTCAAGCAGCCTTCGACTCGGCCTACCACGGGTTCTTGCGGCCTAGCGAGTTCACCCGCAGCTACCCCGCCGGCCAAGTTCTACGTAGACCTCACTTGGCTCGCTACCAAGATCGTTTCATCCTCCACCTGGCACTATCCAAAACCCAGCAATCAGGCACCGGGTTAGACATTTAACTCTAAAAACAAACAATCTCTGGTGTGCAGTAACCTTACTCGATCGCCTTCTGTCACTCCTACCTGAACAGTCAAACTCTTGTCCCCTACTACCTTTCCCGATCAAACCCTTGAGTGCCTGCCAGTTCATCAAACACATGAGAATTCATCGGGGCACAACCAACCATAGGAAGTTGATCCAGGGTTCACCCGGTCGCCTCTCGGGGGATCAGGAAGGAATTTTCTCCCCTGCTGTAGCAATTGGCCTAGGCTCGGCTGGGGTTTTCGCCTTCCTCTGGATCAACGGTGGGGCGGTTAGGTCAATTTGGGTCCTGTCACCTTCACACTCACTCACTCACTCTTCCACGCTACCACACCTCAACCCTAGTCAGTGCTCCAGTCGCTCTTATCGTATTGGAGCGGCCTCGGCCACATCCCGGTGTGGGGTCCCAGATCACGACTATTAAGAGACTTGACAGGTGGAAGTCTGCCTGCTTCGTGCAGCACATCCTCCAATCCTCAGGTGGAAATGGCACAAGCATTCACCAAACTTGCTCAATGAACAAAGCTAAAACCAATAAAACTACATCCCTACCTGAATGTTTTTGCCCCCTTATTTTGGCATACCGTCCATCAGATCAGGGCACACTTCAGGTCCATTTCATGTTGTAAGTCTTATGTTAAGTCTATCTATCTTATTCATATCTGTATCGGATATAGGGCTTCAACCATAAGTTAGAAGGCCAGTATGCTGGCCTGAATTTATGGGAGGAGCCCGGGGGGCTATTTAACCAGCCCACTCACCTGCAGTCTTCGTTGGTTTCCTGTGAGTGATACCCACCCTCCCATAGCCTTTTTTAGGGCATTTCTCAAAATTAATTTCTCTCCACAAAATATTCATTCTAATCTTGGCTATGCCCCCTTATTTTGGCATACCGTCCATCAGATCAGGGCACACTTCAGGTCCATTTCATGTTGTAAGTCTTATGTTAAGTCTATCTATCTTATTCATATCTGTATCGGATATAGGGCTTCAACCATAAATATATATATACATATACACACACATACACATACACACATACATACATATGAAAAATAAATAAGTAAATACATAAATAAATAAATAAATAAGAGCAGCTGCTCATGTCAGTGTTCCACACATCACATATGACCTACTTAATCAACATTATAAGAATATAAATATTTTACTGTAGCTTCCGAAAATATAAAGGTAATCAATTAACCAATATTTTCATTTTCCAAGTTAGTAGGTCTCGCCCACCCCATATTGGGAACAAACTGTAGGCGAAGACCCATCAACCTGTTGCTAAATTCGTTATAACAAATGTATTATCTACTTAGCTAAGCTTGAGATAGGTAACTAAAGAACTACAAAGAACAGTTTTTTAGCTCTAGGGTGGACCATCCAATTTTGCCATTTTTCTTTAAAGTTATCTGTGTTGTAATTTTTGTATGCCAACATCAGTTCATATTGAGCTTGAATATTCAGTCTAATTATGACATTGGTTAGGTTTGGAGTTTCAAAGGATTTCCATAGACTGGATATTGTGAGTCTGGCTGCTATCAGTGTATGGGCTACAATAGTTCTATACATTATAGGGTATATGTCTAGATTTATTCCTAGAAGGGCCATGGCAGGGGTGAGATCCAGCAAATTGCCAGTGAGATCTGCTAAAAACACTGAGACAGAATTCCAAAAACTGTGTATATTTTTACAGCTCCATAGGGTATGATGAAGATTCCCTATTTGCTCATTGCATCTCCAACAGATCGGTGAAGCTGTGGGATATATCTTTGATAGTCTATATGGCGTCATATACCATCTGTTTAAATTTTTTTGGGAGTTATCTAAGTGACCTGCTTTTTGAACAAAATGCGTTTATTCTAATCAGTAGTGAAATTAAGTTAAAATCTGTATTATTTAATGCTACTTTTTAATGTTTTTTAATTGTCAAATTTTAAAGTAGTTATGTGAACCTGTCATCTATATAAAATTTTCAGAGTGAAAGCCTTGCTTAACCACTTCAGACCCGGAAGGTTTTACCCCCTTCCTGACCAGGGCATTTTTCGTGATACGG
This sequence comes from Rana muscosa, assembly GCA_029206835.1. Classification (NCBI taxonomy): domain Eukaryota; kingdom Metazoa; phylum Chordata; class Amphibia; order Anura; family Ranidae; genus Rana; species Rana muscosa. Next base: position 523,114,432 of record CM055118.1, on the reverse strand, counting down.
CACTGTGATGCTTTAACTGACAATTGCGCGGTCGTGCGTCACTGTACCCAAAATAAAATTGACGTCCTTTTTTTCCCACAAATACAATTTCTTTTGGTTGTATTTGATCACCTCTGCTGTTTTTATTTTTTGCGCTATAAACAAAAAAAAATACAGACAATTTCATCAATTTAGGCCAATATGTATTCTGCTACATATATTGATTGGTTTGCTCAAAAGTTATAGCATCTACAAACTATGGGATAGATTTACGGACTTTTTATTTTGTTATATATTTTACTAGTAATTGTGGGCGATCAGCGATTTTTAGTGGGACTACGACATTGCGGCGGACAAATCTGACACTTAAGCCCCATACACAGGGTCTGACTTTTTGACAACAAACGTCTAAATTTCCAGGTTTTTAAACAAATCCGACCGTGTGTACGTTCCATCGGACAAACTTTTTCGGTTTTCATCGGATAAATGTTCGCTCTGCAAACGAACATACTTTTCGGCAACAAGTCCTACGGTGCAAAGTTCTGCCGTGTGTACGGAAATCCATCGGACTTTAGTCCAAAGTACAAATACGCATGCTCAGAACCAATGTTAAATACAACCAACAATAGCAGAAGTTGACCAAAGGGTGGCGGAAAAGAGCAGAAAACCCACGTGATTTTGGGAAAGTTTGCCGAAAAAGTCCTGTCGTGTGTATGCATACCAAGTTCACGGCCAATGCCCTATAAACAAAAATCCACGGAAAAGTTTGTTGGAAGTCCGATCGTGTGTATGGGGCTTTAGTGACACTTTTTGGGGACCAGTGACACCAACACAGTGCACTGTCACTGTATAAATTGCACTGACAGGGAAGGGGTTAACACCAGGGGCGATCAAAGGGTTAAGTGTGTTCCTAGAGAATGTTTTCTAACTGTGATGGGAGTGGATGCACTAGAGGAACAGAGAGATCCGTGTTTCAGCTTAGCTGAAACACAAGATCTCTCTTTTACTACCTGACAGAACAGCGGTCTGCCTTGTTTGCATAGGCAGACCGCCATTCTGCCTTTCCCCTGAATGATTGGCGGGTCCCGCCTGACCCGCTGATTGGCTCCCGGTGTGTTGACGGGGCAAACACCCTGCAAATTTGGGTGTTCACCAAATGTTTAAGGTTTGGCGAAGGTTTAAAAAAGACTACACGTTTTCTTTAGGTTGAAGATATATCTCAGTCTTCCTTATGAAGCCAGCCATACATGGATCGAAATTCATCAGGTTCACCAGTGACTAGCCGAATTTCACTCCATATATGGGCACTGTGGTTGTACCAGAGTCAATCTACTGATCAACTTCTGTACTATTACCCTATCAGATTTTCCCCACTCAATCAGTGCTGCAGACTCTAGCCTGCAACACTAATCTGAGTGTTTTGACGGCGGGGAAGTCTCCTCACCGTCAATACAAAGACACAGCGGGGAGGAATCCCCCATCCACCTCAAATGTGTGGATGGAGGAATCGGTCTGTTTTCCTTTTACGCACTGGTTGAAGGAAAAAAAACGAACTCATCTATGTGCTGCCTAAGTCTACCCCTCCCTATTGTAGCATGTTACCAAGGCAGTGCTAGCAACAAGATGTTACAAAGCCAATTTAACTAACAACTCTCCTAAGAAACTGATAATAAGATAAAAAGCTACAAAGAGAGAACTGAAGAATGAGACAGATCTGACATCACTTTCTATGTCTGGCTCTACGCAGTATTCTTGGCCTGGCTCACACTAGTGCGATTTGAGATGCAATTTCAGTCACACAGAATCGCATGACATTGGATTCAATGGTGCCCGTTCACATCAAGCGACTCCATGCTGTGCGATTTTGGAAAGGTTCCTGCACTACTTTGCTGCGATAAAGACCTCATGCACACTAAGCGTTATAAACACTGCTTTTAGGGGTGCCTGGCGGGTTTTTTTTCTGCCTCTAAACGCCCCTACATGTTAACCTATGTGTCCAGGCACACATAGGCGTTCAGAAGCAGAAAAAGGAGCAGCAGGGTTTGGCAGAAAAAATGCTTGACACATGTCAACACATCTAAATGCACATTAACATTGATTATTCTGCCCAATGAAATGAATTAAGGCCCAAGTACCGGTACTTGATGCGGCTTAACACACCTAAATACGTTTACACACGTCAAGGCACCTAGGAGGAAAGGCGTTTAGGAGAGCTGGGCATGGGATCTTACTGTGAGATTTGGCCCCATAGGCTAGGTTCAAATCTATGCGGTTGCAGTTGATGCTGTTTCCCGTAGTTTTCCAGTGCATTTTGCATTTTAGAACACACAATTTTGATGCGTTTTGTATGCAGTTTTCATGCGTTTTGTGGGTTTTATTTTCTCTTTAACAAACTGTTAATAGCTGGTTGTTAGGGAGCAGGCGGCTGATGTGTCCTTAACAACCAATGAGTCATCAGCTGTCAGCGGGGGTTCCCCGCTGACAGCTGAATGTAAAAATAGGAATTGGCAAAACACATGTAAAAACGCAACACTTGCATTTTTGGTGTGGGTCCATTAAAGTTTATTACACGCAAAATACAATCTGCTGCAAGAAAAAAAGTCCCTGACCCTTTCCAAAAATGCAGCAGCTGAAAAACGCATAGATGTGAATGTGTAATATAGGAAACCATGTTAAATGGACTGGAGTGCCTTTCTTCAAACCGCAAAACGCACTAAAAATTAGCATAGGTGTGAATCTACTTATAGAAAATGCAAGCCACATTGAAAACACAACCAAGTTGCAACAAAGTCGCACTACAAAGTTGCACTGAAATCGGATCAAAATCGCTTTGCGGTATTGTGAACCTAGCCTTAGGGGCAGATCATTAAAAAAAAACATATTTATCTACCTTTAAACAATGATGTTGACCACAATATGACAGGTCCTTTTTTATGTGATTACCTTGTTAGAGAACTATTAACATGCTTCTGTTCTCCTTCAATTTCTTTACCTTTTTAGGGATGTGACAAGAAAGCTATGGTATGGGACATGAGGACTGGCCAGTGCATTCAGTCATTTGAAACTCATGAATCTGATATCAACAGCGTCAGGTCAGTAATGCAGTGTGTAATACAGTGGCGGCACAACATACCACATACAGTATATGGCCACCCAGTTACTTCCTCCCGCTGCGAAAAACTGTCCTACACATAATAATAGGGGAATACACCATAATCAAAGGCAAAACGTATTTCTTTAATTTTGGAAAGAGTAAAGAAGGGTTATAACCCTTTTTTGTCATCTGTGTCCCATTGTTGAGATTTTCCTTTACTTCCTGTTCTATAGCCAAACAAGGAAGTGAAAGGAAATCTCTCCAAAGTGAGGAAATCCCTGGTTGTCACCAAAACTAGTCCCCATTTGAAGTCTTCCCCTCTATTCCTGTTCTGGTTACAACCGATAATTTATTTTTATTTTTAATCACTTTCACTCTCAATGATAATGGTAAACAGGACAAGTAAAGAGGGTGAATGTCCCTAATAGGGGCACAGACAGAAATAAAAACCTGTAAGGTGTTCTAATCCCTATCCAAAAAACAAAGTTTTGCCTTTAGTTATTTTTTATCTATCTACACTATATTACTTTAATGGCATCCCAGTCTTAGTCTGTAGGGTTCTATATTGAGTTGGCCCACCCGTTGCCTCTACAACCGCTTCAACTCTTCTGGGAAGGCTGTCCACAAGGTTTAGGAGTGTGTCTATGAGAATGTTTGACCATTCTTCCAGAAGCGCATTTGTGAGATCAGGCACTAATGTGGATGAAAAGGCCTGGCTTGCAGTCTCGCTGTAATTCATCCTAAAGGTTTTCTATCGGGTCGAGGTCAGGAATCTGTGCAGGCCAGTCAGGTTCGCTCATCCATGTCTTTATGGACCTTGCTTTGTGCACTGGTGCGCAGTCATGTTGGAACAGGAAGGGGCCATCCCCAAACTGTTCCCACAAAGTCGGGAGCATGAAATTGTCCAAAATGTCTTGGTATGCTGACGCCTTAACAGTTCCCTTCACTGGAACTAAGGGGCCAAGCCCAACTCCTGAAAAACAACTTCACACCATAATCCCCCTCCACCAAATGATTTGGACCAGTGCACAAAGCAAGGTCCATTAGGACATGGATGAGCGAGTTTGGGGTGGAGAAACTTGACAGTCTTGACCTCAACCAAACATTCCCATAGACACATTCCTAAACCTTGTGGACAGCCTTTCCAGAAGAGTTGAAGCTTTAATAGCTGCAAAGGGTGGGCTAATGCAATATTGAACCCTACAGACTTTGGGTTTGGGCTTAACCAGTTGTCAACAATTGCCTCATAGGTATTTTATTAATTTTAGTGTGCTCCAAATGAGATGATGGACAACGTGGTAAAGTCTTTTCAGGTTTCGTTTCTGTCTTTGTATTGGTTGGAGAAGCGTCCCCTCCCTTCCTGTGTGATTTCATGACAGAAAGTAAGGGGAAATCTCTTCACTGGGGCAAGGATAGAAATAAATACCCAACAAAGTTTCTAATCCCTCTCCACTCATTCAAAACTAAATACGTAATGTCTGGAGTCCCACTTTTAAAATAAATCATATTAAATTGGTAAATCCTGACTACAGAGCTAGATAGATAAATAGATACATACATTATGATTATATTACCAAAAGTATTGGGACACCTGCCTTTACACGCACATGAACTTTAATGGCATGTGTAAAGGCAGGTGTCCCAATACTTTTGGTAATATAATCATAATGTATGTATCTATTTATCTAGCTCTGTAGTCAGGATTTTCCAATTTAATATGATTTATTTTAAAAGTGGAACTCCAGACATTATTTAGTTTTGGATGAGTGGAGATTACAAACTTTGGGTATTTAAGGGGACACTTCTCCAACCAATACAAAGACAGAAATGAAACCTGAAAAGACTTTACCACGTTGTCCATCATCTCATTTGGAGGACACTAAAATTTATAAAATACCTATGAGGCAATTGTTGACAACTGGTTAAGCTAAAACCCAAAGTTTTTGGAAAAGAGTAAAGCCTCGTACACACAATCGGATTTTCGGACGGCGTCCGTCCGTTTTTTGTTGCATGCTAGTCTCATATCGAAAGTGAAAAGGTTACTCAACATACGAAAATTCTCGTACGACAGAATTCAACTTCAGAAGTGACATAATATGTTGAATCGTTTTGTATGTATTCTTTAGTTTCTGAGCATGCGTAGTCTTACTCTTTACGTTTTTTTTGGTACGAAAACCGTACTAATGAAATGAAAATCGGACATTGAGTTCAGGTACGACATTTTATAGTCTGCACATCCAGCTTTTGTCTGAGGAAAACCCGGGATCGGCTGTCAAAAGCACCGTACTAACGATCTGAAAATCGGCAGATCGTTCATCGGATGAAATTACTGTATACTTCCGATTTTGGGATCGTGTGTACAGGCCTTTCGAATATTTGTCAGGTTTTTACTACTGTTTGTCCTCGGTTAAGGGAGTTTTAACCTCACTTCCTGTCTTGGTGACACGTTTATTTAAATGAGTGAGTTGGGGGTATGAACATCTGTCAAGTTTGTATTGCTCACTGTGGTTTTCCTGTCCTGGTGACACCTACACCCTGTTGTTTCTTGTCCTAGTGTCTCCAAGACCGGAAGCGAATGGATTTTTTTTATTATTGGTAGTCCTCTTTCTTAGCTTACCTCACCTCTCCCTCTCTCTGCAGGTATTACCCCAGTGGAGATGCCTTTGCCTCGGGCTCTGACGATGCCACGGTAATTTTCTCTCTTCTCTATGAAGTTGTGGGTGGATGGACGGTAGTACCAGGACATGTTTTTCTTTTCTCACATTACTCATATATTTGCTGATTTCTCCAGCAATTGCCACCAGTTCTTAACCTCAGACAAATATTTATGGAAGATTATATGTGCATGTTTGTATATCTGCTGAGACTTTCCAGCTCTTTATAAATCATGACAGTTCCATTTCCTGCACCGAGTGTTCTCCTACCTGACACAACACAACTGCTGCACTTCACTTTGTATATTATCACCAAAATGATTTATCAACCATATTCACAGTCAAAAAAGCAACAACGCTAATACAGCTGTAAAAGTTATAAACTTATCTCTACAAAAATTGTTCCCACAGTCAGTGGTGCCTGGGGGTAACTTCGTCCCCACCAAGTGCCCAAGGAGTCCAAAACCAAACAGGCTCTATTAGGCCTCATTCACATGGTCATACTTAAAGAGGAGCTCCAGGCTCCCCCCCAAAAAAATGTAAAGTCAGCAGCTGCATTTTTTTTTCTGCAGCAAAAACGTATGGAAAGTAGGTTACAGTGGAACCTCGGATTACGAGCATAATCCGTTCCAGGAGAACGCTTGAAATCCAAAGTACTCGCATATCAATGTGAGTTTCCCCATTGAAGTCAATGGAAACGAAAATAATTTGTTCCACATTGACTTCAATAGCATGTGTAGCGGGGTGTTCCCCTTTAATGCAGAGAGACAAGAAGTTCCAGGTGAGAGGTGAGTCGGGAGGAAGTAAAGAGACATTATGGAAGTGAAAGCAGAGGAGAGAGAGACTACATCTCCCAGTACATCTTGCAGCACCCAGGGTGCATTGCTCCAGAACAGAGACTGCTGGGGGAGACTTTATAAAGGGGAGGCAGAGTTTTGGTCGGTCTCTTTGGACCCCCCTCTCCTAGCAAGAGGATGTCTGTGCTGAACTGCTGTGTGCACAAGGCCTGAAGCCCGGGCCGTGTGCTCCTTTCCAAAGAGCCCTCTGCCAGCCTAGCAGAGCCTTAGAGACATCTAATCCTCCTTGCTGCAGTACACCAGAAGGATTGAAGACTTGGATGTCGGTGGATTCCTGTTCCTAGACGAATCGATGGAGGAAACGGACTTTGACTTGCCCGGGTGGTGAGAGCTGTTTAAAGACAGATACCTTTATCTTTACTATTCGTTGGGATTACAAAGTTGTTCTTCAAGTGCACCACCGAAAAGATTGCTAGCGAATATTGTTTCACTGAACTTCCATTTAGATCAGTCAGGCCTGACTGCATAGGTAGACATTGCTGGGTGTTAGTCTACCCATGAGGGGAAGTAGCTGTAAAAGGGCAGCGCTAGAGTTGCATAGCAATACTTTATTATTCTGATTACTCTGTTTATCTTTATTACTGTTTATTGCAGGGATCTGCAACTTGTTATACTGTTGTTTATTACTTGCCCATTAGCCTCAGTAAAATATCTGGGTAAAGTACATTTGGTGTCAGTTCCGCTTACTTTAATAGGAGTTTTAAAGTATATTCTGTGTATGTTTGTTATAGGACTGCGTCACCAACAGTTGCGGTCACGCGGTCCTATCCCTCTATCACCAGCTGTGCCACGGGAGGTTAGAGCCGATTGCCAGGGGTTGACAGCAGTGCACTACAGGGCCCAAATCAATATCAGCGGCTCTCTTAACTGGGGGTAGCGCTACACGTGGGGGCTCGAGTCCGGGATCCTTGTACGTTGCACGCTGCAATCAAGCCGGTCAGAAGTACCAGCATGGACCCGCTGGCAATGTCACAGTGGTGCGCAGCGATTGGCGCCGATCCAACCGCGGCGGTAGTCATTGTACTCCCGGGGGAAAGATGGAAGGAAGAGGAGATAAAACAGCTCGTATTGTTACTGTCTCCGAGCCACAAAGCATGGGTGATGGATTTTAGGCCAGATCCAGTGATCTCGTTTACATACGCACTGGTAGAATGGAAAAACGAAATCCCAGAGCATTTTAAAAGTCAGAGTATACAAGCCATAGATAATCAGATCTATCACTTGATACATACGCTGCCAGTGAAGGAAGAATGGTTTCAGACACCAAAGCCATCACTCCCACAATTATCTCCACCACTATCCCCTAAAGCAGAAAAGCTTAAGGAACTATTAAGCCCGGGATCACCGCTGGCCGCTATAGGGCCTGAATTGTTGAATGCTCTAGGAGACCTTGTAATTAAGTGCCAGAAAAGCAGTACGGTGCATGTGGAGGCCGGTTACCGGAAGCTTAGCACCTTCTCAGGGAAGCTCCCCGTCCCTGCGGGGGAGGAAGATTTTGACACTTGGGTGGAACAGGCATTGCAGGCAGTAGAAGCATGGGAGGTGCCTGAGGCACAGAAGAGACAGCAAGTCTTAGAAAGTCTGAAAGGTGCCGCAGCAGAAGCGGTGAAGAGCTTCCGGTTTGGAAATGAAAACTGTACAGCTCAAGATTGCCTGGCCATGCTGCAGGAAGAGTTTGGTCAGCTGGAGAAGGTGTCAGAGATGATTTATCAAATTGAACACACTCTCCAGCAGCCGAATGAGAAACTGTCAGAATATGTTAGAAGGCTGAACAGGCAGTTATGCAAGATTGTACTGAAGAAGGGAATGCTGCCCAAAGATGCAGATGAAGCACGCATGAAGCAGATCATGAGGGGAGCGCGGCGCTCAGACCCGGTCTGGCTGCACCTGAAAACCTCAGGAGGAGGAATGTCACTAACCTACTCTGATCTAATAAAAATTATTAGGGACGAAGAGGCGCTGGAGGAAGATCAGCAGGTGGCCAAGGCGAATGTCACACCTGTACCAGTGTTGGTCCATTCGGTCAAGAGCCCAGAAAGAGATGCGGAGGTTGACACTCTGAAATCGCAAATGGCCCAAGTGTTGGAGATGCTGACCTCTTTGATGGAGAAAGATCAGAGAAGACGAGAGAAACCAAGCCCAAGAAAGGAGTTGTTCCCGAACACCTCAGCACCGGCCTCCCTACAGGACCGAGAAGAGGTGATTTGCTATAACTGCGGAGGGTGTGGCCACTTTGCTAACGTATGCTCCAGCCCAAAGAAGAAGAGAACAGATAATTGCAAGCCGGCGGGAAACTCCAAAGGGGCCCCGTTGAAGGAGTCAACCGGGTGCCCATCATCTTCAGTGCGCTCCAAACTAAAAAAAAAGGCCAATAATGGAGGAGACAAAACTCCTAGGAGGAGGTATAGTACACCCCCACCAAGATGTACCCCAGAGGGAGGGGGCAAGACCCCTCAGTGGAAGTACAGCACCCCAAAGAAGGAACATCCACCTAAAAGGAACAATAACATCCCTCAGCGGGTTTGTGCCCCCATTGAGAGGGAGAAAGTCAATGCATGCCAGGCTCAGGAAAAATTAAAGTCCAAAAGGAGCAGGGCAAGGGTCGAAAGCAAAAAAAAAGAGGTGACCCCAGTCCGGCCATACCCAAAGGAACTGGTGGGCCCGTCTCCTACTGTGCCCATTCAAGTGGAAGGAGTCTATACTAAAGCTCTTTTGGACACCGGAGCACAGGTGACTTTACTATACCGGGACTTCTATGATAGGCACTTGAGTCATCTGCCTATCCAGAAGATAGAAGAGCTGGAGATATGGGGACTTGGAACCCAGAGTTTCCCTTATGATGGGTACCTGCCCATAAAGATGACTTTCGACCCATCCGTGGCTGGGAAGGCTGAAGTGTTTGACACCCTGGCAGTTGTGTGTCCCCGGCCGCCTGGAGCCAGCAAGATTTCCCTGATCATTGGGACAAACACGGATCTAGTCAGGAGACTCCTGACCCCTCTAGTGAAAGAGAGAAACCATTCAGCCACCAAAATCCATCCCATGCTAAAGACGGCCTACCAACGACTGGTCTTAGAGCAGAAGACCCCGGGAGAGGGGATAGGGAAGGTGTGGAGACTTGGCAGAGAAGGAGTAGTGCTACAGCCCGGAGAAGTAACCTGTTTTAGGGCCACTGTGAAGCTTTCGTGGGAACAACCTGGCCCCTTTGTCATGCTGGAATCAGACCCAAGGGAAGAGTCCTCAGGCCTGGAAGTGATACCAGAAGTGATTCCGTTCAAGGCCCTGAAGAAGGCCCATGGCAGAGTTCCGGTGAGTGTTAGGAACACTACGGGAGGACCCATGGAGATCCCTGCCAGAGTGTTGCTTGGTCAGGTGAGCCCTGCTGCCCCGGTCACTTGGTCCGAAGTCAAGGGGACGGGTGACGGAGGAGATGTTTGGGAGAAACTGTCCGTGGAAAACCCGAACCTACCCAGGGCTTGGAAAGAGAGCCAAGGCCCAGCTGACCAGGTGGGAGAAGATCTTTTCCGAAGATGAATTCGATGTGGGGTGTGCAAGAAGTGCCACCCATCGGATCCGCCTCCAAGAAGATAAGCCCTTCCGAGAGAGGGTCAGGCGGGTCCCCCTGGCAGATCTGGAGGATCTGAGGGAACAACTTGTAGAACTAAAGAAGACTGGTGTTATCCGTGAGTCTAGAAGTCCCTATGCCTCCCCAATCGTGGTGGTCAGAAAGAAGAATGGGTCGTTGAGGCTTTGTATCGATTACAGGACTCTCAACAGGAGAACCATCCCTGACCAATACACCACGCCAAGGATAGAAGATGCCCTACAAAGTTTGTCTGGAGCCAAATGGTTCAGTGTGATGGACCTCAAGAGTGGGTACTATCAAATCCCTATGCACCCAGAAGACAGGGAGAAGACAGCCTTCATAACCCCGGTGGGATTCTTCGAATTCAATAGGATGCCTCAGGGTCTGTCTGGAGCTCCTGCTACCTTTCAACGCCTTATGGAGAAGACTGTTGGAGACATGAATCTTATAGAAGTCCTTGTGTACTTGGACGATGTCATTGTCTTTGGAAGAACCTTGGAAGAACATGAAGCCAGGTTGGAGAAAGTATTGAGAAGACTCAGCGAAGAGGGACTTAAGCTTTCCCCCGAGAAGTGTCGGTTCTACCAGTCTTCTGTGAACTATCTGGGGCACATAGTGTCTGAAGAAGGGGTGGCCACAGATCCTGAGATGTTGGAAGCAGTCACTTCCTGGCCACGACCCACCACAGTAACAGAGCTCAGATCCTTCCTGGGGTTCTGCTCCTATTATAGGAGGTTTGTGGAGGGGTTTGCTCGGATTGCCCGCCCGTTGAATGAATTGCTAAAGGCAGAAGGGGAAGAGGATGACTCAGGGCCCAGGAGGCCTGGTGAGTCAGTTCAAGATCAGTGGAACCCAAGGTGTGAAGAGGCCTTTCATGCTCTGAAGAGGAGCTTAACCACTGCCCCAGTCCTGGCCTACGCCGACCCTACCAGACCTTATGAATTACATGTGGATGCCAGCCATGAGGGTCTAGGTGGTGTACTCTACCAAGAACATGAAGGACAACTGCGACCAGTGGCCTATGTGAGCAGGAGCCTGACCCCCTCAGAAAAGAATTACCCCACTCATAAGCTGGAATTCCTGGCCCTCAAATGGGCGGTAGTAGACAAGCTAAAAGACTACTTGTATGGGGCAGAGTTTACTGTGAAGACAGACAACAACCCCCTGACCTACCTCTTCACCACCGCGAAACTAGATGCCACCGGACACAGGTGGTTGGCCGCATTGTCTGGATTCAACTTCAGTCTGAAGTACAGACCAGGAGCCGGAAATAGGGATGCAGATGCCCTGTCCCGGAGGTCTCATGCCACGACAAATGACTGGGAAGATTGGACCCAAGTGGCACCGGACGGGGTGCGGGCCCTTTGTCAAGGGGCTGAATTCCAAGCCAGAGGAGGCTCCAGAGCAGAAGAAATAGGGGTTACCATGGTAGGAGTCCCCAAACACTATTGTGGGGTAACTCAACTGGAGGAAGACAACCTACCGAGACTGTCCAAGAAGGAGTTGAGGTGTGACCAATTGGAAGACCCCATGGGGAGATTGGTCCTCGAAGCCCTGGAGAATCAGGATCCCAACAAATTCCTACATCACCCCTCAAAGGAGGCTCGCCTGTTGAGGAAGGAATTGGACAGGCTACAGGTACATCAGGGAGTGGTCTACCGAAGGGGCCCCTCTGATGACTCAGAAGATAAGTGGCAGTTATTTCTTCCAGAGAAGCACAGAGAGACTGTACTAATTGCCCTGCATGACCATCATGGTCACCTAGGGGCAGAAAGGACCTTCCAGCTCGTCAGAAATCGGTTCTATTGGCCCTGCATGAGGGCAGAAGTAGAGGAGTATTGCCATTCCTGTGCACGATGCATTCAGAGAAAGACCCTACCCCATCAAGCTGCCCCAATGGGCCACTTACAGAGTCAAGGCCCAATGGATCTGGTATGCATTGACTTTCTCTGCCTCGAACCCGACCTGAGTGGATTGGGGAATGTTCTGGTAATAACCGACCATTTCACCCGCTATGCTCAAGCTTTCCCAACCAAAGACCAGAAGGCATCCACCGTGGCCAAGATACTTATGGAGAAGTATTTTGTCCATTACGGACTACCACAGAGACTCCACTCAGATCAAGGAAGGGACTTTGAGAGTCGGTTGATCCGAAGACTTTTGGATTCATTAGGAATAAAGACCAGAACCACGCCTTACCACCCACAAGGAGATGCTCAGCCGGAGAGATTTAACCGGACCCTGCTCAACATGTTGGGAACCTTAGAAACAGAGAAGAAGCAACACTGGAGTCAGCACATATCAGCCCTAGTACATGCCTATAACTGTACCACAAGTGACGCCACTGGCTACTCCCCTTATCGACTTATGTTTGGGAGAGAAGCAAGGCTACCTGTGGACCTGGCCTTTGGCACTTCTATAGACAATACCTCAGCTACATCCCACAAGGGATACGTGGACAGACTTAGACGTAGCTTGCAGGTGGCCTATGAACAAGCCCAGGCGGCTTCGGATCAAAGGGGGGCCCGCAACAAGAGAAATTTTGATCTGAAGGTTCGAGTGCAAGATCTGCAGCCCGGGGACCGAGTACTGCTACGCAATCTGGGGGTCCCTGGAAAACACAAGCTTGCCGACAGGTGGAGATCTGTCTACAAACTAAAGCCAGAAGGAAAGGTGGGTCCACTGAAGACGTGGCATCGGAACCACCTGCTCCCACTTGCTGAGGCAGTCAGAATACCTCCCGTGAGAGACTCCCCTGAACCGGCCTCTATCCTGGATATTCCTAGGCCGAACACTCGGTCCCAGACCTCTCGAGCCAAAGATGGGGAGGCCTCCCAATTGAGTACAGAAGAAGGTGGAGAACTGGACTGGCTGTGGCCTCCCTCGACTCTGGGAACGTCCGCCATAGATCTCCCAAATGGAGGGGATACCCCAGATGCAACGCTGAATCCGGAGGCTACTGAATTCATACCCTTCAGTCCCTCAGCTGATTACTGGGAAGATGTTCCTGACACTTGCGCAGAGGAGGACTCTAGAGATTCCATACGTCAGTCGACTTCTGAATCAGAGGTTCCAGAACCAGCAATGTTACCTGAACTTACTCCTGAAGAAGAGCCTGTGGTGCCAGAGTCAGAAGCACCAAGAGAGCAGAGGGCTCGCAGAGTCATCAGGCCTCCCAAGAAACTAACTTACCCCCAAATGGGGACGAGCTCAGAGGACTCTGTTGTAACGGCTAGGAGAAGTGTTGAACAACCTGATCCTTCCACCGTCCATTTGGTGGAGGGCAACCCCAGCTCACTCTCTGGCACAGTTAGGCAGGCCACTCATGGTAGTGTGACCTGTGGGCAAGAGAGTTCCATCCCAAAGTTTTGGTGGGAATTCCCTATGCCAACATCATGCTCGACATTGTCCAAAATGGTAAACAGTATTTGTTGAAGGTTATCTTTGGGGACCAAAGAGTTCAAGTGGGGGGAGTGTGTAGCGGGGTGTTCCCCTTTAATGCAGAGAGACAAGAAGTTCCAGGTGAGTCGGGAGGAAGTAAAGAGACATTATGGAAGTGAAAGCAGAGGAGAGAGAGACTACATCTCCCAGTACATCTTGCAGCACCCAGGGTGCATTGCTCCAGAACAGAGACTGCTGGGGCAGACTTTATAAAGGGGAGGCAGAGTTTTGGTCGGTCTCTTTGGACCCCCCTCTCCTAGCAAGAGGATGTCTGTGCTGAACTGCTGTGTGCACAAGGCCTGAAGCCCGGGCCGTGTGCTCCTTTCCAAAGAGCCCTCTGCCAGCCTAGCAGAGCCTTAGAGACATCTAATCCTCCTTGCTGCAGTACACCAGAAGGATTGAAGACTTGGATGTCGGTGGATTCCTGTTCCTAGACGAATCGATGGAGGAAACGGACTTTGACTTGCCCGGGTGGTGAGAGCTGTTTAAAGACAGATACCTTTATCTTTACTATTCGTTGGGATTACAAAGTTGTTCTTCAAGTGCACCACCGAAAAGATTGCTAGCGAATATTGTTTCACTGAACTTCCATTTAGATCAGTCAGGCCTGACTGCATAGGTAGACATTGCTGGGTGTTAGTCTACCCATGAGGGGAAGTAGCTGTAAAAGGGCAGCGCTAGAGTTGCATAGCAATACTTTATTATTCTGATTACTCTGTTTATCTTTATTACTGTTTATTGCAGGGATCTGCAACTTGTTATACTGTTGTTTATTACTTGCCCATTAGCCTCAGTAAAATATCTGGGTAAAGTACATTTGGTGTCAGTTCCGCTTACTTTAATAGGAGTTTTAAAGTATATTCTGTGTATGTTTGTTATAGGACTGCGTCACCAACAGTTGCGGTCACGCGGTCCTATCCCTCTATCACCAGCTGTGCCACGGGAGGTTAGAGCCGATTGCCAGGGGTTGACAGCAGTGCACTACAGGGCCCAAATCAATATCAGCGGCTCTCTTAACTGGGGGTAGCGCTACACATGCAATACCGCATGCGGGCAGAGGCGGGGGGGCGTCGGAAAGCCTCGGAAAAGCCGGAAAGGCCCAAGGACAGCTCGACTGACCTCGGAAAGGCTTGGGAACATAGTTTTTTCGAGCATTTCCGAACGGCGACGATCGGCTACGATCTGCACACCGCTTTGGCCTGAATCCTGCTCGTTTTACGAGACAACACTCGCAAACCGAGTTAGGATTTTTCAAAATACAGTGCTCCTATTGTGAAACGCTCGTTAACCGCGTTATTCGCAATCCGAGGTTCCACTGTATATGGTGTTCAATGGCATAGTTCACACCAGTGCTTGCAGTTCCAGTGCGTTCCAGTTCCAGAAAAAAAGTAGAACATGCTGCATTTTTCCTGCATTGGACTGTACTGGAATGCTGTAAAATGCATTGGAACGCACATGTCCTTATTTAAGGTTAAGAAAAAAGAAGGGGGGAAAATGCACTGGACTGCATCAAAAACACACCAAAAACGCACTGGAACGCATCAAATGCGCGTCTAAAACGCGCATGCAGAAAAGCATCTGGAACGCATCAAGACTGCGTTTCTATGGTGTAAACTGGCCCTTAATATTAGTGCACTTGCTTATCTAGGAATCCAGCGGTGTCATCCGAGCCGATTTTTCAATTTGCTATCAGGTGCCTGCACTGCCATTTTTACTGAGGAAAACCGGTGTTCCATCAGATTAGGTGAAAATAGTGAGAGAGGAGGGCGCTAATATGTAGGAGTAAATCTAAATTCATTATAAAACGGTAGACATATATAGAATCAAAAACAATATAATCTCCCCACTTAAATTAATTAGTGCTGTGTATAAAGATCAACCAGTGTGTACAAAAAAATATATTCAAATTAATTTGTGAACAACAAAAATTGACTATCATATAAATCAATACAAACAATGTAAAAATTCAATTGAAACTTATTGCAAATAAAGTCCAAACCAATGAACCCCCAAACAAGGGTTAATAAATGCAAATGTCCCACAAGAAAAAGTGTTGTATAAACACCAAATAAATCCACTTCAAACAACGTATTGTGAAAAATCCAATGTGACTCTTGAGAAAAATGAGGATCCACCTTCACCAATAATAATATTGACACCCGATAGTGCACATTAAGTAAGGATGGCAGCTTACCGCAGCAAATTGACCCTTTTAATTAAAAAAGAAGTCAAACAGGCTTTCAGCAAGTTCCAATTGCTAAGGATCAGCGAAATGTTGTCCACCATGCAGGTAACGATAACACTTGGATTCAGTGGTATATAATCAGAAAAAGGAGAAGCGAGCAATAGCGTGATACCGTTTTTTATTGCGTATAAAATTTCTAAAAAGCCAAAATCATGCTTACATGGTTATGTGCCCCGACCCGGCACTGAGGCTCTAAAGGCGTAGGGATAACGAATGAGAGTCCTGTGGATACTGGCGTGCGCTCCACCACTATGGAGCAGACAACCAGCTGGACCGGAAGTGACGTCAATTACGTGACCTGTATTGCGCAATTGACGTCACTTCCGGTATTGTAGCTGCTGACTTTTATATACCGGTAGGTGGAATTCCGCTTTAAGTACACCAATGTGAACGAGGCCTTAGACCTCATGCAAACTGGATGGTTTTAATGCAGCTGTTAGGGGCATCTGGTGTTTTCTGCCTCTAAATTTCCCTACATTATTTTTAACCTATGGGGTTGATTTACTAAAGCTAATTAGACTGTAGACTTTGCAAAATTGCAGTTACTCCAGAGCTTAATAAATGAGGTGTAGCGGTTGCCTCACTCTCCCTCTCGGTTTTCTCGTTTGAGTGGCTTGTGTCTAGGGGTACCTGGGAGAGAAGAGTGCAGGAACACTATGCCAAGCTCTCCCCTCGTATGTGTATGAGGGTTGAGCACAGTCACTTGAATTACCTCCGAGTCTGTTCACTGCATACAAAGCCTCGAGTTGTTCCATGGAGATGTGTCTGCCAATAATAGAGTCCCACACCAATCAAAAGTCCAACACTCCTTTATTTCTCTGCTTTCAGGGTGAACACGATTAGTTGAACTTTTAGTAACAGACAAACAGGGGTGTGGATACGAGTAGGCCCAGGCACAAATGAACTCTCCTATTCCTTTGCTAGCGAATAGGCTTGGCGCACGGTCTCTGCCACCGACCGTGAGTTTTGGTCGCTGCCACCGACCGGATGAACCGTTGAGGCCCCTGCCACAGGCCTGATAGCAGGTCCCTGCCACTGACCTGAGTTGAATAGTTGGACCGCTGCCACCGGTCCTAGAACATGAACCACCTTCCTCTATGAACTTGGCCCCTATTCGGGAAAGATATCCCTCCGGGCGGTCTCCAGAGGTTCACCCGGCACTGGCAATATGTTGCACCAGATCTTCGGATGAATCACTCCTCCGGTCCGTTACGCCTCTGGATTCGGGTGCCCAACTCCCGGGGCACCCTAGGACAATCCCTCCCTCGAAGGTACTGGGCCCCAGGCCTCCGGCTGAGTACCTCACCCCGCCTGGACACCGACCACAGACAGCAGCCCTCAGGCTGAAGGTGCCTGGGACTCGAACCTCGTGGCGAAGATGTCCGCCCCTTTATACCCTCTCCCAGCAAGCACAGCGGGTTCCCCGCCCCGCCGTACAACTGCTGCGAGAGGTCACAAAGGGTACGGCACTGCAGTGATGGTTCAACCCCGGCCCAAAGTGACAGCGCCACCTGCTGGGCCGCAGGGAACTAGACATCACTGATGTCTTCACCAGATTTAAAAGTATATACCCGCTACAGAGGTAAAGCTTCACCTTGCAAAGAATACCCAATCACATGCAAAGAAAATTAAAAAAAAACAGCATTTTTGCTTGCACATGTTTGGGTGATGGAAGTCAGTAGAGCTTCCCCTCAATTACTAAGCTTTGGAGCAACTGCACTTGCAGAGTGCACAGTCTATTTGCCTTTCGTAAATTAACCCCTATGTGTCCATGCACACATAGGCGTTTAGAGGCAAAAGAAAACAAAAACAATGCCAGCAAGTCCAGGAGCAGCTAGTTTTGGCAAAAAAAAACTATTGACTGGCGTAAAGGCGTGTTAACGCTAGGTGCATCAAGAAGTTCAGCGATAATTCATTTCAATGGCCAGAATAAATTAAGACACATTTAAAAGCATCAAGTGTTTTTTCTGCCAAAATGCTGAAAAGACGTCTAGAAGAGATGGGCAAATGGCCAGCATGCATAAGGCCTAAGGCTCCTTGACAGTACTGATGTATTAATTTCAGATCTTGCTGGAAAAAAGTTCCTGAGCAAAAAAGCAGGCATGGTCTATACAATATAGTGCTTGCATTTCCACACAAATACATATATGTGAATAAAAATTGAATTGAAAAAGTGAATAAAAATTCCACATTGCGTCTTCTAGTTCCCAAAATTGAAGGGGGGGGGGGGATGTAATTTACATATGCATACAGATAAAATATTGATTAGTAAGTGTAAATGCACACAGACGTAGGAATGTTACTGATCATATATGCTTGGCTTTTCACCCATTTTTTGTGTAAAATGATCAATAAAATACTTGTGTTTAAATGCATTTAACCTTCCTGGCGGTATTCCCGAGTCTGGCTCGGGGGGAAGTTTCAGCACCAAAAGCGGTAACCCCGAGCCAGACTCGGGATTGCATCGCAGTAATCCAGGCAGAGTTACTTACCTTGTCCCATGGATCCTGCGATGCCTCCCCGCTGTGTGATCGAGCTGTCTCCTCGCTCGATTCACACAGTGCCGAGTGCCGCCGAGCTCCGTTCCCTGCGACGTTACGACGCACGGTGGCGGAGATCGGCGCCAAATTCAAAAAAGTTAAAACACAGTACACATACAGTACACTGTAATATTACAGTACTGTATAAAATAATTACAAACACACTAGTGGTCTGCCCAGTGTCCTGCATGAACTTTTATATAATAAAAACTGTTCTTTCTGCCTGGAATTTGGAGATTGTCCATAGCAACCAAAAAGTGTCCCTTTATGTAAAAAGTGGTTTTAGACCAGCTAGAAAACAGCGATAATAAATTAGAATCACTCGCAGAATTAAGCGATATCGATTTGTGGGAAAATTTGTCATCAAACGCTGAAAAACACTTTTATTATTATTATATTATTGTTTGTTATGTAGCGGCCACCTCCACTCCCCTCTTTCTCTCGTCTCGTCTTTCTCTTGTCTAGGGGTATCTTAGAGGGGAGGGAGCGGGGACACCACGTCTGGCTTCCACCACAGGTGTCAGTGCGGTATAAGCAACGTTCTTGTATTACCTTCGGGTCAGTGCTGTGCACCTGGATCCTCCCTCCAAGAGTCACCTTGAACAATGTCTGTCAGGAAATGAGCCCCACACCATTAAAGTTCAACACTCCTTTATTCTTCTCGAATGAACACAACAGTTGAACTCCCTTGGTAGAAACAGAACAGAAAAGGGGGTGTGATAGGCCCAGACACAATGTAGTTCTCCACTTTCCTCCCTGAAAGTGGGTTACGGTCTCCGCACAAGGGGGGATTTCCTTCCAGGCGGTCTCCGACGAGAGGCTCACCTGTCACCGGCAATATGCTGCACCGGGTCTTCAAGTGAGGAGCTCCCCCCGGTCCATTGCGCCTTCACGGATTCGGATACCCACTCCTGGGGTTCCCTAGGATCTCCTTCCCTTGCGGAACTCGGTGTTGGGCACTGAGCTCCGGACCTCCATCCGAGTACCTCACCCCAGGCTAAAGGTGCCTGGGATGGAACACGACCTCCGGCTGTCCTCTAGGCCTAGGCCACCCAGAGGACCGACATGAATCACCGTCCGCAAGCTGAAGGTGCCTGGGACTTCGACCCCGTGACAAAGATGGCCGGCCCCTTTATACCCTCTCCCAGCAAGCACGGCGGGTTCCCCGCCCCACCATACCGCTGCCGAGGGAGGACAAAAAGGAGGCACAGCATACAGCAATGATTCAACCCCAGCCCAGGGCAACAGCGCCACCCACTGGGCTGCAGGGAATTTCACATCACTAATGTCTCTGTCAAATTCAAATTTACACCCGGGAAAGTACATACCCGCTACAGTTATAATTATTTTATAGTTATTTATTATATTATAATTTATAATTTTGTTTTTTGAACTTTATCATACCCGCGATGTCTACTAGACTCTGGTTTGGACAGATTTAAGTGAGTTATTCCTAAGAATTACAGGCCTACAATATAAAATGCCAAATTTCCATGCAGAATAATTGTACCGCTTTCAGCACCTAAAATCTGCCAGAATCATACCGCCAGGGAGGTTAAACATGTAAAGATGTGTGTTTACAAGCATCTTTGTGTGTTTGTATTCAGTCAGAATGCACTTCCCAACTTTTTGAGATGGGAATGAGGGACACCTATCAGCAAAAGTATGTAGGCATAGGACACACTCCTTGCCACACCCCCTTAAAAGAGAATTGTACAAACTTGTACAAAAAAAACAAGATTGGTTAAACCCACCAGTGCTTTTTTTACCACTACTATTCCTTTATATTGGCTTTTTGAATTTACAAATGCAGCAATTTAGAAATCAGATGAAAGGTTTAGTTCTGGAAAACACTTTTTGATAGATAAAAAGTGCATTTTATATACATCTATATAGATCAGACCAAAATGAGGGAAAAATGAGGAGGAATGAGGGACAGAGGGACATTGCTGGAAATCAGGGACAGTTGGGAGCTATGTTTTTGCATCTGTGTACATTGGTTAAAAGAATGTTGTCAGATGCAGATTTTTAGATTTTTGGTTACAGATCTGAAGGCAGAGCATGTTTACTCACCTGTGTGCATATCCTCCTTGAAAACAATATACCTGCAAAATGGTTTGAATTGCATTTTTTTATGGTCATGTTCAATGTACCCTAAATCCAAACACTAAGCACCAGTTTACTGACATTTACGCAGCTGTGTGCACAGGCTCATAGAAAACAACAGGCTGCATTAGGATCAGTAAGAGGAAAAGCCCAAAAGCCTTAGGCCTTCTATACAAGGACATACTACAACATATACACGTGTGAGGGCTGTGTTTACTTGCAAGGGGATGACCAGGTATTCCATGCATTCCTGTGCAGGCAGTCCCACTCTTGTCAATTGGGATGCATTCATGCCAATTGTGACAGCGGCTGCGTGGTCACAGACACTGCTCCAAATCTTACACCCATGTGGGTGCATGATCCCGAATGCAGACACTGTGGAGTTAATTTACTAAAGGCAAATAGACTGTGCACTTTGCAAAGTGCAATTGCATTTGCTCCAGAGCTTAGTAAATGAGCAGAAGGACTGCTGACTTCAATCATCCAATCATGTGCAAGCAAGAATGCTGTTTTTTTTATTTTCCTTGCATGTGATTGGGTATTCTTTGCAAAGTGAAGCTTTACCTCCTTTACTAAGCCTTGGAGCAACTGCACTTGCAGAGGGCAACTGAACATTGCAAAGTACACAGTCTATTTGCATTTAGTAAATCCACCATTGTGTGTTAGGGACCATGCTCACACACCTGCACAGTTGTCAAATTAAGAGCAGCTGCTGTGTCTGTGCACAATTGACATGAATGGGACTGCCTGCAGGGGACACGGTGTGTGGGTTAACATGGAATTCACACGGGTGTACGCTGTAGTACCCCTTTGTGAACAAGGCCTTAGATGCTGCGTTCTGGGCACCCATGTACAAAAACCCTTATGCAAATTTCAGCTTGACCTAGGACCATTTCTGTTTTCTTAGGTAGAAACTATGCTATTTTTTCATTGCTTTAAGTAGACTATAGATATTTCAGTTTCGGTATCTATTGTGATTGAGCTATTTCAGTATGAATCAACAAAATTCGCTCTAATTTTCTACCCAGCTTACATCTGTGTTTGTGTCTAGTGAATGCACCAACTCATACCCCACGCTCCCACCTGGCAGTTATAAATGTTACTGAATTGTGGATTTTTCTAAATTGTGACTTGAGGTTGATAATAGCAAATGTTTACTAAAATCTTAAGTGCACTTTAATGCTCTAAGGTAGGGGTCTCCAAATTTGCTAAACAAAGGGCCAGGTTACTGTCCTTCAGGCTTTAGGGGGCCAGAATGTGGCTAGTGGGAGTAGAAAATGCCCTGCCATCAATGAGAGTAAGCAATATCCCATCATTGGTTTTAATAGGAGGAATAGTGACCCATTGTTAGTATCAGTGACAGGAATAGTGCCCCATTGTGGGTGTCATTGGGAGGAATGGTGCCCCATCATAGGCATCAGTGAGAGTAATAGTGCCCCAAGCGCTGAATAAAGGCAAGCAAAGGGCCACATGTTGCCCCCGAGCCACAGTGTGGAGACCACTGTTCTAAGGAAAAGTCATGCTTTTTTTTCTGGCTTTAAGGAGAATCCAATTTTTTTTTTTAAATTAAGCATAGCTACATAGTTGGTCAGGTTAAAAAAAGACACAAGTCCATCTAGTTCAATCACTAAAAAATTACAATTAAAAAAATCATACAATCCCATACCCACAGTTGAGCAGGGATCTCCAAACTACGACCCTCCACTTGTTGCGGAACTACATGCCCCACAAGGCATTGTAAAACTCTGATATTCACAGGCATGACTAGGCATGATGGGAATTGTAGTTCCTGAACAACTGGAGGGCCATAGTTTGGAGACCCTATTCTAGAGAAAGGCGAAAAAACCCCAGCAAAGCTTGATCCAATTTGCTACAGCAGGGCAAAAAAATCCTTCCTGATCTCCTGAGAGGCAATTGGATTTTCCCTGGATCAACTTTACCTATAAATGTTAGTACCCAGTTATATTATGTACATTTAGGAAAGAATCCAGGCCTTTTTTAAAGCAATCTACTGAGCTGCCCAGAACCTGCTCTTTGGGGAGTCTATTCCAAATTTTCACAGCTCTTGCTGTGAAGAAACCTTTCCGTATTTGGAGGTGAAATCTCTTTTCCTCCAGACGTACAGAGTGCCCCCATGTACTCTGTGATGACCTTAAAGCGGAGCTCAGCCGAAAATAAAATATTAAAAGCCAGCAGCTACAGCTACAGCAGCTGCTGACTTTTAATATTAGGACACTTACCTGTCCTGGAGTCCAGCGACGTCCACAGCAGAGGACGAGCAATCACTCGTCACTCTGCTGCCCCCACCGCCATCCTCGGTGAGGAAACCAGGAAGTGAAGCCTTGTGGCTTCACTGCCCGGTTCCCTATGGCGCATGCGCGAGTCGCGCTGCGCCCTTCTGACTGGTCGTCGTGTGTTCTGGGAGCCGAGTGTCTCCCAGAACACAATGGGTATTCTGCGGGAAGTGACGTACTTCCCGCAGATTTCCCGCAGAAAGGAATTCCGGAAGTGGGTGCAAATACCTGTCTTAGACAGGTATCTGCACCCCCCTCCCCCTGAAAGGTGTCAATTGTGACACCGGAGGGGGGGAGGGTTCCGATGAGCGGAAGTTCCACATTAGGGTGGAGCTCTGTTTTAACACTCCTGGCAGTATTCCCGAATGTGGCTCGAGGTTAAATTTCAGTACCATCATCGGTAACCCCAATCCACACTCGGGATTACATCGCAGAATCCTGGTGTCACCAGGATCCTGCAATGTCCCCCCCCCCCCCCCCGCTGTATCCTCCGCCGGATCACCTCTGCCATTTACAAATTGATCTTTCCAAGCCTGTAGACATTACCTTACACATGGGCCGTGTGTGGGGAACTGTGTCAAATCCAAGTATACCACGTCCACCGCCACCCCTCTGTCCAAGATTTTATTTACCTCTTCATAAAAAGAAATCAGGTTTGTCTGACAACTTCTGTCTTTCATGAATCCATGCTGTCTGTTGCTTAAAATATTTTTTTCCAACAAGAACTCATCTATGCGGTCTTTTATTAAACTCTCTGGTATTTTCCCAACTATAGAAGTTAAACTAACAGGTCTATCGTAACTTGGAAAGACGTTTTAAATATGGGCACCACATTGGCCCTACGCCATTCCAGTGGTATCATTCCAGTCATAAACGAGTGAGTCCCTGACCATATGTCCATACTGTCAACTTGGGCTGGTTCACACTTTTTACATTTTTATAACTTTATGGAAACATCACAGTGTGACATTTGATTCATTTCTATGTGCTACAGCTTGGGTGTGTAGAAGAGCAGGGATAAACAGAGCTGCAGGATGGAAAAATCCATACATTTTGCAGGGTTCCCCACCACAGAGCACCGGAAGGCTGCGTTCAAGTGTGAACAGAGCACATAGAAAACAATTGCGTCACAAAGTGTGTCTTTTGTGGAGACCTGTATTTTTCTAGTGGCAAAAAACACAGGTCTCCCCACAAGTGTGAACAAGCTCTTAATGTAATCCATATTGCACTTAATGTAAATACTATTAAAATGTAATCTGTTTTGCTTTAAAGCCTAATCTCTCTGCATAGTATAATTTTTATGTATATGGGAACAGGGGTGTTTACTCATGACATGCCAGTGCTTCCTGCTTACTAGCAGGGTAAATAAAAATCGATGATTTTTAAAAGAAAACATTTTTTTTTAGATTTAAATCAGATTTTTGTGATTTTTCACAAAATTTATTTTAATAAAAATGTTTTTGGAGTAAAAATCTATCTAAGGATAGTGATCTATTTAAGATACATTCATAATTTAGTTTATTCAGCATGAAATGGAGCTTAGTTATGTAGCATGAGGCTGTGTATTCTGCAATATTTACATTGTTGTTAAACTCATTCAATGAATCCATGCTTTGCAAGCTGAGATAACATGCACTGCATTGATACATTTACACAATTTAACAGTACCCATGAGATAAAACAAAGTTCAGTAATATACCTTTATCCCATTATTTTGCAAATCTATGTACGCTACAAACCGTATGATTGAATCGGTTCTGATATCGCTGTTTTACTAACCTGACAGCTTATTATTCTAAATATGAAATCTTCATTTTGTTTGCAAATATTAAAAATTCTAACTACCAGCAAGAGTAAGTTCTTACATTTAAAAAGCGCCTGTCATTTCAGATCCATCATGGCAGCGCCTGTTAGCGGGCATCCACTCACCTGCCGCCACCACATCCCTCACCTTGTTGTGTCACTGCCACATCACCAGTCGTCCCATTAAAGTGAATGGGACTGTCGGTGAGTCAACAGCGGGTCAGAGGAGGAGCCGCTGCGAGACAGAGATGGCAGTTGCTCTTTAAAAATTATGATTTAAATCAAGCCTTTTTACTAGTGATTTAAATCATGATTTAAATCGACTTGATTTAAATCAAATCCACTAGTATTGCAGAGTGATGGTGCTTTACTGTTCCTTGCTTTCAGCTTAAACCATCAGATTGCTCAGACTGAAAACAGTCCATTCCCTATTATGCTGTAATGGACTTTATCTGAGCAGTAGTCTGCAGCACTGCCATCCAAGGAGTGATAAATTGTGGCACAGGGACTGTTGTGCATTCCTTCTTTTTGTGTTGCCAAATATTTAGGTAGACATAAAAGAGAGAATTTACAAATCTCTGTATGAAGCAGAGTCATCTAAATATAGAACAAGGAGCATCTAAAAATAGGGAGCCCTCTAAAACTGGAACATTTTCCTGCTGTTCAAGCAAAATAACCCTGGGAGAAAAGGGCCGTTATGTTGATGAATCCACAGGACACAATTAGGTTCCTTTTTATTTAATGAACTAGTTCCAAAATGACTTACTGCAGGCCTACCAATTCACATTTATTTTTTTATAATTTTATTAGGTTGAATTTCATATCCAATTAAGTACAGCACGTTATATGCATTCCCTTGTGAGCCAAGGAAGTATAGTGATTAGATCTTGTGAAAATAGGAACAGTCAGAAAGAAAACTGTCACTTTGATATCTTTGCATCCAGTGTCCTTATGTGCCCTTACTTATTCCCACCTAACATGAACACTGGCGGCCTGTATACTCCATTCTGTAGGGTTATTGCAGAGTACAGAGCAGGAAGGTGTCATTCTACTATGGAGCTGTCATAGACGCCATTGATTATATCACATCATACGTCACAAGGGTTGGTCTGCTGAAGAGCATTGTTTAGCAATAGAGTACCTTTAGATGTTGTAAATGAGTGACTTGTAAAAAAAAAATTATTAAGTGAAAACATTTATTAACTGTAAGTCTGACACACGAGCGATTCTGCCGCTAGAAACAAATCGCCAACAGCAGGATTGCTAAAGAGGCAGATTGTGGGGTTGATTTACTAAAACTGGAGAGTGCAAAGTCTGGTGCAGCTCTGCACAGAAACCAATCAGCTTCCATTTTTTTTGTAAAACTTTATTGAACAAGCTGAAGTTAGAAGTTGATTGGCTACCATGCACAGCTGCACCAGATTTTGCACTCTCCAGTTTTAGTAAATCAACCCCATAGTGTGTCTACAGAATCCCTCCATCTGTAGCCAGATGCAGCGGGATGTTGCTTTGTCAATTGATTGAATGTTGCAGAATCTCGATTGTTAAGGGGATGTAAACCTCTATTCATTAAGGTGAAAAAACTTCTTGCAGTCACCGGCCCTCAAGCCCCCCCATTTTACTTACCTGAGCCCGGTTTTCTTCACCTTGGGGACGAGTACACCAGCTATGGCTGGTGTCTTGTGTTCTGATTGGATAGATTAATAGCAGCGCAGCCATTGGCTCCCGCTGCTGTCAATAAATTCCAATGACGCCGGCGCTGGGGGCGTGGCCGAGTCATACATTCGGTGGCTATGGACGCCTAATGAATGACTCGGGAGCGCAGCCTCAAGGTAAACCCCTCGGGAGAGCGCTTCACCCAGGGGGTTATCTAATGTGGGGAGGAGCCACGTGAGCCGCCGGGGGACCCCAGAACAGAGTGGAACTCTGTGCAAAATGAGCTGCACTGTGGAGGTAAGTATGACATGTTTGTAAGACCCCTTTCACACTGAGTCGCTGTGCAGGCGCTATTGGGCTAAAAATAGCTCCTACAAACCGACCTGAGATAGCCGCTGCTGTCTCTCCAGTGTGAAAGCCCTCGGGGCTTTCACACTGGATCGGTGCGCTAGCAGGACGGTAAAAAAAGTCCTGCTAGCAGCATCTTTGGAGCGGTGAAGGAGCGGTGTGTTTACCGCTCCTCCACCGCTCCTGCCTATTGAAATCAATGGGTAGCGCGGCTATACCGCCAGCAAAGCGTCTCTGCAGCGGCGCTTTGCGGGCGGTTTTAACCCTTTCTCGGCCGCTAGCGGGGGTTAAAAGTGCCCCGCTAGTGGCCGAATAACGCCGCAAATACGACGGTAAAGTGCCGCTAAAAATAGCGGTGCTTTACCGCCGACGCCCCCACTGCCCCAGTGTGAAAGGGGCCTTATTTAAAAAAAATAAAAATAAAAAAATTATCCTTTCCAATCACTTTAACTATGGGAGATTTACTAAAACTGAAGAGTGCAAAATCTGGTGCAGCTCTACACAGAAACCAATCAGCTTCCAGGTTTTATTGTCTAAGCTTAATTGAACAAGCTGAAGTTAGCAGCTGATTGGCTACCATGCACAGCTGCACCAGATCCTGAGTGCTCCAGTTTTAGTAAATCTCCCCCATTGTGTCATCTACAAACTAAATGATTTCCTTGGGACAAACAGGCAGCCTCTTAACCATTTTGTCACTGCTAATTTTGACAGATTGTCAGCCTGGGGTCACACTATTGCGAACACAGACATTGCATGTGACTCGCACCGCATTGCTGTGCCGATCACATGCAATGTCTGTGCAATGCAAATTCAGCCATACAGTTATATGGCTGCACTCGCATTGGATTTGCACGAAAAAGGTGCAGGAATCTTTTTTCCCCCCCGCACTACAATCGGATCGCATGGGTGTTTACACCCATGCGATCCGATTCTTGTCCGAGTTCGCACTGCGATCTGCAAACCGATCTGGGGGTGTCATTAACTTTGTATTGACACCCACAGTGGTTCGCAGAGGACAGTGTTAACTGCCTCCGGGGGAAATGCGATGGAGAAACCGGCGCTGGAATTGTGCTGTTCCCACATCGCTACAGTGTGAACCCAGGCTCAGCGGCAGGATAACAAGTGACAGATTCACCTGTGTGTCATCAGCCTAAGAAAAAATAAAAAGATGGACTAGGGCCTAATGCAGTATACAGTCTATAGCAGGGGTGTCAAACCTGTGGCCCAACACAAATCCAGCTCAAAACAAAATCGGAAATTTACTTAAAAATTTAGATTTTTTTGGGGGTGTTTTTTTTTTGTAAAAATGCGTTTACACTTAGCGAACACATGCGGCTAACAAAAAAATTATCTCTTTATTGGACTTGAAAAATCTCCCACTCTTCACAATAACGCCTTCTTCATGTCATCTGTTTTCGGCGGCACCTATATTTGTAAACATCTTTCAAGGATGAAGAACATAAAGGGCAAAATTAGAACCAAAATATCCGATGAGCACCTTAAGAATTCATTGAGAATTGCTACATCCACCCACCCAACCAGACATTGATGCGTTCATTTATCAAAAACAGTGTCAACTATCGCACTAGTTTTATGTTGCCCTCTTTTACTTTTATACTGTATTAAAAAATATTACAAAAAAATGAAGTTTTATTACTCAGATGCATTATTGAGGGCAGCCACTGTGCCAATCAAACGCAGCCACTGTGTCATAAATTGCCACCACTGTGCCCATAACAATAACAATACAATTCAAAACAGGAGGAATCATAGGGCCCTGCTCTTTAGAGCTTCCAATCTAGGAGGGAGGGTTAAGATTTACAAAAGGTAATAGCTGTGGGGGATGAGCTGATGGAGGAAAAAAAGGAAAATTGTTATGTGAGGGCGGGATAGGCTTCTCTGAAGAGGAGGGTTTTCAGGGATCACCTAAAAGTGGACAGAGTAGGATATTGTTGGACAGATTGGGGTAGGGAGTTCCAAAGGATGGGAGAGGCTCAGGAGAAGTCCTGGAGGCGAGCATGGGAGGAGATGACAAGGGAACTAGAGAGCAGGAGGTCTTGGGATTAACGAAGAGAACGATTTGGTTGGTATTTTGAGTCTAGGTTAGTGGTGTAACTGAGGGCAGAGTTGTGGATGGCTTTGTAAGTTACTGTTAGTATTTTGAATTTAATTTATTGGGTGATTGGCAGAGAGGGGTAGCACAAGCTGAGCGGTTTGTAAGGTGGATGAGTCTGGCGACAGCATTTATGATGGATGGGTACTGGTAAGTGGCGGCTGGTGCTCAAAATTTTTGGGGGGGCGCAAACAAAAAAACATCAATTGCAGCGACTGTGCCCATCAATTGCTGCCACTGTGCCATCAAACGCAGCCACTGTGCCCATCAAACGCAGCCACTGTGCCAATCAAACACAGCCACTGTGCCAATCAAACGCAGCCACTGTGTCATAAATTGCTGCCACTGTGCCCATCAAGCGCAGCCACTGTACCCATCAAGCGCAGCCACTGTGCCCATCAAATGCAGCCACTGTGCCAATCAAACGCAGGCACTGTGCCATAAATTGCCGCCACTGTGCCCATCAAGCGCAGCCACTGTACCCATCAAGCGCAGCCACTGTGCCCATCAAACGCAGCCACTGTGCCCATCATATGCTGTCACTGTGCCAAATGCTGCCAGGGTGCCCATTAAATGCTGCCAGAGGGCCCATCAAATGCTGCCAGTGTGCCCATCATATGCTGCCACTGTGCCAAATGCTGCCAGTGTGCCCATCATATGCTGCCACTGTGCCAAATGCTGCCAGTGTGCCCATCATATGCTGCCACTGTGCCAAATGCTGCCAGTGTGCCCATCATATGCTGCCACTGTGCCAAATGCTGCCAGTGTCCCTAGCAAATGCTACCAGTGTCCCCATCAAATGCTGCCAGTGCCCCTATCAAATGCCGCCAGTGTGACCCCCCGCCCGCTCACCGTCTGCCCGGCACTTACCCTGTCTTGGTGGGGCAGCGGGTGACAGCGGCGAGCGGGGTCCTTCATGTCTCCTCATGTCCCGTCAGGCTCCTCATGTCCCGTTAGGCGTCCAATAGCGGCACCTGTTGATTCAGCCAATCAGGTGACAGGGTAACCAGACCCAGTGCACCTGATTGGCTGAGAGGCGGGTCAGTGTTAGGGAAGCAATGTATTCGGTTCCCTAACACAAGACTGAGTAATCAGCGAACGCACAGCAGTGCGCCCGCCCGCTGTTTACCCTTTTGGAAGCCTATTAAAGCCCACAGGCTCTAATCAGGAAGCCTATTAGAGCCAATGGCTCTAATCAGGCGCTTCCAAAACACACCCATGTATGTAATTCATATACCCGGTGCTCGTCAAGGGGCCGGACACATAAATAGGGGGCGGCAGCGGCAACCATAGATAGATTAATGCAATGCATGAATCTATCTATGTGAGAGAGCAGGAGAGGGGGGGCGAGCAGGAGAGGGAGGGGCGGCGCTCCTGCGCCCTTTATGGACGCGCCGCCACTGGTACTGGTATTGCTAGACCTCTTTCAAAACACCCATCTGCTGTTGTGATATAATGGGGTCTATTAAATAAAGGCAGATAGACTGTGCACTTTGCAAGAGCAGTTGCTCCAGAGCTTAGTAAATGGGGGAAAAGTCTGCTGACTTTCATCATTCAATCATATGCAAGCAAAAAATGCATTTTTTTCTTTTGTATTTTTTTTTTCTTGCATGTGATTGGGTATTCTTTGCAAAGTGAGGCTTTACCTCATTTACTAAGCTCTGGAGCAACTGCTCTTGCAGAGTGCAATTGCACTTGCAAAGTGCACAGTTTGTGCAGTTTGCAAAGTGCAGTTGTTACAGAGCTTAGTAAATGAGGTAAAGGTTCCCTTTGCAAAGAATACCCAATCACATGCAAGGAAAAAAAAAATACATTTTTGCTTGCACATGATTGGATGATGGAAGTCAGCAGAGCTTCTGCTAATTTACTAAGCTCTGAAGCAAGTGCACTTGCAGATTGCAGCTGCACTTTACTGCACAGTTTATTTGTCTTTAATAAATCAACCCCTTTGTCTTTTTCATGATATAACGCCTTAAGGCCCCTTTCATACAAAGAATCCGGTCTGCCTGTCAGTTTTTCAGGCAGACCTAAATCGACGGTCCATTCACCCCTATGGACCGGCGGGTGTGAATGGACTTGCGTCTGTTTACACCCACCTACCTCTGGTCCGATCCGGTCCCCAAAAAAAAAACACGGAAGGGGATCTGTCCTCTGTCTAGGCCAATTGGATCGGAGGGCAGTCGGTTGTAATTGGACAGCGAAAATGAGTAAACACGGATATGTCCTCCGCCCACTCTGCTCCAATCAGCAGGGGATACGTGGAGCTCTCCCCTGCTGATCGGAGTCTGCCCCATGTGAAAGGGGATCAGCTCTTGTAAAACAGATTTTCCGCTTTCAGTAGTTTTTCATTAGAAATAAAAATTTTAACAAAGTAACTGAAAGTCTCATATCTGTGTCACCCACCTTCACTTGTCTTACAATAGGATCATAGGCATGGCTTTATTTGTCGTGAATTGAGTGAACCAGTGCATAGAATGTGCGCAGTCCACAGTTGGGTCTCTGTAATGGAGTAGATAGAAAATAGAAGAAGATAGAAGGACAAGGGGTAGGCAGACTAAAATTGATACTTTAACAAAAACTGATACTTTCAGCTGTGGCAGCACCCAGTGCATGTGTACGTGTGAGTGTACAGTCCACAGAATACGTATTGCAGTGTACAATGGAGGGGAGGTTTGTAACCACTATCCAGCTATGGGCAGGCTGGGTAATGCGACTACAGCATAAGAATGATTGGAGTCTGTGACCAGGACAGCATACCTCCCAACATTTTGAGATTGTAATGAGGGACAAACGTATGCAGGCATAGGACACGCCGCCTGCCACACACCCTTAAAGGAGAACTAACCAAAAAAAAAAGGTTAATTAAATCCAGAAGGGCTTTTTTTTTTTACTACTACTATTCCTTTATATTGGCTTTTTAAAATTTACAAATGAAGCAATTTAGAATTTGGATGAAAGGTTTAGCACTGGGAAACACTTTTTGAAAGATAAAAAGTGCATGTTATATGTAACTATATAGATCAGACCAAAATGAGGGACAAATGAGGAGGAAAGAGGGACAGAGGGACATTGCTCCAAATCAGGGACAGTTGGGAGCTATGGGACAGCATGGTGGATGGGAGGCGCAAAGTCGTGTCAACATTCACTTACACTTCAAGAAATGAGTCATTACTATGAAAAAGACAGAACATTTATAATGCGGTTTTTGTATTTCACAGTAAATATTCTTCTTTTATGTATTCTGATTGCAGTGTCGTATGTATGATCTTCGGGCAGATAGAGAAGTAGCAATCTATTCTAAGGAAAGCATCATATTTGGAGCATCGAGTGTCGATTTCTCCTTGAGTGGTGAGAATGTCAATTTAATATTTCAATACATAGGGGTAAAAAACAATGGCAGAGCTAATTATCTTGTAAAAGTACATTTATATTTGTTCTGTGCAAATGGGGACACAATTTAATGTAATCAGACCATCTCTTCAAGTCAAATATTCTTTATTCTTATTAAATGTAGCGGCCTCACACTCTCTCTCTTCTTTAGCGGTTACCTTGGCTTCGGTCTAGGGGTACCTTGAAGGGGAGAGCGAGGTGCGCCACGGCCCATGTCCTCTAGATTACAGCATGTAGAGGTGAAGGCCAGTATCAGATTACATTCGGGCTGTGTATACGCTCAGAGCCAAGTCGGTTCTGCTGATAACCCCCTTTGCTCCCAGTAATTGGAGTACCACACACTGAAAAAGGTCCAACACTTATTTATTCCATAACGGCAAACAAATAATCCTTTGCGAGCAGACAGTTTGAGACCCATAGAACAGTCCAGTATTGGTGGGGTGTAGGTCAAGGCACAATCCTCAAAGAAACTAAACCGTTGAGGTTTCACCAACGGTTGCCAAGCACAGTGGCTGTTAAATGGACTTTTTAGTTGCAGAGTCTCTTCCAGCGACTCTAGTGAACAAGAACTGGAGTTACCTTCGCTACGTTGCAGCCCCTGTCAGGGGGAAGACATCCCTACAAGGGAGTTACCAGAGGCCCCGCCGTCACCTGATTAATGCTGTACCGGGCTATTCGGAAGGGTTACACTCCCCGGCCTCCTCGCCTCAGATACGGGTCCCAACACCTTAGGGCCCCTCGGACTCCTCCACCCTCGCGGAACCCAGTCGAAGTCCTGGGCTCCAGGCCTTGGCCGTAGTACCTCACCCTAGGCTTAAGGTGCCTGGGATGGACTCCATCCCTCGCTCCGGCCAGGTCAAGGGCACCTGGGCCCGGATCTCCGGAACGCCAGCACCCAGGCCGAAGGTGCCTGGGTGCGGCCGCGTCCTCCAACTCTGAACCCCGAGGTCAGGGCGTCCACCCCTTTTATCTCCTCTCCCTTTGCGTCACAGCGGGTTCCCCGCCCCGCTGTACCCGCGCCAGGAAAGGACAAAAAGGTACAGTCTTGCGGTGCAGGTTCAACTCCGACCCAGGGCGACAACGCCACCTGCAGGCCACAGGGAACCTTGCACCACAGAGTCCTCCAAGAACCACAAAAGGGATTCTCAGATTCCCTAACAATTAGTACATCTGGGTTAAATAACCCAGATGCTCCCCCCCAAATTTAAATACCCGCTACATAAAAAAAAAGGTGGTTCATGAAAATATTAAATTATGGCCACTGACTCTGATGATCATAGGTAAGTATTTATTTCCTATGATCATGAACTTCCTCTAGTGACCATAGCCCATTGTTTTCCTGATTTACTCTACTCTGTATGAATAAATAGCATTCACCCTGGAAGGAAAATAGCCCAGTAACAATATAAATTTTGCCCTCATTTACACAATTAAATTTTTTTCCTAAAAATATGTGTTTGATAAACGTCTG
This sequence comes from Rana muscosa, assembly GCA_029206835.1. Lineage (NCBI taxonomy): Eukaryota > Metazoa > Chordata > Amphibia > Anura > Ranidae > Rana > Rana muscosa. Next base: position 523,080,855 of record CM055118.1, on the reverse strand, counting down.
CGCAAAAATTGCAGCAACCACCATTTTATTCTCCAGGGCTTTCAGAAAATACACAATGGGGGTTATTTACGAAAGGCAAAACCACTTTGCACTACAAGCGCAAACTACAAGTGCAAAGTGCACTTGAAATTGCACTGAAAGTGCACTTGGAAGTGCAGTCGCTGTAAATCTGAGGGGTAGATCTGAAATGAGGGGAAGCTCTGCTGATTTTATTATCCAATCATGTGCAAGCTAAAATACTGTTTTTTATTTTCCTTGCATGTTCCCCTCGGATCTACAGCAACTGCACTTCCAAGTGCACTTTCAGTGCAATTTCAACTGCACTTTGCACTTGTAGCTTGCACTTGTAGTGCAAAGTGGATTTGCCTTTCGTAAATAACCCCCAAATGTGTGGGGGTTCTAAGTAATTTTCTAGCAAAAAAAGCAGATTTTTACCTTTAGGTGAGAAATGTCAGAATTGGCCGGATGGCTAGTGGTTGAAGGGGATATGTCTAGTATAATATCCAGTTAGGGGAGTATTAGTGTTAGTTTACAACACAAGGGCACTTAGGGTAAAGGATTTATACTTAGGCTAGGTTCACAAGTGAATATACATGCATTTTTATGCATTTTCCATATATTTTGATGCATTTTTCATGCATTATTAAAGTGATTCTAATGGTACAAGGATTTATGCATTCAGCCTCCCCCTTATACTTATCTGAGCCTAATCTTGATCTAGCAATGTGCACAAGATTGGCGTCTCCCTCTCTCCTCACTGGACAGAAAGGCAGCAGCAGGAGATATTGGCTTCTGCTGCTGTTAATCACTGCCAGTGAGGAGGGAGTAGGAGGCGGGACTAAACTGCACTTTGTGTGTCAATGGACAGAGCCAGCTTGGAAAAAAAGCATGCATGAGTGCCCCCAGAGCAAGCAGATTGGGGGGAGGAGCCAGGAGCACTAGTGGTTGACCCAAAAAGAGGCGGATTGGGGCTGTTTTGTGCAAAACCACTGCACAGAGCAGGTAAGTATAACGTTTTTTATTTTAAAAATAATAATTTTTACCTTTTCGGATCACTTTAATGCAATATCATGCGCTCCTATTAAAGTCCATGAGGCCAAAAATTAACCAAGAAGCACCTGAACCTTCTTTTTTTAAGTCACGAATTGCATTGGTGTGAATGAGCCCCTTAGTCAATAATGGGATGGCTCTTGTTGTGTATTGTTTCACAAAGTCCGAAATGTAAAAAATCACATACAGTGGATATAAAAAATCTACACACCCCTGTTAAAATGTCTGGTTTCTGTGATCTTAAAAAATGAGACAAAGATAAATCATTTCAGAACTTTTTCCACCTTTAATGTGACCTATAACTACAACTCAATTGAAAAACAACATTAAAGGAGTTGCAGGAATATCTGGCAAGTACTGGCTGTGTGGTACATGTGACAACAATCTCCCGTATTCTTCATATGTCTGGGCTATGTGGTAGAGTGGCAAGAGGGAAGCCTTATTTTTACCAAGAAAAACATCCTAGCTCGGCATGGGAAAATGTGTTCTGGTCTGATGAAACCAAGGTTGAACCTTTTGGCCATAATTCCAAAAGTTATGTTTGGTGCAAAAACAACACTGCACATCACCAAAAGAACATCATACCCACCGTGAAGCATGGTGGTGGCAGCATCATGCTTTGGGGCTGTTTTTCTTCAGCTGGAACAGGGACCTTAGTCAAGGTAGAGGGAATTATGACCAGTTCCAAATACCAGTCAGGTTTCTGCTAGAAAGCTGAACATGAAGAGGAACTTCATTTTTCAGAATAACAACGACCCAAAGCATACATCCAAATCAACAAGGGAATGGCTTCACCAGAAGAAGATTAAAGATTTGGAATGGCCCAGCCAGAGCCCAGACCTGAATCCAATTGAAAATCTGTGAGGTGACCTGAAGAGGGCCGTGCACAGGAGATGCCCACGCAATCTGACAGATTTGGAGTGTTTTGCAAAGAAGAATGGGAAAATATTACCAAGTCAAGATGTGCCATGCTGATAGATTCATACCCAGAAAGACTGAGTGCTGTAATAAAAGCAAAAGTTGCTTCAACAAAGTATTAGTTTAAGGGTGTGCAAACTTATGCAATCATATCATTTTGTTTTTACTTCCCTCCACCTAAAAGATTGCAATTTGTTTTTCAATTGAGTTGTACAGTTTACAGGTCATAAAGGTGGAAAAAGTTCTGAAATTATTTATCTTTGTCTCATTTTTTTACATCACAGAAACCTGACATTTTAACAGGAGTGTATAGACTTTTTATATCCACTGTAGATGTGAACGGGGAATAAGCGCCTCTCACTTGTCTGTTTTGATGCACCGAAACTCTTGCACTTTGCTGCATAAAAATGCATGTCAAGTGAAATTCCTATTTCCGATGTGGCTGGTTTACACCTATACGCTGTAGTTTAGTGACTCTACTAAGTCCGCCCCCCCCCCTCCCAAAAAAAAGTGATTAACAAATATGATTATTGCAAATAATGAAATGTATGCTGGTTTTCTTTGTTACGTGGAACAAAATAAGGTTTATGGGAAACAGCAGATTTTGCTGGAAGCTGACAACGGCAGTGAACCCGATTCTGTGAAGTCAGCTGTGCTGCTATGTGGTATTTGGAGGTTCTCGCTTGGCTTTGTGCTGTGAGCTCATTGCTCAGAAAACTATCTTTAGCAATCGCATGCAGTCAGCATTCTGTTCCAGTCATGAAATCATCTGTCAACAGTTTCATCAAAACAGGGAACAGGCAGCTGAGGATCCAATGATTTGTATAGAAAACGCAGCTAAACTTCACAATGATGGGGTTGATTTACTAAAGTCAAATAGACTGTGCACTTTGTACAAATGCAGTTGCTCCAGACAGAGCTTAGTAAATAAGCAGAAGCTTTGCTGACTTCCATCATCCAATCATGTGCAAGTAAAATGCTGTTTTTTTTTGTTTTTTTTCCATGCACGTAGTCTTTGCAAAGTGAAGATTTACCCTTTTTACTAAGCTCTGGAGAAACTGCACTTGCAGAGTGCAACTACACTTTGCAAAGTTCACAGTCTATTTGACTTTAGTAAGTCAACCCCTGAGTCTGAGTATAAGTGATGTGTGCCAGTACTGCATCATCATCCACTGAAGTCTGTCTGAGCCAATATTACCTTTTTCCTGTCTGATTGCAATCAAGAAATTTTAAAGGAACTGGTAAGTTTTTCCATAACCATGTATCATGCAGTTCAAAGTCAATGAACCTGCGCTTTGCTTTGCTTTGGGGGTTTATTTATATAAAAAAATGCTGTGCAAATAAGTCAAACATTTGCACAGATTCCATTAACAATCACTGGAGTTTGCCTTAAACGGTTATTTCCTTTGATCGTCACCTCCATCTAGTGGCCATACGATGGTATTTTCCTGAAATATTTCCTTTAGGAAAACATTGCATTATGGTCATTAGATGGAGCTGACGATCATAGGAAATAACAGTTTAAGGAAAATTATAGCAACCTTTTATGGAGGCTGTGTAAATGCTTGACTCATAGGAAATACATTTCTTTTTCATAACTGGACCCCTTATAGTTCGTTTCCACTTTTGTAGTCATTTAAACTGGAATTTTAGCTAAAAAGAAAATGGGCGAACAGGAGGGATTTTTAATGCAGAAGAGACGTGCTTTGTCTCGTCTGATGAAGTTGACTGCACTGCTGTGACTGCGCGGGAATGACGTCACTCCCACTTGGCTGGCATTTGGGACTCAGCAGCCGGCCGCCTGGCGATGTGAGCGGGGAGCTGTGGAACGCCGCACTCACCTGGATCCAAGGTGAGTATAATGCTGCTTTAAGAAAACCCCACTATATGTTTGTTATGTGTTCCCATTTACACGGCATAAAAAGATTTCTTACCTTTTAGATATTTCTCACTCTCATTACCATGAGAAACTATGCAAGAAACCAAGCTTCTAAATCTATAAAGTGATATTAAACCTGTTGCTCCTTCATCCAGAGTGGGGGTACGCTAAACAGTGCTGGGACAAGGTCACACAGCGCCCAGGGCAAAGATGCCACACTGAGCCCCCCCCCCCCTTAGGGTTAGGGTTAGCAATGATGTAGCTGTCACTACTCAGCCTTGTAACAGAAGCAACTGGCACAGGGTACTCCCATCCCTGCAATAAACTATTGTGCCCAGGGCAGCTTCCCCTCCTGCTCACCCCTTGTCCCAGCCCCGACTCTAATACAGGAGGTGTGTTACTGGTCAGATCACCAGGGGAAAAAAAAACACAAAGAGGCCAGATCTGAGGATTAGTAAACTGCAATTTATTAAATTTTTGGTTTAGGGTTTAATGTCCACCCCATTCTCAAAAAGTGACTGATGTGGGTGGCACAGAGAGACCTGAAGCAGTTCAAGTGTTTGTAGCTGGGTCCCTGCTAGTTTAGGGGGGTGCATCCCGCCTTTGTAGGTCATTTGTCATTGTGTGCAGTCTGATCTTTCTGCTATACAGGTGCAGCTGGTATTAATCCTAAATTGTCAACATGTAAAATATGAATGTATAATAATTTACTTTTAGCCAGTTAAAAAGAAAAAAGAAAGTGTATGCGGTTGTTGCTAAATTCATCATATTTTATTTCTAAGGTCGCTTACTGTTTGCTGGATACAACGACTACACAATCAATGTTTGGGATGTTCTGAAAGGCAGTAGGGTGTCCATCTTATTTGGTCATGAGAACAGAGTCAGCACTCTCCGTGTGTCTCCTGATGGGACTGCATTCAGCTCAGGGTCATGGGATCACACTCTAAGGGTAAGTTTTATGTCCTGTAAGGCTCCATGCACACATAACGCTCAAAAAAGTCATTCTGAACGTCGGATTGCTGGCAGGAAAACGCTGCTTTAAAAACGCGATTTTATCAGCGTTTTGCATTACCGTCAATACACGTTTAGCGGCGCTAGCTTTTAGCCGCCTTTCTCTGCCTCTATTCAAAATCAATTGTTCCCTATGGGAGCATTGAATAGAAGTCGCAACAGTAGTCGGATCATCATAGAAAAGAAATCGGAAGAGACGCCCGGAGCTGCCTTAAATTACTTTAAAAACCTGTACAGTGTGTTTTATTTTTGACACTTTTTTTCCAGGTGAATGGGTAGGGGTACGATGTACCCCATACTCATTCTCATAGGGTGGGGGGCCGGGATCTGGGGACCCCCTTATTAAAGGGGGCTCCCAGATTCCGATAAGCCCCCCGCCCGCTGACCACGACAACAAACGGCCAGGTTTGTCGGGAAGAGGTCCTTGTCCTCACCAACATGGGGACAAGGTCCTTTGAGGTGGGGGGCGCAGGGCCCCAAAGCACCTACCCCCCATGTTATGGAAATGCGGCCTGGTACGGTTCAGGAGGGGGGCGCTCACTCATCCCCACTCCCTTTCCTGACTGGCCGGGCTGCGTGCTCGGATAAAGGTCTGGTATGGATTTTGGGGAGCCCCCACACCGTTTTTTCGGCGTAGGTGGTTCCCCTTAAAATCCATACCAGACCGAAGGGTCTGGTATTGTCTGGTATTGTCTTGTCTGAGGGGGGAACCCCACATCAAATTTTTTTCATTTTTATTTTTGCTCATCCTCAGCACACAAGTCGCACCGCTTCTGGTGCGACTTCTATTCAAATCAATGAGCTCTCATAGGGAACCATTGATTTTGAATAGAGGCAGATAATGAGGCTTAACGTTCTTTTAAAGCATTAACCCTCGTTTAACACCTTTTACTGGTGTCTGTCGTTTCCAGGACTGCTCTTGAACGCAATTTTAGGGCGTTCAGAAAACAGCCCATAAACTCCACTGTCCAAAAACGTCCATGTGTGCATGGACACATAGGATAACATAGAGTGGAGTTTATGGGCTTTTAAAAAAAACGCCCAAACTCACTCCAAAAAACTTCCGTTTATGAGCTCCAGTGAGCATGGAGCCTAAGTCTTACGAAGAACTAAACCTGACCATATGATGTGATGTTCAGCTGGTTCCTGATGAACCGGCTGAAATGTGCTCAGTGGTAGCCCTGTCAGCTGCCTCCTGTCTGACATCCCTTGATTGAAAAATTGAAGGGACCAGGCAGAAAACTGACAGCTGAACAGAGTCTGTCCATTCAGATGCAGGTACTACTTAGGTGTTTTGATGACTGGCGAGGCAGCTGTCAAAATACAGTCACTACAGCAGAGATTAGTACATCAGTACTGTGTAGTGTGGATAGAGGAATCTGTTAGACTTCAGACTGAGTAGAAAAAATCTATATGTGTATGGCCATCTTTAGTTCTAGATTATGCTAGACATCAGGAAATAGTCTTGAGTTGATCAACGTTTTGAAAGTTTGGCTGTCTAACATGGATAATGTAGCGCACTTTAATGTGACTTGTAATTCCTGATTGGAAAAAGCAAGACACTACCATCCATGTGGCAGTGCTTAGGTACTCTCTTTTCCTTTAGTCCAGTCTCTCTCAACCTTTTTTACAACAGGGGAACCCTCAACCAGTCTATCTGGGATCATACATTGGTTGTCAATGGGAAGAATGTCCCCTTTACAGCAACGGTCAGAATGCTACCCTTCTAAACATCTAAAAAGATTACCGGGGGGCATTCTGCTGCCTCTTTTAAGTGATATTGGCCCAGAGTATATTTAGGCACCATCAAATAAAAGGTCAATAAGCCACAGCTCAAGGAATCCCCAGCAATATTTGGAGGAACCTAGGGTTCCACATATCCCTGCTTGAGAACAGCTGCTCTATTCACACAGGAGCCGATCAAACATTTGATGGGTGTACTGTACCCACTTCTCTGATTACTGTACTACATTGATCAGGGAACTGAGTATAGAAATAAAAATGTGCCATGCACAATGAATAAAACGTGGGCCTGGGCCTAAAAGCAGTATCAGAATGCTTACTAAAAGCACTATAACATTCACAAAAGACTTGTCTGATGCTGTTTGATGGGAGTCTAGGTTTGCTTTAAACCAGGGGTCTCCAAACTTTTCAAAGAAAGGGCGAGTTTACTGTCCTTTAGACTTTGGGGGGGGCCAGACTGTGGCTAGTGGAAGTAGAAAATGCCACAGCATCAGTGAAGGTAAACAGTGCCTCATGCTTGATAGTAAGTGGGAGTAAAACAATTACATAACGCCTGTGGTTAGTAGGATGAGGAATAGTGCCCCTTCATTGGTATTAATAGGAGGAATAGTGACCCATCATTGGTGTCAATGGAAGAGTGGAGGGAAAGGTCCCTCATCATTGGTGTGTCACACTTACCCCTAACACAGGTGGCACTATAGCTTGCTTCTGTTTTCTTTACCTATAGCAGCCCCCTTTCCCATAAGGAAAGCAAGCCTACTGGTGTACGGTTGCCCCTAGAACTTGTACATAATGCTACCACACCAGGGCAGGCGCAAACTGAGCACAGCAAACAGGTACTTGCGGTTGGTAGACAGGCAAAGTGGTTCAACGACAGGTCCAAGGCAGGCAAGGTTCAGAATAGTTGGGGTCAAATCCATAGTCAAAAGTCAGGCAGAGATTTAAGTGTATTCGATATTCAATCCGAGGTCATCAACAAGGGAATCCAAGCTAACAGGAGCAGGGCAGACAAACAGCATGTGTTAAACACTATATCACAAACATGAGATGCAGGCTTGGCTAACTTAAATCAGGTTTAGTCTCCACCTAGAGAATATGCAAAAATATCAGTGCAAGGGATGCAAGGCCCACTGGGACCCTACTGGTCCAAAAGGAGACAATATAAAAACAATAATAACTGAATCTGGAACCTTATGGGTTAATGTCCCTCAGCAGTCCATGTAAACCTTGATTGGCAGCTCAATGTAAAAGGAAGAAGCAGCTTTGGGACCAACTGGAGAGAGAACACAAGCGCCAATTGTGTTGGCAACAACAATCACTTTGCAGGTAGACAGACAAGGAGAATGTATCACAGCCAAAGCAGCAAAAACCAGGATGCTGCAATGAGACCAGCAGCTATGATGGAGCAGGAGCGTTAACGTTCCTGACATGGTGTCAGTGGGAGGAATAGTATCCAATTGCTGGTGTCAGTGGGAGGAATTTTACCCCAGTGTTGGTAATAATGGGAGAAATTTTGCCCCAGTGTGGGCGTCAGTGGTAGGAATGGTGCCTCATTGTTGGTGTCAGTGGGAGGAATAGTGCCTCATATTAGTATGAAGAATAATCCTGTAAGGGCTGGATAAAAGCAAGCAAATGGCTGCATTTGGCCTGCAGGACACAGTATGGAGACCACTTCTTTAAACTCAAGTTTAGTCTAATGTTCAAAATAGGAAATCCAATGTCATGGGTTGGTATTGTATTTTTATGTAAGAAAACCTACAATATAAATAATGATTTCACCTAATGTATTTCTTATTTCTACAGATCTGGGCATAATGCACAAATGTGAAGAACTATCTGCGGTCCTGCAGCTTGGCAATTATATCACAGGTTTTACCTTGTGTTATACGATAAGAGTTGAAATGTAAGATTAGATGCTGGTTGTTTCAGAACTATGTAGAAAACCAGATGGATGCCACAAAAATAGAGCTAAATGAAGAAATCCTTATTTATTTATTGGTGGTCAAACCTGGAGAGTCCACCCAACACTCATCACTTTCTATTAGAGTAGGCTTCTCTGTCAGGAGGGTCAGTGTACATAAGTGCTGGTTGCATTTCCATTAGCGAGATCTGGTAAGGCTTTACATTTTTTCATAAATTGCATACATGCAAAGATGACCATCCTGCTCTACAAAATGATTACTGAAGACATCGTCAAAGTATCTGCACTCAATATTGATGGCAATCATCCCTTGTTTACAAGTGCAAAAAAGGAAATTTGCTAAAGCTTTACTAGACCAGTGAACCTGTACTAGCTATAGTACTAACTGTTATAACTTCCCATAAGAGTACACTACACTATAACCAAAACTGAAAATTAAACCTTGAGATGCGTACCGAGAACACTGCCTGCCTGTTCAGTTTTCAGGCATTCCTGTGGTGCAACAAGTCATCTGGAGATCTGGGAACCCCGGTTTATAATTCAGAATACTATTTCCCAAACATACCCATTGCAGGCTCCTTGCCATCTCATGCAGAAAACTTGGTGTATAAAATGTCAGTACTTAGATGTTTCTTAAGGATAGGTTCACACTAATGTGGGTTGGAAACGTGGGCATAATCCTGTGCATTTTCGACCCACACTGAGATGCCCAAAACAATAAAAAATAGTACTGCTAAAGATCCCCCCCATATCTGTGTCAATCAGATCAGCATGTGAATAGACTGGTGCAAGAGAGACACGATCAGCTTGTCAGGCACTAGTAGACAAAGTGGTGCCCGTCTGGTGCCATTAATTCTTAATAGTACCATCACACATCGGCACCCTTAGCATTGTTTTACACCGTATAGTGCCAACCATGTGGTTGGGTGCTGCATGATTTAAAAAAATGGATCAGTAACTTCTTTTCCCGCATTTCTCATTTAAATAAATACCCGCTGTACCCGTGACGTGTGTGCGCAAACGTGCCACACTGGCATGAACCAAGGCTAAGCTGGCCATAGATGAATCGAAATTAAGCTGGTTCAGTAAAGATCAGATGAATTTTGATTCATCAATGGCCACTCCTGCTTGGCAGACTTTGATTGTTAGAATGAAACTGTTTGAAATTTTTCATTAGATCAGCTGCTGCAGCCAATTGGCTTCAGTGTTGATCAGTTTATTCTGACAGCAGATGAGTCCCCACATTGTGGATGGGGGAATCTGTGTAGATCAGTCCACTGGCCGATCAAAAACAAAACAAAAAAAAAGATTAATCTATGGCCAGTGTTACAATCCTCCACCAGACTCAAACTTGCCATTGAAGTCTGAATATATTTAGTAATATGGAAGCAAAGAGAGAGAGGGCGTTGAACAAAATTTCATTTTAGCACAGCTGCAGAGTTTGTTGACTTACTAAAGGCAAACAGACTTTTCACTTATTTGCACTTTGCAAGGGAATTATCCCCAGAGCTTTGCCAATGAGAAGAAGCTCTGCTGATTTCCATCATCCAATCACATGCTGGTAAGAATGGGTTTGTGTTTGTTTATTTTCCTTGCACATGATTGGGTATTCGTTGCAAAGTGAAATTTCACCGCATTCACTTAGATCTGGGATAAATTCCCTTGCAAAGTGAAAAGCCTTTTTGCCTTAATTAAGCCCCATTATCTCTACCAGAATCTGCGCAGTTCACTGGTAAATACCTTTCTTTTTTTTTTATCCAACAAAAGATTTTTTATTGATTCAAAGGTGGTATACAGCCATTAACAGCAATACAATAACCAACCTGTCCATACACACGACCAACTGAAACAATAAATTCAGCATTACCACAATGTCACCTTTTCTACTACACTTCAACCCATATGCGGATTCACTACCCCACATTCAGTCCCAACAATCTGTCCATGACCAGGTCCACCGGAGCTAGCCCCAGTGTATCCAGCCACGGGGCCCAAAGATTTTCGTATTTCCGTGTACTTCCCCTGTGTTGGTAGATACGTTTCTCCATGCGTAGCATATCCCCTATCTTACAAATCCATTCCCTCGAAGTCGGGGGTTTTTCTGATTTCCAGTAGACCCGTAATCAGCTTTCTGGCTTGAAATGGCACTCTATGAACCTCCCTGGTGTGCCCCTCCATCTCAAACTCCTCCAGTACCCCAAAAGGCATACTCTGGGATCTACAGGTAGAGATACCTTGAACACCAAGTTGACAGTGTTCACCACCTCGGTCCAATACTTATGTAGTTTGGGGCATCGCCACAGGAGGTGAATAAGGTCGGTAAATACCTTTCTTAGTTCTTATAATGGTAACATTTCTGGGTATGAGAGCTGGAAAGGTTTTCAGAGGAAAGTGTGATCTCTCAGCAGATGTCAGCGGAGAATCACTTCAAACCTAAAAGACTTTTCCTGGCAGTCGGACAGAGAGTAGTATTACAGGTGACGGAGGAATAACATTACTCTGATATTAGCGGTCCAGGAAATCTCTTGGGCAATATCAAGGATCATATTTAAAGGCAGTTTTATACACTTATGAATAATTTTAATTTGCCTTTGGAAATACATTTATAACTTTAGATTAGAACTGGTTACATTTCTTCAATTTAAATCATGCACTCAGCAAACTCTAGTACAGGTTCATACCCATTAAACCATATAGAGCATCGCTGCTTAATTAGTAATTTCAATATAAGTGAAAACCTCTGAAATGAAAAATGAACAGAGCATATCTTTCTATAGTGTGTACTTGCCACAATCCAAAGCACAAAGTGTGATTTCTGTCTCTTTTATCTGCTAACTGCATGAGTCACTTCTGACATGTTCTCCCACCATCACAAAATCTTGTGAATGACCACGCCCCCCTCCTGCACAAAGAAGGTGATTTGCAGCCTCAGCTGTGTGTTTTTCCCAAAGAGATTGTGTACGGGGTGTGTCCATTCCCTCCACTCTGGTCTCAGATTACACTCAGCTTTGTGCTCTGTGTTGTGCAGTGTGTGACATCAGATCCCCGCTCCCTGCCTTCTGGAGTTGAGAAAAATCCTTTGATATGTGTCTTAGAAGGATGTAGAGGAGAGAGGTCAGCAGATAAACAGGTACAACTTATGCAGGAGGATGTGTTTTATCTCTGTGTATCAGTCACTTCACTGGGTATATGTAAGGGCTTCCAAACACTTTAAATCAGTCAAACATTATTTACACACTTGCAACTGGTCTATCTCTACTTTCTAATTGTGGCCTAGTGCAACTGGTATTATTTATTAATGTAGCAATATTTAGCTAGCATATAAAATACGCTGTTCTTTTCAGTTCTCATTTATCTTTATAAAAACAGGTAATCGTACATTTTTAGCTGTATGGTACGTAGTGTTGCATGGGTCAATTTCAACTGTTAACTGTAACTTTCGTTTCTAGAGAATTCCTTCCCTGACATTAGATGCCCATTATTTACCTCTAATCACAGCAAGTTTAGACAATATTCTTCTAATCCAATATAGTTCTTCTAGAACCTGCAGAGATAAATGCTGGGTTTACAGGTCACTGCGAGTATTTGTGTGTGTGAGATTGACCACTTGGCATGTATTGTACCCGAAAAGCCTAATGCTTGTGCCATTAAAGAATGACTGAGCTCAAGAACAAAAATGTAATATATTACAGCTTACGGACCTTCAGTGTGGTGGCTGCATTCATTTTCTTTCCAAGCTACGAACATTTTTAGCAAATACAGAAAATACCTGTTGATCTTGCAAGAAATGCAGCATCCTTGCCACTTCCCCTGAGCTGCACGGAATAATATATGTCTTCCTTTATCCAGGGCCATCTTTACCACAGGGCAAAAGGGGCTGCTTCCCCGGGCCCAGTCATTGTCGTGGGGCCCAAAACAGCAGCCTCTTGAGCCCTGCCCCCAAATAGTTAATAATTGGATTCAGGAGGACCCAAGAGTATGTTTGCCCAGGGTCCAATCAATATTAAAGATGACCCTGCTTTTATCATCTGTAAACGACCAATTACCCTGCCCTCCATGTATTGGATATGAAGAGATACAGACGTGTTCATTGTTCATATCAGGAAAGCAGGCAAGGGTGACAACCATGGCTCCCTCTAGAGATATAGTGGAGTGACGTAGCAACCTAGGGACAGGAAGTGTATTATTTGCAGAATAACTGAAAATATGGCGAAAGAAGCTTTAACCATTTGCCGACCACGCACTGTACATTTACTTCGACAGTGCAGGCCGGCTGTGCAGAATCACATATATATATACGTGATTCCGCATTTCCAGGTAGGGGGCACACACACACGCCCACCTGCCCGGCTGTGCTGTGATTCATCACATCCCATGCCGATCACAGGGTTCTGGCCAGTGATTGACTGCTGGCACCCGATTATCAGCTCTGAGCTCCACGGAACACAGCTGTGTGAGTGTAAACAGCATAGAGCTGTATTCAGTGACAGGGGATCTAGTTGTTTTTTCATTCCCTGCTGAGCAGAGAATAAAAACATAGATCCCCAGTAAAAGCAGCACACAGTACTCACATAAACACTTGTCAGGCACATATTTAACCCATTGATCGTCCTAGATGTTAACCCCTTTCTGCCCAGTTTCATTAGTTCAGTGACAGTGCATATTATTAGCACTGATCACTGCAATAATGTCACTGGTGATGTCAGTCGCAGTTAGTTAGTCCTCATAAAGTGTCAGTTAGTGTCAGATAAGTTGCTGATCACTGCCATTGCTAGTATAAAAATAAATAAATAAATAAATATTAATTTACAGTATATGTTCCATAGTTTGCAGACGCTATAACTTTCATGCAAACCAATCAATATACACTTATTTGGATATGTAGCAGGGTCAATTTTGGCCAAAATTTATTAAGAGATTCAATTTTTTATTTGATTTTTTTCGGCTATGTTTTATAGCAGAAAGTAAAAAATATAATTTTTTTTTTTTTTTTCAAAATTGTCAATCTTTTTTTGTTTATATAATAAAAACAAAAAATGCGGAGGTGATCAAATACCACCAAAAGAAAAGAAAGCTCTATTTGTGTGAAAAAGATGTTAACATTTTTATTTGGGTACAGAGTTGCATGATTGCAGCAATAGCACAGTGCTGCATAGCAAAAAAGGGCCTGGTCATGAAGGGGGTTAAACCTTCTGGAGCAGAAGTGGTTAAAACAAAAAAATTAATGCAGCCACCACAAAGTGGTTCTAAAGTCAGAAGGTTTTTATCTTAATACATTCTATGCATTAAGATAAAAAACCTTTTGTGTGCAGCAGCCCCCCTAATACTTACCTGAGCTCCCTCCTGATCCAGTGATGTTGCACTAAAGCCACAAAGTCTGAGGACTCTCCCTCCTGATTGGCTGAGACAGAAGTGTGGGCGCCATTGGTTCCCGCTGCTGTCAATGAAAGTCTGTGAGCCAATGAGGAGAGAGAGGGGGCGGGCTTGGGTGCCCCTATAGCAAGCTACTTGCTTTGGAGGCACTCGGCAGGAGGGAGGGGACAGGAGCGCCAACAAGGGACCTGAGAAGAGGAGGATCCGGTCTGCTCTGTGCAAAACCACTGCACAGAGCAGGTAAGTATAACATGTTTGTTTTCTTTAAACAAAAAAATAAATAAGACGTTAGTATCACTTTAAAGGGGTGTTCCGGGCAAACAAAAAAAACATTTAAAGCCAGCAGCTACACATACTGCAGCTGCTGGCTTTTAATAAATGGAGACTTACCTGTCATGGTGTCCCTCAATGTTGGCACCACAGCTGATGTTTCCATCAGCTGTCGGGTGCTGCCATCGCCATTGCGGGTAAGGGAACCCGGCAGTGTAGCCTTTCGGCTTCACGCCGGAAACCCTACTGCACATGCGCGAGGCCCGCTCCTCTCTCCTATTAGCCCGGCGGCCAGGGGAGGAGGGAGCCCCGCGGTGATGTCACGGCCATCGGCCGGACTCCCGGAAGTGGGGAAGGATTCCTGTCTTTGACAGGTATCCTGTCCCCCCTCCCCCCGAAAGGTAACAATTGCGGCACCGGAGGGGGGGAGGAATCCGATGAGGGGGAGTTCCACTTTAGGGTGGAACTCCGCTTTAAGGACTAGTAAGCTGCAATATATGACATTTTTGGTTTTGAGTTGATACACTTGTAATAGACTTGTGCTATATGTGACACATGGTTAGACCAGCCTTTGAACATGATATCACTTTACAACACTGGAAAAACACATATGACACTATTAGAAATTCATAATATAAGTGGTTTGTAGTGTCCTGTACTGGTTTGTGAATATTAGATCAGCTATATACTGACCTTGAAATACTAGCTGCTGCTTATAAATAGGTACAGTATATACAAGGACATTGTGCTGTGAGTACAGCGTGTCCAGAAAACAATGCTTCTATCAGCACATTCTAAAAAAGAAGTAGAACAAGTCACTTTTATAGGACATTGATATCTGGGACAAGCAAGTAGACCATTCACTCAATGTGACTCTCAATAAACGTGTTCAGAGCTGGTAATATTGCGACTGACAATTTCACTGGGCAATATTTTAAAAATCGAGGAGATAGAAATTAAATACATGTTTATTACTACAGATTAAAAAATAACAAAAATCAATGATTTACAAAATAATGTGTCTCCTTCAAATGACAACAAATAGAATGCATCAGAATAAAAGCGCAAATACATCTTGCTCAAAAATCTGTGCAATTCCTCCACTATAAAATATTTCTATGCTATAATTGATATAACCCTTTTCGTTCATCCTGTCGTGTAATGATCTGAAATGTTGAGTCTTCCAATTGATTACAAAACGCTTAGTTAAAGCGGTACTACATTATATCTGAGCGTCACAAGCTGAAACACTATTTCTTTCATTTTCAAAGTAAACTCCCCCATCCATCCATGTCTCCATGCTTTTTATTGTTGAGAAATCACTTTGAAAAACACCCCTATTTCTAGCGGCCATCTTGAGTAAGGGCAGATGATTCATATGGCATTTACTTCCTGGAATCCATCTGTCCTTAGTTCAGGCATACAGGCAGAACGATGTACCTTGCTGAGAAAGACTCTCCTCCCCTTTTCCAGATGTCCATAAAGACTCTAAAGCCCTGTACACACGATCGGATTTCCTATGGTTTTTAAACCGATGGATTTTTCCATCGGAAAACCGATGAAGCTGACTTCCATCAGTCTTGCCTACACACCATCAGTCAAAAAACCGACCGCTCCAAACGCGGTGACGTAAAACACTCCGATGAGATGAGAAAAGGGAAGTTCAATGCTTCTGAGCATGCGTCGACTTGATTCTGAGCATGCGTGGGTTTTTTATCCGATGGAGTTCCCCACAGACGATAGTAATTTGCTATCAGTTTTTTAACCATCGGATAAATTTAAAACATGTTCTATTTTTAAACATCGATTAAAAAAAGACCGATGGGGCCCATACACGATCGGTTTGTCCGATGAAAAAAGTCCATCGGACTGTTTTCATCGGTAAAACCTATCGTGTGTACACGGCTTTAGGGTTTATAACAGCGATGGAGAACCTTATGATGTTTTGGAACTACATTTCCCATGATGCTCAACTACACTGCAGAGTGCATGAGCATCATGGGAAATGTAGTTCCAAAACATCTGGGGTGCCAAGGTTCACCATCACTAGGTTATGAGATCATTTTGGCCTAGGCAGAAAACAGGAAAAAAACTGAAAACATGTACAAAAAAGTTTAAAGTGGTTGAAAAGGCTGAAATTGTATTTTTTATTTTACCGCATTTTTTGCATTAGGGTAAAAAAAAAATTCTGCTTGCAGCTCCCCCCTGCAGCCCACACTAAATACAAACCTGAGCCTGATCTTGATCCAGCAATGTGCAGGAGAGGCGAGGCTCTCTAGCTCCTCATTGGCTCTCGCTGCAATCAATCAGAGTCATTGACTAGGGAGTGGGGGCGGGGCAAGCACACATGTGTGCCCCCATAGTAAACAGCTTACTATGGGGAGGGAGGAGCCAGGAACGCCGGCGGTGGACCCTAGAAGAGGAGGAGCAGGGTAGCTCTGTGCAAAACTACTGCATAGAGCAGGTAAGTTTGATGCTTGTTATTTTAATAAAAAAAAAAAAAAACGCGAACCTTTACAATCACTTTAAACCTAGTAAATATAATATACCTTCCTATCTATTTACTTATGCTAACAGCAAAATGGTTCCTGTTGACTGAGAGAGTGAAGTTCCGCTTTAACACTTTATTTTGTTAGTCATATTATTGCACTGGTTGTCAAGACAAGAGGAATAATTCAATAGAAACATATAAGCTATACAAAAGAAAAAAAAACTGTAACTATATGTAAAAATATGCACACAAATACTGTATTCTCAGAAGCAGGAAAAACACGAATGACTCTTTCTGTATATGTGTGTCGGTTAGACATTTTGAAATATCTAAATACTTGTCTTTCATATCTGATGATGATCATTAATGGGAATTTGATGATCATTAATGTTATCCTTCCATTATGATATGGCCCACTACCTAAACTGGACAGAACACCCAGTGTTATTTATTAAAACCGGAGAGTGCAAAATCTGGTGCAGCTCTGCAGAGAAACCAATCAGCTTCCAGGTTTTATTGCCGAAGCTTAATTGAACAAGCTTAAAGCGGAGGTTCACCGGAATTTTTTGTTTTAAAAGCCAGCAGCTACAAATACTGCAGCTGCTGACTTTTAAAAAAAGGACACTTACCTGTCCAGGTCGCCCGCGGCAGCCGAAGCCGAGCTTCCCCTGCCGCCATCCTCGGTGGGGGAATCAGGAAGTGAAGCGATGCGGCTTCACTGCCCGGTTCCCTACGGTGCATGCGCAAGTCGCGCTGCGCCGTCCTCACTGGTCCCTGCTGTGTTCTGGGAGCCGAGTGTTTCCCAGAGCACAACGGGGGGGGGGGGGGGTGACGCGAGGGGGCGGGAGTCTGCACCCGGAAGTGGTGCAAATACCTGTTTTATACAGGTATCTGCACCCCCCCCCCCGAAAGGTGCCAAATGAGACACAGGAGGGGGGGAGGGTTCCGAAAAGCAGAGGTTCACTTTTGGGTGAACCTCCGCTTTAAGTTGAAGCTGATTGGTTACCATGCACAACTGCACCGGATTCTGAGTGCTCCAGTTTTAGTAAATCTCCCTCAGTGTTTGTCTTCTGATGTTACCAGCGAGATTATCACAGGATGTTGCACAACTAAAAAAATATTCAATAATCTAATTATAGAATGTAGAAGGCACCAAATATGGTATTGCACTAGGAACCATTTGTCTAGTAAATTTATTATTATGAGTTAATGCACTGTTGTACAAAATATACTAATTTATGGTACCTTTCATTTTCTATATTTTGTCTCAAACGTATTGTGATTGACTCTAGATACTGTATAGTTATGTCAATAAATACAAATAAATATTTTATAAACCACGTCTGAGCTTTACATATATGATAATTCTCTTAGCACCAGTTTCCTTTAAAGGGGAAAAAAGGAAAATAAATCACCTTCCTTCAATACTGAAGTTATAGGTTGGAATTTTAGTCTGCAACCTGCCCCTTTATTACAACACTAAGGACCAGTGTACACCACAATTCCACGTGCCTTTCTGCATGCACATTTTTGGTGCGTTTTTCATGTGTTCCTGTAAAAAAAAATATATATATATTTTTCTTCATCTCAATTAACCTCCCTGGCGGTATGATTCTTTCAGATTTTAGGTGCTGAAAGCGGTACCATTATTTTGCATGGAAATTTGGCGTTTTATATTGTAGGCCTGTAATTCTTAGGAATAACTCACTTAAATCTGTCCAAACCAGAGTCTAGTAGACATCCCGGGTATGATAACGTTTGAAACACAAAATCATAAATTATAATATAATAAATAACTATAAATAATTATAACAAATAACAATATAATAATAATAAAAATGATTCACTAATGTAATCAAATCAAAAACACTGAAATTTGCTCAGTTGCAGAATTGTCGCTGTCATTACTTTTAGGCCTCGTACACACGGCCGAGATTCTCGTCGAAAAAAACATGTCGTTTTTTTCGACGAGATTCTTGGACAAGAAACTTGTCCCGGCCGAGTGTACAGACGCTCGATTCAAAGAACCCGCGGTTCTTTGAATGGAGCGTACGCGGTGACGTCATCGACTACGACGAGCATGCGCTCGTCACATTCGATGCCGTCGCCGCCATCTTGGTATACCCTACGTATGCCTAGGAAGCTACCGCGCATGCGTCAAATTCATTTCGAACATGCGCGGGCTTCCGGGAGGACAGGTAAGTGTACACACACTCACTTTTCTCAAAGAGAAACATGCAGACGAGAATCTCGACGAGAAAATAGAGAGCAGGATCTCTATTTTCTCGTTGAGATTCTTGTCGCTTTTCTTGACGAGAAACCATACACACAAACGAATTTCTCGGCAAAAAATCTCTGCCAGCAAGTTTCTTGCTGGTTTTTGCCGAGAAACTCGTTCGTGTGTACGAGGCTTTAGTGTTTGATGACGAATTTCCCCACAAATCGCTATCGCTCAATTCTGCAAGTGATTCTAATTTATTATCGCTGTTTTCTAGCTGGTCTAAAACCACTTTTGATGTAAAGGGACACTTTTTGGTTGCTATGGACAATCTCCAGTTTCCAGGCAGAAAGAACAGTTTTTATTATATAAGAGTGCATGCAGGACACTGGACAGACCACTAGGGACAAAGGGGGTGTGTATTTATTTGATACAGTACTGTATTCTGTAAGATTACAGTGTACTGTATGTGTACTGTGTTTTAACTTTTTTGAATTTGGCGCCGATCTCCGTCCCTGTGCGTCGTAACATCGCAGGGAACGGAGCTCGGCGACACTCGGCACTGTGTGAATCGAGCGAGGAGACGGCTCGATTACACAGCGGGGAGGCATCGCAGGATCCAGGGGACAAAGTAAGTAACCCTGCCTGGATTACTGCGATGCAATCCCGAGTCTGGCTCGGGGTTACTGCTTTTGGTGCTGAAATTTCACCCCGAGCCAGACTGGCTTAAGAACAATTGGGGACATGTGCATTCTGGTGCATTTTTTATGCGTTTTGCAACATTCCAGATGCATTCCATACAGAAAAAAATGCAACATGTTCTACTTTTATTGACTGTATTGGAACACACTTCACCTGTGTTAACTAGGGCCATTGGAATCCAGGTTAAACATTGTACGCATTGGTCTGCATCTGGTGTGAACCAGCCCTAATATTAACTTACATATACAAAGCATGGTCTAGTTACAAATAAGATGGCATTTTATATATTGTAATAATTATTTGTATTTAATATTTTGTATTAAATCACCGGAGGTTGATTGGGGTTAAATTTGAAATCATTTCATTAAAAAAAAAAAAAAATTCTTTTTCATTTTGTTTATAGCAGCTTTAGGTCACAAAGAATCCTGTAAATTGGTAAACAGCTGCAACAAAGTACAACTTTGCTAAATTGTTACATGTTCTCTACCAATGATTAATGTAACAAACTTACAGAGATCACTGAACTTGTTAGTGCCGGTTCACACACGGGCAACACGACTTCCAGCGCGACTTTGCGAGATGACTTCAGCGTGACTTGGAGCAACTTACAACGCGACTTCAAGTCGCCTCCAGGACAGGCGACTTTGCCAGTGACCAATCAAAGATAATCAGCTCTGTGGGAGGGGGGGGGGGGGGGGGGGTTTGCCTGAGAAAACTATTTTCTCTTCCTGTAGAGTTGCTTCAGTTAAGACACTGATCTGACTTTGGAGGCGACTTCCATTGAAATCAATGGGTACAAGTCGCCTAGAAGTCGGATTGAAGTAGTACAGGAACCTTTTCTGAAGTCGGAGCGACTGCAGTAGTGTGCATTAAGACGGCTCCATTCACTTCAATGTAAATTCTCATGTCACGCGACTTGGGGTGACTTAGGGCGACACAAGTCGGATCCCAAGTTCCGGTAGTGTGAACAGGCACTAGGCTAGGTTCAGACCTCTGTGAGTGGGGAACGCATGCGACTGACCCACAGAGAAACACGTTGTTTTAATTCTTAATGGCAACCCCACACATCGCCAGCTATGGTGCGATTTTGTGCTCGCTAAACTGCATGATGCTGCAGCACCATGCAAATATAGTGTGGTGTGATTTCAAAAGAGAGTCTGAGACTTCTTTCCCTGCATTTCTCAAGGGTAGGGCATCCCATTGAAATAAATGGGCTGCCCTACGAGCAATGTGCACAAACGCACGTGCACAACTCTTAACAAAGCCTTATGACCCATACACACTATTCGATTTTCTGCAGATTTTTGTCTTCAGATTTACCAAAACCATGTAGTGCAAAGGCCTGCTGATTTAATACAAATTGAAACTTTTAAGGTTTGACATATTATATGGTTTTGGTAAATCTGAAGACAAAAATCTGCAGAAAATCTAATAGTGTGTATGGGGTCTCTCAGTGATGACTGGCTTCTGATGGAATATCTTCAGATTTCAAAAAGAGTGAGAGCATACATAACACTGGGAGGGCGCATTGTAAGATATAGTAGGTAAGATTACTTTTAGCTCCTATGGTACTTCGTAATAAGTACAGTCTTCAGTGGTCTAAAGAAGAAATCCAGCCTAATGCCCCATACACACGATCGTTTTTCATGCCGTTAAAAATGCAATTTTTAAAAATGGGCATTAAAACCGATCGTGTGTAT
Source organism: Rana muscosa (assembly GCA_029206835.1). Lineage (NCBI taxonomy): Eukaryota > Metazoa > Chordata > Amphibia > Anura > Ranidae > Rana > Rana muscosa. The sequence continues at coordinate 523,059,579 of CM055118.1, read as the reverse complement.
GCTCCAGAGCATTTTTAACGACGTGAAAAACGGCCATTAAAAATTTCGAACATGCTCTATTTTTTCACGTCGTTTTTGATGTCGTTTTTTTTAACGACGTGAAAAACGATGGTGTGTATGCTTTGACGAGGTGAAAAAAAACGCGCATGCTCAGAATCAAGTATGAAACGGGAGCGCACGTTCTGGTAAAACTAGCATTTGTAATGGAGATAGCACATTGGTCACGCTGTAACGGACTGAAAAGCAGGAGGCTGAAAAGCGCGAATCGTCGCTCAACAAACTTTACGAACATGAAGGGTGGCGCCATCCGAACGGAACTTCCCCTTTATAGTGCCGTCGTACGTGTTGTACGTCACTGCGCTTTTGCTTGAATGTTTTTTTTAATGATCGTGTGTACGCAAGACAGGCTTGAGAGGAAACATGAAAAAAAAAAACGACGAGAAAAACGTTGGTTTAAAAAATGGCATGAAAAACGATCGTGTGTACGCCGCATTACACTATAATCTCTACATCTACAGACATCCTCAATCTAACACTAACCTATCTTAGAAGAAATCAGTATACACGTCATTTTTGTAGCTGCTCCAGTCCGGAAGCTCTGCAGAGGAAACAGCTGACAACGGCTGCGAAATGGTTTAAAAAATGGCATGAAAAACGATCGTGTGTACGCCGCATTACACTATAATCTCTAAATCTACAGACATCCTCAATCTAACACTAACCTATCTTAGAAGAAATCAGTATACACGTCATTTTTGTAGCTGCTCCAGTCCGGAAGCTCTGCAGAGGAAACAGCTGACAACGGCTGCGAAATGAATGGGGAGTTACGTCACCCATAGACTTACTATGAGGCTTCTGTCGTCGGCTGCCTCCTCTGCACCCACCTCCACAGCAAAGCCGTGGCTGACAGCTCAGCGTGGGATCGGGTCAGATCAGCTTCAGAAAAGGTATCTATAGCGATTTCTTCTTTACAGGGTTAGATAGGTTAGTGTTAGATTGTGGATGTCTATAGATGTAGCGATTTTAGTGTTAGGCTGGCCTTCTCCTTTAACCGCTTGCCAACCGCCCGCCGCGATTGACGGTGGCAGAAAGGCACTCCTGCGTGAATCGACATAGCTGTATGGCGGGCGCTTTAACGTAGGAGCCCGTGCACGTGGCCGGGTGGCGCGTTTTCCGACAGCGACGGCTACCCGCCATTGTTCCTGAGAAGGAGAGAACGTAGATCTGTCAATGTAAACAGACAGATCTCGGTTCTGTCAGAGGTGAGGAGAGCAATCTGTTGTTCCTACTGCTTAGGAACAACAATCGGTCTCCTCACCCAGGCAGTCCCATCACTCCCTAGAACACATATTTAACCCCTTGATCGCCCCCTAGTGTTAACCCCCTCCCTGACAGTGACATTGTGACATATATACAGTAATCAATGGCCATTTATAGCTCTGATCGCTGTATAAATGTCAATGGTCCTAAAATAGTGTGAAGTGTACGATCTGTCTGCCGCAATGTCGCAGTCCCAATAAAAATTGCAGATCGCCGCCATTTTTTTAAATGCCATAAATCTATCCTATATTTTGTAGACGCTATAACTTTTGCGCAAACCAATCAATATATGAATATTGTGATTTTTTTTTAGCAAAAATATGTAGAATACATATCGGCCTAAACTGAAGAAGAAATTTGTTTTTTTTTAATATATTTTTTGGGGATATTTATCATAGCAAAAAGTAAAAAATATTGATTTTTTTTCCAAATAAGTCTGTCTTTTTTGTTTATAGCGCAAAAAATAAAAACCGCAGAGGTGATCAAATACCACCAAAAGAAAGCTCTATTTGTGGGAAAAAAAAGAACGTCAATTTTGTTTGGGTACAGCGTCGCAATTGTCAGTTAAAGTGATGCAGTGCCGTATTGCAAAAAATGGCCCGGTCAAGAAGGGGGTATATTATTCCGGGGTTGAATTGGTTATGATCCAGCAGGAATCACATTGTAAGTGCTGAAGCATCAGGACAGATCTGAGACTGCACATGTCAACCAGGATCCCTAAAAGAAATAAGGTAAAGTGGTTGTAAACCCTATAAAACAACTTTATGCTACTACAGGTAAGCCTATATTAAGGCTTACCTGTAGCTACCAAGGATATTTCCTAAACCTGCACTGTTTAGGAGATATCCCCTGTCCCCTGCATGTGCCTGGGGCAAACTGATGTGCCCTTGCTTCAGTCTGTGTGCCGTTACCGGCGGCTCCCACGCGCATGCTCGGGAGTGTATGCTATGCATACTAGATCATTGTGCCTTTGTCTTGCAGGGTTTTTTTTTTTTTCTTTTTTTCAGTTGGCTTTATTTCCTCTTTAAAGCTGAACTCCGGCTACAAAAACTTTTATTTAAAACAATCCCCTAATAGCCACAGAGGATATAAATCCACTTTGTGTGCTCCAAATGCCTGTTTCAAACCCAAGTATTACCTTATAAAGGTAGCAGTGATATCATCACTGTGCTGTACATAGCCTCAGCAGAGAGCAGCAAGAGGGGTCCAGCAGACTCCACCCACTACAGCCTGGCTGCAGAAAACGACAGGATGGGCGGAGATAATACCGATCATCCTGCACAAGGATAGAGATCAGCAGTGATCGGTATTTTTTACAGGAAGCGTCTGCACACTGAATGACTGCACAGATCTGTAAGAATTATACAGAGCACACTGAGATTCAAGGAATAATACCCATGGCATTGAGACAATATTTTTCTCATCCTGAAGTTTAGAATTTCCGGACTCTGGAAGCATTTTGCAAGAGCTTAAAATGTTTTCAAATCCAAAAACAAATATGGTATACATTGCAGCCTACCAATTCTTGGATGTGGTGTCTGCTTTTCCTTTTCTAGGCTCTTTTTCCCATATTTTCCCCTGGTGATTCTGGCAGTAACACACTTTCTGTCTTAGGGTGGCAATGCTCACACTCCAGGGCTGCCCATTTAAGGGGTACAAGCAGTACTCCTGTACCAGGCTCAGGCCCTATCAGGTCAACAATATTGACCAGGCCAGATTTCAGTTGACAATGGTTGAGTTGTCCGAGCCTCCTGAATTTTAACAGGGGTTGGGGGTTATTTCCATGGCACAATCACCAGTGCATGATGGGCCAAGACCACAGTTTGCAATTGAACATTTAGGCAAAGCCCAGGCCTTCTGGAACAATGTTCTGTGGATTGATAAATCAAAGATAGAAATGTTTGACCACAGTAACAGTAGACATCGTTTGGCACAGAGCCACAGACTAAAGAAAGCATTTCAGGAGAAGAACCTCATACCAACTGTGAAGCATGTTGTTGGGAATCTTACATAGTTACATAGTTAGTCCGGTTGAAAAAAGACACATGTAAATCCAGTTCACCCATAAAAAAAAAGAATATCATACAATCCCATATACCCAATTCTATACCCACAGTTGATCCAGAGGAAGGCGAAAAACCCCAGCAGAGCATGATCCAATTTGCTACAGCAGGGTAAAAAATTCCTTCCTGATCCCCCGAGGGGCAATCGGATTTTCCCTGGATCAACTTTACCTATAAATGCTAGTACCCAGTTATATTATGTACATTTAGGAAAGAATCCAGGCCTTTCTTAAAGCAATCTACTGAGCTGGCCAGAACCACCTCCGGAGGGAGTCTATTCGGCATTTTCACAGCTCTTACTGTGAAGAAACCTTTCCATATTTGGAGATGAAATCTCTTTTCCTCTAGCCGTAAAGAGTGCCCCCTTGTCCTCAGTGTTGACCGTAAAGTGAATAACTCACAACCAAGTTCACTGTAACGGTACCCCAAATATCAAAGGGGGTAACGCCGTTTAAAGATCTTCCCTCTCCTGGACACAAATTCACTGCCGATCCTCCACAGCCAGAAGACCACTTCCCATAGGAATTAAAGTGGTTGTAAACCCACTTTTTCAACTTGCACCTACAGGTAAGCCTAGATTAAGGCTTACCTGTAGGTGCAAGAAATATCTCCTAAACCTACACGGTTTAGGAGATATTTAGTTAAATGACAGGCGCCGCTGTCTACGGCGCATGCGCGCCGTAGACAACGGCGCATTCATGGGGTTAATCCCATTCACAAATTTGGCTACTTCCCAGCAATCGCTGGGCGTAGTCGAATGTGACGGCTCCCGCGTGCATGCGCAGAGTGACATCTCCGCCGCTCCGGCCAATCACAGCGCCGGAGCGGCGCTGTGATTGGCTGGAACGGCGATAGCCGGAAGTAACCTTCCGGCTATCGCCGCAGAGATGGCTGCGGCTGAAGAGGGAGACGAGGACAGCTTCGGGGGCCCGATCTAAGGTAAGTGATGCATAATGAGCTATTATGCTAGTCATATTAGCTCATTATGCCTTTCTCTTACAGGTAGTTTAAAAAAAATAAAAAATTATAAGGGTTTACAACCACTTTAATCCTTCTGGAAGAACGAGACAACACGCTCTGTATCTTTCCAAGGATAGACTGACTTTATTAAGAAAAACATTGTACTTTTTATACACATCCAATACTGCATTAACCTAAAATGAACAATGGTCCAGCTCCACCCACAACATATCCAGACCCAATACACATTATTTTGACACCTGTTAGGAGACAACAGGTTCTAATCCCCTTTTAGTTTAAATGACTAAATGACTTGTTAGGCTAGCTTTTGTCTCCCAATCAAAAGACTTTACACAATAGAAACCTAACGACCTTCAATACACATCTCACAATGAAAGGATTTGTAGCCTGTCTGTCTGAGTACAATCCACACAAGTATAGAATTAATTATCCCTATTCACACAAAAAGGGTCTTCAGACGCCCTTTTAGATTAATTTACATCACAACTGGCAGGTAACACATCTCTCAATTAACCTGTTGAGTTCAGAATAAAATAATCAGTACACATTGTGGACTAATAATACTATTTCAATTTCAAGCAATCCAAGCCATATTCTTAATGTCCATGGTTTCCTGGCTCACCCTGTGTCCAAAGTGACCCCCCTGTCACACATCTCCCCTTTCGGCAGGAGACTAACACAGGAGGTGACCCCAGACGGGTTGACTCCGAAGTTAGTCCATAGGTCCATTCTTCTAATGCTGGTATCCACACAGTACCCCCAATAAATTGTTCCAAACAGAGCATTACTTACCCAGCCAACCTCTGCCTCTCTCAGAGAACATACCCGCCGCTGGGGAGAAGACAGGGTGACTGGGCTCAGTCCGTCATGCTGTTGGGGATCTGGGCCGACTGCCCAGCATCCCTGGGGTATACAAGTGGAGACTGAAGTCCCATCCACTTGTGGTAAGTGAAAATCCCCCAGTGCTTGCAAAGCAAGGCTGACATCCTCCTGTCTCAGTGTCACACCATTTTCTGGGGTTGGGTCAGTGAAGACCGAAGTCCCATCCAGTACCACAGGCACTCCCTCTTCTGTTAGTTGAGAGCAGAGGCCCACAGCACTCTGCTCTGTTGCCAGCTCTTCTGCTGGGTTGCTGTGAGTGGAGACCGCAGTCCCATCCACCGATATCAGCTCAAGTTGCAGTTGTGTGCAGAGGCCAGTAGCATTCTGCCCTGCTGCCAGTGATTCAGCTGGGGGTAAAAGCTTTACCACCTCAGCTTGTTGCTGGAGAGAGGGGCCAACTGCCCCGGCTCCCTGAAACTCCACAGTTGTTTCCGGTGCTGGGCAGAGGTTGCTATCACTCTGCCCTGTTGCCAGCACTTCTGCTGGGGACTCCACACCATCTGCTCTGGCTAACTGTTGGGGAGGGAAAAGGGCTGCTTCTCCTCCCTGCATCTCTGAAATCCCCTGGGAAAGAGGAACCATCACCTTCTCACCTCGGGCCTCCAAAACTGCCACGGGTGTAGAGCAGGGGTCTGCAGTACTTTGTCCTGCTGCCAGTACTTGAGCAGGCGATGCATAATCCATAACATCCTCTGAACAGTCCCTTAAGTCCATACCTTCTGTAATCTGTGGCTGGGGAGATGAGCCAACTGCCCTAGCTCCCTGGAACTCCATATCATCCACTTCGGCTTTAGGGATAGAAATCTCCAGATGTTCCACTGCCGATTCTTCAGCCAGGCTAGCTCCCTGGAACTCCATATCATCCACTTCGGCTTTAGGGGTGGCAATCTTCAGATTTTCCACTGCCGATTCTTCAGCCAGGCTAGCTCCCTGGAACTCCATATCATCCACTTCGGCTTTAGGGATGGCAATCTTCAGATTTTCCACTGCCGATTCTTCAGCCAGGCTAGCTCCCTGGAACTCCATATCATCCACTTCGGCTTTAGGGGTGGCAATCTTCAGATTTTCCACTGCCGATTCTTCAGCCAGGATTTCATAGTTGTCAACTGGTATTTCCTGATAGTCCCAGGCAAAGGTAGCCCCACCCTGCTGCTGAGCAGATTCTAGCAGCTGTCTGTAGGCGATCTCCGATTGCCGTATTTCCGCCATTCTCCGCTCATGTTGTCGCTCTAGTTCTCTCTTTTGTCGCTCTCGTTCTCTCTCTTGTCGCTCTAGTTCTCTCTTTTGTCACTCTCGTTCTCTCTCTTGTCGCTCTAGTTCTCTCTTTTGTCGCTGTAGTTTTTTCTCTTGTCGCTCATCCTGCAGCTGGATGCCTCTAATGGCTTCCTGTATGGCGGTCTCTGATGGGTTAGCACCATATAATGCCAAGCGCTCTCGAACTCGTTGCTGAAACAAATCTTCAATTGACCGGGGTCTTGCATCACCATCCCTCTGATCCATCTCGGCCAGCTCCCTGATCAAGGTGGCCCCGTTCTTTGTCCCACTGGTCCCTCCACGGCTCGCAAGTAGGTCCTTCAGTGTGGCTTTCCTGCAGGCTGCATAGCTGGTCATTCACTGTGGTAGCTTGGAGTGTCCCAGGAACTGGAGGGAAAATCCCACTGCTGCCACCAATGTAACGGCACCCCAAATATCAAAGGGGGTAACGCCGTTTAAAGATCTTCCCTCTCCTGGACACAAATTCACTGCCGATCCTCCACACCCAGAAGACCACTTCCCATAGGAATTAATCCTTCTGGAAGAACGAGACAACACGCTCTGTATCTTTCCAAGGATAGACTGACTTTATTAAGAAAAACATTGTACTTTTTATACACATCCAATACTGCATTAACCTAAAATGAACAATGGTCCAGCTCCACCCACAACATAACCAGACCTAATACACATTATTTTGACACCTGTTAGGAGACAACAGGTTCTAATCCCCCTTTTAGTTTAAATGACTAAATGACTTGTTAGGCTAGCTTTTGTCTCCCAATCAAAAGACTTTACACAATAGAAACCTAACGACCTTCAATACACATCTCACAATGAAAGGATTTGTAGCCTGTCTGTCTGAGTACAATCCACACAAGTATAGAATTAATTATCCCTATTCACACTAAAAGGGTCTTCAGACGCCCTTTTAGATTCATTTACATCACAACTGGCAGGTAACACATCTCTCAATTAACCTGTTGAGTTCAGAATAAAATAATCAGTACACATTGTGGACTAATAATACTATTTCAATTTCAAGCAATCCAAGCCATATTCTTAATGTCCATGGTTTCCTGGCTCACCCTGTGTCCAAAGTGACCCCCCTGTCACACATCTCCCCTTTCGGCAGGAGACTAACACAGGAGGTGACATTCTTCTAATGCTGGTATCCACACAGTACCCCCAATAAATTGTTCCAAACAGAGCATTACTTACCCAGCCAACCTCTGCCTCTCTCAGAGAACATACCCGCCGCTGGGGAGAAGACAGGGTGACTGGGCTCAGTCCGTCATGCTGTTGGGGATCTGGGCCGACTGCCCAGCATCCCTGGGGTATACAAGTGGAGACTGAAGTCCCATCCACTTGTGGTAAGTGAAAATCCCCCAGTGCTTGCAAAGCAAGGCTGACATCCTCCTGTCTCAGTGTCACACCATTTTCTGGGGTTGGGTCAGTGAAGACCGAAGTCCCATCCAGTACCACAGGCACTCCCTCTTCTGTTAGTTGAGAGCAGAGGCCCGCAGCACTCTGCTCTGTTGCCAGCTCTTCTGCTGGGTTGCTGTGAGTGGAGACCGCAGTCCCATCCACCGATATCAGCTCAAGTTGCAGTTGTGTGCAGAGGCCAGTAGCATTCTGCCCTGCTGCCAGTGATTCAGCTGGGGGTAAAAGCTTTACCACCTCAGCTTGTTGCTGGAGAGAGGGGCCAACTGCCCCGGCTCCCTGAAACTCCACAGTTGTTTCCGGTGCTGGGCAGAGGTTGCTATCACTCTGCCCTGTTGCCAGCACTTCTGCTGGGGACTCCACACCATCTGCTCTGGCTAACTGTTGGGGAGGGAAAAGGGCTGCTTCTCCTCCCTGCATCTCTGAAATCCCCTGGGAAAGAGGAACCATCACCTTCTCACCTCGGGCCTCCAAAACTGCCACGGGTGTAGAGCAGGGGTCTGCAGTACTTTGTCCTGCTGCCAGTACTTGAGCAGGCGATGCATAATCCATAACATCCTCTGAACAGTCCCTTAAGTCCATACCTTCTGTAATCTGTGGCTGGGGAGATGAGCCAACTGCCCTAGCTCCCTGGAACTCCATATCATCCACTTCGGCTTTAGGGATAGAAATCTCCAGATGTTCCACTGCCGATTCTTCAGCCAGGCTAGCTCCCTGGAACTCCATATCATCCACTTCGGCTTTAGGGGTGGCAATCTTCAGATTTTCCACTGCCGATTCTTCAGCCAGGCTAGCTCCCTGGAACTCCATATCATCCACTTCGGCTTTAGGGATGGCAATCTTCAGATTTTCCACTGCCGATTCTTCAGCCAGGCTAGCTCCCTGGAACTCCATATCATCCACTTCGGCTTTAGGGGTGGCAATCTTCAGATTTTCCACTGCCGATTCTTCAGCCAGGATTTCATAGTTGTCAACTGGTATTTCCTGATAGTCCCAGGCAAAGGTAGCCCCACCCTGCTGCTGAGCAGATTCTAGCAGCTGTCTGTAGGCGATCTCCGATTGCCGTATTTCTGCCATTCTCCGCTCATGTTGTCGCTCTAGTTCTCTCTTTTGTCGCTCTCGTTCTCTCTCTTGTCGCTCTAGTTCTCTCTTTTGTCACTCTCGTTCTCTCTCTTGTCGCTCTAGTTCTCTCTTTTGTCGCTGTAGTTTTTTCTCTTGTCGCTCATCCTGCAGCTGGATGCCTCTAATGGCTTCCTGTATGGCGGTCTCTGATGGGTTAGCACCATATAATGCCAAGCGCTCTTGAACTCGTTGCTGAAACAAATCTTCAATTGACCGGGGTCTTGCATCACCATCCCTCTGATCCATCTCGGCCAGCTCCCTGATCAAGGTGGCCCCGTTCTTTGTCCCACTGGTCCCTCCACGGCTCGCAAGTAGGTCCTTCAGTGTGGCTTTCCTGCAGGCTGCATAGCTGGTCATTCCACACAAGTATAGAATTAATTATCCCTATTCACACTAAAAGGGTCTTCAGACGCCCTTTTAGATTCATTTACATCACAACTGGCAGGTAACACATCTCCTAATTAACCTGTTGAGTTCAGAATAAAATAATCAGTACATATTGTGGACTAATATTACTATTTCAATTTCAAGCAATCCAAGCCATATTCTTAATGTCCATGGTTTCCTGGCTCACCCTGTGTCCAAAGTGACCCCCCTGTCACATTCACTATATGGACCCCTTATATATTTGTACATGTTGATTATATCCCCCCTTAATCTCCTCTTCTCAAGAGTGAATAAATTCAGTTCCTCTAATCTTTCCTCATAGCTAAGCTCCTCCATGCCTCTTATCAGTTTGGTTGCTCTTCTCTGCACTTTCTCCAGTTCCCCAATATCCTTTTTGAGAACTGGTGCCCAAAACAGAACTGCATATTCCAGATGAGGTCCTACTAATGATTTGAATAGGGGCAAAATTATATCTCTCTCTGGAGACCATACCTCTCTTAATACAAGAAAGGACTTTGCTCGCTTTGGAAACCGCAGCTTGGCATTGCATGCCATTATTGAGCTTATGATCTACCAAAACCCCCAGATCCTTCTCCACTATGGATCCCCCCAGTTGTACTCCCCCTAGTATGTATGATGCATTCATATTCTTAGCCCCCAAGTGCATATCTTTACATTTATCAACATTAAACCTCATCTGCTACATAGTCGCCCAATTAGACAGAGCTTTGAGGTCGGCTTGTAAATTGGCAACATCCTGTAAGGACGTTATTCCACTGCATAGCTTAGTGTCATCTGCAAAGACAGAAATGTTAAGCCCCGTACACATGATCGGATAACCTATGGATTTTCGTCCGATGGATTTGTCCATCGGAAATCCGATGAAACTGTTTTTCATCAGTCTTGGCCACACACCATCAGTCAAAAAACCGACCGTTCCAAACGCGGTGACGTAAAACACTCCGATGAGCCGAGAAAAATTAAGTTTAATGCTTCTGAGCATGCGTCGACTTGATTCTGAGCATGCATGGGTTTTTTAACCGATGGACTTGCCCATAGACGATCGGAAATTCCCATCGGTTTTTTATCCATCGGAAAATTTTAAAACAAGTTCTATTTTTTACAACCGATGGAAAAAAGACTGATGGGTACCATACACGATCGGTTGGTCTGATGAAAACCATCTATCGGACGGTTTTCATCAGTCAAACCGATCGTGTGTACGGGTCTTTACTTTTGATCCCAGACCCAATATCATTTATAAAGATATTAAAAAGTAAGTTCCCAGCACTGAACCTTGGGGTACACCACTGATAACCTTAGACCATTCAGAGTAAGAATCATTAACCACGACTCTCTGAATTCTGTCTTTTAACCAGTTTTCCATCCATTTACACACTGATATTTCCAATCCTGTAGACTTTACCTTACACATTAGCCGTGTGGGGAACTGTATCGAACGCTTTTGCAAAATCCAAGTGTAGCGGGGTCCTCAATTTAGGGGTAGTGTTTGAGTGGTAGTTATGCTCAAACACCAAAATTGTTAGGACATTGTCAACCATTTTTGTCTGCAGGAAGAGTATCGGTGTACCGTTCCCTGTGGCCTGCAGGTGGCGCTGCCATAGTGGGCCAGGGTTGAACTGCTGATACAGTGCTGTGCCTTATGTGTCCCCTCTCGGCAACCATACAGTGGGAGTGGTTGGCCTGCTGTGTATGCTGGGAGAGGATATAAAAGGGGCAGACGCTGCCTGTTCAGGGGTTCGTCGTCGGGAGTCCTACTCCCAGGGAGTGTGTGTTCCTGTCCGCCCTGGGCACCTTTGGCCCAGGGGCGGAGGTCGGTGAATCAGTCCCAGGCACCTTTAGCCCTGGGGCTGCAACTAAAAGCCTTGGGCCCAGCACCTTCGGCTAGAGCCCGTCAAGAATCGAGGAATCTCAGGGTGCCGCCTTGCGAGGGGACCCGCATCTTAGACGAGGAGGCTGGGGGAGGACCGTTCCGAGGGACTGGTGAGAAGTCACAGTGAAGGAAGGGGCCCGGTAACTCTCTGGAGGGATGTCTTCTCCTTACAAAGAGGCCAAGCTTTGAACACCAAGTCCACCAGGTCTGTGGCAGAGACCAAGTTCACCAGGTCTGTGGCAGAGACCAAGTTCACCAGGTCTGTGGCAGAGACTAAGTGTACCAGTTTGTGTAGTGATTGTGCGGTTAGTTCGAGTACCATTTTGGTTGCTAGTCCCTATCTAGGGAGACTATCCAAATGGGCTAAGTCTGTTAGAGAAGCCAAGCAGTGAAGTGTATTACGTTTGTGCCTGGACCTCTCCCACATCTTATGCTGTCCTGTTCTCTCTCCAACCTTTCCTATCAGAGACTGTCGTATAAGAGAAATAAACTCTACGTTGGAGTTACAGCTGGTGTGGACATTGAAGTCATTGGGGGTAATAGAGACTTGTCTTTATTGGTTATAGAGATAAGAACCATTCGGAGGGAGTATCTGGCTGCGGAGACCCATCACAACACCGCTCAACCTCCTCACACAGAAGGGTACGGTACGGGCATATAGAGCTGGGTGTGCCCTTTCCTCCTGCAAGGAGCCGAAAGACAAGGAGGAGAGGGTGGCAAGCGCTATACAAGTATACCACGTCCAAGGTTTAACGTACCTCTTCATAAAAAGAAATCAGGTTTGTCTGACAACTTCTGTCTTTTTTTTCCAGCAAGAACTCGTTTATGTGGTCTTTTATTCATCTCTCCAGTATGTTCCCAACTATAGAAGTTAAACTAACAGGTCTATAGTTACTTAGTAAAGACTTTGTTCCCTTTTTAAATATGGGCACCACATTGTCCCTGCGCCAATCCAGTCGTACTATTCCTGTCATTAATGAGTCCCTAAAAATGAGATACAATGGCTTTGAAATTACAGAGCTCAATTCTTTTAGAATCCGTGGGTGTATGCCATCTGGTCCAGGTGCTTTATCCACCTTTATTCTGTGTAAATATTTCTGGACCATATCACTTTTGAGCCATTGTGGATTTGGGGCTGTGTCACTACCACCACCATTATGGAAATTAGCTCCCCCATGCTTCTTTGTATACACAGAGCTGAAGAAAGTATTTAATAAATTAGCCTTCTCTTTGTCCCCAGTCACCCACTCTAGATTATTTTGTAAAGGGCCTACATGCTCAGACTTGTCTTTTTTACTGTTAATATATTTTGAAGATTTTTTTGGGGTTTGTCCTACTATCTTTTGCAATCTGTCGTTCATTTTGAATTTTTGCATCCTTGATTTCCTTTTTACATATTCTGTTATATTCTTTGTAACATTTAAATGACACTAGTGTTCCTTCATTTTTATATTTTTTAAAAGCTCTTTTCTTATAGAGAAAGAGCTGTGAAAATGTGGAACAGACTCCCTGCAGAGGTGGTTCTGGCCAGCTCAGTAGATTGCTTTAAAAAAGGCCTGGATACTTTCCTAAATGTACATAATATAACTGAGTACTAACAGTTCTAGGTAAAGTTGATCCAGGGTAAATCCGATTGCCTCTCGGGGGATCAGGAAGGAATTTTTTCCCCTGCTGTAGCAAATTGGATCATGCTCTGCTGGGGTTTTTTGCCTTCCTCTGGATCAACTGTGGGTATAGAATTGGGTATATGGGATTGCACGATATTTTTTTTATTTTAGTTATTTCTTTATGGTTGAACTGGATGGACTTTGTCTTTTTTCAACCTGACTAACTATGTAACTATGTAACTATAGCTTTTTTAACTTTGGCTGTGAGCCACATAGATTTTATTTTTAGCCTTTTTAAAACTTATTGCCCATGGGAATATACTTTGCAGTGAGTTCACAAACAGTCTTTTTGAAGAATTCCCATTTCTGTTCCGTGCCCATTGATGCCAATATTCCGTCCCAGTCTAAGTTCTGGAGAGCAGCCTTCATCCTTGGAAAATTTGCTCTCTTGAAATTAAGTGTTTTTATCTTTCCCGTATGTGATTTTTACTTACAGCTAACATCAAATTAAATCATGTTATGGTCACTGCTACCCAGGTGTTCCTTTATCTGAACATTAGTAATATGCTCTGCATGGTTTGAGATTACCAGGTCCAACAGAGCATCATTCCTAGTTGGGGCCTCAATAAACTGGACCATAAAATTGTCCTGTAATAGGTTTATAAAATTTTGCCCTTTACCTGTCCCAGCAGTACCATTACTCCAGTCAATTTCTGGGTAGTTAAAATCCCCCATTATTATCACCGTCCCAGCCCTTGCAGCCCTTTCCATCTTTGCAAGGAGCTGAGTCTCCACCTCCTCATTAACATTGGGTGGTCTATAACAAACTCCAATGATTAACTTTGAACTACGCACATCTGTATGCAGTTCCACCCATAATGCTTCAGACTCATCACACTCTCCATCCATCAGGTCCTCTTTCACACTTGCTTTGAGATCACTTCTCACATAGAGACAGACCCCTCCACCTTTCCTTTTTTACCCTGTCTTTCCGAAAGAGTGCATAGCCAGGAATATTAATAGCCCAGTCATGTGAGGAATGAAGCCAAGTTTCAGCAATACCGATTACATCATAGCTCTCCTGATGCACCAGAGCTTCCAACTCACCTATTTTGCTTGGCAGACTTCTTGCATTGGCTAACAAACACTTTAATGCATTAATATATTTTGACCGGTCACATACTATCCTCTTGGATGTTCCGAGATTGCAACTAGGATTTTCTACTATACTTACCTTGGGTTTATGTGCTTTGGTTACCCTACCACTAATGCCCCTAATACTACCCTCTGGAATATGTTCCACGCTGACTATCTCTATCTCTGGACCCTCCCCCCATCGCCTAGTTTAAAAACCCCTCCTCTATCTTTTTGGCCATCTTCATTCCCAGCTGATCTCCACCCTCCTCATGTAGGTGTAGTCCGTCCTTTCTATAGTACTGGTTATCGACTGAGAAGTCGGCCCAGTCCTCCAGGAACCCAAACCCCTCCTTACTACACCAGCTTTTCAGTCACTTGTTTACTTCCCTAATCTCCCTCTGCCTTTCTGGTGTGGCTCGATGTACCAGTAGTATTCCTGAGAATACTACCTTGGAGGTCCTATTCCTCAATTTAGCTCCCAAGTCCCTAAAATCGTTCTTTAGGACACTCCATCTGCCTCTGACTTTGTCATTGGTGCCAACGTGCACCGTGACACCTGGGTCTTCCCCAGCCCCTCTCAGTAATCTATCCACCTGATCCGTGATGTGCCGAACCCGAGCGCCCGGTAGACAACATACAGTTTGGCGCTTCAGGTCTTTGTTACAGATTGCCACCAGAATCTGTCTTTCCTTTCCCATCGCTCCCCCCCCCCCACTCTCACTGGAGGAGTTCTTTCTCCGGCAGCTAGGAGAGTCCCTCAGCTCCAGCAGTGCTGGTCCCTCACTGGTTTCACCAATGTCACTCAATGGAGCATACTTATTGGGATGCTCCAGCCCTGGATCGGCCTCCCTGGCACTTCCCCCTCTACCCTTCCTGACTGTCACCCATCTACTATTTTCTAGTGCCTGCACCTCTTTGTCTCCACCTGCGGTGTACGTTCCTGGCTCTCCTTTAGTGTGTAGGGTCCACTCAGTGCTGACAGTTGCTGGTTTGGGGTCGCAGCTACCCTATGATAGAAAAAGCCGGTCACTGACGACATCTACGCATACTAGCACATTATGAAAGACTTACCTTAAAACAAAGCCCTCCAAAGGCACACTGTCACGACTTCCATCTCCCCCGGTCTTCCTTCTGGGTTTGCAAGATCCAGACGATTGAATGTGTCAGGACCTAGGCTCGAACCTGGGATCTCTTCTAGTGTCTGGCATTGACTCTTTCCATTGAGCTGTCTGGGATGCTGGACAGCTCCTTGTCTAATCTATTGGATAATCCTATCTGATCCATTGGACAACCCTGCCTTGTCTTGATTGCTGTTGAACCTTGAACTCTTTACTCCTCCCATGAACTTCCTATATAAGCCTTGTCTTAGCACTTCCTCTTTGGCAGGTTATTGTGCATTCTCAGCCAGTACCTTGCTCTTGACTTCCCTGCTGTTGTCTGTATTTTGCTACCACTCATGATTGACTCTTGGCTTGTTCCTTGACTACTCTACTTCCTGATCCCAACGTGCAACTACTCGTTACCGATCTTTTGGCTTGTTTACTGACCACGCTGCTGTTTAATCCTTATCTGCTCATCCCCTACTGGACCCTGGCTTGCTCACACGCTGGTGGGGCAAACCTGAGGACCGCGACCTGGTACTAGCACGCAGCTAAATCCATCTTCACCATCAGGAGCTCTGGTGAACACAGGATAGTTCTTATGTCGCGTACACACGATCATTTTTCCAGTCGAGAAAAATTAAATTTTTCCCTTTGGACGAGAAAAACGATCGTCTGTGGGCTTTTTGTCGTTTTTCTCGACGGAAAAAACAGCATTAATCACGACGAGAAAAATTAGAACATGCTCTAATTTTTCTCGTCGTGATTCCCATCGTTTTTTGCCGCGGCAGTTTTCCCATAGGGAAACACTGCCGGGGAGCCCACACACGGTCGTTTTTTTCGACCCAAAAAAAAATGTCATTTAAAACGGCCGTGTGTGGGGGGAACAAGCTGTTCCTCGTTTTTCACGTCGATTTTCTCGACTGTGTTTTCACAGTCGAAAAAATAGATTGTGTGTACGCGGCATTAGACTCCGCACCTCAGGTGAGCCTGTGTCATCTGCCAGAGTGACTGCCTGTATACCTATCCTACTGGTCGGTGGTAGTCCTGCAACTGCTATAGCAACTGGTCTTCAAGCCCGACGCCTGATCGTGACAGAATGACCAAGCCACAATGACGTGCAGGAGTCACGCCTGAGGCACAGAGCTCTGAATTGATGGCACATTCACTGTGCGCGCAATTCAGAGCACAGTGCACATGTGCTGGTTATGTCACTGGCTGTAAAACACGCAAACCCCTCCTAAAATGTGCACGTTTAGGAGATAATCATTTTATCCACAGGTAAGCTTACCTGTAGCTAAAAGTGATCAAGCAGAGTTTACTACTGCCTTATGGCTCGGTTCACACTATGAACCGTATGTGAATCACACAAGAACTACACCACATTTCTGTTCAATTCACATGCGATTCAGTGCAGTGCATTTTGAGCCCATTCATTTTGAATGGGCTCAAATGAAACCGCATCACACCAAAGATGTGCATGCAGCAATTTTGGAACCGCAACACGATGAATGTTCCAGTAATATTGCTCTTCCACAGCACTCTTTAAACATTAAAGTGCAATACTCTAATTACATCACTCCTCAAAGTGCAAAATACATAAAATAAAGTGCAATATATGACATAAATTACATTTACTTAAAAGTGCTTTAAACGTTCTTTATAATTAAAAATTGCCTTATGCAAGTAAAAATGCAACACAGTCCACAAGTAAATCTATATTGCGTCTCACCACTACTCAGGAGAACTCACCAGAAAATCACAACCACCCCCCAGGTTGAATGGGTCAGTATGTGCTTTATCCCCTTAGGGAATCAATTATCCAGGAACCTACACCAGCTTTTTTCTTGTACAAAGGGTTTTATTGAAAATACACATCAACAGTATGGTACAAAAACAGCGGTGGACACATCATGGACTAACAGGCATAAAACTGCAGGCATCAGAAAGATTAGTCTGTAATCCTGAGAGTAGAACCTGCCCTTAGAAGTCTGAGGGTGGGCTCAGGTGACCAGCAAAAGGAAATCTGTAGCTTGTAAACCCTGGTTAAGTGACAGTATGCTGATCTAGGTTACATATCGGCTGTCTCACCAGGACATATGTGAAACTTATGGCGAGGCGACGATATAACCTGTAGCATTACAAAAGGAGAACAAACTAAAAAAAGTTATTTAAAGGAGGGTAACATTCACCAATATGCAAAATAAACAGTGTCACATCATGTGTCTGATCCCAGCAGGACCAAGCCTGAGGGCCAGAGCAACAGAGAGAAGAGAAAGAGAAAAGGTGAGAAGAAAGATAACCAGAAAGAAGAATAATGTAAGCATATAACGCCAAAGAGAAGAAAGAGAAAGAAAAGAGAAGGAGGAGTAGGAAAAGGGGGATAGGAGAGGGAAAAAAAAAAAAGGGGGAGGGAGTCCACGGGGTGGGTGGAACAGAGGCTCATTAAAGTGAGAGGAGCGCTGGGTCAAAACGGGAAGGGTGGTTGTGGGCCACCCAGGGTTGCCATACCCAGAGGAACTTATCATGAGTATTCGATAATATAGCAGTAAGTTTCTCATTTACTATGATGTCATTCACGCAGTTTTTGACTGCTACAAAACTGAGGGCCGGGGTCTTCCAGGCCCTCGCTATGGTCAATTTAGTTGCAGTAAAGATATGCGCTGCCAATTGGCGTTCAGGGCGAAGAAGCTCTGTGATTGTTTTCCACAATAGGGCCTCAAAAGGGTCCCTCTTTAGGTTGGAGTTGAAAAGGTTGCGGAGCATCGCGTAGACTCTGATCCACAGTCTGCATACCCTGGGGCAGGTCCACCAGATGTGCGCCATTGTACCCTCTTGAGAGCACCCACGGAAGCATAGAGGGGAATAGGATGGAATAAAGCTCGTCAATCTGGCCGGGGTGTAATACCACCTATAGAACACCTTGTAGGTGTTTTCCAGAAAGAGAACATTCTTGGAGCATTTGGACAGTGTAATGGTCATGATTTGCCAGTCCTCCGGATCAAGTTGTTTCCCAAGTTCAGCCTCCCACTGGAGGTGATAAGGTCTCAATGGGGGTTTCTTGGAATTAATTATAGCTGCATAGATCAAAGATATTGGGGGCGCGATCTACATAAACTTTCGAAGGGGGTCATGGTATAAGGGGTAGGTTGGGATCTTATAAGTTGTTGAAGAAAGTGTCGGAGTTGCAAATAACTGTAGTGCTCCTTAAGGGGGATATCGTGAGAGGACCGTAGGATCGTGAAAGGGATAATCTTGGTTGGGGTGAACATAGAGTGGACGTCTACAAAACCATGGTCAGTCCACCATGAGAACTGTAATGGGTTGTCACAACCTGGTGGGAATAATGGGCAGTGAAGGAGGCGGAGCAGTGGTAGATGAGGGGAGATCAGGCTTGCCGAGTATTTGACCGCATCCCACAACCGAAGGGAATGGGCCAGACAATGACCTATGGTAGGTGGGCGGTATGCTACACCAGCTTTTTTCTAACAGGCTCTCCAGGATCATCATGAAAAGGCCAGAAAAAAGAGAAGAGCTCCAATAGTGTAAAACCTTTTTATTATAAAAAATGCACCACCACAAATAAAAACATATGCGCTTACATTAAAAAGTACTTGCACAAGGCATGTTTTAAAGGAGAAGTATGGTCTATACTTCTTGTAAAATATAAACGTGCTCAGTGCTGGTTACACAGTATATGCTGTTCATTTGTTTGAGCAATTAGCACTTCATTCATGAACACTGTGTAACCAGCACTGAGCACGTTTATATTTTACATTGTCACGCAGCACTTTGTTATTGTTGTATGTATAATTTCAAATTTTGTATGAGGTGTGTGATCACTGTGCAATTGCAGAAGGTTGGTGCAAGCGCATCATTATATTAGTTCATTACATATGGTATCTGTTTGTTTTTTTCCTTCACAGGAGAGTGGCGTTTTTGTGAATCATTGTGACAGTGGTGGGGAGAAGAGTTATTATTGATGAGAGGCAGCCAGGCTCAAGGTGATCTCCTTTTGGGACCCTATGTGATGAGGGGTAGTGCACTCTTTGAGTATATAGTGTACATATTTTTGTGTTCAGATGTTATCACTGCAGCAGTCTTATTTTATTTAAAACACTACATGCTGTTTTTTTTTCTGTTTAGTATATGTGGGTAGTCAATGAGCAGTATGTGAGAGCAGTATGTGATATATATATTTGCTTTTCTAACACTGAACTGCCTTTCCGCCAATCAGGAGGCGCTGTGCTGTGAACAAGGCATATCGCCGAAACTAGTCTGCTGCTGACCGTACTCACTGTAAAGGCTTCACATTAAATACACTTGATGTTATGGAGTTGCTGGATGCTTCTTTTAATCAGGAGGCGTGAGTCTAATACCACTCACCTGATTGGCTGAAGGCACAGGCGCTCCCATTAGCCAGATAGCTGAAGCAAAAAAGAGACGCACAAAGGACACAGGAGCCATCACCTGACCCATGCTACCCGTCCCACAGCTCCCCGCCGTCAGCCGCTGCCTGACCCGCCACCAAAATGGGGTAAGTCCAGGTCAGAGAGCGGGCAGACAGGGGGTACAGTGGCTGCATTTGATGGACACAGTGGCTGCATTTAATTTGGGCACAGTGGCTGCATATGATAGGCACAGTGGCTGCATTTGATGGGGCACAGTGGCTGCATTTGATGGGCACATTGGCTGCATTTAATTGGGGCACAGTGGCTGCATTTAATTGGGGCACAGTGGCTGCATTTAATTGGGGCACCATGGCTGCATTTAATTGGGGTACAGTGGATGCATATGATGGGGCACAGTGGCTGCATTTGATGTTTTTGTTTCAGTATTTTTCAGTTTGTTTGTGCCCCCCAAAAATGTTGACCACCAGCCGCCACTGTGGTGGACCCCAATTACAGAGATCAACCTCACTGTAGGGTTCACCTGTCTAGATATCATCCACTTGGTTGTCCTGCTTCCATGCAACTCAGAGACGTGAACTCAGGTGATTCAAAGACCCTGGAATTGGATTGCTTTCATTGGTGTTCAGCTTATTAACTGGCTTGGAAATCTCAAGTGTATTGATACCAGATCTTCACATCCATAACAATGTAAAGGAACTCCAAATATCAGGAAATCATATAGCTAAGGAAAGAAAAAGCATCATGGTGTAAAACTGCATGGATTTATTAACCACTTGACCACTGGGCACTTAAAGCCCCTTCCAACCAGACCAATTTTCAGCTTTCGGTGCTCTCACAATTTGAATGACAATTACTCAGTCATGCAACATTGTACCCATATGACATTTTTGTCCTTTTTTTCACACAGATGGAGCTTTCTTTTGGTGGTATTTATTCACCGCTGGGTTGTTGTTTTTTTTGCACTAGAAATTAAAAAAGATTGAAAATTCTGTAAAAAATAAATTCATTTTTCTTTGTTTCTGTTAAAATTTTACAATTTAGTAATTTTTCTTCATAAATTTTGGCCAAAATGTATACTACATACCTTTGGTAAAAATAATCTAAATTGGTGTATATTATTTGGTCGGTGTGAAAGTTATAGAGTCCACAAACTATGGTGCCAATCACTGAAAATTGATCACACCTGAAGTACTGACAGCCGATCTCATTTCTTGACACCCTAACATGCCAGAAAAGTACAAATACCCTCCAAATGACCCCTTTAGGAAAGTAGACATTCCAAGGTATGTAGAAAGAGGCATGGTGAGTTTTTGGAAGTTGTAATTTTTTCCCAAAATTCTTTGAAAAATAAAAAAAAAAAACATATTTTTTCCACAAAATTTTCATATTATCAGGTTATTTCTCACACACAGCATATGCATACCACAAATTACACCCCAAAATACATTTTACTACTCCTCCTGAGTATGGCAATACCACATGTGTGAGACTTTTACATAGTGTGGCCACATACAGAGGCCCAACATGCAGGGAGCATCTTCAGGCGTTCTAGGAGCATAAATTACACATCAAATTTTTTGAAAGCCCTGGAGCACCAGGACAATTGAAACGCCCAAAAAATTACCATATTTTGGAAAGAAAACACCCCAACATATAATCTATGAGGCATAATGAGTCTTTTGAACATGTAATTTGTTTCTACAAGTTGTGGAAAGAAAATGAAAACGCATTTTTTTTTTTACACAGTTGTCCATTTATACAATATTTTTAACACATAGCATGTACATAGCAAAAATGACGCCCCAAAATAGATTCTCCTACTCCTCTTGAGTATGGCGATACCACATGTGGGAGACTTTTCCATAGCCTGGCCACATACAGAGGCCCAACATGCAGGGAGCACCTTCAGGTGTTCTAGGGGCATAAATTTCAAGTCTAATTTGACTATCTGAGTATGGCTGAGTGTGGATGGGATGGCTGAATATGGATGGATGGATGAGTACTGCAGAGTATGGTTGGATGGGTGAGTATTGCAGAGTATGGATGGATGGGTGAGTATTGCAGAGAAAGGTTGGATGGGTGAGTATTGCAGAGTATGGATGGGTGAGTATTGCAGATGTAGCGGGGTGTTCCCCTTTAATGCAGAGAGACAAGAAGTTCCAGGTGAGAGGTGAGTCGGGAGGAAGTAAAGAGACATTATGGAAGTGAAAGCAGAGGAGAGAGAGACTACATCTCCCAGTACATCTTGCAGCACCCAGGGTGCATTGCTCCAGAACAGAGACTGCTGGGGGAGACTTTATAAAGGGGAGGCGGAGTTTTGGTCGGTCTTTTTGGACACCCCTCTCCTAGCAAGAGGATGTCTGTGCTGAACTGCTGTGTGCACAAGGCCTGAAGCCTGGGCCGTGTGCTCCTTTCCAAAGAGCCCTCTGCCAGCCTAGCAGAGCCTTAGAGACATCTAATCCTCCTTGCTGCAGTACACCAGAAGGATTGAAGACTTGGATGTCGGTGGATTCCTGTTCCTAGACGAATCGATGGAGGAAACGGACTTTGACTTGCCCGGGTGGTGAGAGCTGTTTAAAGACAGATACCTTTATCTTTACTATTCGTTGGGATTACAAAGTTGTTCTTCAAGTGCACCACCGAAAAGATTGCTAGCGAATATTGTTTCACTGAACTTCCATTTAGATCAGTCAGGCCTGACTGCATAGGTAGACATTGCTGGGTGTTAGTCTACCCATGAGGGGAAGTAGCTGTAAAAGGGCAGCGCTAGAGTTGCATAGCAATACTTTATTATTCTGATTACTCTGTTTATCTTTATTACTGTTTATTGCAGGGATCTGCAACTTGTTATACTGTTGTTTATTACTTGCCCATTAGCCTCAGTAAAATATCTGGGTAAAGTACATTTGGTGTCAGTTCCGCTTACTTTAATAGGAGTTTTAAAGTATATTCTGTGTATGTTTGTTATAGGACTGTGTCACCAACAGTTGCGGTCACGCGGTCCTATCCCTCTATCACCAGCTGTGCCACGGGAGGTTAGAGCCGATTGCCGGGGGTTGACAGCGATGCACTGCAGGGCCCAAATCAATATCAGCGGCTCTCTTAACTGGGGGTAGCGCTACACGTGGGGGCTCGAGTCCGGGATCCTTGTACGTTGCACGCTGCAATCAAGCCGGTCAGAAGTACCAGCATGGACCCGCTGGCAATGTCACAGTGGTGCACAGCGATTGGCGCCGATCCAACCGCGGCGGTAGTCATTGTACTCCCGGGGGAAAGATGGAAGGAAGAGGAGATAAAACAGCTCGTATTGTTACTGTCTCCGAGCCACAAAGCATGGGTGATGGATTTTAGGCCAGATCCAGTGATCTCGTTTACATACGCACTGGTAGAATGGAAAAACGAAATCCCAGAGCATTTTAAAAGTCAGAGTATACAAGCCATAGATAATCAGATCTATCACTTGATACATACGCTGCCAGTGAAGGAAGAATGGTTTCAGACACCAAAGCCATCACTCCCACAATTATCTCCACCACTATCCCCTAAAGCAGAAAAGCTTAAGGAACTATTAAGCCCGGGATCACTGCTGGCCGCTATAGGGCCTGAATTGTTGAATGCTCTAGGAGACCTTGTAATTAAGTGCCTGAAAAGCAGTACGGTGCATGTGGAGGCCGGTTACCGGAAGCTTAGCACCTTCTCAGGGAAGCTCCCCGTCCCTGCGGGGGAGGAAGATTTTGACACTTGGGTGGAACAGGCATTGCAGGCAGTAGAAGCATGGGAGGTGCCTGAGGCACAGAAGAGACAGCGAGTCTTAGAAAGTCTGAAAGGTGCCGCGGCAGAAGCGGTGAAGAGCTTCCGGTTTGGAAATGAAAACTGTACAGCTCAAGATTGCCTGGCCATGCTGCAGGAAGAGTTTGGTCAGCTGGAGAAGGTGTCAGAGATGATTTATCAAATTGAACACACTCTCCAGCAGCCGAATGAGAAACTGTCAGAATATGTTAGAAGGCTGAACAGGCAGTTATGCAAGATTGTACGGAAGAAGGGAATGCTGCCCAAAGATGCAGATGAAGCACGCATGAAGCAGATCATGAGGGGAGCGCGGCGCTCAGACCCGGTCTGGCTGCACCTGAAAACCTCAGGAGGAGGAATGTCACTAACCTACTCTGATCTAATAAAAATTATTAGGGACGAAGAGGCGCTGGAGGAAGATCAGCAGGTGGCCAAGGCGAATGTCACACCTGTACCAGTGTTGGTCCATTCGGTCAAGAGCCCAGAAAGAGATGCGGAGGTTGACACTCTGAAATCGCAAATGGCCCAAGTGTTGGAGATGCTGACCTCTTTGATGGAGAAAGATCAGAGAAGACGAGAGAAACCAAGCCCAAGAAAGGAGTTGTTCCCGAACACCTCAGCACCGGCCTCCCTACAGGACCGAGAAGAGGTGATTTGCTATAACTGCGGAGGGAGTGGCCACTTTGCTAACGTATGCTCCAGCCCAAAGAAGAAGAGAACAGATAATTGCAAGCTGGCGGGAAACTCCAAAGGGGCCCCGGTGAAGGAGTCAACCGGGTGCCCATCATCTTCAGTGCGCTCCAAACTAAAAAAAAAGGCCAAGAATGGAGGAGACAAAACTCCTAGGAGGAGGTATAGTACACCCCCACCAAGATGTACCCCAGAGGGAGGGGGCAAGACCCCTCAGTGGAAGTACAGCACCCCAAAGAAGGAACATCCACCTAAAAGGAACAATAACATCCCTCAGCGGGTTTGTGCCCCCATTGAGAGGGAGAAAGTCAATGCATGCCAGGCTCAGGAAAAATTAAAGTCCAAAAGGAGCAGGGCAAGGGTCAAAAGCAAAAAAAAAGAGGTGACCCCAGTCCGGCCATACCCAAAGGAACTGGTGGGCCCGTCTCCTACTGTGCCCATTCAAGTGGAAGGAGTCTATACTAAAGCTCTTTTGGACACCGGAGCACAGGTGACTTTACTATACCGGGACTTCTATGATAGGCACTTGAGTCATCTGCCTATCCAGAAGATAGAAGAGCTGGAGATATGGGGACTTGGAACCCAGAGTTTCCCTTATGATGGGTACCTGCCCATAAAGATGACTTTTGACCCATCCGTGGCTGGGAAGGCTGAAGTGTTTGACACCCTGGCAGTTGTGTGTCCCCGGCCGCCTGGAGCCAGCAAGATTTCCCTGATCATTGGGACAAACACGGATCTAGTCAGGAGACTCCTGACCCCTCTAGTGAAAGAGAGAAACCATTCAGCCACCAAAATCCATCCCATGCTAAAGACGGCCTACCAACGACTGGTCTTAGAGCAGAAGACCCCGGGAGAGGGGATAGGGAAGGTGTGGAGACTTGGCAGAGAAGGAGTAGTGCTACAGCCCAGAGAAGTAACCTGTCTTAGGGCCACTGTGAAGCTTTCGTGGGAACAACCTGGCCCCTTTGTCATGCTGGAATCAGACCCAAGGGAAGAGTCCTCAGGCCTGGAAGTGATACCAGAAGTGATTCCGTTCAAGGCCCTGAAGAAGGCCCATGGCAGAGTTCCGGTGAGTGTTAGGAACACTACGGGAGGACCCATGGAGATCCCTGCCAGAGTGTTGCTTGGTCAGGTGAGCCCTGCTGCCCCGGTCACTTGGTCCGAAGTCAAGGGGACGGGTGACGGAGGAGATGTTTGGGAGAAACTGTCCGTGGAAAACCCGAACCTACCCAGGGCTTGGAAAGAAAGAGCCAAGGCCCAGCTGACCAGGTGGGAGAAGATCTTTTCCGAAGATGAATTTGATGTGGGGTGTGCAAGAAGTGCCACCCATCGGATCCGCCTCCAAGAAGATAAGCCCTTCCGAGAGAGGGTCAGGTGGGTCCCCCTGGCAGATCTGGAGGATCTGAGGGAACAACTTGTAGAACTAAAGAAGACTGGTGTTATCCGTGAGTCTAGAAGTCCCTATGCCTCCCCAATCGTGGTGGTCAGAAAGAAGAATGGGTCGTTGAGGCTTTGTATCGATTACAGGACTCTCAACAGGAGAACCATCCCTGACCAATACACCACGCCAAGGATAGAAGATGCCCTACAAAGTTTGTCTGGAGCCAAATGGTTCAGTGTGATGGACCTCAAGAGTGGGTACTATCAAATCCCTATGCACCCAGAAGACAGGGAGAAGACAGCCTTCATAACCCCGGTGGGATTCTTCGAATTCAATAGGATGCCTCAGGGTCTGTCTGGAGCTCCTGCTACCTTTCAACGCCTTATGGAGAAGACTGTTGGAGACATGAATCTTATAGAAGTCCTTGTGTACTTGGACGATGTCATTGTCTTTGGAAGAACCTTGGAAGAACATGAAGCCAGGTTGGAGAAAGTATTGAGAAGACTCAGCGAAGAGGGACTTAAGCTTTCCCCCGAGAAGTGTCGGTTCTACCAGTCTTCTGTGAACTATCTGGGGCACATAGTGTCTGAAGAAGGGGTGGCCACAGATCCTGAGAAGTTGGAAGCAGTCACTTCCTGGCCACGACCCACCACAGTAACAGAGCTCAGATCCTTCCTGGGGTTCTGCTCCTATTATAGGAGGTTTGTGGAGGGGTTTGCTCGGATTGCCCGCCCGTTGAATGAATTGCTAAAGGCAGAAGGGGAAGAGGATGACTCAGGGCCCAGGAGGCCTGGTGAGTCAGTTCAAGATCAGTGGAACCCAAGGTGTGAAGAGGCCTTTCATGCTCTGAAGAGGAGCTTAACCACTGCCCCAGTCCTGGCCTACGCCGACCCTACCAGACCTTATGAATTACATGTGGATGCCAGCCATGAGGGTCTAGGTGGTGTACTCTACCAAGAACATGAAGGACAACTGCGACCAGTGGCCTATGTGAGCAGGAGCCTGACCCCCTCAGAAAAGAATTACCCCACTCATAAGCTGGAATTCCTGGCCCTCAAATGGGCGGTAGTAGACAAGCTAAAAGACTACTTGTATGGGGCAGAGTTTACTGTGAAGACAGACAACAACCCCCTGACCTACCTCTTCACCACCGCGAAACTAGATGCCACCGGACACAGGTGGTTGGCCGCATTGTCTGGATTCAACTTCAGTCTGAAGTACAGACCAGGAGCTGGAAATAGGGATGCAGATGCCCTGTCCCGGAGGTCTCATGCCACGACAAATGACTGGGAAGATTGGACCCAAGTGGCACCGGACGGGGTGCGGGCCCTTTGTCAAGGGGCTGAATTCCAAGCCAGAGGAGGCTCCAGAGCAGAAGAAATAGGGGTTACCATGGTAGGAGTCCCCAAACACTATTGTGGGGTAACTCAACTGGAGGAAGACAACCTACCGAGACTGTCCAAGAAGGAGTTGAGGTGTGACCAATTGGAAGACCCCATGGGGAGATTGGTCCTCGAAGCCCTGGAGAATCAGGATCCCAACAAATTCCTACATCACCCCTCAAAGGAGGCTCGCCTGTTGAGGAAGGAATTGGACAGGCTACAGGTACATCAGGGAGTGGTCTACCGAAGGGGCCCCTCTGATGACTCAGAAGATAAGTGGCAGTTATTTCTTCCAGAGAAGCACCGAGAGACTGTACTAATTGCCCTGCATGACCATCATGGTCACCTAGGGGCAGAAAGAACCTTCCAGCTCGTCAGAAATCGGTTCTATTGGCCCTGCATGAGGGCAGAAGTAGAGGAGTATTGCCATTCCTGTGCACGATGCATTCAGAGAAAGACCCTACCCCATCAAGCTGCCCCAATGGGCCACTTACAGAGTCAAGGCCCAATGGATCTGGTATGCATTGACTTTCTCTGCCTCGAACCCAACCTGAGTGGATTGGGGAATGTTCTGGTAATAACCGACCATTTCACCCACTATGCTCAAGCTTTCCCAACCAAAGACCAGAAGGCATCCACCGTGGCCAAGATACTTATGGAGAAGTATTTTGTCCATTACGGACTACCACAGAGACTCCACTCAGATCAAGGAAGGGACTTTGAGAGTCGGTTGATCCGAAGACTTTTGGATTCATTAGGAATAAAGAAGACCAGAACCACGCCTTACCACCCACAAGGAGATGCTCAGCCGGAGAGATTTAACCGGACCCTGCTCAACATGTTGGGAACCTTAGAAACAGAGAAGAAGCAACACTGGAGTCAGCACATATCAGCCCTAGTACATGCCTATAACTGTACCACAAGTGACGCCACTGGCTACTCCCCTTATCGACTTATGTTTGGGAGAGAAGCAAGGCTACCTGTGGACCTGGCCTTTGGCACTTCTATAGACAATACCTCAGCTACATCCCACAAGGGATACGTGGACAGACTTAGACGTAGCTTGCAGGTGGCCTATGAACAAGCCCAGGCGGCTTCGGATCAAAGGGGGGCCCGCAACAAGAGAAATTTTGATCTGAAGGTTCGAGTGCAAGATCTGCAGCCCGGGGACCGAGTACTGCTACGCAATCTGGGGGTCCCTGGAAAACACAAGCTTGCCGACAGGTGGAGATCTGAGCCCTATGTTGTCTGTAGGAAGTTGCCCGGTTTGCCTGTCTACAAACTAAAGCCAGAAGGAAAGGTGGGTCCACTGAAGACGTGGCATCGGAACCACCTGCTCCCACTTGCTGAGGCAGTCAGAATACCTCCCGTGAGAGACTCCCCTGAACCGGCCTCTATCCTGGATATTCCTAGGCCGAACACTCGGTCCCAGACCTCTCGAGCCAAAGATGGGGAGGCCTCCCAATTGAGTACAGAAGAAGGTGGAGAACTGGACTGGCTGTGGCCTCCCTCGACTCTGGGAACGTCTGCCATAGATCTCCCAAATGGAGGGGATACCCCAGATGCAACGCTGAATCCGGAGGCTACTGAATTCATACCCTTCAGTCCCTCAGCTGATTACTGGGAAGATGTTCCTGACAATTGCGCAGAGGAGGACTCTAGAGATTCCATACGTCAGTCGACTTCTGAATCAGAGGTTCCAGAACCAGCAATGTTACCTGAACTTACTCCTGAAGAAGAGCCTGTGGTGTCAGAGTCAGAAGCACCAAGAGAGCAGAGGGCTCGCAGAGTCATCAGGCCTCCCAAGAAACTAACTTACCCCCAAATGGGGACGAGCTCAGAGGACTCTGTTGTAACGGCTAGGAGAAGTGTTGAACAACCTGATCCTTCCACCGTCCATTTGGTGGAGGGCAACCCCAGCTCACTCTCTGGCACAGTTAGGCAGGCCACTCATGGTAGTGTGACCTGTGGGCAAGAGAGTTCCATCCCAAAGTTTTGGTGGGAATTCCCTATGCCAACATCATGCTTGACATTGTCCAAAATGGTAAACAGTATTTGTTGAAGTTTATCTTTGGGGACCAAAGAGTTCAAGTGGGGGGAGTGTGTAGCGGGGTGTTCCCCTTTAATGCAGAGAGACAAGAAGTTCCAGGTGAGAGGTGAGTCGGGAGGAAGTAAAGAGACATTATGGAAGTGAAAGCAGAGGAGAGAGAGACTACATCTCCCAGTACATCTTGCAGCACCCAGGGTGCATTGCTCCAGAACAGAGACTGCTGGGGGAGACTTTATAAAGGGGAGGCGGAGTTTTGGTTGGTCTTTTTGGACACCCCTCTCCTAGCAAGAGGATGTCTGTGCTGAACTGCTGTGTGCACAAGGCCTGAAGCCTGGGCCGTGTGCTCCTTTCCAAAGAGCCCTCTGCCAGCCTAGCAGAGCCTTAGAGACATCTAATCCTCCTTGCTGCAGTACACCAGAAGGATTGAAGACTTGGATGTCGGTGGATTCCTGTTCCTAGACGAATCGATGGAGGAAACGGACTTTGACTTGCCCGGGTGGTGAGAGCTGTTTAAAGACAGATACCTTTATCTTTACTATTCGTTGGGATTACAAAGTTGTTCGTCAAGTGCACCACCGAAAAGATTGCTAGCGAATATTGTTTCACTGAACTTCCATTTAGATCAGTCAGGCCTGACTGCATAGGTAGACATTGCTGGGTGTTAGTCTACCCATGAGGGGAAGTAGCTGTAAAAGGGCAGCGCTAGAGTTGCATAGCAATACTTAATTATTCTGATTACTCTGTTTATCTTTATTACTGTTTATTGCAGGGATCTGCAACTTGTTATACTGTTGTTTATTACTTGCCCATTAGCCTCAGTAAAATATCTGGGTAAAGTACATTTGGTGTCAGTTCCGCTTACTTTAATAGGAGTTTTAAAGTATATTCTGTGTATGTTTGTTATAGGACTGCGTCACCAACAGTTGCGGTCACGCGGTCCTATCCCTCTATCACCAGCTGTGCCACGGGAGGTTAGAGCCGATTGCCGGGGGTTGACAGCGATGCACTGCAGGGCCCAAATCAATATCAGCGGCTCTCTTAACTGGGGGTAGCGCTACACAGAGTATGGATGGATGGGTGAGTATTGCAGAGTATGGATGGATGGGTGAGTATTGTAGAGCATAGATGGATGAACATTGATGGATGGATGAGTATTGCTGAGCATGGATGGATGGATGAGTATTGCTGAGCATGGATGAGTATTGCTGAGCATGGATGGATGGATGAGTATTGCTGAGCAAGGTTGCCTGAGCATGGATGGATGGGTGAGTATTGCTGAGTATGGATGGAAGCATGGTTGAGCATGGATGGATGGCTGAGCACTGCTGAGCATGGATGGATGGATGAGTATTTTTGAGCATGGATGGCTGAGCATGGATGGATGGGTGAGTATTGCTAATAATGGATGGGTGAGTATTGCTGAGCAAGGATGGGATGGCTGGATGAGTGCTGGAATGGGCACAGAGCAGCGCTGCGGGTACTACACATCCAGCCCACAGCGCTGCTGCAACCGATCTCTCCCCTCTCCGCTCACACTGTACTGATCGGCACAGAGAGGGGAGGACCTGGACATGACGCCGGTTTGTTTACAAGTGATCGCTCCGTCATTTGACGGAGCGATCACATGGTAAATGGCCGCCGTCATCGGCCATTTACTGTGATGCGCCGGGTCTTCCGGACCTGGCGGTCACACATATTCCCGGTTGCGCACCCCAGGGGGTTCTGGGTGGATGTCCTCCCAGAATAAACTGACCGCGCTGCAGCCGTCTTTCAGCTATGGCCCGGTCGGCAAGTGGTTAAAAATCTTATAAAAGTTACACTTTACAACAAGGCAGACATTTCAAGCATGAAAAATTGTAGTATCTGGTGGCGATATCATTCGTCAAATCAATTGGGTGACGTTCCAGGGATTCTCCAATCCGACGCGTTTCCACAAAAATGTTGTCTACTGGGAATGGAGGATACTAGGTAACGGCAGCCGACCGTCTTTATAGAGGAAGTGACACAGAAAGTGCAATTGAAAACATTGTGTCATGATGAATAGCAGTGTACTTGTCAGTTGTTCAAAAGGACATAACTGTGAGAGATTGGTGATACATTCATCATAAATATATATTGTCTGCATCAAACAAAAACATTTATTTATATATATAACATATCTACATTATATATAAAATGATATCTACAATATATATATATATATATATATATATATATATAAAAATCATATCTAAATTATATATCTATAAAATGATATATACAATATATATCTATATAAAATGATATGTACATTATATATATACATAGTTCTTATTAGAAGAACATATGATAGCGGATGATAGATCGGGCAGAAGCTGGGAATTGCACAGAGTTATCCAGTCGTTTCCCCTATGGTGTGATGACGTCAGAGAAGGGAACGCTCTGTTCCTGTGTAAAGTACAATAGTACATTCAGAAATACCCCGGAGAGCTTCCCGTGACATCATGTACACAAAGGAGGGGCGGGGCGATCAATGACATGGAATCCCCGCCTTCCATTCTCTTACGAGAATTCTGGAAATCCTTCTTACACTGTGGAACATTCTGTGACCAATCAGAATGAGGGGCGTTATCATACTTCCTATCTGTGCTTTCATGAATGGAAGGGGCGAGGCCTTGTCCGGCCAATCAGCGCGCACAGCGTCCAAGTTGGGCTTTAAACAAAAGCTGGAGGTGTCAGGCGGTGCGGTGTCAGTGTTGAGCAGTACGGAGAGGAGAGAGGACGGTGGCGGAGCGCTCAGTGATCGGTGGCCGGTGTGGGCGTGGTGCCCCTCGTACTATGTCGGATCATCTGTTGGAGGAGAGCCGGGCTCTATTGGAGGATTACCTCCAGCGTTGCCTCCGCCGGGACTGTCAGCCTCCCCCGACCCCCGTAGGGCAGACACTATGGAGGGTGACCGGGGAGATCCTCACCAAGAACCGGGACTTCTATGAATCGTGCGAGCTGCTGTCCGGAGATCCCCGGAGCACATTGGAGCAGGTGGCGGCTCAGCTCCCGGAGGACGGGGGACTGAACTGGGGCCGGATCATCGGACTCATCGCCTTCACTGGGGTCCTACTACAGAGGGACAAGGCGGGGACCGCCCCCGAGGAGCTGGCCGGGGTGCTGAGCAGGTTCCTGGTGGTGGAGAACGGGGATTGGTTCCGGGAGCACGGAGCATGGGTAATCCATCCATCCTATCATCACCTCTCTACATGGGGGGGACCATACACCATACAATCTGATTGATGAGTTCATTTTAGGTGGAGTCTGAGGTTACATGGTTTTGGTAAATCTGTGCAATCTGCTTGTATAGTGGATGGCCAGGTAAAGATGACCACATACAATGCAATCCTTTAGATGTGCCATCATCTATGTGGTATAAGGGGCCACCAGACTGGAGTCACATTCAATGAATGGTTTGTTTGTCCTTCTATTACAGGTGGGTAGATCTAAAGGAGATTGTACAATCAGATTGCATAGTGTGTGGACAGTTTTTAAGATGAGCATGCGTGATACAATCTGTATAATCTCCATTAGATCTTCTACCATCAGCTATGTAATAGGAGGACACAGCAAAACCATCTATTCGCTCTGTCCAATCAGGCAGACCCTTGTACTATCTATCTATATATGTGTGTATATATATATATATATATATATATATATATATATATATATATATATATATATATATTGGGTATATTGGAAGGAGATTGGACAATCAGATTCTGTTTTCCTAAATGGTGGCCATGCACAATGCTGCCAAACTGGACAATCGATGTTCAATTTGACAAAAGGATCAAATGAGACAAAAGATAATATGGCTGAATGATGAGCAGCAGATAGTGGTGGTTTCCATTGACCCAAGCTGATTGGTTGTAGCAGTAAAAATTGATTGTGTGGGAACAATGCCATCGGTCAACTGTGTGTGTGTGTGTGTGTGTGTGTGTGTGTGTGTGTGTGTGTGTGTTTTTTTATTTATTAAATTACCAATAAATTTGGGTCGCTCGACTGTCTGTCGCTCATCAATATAAATATATCTATCTATCTATAATTTTTTTTTCATTGATATGCAATCGCTTTTCAAATCACTCTGATTGGTCGGGGCCACCATAATACTCAGCAGTGTAAGCAATGTCACCTGCAGGTCATGAGGGAGGATCCAGCGGCTGCTCAATGCATTGACAGCTCCGCTGATAAAGATGCAGGTGGTCTGGCTGTGTGGGGGTTCCTGGCTGTGTGGGGGTTCCCGCCTGTGTGGGGTGCCCGGCTGCAATAACTAAGCACTCAATGGAGGTTGATTTGCTAAAACTGGTGAGTGCAAAATCAGGTTACCGCTCTACAACCAATCAGCTTCCAGGTTTTATTATCAAAGCTTAATTGCGCAAGCTGAAGCTAGAAGCTGATTGGCTACCATGCACAGCTGCACTCCCCAGTTTTAGGAACTCTCCCCCAGTGTGTGGTGCAGTGTAGTGATTGGCTGACCTGTGGCCTGGCTGTGCTGAGTTCTGATGACTAAGCGCTCAGTCTGTTCCAGACTCATCAATGGTCGCTCTGAGTCACAGGCAAAGTATTTCTCCTGGAAATGGCTCATCCTGCATCCAATCTGTAAATGGTATTTGTTTGGATCTCCTGTCACTGGGGAGGGCTGATCTCCGGAAACTGACTCTGTATCGGATGCAATGATGTGCAGTAACCCTTCCCTGTCACCCAGACAGCAGGCTTTATGTACATCCAATCCCTGGAATTTCATAGAGTGAATATTGTTTAAAAAGTGTTTTGTTTTTTTTTTTTTTTTTTTTTTTTTTTTTTTCAGCCTTAACTCTGCAGCTTTCATTCAAATACCACCAAGTGATCCGGCTAGGTATTTCATGTTAGAGTGACCCCGCTGCCTTTCTCTAAAGTTGTGTCTGTGTTGTCACCCATTCACATGTGCTGCCAGCAAAGATCAGAAGCGGCCATGAATATGCCTAACATGTTCTACTGTTATAGCCACTCATGTTATATAGGGTGACAACACTCTGTCCCCATCTCCCAATTGTATGTCGGTGTTGTCACATGCACTTTCAGAGGGGACTATGGGATAGATTTACTAAAGGTGAATAGGCTGTTCACATTGCCAGGAAGGTTGCATTTTGCTCGGGCGTTTACCACAGAGCTCGGGGTATGTGGTGACATTTTTTCTTTGCAAGGAATATAAATCTGTAATTGTGCTTGCATATGATAGAAGTTGGCAGTTCTTCATTAAGTAAAGAGGAATTTCCCTTACAAAGTGCAACTAGCACTACACACTAGCTTCCAGGAGACACCTGGGCATCCCCATGCAGGCAAAAAACTGCCCTCACATGGGTGTAGGCTGTGTAGTATGCCACTGTGAATAGGGCCTCCATTGGAGGCCTAATGAAAACAAGGAGTTTAGCCACTGGGCATGAGATTCCAGCATTTTTGTGTAGGTGAAAGAGGCTGTAGAACTCTACAAGAGGCTGAAAGCTCCTACAGCTGGACAGTGCACAGAGTGATACGGACGCTCCTGGCAGTATGTGCCTGGGGGGGGGCGAATGTCCGGGATGCAGACTTCTTGCAAACTGCCCAAAACCACTTGGTGCACTGTCCAGGTGATTCAGTCTTCTACAGTTTTTCAGGCTGATGGCAGCAGGGCTTGTGCCCTCCACCCATATGAAACCGAACAGGGGTTAGACACCAGGGGTAAAGGGTTGTGCCAATGTCAAGACCGCAAAGCATTCCCATCTCATTGGCATTAGCAATGGGGCCTTTTTTGTTGCAAAATTGTAATGCGATGTTTCGGGGCTGCAATGGGCCTCTTCCTTAAGAGATATAGTGACTGACTTGAAGGGGTCCATTGGGGCCCGGGCATTTGCTTATGCTGGTGACTGTTGTCTGTCCTGATATTGGCAAAATAAATGGGTCACATGCTTGCTCACCACTACCCAAGGGAGCATGGAAAGGCCTCTTCCATTAGAGGCTTCTCACACCAGTATATTGCTTTGTGACAGATTTAGGATCTGCTTGTTCTCCAATCTGGTTACATAGCTAATGAGTTATAGTGTGTGTGTTGGACAGAATGGGGAAGGGTTTTGGACCCTTTTGTTAGGTTTGTATAGCTTCACCCCACTATTAATAATATATAATATAATAATAAGGTGACTGTGGTCCCAGAGACAAAGTGAAAGGGAATCCAATAAGAGTTGTCATGAAAACAAGAGATGAAGGAAAATCTTCCAGTGGGAGTTCCCTTCATTTTGGGGAGATTTCTCTTTCCTTCCTTTGGGCACAACACGAGGTGAAGGGAAATCTCCCCAAAATGAAGGCAATTCCAACTGGAAGATTTTCCATTATCTCTTGGAATCCAATAAGAGTTGTCATGAAAACAAGAGTGGAAAATTTCAGTTGGAATTGCCTTCATTTTGGGGAGATTTCTCTTCACCTCGTGTTGTGCCCAAAGGAAGGAAAGAGAAATCTCCCCAAAACGAAGGGAATTCCCTCTGGAAGATTTCCTTCATCTCCTTGTTTTCATGACAACTCTTATTGGATTCCAAGAGATAGTGGTAAATCTTTCAGTTGGAATTCCCTTTGTTTTGGGGAAGTTCTTTCCTTCCTTTGGGCACAACAGGAGGTGAAGGGAAAACTCCCCAAAACAAAGGGAATTCCAACTGAAAGATTTTCCACTATCTCTTGGAATCCAATAAGAGTTGTCATGAAAACAAGAGATGAAGGAAATCTTCCAGGGGGAATTCCCTTCGTTTTGGGGAGATTTCTCTTTCCTTCCCTTTGGGCACAACACGAGGGGAAGAGAAATCTCGCCAAAATGAAGGAAATTCCAACTGAAATTTTCCACTCTTGTTTTCATGACAACTCTTATTGGATTCTAAGAGATAATGGAAAATCTTCCAGTTGGAATTCCCTTCATTTTGGGGAGATTTCCCTTCACCTCGTGTTGTGCCCAAAGGAAGGAAAGAGAAATCTCCCCCCAACAGGGCCCAGACCACAAAAATAACCTGAAAGGGTGTATACCCATCCCTACTCATCCAAAACGGGGGGGGGAAAAAGAAAAGATTTTGATTATAGGTGCGCTTGTTGCTGATCTTTGGAAAATGCTAGTTGCCTGGCAGTCATGTTGATCCTCTGGCTTTCACGTGCATTGAGTCAAAGGCCTCGGAACAGGTACATGTGTAAAGATCTAAGGAATTTGCCAGGTTTCATTTTGTGTTGGTGATTCCAAAATCTAGAAGCCTATACCATCCAGGGAACTGGCATTTTTGGAGGGATATCGGCAATGATGGAGATGGCTTACTTTTCCATTATCCCTAGAAAGACCCGTGTAGTAGAGGTAGGCCAAAGGTGTGGGCCTGGCTGTGTAGAACATCATGTCTGCGGGGGGGGGGGGGGATAGATTAGCTTGGGAGAACAAGGTGGGCCAATTGTATGTAAATGATGGTATCCAGTAATCTGTGAGGAATTATCTATTCCCAGAAATCTGCCTGCTCTACAGGAAATTGGTCTTTATTTCCTGAAAAGAGACAGGTGTGTTTTCCTGTCATTTGTCGGTTCTCGTTGTTGGAAGGTTTCACAATGGAAATCAGATTTCCTTCTAGCAAACACCTGGACTGTACATTGAGAAGGGACTTTCCTCACTTCTGCTATGAGAGGAATCTCACCCATATTCATTTCTCATTTCTTTTGAAACGAGAGCTCCGCATATCATTTTTATATATCGGTATGGTTGGCTTTTTTCGATTTGTACTTTTTACCCCGTAGCTTACACTTCTGTCTGTCAAAATTGGTTTCTTATTGTGCCCATATGCATGCAGAAAATTGGGTGATGTCCCATGGGTGGTGAATTGGCTCCCTCCAATATTGGCCCCTTGGTGTGTTCTGCAGAAGGGGTTTGGGGCTGTGAGCTGCTTTAGAGAGCTGGGGTCACTATGTGGCTATATAAAGACTGGAAATCCAGTTAAGTGTTTTTTTTGTTTGTTTTTTTTTAACATTTATACAGATTTAGGTGCTTTTGTATCTTGCTGGAACTTGCACTTCTGCTACAGAACTATTTTGATTTAGTAAATAAGCCTTTGCCGTTGGTCATTATTTCAAAACAAAGTAGTCTTGTCTTGTTGCATGTAGGTACTGCTTTTTGGGAAGGGGGTTCCCAGGTTGTTGAAGGATTTATCAATTCACAGTTCTGCGTGTGTGGGAATCGCAGCGATACCCAGAAGTGAAAATGCACTGCTCTGCTGAAATGCCCGGGGCTACCATTTATACTGAATGGCACCCCCAGACATGTAAAATCGCAGTGCGGGTGTGGGAACCGAAGGGAAATTGCATGGTCAAAAAGACCCTACTATTTTCCTGCAGCCGCATTTGTGAATGGGTGCATGGACTTTTTTATTTATTTCGTGGCAACGTAGGTATGGCAGCCCATTCATTTAAATGGGCTGCTGTTACAGTGCAAATGTGGCACACACAAAATGCATAGGTGTAAAGGAAGCCTGTCCTGAGAAGAATATGGAGGCTGTCATTGTTCACCTAACCTTCTGGGAAAAAATCTAGTGGTCTGTCATGCTGATCCTATGGCTTTAAGCCTAGGTTCACACTGAGCTGCGGGAATGAAGCTGCGAGGGTTCAGCTGAACTCGCACGATTTCACTCCCGCATGTCAGTCCTGGTTTTTCCGCAGAGATTTCAGATATCTGTGCGGGTTTCTGCACAGATGTCAATGGAAATCGCACCCCGAAATCGCAATAAGTAGTACAGAAACTACTTTTTGAAATCTGAGGACGGTGCCATTGCTGCCGATTTGACATGTCAAAACGCACCAATGTGACCCAGGGCTTAAGGACATCTGTACCTCCACTCCTCAGTGCAGTTTACAAGGAGAAATGCTCATGTTCATCCTCTATCTTCACTCTAAGGATCTCCCTGAAGGATGGAGAGGACCCAGTAAGGACACTTTTTTTTTTTTTTTTTAAGCAAGGCCGTGTGGCTCCAAGAACGGGGGGGGGGGGAATTGATCACTGGATTGAGGATTGAAGGTAAGTATTTCTCCAGGTGGGCTGCACTTATGGGATGGGGGAGTACATGCCTTAAAGGACAGTTTGTCTTTACTATAAACAAGAACCGGTGTTCTATCGAGGAATGCCCTCCATCAAAAAATGCCTTCCGATAGGTATGCGCAGTACGTAACATCACTCCAGCTGATATGTTGATCAGTTGGCGTGACGTCAACACTGCACATGCACGGACGCAGTATCCGACAATCTGCTAAGCGCCTAGGGAGAATGTAAATGTCAGATTCTGCCTCGCTATTGCAGGGTGGGTTTTGTGTGTTTTTTAACCCGCTCTTAGACACAGGCAAAACACCCCATTTAACACTAGGGATGTGCTCCGGCGTGTTCGCATTGAACACGTGCAGAGCCCGCCAGGAAGTCGGCACAGCGCTGCGCTAATCACAGCCAGGGAGACATTTCCCGATCTCTGCAGCCAAGCATCTGGAAATGTCTCCCTGCCTGTCATTAGCGCAGCGCGGTGCCGACATCCTGGCGGGCTCTGCACGTGTTCAATGCGAACACGCCGGAGCTCATCCCTATTTAACACGCTTAAGAAAACACGCCGTTCAATATAGCCAAAATCCGCCGTGAGGCAGAATCTGACAATTTCATTCTCACTGCGCTTAGATCATCGGATAATGCCTTTTCTGATCTGCGCATGCGCCGTATTGATGTCACGCCAGCTGATTAACATATCAGCTGGAGTGACGTTGCGTATCGGAGGCATTTCTCGATGGAACACTGGAACAAAAAGCCCAAGTTCACACATGAATTTCAATGGGTGCTGCTTAAATCAATGTGACTCAAATTGCGACACAAATTGGGTTCCTGCACTACATTTTCTGCCACTTTGGTGCGATTTGAGTGCCATAGACTGTAATGTTGAATCACAAGTTGCAAGGAAATCGCAAGCAAGTTGCACAACTTTGGTGGTCACAGCCTTGGGACTCATGCATATGATCATTAAAAAAAATTTGACGGTACAGCATTCTTAAACATCTAATGACAGGTGTATTGTGTTCTGTGGGTCCATGCACACAGCTGTATAAAGATCAGGAAACTCTGCATCTATAGTCAGTCATTTTATGCATTACGCATCTAAACACGCGGACATGCGTAACTTGGAGGCATGGAAGAATTTTGTAGATTTTGCACATACGGACATTTATATGGATTTATTAATTAGTCTATTACACTTCTTTCTTCTTTTTTTTGTTATACTGGATTTTTCTGCCAATGAGATCCTGCATAGAGGATCAGGCCTTTCATTACAGCTGTGTTATGAGCCCCTTATGGAGATCGGGAGTATTGATGGCATTTTTAGAAAGTTAATGACGGAAGCCCCTGTGCGTCGCTATGGACCGTGATATTGTAGTAGAAGGAACTATGGATTTACGTATGGTAGCGATATGTCACTGGAGTTGTATGGTTATCTGAGCAAGAATATTTCTTCTTTGTATTTTCTGGATTTGCTAGAATGTTCTTTGCGTCTTCCTATACATAAAGTTTAACGTTCTGAGGCCTAGTAAATGACAGAAAAATCAGATGAAATATTTGTTGGCTCTCGTATAGTTGAAGAGTGAGTTTTCCTCTTGCCAGGTACAGGAAAGGTTAATGAGAATCACAAGGCAGAAAAGTTGTTTGCTCAAATTAATTGTAAAGAGCAGAGTTCCGGAAGGTGTTGAGGGTATAACTGTTTACACAGTCATCTGCCAAGCAGGATTCAAACATTACCATCTGGAGACTAGTGCTTCCATACTTCATTCTGCTGAGTAAAGATCCGGTAAACAGCTGCTCACCCGTGTCGCTGATCCTTCCATGGAACCTCGGTGCTTATCGGGAGAAGAGAAACCTGCAAGGGATGTATTGAATATCTGGAGGGTCATAAAAGAGCAAAGCCGACTTCAGAGCAGAGGTCTCCATTAACCAAACTGGTATTAAAATGGATGTAACTTGATATAGAACAGACAGATCTCCTGTGTTTTACCTTTTTTTTATATTTTGCAATGTGAAGCCTTAAAGGACAAGTTGCTGAAGTTAGTTTCAGGTGAAATAGAGGGATTTAAAATGTTAGAGTGATGGAGGCTTTATGGGGGAGTCTGGGCTCAGGAGCCCAAAGGTAAGTAGGTGGTCCACCCTGCAGGGCAGAAACTTTTCCTGTGCCTGACTGGAGTTGCCCTTGATCCTATACCCACACGTTCCTTCTAAATACCCAGTCTATATACATAGTGGGTTTATTACCCTAAAATTTCCCTTTACCCCAAGTCCTGAGGCATTATGTCCGCCATAGTCCTGAGTCCGCCATAGGTGGGGGCAGAATGCCAATGAAGACCACTCCTGTCCCAGCTGACTAACTCACGTGTTACGACTTTGGGGACACACGGATTCTGCTATTCTTTGTTTTTTTTTTTTTTTTTTTTTTTTTTTTTAATATTAGTAATGTTTATTTCTCTTGGGGGAAAAATGATTAAAAATTATTGGAAAAGAAAATGCTAATACAGTGGAGCTGCTGCCAGAACTCTAGTTCTCGTCTTGGCGTGAAGTGATACTAAACACACAGGGAGATTAAGTCCCCCTTCACACTGAGGTGCTTCCCAGGCACTTTCACACTAAAAAAAAAGCACCTGAAAAGCTCACAAAAATGCATTTCCATTAAATTCAATGACTGCTTTGACACTGGGGCAGTGAAAAAAAAAGAGCCCTCTCCATTGAAATGAATGGAAAGCTCTTCAAAAGCACCTGAAAAGCTCTTCAAAAGTGCTCCAGTGTAGAAGCGCATCAGTGAGAAAGGGGCCTTACTAAAACTTGAGGGCAAAATCTGGTTCAACTCTGCATAGATCAACCAATCGGCTTCTAGTGTGTTTTTTTTTTTTTTTTTTTGTCAGCTTAATTGAACAAGCTGAAGTTAGAAGCTGATTGGCTACCATTCTCGGCTGTACCAGATTTTGCACACAAGTTTTAATAAATCAACCCCACACTGTAATTTTAAATTGCTGCTAAAGTCTCATTTTATTTTTGTTAAAAATAAAAAACCTGTTGGGCTCCTTTCACACGATCGGCCCGCAAAGATCAATTAAATTATTTTTTTTTTTGCCATTACTGAACGGACCACTCATTGACTTTTATGGGCAGGCGGATCTCAGTGGAGATGTGTCCGCTGACACCCGCCTGCCATCCGATCTGCTTAAAACAGACGGATGGCGATACGTTCGCCATCCAGCGTATCGGATGAAAACGGACATACTGTCTGTTTTCATCTGATCTTGCCATAGAGAACCAGTGAGGCTCTGATGGGTCTGCCCCTGCTCAGTGATCTGCCTACTCAGCAGGGGTCAATGGAGCGATACCCTGCTGAGCTAGTGGAGTCCACTGAGCAGATCCACCCCATGTGAATGGGGCCAAATACTTGCCTGCTCTGCAGTGGTTTTGCACAGAGCAGCCCAAATCTCCCTCTTCTCGGGTGCCCCTTTGGTGTGACTGGCCCCTCTCTCTCCTTTTGTGTGCCCCCACAGCAAGCAGCTTGCTATGGGGTCACCCAAGCCCAGCCGCAGAATACAAAAAGCAAATCTCCTACACTATTAAATTTTTTTTTTTTTTTTTTTTATGATGTGGGTTTAGTACTTAAGTACGCATGGGTTAAGACCTGTTGGATTTTTGTCTGCTTCCTGAGCAGAGAGATTTTATCCAGTGACAATAGTCTGTTCCCCAGGAAGTGATGGGCAGTATTTAGATATAATATATTATGTAAGTGGGTAACACAGGCAGTCATAGGAAATATTGAGATCGTATATCTCTGCGAGCAAAACTTTGAAAAAAGTGACCAAGTCCTGTCTCCAGCACAGGAAATGAGGAGAATCTACCCAATGTTTAAGTTCTAATCTTTCCCCATTCAGAGTGAAAACTTTGAGCTTGAGTGAACACCAGGTTGACCTGGGTAGAAAACATCTCCCAAGTACTAGTAAGTGTTAATGCTGATGAAGCATTTCATTATAGCATATGGTCACCATAACATTCCCAGATATACATACAACTTTCCTTTTGTCAGCTGCTATGCATGGCACACACATTGGTGTTAAAACTGGTGCTTGGCCATGTACCCGATTCTGAACAAATGCAGAAAAGGTACAAGGTGCCCAATACGAATGTATATTTGAGGCACTGGCTTGTTTTTAGATACATTATGGAAAACTTTCTCCTTGCTTCCTGTTTGGTCACATGAGAAAATCAGGTAATCTCTCCAGCAAGAACATCAATAGAAATAATACTCTTGGCAGAAGTTCTCACACTTCCCACTCAATGTTTTAAATAAAATCAAAAAATTGGTTGAGCTGTACTTCAACCACAGACTAGAGTATAGGTCTAAGCCGCTGGTACCTGATGAAGGGCTTTCAAATACTGGTGCTGGCTGTAGTAGTACAAGTGCAATTTTTTTATGACTATTTAATGCCTGACAGATTGTGCTTCGTCAATCGGTGAAAATGACTTGCCCTGCTTTGGCAAAAACCAAGTACCACTTGATTAATAGCTTGTTAATGGGGGGGGAGTAACCGTATTCGGTAAATTGTTGATTGACATACAGCAGCTTGGAGCAGTTGGTCTTTTGGGAGCCAGCATGATTGGTTCCCATAGATTACAGTATTCTTTGCGCAATGTTAAGTCTGTAAGATCATAAGGCCCCTTTCACACAGGCCAAATGATCAGGTTCAGTTTTGTCAGGTGGACCTGATCGGACCCTCCAGTCTCTTCTATGGAGCGGCGGATGTCAGCAGACGCCTGTCCGCTGACACCCGTCACCAACCACCCGTTTCAATCCTGTCCGCCAAAAACCGATGGATGGGGGACCTATTCCCCATCTGTCTGGCAGACCAAATCAGATGGAAACGGACAGACGGTCCATTTCCTTCCGATTGCCCATATATGAGAGCGGGCTGTGTCTACTCTGCATAGGGGAGCCAACACGGATCTCTCATCTGCCTGATCAGCGCAGAGATCCTCCACTGAGCAAGCTGGTGCTGCTTTACTGAGGCGCCCGTGTGAAAGGAGCTTGAGAGTACTTCGTTACAAATGTATTTTCATTTGTTTGGATATGGCTATTTTTACATGGGTACATTGGTCCAGTTTGGATCAATGCAAGTATGTGCCTTGCCTGTGGGATTCCTGTGGAAGATGGAAATCACTATAGTCCGATATGGGCAAACAGTTACTGAAGTCCAGGGAGATCAATAAACTACAAGAGTGCTCACCAGCGCCGTCACAGTCCAATGAAAACTAGAAGCTGTCTGCTGCGGTGGAAGACTGTACTTGTAGAACTCTGTGAATGAATGATGTGGCTGTGTGTGCTGTTTTTGAATTGTGAAAGCGTGTGCAGGGAGAGGATCCCCTGCCTGCTGTCACAATGGGGGATCGGGTCGGGTTGTGGGAAGGTGCTTTAGTAACATGTTACACCCTGAATATGGGCCTAACAACATGTTACTAAAGGTGAACTTATCCTTTAGCTTTTAAATAACTTTCTTACCATGACAAACTAGCCAATTTTGCCAAACGCTGACAGCCACATGAAGGCCTCATACATATGGACACAATCTCAGATTTTCTGCACCCAGGAAGCTGCAGGTAGTGCATACAGTCGGTCATAGAAGTGAATGGCTGTGCTTGTACTTGGATTTATGTTTGCTTTCATGCATTGCCCTCTACACACATGCATTGTATTCCCTGAATGTACACACATGCATTGTATTCCCTGAATGTACACACATGCATTGTATTCCCTGAATGTACACACATGCATTGTATTCCCTGAATGTACACTCATGCATTGTATTCCCTGAATGTACACTCATGCATTGTATTCCCTGAATGTACACTCATGCATTGTATTCCCTGAATGTACACTCATGCATTGTATTCCCTGAATGTACACTCATGCATTGTATTCCCTGAATGTACACTCATGCATTGTATTCCCTGAATGTACACACATGCATTGTATTCCCTGAATGTACACACATGCATTGTATTCCCTGAATGTAAAGCTTCTGAGTTTGAGGAAAATATCTTGCACATCTAATATCTGAGTAAGTGTATATAGCCATTCACTTCTATGGTTGCCTGTGGGGCTCCCAGGGTGCAGAAAAATGAATATGGCAGCTAACATATTTGTGCCAACTGTATTGGTCAAAATATTGACCTTGTCTTTGTTTTTTGTCTTTTTCAGGAGGGATTCCACAAATTTTGTAGCAAGCATGAGACGGGCCAGATACAAGATAACAGTAGATTTTCCAATG
Source organism: Rana muscosa (assembly GCA_029206835.1). Lineage (NCBI taxonomy): Eukaryota > Metazoa > Chordata > Amphibia > Anura > Ranidae > Rana > Rana muscosa. The sequence continues at coordinate 523,015,319 of CM055118.1, read as the reverse complement.
CCTTGATGGCAGCTGCTGGTTTTGGGATTGCTGGATTGGTCTTTCTGTTGACTGTAAGATGAACTATATGGAGGAAATACCTGCCACCAATGATCACCGATAACTTCATGGACCATCACACGGGACTTTGTTCTCAGCTGTTGTTGCCAAAGATCTTGCGTCAAGACTTTCAAAAGGACTGATTTGGTTGACCGTGTAGCTTGGAACAATTGTGCACTGCCATTTTGCTGTAAAATGTTCTTGTGGGGTTTTTTTTTTTTTTTTTTTAATGGGCGCACAAACTGCTTTTTATTTTAAACGTTGTGATTGGTGAATTGACAAAACGAGACCAAAAAGCAATTAAAATATCTTCTATGATATCATGGAAAACGCACCAGATTTTTTTTTTTCTTTCTAGGATATACAGGTAGCATTTAAATTAAAGTGTAAACCATATTTGTGTAAGACCAACATTTTAGGGTGGTCTTAAGTTCTAGAAACTTTTAGAAAGTTGCATTAGAATAATTTACCCTTCTATTTTAGATAACTTGGATCTAAGATTCATGAACATACCATAGTACTTTATTAGAAGGCAAAGAGCAGGTTAGTGTAGATCGGACACCGCCATTTTTACTTTGGCTTTCATAAGTTCAGCTGTCACTGATGGAAAAGGGTTCCTGATTGGCTGGCTGCTTTGTAAGGAAAAGGGATTCCTGATTGGCTGCTTTGTGTTGCGCTTTTCTTAAAGAGAAAAAAAAGGTGGTGCCTACTACAGCACACCACCTAATGGTCCCATAATTCCTGTGGGACTTGAAGTCGCAGATGACAGTAAATTTCCAAATCCAGGATTATGATGCTGAACATACAGCGATTTAGGTAGCACGTGTTCTTTTGAAACCTTCATGGCAAACTAGTGGAAGTTTTTGATAAACGTTTCACTGCTAATATATTGATTTTAACCAATACTTGGCAAAATTTGTATTTATGCTATAATATATTCAGTTAGTCCAACCCATGGAGATCTGGCATCTCTGTGTAAGCATTTGTAACTTTTTTCCAAGGAAAAAACAATAATATATTCTATTGTGCTTATTGTATGATCTGTATCATATTTTATTTTTGACACGCATCATGTTTTATTAAATGGCATTTGAAATACGCTGGAGTGGTTGGCTTTTTTTTTCTACCAAATTTCTCCATTTGCAAACACAACAATATAGATCAGAATAGTCATGAAAATAGTTTTTGCTTAACCGGGTATATCACAATCTGAATTGCCAGGGCATAATGCATTACATCTATTGGGAGTTTGTTACGCATAACCACCTTGAGCCTTGCTCTTCAATGCAAGTTGTTGGGTATGTGCGCGACTAGAAACCACTTCTGAGTTTTTCTCTTTTGGATAAGAAAAAAAAATGTTAAAGACGAACCGTTTGTTTGTACCATTTTGTCCTGGATTGCCAATTTGCACAAAAAAGTAAATTTGTACAGATATGCAAATATGGATATAAGTGCCATCTGACCAATCTCCAGCATACTATCTACACAATGAAACCGTAATGGTACTCGCGCAGAAAAAGATTATCTCAAAGGGCAATCATAACTGAATAAATGTCATACACCTAAGGCCTACCCGGGCACAGGAAGATTCTCTAGTATTCAATCTCTCATGGGTGGAATCTGGGGGTATCAAGCCACAGTCCCCACAGCTTTTCTAGGGTGGTCCCTGCATTGGTAAATATAGCTTTCCAAAAGTAGCGCGTTGCCTACAGAGGTTAACCAAGACTTATGGCATAGGGGGATCAGGAGGTTTCCAAAGTTGTAGGATTAGCTTGCGTGCATGACAGAGCATGTTCTATGGCTATCCCGGGGAACTCCTGTACAACCTTCTCAAGGACAATAAAAGCAGTTGTAAAGTCGTGTAGGGAAAAAAAAATTTCTCCTGCAAGGCAATATCATAATGTGCTAGTATGCACCACATAATGTGCTAGTATGAGAAACTTAACTTAAAAACTAAGCCCTCCAGCGGCGCTTCGATCTTCACTCGGTCTTGCTTCAGGGACTCCGGCCGCCTGACTGGATGAGCCTAGATGACGTCACTCCCGCTCGTCTAGGAGATATTAATTTTACCTACAGGTAAGGGTGTGTAGTAAATTCAACCCCTGTGATCTTTTGTATGTACAGTGTGGCTCCGCACTGTCACCCATCCTATAGAGCTTCTGGGTCACATTAGGTAAGCACGTTGCCACAGCCTGAAACTCCTCCCATTGGTCACAGGGCCTTTCTAGGATGCCCTTTAAGGAATTATACTTTTTTTTTTTTTTTTTTTTTATTAGATACAAATGCCAGATATCTAGAATTTTATATAATAAAAAACACTGCAGTGTATGAACTATGCACTTAATAAATTGTGCACTTGACACCTACAATAAAAGTTCTACAATGGACAAATGCACAGAGCCTGTCGTTTGGTATATTATGCCTATCCTAAAGACAAACCCCATTTTCTTGCAGAATATCATAATAAAAGCAGTGATGTGAGAGGCATCTTTGGCCAAGAGGAGATATTCTGTTGTCAGTGTAAGGGGAATGGCTTATTGTCTATAAACGCACCAAAAAAAATCTGAGACCCCTCGATTTCCAATGTATGTACAATAACGAATGGCACTCGGCCGATTGCTGCGATTTAGGTGCATTTGGTACCTTTTCAGGTGAATTAAGTGAGAGAATTCTGACCATATGACATCTTTACATTCTTCCTGCTCCGCTTTATAGAGTTCTTGCTTTTTGTTCAAGAATTGATTTGATTACTACAAGTTTGTCTGTTTTTTTTGTTGTTTTTTTGGAGCATTAATTCCTTATTCTGAAATGGAGGAAGTGTTTTACAAAAAATCCCTGTGAATTTTCTATAGAGGTTTCTCCTGAATGATGAAAGTTTTCATGCACTAAAATTTCAACGGTAGATGGCTATTTTTAAATGGTTTCAAATCCCTTTTTTCCCCTCTTGCTTTTCTCATTTGTAGTGTAAATTTTTTAACCCTTCATGTAAGAAGAATAGCGGGTGCCTAGGTACTATCACATACACTATATTACTAAAAGTATTGGGACACCTGATTTTTACATTCACATGAACATTAATGGTATCCCAGTCTTATTCCGGAGGGTTCAATATTGGGTTGGCCCACTCTTTGCAGCCATAACAGCTTCAACTCTTCTGGGAAGGCTGTCCACAAGGTTTAGGAGCGTGTCTATGGGAATGTTTGACCATTCTTCCAGAAGCACATGTGTGAGGGCACCCTGCAGAAGCTTAGTTGGCATTACAACCTCCTCCTATAAAAATGACTCCAATATTTACTTGCATAATTGGGAAAAGACAAGTAAAAAATAATATGGTAATTGTACAGGCCATAGAGTCAAGAGTAGTGTCTCTAACCAATCTGTCATTATTTAATAGAACATTTGCTAATGCCTCTTGCATGTTTAGCTGGGCTCCTCCCTTTTTAGAAACCATAACTTTCTGTTTAAACATCTGTTACTAATGGCTGAAAGCATCAGACATGTCATAATTACTGTGTTTATTTACATACCTTAGGAGCTGTAACTATTCATGTGCAGTACACGATTGCAAGAACTTTCTGTCATGAACATGTGTAAAAACTGTTTTCATAAAACCTGTGCCTGCACATTCAAAAGACTATATGCTCATACCACTTTGATATGAGTATATATCTGGATATCTAGCAAAGAAATATAAATAATGGATAGACTCGCACTGAAATATTTTTAAGGCTGAAAAAAAAAAAAAAAAGATTAGAAGAGCATACATTACATGATCAGGGCTTGAATCGTAATTCATGTATTCAGGCCTGGTACATTTGATTCTAAATTGGCAAGATACTTGTCAAAGGGTAGAGCTGTATGGAGCCATTTTTAGATGATAATTTGTCCATAATGTCTCATTTGACTGTTGCATTGGGGATAGCAGTAATCATACAACTGGAATGGTACCCTTCTCTTTCTCGGCAATAACAAACACGCATAAAGTGGCTGTGCAGAAATGTTGGGCCTCCAGGTGAATATATCTCAATGGAAAGAAACCGCATGTAAATTGAAGTGTCATGCCGCGTACACACGACCGCTTTTCTCGACGAGAAAAACTGCATTTTTTTTTTTCGTCGAGAAAAACGATCGTCTGTGGGCTTTATGTCGTTTTTCTCGTTGAGAAAAACGATGTGAAAAATTAGAACATGTTCTAAATTTTCTCGTCGTAATTTCCAGCATTTTTTTCCGCGGCAGTTTTCCCATAGGGAAACACTGCCGCGGAGCCCACAGACGGACGTTTTTCTCGTCAAGAGAAAAAATGACGGGAAAAACGACCGTGTGTAGGGAACCAAGCGGTTCCCTCGTTTTTCCTGTCATTATTCACGGCGGTTTTTTAACCGCCGTAAATAATGATCGTGTGTACGCGGCATTAGGCCCCTTTCACACGGACGGATAGAATGGTGCTTTTAGCTGTGGATTTTCTAGTTTTCTACCGCAGCTAAAAGCACACAATGCTTTCTTATGGCCCCATTCACACACAGCGTTTAGCTGCGATTTCGTTACATGCGGTTCGGTGCGAATAGAAAAAATAGAATTGAATGCGTCCAGGTGCGATGTAGCGCAGCTATCTGCAGGTAATCACAGTGCACTGTCAGCTGCGGATAGCAGCGTGAGCAAAAGAAAAAACAACAGGAAGCACATCAAAATAAAAATGGTTGCTATGGGGATGACAATAATGGCTAAACGCAGCCGCATGTAAACGCAGCTAAAAGCAGTGTACAAATGCAGCTGATCGCTGTGCCTGGGGTCTTGAATTTCAAAAGAAAGAAACATGCTTTTAACTGCGGCAGAACAGCCGCCCGTGTGAAAGGGGCCTTACAATATGACCATACGAATTTTTTTTTTTTTTTTTAAGATATTTTTATTACGTTTTCCAAACAAACAAAAAATAAAGCACATACAAAAAAAAAAAAAACACATAATAAAGCACCAGACAATCTGACTAACTCAGGTGACACTGATACATACCTGTAGAGTACTTTTCTGGCAAAGTGCATAAACAATGGGTTTCAGTGCAAGATAGGGGAAATGAGTATAAAGGCACAATCTGGTAGCAAACTTTCACAGCAAAGTAATAGGCAATTATCCTATAGTAAAAAAATAAATTTCTCTGGGGGTTACGGTCCATCAATGATCAAGTACTACTACTAATAATGAGGGGTCAATCATTGCTGGGATAAGGTTAGTGGGCTGGCCAGCCATCTACCCCAGATTTTGTTGAAGGTTTTTCTCCGTTTCTGGATTTCAAAGGTGAGCTTATATAGCGGGATCGCATCATTAATACGTTTCAACCAGAGGGACTTTAGTGAGGTCTGTGCACCCTTCCAGGACAGTAAAATGGATTTCCTAACAAAAAAAATTAAGTATATGGAGCAATCTCTTGGCATGAGATAAGTGAAGTTCCCCAAAGACGCCAAGAAGGCAATTCTTGGGGAGAACAATGTTCGGGAGAGCCAACGCAGATGAAATAAAGGCACCCACCTCCTCCCACAGGTCCCAAATTACCGGGCACGACCAGAAGCAGTGCATGAAGTCCGCCTCCTGGCCACAGCCACGAAAGCAGGCAGCTGAGGGCAGGAGACCTAGCTTGTGTAACCTAGCCGGAGTAAAGTGTGTCTGATGGAAAATTTTAATCTGTATGATACGGTCACGGGAGGCAATGACAGGACTTATATGTCTCGCTAAATTCTGACCAGTCATCGACGGTGAGGGAGATGTTCAGGGTGGTCCACTTTGCCTGAGCCTTGTGGAACCTGGGATTATAATCAGACATTAGGGCCGCATAATATGTGGAGACTAGCTTAGTGGGATCTGGCTGTCTAAGCAACTCTTCCAAGGGAGGTATGGCAGTGGGATCCTCCAGGGAGCCAAACTGGGCGCGGATAGCATGCTGGAGCTGGTAGTAGTAAAATAAATAGGATCTCGGCAGGTCAAAATCTAAACATAACTGGGGGAAGGTTTTGAAACCTTGAGCATTGTACAAGTGACAAATATTTAACCCCTTTAGAGTACCAGCGGTTGGGGTCCGGGAGGGTATATATTTCTTGCAAATTTGGGTTATACCACAGGGGGTAATTGGGTGACTTTAACCAGGTGTGCTTAGAAATTTTCTGGACAATGTATCGAAATGAGGAAAACTGTTGGCAAGTATAGAGGTACCGGGACGGTCAGGGACTTTGCTCCTATATATGCTATTATGCAGGGTTTCCAGGGAAGAGGCAATGACCCCCTCTGTGGAGGTGCAGGCGTTGGCCGATACTGGGCACAACCAACCATGGATGTGCACTAGCTGCGATGCCAAATAGTATATATGAAAGTTGGGAATTGCCTGGCCTGCCAAATGTGCTGGCAAGCGTAGCGTTTCAAGGGCCACTCTAGGGGAACCACCTTTCCATAAGAAAGTAGTGCATATCGCATCAATGCGTTTTAAAAATGGATTTAGGTATTTTACAGGGAGAGTTAGCTAGGATATAAAGAAAACGTGGTAGGTAAATCATTTTGAGCACATTGGCCCTCCCCATGAGGTCAACAGGAAGATCCATCCATAACTTTGAGAAAAATTGACTAAACTACAGCGAGGGTTGGGACTTTAAATGAGGCAATATCTACTATATACCTCCATCCCTGAGTATGTTGAAATAGGAAACTACATTTTGGGACTTTTAGTTGAAACACACTGCTAACTTATGAACCAACTATGATAAATATTGTTTATTAATAGCAAATAAGGCATAACATACACATAATAAACAAGGATAAAACATGGTATTAATAGATTACAAAAAATATATAGTCTAGACAATGCAAGATGGTACCTAATTGTCTCAGCATAACATACATGGTAATGTATGGTAATCATAGGTCTCGCTAAATAAAATCTAGACAATACATGGTTGTAACATGTTGGCTCTAGAATAACATACATGATATTGGGCCTTGGGCATGGAAGCCAAATTTGCAATGGTAACATATAGAAAAGGTAACAATAGTGGTTGGTCCATAAAAAATGTTATATATCAGATAGTAGGACATGTACTGTGCCATATCATCATAAAGAGAGCTCTACGCGTTTCGTGGTATACATAACCACTCGTCAGGAGCAGATACACAGTGCAAGGGTATCTATAATGGAATGAAAAAATGCCAAGGTAAGATAATAATAGTAGAAAACATAATGCATAGAAGAAAGAGGGGGAGCAAAAAGGTCCCAAACACTCTCACCTATTGGTAGCATATTGGTGAAGCTATAAGCTGGTAGCAATGGTAGAACATGGGCTATCTGAAACATCTCCCCCGGGAGCTGAAACGGCAAAACCAGAGGCACGGCAATGGAAGTGGTGGGGTGCAAAGTGGAGTGAGCGATCATCAGCTGAGATATGTATAGTTGGATTGTAGATCAATTTCGTTGTATAGTTCAAATCCCAGAGGTATCTGTACAAATTAATGGGTTGACAGTCAATTAACAACTGATAAATTGGGGAACAAAACCCGAGTGTTTATGGGTGAAAAATAAAGTAGTTATAGGTACAAGGGTAAGTGCCATAACAGAGGAGGCCTAATAATAAGCCAGAGTATAAAAAATAAATATCATTAAAGAGTGTAAGAAAGGTGAAAGCACAGTTGAATTCTAGATACCTGTCAAGTGGTATGGGGGGATTGTCCAAGTGCACTCATATCACGGAGGTGGAACAAAAAGTGAAAAAATGCAGTGGAAAGAGGGTGTATATGTAATGGCCGTGGACCAATGGCAACCGTAAACGCCACGCAGCGTCACAGAGGGGGGGCGGGGCCACCGCCCGAGTCGCATCGCACGCTCGGCGTTGGCGCCAAAACCTCCCTCGTGGTGAACGTAGATGGATAGCCACGTCGGCGGCATGGCGTCACTAATGACGTCACCCGCTGAACGTGGAAGCGTGGCGTCGACCCGCAGCGAACACCCGCCCCGCCCCTCACAGTAGGAGGGGAGGGGGAGGCCACGGTTGGTTCATAAGTTAGCAGTGTGTTTCAACTAAAAGTCCCAAAATGTAGTTTCCTATTCCATCCATAACTTTGTCTGCTCCTGAAGGCGGGCCAATAGGGGTTCTAAGTTATTGGCAACATAGGAAGACAAAGGAGCCTGTACCAAGACTCCCAAATATCTAAATGAGGATACCACCTGAAGTTAGGAGTCTGGGTGTATGTGGGGAGAAGCAGACCCATCTAATAGGAAGAGACTGGACTTCTCCCAATTCACCCGGAAGCCAGAAAAGTCACCAAAGGTGGTAATTTCATCCAATAGGGCTCGGAGTGATTCATTTGTGTCAGCTAGATACACCAACGTGTCATCTGCATATTGGGAAATACATTCTTCAATATTGGAAATTGGAAGACCTTTAATAGAGGGGGAGGAGTGGATGCGAACCGCAAGCGGCTCCATGGCCAAGGCGAACAAGAGGGGTGACAGCAGGCACCCCTGTTGAGTGCCTCTAGTGATCGGAAAGGAGTCAGTGACAGGAATTAACCCGTATCTTAGCTACCGGTGATGCATAAAGGAGTTTGATCCATGCCATTATGCAGGGACCAAATCCATACATCTGCAGCACCCGGAAGAGATACGGCCGTTCCACACTGTCAAACGCTTTGCACGTATCTAAAGACACAATGGCACGTGTGGGAAGACAGTCATGCGGATATTGCATACTATGAAACAGCCTACGTATATTCATTCGGGTGGACCTTCCGGGGTTGAAACCCCCCCTGGTCGCTATTAACCAGGGACATGACTACACCATTCAGGCGATTCGCCAGTACCTTGGCCAGAATCTTAACGTCCACATTTATAAGTGAAATGGGACGGTAAGATTCACAGTGAATTGGGTCCTTACGGGGCTTTATTAGAAGTACAATTAGGGCTTCACGCATTGTAGGGGGGAGGACCCCTGCCTCTAAGGTTTTGTTATAAGTCCGTAAAAGGTAGGGGCATAAAAGGTCTTTATATTGCACATACCACTCAGTTGGAAATCTGTCTAGGCCAGGAGTCTTATGTTTAGGCATTTGTGAGATGGCTGCGGCAATTTCCTCAACTGAAATAGGCGCCTCCAACATATCCCATCCCTCAATCGACAATTGGGGGAGAGATATGTCAGACAAACAGTCAGTCAACTGAGAGTCATCGTAATCTACTCTAGAGGTGTAAAGTTCCCTATAAAAGCAAAAAAAGGAGTCCAGAATGTCCCCAGGAACACCACTGACAAGGCCCTGAGCAGTAAGTATGCGAGGTATGGATATGGGAGTATGGTCAGGTTTAGTCAGATATGCCAAGAGACGCCCGCTTTATTACCGTGCTCAAATGACTTCTAAATAGCATGCAACATACGTTTTTGCGTGAGGTCCAGCAGGCGGAGTTCAAACTCTCTGCGACTCTGCAACCAAGCCTCCCTAGTATCAGAGGCAGGGTTGGAGGTATAAGCAGACTCTGCACGCACCCTGGAAGTCTAAAGCAGGGGCCCAGGGGGTCTGTTCAGCAACTGAATGGACAGTTTGGAGAGTACCTCCACAGAAAAGGGGGGTGGAATATAAACATTTACCAGTGTAAAGGTCACCATGGATATCTGTAAAGTGAGAATAATAAACTGCCCCTCGGGGTTCGTCTTTACCTGAAGTACCTCAGCGGGGAGAGATTCAGCCAATAGGATAGAAACCCCCTGGAATAGTTAGTATGAGTAGCATGGTAAAATTTAGACAACCATGGGCGCTTCAAGGCCCTTGTTTTTGAGCCCGTAAGGTGAGTCTCTTGAAGGCAAATGATGTGTGGACAACTCTTTTTCAGTACAGAAAAAAACAAAGATCTCTTCTGGGGTGCATTCAGACCTCTAGTGTTCCAAGAAACTATGCTTAGGGGCTTTGTCATTGTAAGACATATAGTATTAATAAAGTACAGGATAACATGGGAACAGATACATAAATGACCAGACAGACCGCACCCTCCAGAGCACATACAAGCACATGTAACAAAAAAGTGCGTGGATCGGCCAAAAGGAGGACAGGGGCCCGTGATGAAAATATGTAAACATTAACACTCTGCCATAGGCAGAAACCTGAAAAAACAGTGTCCAGAGAAAAAATGCATACCTGAGTTGTGTGAAAGAAAAAGGAAAAAAAAAGAAGAGGGAGGAAAAAAAACACCCGTCCACAAAGTACCCAAAAACTTCCCTGCCCCCCTCCCCGCTCGGCCATCCCAAACACAGCGAGCCTTGGATCCCAAACTTAGACCCTTAACCCCCCAAAAAAGGGGGGTTCAAAAACTGTACCGTGGCTTCGCCACTAACTGGTGTGAGGGTAGTGTGAAATCCGGTTCGGCTCTCAACCGACAGTGGAAAAATCATGTAAGACATGTCCTGTTGCAGAATACATGAGTCTGACTACCCCAAGGAAGTGCAGGAGTGGATGGTCTCTACTTCAGAGAGGATGGGCAGGAAAGATAAAGATGAGGGGCATAGTCTGGAGATAAGAGCCAAAACATCCAGGAAAAGGGGATGACCATACAGAAATTGGTTGCATCATCATGGAGGTGTAATTGTTACTAGGCTATATAGGGTTAGATGGCACTGAATGTGGTTCATAGGTAGCATCTAACCCCCAAATTGTAACAACCATTCCTAAACATGAGGGTGGCCAGAACTAATATTAATACCCTAGTACAGGGGTCTCCAAACTGTGGCCCTTTGATTGCCTTTATCTGGCCTTTGGGGGACTAATCGTCCCAATGATATGAGACACTATTCTGCCCATTGACACCAACAATGTAGCATATTTCCTGCCACTGACATCAACAGTGGGGCACCATTTCTCCAACTGACACTAACCATGGGGCACTATTCTTCACTCTAATACTAACGATCGGGCACTGTTTACATCCAGAGATATATCTAAACTTGATCAATAACACCAACCAGGATAAATTACCATACATGCTCAAATGGGAACAAGAATACGATTTTGTATTGCCCCTCGAGAAATGGTCTGAATGTATTCACAATCTTCTTAAATGCACTAAATCTATCACAATTAGGGAAACTGCAGTTAAGCTATTTGCCAGGTGGTATTATACTCCAGCCAAACTCCATTCTATATTTCCCACAGTTCCCAATACCTGCTTTAGAGATTGCACCTCAATGGCTCCTTCTCTCACATTTTTTGGGACTGTGAAAAAGCAGCCCAATTATGGAAACGACTCGAGAAATTTTCTTCTAAAATTTCAAACAAAATTATAACCCTTACCCTTCCCAACTGTCTTCTGTTCGCCCCGATTTTGGGTTTGAACACGTTTCAATTAAGAATAGTCCATACAATTTGTGTATCCATCCACTGGCTGATAGCTTATCATTGGAAATCCCCATCGTTACCAATTTCCCAATTGAAAATTAGAATAAACGACATTTACCTCATGGAATTTTTTTTGCATACCTTGCATAATACCATGCACCTACTGGATAAAAAATGGAACCTATGGTTCAAATATTCAGACTACCTTTTAGACCCATATTAGAATCCCCTTTTCACATCCAATTCTTTTATACAAAAATAACCCCACATTTCAAAATACTACTGAATCATTTATATTCTATATGTAATAGATGTTGTCATAAATAAATGAAGGCGGTTACTCTGTCATAAATCATTATAATTATTGATTGAAAATACTACAATTCTCTGATGTCATGACACATAATGTTTGTACCATTATTTTGTACACAATAAAAAAGTTTGTAAAAAAAAAAAAATGTAAATTCCTTCTGGTCACAGTCCGACCTCCCCCCCAGTCCCCCCTCCCCCTCTAAGGTCTGAAGCACAGTAAACTGACCCTTTGTTTATAACCTTTGGAGACCCCTGCCCTAGTAGTTTTACAATACCACCTCCTCTACGCAATTGGCATTTACCTCGTGAAATTAATGACACAAGTATAGACCATTTAGAAGGAAGTTTGAAGTCAAAATTAGAATTTTAACCCCTTTGTGCCTAAGGATAAAACAAATCTTTGGCTCCTTTCACACTGAGGCGCTTCTAAACTGCCAGTAAAACAGTGAGCGCTTTTGAAGAGCTTTCCATTAATTTTATTTATTTATTTATTTATTTCCCAGTGTGAAAGCATTCACTGATTTTAATGGAAATAGGTTTTCGTGAGCTTTTCAGGTGCTTTTTTTAGCGTGAGTACATGTACACACAGACTATGTGTAATATTAATTTAACTGTGCAAGGGGCGCGGATGCATACAGAAGAGGCCGCATGATGGGCAGAGCTCATACGATGGGGGAGGATTTCTCAAAGGGGTGGATGTATTATTGAGAAGCGAGTAAGGGGCGGATGCCTACAGAAGACGCCATATTTTACAATGACCATCATTGTAAAATACGGCGTCCTCTGTAGGCATCTGCCCCTTACTCGCTTCTCAATAATACATCCACCCCTTTGAGAAATCCACCCCCATCGTATGAGCTCTGCCCATCATGCGGCCTCTTCTGTATGCAGTTTATTGATAAAACCACCCCCAACTTATCAGCTCTGCCCAGCAATTTTAAATTCGGCCTCTTCTTTAGCCATCCGCCCCTTACACGATATAATAGTAATACACCCGCCCCCTTACAGAGTTTCACGAGCATCAGGAGCATGCGGCAGTGTGTGGCACAATGTTGTGTTCATTGCTCAGGCGCCGTGTACAGCTGATTCACAGCTGTTTATTTTCAGCTTCGTTGTGCTCTGTACTGCGCAAGCGCTGCGCCTGCGCAGTACAGGGCGGGCATTATCCGATGGGGGACCCATCTCGTCAGGGCACCGACTCCTGTCCCATGAGGAGTGATACCAACTGAACGCCACCTTTTATCCCAGCTAGTGGTTTCCAGAGTGGTGCCAGCAGCAGGAAAGAAGAGATCTTCAGGTCAGTGAGAAGCAAAACACTGGGTATAATAGTATAGATATGCTTTCACACTGATGTGCTGCGGTTTCCCCACACCACTGGTGCAGTGCAGTGTACCCTGCAGCTTTCCTGCTGGTTTGCTGCGTTTAGCCATAGACTTTAATCATATCCTGCGAGTTTGGGGCACTTTCTGAAAGTGGCTCATTCACAAGTGCAGCAGGCCACGTAATGGTTAAGCGCACCTTAAGTGTGTGAAAAGCGTCTGCCTAGCAGTCTGTTCCTGTAGTGTCTTTTGGGAAGTCCTAATAAAGGATCCTGGATCAACATAGTGGTGTGCGGCCATTTCTTCTTATTTCTGTGATACATGGAGGCAAGCTGGGGTGGGCACCCACTGGATCCATCAGGCTTTTCATTTCTCACCTGGAGCAGTGAGTCCTCTCTGTTCAGTTCTGCGGCAGGCACTGCTGCTCCTCTCAAAAACGGGTTATGTTGCCTCCTCACCATTCGATTTAAATCCATGATTGCCGTGCAATGCATGTGATGCATGTGATTGCAAAACAGTAGTACGGTAATTAGAGGTTTAAATTAGGTGTGAATTTTGGAGACACTGTACCCGGTGATCTTTGACTTCTCCCATTTTGTTTAGGTAGATCTCTACCTCTTTAAGGTTGCCTTTCCCTGCTTTAGAGTCTTTGTTGTGATCTTTGAGAATGAATAAATTCACATTAAAAGCAGCTAAAGAGGCAAGTGGAGGCCTGTTTTACTGCTTGCTAAGAATATTGTATGTAAATGAGTTAATGCCCATAGTCTGGCCACAGGTGCACTTTAAGGAGAACTCTGTATCATCTTTGTGAAGCATGAAGGATTGTTACGATATATGCCCTCAGGCAGAAATCTATGCACCAGTTTTCCATCTCTCAGATCTTATGCAAGCTTTCATCACTTCCTGGGTGATGGAATTATGACATTTTATGTAAAGTATGTAAGTATAGTAGCATTGTTGGGAAGGCAAAATTATAGGCGTTTTATTTAAAGGATTTATGTGTTTTCAATGTTGCCCATTAGGCTGCACTAAAAGACCGTTTCTACACTGTAATGTATTTATTTAATTTTTTTTTTGCTTTGGTACGAGTCCCCCATGGAAGAGCCCAGCTACCCATTGCCTTTTTTATGAAACAATACCTTGTAAATTAGCCTTAAAAAAGCCAGAAAAAATAACAAAATTTGGCTCCAATAGACTTTAATACCATTCATCACTATGTTTGGGGTTTGCAGGCTTCCAGTTGGGTTCATCGAACGTCCTGCAAACTGATCTTTGCCTGCTTCGCTTACTCAAAACTGGGGCCTATGAAAGCTTTGGATATTTTTAGTTGATCATCGTAGCATGAAAACGTCCATGTGAACTGACTGTTACATCATTTCATTGTGGAAGTCAATGGGAAATAACCTGATTAAATTTTCAGCGTGTTTTGGAAAAGATCTTTTCACCTGACTTGGCTGCTAGATTGAAATTTCAGGCATAAAAACCTCTTATATACAATATGTTAGCCTTACTTTGCTTGTAGAGGTTATCAATTCTGCACGGCTTACCGCAGGATGAGATACAAACAGGATCACGAAAAAGAGGGAAGCTAACGAAGGAAAAGTTTATAAAGATTAATGAGTTACAAGTGGGTAACTACTATGGTGCCCATAATTTTCTAGCAGTGATTTAGGCCGTAGTAATAGTGTTCGGCAACTAATTACTTGTAAAATTAGTATACATCGAATCACTATACAACAATTGTTATTCTATATAACCTCTATAAGAACTTTTCTTTGACATAAAATTGAGGAAGGTGGGAGCTTATGAATGACCCTGTATATTATCTAGTCTTGGAGTGAGCTCCAAGAGTGAAATGGGCATGATGAAGTGCGGTCTTTTAATTCCGGTTTATCTAGTTATATAGTCTCTATATATAAAGCTGTTCCAAATTGATTAGAAACCAATATTACTGTTAATGGTGCCGCCCATAAACAATAAAAAACAAGAGGGCTATTAACTGTAATTTTACTGCTTTTATCCCACTTGGGATTCTCTTTTAATTAACAATTCTAACATTCCAGGATAAAACAACTGGCCTTCCAGTTTGCCCACAGGGGTGCAATATGTGTAATTCACAAAAGGTTATTTATGTGATTAGTAATAGTGTTATTATCTCTACCTCTGTGGCCAAAAATTTTGAGAATGACACAAATATTTATTTTCACAAAGTCTGCTGCTTCAGTTTTTATGATGGCAATTTGCATATACTCCAGAATGTTACGATCAGATGAATTACAATTAATTGTAAAATCCCTCTTTGCCATGAAAATAACTTAATCCCATAAAAAAAAAAAAAAAAAAAACGTTTCCACTGCATTTGTGAAGAAGGCTTCAGGCCGCCCAAGAAAGTCCAGCAAGCGCCAGGACTTACAGTTGATTGAGCTGCAGGATTGGGGCACCACCAGTGCAGAGCTTGCTCAGGAATGGCAGCAGGCAGGTGTGATGCATCTGTACACACGGTGAGGCGAAGACTTTTGGAGGATGGCCTGGTGTCAAGAAGGGCAGCAAAAAAGTCACTTCTCTCTAGGAAAACCATCAGGGACAGACTGATATTCTGAAAAAGGTACAGGGTTTGGACTGCTGAGGACTGGGGTAAAGTCATTTTCTCTGGTGAATCCCTTTTCCGATTGTTTGGATCATCGGAAAAAACCTTGTCTGGAGAAGAAAAGGTGAGCGTTACAATCAGTTGCTTTCAGCGGATGTTTTTGTACCATTGTTTATTAATGAGATAAAAAATAATATATATAAAGAAATATATATATAATGCAGCGCTAGCGAATATAATTACAGGTGCTCAACATAGAAATTATGTGAATAACAACCATCAATACCTTTCGGGATAATGGAACCTATTGATACTACAAAAATGGTGCACTAATGGCACCAAACTGTGCTGCGTGTGTGGAAGTGTTTCCACTAAGGATTCCACTAATGGAAATAATAACTAAAATTAAAAACAATTAAGTGCAATATCACTAATATATAAGCTGTGCTAACAAAGTGAACTGAGCATGGGACTAGTAACAACCAGGTAATTAGCCCTTTTAGAACCCACAGTTCTAAAAATGACATTCATCAGAAAATAATGTCCAGTATGAATCAGTGGTTCTGACACAGAGAGAAAGAAAATAAAGGTCACCCAACATCTAGGTCCGGTAATATTCGATGAGGTTCAACAGTTGGCTCAATAGTCACGACAGAGATCGGGAAACCACGTGAGGGAGAAAAGGAAAAGACAATCTTGTGAAGTACCGCTTAGGAACAAATTAACATGGCGCTGTTATTTGAAAAACTCACAAGACTTCAATGATAAACGAGCGTCAGTGTGTTCCGGGTTCACAACAGCGTGCGTTGTGAACAGTTTGGTGCCATTAGTGCACCATTTTTGTAGTATCAATAGGTGCCATTATCCCGAAAGGTATTGATGGTTGTTATTCACATAATTTCTGTGTTGAGCACCTGTAATTATATTCGCTAGCGCTGCATTATATATATATTTCTTTATATATATAATTTTTTATCTCATTAATAAACAATGGTACAAAAACATCCGCTGAAAGCAACTTCTCCCAACCATCCAAAAACAATTTGGTAAGAAACAGATCCTTTTCTAGCATGATGGAGTACTCTGCCATAAGGCTAAAGTGATAACTAAGTAGCTTGGGGAACAAAACATCAACATTTTGGGTCCATGGCCATCCCCAGACCTTAATCCCATTGAGAAATTGTGGGTAATCCTCAAGAGGCGGGTGGAAAAATAAAAAACAAATTCTGATAAACTCCAAGCATTGATTTTGCAAGAATTGGCTGCCATCAGTCAGGATGTGGCCCAGAAGTTGATTGACAGCATGCCAGAGCGATTTGCAAAGGTCTTGAAAAAGAAGGGTCAGCACTGCAAATATTGACTCTTTGCATATATGTAACTTCCCTGGCGGTATGATTATGTCAGATTTTTGATGCTGAAAGCGGTACAATGTTTCACATGGAAATTTGGCGTTTTATATTGTAGGCCTTTAATTCTTAGGAAAAACTCACTTAAATCTGTCCAAACCAGAGTCTAGTAGATGATAAAGATTGAAACACAAAATCATAAATTATAATATAATAAATAGCTATAAATAATTATAACAAATAATAACATAATAATAATAGAGTGTGGCTCGGGGTTACCGCTTTTGGTAATGAAAATTCACCCCGAGCCACACTTGGGAATACCGCTAGGGAGGTTAATGTAATTGTCAATAAAAGCCTTTGACACTTATGAAATGCTTGTAATTATTCTTCAGTATAACGTAGTACCATGTGACAAAAAGATCTAAAAACACTGAAGCAGCAAACTTAGTGAAAATGAATATTTGTGTCATTCTCACAACTTTTGGCCATGGCTGTAAATCCTCTGTTTTCTATATTCTTATGGCGCGTACACGCGATCGGAAAATCCGACAAGAAAACCGTGGATTTTTTTCCAACGGAATCTTGGCTCAAACTTGTCTTGCATACACACGCGGTCACACCAAATTCCGACCGTCAAAAACGCAGTGATGTACAACACTACGACGAGCCGAGAAAAATGAAGTTCAATACTTCCGAGCATGCGTCGACTTGATTCCGAGCATGTGTGGTTTTTGGTGCGTCGGAATTGCATCCAGACGATCGGAATTTCCGACAAGAACTTTTCTTGTTGGAAAATTTGAGAACCAGCTCTCAAATTTTTCTTGGCGGAAATTCCAACAGAAAAATTCCGATGGAGCCTACACACGGTTGGAATTTCTGACCGAAAGCTCACATCGGACTTTTTTTTGTCGGAATTTCCGATCGTGTGTACGCGGCATTACACCTTAACCACTTGTCTACCGCCCACCGTCAAATGACGGCGGGTGGAAGACTCTCTCGTTCTGACAGGACGTCCTGCCTTTAAAAGCAGCTAGGGGGCCGCGATTGCCCAGTAATCGAGGAGGACAGTGTAAACACACAGATCCATGTCCTGTCAGGGAGAGGAGACCAATAATAGGGACAACCATCGGTCGCCTCCCCCAGTCAGTCCCCTCCCCCCCACAGTTAGAACACTTCTAGGAAACACATTTAACCCCTTCCTCGCCCCTAGTGTTAACCCCTTCCCTACCAGTCACATTTATACAGTAATCAATGCATTTTTATAGCAGGGATCGCTGTATGAATGTGAATGGTCCCAAAAATGTGTCAAAAGTGTCCGATCTGTCCGCCGCAATATCGCAGTCACAATAAAAAACGCAGATCGCTGCCATTACTAGTAAAAAAAAAGAAAAAAAATGCTATAAATCTATCCCCTATTTTGTAGACGCTATAACTTTTGCGCAAACCAATCAATATACGCTTATTGCGATTTTGTTTACCAAAAATATGTAGAAGAATACGTATCGGCCTAAACTGAGGAAATTTTTTTATTTTTTTTTTAAATAGATAATTATTATAGCAAAAAGTAAAAAATATTGAGTTTTTTTTCAAACTGGACACTCTTCTTTTGTTTATAGCGCAAAAAATAAAAACCGCAGAGGTGATCAAATACCACCAAAAGAAAGCTCTATTTGTGGGAAAAAAAGGACGCAAATTTTGTTTGGTAACCACGTCGCACGACTGCGCAATTGTCATTCAAAGTGTGACAGCGCTGAAAGCTGAAAAATGGCCTGGGCAGGAAGGGGTGTTTCGTGCCCGGTAGGCAGGTGGTTAAATAAGCAATCTAAGACTAAATGTAGCATGTCGTCCACCTGCCTATTACCGACATAAAAGAAAACATATTTTAATTACATTGACTTTGTTATTTTTTACAGTTTACAGATCATGGCCCTTTTTAACCACTTAAGGACCGCCGCACGACTATTTACGTCGACAGAACGGCACGGACAGGCATAAGGGCGTACAGGTACGTCCCCTTTCAGATGCCGCCGTGTGGTCGTGCGACCCTGCCGTGAGCTCCGTGAGCCCGACCGTGGGTCCCGCGGACTCGATCGCTGCGGGTATCCCTGCAATCGTCTCACGGAGAGATAGAGCGGGGAGATGCTAATGTAAACAAGCATCTCCCCGCTCTGCCTAGTGACAATGACACTGATCACCGCTCCCTGTAATCGGAGCGAGGATCAGTGTCATGTCACACACAGCCCATCCCCCTACAGTAAGAATCACTCACCAGGTCACACTTAACCCCTACAGCGCCACCTAGTGATTAACCCCTTCACTGCCAGTGTCATTTTTACAGTAACCAGTGCATTTTTATAGCACTGATCGCTGTAAAAATGACAATGGTCCCAAAATGGTGTCAAAAGTGTCCGATGTGTCCGCCATAATGTCGCAGTCCCGATAAAAATCGCTGATCGCCGCCATTACTAGTAAAAAAAAAAAATATTAATATAAATTCCATAAAACTATCCCCTATTTTCTAGACGCTATAACTTTTGCGCAAAACAATCAATAAACGCTTATTGCGATTTTTTTTTTTTACGAAAAATATGTAGAAGAATACGTATCGGCCTAAACTGAGGGAAAAAAATGTTTTTTTATATATTTTTGGGGGATATTTATTATAGCAAAAAGTTAAAAATATTGCATTTTTTTCAAAATTGTCTCTCTATTTTTGTCTATAGCGCAAAAAATAAAAACCGTAGAGGTGATCAAATACCACCAAAAGAAAGCTCTATTTGTGGAGAAAAAAGGACGTCAATTTTGTTTGGGACCTATCTCGCACGATTGCGCAATTGTCAGTTAAAGCGACGCAGTGCCGAATCCCAAAAAGTGGCCTGGTCTTTGACCAGCGAAATGGTCCGGGGCTGAAGTGGTTAATAAAGGAAACATTTATGTGAAACAATTAAAACAAAGAATCTTTCATTATAGTGGCCAAATTGTAAAATGTAGTTGGCCATTGGCCACTATGGGTGACTGCACACCACTGCTTTATACTTTCCAGCTCACATATACTGTATATGTAGCGCAAACAATCTGAAATAAGTTTTATTTTATTTTAAGCAAGTTGTACACATATCTAACATTTGCATGTATTTAAGTTTATTCAAAGGAGCATGGCTGATCTATTTCTGGATCCTCGCAATGACAGTGATTCTAGGAAGCATCTCCCTGGGGTTGTAAGATGCAGATGCTGTTTACTTCGCATGGTGCCTCGCTGCAAAGTAATTGTTGATGTGCTGAGCACAGCCTGGTACCGGCACGCACATCACTGCTTCTCCTACTAATATGTCACAGAGAGCCCAAAAAGTAACACAACTTAATAGGTATAGGATCCTGAAAATGCACAATTTATTCTATCTAAGAGGAAACTGCAAAGAGTAATGTTGCTGCGAAGGGTGTAGTTGACAATAGCATGCAGTCAGATTAAACCCTTTAGCAATTTTTAGTTTAACACATTGAATAAAATGAAATAAGCATTCACCAGTAAACTTTTTTTTTTTAATTCTTACACCAGCACTTGCAGTTCACAACTTACAATGTTCCATGCTCCTGCTCTGTCAGTGCTGCTTCCCTTAACTTCCAGTTTTCACAGAAAAGCATTAAAGCGGAGTCCCACCCAAAAATTGAACTTCCGCTTTTTCAGAATCCTCCCCCCCTCCGGTGTCACTTCTGGGCATAGATAGCCGAGCCACCCGTGGTTATCTACGCCACGTCCGCCCCCCCCCCCCCGTCTACTGGGAGACACACAGGTCCCAGAAGATAGCAGGGACCAGTGGGATCGCACAGCGCGACTCGCACATTTGCAGTAGGGAACCAGGAAGTGAAGCCGCAAGTGAACTTCCTGATTCCCTTACTGAAGATGGCGGCGGCAGCACCCGAGAGCTGAGGGACAGCTCGGCTTCGGATACCGACATCACGGGTGTCCTGGACAGGTAAGTGTCCTTATTTATTAATACATACTAGGGCCAATTAAGACAGGATCCAATTAACCTCCCAACATGTCTTTTGGAGAGTGGGAGGAAACCCACTCAGGCACAGGCAGAACATGCAAACTCCAGGCAGGTGGTGTCGTGGTTGGGATTCGAACC
This sequence comes from Rana muscosa, assembly GCA_029206835.1. NCBI lineage: Eukaryota > Metazoa > Chordata > Amphibia > Anura > Ranidae > Rana > Rana muscosa. The sequence continues at coordinate 522,994,237 of CM055118.1, read as the reverse complement.
AGCAAACTTTTTTACTGCTAGGCAAAAGTGCCATCCACTACACCACTGTGCCGCCCAGCTATAACAGCTTCAACTCTTCTGGGAAGGCTGTCCACAAGGTTTAACCACTTGACCACTGGGCACTTAAGCCCCCTTCCTAACCCTTCCTAACCAGACCAATTTTCAGCTTTCACATTTTGAATGACAATTACTCAGTCATGCAACACGGTACCCATATGAAATTTTTGTCTTTTTTTCCACACAAATAGAGCTTTCTTTTGGTGGTATTTAATCACAGGAGGATTTTTTATTTTTTTACGCTATAAATGAAAAAAGACAGAAAATTTTGTAAAAAAAATACAACTTGGATCGACTTGGGTACAATCAGCCTGGCCATGCATGGTTCGAATCCCAGCGGGTCCCTGCTGACCTGCCTGAGGTTTGAACTGTCTATGGCCGGCTTAAAGCTACTGCCTCATTAATGATACACCCTGCTGACTTGTTCTACAATGCAGACAAGCCTTTTTCTAGGAAGTAAATAGGGAAGCAATAAAATGAGCCTACTTCTGGTGATAAGATTAGAAATCTCCTTCCCCCGGTGTGTACACAGTAGAAGCCCTGTGTGCTCATAGTATAGCAGTCTGTCTCTATACAGCACTGAGAAATGAGTGGATATGTGTTCACATGACCTAAACATCTATGGCTTAAAGCCGAAATCCAATTCTGGATTTTATACGTAGTTACATTGATCCAAGGTAGATTAATGTGTGTATATACAGTATATCCCCGGCCTATGGGATCCATGTGGAAGATGGAAACCACTCTAATGGCCTCCGCTGCTTTGGTGATTATAGTAAACAGGACAAATAGAAAAGGTGAATCTCCCTAATCCCTGATAAAAACCTGACAGATGTTCTAATCCCTCTCCATTCTATCCAAAACAGATTTGCCTTTAGTTATCCTTATGCTATTTATATAATTCCTATGGTTCCCAAGTTTACTATTAGCGTGTTATTAGACAGCCTTTCCTACGCCTGATTTCCACAAAACTTGTGACAGTCAGGTGAGGGTCGGATGGAGGGCTTTCTAGGGGAATTTTCTTTCACAGCGCGCCGCACATTCTCATAAACAAACATCAGAACATGGGCCGTAAATCATAAGTACAATCTTCACATTAATCTGTAACCAATCCGGACTGTTATTAGATATCTCTTGTTACCCTGATTATTGGGGCAGTCAGGGGTAGATTTTTGTTGCTGCCCTTATTAGGTCACTACAAGAGACTCTGTTCCTTGGTTTAGGATAAGGTGACCAGATTTTTAAAATGAAATTCGGGGACATATTTTTTTTACTGGTAATGGCGGCAATCAGCGACTCTCTGCCTGTCGCCGCCGCCTCACAGCTTCTCAAGACATACTCTCTGGCCCCCGGCTACTACTGGGTGGGGAGCAGAGAAAGATTACTCTGCCAGGGAAGGCAAGGAGATAGGCAGGTAGGCGGCTGGCCGGGACTTGAGCCAAGGCAGAAGAACATGCGAGTGGAGCTGAATGGGCACCCGAAACTGAAGAAATATTCCCTCCACTCCGACCAGCACATGATCATCAGAAAGGGGCACAGATAATAGAAAAAAATACACCCCCCTAAACTAGTAGGAGCAGCAGAGAGGGGGGGGGGTGTAATTCAGATTTTTTTTTTTATTCTGCACTGACTGTCTTTGAAATTGCCCCAGCCCCTGTTCAAATCCAATCCGGGGACAAAACCGGGGACAGACTTGGTCCGGGGACAGTGTCCTCAATCCGGGGACTGTCCCCGGAAACCGGGATGTCTGGTCACCCTAGTTTAGGGCTGCTTCACACCTAGGGTTGCCACCTGTCCAGGATTCACCCGGACAGTTCGGGTTTGGAATCAGGCATCCGGGTTTCAGACTGCCTGAAACCCAGACACATTATTTAGACTGGACTATGGCTTCCCAGCAGGTTTCTGGCTGCAGTTAGTTGTCTAAGTTGTCTGTTACACTCTTTCACACTGCCCAAAGCCAGCATTAACAACCCCCCCCCTAAAAAAACACCCCTACCCCTCTGTGTCTGCCCACACTCCATATCCTGGCACTGAGCCTCAGAAAAGGAAAGTTGGGGCTGGAGATTTAAAGTCCACTGCCAAGGGGTGAGTGAGCTCACCATCCATCCCTGCATGTGACTGATGTATCCCCCCTTCTCTCTCCTGCCTCTGAGTGGGTACACTAAGGTAAATCAGGGTTCTCAGAGCACCCCTTTATATCAGAGTTCCCCTTACATCAGAGGCCACAGTGTTCCTTACATCAGAGTCCTCTCCATATATCAGAGTTCTCAGTGTTCAGGATTCCCAGAGCAGGGCCGGGACAAGGGGTGGGCAGGAGGGGCGGCTGCCCCTGACGCAATGGTTTATTGCAGGGATGGGGGGGCACCCAGACCCTAACCCTAAAGGAAAGGGGGGCGCAGTTTGGCATCTTTGCCCTGGGCGCTTGATGACCTTGTCCCGGCACTGTCCCAGAGCATCCCTTATGTTAGAGTCCCCAGAGTTCTCCCTTACATCAGAGTCTGTAGAGTCCCCCCTTGCAGTGTAAGGGAACTCTGCAAGTTTAGATGTAAAAGGGGAACTCTGTGGACTTTGATGTAAAGGGGGGACTCTTGTTAATAACTTCATAAGATTAGAAATGTTATTTAATAGCAAAATATATGTATAGTTCATACTATAAAAAAAATGTCGTGCACCGCTAAAGTGTTCGGGTTTGACTTGAAGAAAAGGTGGCAACCCTATTCACACCACAATTTCTGCATTCCGGACGCGTTTTAATGGCTTTTTTATGCGTTTTGATGCACTTTTGATGTGCCCCAGTGCATTTTCCCCTATTCTTTTCTTTATTTTAATTGAGGAAATGTGCGTTCCGGTGTGTTTTTGATGTGTTTTGCTGTCTTCCACATGTATTTGATACAGAATGAATGCAACATTTTCTACTTTTGTTGACTGCACTGGGGTGAACTGGGGGCCACTGGAATCCAGGCTAAATGCTGTCCATGCGTTTTTGATGCAGATTAAAATCGCACTGGACTGAACCAGCCCTGATTGTGGTCTCATGCTATTCCCATATTGATTTTGCAGTAGCAGTAGGATAGAAACAATGTTTCTCTTAATAATTGCAAAGGAGGTTATCTAACTAAATGAAGATTTTAAAATCATACAACAAGCCTGATATGTTAAGTGCAAGTCCTGTATTTATATTGCACCAGAATTAGTGCTTGTGCATTGTTGTGAATGCTGCATTTTGCATTTAAATGCAAAACAGCTGGATGTTAACCCTCACATATACCCAGTGACGTGAACAGCCTCAGATGATACACGGAGATGAAACAAATCTCCCTACATAAGTTTTACATGTATATCTGCTGTCTTCAGCTATTCTTTAGAAAAGTGCATATAGCTTTGCAAATTTCTTCCTGTTTCAGCAGTGAGTGTGGAGTCTGAGCATACACTGTGTGACAGCTAATTGGAGGAAAGGCTTCCCCCCCCCCCCCCTCCACAGGCAGAGGAATGAAAAAACTTGCAGAGCTGTACTGTAAATAGACAAGCTTTCTGCTTATCTATCTCTACGTTACCTCCCTGACACAAATTTCCAGCTGCTTTTATCTCATGTGTCGGAGAACTTGTCAGAAGTTGTCATGCTGATAAGAGAAGAATGGAGCAGCAGGAAGACACTGGACTTAGAGATTTGGAGATAGATAAGTAAACACTACAGATATATGTGCCCAGGTCAGAATCCATGAATGGGGTTTACATCCACTTCTTTAAGGCTGATTTCACACTGGTGAACTGACAGGCGGACCTGATCGGACCACCAATTGTTCTCTATAGAGCAGTGAATGTCAGCAGACACCCGCCGGCATCCGATCTGATCCTGTCTGCCAAAAATAGACGGATGACAGTCGGATGGAAATGAACATGCAGTCAATTTCCATCAGACTCCCCCCATAGAGAACAGCAGGGCTGTGTCCGTGTCTGCTCTGCATAATGGAGCGGACACAGACCTGTCATCCACCTGCTCACCGGGGATCAGCGGACAGATCGCCACCTGAGCTGGCAGATGCGCTTTACGGATTCTGCCCAGTGTGAAAAGGGGCCTTATGCCCTGTACACACGATTGGTTTTTCAGATGGACTTATTTAATCGGAAAACCTATAGTGTGTGGGCCCCATCTGACTTTTTTCCATCGGTGTAAAAAAATAGAACATGTTTTAAATTTTTCCGATGGAAAAAAAAACGATAGGAAATTCCGATTGTCTGTGTGGAACTCCATTGGAGAAAAATCCACGCATGCTCAGAATCAAGTCGACGCATGCTCAGAAGCATTGAACTTAATTTTTCTTGGCTCGTCTGAGTGTTTTACGTCACCGCGTTTGGACGGTCGGAATTTAGTCTGACAGTGTGTATGCATGACTAATGTATAACAGATGTACTTACTGCTTACCCCCTGTTTGCTCCAACTTCTTACCCATAATCCTAAATTAACGAGACCACACCGAAATTGGAGTAAAACATAGGCCGTAGCAGCCTTATTTATTAAATAAATATATTTCCAAAATAATATCAAAATCCTAGCGTTGGTCTTTTGCGGGAACCTCCATAACCATCTGATAAAATATTGCACTGCGGTACCTCTCATATGCTTACAGGCCTCAAGCCGACCGGCTGGCTCAGAGACAACCACGGACCGCAGTGCACCCGTTACCAACACATTTTAGCTAAACCTCCGTTAGCTGAAATCCAACCATCAGGACCCATACCAACGATAGGTCCTGAACTCATTCCTTCCAAGGTATCTTCCTTCATCCGCAAAGACCAACACCCGCTACTGCCACGACATCCAGAACACATCATACCTGTTAATAGAAAGAACAACAACACAAACCAGACCATACGGACATAACCAGGGGAGGGTGGGCGGGAACTTTCCTTCACACTGTGGTGACCTGGGGGAGGGAACAACTCCTTTTCCTACTTACTCCCCCTCCCACTAAACTTCCTACCCAATCCTAATACTGCTAACATCCTGTACCCTGTTTCCCTAGTCATGCCAGCCCTCCGCTCATTTCTTTTCTCTCATTTTTTGCTCCGGGCTTTTCTTGACTAATGTATAACAGATGTACTTACTGCTTACCCCCTGTTTGCTCCAACTTCTTACCCATAATCCTAAATTAACGAGACCACGCCGAAATTGGAGTAAAACATAGGCCGTAGCAGCCTTATTTATTAAATAAATATATTTCCAAAATAATATCAAAATCCTAGCGTTGGTCTTTTGCGGGAACCTCCATAACCATCTGATAAAATATTGCACTGCGGTACCTCTCATATGCTTATAGGCCTCAAGCCGACCGGCTGGCTCAGAGACAACCACGGACCGCAGTGCACCCGTTACCAACACATTTTAGCTAAACCTCCGTTAGCTGAAATCCAACCATCAGGACCCATACCAACGATAGGTCCTGAACTCATTCCTTCCAAGGTATCTTCCTTCATCCGCAAAGACCAACACCCGCCACAGCACCCAAGGGGAAAACCTTACCCTTGGGGGCCCCCCACACCCCAGAGCTCACTGTATGCCATATTGCATTCCCAATGCCCATAAGTCACTCCCCACAGCAGTGAGGTGCACACCATTGCCCCGCAGGTACCTCCAGCCATCCACCACCAACTCCATGTGCCTTACCACCAACCCTCCATTCCTCACTACAAATCTACTCACTTCCCAATTAAGCTTCGTACGGGCCCTGTAGATACCCTCTAAAGACCAAGCCCCATTCCATGCAGTCCGAGTGACAATGTCCAACCACCCAATGACCATGTCCGGGAATGCCATCGACCTTACCCCTAAATCATTACCACCTACGTGCAGGACCAAAACGTCAGGCGGCCTATACAGACGTGCAAAGCTGTACCTCTGGAGCCCCTCCACTCCATAGCATTCCCGGAACTCCCAACCATCTAGCACAAACCTCCTGGCTTGGAAACCCCACCTGCTGACCCTCTGGCCCCACATCCGCCCCTCATTACCCCTTTTTTTTATTTATTTTTTATGTATTTTAAACACTATCGAATGGCCCAGTATCCAGGCCAGGGCCTGTACCGAACCTGCAAGAAGAGAAAGAAACAAGCCACCAAGACCTCAGCAAGCCCAAAATCATCACAGCCCCCATACACTCTCTCCACCCAGCCCACCACTATTCGAATCCCACCAGCTGATGGGGGCGAATGTATAGCACAAATCTACAAGACTCCCACCTACCAAAGCGCTTAACCGCCTCAGCATCCATCCCACCTTAGCCGCCTCGGTCGCAGCCCCAACCCTGAAAGAAACGAGAAGAACATGCCCTCTCATCCAAGCCCCAACCCGGCAGCACTTCCTGGAAACTGAAACCCTGTGAAACCTGAACAACAAAGGGGGACCCATCCGTGTGCATTAAGAAGGACCCAACTGCCCCGGGACGCACCTCCCAAATAAAAAACCCCCGTCACGGCCCCCTCCGGACACCACTGCTAGCCAGGCGGAGCCAAGCCCGCACCAACTGACCCCTGCCTACCTGTTCCATCTTGTATATCAGTAACACCAACGACACCCCCTCCTTCTTGCACCTAATCTCATAAACCCACATTCCCCCTTTGACGGACTTGGAAAGGCTGACCAGCTCCCCAAACCAAAAGGCCCCAAATGTATTTATTATTATTATTCCTTTTTTTTTTTTTGGAAAACAAGAATAAACTTTCCAACGAAAACAACTCCCTCTAACTAGGGAAACCTCATATGCTGCTGCCCAAACCCTGCAGCTGGCCAAACATTTTATTATTATTATTATTTTTTTATTTTTTTTTATTTTTTATGATATAACCAGGAGACACCCAAAATTCTTCCGTAAATTCCGGGCAACCCAGCCTTTGACCAGAAACGTCAAACCCGCTAGTTTTTTTTTTTTTTAACGCGAGCCCGGCCACCCCATTGGTCCTATTTCTAGAAATAAAGTATAACGTCAACAGTCTAACCCCCTCGCCCCATCGAATCCACTTCACTCATGTGAACTACCACCTGCCACTACTGCCTAGCCTTCCGAGAAGCGGACGACTCCGATGGAATCTCACACCTCCAGACAGGACGGGACACCCCACGTTACCCCGCCACCAGCTCCACCACCCGGAAACTATCCCCACTGAAAAGCGAGGAAACGCTCCAGCTATGACGTTCTCCACTGGCGTTAGATGCACCAAGTAAACGACACATGCACTTGCAGGCATAACCACACCGAGTGTGGCAAGAGCTGAAACAACCGGGGGAGACGACACAGCGACTCTTGATCACTCGTACCATACCCAGGTTATACCCGTGGAACCAAACCTTCATCTCCCTTAATGAGGCGCCCCACCATACCCCTGGAAATGACTCCAGCAGCACCAGATCTTGTGTGAAAACCCCTGTCAATCCAAGACCGAAGGCCCACTACACCCGCCTTGAAAGAATGCCCCCAAACCTGTCGAGCCACCCAACACTGTGTACCACCCCACTCAAAGTTCTTAACCGCACCAAACCCCCCCAGTCCCCTCCTGGGAAACCCGTCCAGTAATGAGGCACACCCGCAAATCCTCCCTGTGAGTCCACCCAACGCACAAAATGCTTAGGCGATCTGATCCTTGCGACGTGCTCCAATGTAGACAGGAGCACCCCGAAGATAGTTGGCGACGCCAGGCCTACGCACAGAAAATCGTCCAAATAATGGCTGATGGGCGATACTCCTGACACATCCCTCATCACACCTTCCCCCAATGAGTTGAACTGCTAAACAGTGCCCCGGAGACAGAGCAACCAATCAGCAGACCCATATCGACATAAAAAACCCCAGTACCCCACCAACCCCACAACCGGAAGCTGTCCGGGCGGCCCTGACCAATCCGACGAGCCCAATACAGTGCCGCATCCAAGGAAGCGTAACTCACTGTGTGTCCTCCCATGTCAATGGCATTGTTGACCAACCCCCCTTTTGGGAAGAAAGGTGGTGCATCAGCCCAAATTTGTTGAGCTCCTACTTTGGCACTACACCCCAAAGGGGAACCCCCAAATCAACTAAAGATTGGGAAGGGAAAGAGCCGCCTATGCGTCCTAATGCTACTTTTCCTTGGGCAGTTTCTCAGAAATTACATTGGGACGCAGCATGGCCGAACATAAATCACACGGCATGTGAAACCCCACTGAAAAGAAAAAACCTTAGTCTAACAGCTACGTTGCTGTACCATCCGTATACCTACCAAGAAACGGCCGCCGCCGTTCCCCCATCACCGGCGTCCTTCCTCTCCCGTGTTTGAAGCATACCGACAGGGTGTGATCCCCCCCCCCCCAAACCCAGAACCTTGGTGCTTGTACCGACACACTCCACCGAATTTACCCGTGCCCTACGTGTACCGCTAACAGGCCTACTTACTCCAGCCGGACTGTTATACTGTGGGGGGGGGGTGGGTTGGGTGGAGTAACACCCGCCCCTACCAGGAAACAACTGCCCTTGGGGCCTAGCAGATGTCACAAGGCGCATTCCCAGCCTGATGTCGTTGTGATCCCACCGTAGTGCCGGATGTATCCCCTCCTACGCCAAACTGCTCCTAGACCGCATCCAAACCGCACCTCCGTGAACCCTGTAAGCATCCCCTACCGAATTTGGGTAACAAAAGAGCTCCGACAGGGTTCGGGGTTCTTCCCCCCAATCACCCTCATGTCAAATGCTTGCAACTTATTTCCGATAGTACATGTAATCAACCAATACCTCCCCTTCTCACCACCTCCCATTGTTGGAATACCCTGGCGTAACCCCAATTTTTTTTTTTTTTTTTAACAGCAGGAGTGAACAGCATCTCTACGTACTCACCCTTTTAGATCTTATCCCAGACCTCAAGCTTTAAGTGAGCACCCAGCGGACCCTAAAACCAACTGTACCTGTGGCTAAATCAGCCAAACGTATGACATCCCGTTTTCCAGCGGTGTCCCCTGCTACCACGAACTTCAAAACCCTCTGCTCCACTTGCACCCCACTATCAGCTGTCATGCGCAGACTCCCACACAGCCGGCACCGCTACGGGTGATGAGGATATACTATCCCTCCCTGCAAGCGGGACCACACGGCCCGACCACCTTCTCAAATCCGCCAACCAAAATCTTTGAGCCCCACCAATAAAAAACCCTGCGAGCCTGAAGCTCCCCCCAAGTGCAGCCCCATCCATTGTGTCCACCCGGGAAGAATCACCCTGCGAGCCCCCCCGTTACCGATGCCTCCCCAGCACCTGCAGTAGCCCCCCCGTTACCAATGTCTCCCCAGCACCTGCAGTAGGACCACCCCCCACGGACCCACTATACTATCCCCTATATGGCAAAGAAAACATTTTTTTTTTTTTTTTTTTTTTTTTACTTACCGGGCTGCCTAGGAAAAATTCCCACCAGCCGACCATCTCGCCTCCATCGCTGCCGATCATCTCAGGGGAAACCGATCGTCCTCCGAAGCCGTCAGTTCGCCCTGCGACCATAGGACAGCCGGCTCGCCCGCATCTGATGAAAGCCCTCCAGGAGCAGCGTCTCTGGATGCCGAGGATCTGGCAGCCCTCCGGCCCCGCCACTGAGCTCCAGACCCGCCCATGGACTTCTCTGTCGCTTTTCGCGGGCCGGGGGGCCGAGAGACATCAGGCGCGTTGTCACCCTCCCCTGGCGATCCATCATCACCTGGGGGTCACCTGGCCGACGCTGCAGAGGGCACAGTGACCGCGACCGACGATCTCCCCCGCTGAGGCTCCACCCCCCGCTACCGTCCCATCAGGGGTGAGGCCCGCACTCTTCTGGTCCATGTGTCGAGCGAGCTGCCTGGCCACCCCGAACCGCCGGTGCGGCCGCCCGCCGGGCCCTGACTATGAGGGGGATGATTCCCGGGACCCCCCCTTGTGAGCAATGTGAACGCTTAGCGGGGGGGGGGCCCGAATGGGGCCATGGGGAGACTAATTGGCTGGCGCTGGGCTCTAGGGGATAGTCGGGTAAGAAGCGCTCTGAAGGCAGTAACCTTCAAGCTCGCGTGGACTCCCTCCCCCCCTGTACCTGCCCCCACCACCCTTCAAGCAAGCATTGGCCCCAGGGTCACCTGTAGCCAACCTGCGCTCCCTGGTGCCGCTTCCGACCGCAGCTAGGCCCGAAACAGCTCCCCATCTGCCATAGCTCTGTCTCCCTGAACTTTCCTTCAAGTCAGCTTCATCGAAATTCCATCGGATTTTATTCCATCGGAAATCTGATCGTGTGTACATAAGAGCATGCAAAATGCATAAGAGCTCTTTCACACTGATATGTTTTTCCTGCGTTTTTTCCTTCCCAAAAAACACAGGAAAAATGTTTCCCCTTTCTTTGGGACTTTTCACACCACTGCATTACAGGTGCCATGCTTTTTGAAAAGTCCTGCATGCTGAATCTTTGGTGCAGATTTTGAAAACTGTAACAAAAATACAGCTTCCCATGGAAATGAATGGAAATTGTAGCAAAATGACAGTAAAAATGCACCGCGATTTTGCGTTTTTGAGTCACATGTCCATTTTTCACAAGTGCAAGCAAAGCAAAAACGTATGAGAAATGCACAGCAAATGCATGTAAAACACAGCAAAATCGCTGTAAAAACCCTTAAAGGCTGCATTTTCCCTTCAACACTCAAGTGCTAACCATAATAGTGCTCAGGTCTGTCTAGACGCATTTACAAGCATTTAGGAACGTCAGGTGTTTTTTTTCTGCCCAAGCGTTCCTCTCCTGAATGAGGTTTTGGTGCGTTCAGACTTCGGCCCCCTACTCATCCCTGCATATACCGTATATACTCGAGTATAAGCCAAGTTTTTCAGCAAATTTTTTGGTGCTGAAAATGCCCCCCTCGGCTTATACTCGGGTCACCTTTTTGCACCTGATCTCCTGAAATTTGGGGACGCGGTACCAGGCGGCCGTAGGTCCCCTGGACCCCAAACGTAGCACCACTCTTACTCTACAAGTGTGCAAAGTTTGTTGTCCAGGAGACCTACGGCCGGAGAGCACCAATTTTTCAAAGCCAGGTACCCCTTCCATAGACTCCCATGTTAAACGGTAATTTCTCCGGTGACTTTGGGGACCCGGTACCGGCAGGTCATAGGTCCCCTGGACCCGGAACTTGGCACACATGTAGCCCCATTTCTCCTCTATAAGTGTGCAAATTTTTTGTCTGGGGGACCTACGGCCCGGGAGCACCGATTTTTCAAAGCCGGGCACCCCTTCCATAGACTCCCATGTTAAACGTCAGTCTAGTCATGGGCACAGTGAGGCAAAGTGAGGCATGCAGATCGACACCCTAGGCTTATACTCGAGTCAATACGTTTTCCCAGTTTTTTGTGGTAAAATTAGGTGCCTCGGCTTATATTTGGGTCGGCTTATACTCGAGTATGTACGGTAAACCCCTGTAAACACGTGCATGGACACGTAGGCTACCATAGGGGGGTATTTAGGGGTAGAAAAAAATAAAAGGCGTTTGACAACTGCAGTGTGGATGAAGCCTTAAAGTGGAACTGAGGCTGGGTTTACACCGTTGCGATGTGGATGTGGGTTCCCCGCATCCAATTTGCAATAGCAAGAGATTTTGTCCGGCTGTCTATGGAGCCGGTTCACATATCTCTGCAGCGGGTCCGGTGCGTTTAACACAAAAGTGCTGTGTGTCTTTTGGTCCATTTCAGGTCTGAATTCAGTCCAAAATTCGGGCTGAAATCGGACCTGAAACGGTGAACCAGGACGCACGAGACCCCTGCTGGGAGCCGGATGCGGCGATGGTGTGAACCCAGCCTAAAGGCATTTTTAAAATAACTTACGAGCAGGCAGCCTATTTATCGCAGCAAAGCCCTGGGCACTGTGGTATCATAAAAGGTGGTGGGGGGTGCCGCAAGGAGATTGGGGGGAGGGGATTTGTGTTGGGAGGGGGAATTTGGGGGCAGCAAAGGGTAAACAGGGGGGGTACTAGGAGTTGTGATTTTGGGGGATTTGTGTTGGGAGGGGGGATGCTAGAAGGGGTGATATGGTGAAGGGGGGGGGGAGGAAATTGTGCTAGGAGGGTAATATTTTTTTTGGGGGGGGAGGGGAGAATTTTTGCTAATAGGGATGATTGGGGAGTATTTGTGCTAGGCTGTGAAATTTTGGGGTGGGGAGAATTTGTATTGGGAGGGGGGATTTGGAGTGGGGGGAGGAGAGGAGGTGTATTGGGAGGGGTAGTTTGAGGGGTAGAGGATTTGTGCTAGGAAGAGTGATTTTTTGGGGGGGTTGATTTGTGCTGGGGGACTTGTGGGTGGATTTGTCCATAGAGGAGAGGGCATTTATGATTAGAGGGTAAGCATGCAGATTAGTGCTCAATTTTTTTTTGGCATGTAATGCTCATGCATCTTGGGGGTGGCACAGTTTGGCTGGTCCCCCTGGGACTGATGCTAACTACTTAAGCTTACTGAACACTGTTAGATTTTTTCATTCAGCCTGCACAGATGGAGAAATCTCTCACTGTATCTATTGTAATGTAATACCCCAACTGCGGCTACATTTGATTGGATGCAGCCACTGTCAATTGAATGATGTATGGCGGGAGGGTGCTAAAAGGGACAGCAATGTAGAATGAAAACTGCTACAGGTGAACTTACAATGTATCAGTCCCTCCACCAAACGATCGGGTGCTGGTCTGATACACAAGTGTGAGACTCCAAGGATAAGGGAAAAAGGGTTGACCGCACTCCAAGAAACTAGAGAAGTTCAATGAAGTTTATTATAATCTTCCATATCATACAAACATCAACATCAAAGCTCCAGACTAAGGGGAACAGCTCTAATGGTGGAACAGAACTAATCATGATTACGCACGTTCTGCGTGAAAACGCGTTTTATGCTATTCCCTTAGTCTGGAGCTGTGATATTGATATTTGTATGATATGGAAGATTACAATAAACTTTGTTGATCTTTACCCCCTTTTTTTCCCAAAAGGGTCACCCATGGAGCAAATTTTGGCTGGTTCATCAGAAACGGGATGAAATTCAAATTGTGTATGGTCAGTTTAAAGGGTAACTCCACTTTTGTGGGGAAAAAAATAGGCATTTTAGTTTTAGTGTGATACACTGCAGCTTTTCTCATCAGGACACTGAGAGTGCACCAGGTGGTTATAATGAACCAAAATCTCCCTTTCAGAATCAGTATCCAAAATAGCCAAAGCAACAAAGTTTGTTAAAATCTTTGCAATGTACATTGATTTTTTTTTTTCAGCAAAAGTGAAATTACACTTTGAGGGTCGGTACACACTGGTGCGATGTCAGAAATCGGATGTGATTCGCACCACACTGCAGTGAAAATCACATGCGATCTTTGTGCGATGCAATTTCAGCCATAAAGATCGTATGGCTGAATTTGCATCAAACTCTTACAGGACCCTTTTTTTTGTCCGCAGCAGAATCGGATTGCATGGGTGTTCACACTCATGCGATCCGATTCCTGTCCGATCTGCAAACTGATTTGGGGGTGTCATTAACTTTTAACTGAGACTCCCAGCAGTTCGCCTAGGGCAGTGTGAACTGCCGCCGGGAAACATGCGAAGAGGGAACCTGCAGTTGATTCGCAGGGTTCCCGCATCGCAGCAGTGTGAACCAGCCCTTAGCCTGGTGCGATGCAAATTCCTATGGTGCAGTGCAAATTTTATCTCCATAGGCTTCAATTGAACTTGCAGCAATCTCGCAGCACACAGTTCACATCTCTGCGAATTGTTTACTGTCTGCCTCCTGAAATTTTCAGTAAAATCGTGGTAAATTCGCACCTGTCTACCTCAAAACGCACCTCATACAGGACAAAAAAAAAACGGATCAAATTTACAGGAAATCGCATCGCAGTAATGTGAACCTAGGCTGAAGCCCCATTCAAACTAGTGTGATTTCTCCTGTATCTACTGTCACACTGAAATGCACGACAATGAGAATCTATGGTGTCTGTTCCCATCAATGCAACATGCTTCAGTGTGATTTTTGAAAAGGTGCATGTGCTTCTTTTGGTGCATTTTTTGGCCCTATAGAACTCAATAGGAACACATAAAAAGTGCAATAATAAACACATGTACATGGATTTTTGTGTGTTTTTTTGGTTAACAACTAGAGTTGAGCGGACACCTGGATGTTCGGGTTCGACGGGTTTGGCCGAACTTCGGAAAAAAGTTTGGGTTCGGGACCGAACTTTAACCCGAACCCGAACTCGAAACCGAACCCCATTGAAGTCAATGGGGACCCGGACTTCTAAGGACTAAAAAGGCTCTAAAAAAGTAATGGAAAGGGCTAGAGGGCTGCAAATGGCAGCAAAATGTTGTTAAGAGCATGGCAAGTGCTCTGCAAACAAATGTGGATAGGGAAATAACTTAAAATAACATAAAAAAAAAAAAAAATTATGCTGGAGGCCCCCTTTTCAGCAGAAGAGGTACGGGAAGTCATTAAGAACCTCAGAAACTCAACGGCACGATGCCACACATATGGTGGGAATGCCCCAGAATACGCCCTTTCTGGAATAAATTATTCAATTTAATGGATAAGCTAGTGGGAAAATAAAATACTTTGAAATAAAAATGTAGCGGGGTGCTAAATTTAAGGGAAGTGTTTGAGTGGTAAATAGGCTCAAACATGCTAATTCTGTAGGATTCATGGACCATTTTGTCCTCGGGGGACAGTATTGGTGTGCAGTTCCCTGCGGCCTACAGGTGGCGCTGCCATGGTAGGCTAGGGTTGAACCGCCGATACAGTGCTGTGCCTTTTGTGTCCCCTCTTGGCAGTAGTACAGCGGGGCGGGGAACCTGCTGTGCATGCCGGGAGAGCATATAAAAGGGGCAGACCTTTGGCCTGGGGGCTGATGTCCAGTGGGGTCCACGCCCAGGTGCCTTCGGCCTGGGTGCATGTGTTCCTGTTCATCTCGGGTACCTTTAGCCCGGGGTGAGGTACTATCCTGGAGTTCCTGCTGCCCTGGGTATGGAGGCCTAGGTGCGGGAGTAAAGCCTGGAGTCCAGAGCCTTCGTCTGGAGTCCGCTAAGGGTCGAGGAGTCTTAGGGTGCCGCCTCGTGTAGGGGACCATGTTCCAGGGAAGGGAGGATCATTCTGATGGACCGATGCGGGAGTCACGGTGAAGGAAGGGTCTGTTGACTCCCTGGAGAGATGTCTTCCCCTTGATATGGGCTAGGTTCGTAGAAGGAGAAGCTCAAGGTCATCTTGACTGTATCAGAGGCCTTATTCACCCAGCCCGTTGCAGGGGCCTTATACACCCTGGTCTGTGGCAGAGACCAAAGTTCTCCAGGTCCGTGGCAGGGGCCTTGTACACCCTGTCTGTGGCAGAGACCAACTTCAAGGTCTGTGGCAGAGACCGTGCACCTAAAACTGTTTGAGAAACCTAAGCAGTGAAGTGAATGTGCTACGTTTGTGCCTGGACCTCCTCCACACCTTAAGCTGTCCTGTTTCTTTGCTCTAACCTTTTCTATCCGAGTAGAGTTTATTTTGCCATGAGAGAATAAGAGTTGTAATTTCAGCTGGTGTGGACATTGACTTTACTGGGAATTAAAGGACTTGCCTCTACCTACAGTAGAGGTGAGAATCATCCTCTGGAGGAGTTTTGACTCCGGCTGTGGACACGGCCCGTCAAGTACACCGCTCAACCTCTTTATATAGGAGGATACGGGCTGGTAGTGCGGTGTACCTTTCTCACTCCTGCGAGGAGCCAACAACATAAAGGCAGGTAAGGGGAAAGGATCTGTGCGCTACAAAAAAATAAAATAAAAATTATAATCTTGACCTAGGAGGACGAGGTCCATATGGAGTAGGAGGTTGAGGTGGCGGTGGATGTGGCTGTGTAGGTGGAAGCGGCGGTGGAGGAGGACGAGGTAGCCAACACTGGTTCAAAAATACAACAATGGCTGGGTAAGGCCGGTGATGTGTCGAATTCTGTCCCCCGTCAAATAGTGTCCACCCTGTACTGCGCTTGCTCAGTATGTAGGACAAGGGGATTTCGAAAATCTCCCAAGATGAACAGCGCCTGCGTGGTGAGTTCAGGTGAAGGCCACACCATCCGTGGTTCAAGCCGAGCCAAGTGAGGCCGTGCCCGAAGCGTGGCGATCGAACCGAGCCCGTGAGGGGCCCTGTTACTATGTGCTACCGTATGTCCACTTGGATGGTGGGGCTTGAACCTGCACTCACGGCGCAGGCGCCGTTCATCTTCGGAGATTTTGTGAATCTCCTTGTCCTCTGTACTGCGCAAGCGCTGCGCCTTCGCAGTATGGGCCGGACACAATCCGATGGCCGGACAGTTTTTGTCACAACACCGGTATACATGTCTATTCTGCAGAAGGTACGGACAAGTCCTGTGGGATCCATGCCTGGTTCATTTTAATGAACGTGAGCTTGTCCACATTGGCTCTGGACAGGCGGCTGCGCTTGTCTGTGATAACGCCCCCTGCCGTGCTAAATACACGTTCAGATAATACACTGGCTGCAGGGCAGGCCAGCACCTCTAAGGCATAAAGGGCAAGCTCAGGCCATGTGCCCAATTTGGAGACCCAGAAGTTAAAGGGGGCAGACCCGTCATCCAGTACGTGTAGGCCTGTGGACACATACTGCTCAACCATGTTGTTTTTTTAGTATAGCACAGTAGAAGAAAACTATATAGAAATTGTTTATTTCACACACCTCCACATATGTATAACACACTGCAAAATATTTTTTGTGGCCCTAAATGGCGTTTTTTGGAAGACCACAACACACCCACAGTACGTAACCGCTGAATCGCACAGCTACAGAACTGCAGAAAATGCTATTAAAAAAAAAATGTTTTTTTTTAGTATAGCACAGTAGAAGAAAACTATATAGAAATTGTTTATTTCACACACCTCCACATATGTATAACACACTGCAAAATATTTTTTGTGGCCCTAAATGGCGTTTTTTGGAAGACCACAACACACCCACAGTACGTAACCGCTGAATCGCACAGCTACAGAACTGCAGAAAATGCTATTCAAAAAAAATGTTGTTTTTTTAGTATAGCACAGTAGAAGAAAACTATATAGAAATTGTTTATTTCACACACCTCCACATATGTATAACACACTGCAAAATATTTTTTGTGGCCCTAAATGGCATTTTTTGGAAGACCACAACACACCCACAGTACGTAACCGCTGAATCGCACAGCTACAGAACTGCAGAAAATGCTATTCAAAAAAATGTTTTTTTTTTTAGTATAGCACAGTAGAAGAAAACTATATAGAAATTGTTTATTTCACACACCTCCACATATGTACAACACACTGCAAAATATTTTTTGTGGCCCTAAATGGCGTTTTTTGGAAGACCACAACACACCCACAGTACGTAACCGCTGAATCGCACAGCTACAGAACTGCAGAAAATGCTATTAAAAAAAAAAGTGTTTTTTTAGTATAGCACAGTAGAAGAAAACTATATAGAAATTGTTTATTTCACACACCTCCACATATGTATAACACACTGCAAAATATTTTTTGTGGCCCTAAATGGCGTTTTTTGGAAGACCACAACACACCCACAGTACGTAACCGCTGAATCGCACAGCTACAGAACTGCAGAAAATGCTATTAAAAAAAAATGTTGTTTTTTTAGTATAGCACAGTAGAAGACAAATATATAGAAATGGTTTATTTCACACGCCTCCACATATGTATAACACACTGCAAAATATTTTTTGTGGCCCTAAATGGGTCTTTTTGCAAGCGTACATTAAAGTGCAATTTTTTTTATTTTATTTTTTGCCCTAAACGGGTCTTTTTTTGCACAAGCAAAATAAAATGCAAATTTTTTATTTTTTTTGCCCTTAATGGGTCTTTTGGAAAAGAGCACAATAAAGTGCCTTTTTTTTTGCCCTAAATGGATCTTTTTCCAAGAGCAGAATACACCCACAGTATGGAAACGGTGTATCTCTCAACGTAATATATGCAGTGCTGGTGCACTGAGCTTGCAGATAAAAGGTAGATTTTCTCTGACACTGGGCTCATGGCAGTGTAAAAAGACTGCACTGCAACACAAACAGGTAAACCTATGCAGATCGCTGAGTTATATCTCTGAATCTGGACCAGGGCCGGTACAAGGCAGGGGCGGGAGGGGCCACTGCCCTGGGCGGAGTGTGGGAGGGGGCACCAAAACACTGGAGCATCATGCTTTGTTTCAGCCTCTGTGTTGCTAATTGTGTCCAAAAGCAGAGCCGAGAATGTGCCCTTATCTGCTGCAGGCTTCCCCGGAAAGGCCAGAGACACTCTCCTAGGCACAGGTCCCTGACAGACTGGGCTGCTGAATCGGGCAGTGAGAGCTCCAGTACAGGTGGGCGGAGCAAGCAGACAACAGTACACTGAAGCCCTGATCACTGCTTTCTGCCCAGCAGCAGACATCGGAACTTTCCTCTCTCCTCCTACAGACTGAAGATAAGAAGTGATAGATAACAGACTGCTTTTCTCCTCCTGTGAGTGCCGACCTGTTCTGCTATCCGCACTGTGCAATGCTGTGCTGTAAACCTGTGCTAACCCTTGCAGTGCAGGTTTACTAAAGTAAAAGTAACATTTTTATGAATTGATCAGAAATATACTGGGACTTTTCATGCTCTACATAGATGCAGGGCCGATCCGATACGGGGTGCAGAGGGTGCAGTGCACCGAGGCGCCAGAGGGGAGGGGGCGCCAAAGTTTCAGGAGCATCGTTGGTCCCGAGTGTGTTGCCAACTAGTCTGGCGCCGGTGTTTTGTCCTAGACGAGTCACGAGCGCATGTCAGCGAGGGCGCCGTGACCTCCTCGTTCATTGCCCCCTACCTCCGCCGCCCACTGACCCGCCCGCCGGCAACAGTGTCCACACCCCCCGCCCAGCGCCCGCTGTATCCATACTAAGGAGGGAAGAGGAGGTAAGTTAGGTCCGCCCCACCTCCTCCCCATGTCCCCCCTGTGCCCGCCCACAACCCCTTGTGCGGCCAATCTGTGCCTGGAAAGGGGTGTGGGCGGGAGATTTCAAAGCAGCAAGATGCAGCAAGATGCCAGTGACACCACGCTGCGCTGGACACCGTCTCCTCCAGCCAGAGGCGCCGCGGCTGTCAACACAGAGAGAGAGAGAGAGCCGCACCTGGGGATGATTACCGCTGCACTGCTCTCCTATCACCCGAGATCTGTCAGTGTCCACTGACATGGAGGTGGCTCAGGATTCAGGAAGAGGAAGACATACTCCGCTGCTCCGCATGTTTCCCCCGCCCGCAGCCTTAGCCTTCACACATGGATGAGCAGGGAGTCGGGGGACCGAGAGCACTACTACAGGACATGAGTGAGTAACTTCAGCAGAACTGGAGCTTCCTTTTACTTCAGGTTCTGCACTGTACACTATGCAGCCTGGGACATTGATCCATCTTTCACTCCTCCTCTTCCCCCTCCTCCTCTTCCTCTCCCCCCTCCTCTTCCTCTCCTTCCTCTCCCCCCCTCCTCTTCCTCCCCCTCCTCCTCTCTTCCCCCCTCCTCCTCTTCCCCCCTCCTCCTCCTCCTCCCCCATCCCCTCCTCCTCTCCCCCCCATCTCCTCCTCTCCCCCTCCTCCTCCTCTCTCCCCTCCTCCTCTCTCCCCCTCCTTCTCTCCCCCTCCTCTCTCCCCTCCTTCTCTCCCCCTCCTCCTCCCCCCTCCTCCTCCTCTCCCCCCTCCTCCTCCTCTCTCCCCCTCTCCTCCTCTCCCCCCTCCTCCTCTCCTCCCCCCTCCTCCTCTCCTCTCCCCCCTCCTCCTCTCTCTCCCCCCTCCTCCTCTCCTCTCCCCCCTCCTCCTCCTCCTCCTCCTCTCCCCCCCTCCTCCTCTCCCCCCTCCTCTCTCCCCCTCTCCTCTCCCCCTCCTCCTCTCTCCCCCCTCCTCCTCTCTCCCCTCCTCCTCTCTCCCCTCCCTCCTCTCTCCCCCCCTCCTCCTCTCTCCCCTCCCTCCTCTCTCCCCCCCCCTCCTCTCCCCTCCTCCTCTCTCCCTCCCCTCCTCTCTCCCCCCTCCTCCTCTCTCCCCTCCTCCTCTCTCCCCCTCCTCCTCTTCTCCTCCTCTCTCCCCCCCTCCTCCTCCTCTCTCCCTCCTCCTCTTCCTCTCTCTTCCTCTTCTCTCCCTCTCTTCTCTTCTCTCTCCTCTCTTCTCTTCTCTCCCTCTCTTCTCTTCTCTCCCTCTCTTCTCTTCCTCTCCTCTCCCTCTCTTCTCTTCCTCCCCTCTCTTCTCTTCTCTCCCTCTCTTCTCTTCCTCTCCCTCTCT